>CM070781.1:12329170-13640003 GCA_036346955.1 Dipus sagitta
GTAGTTCTTGAATATTTCCCAACTTGTTTGTTCACATTTGATTTTTGCCTAAAAATTTCGAGGTAACAAAACATAAATACTGACTGTGCAACAGAATAATGTCCCCCTGTTCTAGAAGATGTCTTTGTATAAAAACAAAACTCTGAATTAGCTACTCATGCTTAAGAGACAGCTGAATTCCCTTTCTGAGGAATGTGGCTCAGCATATTTGGGTGCCATGTACACATCTTGGAAGAGCATTTATCAGAGGGTTCTATCAACACCACACTCCGAATATACTCCAAGTATACTCTCTCATGGAGTGTCCGAGAGATGAAAAGTCAGCTCAGACTTCTAGATAAAAACTGTCATTATTATCTTTTAATTTACTCAGAGACGAAACAGCCAGGTATGCCCCGGAGCTAGCCAGTACCTTGGTGAACATAGGCTTCCCGTGCTGTGTGACCATAGCACACTGGTCGCAGTCCACTGTGATGGATGAGTTGTGGTAGGATTCCTTTGAGTGTTTGAGGATGTAGTACAGGTCAGTTACCCCTCCTTCAAACACAGTGCTAAAATAACGGGGGATGAGGGTCCTGCCGATAGCTGAGAAAAAAACACAGAGAAGCAATCATTAACACAAATATTTGGCCAATTCCATACACCACATGCAGTCACCAACTGGACATGGTCATCTTCAGAAACCATGCCAGGAGGCAAAGTTCTTTTTCTAAACAGCCATGACCCACCAGGGTTGTGGCTAGACAATATAATCTCAAAATATTCAGGAAAATTGTGGACTGTTCTCTCTCCAAAGTTTATGTCACTAAAACCAGTGAAGCAAGAGTTAATTGCTTAAAAATAATGATGGTGGGGTGGGGGTGTACTTCCTAGCTGGGACTTTGCATGTTCTCAAAAAGCCAGGCACAGATATCCTACTTGAATTGGTCACTGTATTGTGTGAAGACCAATTATCACATCATATGTTTGGTTTTTATTAGTAGTAGGAATATACATTTTAGTACTTTGTAGTTTGTAAAAGACTTTGTGTTTTATAGTTTGTAAAATATGTTGGCATTTTCTGTGTGGGTCTTTAGAAGAAACCCAGTCAAGTAAAAGATTAAGACTCAAAAAACCTATAATACAAAAGTTGTTATAAATATTCAAAGCCATATGACTTATAAATACATATTGAGGGTCTCTAACTTTGTATGTGAAAATATTAAGCTACCTTCTCCATCCCAACATTTTGCCTCAAACTGCCTTATTGAATGGAAATCTCTATGTAACTCATATCTCCTTCCAAACAGGAATCCATAACTTCAGAAATGCTGATTTTCTGTTTTTGAGCTGGATAAAACTTCTTTCTAGAATAAAGGCCTTATTTTAAGAGAACTTTAACCCTTGTACTTGTCCAAAATTGGTCTCTTTAATTCTATGTTAGTTTGAGTGATTATGTATGTAGCAAGGTCTTCAGATATATGATACAAAACCATGACAAACCCTGCTTTAGCAATGATTTGAAATCCAGTCAAGACTGGAAATATCAATTCACAATATCAGGAATTTTTGCCTAGCACAATTTTTAAGGCAAAGTCTTAAAATCACTTGGAAGCAATCCAAAGTTTTTAATAAATCTCACACGTCCCTATTTAATACTCTCCAAAAGACAAAAAATAATATTTAAGCTAAACTACCAAACAGAGCTTTAGCTAGGCAAGATCAGCCCATCATCACCTGAATGGTTTATAATATTTAATTTCATTTTGAAAACATCAATGTTAACCCATTCCATATGGATGTATAGCTTTTTTGTAGATGGACTTAGAAAAAAATTATATATAAAGAGAATACCCTGACAAACTTTTAAAAAAATGATCCTTAAAGAATCCTCATATGGATGTCTAGTCTCTGAATAATTTACATATTTGTTATGGCTTCATATTTGCTGCAGGTAAAAATCAATCAACAAGTGTGTGGTAAGCAGTCTAGGATCTTTGGTGATTCTATCTGAAATAATCCTTATACATACATTTCCTAAATACTGTCTAATCCCCAATAGTGCATGTTTATTCTTTGAATATAAAATTCAAATGAGAGTAATTTGAGCTTATGTTTAAACATGTGCATAGCTAATATGATGAGGAAACTTTTGCAGTGTTGAAAACCTTATTGTACTTTGCTAAACAGATAAAATTAATTAAATGTACTTCAAATATTCTAACTTAAAGCTTAATTACCACAAATCAGTTCAAGTATTTTGACAATTTGCAATTTTTAAGAATAAATACACACCATAAAAATATAGTTGAGGCTTGAAGAGATGGCTCAGAAATTAAGGTGCTTGCCTGCAAAGCCTAAGGATTCAGTTTTGACTCCCCAGTACCTTAAAGCCAGATGTACAAGGTGGTATGTGGCATCTGGAGTTCATTGGCAATGGCCCGAGGCCCTGGTGCACCCATTCTCTCCCTCCTCCCTGTCACTTTCTGTCTCTCTTTCTTGCTCAAATTAATTAACTAATTAAAAATATAGTTGAGAAGTGAAAATATTTTATGACAATGTACAAAAAATTGTTACTTTAAAAAGGTTATGGAGGGCTGGAGAGGTGGCTTAGCAGTTAAGGTGCTTGCCTCTGTAGCCTAATAACTCATTTTTGACTCTCCAGGTCCCACGTAAACCAAACACTTAGTGACATGATCATATAATTTTGCACAAGGGCACAAGGGGGGAACTAGTGTTTGGAGTTTGGTTGCAGTGGCTGGAGGCCCTAGTGCACTAACTCTCTCTCTTTCTGCCATTAAAAAAAAAAAAAAAGAAAATACCAGTCTGTTGGGCTTTCCTTAAAAAAAAAAAAAAGTTATGAACGAGCCAGGTGTGGTAGCCTTTAATCCCAGCACTCGGGAGGCAGTGGTAGGAGGGTCACCAGGAGAAGGGGAAGTTCCATGATTGCAGAAGAAAATGATGGCATGAGTAGAGGTGGACTACAGCAACAGGACAGTGTGCCAGACATTGGCAATGGGAAACTGGTTATAATACCCATAAGCCCAACCCCAACAATACACTACTTCTAGGAGGCATTAATTCCCAAATCTTCATCAGCTGAGAAGTTAGCATTCAGAACACTTAAGTTTATGGTGGATACCTGAATCAAACCACCACACCCTCTTTTTTTTTTTTTTTTTTTTTTTTTTTTTTTTTTTGCTAAGGTAGTCTGTGTTTGGTTCCAATTGCTTACAAACAGAGAAAGGCTAGTTAATGTCTATCTGTTCCAGTGTGTAACATAGTAACAACACAGACATAGAACAAAGAGAAGTTGCGAAGTAGTCGGCTGTAAGAGGTATCTGAATCTCTTTTTGTGCAGCACATAGTGTGAGAAGTTACAGGAGATAAAACAGTGTCAGAGATTCAATTCATTTCTTAATTCTACTATAATAAATCACCACAAACTTAGTGGCTTAAAAGAGTACAAATGTACTGCTTCATAGTTGTTAGGATTAGGCATGGGTCTTACTCAGCTAGTATCAGTGTCATCAGAGATGACTTCCCTACTGGGGTCTGTAGGGAAGAAGTGGTTTTCTTGCCAGCCTCCCCCCAATTTTAAACTCATGGCAGCAGATGGGGGCCTTGCAAAGCATCTTTCTCACTTCCCCTCTCTTTTCCATTTTGGGACCCTTATGCATGCACTGGATCTACCCAAACAAGCCATGATATTCTACCCATTTCCAAATCCTTAACAATCAGATCAGCAAGATTCTTTGGTCATGTTAGGATGCCCTTCATGTGTCCTGGGAATTAGGATATTAACATCTTTAGAGAGGCATTATTTTGCTTACCATACATATCACAGTAGTCAAGAGTTTTCTGCTGTACAAAAGAGATGGTAAAAATTGTAACATACACACACGTACACACGCACACACACTCACACACTGTGATAGATAAATTGTGTGCACACCTGGGCATGGTGGCTCATGTCTGTAATGCTAGCACTTGGGAGACTGACTCAGGAAGAATGCTATTAGTTTCAGGCCAGCCGAAGCTACGTAATGAGTCCTAGGTCAACCTGGGCTTCAGGATCAGACTGTCTTTCAAAAATAAAATGAACAAATGAATGAAGGAATGAATATTCAGTGAATAAGACAGAATACCAGAGGAAAAGCTCTTATAGTTGAAGAAATCAGCCCACTGGTTTTCCACCCATTTCCTAGATAAACCTTCACTGAGCCTGGAATAGATATAGAGCTCCACGGTGGGTGCTGAATGCGGCAGGGTAGACATTTGCCCTGTCACTCATATTCATTTCTATCGGGAGAGCTAACAAATGCATATGCATCTGTAACAGTGTGATGACTCATGACGTTTAAAAACTGGATTTGTGACTTTGAACTCTGCGCTGGCATTTTCTGAATCCTAAGATCAATGTACGGTTTTATTATTGCTGAAGCACTGAAATTAGCACATTCTCTTAACTTATAAAACCATGTAACCACAGAGTGCAGACTAACACAAACCACTTTGAAAATCTGAGAATGTTCAGATTTATATTCAGTGATTGCCTAACTCATCAGCCACACTGGTTCTGAATTTGCTTAGATTCACATGCATATGCTAAATATACCCCTTATGTCTACACTTTGATACCTGGAATTAAAATAATTTAAATATTGATATGCATGAATGTACATAGTATTCTCATGAAGAGGCTTATATTGTCAAACATTATTAGGGTGAGATTAAGACTATAATAGATAACAGAGATTCTATTTTTCTACCATATTAATGTTAAAGTCCAAAAAATTGGGAACATGGAAATTCAGCTGGCCATGTAGGTTTTCTGCTATTAAAGTCATTGAAATATACTACACATTAATTATCTATATGTTCATTAAAGATAAGGAAGCATATATTAAATTATTCATGAGCTGGAATGTCTACAAAAATGTCTACAAGTATACATTATAGATAAATATATTTAGTCTAAAATACATTTTTATAAATTTCTAGTTTGGATGTTGAAATCTGCACTCAAGTTCCTTGGAAGGTTTCATTGTTGTTTTCTTGGGTTCTGATTTGTTCTACAAAAGTTCTTGGTATAAAACTAGTAAGCTACTGGTCCTTACATTTGTTTTTCTTGCAGGTACTACTTGTGATGTTAGGGTATCTAAAGGATACTAGATATTATCTGAAACCATTTAGAAACCAAATAGTCTAAGTAGGTAACTTACTGAGAAGATAAAAATTATTGTTGGGCTGGAGAGATGGCTTAGTGGTTAAGCGCTTGCCTGTGAAGCCTAAGGACCCCGGTTCAAGGCTTGATTCCCCATGACCCACGTTAGCCAGATGCACAAGGGGGGCATGCATCTGGAGTTCGTTTGCAGTGGATGAAGGCCCTGGGGTGCCTATTCTCTCACTCGCTCTCTCTCTATCTGCTTATTTCTCTCTCTGTCTGTCATTCTCCTACAAGGTTTCCTAAAAGACAGACAGATTTCTGTCAGAGTACTTGATGACCCACCAAAAGTTAGTGGTAAGACCCTACTGCTGAAGACACCTTATGTGGTTGACATGCAAAATGGAATGGCATGGCTGGAAGTTGGAAGAGAGTCAGTCCCCAGACAGTCAGAGCGTCTAGTGCCAGAAGGTGCTACATGGGTGATTGGAGGAAAATGACCAGTATCTGTCCAATCAATTCATGGTATAACCTACTTAGCAGCAAATAACCTGTTGTGATGCCCACACAAGTGCAATAGTGGCACACAGCCATGGTGGGGAACCAACTGCTCTCAATTTGGCTAACTGATCCCCTCAGTGGTACGGTACCCGTAGCTGGAGATGGAAACAAGTCAGAACCATATCCAAACATAAGCCCACTCTCCAATATCAAGCTACCATGAATCATGGGCTACAAGAGGGCCTACACCTATTAAATTCTCTAATAAAAAAAGTAAGGGTTATCTCATTTGTCCTGGTGCTAACTTACTCTCTGTTGGAGAATCTGCTTCTCTTTTTCAGATAGATGTAGATACTAAGGAGAGAGCCACCCCATCATACCTCCAAAGGGCTCTGGCTGAAACTAAGAAAAATTGGTGAAACAAGCAAGGGTGCTGTTTTCCTGATGAACCGGATACCAGCACAAGGGGGAAGGAGATCAACACAGAGAAAAATCAACTCCTACCAAACCAGAGAGCCAGAGCCTCAGAGACCCCCAACACGTCATCAATGAAGCAGACCAAAAATGAACCCAACATGGCTCAGGGAAATTTTTCAGAAGAGGGGGCAGAAAGAATGTCAGAGCCACATGTTGGGTCATGATATGCAGAGACATTTGTCTTACCCATAACTGTGGGCTAACTCCACAATTCATGACCCATATACCTCAACAAGGAGGGGCCAAGGGGAGGGGGTAGGTCACGGATGAGCCTAATAATGGTACCAAACTGACTGTATTTGCTGAATACAAAACTAATTAATAAAAAAAGTAAAAAAAAATGAACAAAAAATTAAAAAAAATTATTGTGCCTTCACTCCGAAGCAGAAAAATTATGGTCTAACGCATTCTATCTCTACTAGCAATTATGAATGCTTTTTTTCAAACTCTTAAGATGCTTATAGGTAAATCACATGAGAAATTTACATACAGAAACCAGCACATGGGAAACATTGAAGCTAGCAATCAAAGTACATAGTTAGAACAATAACAACATTGTAATGCTGTAGTGAAATAGGTGTATGCAAATAGTTTTAGAAAACTCAGTTTAGCAAATTACTGGTAATTAAACAATCTCCATAATTTTCAGAGTTGTTGAGGAGTGGCTCTACGGTTCTGGTAGATCTCTCTTCAAACTATAATTCTAAAGTCCACATATCAATTGTTAGGAAAGTTCTTTGAGAAGCCATTGTATAATGTAAGACATTTTGATTTGGTAGGATGGTTTACTATTTTGAATGCTTTAATTTCTGCTCTTCAAAGACACTTCAGTTCAGACAAAATGAAAGCAATTGAGAACTTAATAAAATTGAGGAGCAAGAGGAAGGCTTGAAGCTAATAACACATTAGTACAGTTTAATGCTTGGATATTATTTAGTTGATGATCTTTTAACACTGAAGAGAGAATTATATAAGCACACACATAGGTTCACAAGCAGGCAATTTTTTAATTTTTTTCATTAATTTTTATTTATTTATTTGAGAGCAACAGACAGAGAGAGAAAGAGGCAGATAGAGAGAGAGACAGAGAGAGAGAGAATGGGCGTGCCAGGGCCTCCAGCCACTGCAAATGAACTCCAGAGGCATGCGCCCCCGTGTGCATCTGGCTAACATGGGTCCTGGGGAATCCAGCCTTGCATCGGGGTCCTTAGGCTCCACAGGCAAGTGCTTAACCACTAAGCCATCTCTCCAGCCCAAGAAGCAGGCAATTTTGACTATATTAAAACAATTGATTTTTGTACTTAATTTTTTTTAGCAGAGAATCCTTTAAGCACCATTCTCTATTCAGATATTTTCTTTTCTTTTTTATGAGAGAGAGAGAATTGGTATGCCAGGGACTCTAGCCACTGCAATTGAACTCCAGAAAGGTGCACCACCTTGTGTACGTGTGTTACCTTGCACACGTATCACCTTGTGCATCTGGCTTATGTGGGATCTGAGGAGTCACACATAGGTCCTTAGGGTTCACCATCTCTCCAGCCCTATATTTAAATTTTATAAATATTTCCCAGGTAGGTGGTCAGAAGAAGTGATCCAGAAAAATAAACAAAGAAACAGAATCCAAAAAGAAAGCCAGAGACACTATAGAAAGATTTTTTAAAACCTACTCCTCTTGGGGCTGGAGAGATAGCTCAGTGGTTAAGGCACTTGCCTGTAACATTTTACCACCAGGGTTCAATTCCCCAATACCTAAGTAAAGCCAGGTGCACAGTGTCGCATGTGTCTGGAGTTCATTTGCAGTGGCTGGAGGCCTTGGCGTGCCCATTCTCTCTCTCTCTCCCCCCCTTCTCTTTCTCCCTCCCCCCTTCTCTCTGTCAAATAAATAAATAAATAAAAATAAAATATTTGAAAAATTTTCAAAAACACGACTAAGACCTTAATAATAGCACTTTGCATTGGGGATATGAAGAAATGATAACCAAGGTATACTCCATCCCTGTTCTTCCAGAGTTTCCAATCAAGAGATTCTTAATTCATCAATTCATTAATTCACGACAAGTAAGAGGACGCCATGGCTCTGCCTGGTTCTCCTGTGTACCTGTTTCTTGGTACATAGTAGTGAATGAAGGATGCAATATACAAATAAATTCATAGGACCCAAAATTATAGGAACTTACTCTTAACCTGATACGTCCCATGTTATTTCATTCAACCCATTGCTTCTGTATTTTAGGATTATTCTGGATTCTATTCTGACTGTTATTACACAGGCACTCTTCTCAGATGCATATTATTTATAATGGGCAGAAATCTTTAAAGCTTGATTCAGGATATTGTGTAGGAGACATCCTGAGTTATGAAGACCTCTTCCTGGGGTTTGGAATTAAAATCCTTTGCAGATTTATGTAAGTAAATCCATGCTGGAGTGACTGATAGCTTATAGAGAAAGTGATATATCAAGAGAAAGACCAAAACTAATGGATGAAGAAACATCAGTTAGTCACACAGGGCAGTGGGGAGAATGGTGCTGGTCATGGGAACAGGATGTATGTTAAGGAGGATGGTGGTGAGCTTCCCATCATTCTGGCTGCTGTCTGTTCCAGGTGTTATTTATACCTTAAATGATCTTGTATTGATAGACTACTCTGTGATGTATAGCTCTCTCAGTTCTTATGATGCTACAGTGTTCTTTTAGTTGTTGAGACCTTATAAGGTACATCTAATACATTTATATCTGCCCTCTGTATTTTTAAGTCAACTTTTTATAACTACTTTTTGTTATTCTTCAAGATGAACCTTTAAATAATTTTGTCAAATTCAAAAAAATTATGAAGGAATCTGATTCAGTTAAATTTAATAAGAGCTACTTGATATCTTTAATGTGTTCTGATAAAAGAATATGAGATGTATGTGAATTTATTTAACTCTATTTTCATCTCAGAATTCCACAGTGTTACAAAATATAAGGTATAGGAAAACTTTATGCTTTTAAGGATATTTTTAAATAATTTACATATGCTGAATGGTGATGTGATTTTTTTCATTATATTTCTATCTGGAACCTGGATATTTTTTATTAATGATAATTTTTGAAGAAGTTTTGAGGCTATTTCTTGGCAACAAGAAGTTTTATTATTTCCAAATATTGATAACTTTGTTCCCTTTATCTTTCCCAATATATTGACATCATTTTCTCTCAATTTTACTGCAGAAAAAAATATTGAGGGAGTAGGCATTCTTTCTCCCCTGTCTCTAGATGAGGAGGAGTTCTATGTGTTGATTTGAAATTATATTATATACAATGGAAAGAAAAATTCTCATCTCTGTTTTTTATAATACTTTTCTCTTTCATTCTGATAAATGTTTAATTTTATCAAATGCCCTTTCAATATCTACTTAATTGATTAATTTCATTTTAGAAGATAATATATTTTAAAATATTGAATTTTTGTCTTCAGTATAAATCTTACTGTCTTGAATACACTCATGCAATCATATTATATAAATAATTACATTAAGTTTGACTTATAAATTCACTTATCCTTTAGCAAATATTAACAAAGTAGGGCTCTATATGAGCTACTGTACTGGCAGCTAACTTAGAATGAAGGGGCCAGAAAAGAGCTGAAGTCAAATCTGATGATGGAGGCTGAAAAAATGGCTTAGCAGTTAAGATGCTTGCCTGCAGAGCTAACAATCCAAGTTTGATTCTCCAGTACCATGTAAAGCCAGATACACAAAGTGGGGCATGCATTTTGAGTCCATTTGTAGTAGCTGGAGGCCCCAGCATGGCCATTCTCTCTGTTTAGCTCTCTCTGCTTGCAAATAAATAAAATATTTAAAAAATAAATTAAATCTAATGATGTCAGCTAACATGTTCTAAGATTTTTACAGCTGTTTAAAACATGCTTATAGCTGGTTCTATATAAAAAAATCTTGTGTGTTTCTTTAATTTGAGTAGAGATGGTGTCTGCTCATGATAACACTGATTACCTCCTAATTAGTGATCATAAATGGCACTGAACATATGGAAAATATAAAATACTGGCAATTATTCAATAAATGTAATTACGGTATTCATAATTATATTCCATACCTTCATTGTACATAGGAGCACTATGATGGCCAGAAAAGTAACAGTGTAGCTCATGCATCCTGGTAGAATTTCAATGTTCTAATATAACTTTATCATGAGGTTTTATCATGCTGCTTTGGATCAAACCAGTGGCCTTGTGCATATTAAGTAAGCAACTGGCAACAGAGCTACATTCCCGGCCACTTTCTTTCTTTTTTAATCACTCAAGTAACATATGTGCAAAACATTAGCACAGTATGCTTTGGATACTTCTGTAGGCTGAGAGTCAGGCTTCAATTTCCAGACTCCATGTCGCTGGACACTGCTCTGAGGCAGAGTGGACATGGCTCACAAGACATTACTACTGTCGTCATCATTCAAACAGAAGAGATATTCACAAGGAGAAATCCTGCCTTCAGACATGGCCATTGAAGTTATGAAACATATAACTATGCCTTTTCCTTCACCTCAGACCTAGCAGGGTATACCATAGACCACCCACCCCCATAGCCCACAACCACACTTTAGATGGAGGACCTGTGGTATGGCTTCAAGAGTTTAACAGCGATAGAAAGATAATTGCTACATATGAGAAAGTACATTTGGACTTTGGAACAAACAAAGCAAAATAAAACTAATGATATAATCTATCTTGGTGTGATGTCACTTGCATAGCAAGTTTTATTTGTTCAAATATCTAACATTGACTAACTTAGTAAGATTATCTTTGTTATGATTACCCGATACCCACCAATCTTAATGCCTTTACCTGGTCATAATTTTAGTATATGTGCTGCTGAAGCGAGCACTTTACTTGGCCCTAAGACTCCATTGGTATTCATATATCAAATGGCCTCATAGTTGTTTTAATTATAGATTTATAGTCATATGAATATATATGCCCCATAGAAAACATATCTTTTGAGTACCTTTAGTTTAAATTTTCATAAAAGTGTTCATATTTAAAAAAATATATCTATGCTGAGTTTTCTTTTAACAATACATTTATAAAATGTATAATAATTTTCTTACTTAACAATACATTTATAAAATCTTTTTTTACTTAACAATACATTTATAAAATCTAAATACAGCAGTATATTGTTATTATTATTATTATTATTATTATTGAGTTTTTAAGCACAGAATGAGCATAACTTTGACATATTATTTAGTGAAGCCAGGTTGGAAAGCGTGGGCCCTCATCAGGCTCAACATCATAATCTGACATTCCAGCTAAAATGCTCAGTTGTCACTGAAGCAGACATTTGTAAACCACAGCAATTCAAGGATTCTCAAGTCAGAGGAAAAGTTTGCTGTCTTCAATTAGTACACTGTGCCCTTCCTCAGCTGCATTATACTTTCATCTACTTCCTCACTGTTTTCATACTGTTCTTCAATTTCCTCCATCTGTTTATCTAAACATGGAGGCACCTCCAAGCCTCAGGGTCTCACATCCTTCAGTGAGCAGTATTGTCTTTTCCCCTCAGTTCCTTGACTTCTTTGTAGTCTTAGAAAAAAAATTATAAACTTGCACACGCCAAGCACTGATTGTTCTACATTCATATACTTGCTGTGCTATTAGTCATGGCCTGACCTTGAACAAATGACTGATGCCCTCTAAACTCCAGTTTCTTCATCTGCCAAACAGTCAAGTGATAACTAATTTAGCAGGCAGCTCTGTGTGTTAACACCACGTGGTATAATAAAGTGCTCTTCCCAGAGCCCAGCACTGTTAAATGTGGGCAGGTTCTTCCTAGACCTGTAGTCCTTCTATATGCACAGACTTTGGGACACTCTGCTGAACTGTTATCATCAATTTTATCATCTTTCCTCAGTGAGTTCCCAGAAGGAGAGAACATTCCTTGAGCATTTCAGTACTGCAGCACTTTTGTGATGTAAATAGCTACTTAGGAGACATCTGGTGAGTGAATGAACATGGACTTGGCATGTCTGTTTGGACAGTCTGTCAATCCAGACCTATTATGCATACACATGGGCTTCACACACAGAGGTAAGACTACTTTTCGAGAAGGACCAGAGAAAAGAGACTTTGAGAAGAGGAAAGCAGGGTTTTAGGACTTTTATCTCAGGGTTCTAGTTTAAAGATTAAACATTCTTAAAGATTACAGTTAACTTTGAGTTTTGTAAGAAGAAACAGTGCCTCCCATCTGAAACTATGTAGCATTGATGAGTTTTCTTCTCATATTTATGTGTACAATTCATAGACATACACCACTCCATACGGAATGTACACTGCTTATCAGAAAGCGTCCAAGTCAGCATTCCACAGGCATTTTACCAGAAAATTAAAGTCCTTGGAAACAAGAAACAGTAAAAGAGGGTCAGACTCACATCCTATACAAGTCCATGGGGGGCTGTGCTTCTGACCCTTAGATAGTGTCTACAAGGAAAGGAATAGCCATTTTGATAGAATTAAATATTGTGTAGGCTTCCTGGCAGCCTAACATAAAGACTGACCCAAGTGTTCCCATCTATGCCTGACCAAACACATGCTTGCCAGCTGCAGGGACTGACAATCTGTGTGCAGGTTGATAGCAAAGCTCAAGGGCACAGCCAAGGGAAGGCAGCCTCTGGGAATTCAGTAGGCAAAGCCTCAACACTTAGTGGTTTGGACTTGCATGGGCCCACTGATGACTTTTGTGGGCTAAACAACACATACAACCCAGGCTCTGCACCACTATTGAATCTTCCTTGCCTAATGCCGCCCTTATCATTTCAATGAGGGAACTGTGACTTAACTCCTGAGATGAAGTGATGCCTCAGGACTATGAACTCTATCACTTGTAAGAGCACACAGAACCATGTAACGGGAAGCTTTGCAGGGCCAGGCATCTGCTACAACTCAGGAGAGAACAGGGTGCCTCCAGTGGGGTAACACAACCTTGCCCCCCCACTGATTCCCCTCTATCTCTTCTGTTGCTTTAATAGACTGGTACAATGATGCAGGGATTCTCCCAGACTTCTCTCTGCCATGCCTCACCAGGTCTGACCTCCTCCTTGGAGTGGGCCATGAGGTAGCAGTGTCAACCTACAACAACCTTGCTTGCATTTCAAGCACAGTTTTGCCATATAGTAGCTGTATAATCTTAGAGAAAGTACAGAATCATTCTGGTTTTAGGTTTCTCATCTGACAAATAGAGATGAGCAGGGCATTGTGATCCTCCTTATCCGTAGCATTGACTTAACAGGGATGCTGTGCAGAGTGCAGTGGTCCTCCTTATCTATCCATGGCATGTACATTTCAAGTGCATGTCGGAAATTAGGGACAGTACCAAGCCCTATATATACACATACATACATACATATGCACCTATGATAAAGCTTAAACTGTGAATTAGGTACAGTAAAAAATTAACAATAATAATGAAACAAATAATAATAATGAAATATCACAGTGTTCAATGCTATGGATAAAGAGGACCACTGCACAGCATCCCTGAGAGGTCAGTAATAATAATAATGAAACAAAACAATTTTAATAAGATGGTGATAATTGTGGTTTGGCTCTATCAAAATACCTATTGTACTGTACTAAGCTGTCTTCTTGTGACATGAGAACATGCAGCCTCTATGTGATCAGAGAAAGTGCGGTAAATGTTGTACATTGTGACAGCATTAGGCTATGTACCAGGGTTGCCTTATATAAGCACTGTGATTCACAGACAATCTGCTACCTGTAACTAATAGGCAGGTAGCATATGCAGCATGGATATACTAACACCTTGATGACTCACATCCTGGGTGGGGCAGAGTGGGAAGATGTGTGATTTCATCATGCTACCCAGAAAAGGGTGTAATTTAAAACTTATGAATTCTTTAATTCTAGAAGTTTCCATTTAGTATTTTCAGTCCATGGCTTCTAAACCATAGAAAGCAAAATTTTGGGTGGAGGAAAGTATGCTGATTTGGAGGGATAGTTAAAATAGGCAATGTGTGCAAGGCACTCAGGCAAACTTATAGGACAAAATACTTTTGGATAGATAAAACCAGCTAGGGGCCTCACATACAGCAAACATTTAATACATGCTTACTGAAGAAAGAAACACAAGTTGACATACAGACATTACAAAAATAATCATAGACTGAATTTTTCTTTCCACATAGAAAAATTAAGATAATAATCCCAGCACTCGGGAGGCAGAGGTAGGAGGATCGCCATGAGTTCAAGGCCACCCTGAGACTCCATAGTGAATTCCAGGTTAGCCTGGGCTAGAGTGAGACCCTACCTCGAAAACAACAACAACAACAAAAAAAATAAAGATAATATTAAGCATTTTATAAATGTGCTTATAAAGTGGCTGTGTTAGAGAATTCTGAGAAAGCAATACTATTAAGTCCTTTCCTCATTGCTGAAACAAAATACCTGACAAAAGTCAGTTTAAGGCAAAAGCGGTTTACTTCAACTTACAGTTGGCAGTTATATCATGGTGGGACGTGAGGCAGCTGGTCTTGTCCAGTCCACCATGAGGAAGAGAGAGCAATGACTGCTAATACTCAATTCACTTTCTCCTTTTTATTCAGTCTGGGGCCCCAGCCCATGGAATAGCACTGCCCACAGTTAGGATGTGGCTTCCCATCTCAATTAACCTAGTCTAGAAAACTCTCATAGACATTCCCGAGATTTGTTTCCATGGTGATTATAAATCTTGTCAGGTTGACAACCAGAGATGAGCCATCACACAGTACATGCAGCATCCATGCTTCATTTTTTTTTAAACCAGGCACACCAGGACTAATATTGTTCTCGTGTCTCTCAACTTGTCCAAGATTCCAAAAGATTAAAAGTAGAAAGGCAGGAAAATCTAGGTACATGTTTCCAGCTTGTTTGTTGTGATTTCCTCAAATCTATGGAAATTCTTGGTACTCTTTTAAAATGCATTGGAATGATGGCTAGTATGTACTTTGCTACTTTAATAACAACTCTTCAAAATTCTCCCTCTCCATCCACTCCCCCCCCCATTTCCTTTATTCCAAGGCTTTTGTTATAAGAATTTCACTCTCCCCTTAGAGGGGACATTTAGCAGTGCAAGTTTATAGCTACCGTAAAGAACAAAGTTGGAAAGGCAAAGCTGGACGTGATCCCCAGCTTTATAACAAACTCCTGTCAGAGCATAACAAACCGCAGCCAGACACGAGCCACAGTGACAGGATGCAAAACCATAAAGATGATGGAGATCAGACAGGACAGGCACTTTATAGAAACAAACACCTTCCTTGCAAACAGATAGGACAAGCAGACCACTGAAAAAGCTCCCTAGGAAAAAAAAATGGTCAGAAGAAATAAGGACAAAAACATAAAATTCAAATGACAGCCCAGCCCAAGGAGATAAACCCAAGCCAGACAAAGAATCCAATTTTCCTAAATCAAGCTGACATCTCCCCCTGACTTTAATTGACCTCAGTAAGCTGGATCCTGAAGAAACATAAAATTAAGCAGCAGTTACACCCAGTGAAGAGATGGACCACCAGTGGGTAGGTGCTTAAGTTTCACTCTCTTAGGACAAAACTTGATTCTATGCAGAACTGTGGGTGGAATCACTTGTTCTACCGGAGACCACCACCAAGGACCCACAGTGAGGCGCGAGGGTAGGGATTCGGCAGACCAAAGAGTTACATGCATGAGAGATTTTGGATTCAAAGTTTGGTTCCTGTAATGTACCCAAGCACCAACTCAAGGTTCTCGGTGTTGCCATCATTGGTACAAAATAGCTGTAGGAAAGGAAGTGAAGCTAATGGATGCAGCCAATCGGGAAACATCAGCCCCAGGAAAAACTCTTCAATTGAATGAAAAGCATTGAAAGTGGAGGAAGCATTTGTCTCTCTTTGCTGGATTCCTTAGTCTCCAACAGGGGAAGAATTTTTTTTTAAGTTATTTAATTTCCAAGCAGAGAGAGAAAGAAGAAAGACACACAGAGAGAATGCGCGCCCCAGGGTTCCAGCCACTGCAAAGCAACTTCAGACACATGCGCCACTGTGCACCTGGCTTTACTTAGGTTTTGGGGAATTGAGCCCTGGTGGTAAACGTTGCAGGCAAATGCCTTAACCACGGAGCTATCTCTCCAGCCCCAAGAAAAATAGGTTTTGAAAAATCTTTCTACAGTGCCTCTGGCTTTCTTTCTGGATTTTGTTTCTTTGCTTGTTTTTTTGGATCACTTCTTTTGACCACCTAACCTGGGAAATATTTCCTCCATGGTTCCTTCTAATTTACATAGGCCAAATTGGTTAGGTATACTTCCTCTGGACTCCATGTACAATCTGTACTTCTTACTGTAGTATTCACCACATTCCATTGGCTCCCAAACAGTCTGTACCTGGGGTGATGCTAAGAGAGTCTCAAACCTCACATCCAATAGTAACTGGCTCAGTAGGGATCTAACCAAGGTCTGATATTTTAAGTAAGAATCACAGCTGCTTTGGATACAGATGATGCTAGACCTCACTCAAAAGTGTTTTTCTTTATTTGGATTGTTCTGACACCCTCTTGGTATTCAGCATGCATGAGGATGGACACCATATCTGCCTAGTTTACAGATTTGTCAGAACACCCAGAATCCAATAATTATACAGATGTGCATTTGTGTATATTTTTGCATGTGTTATATACGTTGCATATGTGTGTACATGTACGTGTGTGTGCCTGCCTATACACATATACATAGGAACACACACACAGTTATCTAGTAAACATGCCAAATTGTTGTGCTTGGCAGGTTACAGAGACTGCTCAGCAGAGAGAAGACTACTAACTGAAGTGAGGTATCTCACAGCCTGCACTTGTTATCATTGATTCCCTCCAAGATGGGATATTGGGAGAAATGATAGAATCTCTGAAAACAGAAACAGATACAAAACCTTTTTATTATTACCAATAATCAGACAGCATGCTGACTGCTTTCATCCTGCCAGAAATTCCTCAAGGTTTACCCTGATGGATGCCAAATGCACACCCTGACCACGGGCACTTGTGTCACCAAATGAAAACTTCCATGGCAGCACTTCTGTTCAGAGGACATTTATTTTAATTTTATACAACATTGGATAGAAGGGGCCACATGGTGAGAGAATTTGAAGAAGCAGTTCTGAAAAGCAAAATCTAATTTAATGTACCTCAACTGTTATGTTCCTGGTACCACCCACACTCCACTTAACATACAATTGAGTGCTGAGTTTTACCTAAGGTTCATTACAGTGGGGACTATGGATGATGAACTAGTTAGAGATGAGAGACTTGCAGCAATCCAAAGAGGTAATTCCTAGATCCAACAGGCCATTGTGAGCATATATGAATTGATAACCATAGTGATCATTTGTGGAATTTCAGGCTGTGGATATGAACAATATCTCACTAGTGGATAATATCAGTTGTCAGGCATGTGTGTTTTACAACCCCCAGAACTCCTTCCTGTTTTTGCAAGCTAGGAGTGCATATCTTTGATTTTTTTTTCTTGGCTGTGTAAAACTTTGGAAAGGTTTTATTCTTTTATTTCATTCTTTTACCAGAGAAGTTAATGACAGAGAAAAGTTAAAATGGAGAAAAAATCATGGTAGCATGTAAAAACATTACGAATAACCATTTTATCAGCACTTTATATACCAGAGAAAGATTCAAAGCATGTATTTTAATATCTATAGCCAACACTGAGAGTATTGCGCATATGTCAGATGCATTGCTTTCTCGATGAATAATTAAAAGGGTAGTGGTATAATTTATCTGCTGTATCTCTTTGGCCCATGGTTGTCCCAAAGTTCAGGAAGGGAAAGAACCATATTATTTCAATCAACTCTACATTTTGAATGTCCACAGCAGTGTCGGGCACAGTTGCAAAATAATTAATATGTTCATTCATTACACAGAGTCTTTCACAGCTGCAAGACTGAGTTGATCAGGTGGGCTGAGTGCCAAAGCAGGAACAGATGATCCAAGAAAAAGGATGGGTCTCTTACATATAAGATGCAAGCAAGCAAAATCAGGCAAGTGGCATGTTCTGAGTGGGTGGAATTATATAATTTAAACCAATAGCAAGCTAAGCCAAGTACAAAGAACTCAGACTGAGAATAATAAAGAACATGTGTTCAGATCATCATAGAGACTATGGTTGCAAGGAAATGGGGTTTCCTGATTCTGGAGGGCTCTTCTCTGGTACAGGGATACACATGATAAATTCATCTCCACCTGGGAATTAGAGAGGGAACAAAAGTCATAGAATTTTATCAGAGAGTTTAATATTTCAAAGGACAAATTGAGTATGTGGGTCATGGCCTCTTTCTCTTCCATTTTTTGGATACAATCTCTATAGGGGATGTATGTTCTGTTCAACTTCTACAGGGGCAGCAGGACCAAGCAGTGTTAGTATGTCCATGGGAAAGTCTGCTTGTTCTTGGATTTAGTGTAGGGAAAGTCATTTGCCTGTAGGCATAAGCCATGTTCTTTTGTAATTGCTTATATCAAAATCACTTACAGCAACTTTTAAACCCATTGTCTCCTTTGTCTTATGTCTCAGTTGGTTAATTTTGATCATAAGGGTTAAAGAGGTATCAGTTATTAGAATCTCAATTCACTGACAAATACTTTTGGGGGGAGCAAAAAAATTTTAACTTAATTCCATTTTGTTTTATTATATTTTTTATTTCTGGTATTGAGGACTGAACCCATGGCCTTGAGCTCAACATTCCCATTTCCATTTTAAAACCTTTTCACACTCCTATTGTGCATTTTTTCAGAGTGATTATAACAGTACTCATGTTGAGATTTTAAGTCAGACTAGGGATACATCATATTCTGGGCTCAAGGTAAGAGTATTTCTCTAAGCACATGACAACTGATTCAAAGTGAAAAATCAACTGTCTAGAGCTCATATTTACATATCCAAACATTTTAGCTGACCTGACATATCTGTAGCCCTAAATATATTTTATGTTAGTTCCTCTAACATAGACCTCTGCCCTGGTCTTGGCCTCAGTGTTGTGAATATGGCTTATGACATCAGAAGGGAGAACTGACTAGGTGGATGAAAAGATGGATGAATCCTGCAGGAGACAGGAAGATATGTATCAAGAATATCAGAACCATCTTTGTATCAACTGACCAGAGCAGCAAATTAGAGGGGACTTGAACTCTCTTGACAATTATGATTCTAAATAAATTATGTACACTTAAAGGTTTTCTAAAATAATATGGTATGGATTTTTCTAGATGAGTAATCATATTTTAACACGATGTTTTGAAACCTAAACAAAAGATTATACTAGATAGGTAGAAAGCAACTCTTTTCAAATAGGCTCTGGGACTTCCTTCAATAACTTTTCTCTGGCTCAGACAACCAGTAAAAATCCATGAAAACAAAACAACCTGGTGTTTGTGTCAGGGAAAGATCACATACTTCTTGGAAAATAAACAGTGAGTGCTTATTTAGATCCAGAAACTCACTCATTAGAACATATATTCCAAGGGATAAGAGAATAAAAAAACTATGACTGTCTGGCACATAAAGGCTTTCATTAACTATTGGTCAAATGATGCAAGTAAATCAGACACTTTTTTATTATTAAGTAGACACTTTGTATGGACACATAATGTGTCGATATTATCATTTCCCTCCTCCTTGCCCACATTCCACTGATGGTACCATTATTAGGCTCATCCATGTACTACCCCTCCCCCTGGCCCCTCCTTGTTGAGGCATATGGGTCATGCATTGTGGAGTTAGCCCACAGTTATGGGTAGGAGAAATGTCTCTGCATATCATGACCCAGTATGTGGCTCTGACATTCTTTCCACCCCCTCTTCTGCCAGATTTCCCTGAGCTATGTTGGGTTCATTTTTGGTCTGCTTCAGTGATGAGGTATTGGGGGCCTCTGGATATCTGATTTGGTATTTGGCAGTTCAGCTTTTTGCTTGAAGATAGAAACTATTAATAGGTTTGAACAAGGCAGGAGTAGAAATAGATTTAAATATACCAATCTTAAATATCTGTGACTTTTTAGGAGTTCAATGGTAATTAATTTTCTATGTTAATATTCATATCTTTGGGGTCTGCTGTAATAACTTCTTTTTAATTTCCAATTTTATCTAATTCTTCTCTTTCTATCGGTTAGTTTACCTAGGGTTTTGTCAGTCTTGTTAATTTTCTCAAAGATCCAACTCTTTGTTGATTTTATAAATAAAACATTCATATCAAATCAAAAAATCAAGAGCTAAATGGATTTGGTGTGGAGTAGAAGCACTTGTTAGAGGAGAAGACACTCATCTCTCTATGCCACAGAAATTAGTCATCTGATTTTAGATAATTAAAGTATATTTAATTGATTGGACATAAGGCCCACTTAGTGGACAAGAACTCATAATCTGGTACTGGAAACCAAATCAGAAATCCATGGTCAGGAAACTCAGAATTCAGAAAGAAGTCCCCACTTTCCTCTGGAGAAGAGCGGCTCTCAAACAATTTTGCACATCTCCTCTAACCCAAGCTGTTCTCACATTTGGTTGGAGAATCTATATATTTTTTTAACAGATGGCAGGTCTGGAAAAATATCTTAGTGGTTAAGGTGCTTTCCTGCAAAGTCAAAGGATCCATGTTTGATTCCCCAGGGCCCATGTAAGTCAGATGCACAAGGTGTCCCATGCATCTGGAGTTCATTTGCAGTGGCTGGAGATCCTGGTGCATCTGTTCTCTCTATTGGCCTGTTTCTCTCTCTCTCTCTCTCTCTCTCAAATAAATAAAAATGAAATATTTAAAGAGTATATAATGAAAAAATATATTTTACAGATGGCAGAGAAAATAGAGAACTAAGATCCATTGATAGGACAAGAAGATAGCCTACTGCCCACCACAAGATGTGCTACCTCTAATAGATCTGTGATGGCCCAGGACAAATTGCAGAGGAAGTGGGACATGAATACTGCTATTACTGCTAGTCTGACAACCAGTTCCAGGGTAATGGTGACAGACCCAGTGATCAATCAAAAACTATCAAAGCATAAATCCAGATGCTATAGAGAACTCAACACTAAATCAGACTGCTAACAGGTCTGTTATGTCTCAAGGAACGTTGCAGAAGAGGCGGTGGGAAGAGTGTAAGAACCACAAAGTGGGTGGGAATGAATTGAGGCATGCCCCCCCCCCACAAACCCACAGGGACCGACAGGCCTTCATGACCCTCTAGTGCATACCCTAGCCCCACTGAAGAGGGCCCCTACAGTAACAAGAGCAGGGGTTAGGGTATAAAAGAATATTACTTGTTATATGTAAAATAAATAAAATAATATGTGAAAAAATGTACAACATCATAAAATCCTACTTTCCCAAAGCTTGGGATCTTATATAATGTACTATGTGGCAATTAACTTATCATCTTATCAGTGACAAATGTTATCATGTTTATTTTTACTGGACCTGCATCTGCATGCTTTTAACCAGATATTAAACATTACTGCTGTATTCCAAAGCAAAACCTATGAGCAGGATGCAAGTTCCAAGAGACCCTTGTCTATTGTTCATTCCTGTATCTCTAGCATCCAGACTCTTTCCTGCAGATTGGGCACTCAATAAATATTTTCTGGATGAATAAATATATAAATGACAACTGTAATGTATTTTCAGAAAAATCCATCTCACTGGAAATTACTGGTGGAAAGCTGAAAAAGAAACCAGGAAATGCCAAGTAAAAATAATTTAATGTTCTGCAAAGACATGCCATTTAATTGCTTTATAACATGTTCCTTAAAATAAATGAGCACCAAGGTACTGCCAACTAAAGTAACACTTGGGGATTCCTGAAAAAGTTGTTGTGGTCACATGTATAATCAACATGTCATATGCATGCCTCGAAAGATGTCTAAAGATATCTATGTGTCTTTTGTACAGTCTCCCACTCATCTCTGCTACCAACAGACTTCCCATTGCATAATGGTTTTTGTTTCACATAGAAAAGGTTCTCAAACTAAATTAAGTCATTCAGATTCTGAGTTTGACCAAATTGCAGAAATTTTTCTTACAACTGGAAATATAACAGTAGTAACAGCCTCTAATTGCTACCCTTCCAACTCTATGCTACTGGTTTTAGCTTCATATATGTACCAATGCTATCACTGTAATTAAAATAATGTTAATAAAGTTGTTGTTAAAATACATAAATAAAATTTTTGTTATATGAGTAGATTTTGGCTGCTCTTTTCATGAATACATAACACTAATTATGTGAGATGAAATGCATGTTAATCTGCTCCACTGTAGGAATGGTTTCTACCATCTATATTACCTAATAATATCATTTTGTAAGCCTCCAATACACCTTACAAAATTTAGGTATGTAAATGAATAAATAAACAAAAAAGTTACTGACAATAGTTATTATTATGAAATACTCATTGGGTGAAATTTTATGGTCATTCCCTCTCTTACATATGCTCTGTGACTTCACACATTAGATATGACTACATTTTTATAGATAAGCTAAGATTTGATAAGTATCATGCATATTGATATATAATTCCAACATTAATTAGTAAATTAAATATGCATATTTGATCTGTCTGTTTCTTTCACAGGCATGACAGTTATATACCCCTTGCATTATCATTTTGGATGATGATGTAGATGCAAGTATGATGGGTGTATGTATATGTTCATGTGCAGGTTTGAGTGTACAATGGTGCATATATGGAGGCTAGAGGACCACGTTTAGGCTCTGGTCTTTGACCTCCACCCTTCTGAGATAGGATCATCAAGCCCACTGTAACTTCTGATGTCTTATGTGGGGTCTAGGGATCCAAAGTCAGGTCTTCCTGCTTGCATGGTAAGTGCTTTATCCACTGAGCCATCCTCCTAACCCCCAGTGCCCACTTGAAGTATCCACCATTCCAGTATGATGCTGTCCATGTTACAAAGAAGCAATGAAAGTTTTGCAGATGGATTCTATTTTGTGAGTTAGGCTGACACATGGGTAACTGAATATTAATATTTTCATATCTGTATGTATATATGGTGTACATGCATCTATGGTTTAGTGTTCAGATGTGTATGAACACACATGAGTGATGTGTGTGTGTGTGTGTGTGTGTGTGTGTGTAGGCCATAGGTTGGCATTGGGTAGGTTGCTTAGTTACTCTTCTCTGTATTTATTGAGACACACTGAGGACAGAGATTAGCAATGCAGCTACACCAGCTAACCAGCATGTGTTAGGGATCCTTCTGTCTCTGCTTTCCTAGAGCTGGGACTATACATTACTTCCTGTCTGGTATTTTATGTAGGGGCTGGGTATCCAAAATCAGGTTCAGGCTTATGTGGCAAGGACTTTACCCACAGTGCCATATCTCCAGCCCCTTAAATATTAAACAATTTATTTATCACGATGTCATTTCAAAGAGAAAGCACAAATATCTCTTTTGGATAGTTTAAATAATAAACAGAAGCTTTAAGATCCCTTATTCACCCTTTTGGCTCTGTCATCTGGCCAAGTGCTCTTATGTTTCAATGGCTCCCCATTACCTTCAAGACAGTCAATATTCCTTCATTCAACTTGCAAGAATGTTGAATGACATGATCCCAGCACTTGTGCCCCCATCCTGTTTCTCTTTATGTTATCATAGTTCTTCCTGTGTCACTACTCTTCAGCCTATGTCATAGGGTGACATACATTTTGAGATCTTGTAGCAAAGGGCTCTTTCTGCTCCTCTTGACTGGTCAGCACACCCTTGCTTCTGAGGTTTTAGCTTATGAGTTCC
This sequence comes from Dipus sagitta, assembly GCA_036346955.1. Lineage (NCBI taxonomy): Eukaryota > Metazoa > Chordata > Mammalia > Rodentia > Dipodidae > Dipus > Dipus sagitta. The sequence goes on from CM070781.1 coordinate 12,353,118, forward strand.
ACTGTTATTATCTTCCTCGGGTTAATTCACCCTTCAAAACCCTTTTCCAGAAAATTGGGAGAAAGCATCACTTAACAGAATTTACTCTACTTTCTGTTCAGTGGTAGTTGACTGCAAGACTGCATCTTCCACTGGACTGAACTATTTAACCTAGCACAAGATAACAGGCTACTCCAAACCACCTCACTGCTATCAAAATTCTCTGATTTATTGTTATGTCCCTCTAGTACCAGTGGTGTAAGAGAGTTGTATGAATAAGTTATACTTACAAACTCACTGAGAACTCATCCATGAAACTTAGCAACTCACCAACTGGGACAAAATTCAAAAGTAGTGACGTGTGAAGTGTTCTGAGTCTCACATATGGTTTTTCAGGAGAAGCAATTTGAACCTCACTGAAAACTTCCAGAAGCTTGCTAATTCTAGTGGCTTCTCTCTGTGACAGAAAGTATCTCCCCCTCTTCTTCCTTGTCCTTATCCTCTTCCTCCTTTTGATTTAGACTATTTTTATGTGTTGTGTATGCATGTGGGTGCATGTGAGGTGAATGGACATGTGAGTGCATGTGGAGGTCAGAGATAAATGTTGGGTGTCATCCTCATTCATTCCCCATCTTCTCTTTGGGTCAGGATCTCTCCCTGAATCTGGAGCTCACTGATTTGGCTAGACTAGCTAGCCAGTAAGTCTCCTGAATCCTCCTGTGTCTACCTCCCCAGCCCTGGATCATTGGCACATGCTCCCACTTCTTGCTTAATGGGTACTGGGAACCCAAACTCAGGTACTCGCTCTTGTGTGACAAATACTTTATCCACAAAGCCATCTCCTCAGCCCCAGAAAGCACTTCTTGTTTGTGTGTGGTATGCTATTGTAAGTATGTCAAGCATCCTTCATTGCAATGAATAGTATCTTAAAGCTTTCCATGGATCCAGTCACTCTTGCTCCTTATAACACCTAAATAGTACCCAGCTCCCTTCTATTCTGATCAGCACTCTCATTTATGTTGCACATTAATCCAGGAGGAAGAACTGCAATCTTAAAATACCAGTGAGTAGTACTGCTTATACAAACCGAGTCTTTGTGCACTGTAGTATTGATTGACATTTCAACCCTATGGGCTGGCAGTATTGTTGATTCATTTGTACAAACGAGTATGGGATTTAAATGTCAGCAGTGTTTGGTCCAGTTACAGTGCTAGAACAGTTTGTGTTTTCTCCCTACCTGCTACTACAAACCATTTCACTGACATCAGTGGCTTGGTAAACTCAAGACTTTATATTCAATATGCATCCAAGCAACCACGTTCTCATTTGCCCCACTGTCTCTCAGGGACATGATGCCAGATGTCAGCAAAGCTACTTCTAGGGGAGACACAGCCTTATAAAACCCACAGTATGAAACTGTCCATAAGTGGCCAACATATGTTAAAGCTTTGAGAAGACCTGACTCCCAGATCTCACTGGCTGCACTCCAATTCCAAATGTTTGAAATCTAGCCAGGCTCCCAGGGGGAAGTCAGGCAGATACAATCTACCCCTATTTCTGGTGATCAACTCCTAAAAATCACCATCAAAATACTTCATTTAATGGCTATAAGACCTTTGTGGATAAAGTAATCAAGGAGTAAATTATTGGTGCAAGTTTGTATGAATACTAATTGACAAATAGTTAAATTCTTCAACCCTGCTGAATCTCAGTGTCCTCATCTAAAATAAGAAGTTTGAAAGTCCCAGCACAAGTGACTATTCATTAGAAGAGATGGTATGTAATGCCCCCATGAGAATGACTGTCAGTAAAGGATAGCGCTCCTTGTATTGGGTATATAAGCCTCAGCAGATGCCCGCCTTCTTATACTTCTTTAATTCTTCTTCCTGAGTCTGTCTTATTTTATTTTTTATCTTTCCCTAGGTGATCTCACCCCATCATGTTTTCCTGCTAGATTTAAAGGTGACCCATGAATACTATGTGATGAGTTTACACCTCTACATCAGACCACTCCTTAGAGCTGTGGACATATACTTCCAGTGTCTGATTAATATCTGCAACTCCATACACACAGAGTGGACCTACTCTTCCCCTTCAAACACTCTCCTTCTTCATGATAGAACTGAGTTTTGAATTCTGGTTTTCAAATTGTTCAAGTCCCAATCTTTGAAGACATTGTTATTGTTGACTGTTCTTTTTCTCCTCCCCCATATCCAACCTGCCTTATATATCCTAGTAGTTCTCTCTCTCTCCCTCTCTCTCTTTTTACTGTTTCATATCAAGAATAGTTTATTTCTGATACAAAAAAGCTAGTGTTATTCCATATGTGACCCATCTTTAGATTGCATAGTAAGATAATAGTGTGGGTACAATAGAAAATCTGATTAAAATTAGGCATACTTGTTGGCTCAGTTTATCTGATTTTAAAATCACACAAACTTTAATATACTCATTGTTGTAATTATATATACTAAATAAAAAAATTTAGCTACCATCCGCTTTTTAAAAAAATTATTATTAGACATGACATAGTTTGTATGTAAACACCACATATAAGTACCATCCTTTCCCTCCTCCCTGCCCCTTTTCTGAAGAGGCCTTCCTCATTGGGGATGTAGGTCAACCCCATGGGGACTGTGGGACATGCATTATGGGGGCAGCAGTCAATTATGGGGGAGAGGAAATGTCTCTGTGCTAGTTTTCTCATTAACCTAGACCAAGACTCATCACTCGAGTCTAATTTGTTTCTCCACTGCTGTCCCTGTCCTTGCTCTGTCTTTGGTCATGTCTCTGCACAGTAGTCAGAATTGTCTGCAATAATATGAGATAGGTTGGGTTTGGTGTCTTATGCCTTTAATACCAGTACTCGAGGTTAGTGCTTGGAGAAGAATGCACAGCAAACAAACCTATTTGGGTGGGAGAATTGGATGATGGCAGAGTATTCTGTAGAAACTGCAAGGAGACAAGTACAGAGAAGTGCATCTTAGCTAAAACAAGGCTGCTGCTCTGGCTGCTGCCACTATTTAAGGAAACTCTCATGGGGAGGTTTCTGGAGTGCCCAATTTCACCACCTCCTTCCATGATGGCTGCATAATTACAGCCAGGGGTTCTTGGCTATAGAACACATGCGGTGAGTCACACTGGAAGGTCAGAGACTAAAATATTATTCCCTTCAGTGCCATCCCTATTCTTCCCACAAGTCTGCTTTCTATTCTCTACTTTATGGACTTAAAGCACATGGAAAGTCAAAGAAAGGATCAAAGATGTTACAAAAAAAAAATCTAATCAGTTCATGCTACTGAAAGAAGTGTGCGTTTTTTTCTTCTCTAAGACAGGAGCAAATGGTTATGTAAACAACATTTGACTTGCCAAATCCACCTTCTGTAGAACAATCTATTTTGCTAGATCATGGCGGGGGGATCTTTACCTGGAAGGAAGAAAAGGAAGGCTTACATTCATTTCCAGTCATATTCTTATCCTTCTCATCATTTTTACTAGCTAGATGTCATGTATCAGGTCTTTTGCATTGACTATCTTCCTTTTACAGGTGGAAAGGTCAAGGTTCATAAAGATTAGATTATTCACCCAAGTTCACTTATGTGACAAATAATAAACTTCTCAGTGTGGTAGGGAATCACTATGATGCCTAGCGATCTCTGACCCCTGGTGTTCACATCCTGCCATAATCCCTTACAGTTGATGGTGGAATAATTTAGTAGAATGATTCTGGCAGTAAACCAGAATATGGCAGAGTTGATGGGCTTTCACTTCCAAGACGTGGTTATGAGAAGGCTGTGGGTTACTCAAACCAAGAAATGTAGTTATAGTATTTGTTAGTTGTACTATAGAACTCTTTTTATTTTCCTGTTCACAGACAGCTAATGCCAGAAACTAAAATTCTCTGATATACACTGAAGGAAGCCAGGAGGCAGATCCCCTAGCTGATCAAGATGAAAGCATCCTCTACTATTTGCATTAGTTTTGTGAGAGTCACTGACCAAAGGGAGCTCAAAAATACATTCTAGTATTCCTAATCCATATAAACTGTGTGATGCTATCTGGGAATTTGCCACCCTTTCTATGTACTACATTTCTGTGGACGAAACCAAAGTTAACCCTTCTAACCTCATGACAATGACAGTACTCAATGGTAAATGATTCAACAAAGCTGAGGGGACTGAAGGAGATGAGAAAGGTAGAAAGTTGATTAGGAATACCTAAGGGTTTGTTTTTCTACTCTATAACTTATGGCATTCTAGGAAGACCCCAGGGAAATACAAGTCAAGAACTGAGAAGCGATGTGCCTAGATTGTATTAGAGTAACCCTTTTAGGCTAGATTGTAGCCAGGTTATTACTGCACAAAAGTATCAATGATGCAATGACTGAGATGGACTAAAATAGGCTACAGCCACCCAGAGGGAGCTCCTTCTCACTCATCAATTGGTTTACAACACTGTAGTTATTATTCCATTGTAATGGTAGGTGGGCCAGGACAAGCCTTACAGAGCCTAGGAAGAGCATCAATTATGGTAGCACCAGTTACTCGCACCACACCATTCTACCGGGTTTCTCTTTTATTTTTCCATATGAAAACCTTAGAAAAAGGTTTTGTGAAAATCCCATGTAATCTCAAAGATGTTAACAATACTACAGGAGTAATTTTTCTAAAAAACTGTTAGTACTTTAAAATCTGAAATTTGTTCAGAACATCAAGGAGTGAACTAGCTTGTGTTCCTATTTGAAGGTTATGAATCAATGAATGTGAGACATTCAAGAACACGAAGTCACTAAGGGAGGCTCAGCCACCGGGACAGCCTCTTTTACTTCCAGTGACAATCATGACAATTTGGTGTTTTTTTGTTTTGAGATATTTTCTTACATTGTACCTTTGGAACTCACTGTGCAGCCATGCTGGCCTCAAACCTATAGCAATCCTCTTACATCAGCCACTCAAATGATGGGATTATGGGCATAAGTCACCATACCCAGATAACTGTGTTCTTTTAAAGAGTGGTGCCCTCTTTCTTCAGGGTCAGAGTCACCCTGAAGGCAGCAGGCCACCTGATGAAAGAGGCATAAGGCTGATTACATCCCACTGGCTTAGAATGGGGAGCATGTATGGCCAGCCTACATATTTGACAGCAAAAGGGAGGAAGACACAGTGGCTATGATTATTCACAGACTGATCATGCCCTATTACCTCCACCCAATTTCCTTACTCTAGATCTTGGAGTATTAGTATTAATCCTCTGTATTAATTAGTATTAACATTTGTAGTTGTTTCAGTCAGACACCCCCCACACACACATAAACTCATGTGCTTATCCCTAGGTGGTGGTAATTTAGGAGGCAGAGCTTTGCTGGAAGAAATGTGTTGTTAGGGGCAGTCTTTGGGGTGTTATAGCCCGGCTTCTTCTTGCCAGAGCTCGTTCTCTCTTTTGTTGCTTTCTGTCAGCTGCTGTGGCAGAGGTAATGTACGGCCCCACCATCCCTTCCCTGTCATAATGAACTTCCCCTCAAGACTAGAAGCCAAAGTAAACTTTTCTTTCATCAGTTAATTCTGGTTCAGTGTTTTGTGCCAACAATGCAAAGGTAACTACAACAACATTTAAGTCTTACTTCCCTCTGGGACTCTGGGATTCCTCATATAATGGGTCCCATGAGTTAATTTGTCCTCAGAGACTCTCTATTTCATTGCCAAGTTGGGGGACAATGGAGAAATGCTTTGCCTGCTTAAAATACCACCAAGCATCCCACACTTCCTTAGCCTCAGAGTCTTACCTATGCTGCAACATCTACCAGGGCAGATATCTCCTATCTCCCTCATTTTCTTCTGATAATCACTATGTTTCCAGTGAATTCCTCGACATCCTTCAAAATCCAGATCATACATCATTTCTTCCAGGAAGCTTTTCCTCTCTCTCTTTTTCTTTCTCTCTCTCTCTCTCTCTCTCTCTCTCTCCCCTTCTTTCTCTTGACCTGCTCCAATATCAGGATGCCAGACTGGGTCAGGGGAGCTATGGATATCTTCCCATACCATTTCATACTTCCTGACCCATCCCATGCATCACTTGTATTATAATTATCCAATTTATGCTTTTCTTCCATATTAATTGCAAGTGCCTATTATGCAGGCCTATAACATGGTTTTCTATATTCCAAATGTGCATAAATGGTATTCTTGAAGTGAGTAAATAAGTATGAGAATTCTGCATGGGAGACAGAAGAACTTGCTGGAAGAAGACTGAGTGCTTGATCATATAGATGTGGTCACACAAATAATCAAATGCTGTCACCTGGTCTCTAAGATGTAGTACACTGGGGAGAAAAATAAACTGACTTTTGGGATTAGCCTGGGCACCCAGAAACAGTAAACATGGAAGGAGAAGATGCTCATGTCAAATGAATACACACAAGTGACATGTGTGAAGAATCCTGCCTTTTCACTCTGCATATAGTATTAAAGATCTCATCCAGAACCCTGTGTGGGTGGTGAGAAAACTCACAAATAAACTGGAAAATCCCTGGGCTGTGGTTAACAGAAAGACTAGAAAACTAATCTCTTATTAAAATATATTGGGGGATGCCTCTTTCTGCAGCTTCAAAACCCTCCTGTATAAGCTCTATGCAAATCACAAATATGAGTGCAATATTCCATTGAGCCCTGGAAAAATGTCTTTGCTTCATGTCCCCAAAGTTCCCACACTGATCCAGCAACACGGAATGGTATCACTTGACTTATATTCTCTTCAGGGGTAGTGCTCCTTTCCTTCTGCCATGCTCTCATCTGAAATTACTTATTTCACCCCAAACTGATGGTGAGTTTACATCAAATTGATTTATTAAGCCCTATCTTCCTAAAAATTTTAAGAAAATAAAAGTAGTTTGGGAAAGACCCTTCTTAGCACTCCTGCCTGACAAAATGCTACTTATCCTAAACCAGTCAAATCTTTATCTGGTCCCTACCATTAGGTAAAACCTTCCTTACATGTGGTCATCCATGTCCCTTAGTCATTGCTATACCAAGAGAGTAAGAAAATTTCAGATCATAGATTAAGTATAAGGAATTGAGCACTGTATTAAGTGGATTCTGAGACTAAGAGAAAGATTCTTGTCTTAACATCAATTGAAAGAATATCAAGATTAATGTTTGATGGCTGCTGTAGACACATCCCTTACTTTGAGCTATAATGCCTTCATCCCTTAAGGGTTTTAGGAGGCATTTGAGTATGCTGACATCTATATTCCACCATCATACAGATGAAGCTTTCGATTTCTTGCATTGTGGATGAGGGAAGGCAAGAAATAGATGCTGTGCCTTCTTCTTTATTGCAGCATCACCTGACTTTTTGGGTGATTGGCTGGTAATTGGCAACAAGCCCACTGACTTTTATTTGCTGTTTCCAATCTCCCATCAGTTAACAAATCAGGCAACCAGACCTTTCAGAAAGATGAAAAGAGAATAAACGTGGATCCAATCCGGGCTCTAATCTCTGCTACCTGGGGTTTCTTCTTACTATTCTGAAAGTTCTGCTCTTCATCTCTCATTTCCCAGTTTTGTAGGTATGTTCTAGAGAATGGCAGCATTAACTAAGTGGCCTCTTACAGACAGGAAGAACTTGGTCATTTGCATGGAGACCCACCTAAAATCTTTGCAGGGTTTATAGCTTTCCTAAATTGAAGGTATGTATAGAATAATGTGCTACTGAAAATTACTAGTGCCCCAGTTTTTGAGTTACATTGATGCTCATATTCTGGTAACCATGATTATGTTACCCCGACTTATAGATGAGGTCATGGAGGCTCAGGGAGCATGAGACCACTGAGAAAGGCACACAAATGCATGCAAAGAAGCATCGCCATTCTCTCTTTTCCAATCCCATGGTTCTACATGTTCTTCCAAACTCATCAGAGCAAATACTGAGAATGGCACCTCAGAGTGGGTACTTAGCAGGCAGCTGGCACTCATCCTGCACTGTGACACCAGTCTGTCCAGTAGACTAGATGTGAATGTTTCTGATGGGGCTTTGGGTATTCAAGGGATAAGCCAGTCTCTAGAAGACAGGAATTTTGAGTTTACCTGTAGATCCTTCAGGCTGTGTGACAACTTATACTTATGTAATTTTGTTTCCAACACTGCATCTTTATTTGAGGTTAATAAAAAATTGTTTCATTATAGTAAATACTCTAACTAGGGACTAGGAGAGAGTGGGGCATGGAAGGCAGGGGTAGTGAATCACCGAGGAATCAAAATGATATAATGATTTTAGAGAGCTGACATGTTTTTAAAATTTATAATTTAACTGACAGCTAAAACTAGGAGAAAAGGGCTTTGAAGCATTTGGGATCAACACAGTTCAAATAGGATTTGCAAAAAGGAAAGCTGAGTAGCCATTTAGAAGGAAAAGCAATATAATTGTCCTAAGGTTTTAAGAAGCATTATCTATGCTGCATTGAAGTTTACTCTGCAATTTATATTTCCTGATAACAACAAGAATCCAGCTAGGAATCCATTTGGATGTACTCTAATTGAAATCAGAAGCCTTGATCTGATCCCAAACAATTTAGGAACTTAAATTCCTCAAAATCACTGGGCTCCTGGAAAAATAAAAGCTTCTACTGTCTTTTATAAATGATTGCTTTTAGAAACACTCTTCTGTCCAGCTCAGCTCAGACAATATATTCACAGATTCTATTTTAGTGGAATCTAAATGAATGAGGTTTTCATCACCAAACTCAAGGGTACTTTCTTCTATTCTACATAAGGAATTGAATGCTCTGTAGAAGTCCTTGTAGAGCTATATCTTCATATATATGTGTATATATATATATATAGATAGATAGATAGATAGATAGATAGAGATAGATAGATATAGATAGATATAGATATAGATATATATGTAGATGTAGATATAGATATAGATATAGATATGGCATGGCCACTCTATGAGGTCAATATGCCTTATTCCTTAATTCAACAAGTTTATAGAGTGCTTTCTCTGAGCCAGGTATAGAGCTGACCACATAGTAACCAATGGTCCCAATCTGTGTTGCTGGAGTTGAAACCCTATTCAACAATAAGCAGATGTTGCACAAATCATTGCATAACAATAAATGATGACTAAAGCTACCCAGAGAAGCCTTAGGCACGCTGAGAGTATAATGAAGAAACTTAAAACAGAGATGCTAGGAGAGATTAGAGAAAACAGACAGTACAGAGTCACAGGAAAATAGTATGGGGCTGAGTTGTCCTTCATTAACTTAACCTTGACTATATCTTGTCATATTATTTTATGGAGCATTCAACAAAATATCATATCAGATGTTTGCTAGAGAGGCCATTGGCTAAGTTAAGTGAACTCTGGAACAGGTACCATGCTTCAAATGTGGGTCTGCACTCAGCAGATGGACTGTTTCTTAAGAGTGGGTTCATCTCTCTTCAATTCATTTTCAAATTTTTGCAAGGCAATATTAACAGCATCAACCTTGTGGGATTAAAGGGTTAAAGGATTACATGAGCTAATAAATACAAAAGACTTAGAACCATCCCTGGCATAGAAGCAGGGCTCTGTGGTTGACAATCTATCATATGGAGTTTATAGTCTTGAGGGACCGAGTGACAAAAACAATGAATGGAAGGAATGAGCTCCATGGTTGAAGAACCATAAGGCTACCAAGAAGGAAATTAGGGACTGTGCTAGAAAAAGTTTCAGTACTGTGGAAAACTGCTATACCATGCAGAGAGCTCCACCTTCCCCTGCATCTCTTGACATCTATTTTGCATCTGTGGAAGGGCAGGGAGGTCTTAAGCCCTATAGCTGAAGCATTTTTAGTACACAGTGAGCATTCTGTGTGTCAGCACAGGGCAGCCTCCAGAGAAACCCAAGGCCACTGAGCAAGCGCATGAACACAGCACAATAAAGTCACATGGCCTCTGGACAATCCCTCTGTGGCCACTGAGTATGCACATGTGCAGAGCACACGAGTCATGTGGCCTCTGGAGAAAACCCCTATGGCCACTGAGCACATGCACAGAGCACAAAAGCCACAGGTCCCTACCCAACTCAGACAGTGAGGAATCACCAGAGAGGGAGAAACTGGTATTTGGAACCAAATTTGCATAACTAAATGAAAAGAAAATGGACACAGCTTTAACAGCATCCGATGAATCAAGTGAACTTCTTACTGCTTCCATAGCTTTCCAACCCTTTCAGCATGGCAAAATTAGGCTCTGATTCTTTTTCATTGATTCTTCTGATTTAGCAAGCATTTATCTAGTGAATTACTGCTACTTGGCAAGCACAGTGCTGGGTATCAGGACATAAAACTAGGTAGCCTTCTCTTCCGGTACGTAAGGAATCTCTCTTCTGGTACTTGATGGAAGCAAGTAACCACACTGATGGGATGTGATTAGAGCAATGTGCTCTGGGGAGAAACAAGCACAGGGCTTTGGGAAGCACAGGTATGCAGTCTCCAGCTTGAATTTGTAAGATGCTACTATAGTTCAGTGTCTTCTGCCCTTATGATACAGAAAGAACAAAAAACACACATGGAACCATCAACTATGGAGTAAAAGTTAAAAGCAGAATTTTAAACCTTCAATACAGTTTGAGTATAATTGTTAAAGAGGAAAATAAGAAAAATAAGAACTATACTGATTCTGAAGAGATGGCTTAGTGGTTATGGCACTTGCTTGTGAAGCCAATGGAGTCCTGGTGTGCCCATTTTCTCTCTGTCTGCCTCCCTGTCTCTCAAATAAACAAATAAACATTTTTTAAAAGAGAACTATACTCCTTGTTTGGGTTCACATTTCTCTCCCTCAATAATTAAATATAAAATTCTCTAAGCAAAGTATTCCTAATATTGTCTGCATAAAAAATATATACAAAATTTTTGTTGTCATATGAGATAACTTAAAGCTAACTATGTTAAATTGGGTCCATAGAAATTTGGCATGGGTATAAGTTGGTGTCAGAACTACAAAACAAAACCCAAAGATAGGTATTAACAAACTATATGTCAGACTGGCAAAACACATTAGTTATTGAGAAAGGGATAATAATTATAATGACAGAAAATAAGCACATAGAAGTGTAGAACCAAAGAAATTATTTTATTTTAAAATATTGAAATGAAGCCCCCATTTTACAATGATGCCATTCATTCAACACATCATCAAGGGCCTAATGTTGGGCTATGAACAGGAGACTTATAGGCAATGGAGCACCTGTGGCCCTGTCTTCGTGCCATTCAGGTGGCAAAGCACTTGCATACCACAAAGGTGACAATGTAAATATCTATCTGCTTCTCAGTGACTATGATATTTACATTACTGGTTGATTTCCCCAATTTCACTCATGCATTGATGCTTTCACTCAGTATTTGTTAAAAATGACTTTGTGAACCCTAACATGTCTGAATGTTATGTATGTGAATATTTTGAAGTCTTTGCTTCTTTGCAGTATGTTGTCAGTTGGAATGGTATTACCTCCTAGCATGATCATCTGTTGAGTGTCTCATGCAATAAGGAATAGCTTACATGTTCTCTCATGGTTGTACAACAGTATTTATAATATGAATAAGTAAATGAACTAGTAATCTGGAAGGGAAAGAACAGTAATAAAGTAGCATGATGTCATGTGGTAAGTGCAATAATGGAAAGTTTTTAAATGGTCAATGGATTATAATGGCTAACTTTCATATCAAGGACCTCCTCAAGTATGCTAGGCTAGGAGGCTTCAGAGAAGGCTCTGATTTTTTTAAGGGGGAGGAAGGAATCATGAGAAACAATATGGAGGCATATTCATCTTTATTTTCTTCTGCTGATTGTCTCCCAGGTTTATTGAATGAAGGAGAATAATAGTAATTTTTAACATTTTTTGATTATTTATTATTGGTCAGGCATGATTATAGTTTGGATCTGGAATGTACCACAAAGGCTCATGTGTTTAAGGCAATGGTTCCCAGGGTGATGCAATTGATAAGTGATGGAATCTTTAAGAGGTGGAACCTAGTGGGAAGCTTATGGATCACTGCAAACATGTCCCTGAAGGTACTGTGGTACTCAAGCTCCTCCCTGACATCTTTCTCCTGGCCTTGAAGTGAGCAGTTGTGGGACACCACATCACCATGCTTTGTCACCTTCCCTAAAATAATGAAAACATGGATTGTGGGCTGAAACCTCCAAAGCATGTTCTATCCTAGCATTATACATGTAAGACAGAAAACATGTTCAAAATGATGGTGGTTGGAAGTTAAAAGCTACATGGAAGAGAAGAATACACTGAGAGGACTAAAGGTGGAACTGTGGGGACAGGAGGAGGAAACACAGCAGATGGTATTTCCTTGGTGTGTAGATAGTATTCTAAGAGAAAGAAACCAAAGGCCATATTCAGAGAAGCACACTTCATTTTAGCAGAGATCAGGTTGGAAACTGGAAGCCAGCATTTGAGGGGTATCTGCACATCCAATAGCAAATGAATAAAAGAGGGAGAACTTTCAGCATCTCTGACAGGAACAGAATGAGCAGAAGGCAAAAGTGAAGCTCATGGTTGGTAGTGTAGGGTCCTGATTGTAATTGTGCTAGAAAAGCAGGTAGTTAAGAACAAAGGAGACACACCACAGTCACAGAGAAAAGAAACAAGCATAGTGACAGGGCCAGAGAGCAGGAACATGCCTTCATAGCAAATGTTATTAACAAAGAAAAGGAAAAAGCCGCAAAAACAAAATGGCTTGAGCAGCCAACAATGTGAAAGGGCAGGATACAGTGTAATGGGATTTAAGAGCAAATGCCGAAGAAATAGACAACTCTGAAGTTGTATGGGAATTACAACAGTATGTTTTATAAACTTGTTTTCATCTCCCAGAGCCAAATTGCCTTGAAAAAGTGGGTTTCTTTGAGGAAAATCACTCCAGCTTTGGATAATATAGGAGAAGGGGATAGTCATGCTTACAACGTTAGGTCAACTAGAATGATTGAACCTCTTATCATGCTTAGTATGATAGTATAGTATCTATGAGAATTAAATAATATTAAAACCTACCACTTAGTAAGATTAATTTTAAATAAGAGATTAGTCATAGGTTATTAAACAAAAATTCCAGTGCCAGGGGTGTGAAACCTCCCTATGAATTGTTAGTTATGGAGGCCACAGAGGCACTTTAAACAATCCAAGCTATTGCCATTACTCTTGGTTACCTAATAGAACTAGATATAGTAATTCCCTATTGATGAAGATATTACCTGTTTGGGTGTAGGACATAGAGAAATTAAGCTGAAACCAAACTGGAAGTTTCCTCCTTGCTGGTTTTCATAGTACTGGAAAGCACTAGGCTGGCTGATAGGGAGAGAAGTCAACAGTCTCCCTGCTGTGCATCCTATATGCTCCACAAGTGGCCAGCCAAGCAACATGTGCTCACTGGTGCATTAGTGGCATAATTGTTATGGGAGTCAACCATCTGCTTGCTGATTGGATCTGAGGAGGGAATTCATGCCTGGTACTATAAACCTGGTCCAAAACCTATGGCTAGGGAGGTCATATGCCCTAGAAGGGAAGCTACCACTGTTGTTATGATAATGTACATGATTGATATCTAAATATTTATGCTTGTACCCATAGATTAGTACTGTTCTTAGACTTCCCCACAGCAGTCTCCATTGCAGAGGCAAATGTAGAGATGCAAAGCTGGTGAAAGTACCAAGAATAAATGACTATTTTATGCTCAGCTCTAAGTGGGATGTCTACATCCCTCACTGTAATGCTCAGGTAATCTCATGGGAGAGGGGAAAATACAGGAGAATGTGGAGGAGTGCTGTGGAAAGTTATCTTCTAGACATAACATGGCTGTTACTCTCATGAAATTGTTGCAGCTGTGGTTTCCTGCACAAGACTGAGTCCTTCAAAATTGTACCATGGATGGGGTAGGGGCTCCTGAGGCTCCACTCTTCCCAAAGGAGCTCTTGGTTGCTAAGGGAGGGGGTGCCATGTTCTTCATGGTTGGCATAACCACTGATATGTGCCCATGTTTCTAATAAATAACCTCCCACCCATGCTCATGCAAGTAACCCTAAATCATTCAGTGAGTTACAAGTAAAAGACAAGAAAATAGGAAGGAGACTAATTGATAAGAAGAAGCACTTAGGAGGAGTTGAAGGGGTAAGAATAATAAAAAAAAAATACATTACATACATGTATGAAGTTGTCAAGGTTAAAGGAAAATTAGGAAAGATAGAAGAAATTAAGGAAAGAAAGCAAAAAGGAAAAAAAGGGCTGGAGAGATGGCTTAGTGGTTAAGCGCTTGCCTGTGAGTCCTTAGGACTCTGGTTCGAGGCTCAATTCCCCAGGACCCACGTTAGCCAGATGCACAAGGGGGCGCACGCATCTGGAGTTCGTTTACAGAGGCTGGAAGCTCTGGCGTGCCCATTCTCTCTCTCTCTGCCTCCTTCTCTCTGTCACTGTCAAATAAATAAATAAACAAAAAATTTTAAAAAAAAGGAAAAAAAGAGAGAAGGGAAGGAGATGGAGGGAGAGAGAAATAAAAGAATGGAAAGAAGAGAAAAGAACAGAAAGGGAATAGAACATAGTAGAATAGGAGCATAAAATCTTCTTCTAAAGAAAATGAAAAGAGCAAAACAAAAAAGCAACTGCCCTATGGGGCCTTCGTAATACAGAACTTGATAAGAAAATGAATTCAGTAAATAAGCGAACGACAAGATAATAAAATACCAAAGAGAGATAAATAAAACACATGCATAGCTAACACATTTAACAAATGCCATTTAGGACTGAAATACAATGAATATTGAAGCTTCTTTTCCATGGAACCAGGTTCAGGGTCCAGTCTCTGCTGAATGTCCATGTCTCAACTCCCAGTGGCTACCATCAGTTACTTGCAGGTGGCTCTTCCAAGGAAGCCTGTGGAATTTTACCATGATGATGTGCTTACTAAATACTTACTGGGAACTTTTAGAGGCAGACATTCTCTCTGACATCCTGTTACTGCCTATGAGCGGTCCTAAATCTTTATTAGATGGTCAGTGCATAGATGTTGAATAGACAGATTATTGGCATCAAGAGTAAAGCAGTGTTTCATTGACATGTAATTTTGAAAACAGAGCGAAACTTGGATGTGGCATCAGGAAAACTTATATTTTTATTTTGTTGGCAATGATAATTTTCTCCTGCCTGAATGGTAGATTTGGTAGCTCAATCTCACTGAATTCTCTATAGGGATCTCTCACATCATGGACATAATAGATTTGCACACTGATTATAAGTTCCTGGTAACTGGCAATAACCTGACTTGATCTATTCAATCAGCTTATTACAACAATTTCCCAACAGATGGAGAAAAGTATCCTGAAGCAGGGAGGGGTACTTCCCTCATAGTTCCCATGGAGGATCTACATGTGCAGTTCTCGGACCACAGAACACTGTCTTCCAACTTGAACACAATTAGTTACCAACTGTATGATGGTAATGTAATATGTCTGGTCAGGGGTTTAAATTCTTTATACAAAAGGCTGAGTTTATAATAATTTCCTTATCACAGAGAATTATCAGGAAGTCATTAAGACAATGCAAGCTAAATATTTAGCATAGATAATAGGGACACAATGAGACCTAAATGTTATTTGCTATTACAATAATACATATTATTTATCTTAAATGCACTAAAGCCCATATTCCTTTTCATTTCTCAAATCAAGAAAGAAAATTGATCTCAAAAAAGTATGAAAATCTCAGATCATGTCTGAAAATACAGTACTAATTTGAAGCTAATAATAGACATTTTATATTTTAAGCACAATAAACTATTTGTCTTGTCCAAGTGTATGTATTTAGATGTGTTAAATAACTGCATTTTGGTTTGTAGAGAGATTCATTAACGATCTGTTTAAGAAATGCACATGACGGGGATGAGAGAGATGGTTCAGTTGGTAATAAAGTGTTGATTGCACAAGAATGAAGACCTGGGTTTCTCTCCATAATCCACTTAAAAAACCAGGTGTGATGGTGTGCCTGTAATCTCACTGCTGGAAAGTGAAGGTAGGGGATCCTTGGGGTTTGTTGCTGGCTACTCTGAGTCAGTAGCTCCAGGTTCAATGAGAGACTGTCTCAAACAAAGTTAGAGAGTGACTGAGGAAGTCACCCAATGTCAACCTCTGGCTTCCACATACACATACATACACACACACATGTAAAGAAAAAATAAACAACAGCTGTTCAATAATTAATTGCACCTCACAAAACACTGTATGAAAAAGCCCCTTGCATTACAGTATACCATTTCACTTAAGAGATTTGTCTTAAGACAGAATCTTGAGATACATTCATAGAAATAAAGTTTTTTCTGCAAGCCAAAAATAGTACCTAAAACTATTCTTCCTTGGTTTCTTTGGTGCTTCCTAAATAAGAAGCTCTTCCAAGTGCTTCGTCATCAGCAATTGTTTAATATCAATATTTTGTCAATTATTCACACAGTTTATGAACACTTTCCCTGCACAGCTGTCTACAGTCCAACAAAGAAACTCATCTTGCTAGAATACCATTAAATCTGGTAGCTACATTTGAAGAATTTTTGTTTGTATGTAGGAGGAGTGGAAGAGATTTGTTAGTGCTACTCTGGCAAGCTCTCACATGACAAGATTTTTTGTTGAAAAGGAGGCGATGGATCCTATGCTTTCACATTTCATTCCAAGCACAAAGTGCATCGTCAAGGAAGGCTCGTCTAAAGCCATTAACACAAACCTCCAAGGGGAAGAGGCCCTTCTCAATCACCAAATACCCCACATAAATTGATACTTTGTAGTATACTTTCTTTTTAAAAAATAAAAAAAAAATATTTATTTGCAAGGACAAAGAGAAAGAGAGAGAGAGGGAGAGAGAGAGGCTGGGCATGCCAGGGCCTCTAGCCACTGCAGATGAACACTAGATGCATGTATCACTTTATGCATCTGGCTTTATATGGGTACTGAGGAATTGAACTCAGATTGTTTAGGCTTTGCAGGCAAGTGCCTTAACCATTGATCCATCTCTGCAGCCCTGTCTTTTAAGTTTAAGGTAGGCTGGGGCAAAAGGAGAAGCATGAATTACTAAAAGTGCCTTAACTACACCTGTTAGACAATAGACAGATGAAGCTCCAAGGATTCACTCAGTCAACCCAGAGCATATACTAATCAATGTGTGGCCAGAGCTTCCTCTTCTATTAAGTGCAGATGAGAGAGAGAGAGAGAAAGAGAGAGAGTGCGATAGAGAAAGGGGGTGGGATTCAAAAGTTAAACTCAAAGGCCAAATGAGATGTAAAGAAGATGGTGTTACTTACTCAAAATGATCTGTATTGAATGAGTGACAGTATACTGATGTTAAAACAGGCAGATTGAGAGTCCACAGAAACAGATAAATTTCTCCCACAAACACTGAGAATTGTGACTGATTACAGAAGGCCCAAGTTTAAATTTCAGCCTTTCCACTTTGTAATTGTACCTTTGACTTTGATCTTCTTAAGGTTCACTTTCCCTGTTTATATAATAGGAAAACAATAGCACCTATTTCAAGGATGTCATAAAATAAGTAGAATGTAAATAATTAGTATGTGAACCACAAGGGCTGCTTACAGAAGAGCAAGTGGCCTCAGAAAGTGGAAGCAATCACAAGGACTGGGTCTTTTTAGCATTTTTTTATCAGCTCTATCAATGCCATAAACTGCGTCTTAATGCATTGTAAGCATTGAAATGGAATGTCTAAAATTAATAGGCTATTTATAACTATTTATAAATTTATATTTACATTTCTATTTAAGCATATCTTTAAAGAATGGCTTCTAAGTTACTATTACTTTCTCATATAGATTTTACAAAATTATCATGTAGACCTGGGGATGTAGCTCAGTGGAAGTGCCAGCCAACATAAGGTCTTGAGTTCAATCTTTGACACTAAACACATAGATATAATACATACATACAATGTGTGCATGAGTATAAATTTATCATCTCTTTGTTTATCTGTTTACCATCAAGATTTAAAGCAAGTCAATTTTAGATTACTTCAAACCATTTATTAACTAAAGACTAATAGTTCTGAACTTTTTAATCCAGTCTCATAGAAGGCTTATAGAAATACTTTGCAATGTGACAGTACAGAATCTTTCATAGACAAGTACAGAAAACTGCCGTACCATTGCCTTTGGGTTTAGCTGGCGAGTTGCTGTGGCCAAAGGAATGTTAGTGGTTTGATATGGCCTCCTGTACACCTACTATAATAAGAACATGATCAGAACAACCATTGACCCCTGAATGACTCTGATTTGGAGTCAAATAGTACTAGTCCAAGTGGTGCTTAGTCTATCAGGTTGACCTGAACACCTAAGAACAAGAAATCAGTATTGGTCACTGCAAGCCACTGTGATTGGGGTTTATTGTACAAAATCATCACAATAATGGTTAACCCCAGCCCAGGACCATATCCAACTGAATTCACTCCCAACTCTTTTCTCTGCTTTCTGTCCACAGAGTGCAGAGTTACAAAGACTATTGTGAATATGTCAGCTCTTCAAAGAAACGAGTAAAAGGATGCAGGCATTTTGAAGTCTCTGACTCCTGAGAATGTTAAACAGAATCACCATATGATTCTGCCATGTGACTAAGTATATACACAAGAGAGATGGAAACAAAGGTCCACATGAAAATGTGTGCCTAAGTGGTGGTAACCACACTATTTAAAGTATCCAAGGAATAGAAAACACAGTAAAACTTAGAAGTTGATTTGCTGAGTATTAGGAATAAAGTAGATATACATATGTCCATCTGTTGAGGGCATAAATGAAATGTGTTAGATCCTTACAAAGAACAAGCTGATCATAAAAAGGAATGAAGTATTGTTTTTTACTACAACACAGCATGAACCTTGAACACATTATGATAAGTGAAATATACCAATCATAAAAGATCATGCATACTAGGATTTGATTTCAAGGCAGAGAACAGGCAAACCTTCAGACAGAAACTAGGTTACCTGCCCATGGCTAGGTGAAGAGACTCAAAGAAGTGACCAATAGTGAGTGTGGAATTTCCTTCAGGGACGACAAACATGCAATGGCTACAAAACTCAGTGAAGACAGTAAAAGTGACTGAATTACAATTTAAACAGGTGCACAGTATAGTATGTGAATTTTATCTCAATAAAGCTGCTATGTAAGAAACAAAAGAAAATTCATCCTTAAGGAGTATGCATGAATATGCTACAGGTTGTCCCCAGGTGATGATCCATCTTCTTTGCAGAGCAAGGGGTCTAAGGTTCCATGCTGTTATGCTTCTGGTGTTTGCATCTAATGAGATTATTTTACTCCTTTGTCCCAAATCCTCGGCATGAGCTTAAGATCCTGAGAAATAGTCATTTCTCCCATCATGTCCTACGTTTTGGCTCAGCAACTAGTCACTCCATCCTGACTGCTCACGTCTTTGCTAGGGCCTCTCCTCTCACTTTTGGAGACCAAGATAAGTAAATTGCTTTACAAATTGCATCCATGCTCCAGGTCACATGTAGATCTTTCCACACTCTTTGAGATGGTCTAAGTATAGTATATTTCCATCACATGTTTGTATACATTACAAACACATTCAGCCTTATGCTTTACTATTGCTTCATTTTTCACACTTTATTGTGACATTGTTCACTAGTCTGAATCCCATGGTGGAAGAATTCCTTGAGAGGAGTAATTATATCCTTCTCCTATACCCCATGTCCTTAACACTTCATATAGAATTGTGGCATATTAACACTTCATGTAGAATGGTGGCATATAAGCAGATATTCAACGTATGTCTGCAGTGCAGGCAGCTGGTTTTCATTGCTCTTCACAAAAGGCTTATATTCTCATTTTATACACAAAGTAGTTGCACAGTTAGGTAGAGAGCTAGGTTGGGCACTGAGCTCCTCCCATACTAATTAGGTAACAATGGGGAATGTAGCTCAGTGCTGGAACCTCAAAGTCTATTTCCTTTCTATCTCATCAGCAGAAAAGACAACACAGTCAAACAGATTTGTAGATAAACTCTACTACAGACAAATGTATTTTCTAATAGGTTATGCTACAGATTTTTTCTTGGAGAAAAACATAGCATATGAGTCCTTGGCCAGTCAGCTCTAGTTGGAGTCATTTCTGTCCCTCCCCATCCTTGCTTTATAGTTTTCCATCTTGGTGCACTTACTTGCCAGGCCGACTCTGCAGATGGTCATGCGGTCATTCCTTATACTGATCAAGGTTCACAGTTTCCTTTCTTACTGTCTGAAGATGGGATGAGAAAGATCCTTGGGAGCTTGGTAAACACCATTCAATTCTTTTTATTTTGACAGTAGTATTATAAGCTGATTTGTGGAGTCTTAGGAATAAAGTAGATATACAACACAAGCCTAACATTTTAATGCAAAAAGATTCTTATATTTAATCACTCCTTTCAATTCCCTTTTAAATTCTTCTTTAAAATTTCTCTGTTTTTTTTTTAACTGAAAACTCTAAGTTGCTCTAGCTTTTTTGAAGTCAGCCATAGTTGGAGTCAATTCATTTATATTTATAGCTAAATTCTAACTGCATATACTCTGCACATGATTAATTCACAGAGGAAGGGCTCTGAAGTTTGAATGTTCTAAGTATAAAGCAGGGCAAAGTTTAAAAATGTTAGCTGAAGCCAATAATTTGAATTTTTTTTAAAAAAGTCAGAAACCAGACAGATAGTCACTGACTTAAAAATTTATAATCCTGTAGAAAACTATGTAGAAAAGAAATGTTAATCTTAATTAACTAGATGTTGGCAAGATGCCAAATTTCAAATGAAAACTTTATTTCTATCTTTTCTTGTCACAACCCTAGTATATTATTTTAATTAAAAAATTAAATATATATATATATATATATATATGCGCTTTATTGTCAACTTCTATACTTACAGACAACAAACCATGATATTTCCCTCCTCTCCCCTGCTTTCCCCTTCAAAACTCTGTTCTCCATCATATCCCCTCCCTCTCTCCATTAGTTTCTCTTTTAATTTGATGTCATTATCTTTTTCCCCATATTATGAGGGTCTTGTGTACATATTGCTGGGCACTATGAGGTCTTTATTTTTTAGGGAGAGAGAGAGAGAGAGAGAGAGAGAGAAGCAGATGATGAGAGAGATAGAATGCACACACCAGGACCTCCAACCTCCAACAAACTCCAGATGTGTGTGCTACCTTGTGCATCAGGCTTATGTGAGTACGGGGGAATCTAACCTCGGTCCTTAGGCTTTGCTGGCAAGCACCTTAACTGCTAAGCCATCTCTCCAGCCCTAGAAAAGTATCTTAAGGACTTCGTAGGACTAGCAGCTGAATTTGACTAAAGAAATGTTTATTTTAAGGAAATCTCTCCCTTCTTTCTATCGGTAACTGGTGAAAAGTCAAGAATCTTTGTCCCCCATTCTCCCTTCTAAGGGTAGCTGTGGACCTTCCTAAGGTTTCTCTCTAGTCGAGGAGAATGCTATTGAGAGGAAGAGATTCTCCTGTTTAGTCAACATAAGGAGTGGTTAGAAGCACAATCTCGGAAGTCAACATGTCTAATGAACAATCCTGGTGCCACAGCTTCCAAAGTGCACTCTTGAGCAAGTTTCTTGACTTCTTGCACCTGATTTCATCATCCATCAAGTGAAGGTGATCAAGGCAAGGGCTCAGCAGTTGACACATGGTGAGTATTTAGACTTCAGCTGGCAAGAGCAAATGGTAGCAGCACATTGGAGGATGACATGCAGCTCTTCTTTACACCATTTGTCAGTATGAGTTTTTTCATATGTTCTGCAAGCATCTATGGACACTCAACTGTGCACCAGGGTGCATGTTACATGTTGGTCCCCAAGAATTCAAAATCAAGCCAGTTTTCCAAAGATACATATTCAAAAAGAAAATATTTGAATTCCTTCCTGTAGCCATTCATACAACTTTAAAATAACTATTGTGTAGAACTCTACTCATGACAGTTAATAACTGCAAATGCATTTGTTTCTGGTTCAAAAGATCAGCTGAGCAATGTCCAGCCATGGGGAGTATCTTCCCTGTTGCGGCATTGAATTTGTCAAGGCACTCCCAGGTATGATGGCCATCCCAAATGAGGGTTGTGGATGATGCACTGCACATGTTCCTTCAATGCCGGCACATA
Organism: Dipus sagitta; assembly: GCA_036346955.1. Taxonomy (NCBI): domain Eukaryota; kingdom Metazoa; phylum Chordata; class Mammalia; order Rodentia; family Dipodidae; genus Dipus; species Dipus sagitta. Next base: position 12,375,283 of record CM070781.1, read on the forward strand.
AATCTCCCTACTCTTGTCCTACAATAGCTATAAAGTCTCCCTATGTCTTAAACCCAAATGTAACAACCTCTGATAGGCTTCTTCATTCCTAGAATGTAGGAGTTGTGAATATGCAGAAGAATTCATGTTTTGCTAATGTACTTTCTGCTTTCACCCTATATCCCCCAAGTATTATATATTTGCTTTCTCCAAAAAATTGAAACAGAGTGAACTTTTGTCTGGAGATTTTTGTTTCTGTGCTTTCACATAGGTATGATAATGACTGTGACGTCGGTTAGAGGAAGACCCATGGTTTCTTTGTAGATCCCCCTAGGAATTGTCTATTAACTTGCATTAGTTTTTGGCACCCACCATGTGCCAGAAACTTTTACTATAGTGGCCATGATGGGCCAGATGAGGGTGACATTGGATATAACAGGTCATTGTTAATTTTGTGAGGGTTATATTGCAATTCCAACATCCAAGTTCATCTGGGGCACATTTGAAGAGCTATTCCTTGCTTGGACTCAAGTCTTTATGTCCATAAAGGGATAAAATGACTTAGACTTCCATAAATATTTCCACATGCCTCAGTAGGACACACATTTTACTCAAGTCTTCTACTGAATAGTGTCTGCAGAAGAAGATGCATCTGCTTCTGAGATGAACACAGGAACTCCTTGAATGTGCAGTATACTTTCTCAGCTGCTGCACTTAGACCAAGGGGCTGTCTTCCTTCTGTCTTTTTTCATTTATTTCTCTCTTTCTTAATATCAAGGTTATAATGAAGTTTTAAATATGGAGCAATAGACCACCACCCCCCAAAAAAAACCCCAGAACTTAGAATAAAGATGCTTTGTTTTCCCATGAATAGGTCTTTTCTTTCTCTCATGGAAGAGGGATCAACATTATTCTCTGATCCATGGCCACTCTGTCATGACCAAGAATACCAAGCTCTGGTGTTCCTCATGGGAGGTTGTACAGTATTATCATAACTGTGTGGCGATGCCACTCTAAAAATTTCCTTGTTAGCCATCAAGTCCCAAGAATACCACAAAGGCTGCATAGCAGTCCCTTCTTATTCTCCCTGTTTCAGTTACACATTGTCAACCCCAGCCAAAATATTAAATAGAAAATTTCAGAAATAAACTGTAAGTTTTGAAATGCACACCATTATGAGTAGAATGACGAAATCAAGCCAGCTCCACTGTATTCCATGAAAGAAGTGAATCACTGCTTAATTGAGCAAATCCATGTTGTATACATTACCAGCCTAGAAGTCACCTTTAGTATAATTAGTTTTACATAGATTTCTCTACCATCCTGGCACTTGTGTTTAAGTAACTTAATTTACTTCATGCTGACCCCAAAACACAAGAGTAGTGATGTTGACATTGAGAACATTTGAGGATACAGCCACAATGTGTTTCCCAAAAGTGATAAAATGAACATTCCCAACTTAATATGGAAAAGAAAATAATCAAACACTGAAGTTGTTAAGGTCTGTAGTAAGAACAAATTTTCTATGATAAGTCATGAAGGACAAAAAAAAAAAAGCTTGAGTGTACTGTCATACCTGAGACAGTGAAAATTAACAACTATTTTGATTGATGATTTCTATATTAAGATGAAAAGACATTAAATTTGGGCATGTATATATAGGAAGAAGCATTGTATATGTAGGGCTTAGTACCATCCATGGTTTCAGATGTCCATAAGGGTCTTTGACATATTCTCACAGATAAAGCATAACTATCAAATTTTCTCTTTGCTAATGTAAAGAATAATTTATATGGATGCTAGTAATATACACCCAAAGTATCCAAAACTAATAAAACTTGAAGAAACAAATAGAATACGAGCTTCAGAACTTAAAAGCCATTTAACAAGTTGACATATTCAGGTTCTAGAATGTATGTCAAGTTTGAATCCAAAGACAGTGTTCTGTTGCTGAGAAGATGCCCCGAAAAATTCTGCATGCCAGAGACTTGAAGCTGTCCCAGTCCTAGTGGACCCTGCCACTCCACATGTGTCATAAAGGAGAAGCTGGCACACACAGACACAACACACAAGTCACCTCAGAGATGCTGCCACTCTTCCAACTAGACCCTGGGTACCATTTTGGGAGCATCTACAAAGCTCTGTCCATGAGCTTGGACAGAGAAAAACATGTTCAATGAAACCATCTGGAAAACACATCAGGTGTGAGGCAGGGGCTCTTCAGCAACTCCCACTTTTGAAGCGAATAAGAGAGCAGGCCCCTTTGGTGGCAGCTGATTATATTCAGTCATTCAGGCAGCTCCCCTGAGGACACGATTTTTATTTTTAGAGAAGCCTCCACTTGCTGACTGTCAGGAAGGGAACACTCAGGAGGAGCTATCAGCAGTCACTTGTTTCAGTAAACATTGAATATAACATATGCCTCTCAAGTAATGTGTATCCAAACATACAATTTACAAATAATTAACATCATGTTAATTAGTCACATTAATTTATGCCACTTTGTGGAATTATTTCCTCAGAGTGTTTAGGAATGCTGCCAGGAGCTTGAGCCAAACAGTGTGAAAATGTGCTTGAAGTTAACTGTTGTGAGCGGCTGTGAAACACAGCTTGAGCAAATTGCTGCTGGGCCCTATAGCAGATTAGTCTCTGCCCTGCCTTAGAGCAGCTCTGACTTGAGAAAATTAAGTCATACTATATACTGTATCACTTTTCTTGCCTCACACCGTCTTTTTCCTTCCTTCCTTCCTTTCTTCCCATTCCCTTCCTCCCTCCCTCCCTCACTTCCTCTCTCCCTCTCTCTCTCTCTCTCTCTCTCTTTCTTTCTTTCTTTCTTTCTTTCTTTCTTTCTTTCTTTCTTTCTTTCTTTCTTCTCATTGTTGCTGAGTGCCCATTCTCCAGTTGTGCATGACCAAGTATATGCTACTGAGTGTAACAGGTAAAACAGAATGAGTTTTATAAAGAGCATTATTGCCCTGACAACTGGTGTTTGCTGATTTTTAAAAATTAAGTATTATTTCTTTATTTCTTTAGAGTGAGGGGGGGAGAGGAAGAGAGAGAGAGTGAGAGAAAGAGAGAGAAAGAGGGAGAAAAATGGATGCACCAGAGCCTCCAGCCACTGCAAACGAACTCCAGATGCATGGGCCACCTTGTGCATCTGGCTGATGTGGGTCCTGGGAACTCTAACCTACACCTTTGCAGGCAAGTGCCTTAACTGCTAAGCCATCTCTCCATCCCATGTTTGCTGATTTTAAAAGCACAGCAGCAAGAATCAACTACCAGGTATTATTTCCTATGGTCAAGGCTCTGAGACCATAAAATGTCAAAAGTGAGGTGTCAAGGTGGATGCTCTAGAAGTTTATCTATCTTTTACATTTTGAAATCTTCAGAAGGATTGAATGCCACCTTCCCCAAAATGCTGAAAACAAGAGCACAATTTTGCTAAGCAGTAAAGGAATAAAAGAGAAAGAATGAGATGACAGGCTTTGGAGACTTTGCAGACAGGAAGCTTGACAGGAAAAGCAAGCAAGGCTGACTCTACTAGAGTCAAGTAGAAAGTGAGCCATTTCAGAGGCTAGGTCAGGGTAGCAGGCAGAGAGCTTTGGGACAGGATTGGGATAGCCATACTATAAGGGCTCAGTAAAACGGGCATGTTTGATCCCTCCAAGATCCACTCACTACCCAGACCTTACTATGCCTATAGTCTATTTTATTAATGCAACTACTTCAATAATAAAAGATAAAATTCGGTTCCTTTTTCTAAACTTCACAGTATGACTTCTGGATACCACCATACAAGCCATATCACCTGTCACCACTCTGTTTTCAAGGATGTATTCCAAATAGGTCTATGATTATAAATTGGTCATAGATATAAAAACTGGAAGTCTGTAAACAAGTTATATTTCCAAATGTGAGATCAAATAACTTGCATGATATTCAAAGCAGATAAATAACTGGGAGTGAGACTGTAAGGAATAGGCCATAGAATGGAATCCCTCTGTGTCTGTACATGCGTGAAAGACATCCTAGAGCTGGTTATCAGTATTTCTTACCTCCAAATGCCTATTTTGTCTCTTTGTGCAGATCAAACCATTGCAAGCCATGTTACTCCATCCAGATCATGAGATATGCAGAGTAATTTGGGAGACAAAATGATGGAGATTCAAAAGGAATACTAGAGAGACACTGGACTATATGAGTACTCAACACCATCTCTGTCCTCATTATTAAATCTAGTGAGAGAGCTGGGTATATGTATGAAAAAGATACAGCATATAACAAGATATAAAAGTCCAAACTCATGCCCAAAGGAATACCAGAGGGTGTTTCAGAACCCAAAAGAAGTCTTAATCTATTTAAGAAGAAAGGGAAATTTGACTAGGAAAGCACCTTCTCCTATATCTGTTGCTAGCTGTCTAGAGAAATACATTTAGAGCATTTTTTCCCTTTGGGAATACATTGACATATATAAAAAATGGATATTTTTTTCCTCAAGAGACTTTTGACTTAATGGTATGAGAATTGCATGACATCTATAACTTCCCCCAAAGTCTTGGTTAATAACAATATATTTTAAGTGATACTTTTTAAATTTTATTTAGGGTCTATTTGATTCACTTTAACTTTGATTCAATTTGCTTCTCTTTAATATTTATCCAATAATATTTCAGAATCCCAAAGATGTGAATACATGAAAGCTCTTTCCTAATGTCCAGGAAACCATTGAGACTATAAAAGCAGCAAAAAATCATCCTAGGGTTTAAGAACATTCTGAAACTTCAAAGAGAATTGAATGAAATCTGCACCTATTTTGCCCAAACCAAAATTGTGCTCTGCAGGAGAAGCACTTCTCCACATGAAGAAATCTGAAAATGCATTTGAAAAAAATACAGCCACATTTTAATTAAAAGGGGCCATTCTGAGCCCAGCATGTGGAAGCATAGCATTAATATTTGTGATACTAGCCATGGGGGACAGAGGGGCAAAGAGGGTCTTCCATGAGCAGTGGGAAGTCAAGGTTGATCCTGCTTGAAGTCCAGATTCGTGCAGACATGAAGGGGTCTTTACCCACTTCAAAGCGCTTACCCAAGGACAAGGTGCATTGATGGAAGGTCTGGAGACCTATTAGGGCAGCAATGAAGGGATTAGAGTTTAAACTGCAGAGGGTATCTGTTGAACAAAAAGGCTTATGGATGTGGATGAATACATGAATATGTATGTGGCAGCCAGAAACAATCCTACCCATCACACAAGCATGTTGGTAGGTGTCACTCCCTGTGGTGGTTTCATTCAGGTGTCCCCCATACACTTAAGTGTTCTTAATGCTAGGTTCCTAACTGATGGAGATTTGGGAATTAATGCCTCCCAATGACAGTATATTGTTGGGGGTGGGCTTATGGGTTCTATAGCCAGTTTCCCCTTGCCAGTGTTTGGCACAGTCTCTTCTTACTGTTATCCACCTTATGTTGGCCAGGGGGGTGATGTTCACCCTCTGCTCATGCCTTTGTTTTCCCCTGCCATCTTGGAACCTCTCCTCAAATCTGCAAGCCAAAATAGACCCTTTCCCCCCAATACCTGCTCTTGGTCGGGTGATTTCTGCCAGCAATGTGAACCTGACTGCAACAGTAATGTTGGTACCGAGAGTGGGGTTGCTGATAGACACCTAACTGTGTGGCTTTGGCCTTTTGGAGCTAATTTTCAAGGGGAATGTGGAAGGATTTGAAACCTTGGCCTAAGAGATGTCTTGCAGTGCTGTAAGTACAGCTTGATGGACTATTCTAATCATAGTTGCAAGACTTAAGTGAAGTAAGAACTATGGCTTGGCTTATGAGTGTGAGAAAGATCTTTGCCTGGAATGGGCTAGAATCAGTTTGTGTGAGAGGCTTGCTGTTATGGATGTGTAATGAGACCTTGTGTAGTGTTGCATTGCATAGAAATGGACTGGTGTGAGCAGAGGGATATGACACACAAAAAAGAAATCTTTGGGTCTAAAATTCTGCCCGTTCACCTGCAATTGTTTGAGAGATTACAACCATTGAGATTGGACCAGTTGACCTGCACTGGGGCAACAGGAAGAATGTAGACTCTTTTGAAGGGGCCTGAGTGCTCAAGGAGTATCCTGGTCTTCAAAGTCTGCTTTATTCCCCCCTGGATTAACAAATTGACACTCTACCTGGTATCATGGAGTATAAGAAATGCAGGAAAGAGGGGTCGTTGACTTTGCAACATGGTCTTCTGTTTGGGAAATGGCCACGGGCAGTGTGAAGCAGGTTTGCTGCATGCCTGCATGGATACCTGATGGAGCTGTGAGTATGAACTGTGGATTGCAGTGGAGACCCATTGGAGATGTTGGGACCATGAGATAGCTGCAAAGGAAAGCTGCCAGCCCCAGATGAAGCATTCCAGGAATGTGACTAGCCAAGCTGGAGGTGAAGAATTGAAACTCCAGAGATTTGTTTTGGTTAGAGTTATCAGACTTGGAGACTTGTCACTGACTAGAGTTGTTGGACTTGGAGCTACAGAGTTTTATGTTTTCCCTGTTTAAATCTTGTATTAATTGAGCATTTCTTTGCTATAGCCAATGACATATTTTGCAATGTGAGTGTTTATTCTGTGCCATTATGAGTTTTGGGGGGATTTCTTTGGTATTATGGCTGAGTTAAAAGACCTTGAACCATGGGAATGTTTGAACATTATTGGGATTGATAAAAACTATGGGGAGTTTTAAAGTTGGATTTTAAATCAGGTATGGTTATCAGTTTATGGGGGCTAGGGGCGGAATGTGGTGGTTTGATTCAGTTGTCCCCCATAAACTTGGATCTTCTAAATGCTAGGTTCCCAGATGATGGCAATTTGGGAATTAATGCCTCCTGGAGGTGGTATATTGTTGGAGGCATGCTTATGGGTTTTATAGGCAGTGTCCCCTTGCCAGTGTTTGGCACACTCTCCTGTTTCTATGGCCCACCTTATGTTGGCCAGGGGGGATGTCCACCCTCTGCTCATGCCATCATTTTCCCTGCCATTATGGAGCATCCCCTCATGTTTATAAGCCAAGACAAACCTTTTTTTCCCAATAGCTGCTCTTGGTTGGGTGATTTCTGCCAGCAACATGAACCTGACTGCAACACTCCCCAAGTACACAAGTTTTAAAATGGGTATCATATGTTCCATGTACTCAAGGAAGTGTTCTGGTTAGGCAATTATCAACAGCATTTACTGGCATTGTATGTATAATGGCATAGAACAGACATTGTCAAATAGACCAATATTTAGTTATTTAGAATAAATAACCATATTAAGTCAACTTGTGATGGCATAATGTAGAAACTAGACAGAATAGCTGACAGCCTGTCTTGGCATACTCATAATTGCTGGGTTTTGGAGATGTGTATTAAAATCTAAGGTGTTAAAAAATCACAAAGGTAGGAATGAATTTTTTTATGTCAAATTGATTATTTTCTGCTCTTAATGAAAATCTTTATTGCTCTTGAAGGAAACATGTTTTAAACATTAATCCTGCATTTTTGTTGTTGCTTTTTGTTTTTGTGTTTTGAAGTAGGGTCTTGCTGTAGCCCAGGCTGACCTGGATTTCACTACATAGTCTCAGGCTGGCCTTGAACTCATGCCAATCCTCCTACATCTGCCTCCTGAGTGCTGAGATTAAAGGCTTTTTTTTTCACACACATACACACACACACGCTATTAATTATGTACACAGTGTGTATACAGCCATGTTAGTACCATTGTTAGCCTCCTCCCTGTCCTCCCCCTCTGAAGGGGCCCTCCTCATTGGGGAATGTGGGTCATGCATTGTGGGGATAGCCATCAGTTACAGGCAGGAGGAAATGTCTCTGTGCATAAAGTCCCAACATGTGGGTGGGTTTTGTTTTGACTTGTTTTTTCAATGACAGATAGAAGCATATTGCAATTTTCAGGAGCACAGGATGTAAAAGCAAGGGGGAGGAAATAAATGAAGGTATTTCATACTTTTCAGAACTAGATAGGTGAGTCCCAGGCATAGGGGCTCAGTGTTAGCTTACATTGGAACAGTGTACTCCAATAAGGCAGCCACCAGCTTCACATAAACACGTTCACTCATAAAGTGGCTCAATTCAAATATTAGTTTATTTCAACCTCTTTAAATTTAATTTAAAAACCAAGGCAGTTCAAAATATTTTTCAACCAAATAAAACTTTATAGTATCCGTAGGATTACATTTATATTTAACTATTATCTCACATAAGACATTATTATGGTTTGAATGTGAAATGTCCCCCACAGGCCTGTGTTTTCAAGATGCATATTACCCAGCTGTTGGCACTAATTTGGGAGGCTGTGAAGCCTTAAGGAGGAGAGGCCTACATGTAGGAAGTAGATCACAATGGATGAGCCTCTGAAGGTAATATCCAGGCCTTGGTTCCTGTACTCTCTCTACTTCTTGATTTGTATCATGTGAACAGAGTCCATGTGATCCTGCCATCATGAACTCTACTATACCTTTCCCATGATGATGTACTATAAGGTTCTATAACCTGGAGCCAAAATAAACCTTTCCTCTTTTCAGCTGTTTCTGTCAGGAATTGTAATCACAGCGATGCAAAAGTAGCTAATAAATTCAGTAAATATGTCAGCTACATGTACCATTTGTACACACCAGGGTACATGTTTGTCATGCAATTTTTGGTCTAAATGTTTTATTATTTTGTTTGTAAATATTTTATAAAGACAACATAAGTTACAGAGATACTTAACATAAATGATAACTAGTAAGTAGATTAAAATAATTTTTAAACCATAAATTATGAGTAGTTTCCATTTAAGTAACTATAGACAGATTTAAATATCTTAAATGAAAACACTGATGGAAAAATCAAGGAGAGAATCACAAGCCAGTTGTACAATATGAACAGTTAAGAAAAAAAGATTAGACAAAATACCACAAATTTCAGGAGAAATGTCAATTGCAGTTTCCTGCAGCATAACAAAACAGAGCTGTCTGTTGTAGAAAAGGATGTTAAGGTAATAAAGCAGACAACCTAAAGAGGTATTTTCAGAAAATACATGGTAAATTGGAAAGACATTTTTTTCAACACTCAAAACATCAGTGTTGCTACTAGAAAATGTGGTTCCTAGACTGTGCCTGTTAGAAAATTTGAGATTGTCCATGTGGTTGGCATTACTTACATGTTGGACTTTGTCATAGTGCCAAGAGAATGCTCTAGTTTCTAAATCCACCTGGGATATGCTCTGACTACCACTGTGACTTTGTGGCCATTGTGCACTACCTCTCTCTTACTCTGCCAAGGTCTCCAGGGCTTACCTTTCCCTCCTTCAAAATAGAAATCCAATCTCACTCCCACCACACATAGAAAATATCCAGCACCTATAAGACTTTACAGAATCTGTTATCCTCTCTAACCACTTTTTTTAACCCTCTTCTAGAACCACCCTTGCCTTCCTTCTGTTTTTCGGAATGTGCCAAGCTGATGCACACATCAGGGACTCAACAGCTACTCTCCCCTGCCAGACACAATTGTTCATATACTGGTGATCAATTGAATGGATGTGTGTGGGGAGGAGGCTGAGTTGCATTAGACATTGATTATTGCGGATGAATTGAATGGATGTGTGTGAGGAGGAGGGCAAGTTAAATTAGACATTGGAATTTCTTCTAAAATGTATTAATTCATGCATTATTTTCAGTAGGTTTATATTACTTGGTCCTAGTACTAGTATTGAAGTTGAGAAGCCCAATATTTTAAGACACACACATACAGAAAACACTCCTCTCTGTAGGGAATAAAATAATACAGCTTCTGTTTGTGTTTTATCTTCTACCAACTTAGAAGAACAACAAATTCATGAGAAGCTAAGTCATTGCAGTAGTTTTTTATTTTTTATTTTTGTAGTCAGTGAATACAGTCAAGTTGGTACCATTGTTAGCCTCCTCCCTGTCCTCCCTCCTCCACAGGGACCCTCCTTGTTGGGGTATATGGGTCGTGCATTGTGGGGTTAGCCTTTAGTTTTGGGTATTTTATGTTGTATATTGAAAACAAAGCAAAATGAAACAATAAGAAAAAAACAATGAAGGCTCAACTTGATGACATTGCAAGTGGAACATACAAAGTTAATGATATTATGAGTCTCAACTCAGGCTAGAAACAGAAATATAGAAACTCCAATCCAATCAATAGGATTGAAGAGGTCAGCAGGGCCGGTTCCTCTTGGGCAAGGGCTATATCTCATTAAATTTGTACCCTCAGTGCCAGATCCACAGTACAAATTCAATAAATTCCCCCTAAATTGAAATCATCACTTACAATAAGCCCTTAATAAGACAGTGAATTTATTGAAAGCAGAGTATATATGCCAGCACTCCCCAGCCTCCTGCCAACCTCCCATGCAGCAGTGTACACCATTGTGTGTGTGCACTGTGGATGAAACCCAAAATAATATACATAGCAGACAAGTCACCGAGTGAGGCAGGCAAAACACAGATTTCGGGAGAATGGATGTCAGGGTGGGAAGAACTCTGTCTACAAGGGTACAATGTTGCTGGATCTCCAGACACTTCTCCCTCAAAGGCTCAAAACCCCCCAAGTTTTAGGTACATTAGGACCATTATGTTGTCAGATTGTAACTTAGATGTTAAGTATTGAGGGAACAGGCATAGGCTTTCAGAACTAGGCATGTATTTCTGTAGTGGGCATGCATTCTCTCCCATGGAAGCCACTACTGTTGACTGGCAAGATGGACATGCGGTGTCAATTAAATTGCCCTCCAACTATTTATAGTATGTTTATCCCCATAGATTAATGTTGATTGCACCTCTGGTCAAAGAAACTTCTTTGCAGATGGCACTGACTACTGGGGAGAGTCAAATCCCACCAAAATACTGAGAGTAAGTGAAGGTTGGGTGTTCAATGCTAATTGTGACATCTATATCATCCTCTCCAAGGACCAGGGAACATTGCAGAAGAGTGGGTGGCAAGAATGTAAGAGCTACAGGACCGGAAGTTACACTTTGTGATACTATCTTCCAGACAAACACAAAGTGACCATTACATTGTGACTTCAGAGTGCTTTGTTGCTACCTCCACAAGCCTACACAACAATGAGCTCATCAATATTTTGACATGAATAATGGAAGAGGGTTTAAAAAACTGTCATCAGGGCTGGAGAGATGGTTCAGTGGTTAAAGACATTTACTTGCAAATCCTGAAGGCCTGGGTTGGATTACCTAGTATTCACCTAAAGCCAGATGCACAAAATGGTACATATGTCTGGAGTTTGTTTGCAGTGGCAAGAGGCCCTGGCACACCCAATATCTCTATCTACCTATTTCTATCTCAAATAAATAAATAAGTTAGATTGAATTAAAAGTTATCAAAATAGAAGAGGGTCTCATTGGAAAGAAGTTTAATGAAGGGGGATGAATAAAGAAGAGGACAAAAGAAGGGGGGATTGTGATCAGATATGATCAGATTATACTATACATATGAAAATTGTCAAAAAATGAAATTTAAAAGAAGAGGGGCAGGAGTGACACTGCTGAGGCCTCTATTCCTACAGCAGCATTGCTGGGCATCTCTTTGTATCCTCCCAGCCTCCCAGGGACATGGGCATGTTTAGCTACATGTATAGGGAAGAAAAGCACATAGAAGGGTTAAAAACTTTACCCATGGCCAGACATCCAGATAGCCAATGAGGCAGAGAATGAAAGTCAATGTATCAAGCTATCTTCTAATCACAGATTCCAGTTTAATTCTTAAACAGGAAACAAACAATCCAACAAAAACAAACAAAAAGTTCCTTTCCTAAGTGACCCTCCCAATGGGCCTGGTTTTTAGGTTGGGTCATTTTGAAACATGAGCCAGAGTTCCATCTGGGAAATGTCCTCCAAAGCAGGACACCTTCTTACTTGTGTCAAGGTTTCTTCTGTACTTGCTTGTGGCATGTGAAGACCAAGACTGCCCTTAAGTATAAAATTCCCATGCATGTAGAAAGCCTGCCAGGCACTTGGCAGTTTGATCTTTGTCTTTGGTTTGCAAAAGCTCATTTTGCAGACATGTGTTTTTCCTTAGAAATGCACAGAGGTGGATAAATCACTGGTCGTCGTCCCTGGAGCTGGCTCCATTAACTTTCTTGGCATGATCTCACTATTGAAGTCAGCATGACTTAAGAGTTTATACAACATTTTATTAGGCTTTAATCCCATACTTTTCCTGAATTTAAATGTTCATATGTCAGGTAAAAAAAAAAAAAAAATGAATGTTGCCTGTGACTCAAAGACCAAAGTATCCTAACTCTAATTTGTTTTTAATTAACTTATTTCAGCTCATTTTGATTTTAAACCATCAGCAGAGGAGTTTTAAACACTTCTGAAGAAAATATTCATGTATGTGTACAAATCACACACATATATAAACAAAGTACAATGTAATCAGCCTTCGGAATAAAGTAAGTGCACAAAAGTTCAAAGTCCAATATAATGAAGAAAACAGGATCATTTTACCACAATTGTGAGTTGTGTGACTCCAGTGATTGCATTTAACTAGCTTTGTCTTCTGTCTCCTATATTCCTGCTTTGTAAGCCTTATGAGACTTCTCTAACTGTGTAGTTCAGTCTTCCCACTACAAACAAATCAGTAAGACCCAATAAAATTTTTATTGTTTACACAAAATCTTTAAACCAGCATATCTCAACAAGAAATATTTTTGCTTCTCAGGGTATGATTAGCAATATTTTGGAGATGTTTTTTGTTGTCATAACTTGGGGAGGGTATTCTTACTGGTATCTTGTGGGTAGATACATATTTCAAGCCGAGAAAGTATGAGATATGCCCTAAAAATAGTTATCATGCAGTCATTTTCACCTCATACAGAAAACAAGGCACTTATAGCTTATCATTAGTTTTGCAGTTGGATATTGGCAGTAATGTCACATTTCTAGGGAAAAACACAAAATTTGGAAGGGAGAACTCCAGATCCAAATTTTGCACCAGTCACCCACTGCTTAGGCAAGGTTCCTAAGCTTATTGGAAAACACCATCCTAGGGCTGGAGAGATGGCTTAGCAGTTAAGCGCTTGCCTGTGAAGCCTAAGTACCCCAGTTCGAGGCTCAGTCCCCCGGGACCCATGTTAGCCAGATGCAAAAGGGGGCGCATGCGTCTGGAGTTGGTTTGCACTGGCTGGAAGCCCTGGCATACCCATTTTCTCTCTCTCTCTCTGCCTCTTTCTCTCTCTGTCTGTCACTCTCAAATAAATAAATAAAAAATAAAAAAAGCATTAAAGAACCCATCCTTACAAAGATAGTGATGGTGATAATTCATGCCTATCTGACATTATAAGATTGGGATAATCCAATGAGAGAATAACTACCAGGGTGCAAATATCTAACTGCAACTACCATCACTACTGCTGTCTCATCTAGGAGAATTGAAAATACCTATTTGGAAGTAGCAAGGTTTCCTATAGCATCCATTCATTACTTAAAGACAAATTTACTATGTACCTATATTCCAGGTACCCTGCTACATTCTGGGGGTAGTAAATATGACTTAAGACATTAAGACTATATCCTCTTACAAAATCACTTTTGCCTTCCTTCATTTTTGTTGTTGTCCTTCTATTGTTTTGGCTATATTTTTTTAGAAAGAATCTCACTATGTAGCTCAGGCTGGCCTCAAACTTGTGATTCTCCTGTCTCATCCCTGCCCTCCTCCCACCATGATAGTATTATAGTTGTGCACCTGCATGCCTGGTTTTCCTATCATCACCAAATAGAATAAGAGAAAGAGGATTGGAGATAGTTGACACAGATACTCCCTGGATTCCTTATTTCTGGATCTCTTTCATGACTAGTCACTCTAGATAAGAAGGGCACAGTGAGATCAGGAATGTATAAGGATATGTATTGGGCAGGGGTAGGAAAAAGAATTCAGAAATCAGTTGGAATTTGGTGGCATCTGGTCCAGTGTCAGGCTCATGCTTCCCCAAAACACCACGAGCATCCTTGTCTTATGTGGCTAATGGAAACACTTACAAAGGTAAGCAATGCTTCCAGGAACTTCAATTCAATTCCCTGGAGGATTTGGAGGGAGACTTCTGATTTTAGAGATTAAAAACATCCTATCATTTCCCAGAAAGAACTGCTGTCCCTGACCTTCCTATACTCACATTCTCCATCAGAGTGCTTTACACAAGAACCATAACACTGTGTACGACATGTGTATAGTAAGTGCATACTTAATATATCTAACTCCACTGTTAACGATGAAGAAATTAAGGAAAGGAGAAAGCAGTTTCTGAGAGCTGGCCAGTACCATCTTCCAATATATGGCAAGTGCTGCCACTTTGGTTTTCAACTTCAGAAATACATGGCAATTTATGGAAAAGCTGCAAGCATATAGAGGACATAAAACAATGGGTAATGGGCTGGAGAGATGGCTTAGTGGTTAAGGCATTTGCCTGAGAAGCCTAAGGACCCAGGTTCAATTCCCCAGTACCCACATAAGCCAAATGCATATAGTGGTACATGCATCTGGAGTTCATTTGCAATGGCTAGAGGCCCTGGTACACCCATTCTTTCTTTCTTTCTCTCTTTCTCTCTCAAATAATAAATAAATAAAATAAAATGTTTTAAAAAAACAATGGGTAATAAATGGACTGAAATAGTTAAATTCCATGTCTGCCACTTACTTGATACGGGACTTGAGCAAGTTGCTTATTTCATACTTCAGTTTCCTCATCATTGGGATAGATCATAAAATTATCTACCAGAGCATTGTTGTCAGGATGAAATGAAGTAATATATGCTAATTAGAATAGTACCTGACACCGATTCCTTTAGATGGTGTTACTAATGGCACAGCTCTGCTTATCCACTGTCATCCTCATCATGATCATTACCGAGGCCCTTGGTTCCGGCTTTGGCATATGCTATTCGTTTCAAACAAGTAAAGCCTGGTTGTCAGATTTTTTTTTCTTTTTTTAATGTTCTACAGGTTGAGAACATTTCAGCATGAAGTAGGCAGGCACTCCATAAATTATTGAAGATTAAATAAATGATTGGATAAAATGAAGACCACATGAAGAGGAAAAAAAATACAGAACAGAGAACAAGAGCCAGAAGGATTTAAACCCGGGAGCCTTCACTGCAATAAGAGCAGTTGGGCTATACAAGACATTAGTGGACGAGTTCATGGAATGCTCTTCTCTGAAAATTTAATACATGAGGCAGGTAACACTCATTCTTGGAAGGTTTCACTGTAGATTTTAGCCTTGAGCCAAAGGAAATCTAATAAATGTTTGGTCCCATACTATCTCTCCAGTCATTTACTTGTTCTTTCAGTTAGGGAACAGTCAGAAGGGAAGAAGGTAATTGACTGCTAGAACATTCTGAATTAATTCTAAGTAAACTCTCTTTGTAAATGTCTTTCTAGTTACATTTAACTCTAGAAAGGCCTGGTTCTCACTCCACCCGGCCTGTTCCTCAGTTCTGTGTGCATTCATTCAGTGACATATATTGCCCTTCAGCACATGCTGCCTTGGCCCTGGGAAATGGTACCGTGTTGACTCTTCCCACAGATCCACCATAAGATGCTCAATAATCACTTGATGAAAAATGAAATAACCCAAATTTTTGTGCAAATGGAACCTTAGAAACCTACTGGACATAAATCTTAGAACTTCACATCTTCCCATTACTGTTTCTCATTAAAGTGCTCCTTTCCAACAGTGCCTTGCATAAAGCAAAACTAGGTGAAAATACATTATGCAACCATAATAAACAGCAAAAAACTCTTTTAAGTTATACCTTTATTTGTTACATGGTTTTGTTTCCCTTGAATAAATAGATACTTTGCAACCGCACGATAACAAGTGAAGAGAGGTGCCTCCCAGTAAGACCTGTTACTGATCCTTGCATGAACATGAAAGAATCTTGGATCCCCTCTAAGCATTTGCTTTCTGGGGTCAAAGAAAAAAGAAAATAAAGCTTTTCTTGTAGGAAGCTCAACGTGCTTCCTTTTGTGTGCTTCCTCTGCTTCTCACAGCTTCCCTTAAAGTGCGTGCCCTCCTCTGCACAGGTGCCAAGATGCTAAATGGTTTGTTTTAAACTGAATTAGCAGCCAAAATGAAGGTCCAAAGAAATCATTAGCACGGTTTAGATGCATGCTGGTATATGCTCAAGAACTGGAAACAAAACGCCCAGTTTTTACAATGCTCACCTATTCTTGTATAAATACTCCAACCATGCTGCTTTCCAGAGACTTACTATGTCATCCACGAGTACAGCTCAAGATCAGGGGCTCACACCTGGCTATCTCAAACTGTTGGCAGCTGGCTCCAGCATGGTCAGACTCTCTACCCCAATTCTTCATAGGTAGTAGGGGTGGTGACCCCAACCTCCTACACCACCATCATGATAAAGATGTACACAATTTGAGGAACTATTTAAAAGCATCATGCTGTAACATGAAACTCCCTGCGAGTTAGATGACAAACCATTCATCTTTGTATCCCTAGAATTTACAACTAGTTCAGGGTAGCTGGTCAACAAACAGCTACTTTTAAGAGAAAAAATACACACACACACACACACACACACACACTGTTTGGAATGAAATTTGTTATGCTAGGAGGGGGAAAATATCTCATTATCATGCCAACTGAGATAGGACCTGATATTTCCCATTTTGTCTTGATAACATGACCTAACCCAGGTTGAAAGGAATGACGTCTCCAACAATGGCAATAAATAAAATCTTTCTTTCTCTTAAAACCCCACAAAATCCTCTCGGGACAGCTATCATCTGGGAAAAGACAGTCCATGTAGTGACCACATCAAGACAGATTGATATGAGCTACTGACTACTCACACTACTCTCAGTACACTTGACAAAGATCTAGGGCCAGAGGAGCAGGAGCAGAGCAACAAGTTCCCATAAAGAAGGAGAGAGAAAATGGGAGTTGGAGAAGACATGGTCTGTGGCCTGAATATATATATTTCCTTACCCACTTTATATAAGGGCATAGCTTTTATGAATGAGTCTGGCATCTGATGAGGGACTTTTTGCTACATCATGATGTCATATAAGGAATCACATGACAGGAGGAGGCAGTATCATAATCATTAATATCTAATTTGCTTTTAGGACAGTCACTCTGGTGATAATGACCTTAGTCTGTCATAAGAGTAGAAAATTCATGACCTAATCAGCTCTTAAAGGTCCAGAACCCAATCCCATCACAATGGCAAGTAAATTTCAACAGCATAAGTTTAGGATTTAGCATTCTTTTTTTCTTTATTTATAAAAAATATTCAATTTGTTTGAGAGAGACAGAGAGAGTATGGACGGGTGTGCAAAGGCCTCTTGCCACTGAGAATGAACTCCAAATGCATGAGCCACATTGTGCATCTAGCTTTATGTATGTACTAGGGAAGTGAACCCAAGCCAATAGACTTTAGTAGCAATAGCAGTGCATTTAATCTTTGAGGCACTTTCACAGTCTTAGGAACTGATATTCTAATAATTGTAATCACAGAGAGGGGACAGCAGAACACAGCTATGTGCAAATAAATACAGTACCAAAAACAATAATGTAAAGTAGAGAATATGAGTATAGGGATAGGAGATGAATAAATTTATGTCTTTAGAGGGGAATGATATCTTCATGTGTGTTCCTTGCTTCCCAGGGTGCAAGGGGTTTTTCCCTAAGATTTGCAATGGAAGCAGCAGCATTACACAGAGCTGTTTGAAGTATGCTTTGTTTCTGGCAATCAGAAGACACAGAGGACTACATGCTGATCCATACCTCTGAAATTTAGGGTTGATAAGTGACTGGACTATAAGCCCAGAGAAAGGGCAGAGGAAGCCAAATGCCTATGCCAAGAAAGGAGTCTTTGGCTGTGCTGAGCCTAGAGCCTAAAATTTATGGGGCCAGCAGGGTGTATCTTTGGAGAGAGAAAGAGAGAGGGAAGGATCCAGTAAAATGACACTGTAGACGTAGACTGGAGGCCTGGGCTTAAGAACCAAATGTGTCAGTTTTGGGTGAAAGTAACTGAAAGAGAAAGAAGGGGAACCCAAGAAGCAAATTGGGCCCTCCAAAGTGCCTTGTGAGAGGAGTACACTAGGATCCCTGACAGGACCTTACTAAGACTCCCCTTTAAATACTTGCCAGGTTCAGGTAAAACTAAGCTACCTGGCCAGATGTGATCCTTCACCCTGACCTCACCCCTCAGACCTTGGCAAGAAGGAAACAACAGCTGCATTATAGAAGTATGGGAAGGGGGTAAGCAAAAAGCACAGAGGAGAGCAGAGCTTTTCTTTCCACCAGGGTCTCTAGGCTGAATGAGGTCTGGATTGCACAGGACCAGGAAATCTAACAAGTTCAAACTCTGGCGGTTTCCTAGTAACAGACAATGCAGCAATTACGTTAAGACCATGTATCATGTTTAAGTGCCTGAATGCTTTTTGATAATGGGGGAAAATGTAGGCAGCATTCTTTAGGCACAGAGGGAGCAGGACCAAGTAGGTTTCAGTAGTAGACCCCCAAAGATACATCTTCTAAGTGTAACATTGTATGGACAGAGGATGGGGGGGGTTACAGATATTATCAAGAATCTAAATATGAGATCATCCGGGAATAAGATGAGACCTAAATTTAAAGACAAGTTTTTAACAGAAAAAAAATAAAGGAAAAGAGACATACAGAAAGAGGCTATGTAAAGACAGGGGCAGAGGGCTGGAAAGATTGCTTAAGGTTAAGGTGCTTGCCTGTAAAGACTAAGAACCCTGGTTTGTTTTGCCAGGACCCATGTAAGCCAGATGTGCAAGATGGCATATGCGTCTGGAGTTTGTTTTCAGTGGTTGGAAGCCCTGGTTTCCCCTCTGTCTCTCAAATAGGTCAACAAATAAATAAAAAAATATTTTTAAAAAGACAAGGGGGCCAGAGAGATGGCTTAGCTGTTAAAGGTGCTTGCCTGTAAAGCCTAAGGATCCAGGTTTGATTCCCCAGTACCCATGTAAGCCAGATGCACAAATTGGTGCATGCATCTGGAGTTTGTTTGCAGTGGCCATTCTCCCTCTACCTGCCTCTTTCTCATTCTTAAATAAATAAATAAACAAAGGTAAAAGACAAGGGCAGAGACCAGAGTGGCAGAGCCACAAGCCAAGGCCCTCCAGCAACCAGCCACCAGCCACCAAAGGTCTGGAGAGGGGCTTGAGGCAGGTTTTCTCTCAGAGCCCTGAGAAGGAGTGAACTAACCCTAAAGATACCTTAGTTTTAGTTTTCTGGACTCTAGAATTAGGTGAGTTCCTTTCTGTTCATCCAAGCAACCACATTTTGGGATTTGTTCTACCATTAACCAGAAAGAAAAACCACCCTTGTAATGCAGAGATATGGGAAACAAAACAAAGGTGCTTATAGGTGTCTGTACCCGGCCTGCTCTGGCTAGTAACTAGGAAACACATCCCTACCATGCACAGATGTGGTCCAGATGCTGCTCAGGGCCCAAGCCAGGAGATGGTCATGCTAAGAAGGAAGGACATCTGCCCACAGCAGTCCTCCTTGTTGCATCCCTGCAAGGGCAGAGGATCTCCCCCATCACTCTTTTTTCTTCCTCTGGAAGGACCCAAGTTACTCCTACAGGTCGGATAAATACAAATTAAGGTGGTTTCCTGCCATTGGAAGGAGCCACTTTTCTGCTTCATGTTCAAAGAGAATCAAGGTTCTTCTGGCTTCTTATTCTATGGATGCCCTGTGAAACTCAAGCTCAGACAGGGAACAGTTTACGGAGACAGGCCCTTGGAGAGAAAAATATTCATAATGTTCTGCAAAACAGTAATAAATGGTCACATGCCAGTCAGAAAGTAGCACTGATATTTCTCCCCTTTGACTAAATTTTTACAGAACAGACAGCAGTAGTTTTCTTACAGAGCCTCATTGTATTTTTTTACTGGGGGGAAAGAGGCAAAGAAAAGGACCAAATTCTATCCCGATTAGTTGGCCCAGCAATTCCCTTTGTAGCACAGTGAAGGGATTGGAAGGAGAAGGTATGCAGAAGCTGCGCAATTACTCAGTTAATCTTCTGAACACTATACCTATCTGCTGGCTCAACAGCATCATTGTACAGCAAGGTCAAGACAAAGGGAAACACAGAGAGAGGATTCAATTTGTCAAATGATACCCAGAGACAAGGAAATCACTGGTGGTGCAACTCAGAACCCTTCCAACTTTAGGCCTGGCCCTGCTAAGTGTCTCCAGAGACCTCAGATTAATAGCTTGTGTGTGGCTGTATGGGCATGCCAATGTCCCTTGCCACTGCAAACGAACACCTGTCCTGCTTTACATGGTGGCTGAAGGATTGAACCTGAGATGCATGCTTTTAAAGTGAGTGCCTTTAACCACTGAGCAATCTCCTCAGCTGTCATGATATTTCTTGTATTCACGGTCATTTTAGGTTTCCTCTATGTGTGTTAATATATAATGATAAGCAGAAAGCATACTGTGCTCAGAAAGATTTAGAAATGAATTTTCTTCTTTTTAAATTTATGGACATAAAAAGGACATGATTCCTAACTTTTATGAGCTTCCTTGCATTGCTTATAGATAGAGTACTAACATATCCCACCCTATATATGCTAAGTATGATAGACAATGAAGTAAAATTATTTAAATTAAAATTATTACAGATTCAAAGGGCCTTGAAGCTTACCTAACATAGAGTAGACACTCAAAGATAACAAAAATCCTACTCAATAATAATCTGTATTACAAGGTACTTTCACAGCATTTCAAAAATTGCCAAAGGAGAAAAGAAAACAGAAACAAAACCATCAAAAAAGTTGATTAGCCCTTACCCAAGATGCTTGCAACCAGAAGCATTTTGGATTTCAGATGATTTTTGGAATTTTAAAAAGTATTGTCCATACATAGAAATCTTTGGGATGGGACCTAACCTTACACATGAAATCTATTAATACTTGTATGCATTTTATATACCAAGCCTGAATGTAATTTTATACAATATTTTTAGTGTAACTTTGTTGTTTTGACTGCAACTTGTCACATGAAGGCAGGTGTGTAAATTTTCATCTGTAGGCTTATATCATTACTAAAGTTTAGGCTCTTATAGTGTTCTGAATTTTATATTTTCAGATCAGGGGTGTTCAACCTATAAGGAAAAATCATCACAGGATAAGAATTCTCTGGGATGTCAGCAGAAGAGTAAAATATTCAGGGTAGAGTCACTGTGTTCCTTCAAGGTACTTGTGAGGTCACAAAACTCATAAAAACTCATAGCATGTAGTGATGGAAATAGCTCAGAAAACATGTAGTACACAGCAAGCATGACAAGACCTACCTCAGAAAGGCCTGACCTCATTAGTGAGGAAATTCAGATTCTCTTGTGTAAAGTAAACAGTAAGTAGACTGTGGGTGCTGTAGCTCATTATGTTCCATGTTAAATGGTTACTCATGCCTCAGTTTTCTCATCTTTAAAATGATAATATTAATTATGGTTTCTTTATCTAATTCAAGAGATGTTTGCCATGTAAGATGTTGGTGCAAAAGAAATTCTGATAAATCTGACTCAGGGTTATGACATGGCGTTTTATTCATATGATTTAGCATAAATGCCTCTTTCTCACAGTAGAGCCCCAAATGGAGCATGGTGTAAGGTTGGCTGATGGGTGTTTATTGAATATTTTACAAGTATTCACCTACTTGAGAGCCCTAATTACACCATCGCATAGAATGCATATTATCATGTTCATTTTTCAGATGAGAGCATTAAGGAATTAAGACATGGAACAACCTGTGCATGGTCATGCTGAAGAGTCAAGCTACGCGCTGAGCAAACTTTTTCTCAAAGGGAGTGATCAGGTTTAGTGTGATGTGTCCACAACATGGCAAGGTTGATGAATGATGTTCAGTAGAAGGAATTAATGGGTATGAGGGGCAGTTGGTGGTTTAGAGAAACATGAGCTCAGCCCTGGGCTTAGGGCTTGCCTCAGCTGCATTCCAGCTGTGTCACTGGGCATGTGGTTTCACATTATTATACCTCAGTTTCTTCAATGGTGAAAGGTGGATAGGGATAAAGATGAAAATCTAAGCAGCACACAGAATGTGGTAGGTAACAAGTAGACAGCATTCTTTCTCTTTTGAACAATGGGGCCATGTATGGTGACTCACTGTGTAATCCCTGAACTTGGGAAGCTAAGAAAGGAGAATTATTATAAGTTTCTAGCCAACTTAGGCTACATAGTGATTTTAGGATAGCCTGGGATATAGTATGAAACCCTTATCCAAAAAAAAAAAAAAAAAAGAAGGAAGAAAGAAAGGGAGCAGGGAGAGAAAGACAGAGAGAGAGAGAGAGAGAGAGAGAGAGAGAGAGTGAGAGAGAGAGAAAAGGAATATATGTAACATAACTCCTTGCAGGAAGAAGTGGAGATACAGAAACCAAACAGTATCAGGAGCCATGACATTAGAATTTAGGAGCTTGCAGGGCTTGGTGGCACACACCTTTAATTCTAGCACTTAGGAGGCCGAGGTAGGAGGATCACTATGAGTTTAAGGCCACACTGAGACTATATAGTGAATCTCAGGTCAACCTGGGCTAGAATGAAACCCTACCTCGAAAAATAAAAATTTGGAGATTACTTGAGAATGAGTTTGCATTTATTTATTTTATTTTATTTTGGTTATTAGAGGTAGGGTCTCACTCTGGTTGAGGCTGACCTGGAGTTAACTATGTAGTCTCAGGGTGTCCTCGAACTCACGGTGATCCTCCTACCTCTGCCTCCCGAGTGCTGGGATTAAAGGTGTGCACCACCACGCCCAGCTGCTGAGTTTGCATTTAAATAATTATTAAAATTATTGAAAAGTGGAAGGGGAAAATATAATCCTTAGAATGGGCACCTGCTAGGGATGAAGAGAGCTAGACTATGGTTCTGCATTGATCACTCACACCTTGCATAGAAGCCTTGTTGCATAAAGGCTGCTCAATTTATAGAGCAAGAAAGAGTGGCTTGGGCTGAAGAGATGGCTTAGTGGTTACAGTGCTTGCCTGCAAAGCCTGAGGACCCATGTTCAACTCTCTAGGTCCCACGTAGGCCAGATGCACAAGGTGATGCAAGCGCTCAAGGTCATACATACACACAAGGTGGAGAACGTATCTGGAGTTTGATTACAGTGGTTGCAGGCCCTGCCAAGCCAATTTTCTCTCTTTTCCTCTCTTTCTTTCTCATATCAGAAGAAAAAGTTCAGTCTGTTGGGCATACCTCAAAAAGTAAAAATTAAAACATTTTAAAAAAGGGTGACTTGATTAGTGCCACACAGCAATTCAGTGTGAGAACCAGGACTCAGTTCATACCCAGCTCTCTCTTTAATCCCATCTGAGTAGCTTCTGGTGCCTTTCTTGTAGAACTATCCTTTCTTGGAGTCAAGAATACCTAAGCTATGCATCCATGTCTACTGTTCTCCTTCCTTCATTCCTGAGCATCATTGTGAGGATATAGCAAGGCATTGACCACAATGAGTATATATCCTTCAAAACAAACAAACAAACAAACAAATAATCAAAAAACAAACCAAATCTTCTATATAAAGGGATGCAGGGTGATTCTCAATCATGGCTTGAGATAAATAAAGATGTAATAATATAGGCTCAGATAAATTTAGCTCACTGAAATGACCTCTATTTTTAATAAATAAAGTTTTACTGAAATACAGCTATTCATATTGATTTAAGAATTACCTGTGGTTTCTTTTATGTTAAAATCCTTCAGTTGAGCACGTGTGACAGAATCATAAAGGTCTATAAATCCTAAAGTATTTATTATCTGGCTTTTTACAGACAAGTGTTGACATTCCTATGTTAAGACATGGATAAAGAGTTGAACAGGACCTGCTCAGAGATCTGCCCTGTTTCTGTCCATTATTCCAAACATTTGACAAGTGGCCAGTGACCAGAAATTATAGTCAACCTTTGTCTAAAGCTAGTGTGTAGGACAGTTATGGATATAAGTCAATCCAAGCAAAACAATAACCCATGGACATAGTCAACAGGGAGTTTTCCATCAACATGTGCAAGGTATTTCTCATTGTCTACCATCTAGGTTTGGCTTTGAAAGACATTCCTTTGAATACCCTATATCAGTGATTGAGGATCATGCTTACTACACAACAAATATTAACTCACTGCCACTGGGGTCTCTGCTGAGCACAACTGGGAGTAGTTCTCAAGGGTGATGTGATAGCATGTTAGCCTCAAAGTAATAGGTGGAGCATCCACAATTAATGTGCTAATAGCAATAGTTCAAGTCCTTCAGTTTAAGACCAACTTCCTATTAAATAAAGGACCAAAGTCAATTCAAGTTCCCAGTAAATCATGACATAATGTATTGAGGCAGTTAGAGATTGTCAACCTCAGTCTAAGTACAGCCTATCTCAGCCTTGAGAAAATTTTCTAGATATCCTATGCCATAATATCCTCAAATATAAAATAGGGATAATAACAGTGTCTATCCGAATCAGCATTTTATCCTCAAAACAAGTGTTTGTGATGTTCATAAGAGAGTACCTGGCAAGGCATACAGCAGTCATTCATGTATGGATGCATGATTATTATTTACTGACTGTCCATAATAAGAAACTGTATGCTAAGAGCTTTGCATGAATTACCTTGAACCTGTAAGCCTGTCACTGTCCCTGATTCATGATATGCTTCTACATGAGAAGGAAGGAATTAGTTACAGCTAGTGTGTGTGGAACTGTGCAGAACCAGATTTCCTACCCATGCTATGTTCAAAATAGATCTTTAACTGATGACATCATTACTAAAGCAGTTGGAAAAAGTCTTAAAATAGCACATCCACAAAAGCATGAGCTTAGAGCTTAAACCCAATTTCTCCAACTTCTTAAAACTTGGTAAGGAGGAGGTGGTTATTAAAATCTAGGTATACTCTTGAGAACATCATCTGTCAAGTGGATCCTGGAAGAAATATTCATGCAAGTCTATTTTGGGACACTTTTTAGTTCATTGTGAGTTTCTTTCTTAGTTAAAATCCAGCCTCTTAGGTTTGATGTAAAAGGTAAATAAGGCACTCCGTATAGAAATTGCTTCATGCCACTAGCTACACATAGGCTATAGTCAGCACCAAAACTTCAACCCAACTTCTGCTGTCCATCAGGTCTGGACTCCTCCAACACATTGTAGTCCAGCAGGTCATGTAATTCCCTGTTCAGAATACCCTTGTCAGTAGGGGAAACAAAGCAACCACAGAACCCTGAGCTGAAGGTGGGCACACAGGAGAGTATCCAATGTCAGCATTGTCTGTATCACAGAGTAGGAACTTAGTCTCTAAAGAGTTAGAAGGGACCTTGTGGGAAAATCATGGAGTACAGTCTATGCTACTAAAAATTATGCAAAATCTGCGGGGAATGTCAAGTGACAACAATGTCACCACATCTCATAAACCGTCGGTTCTCTACACAAGCAGTTAGGAGATTAAGGATATAAGTAAATGCCATGGAGCAGACTTAAGAACTAATAGCTACTTTCTACACAGGACCTAAGCGGGATGCTTGTTTCCTTCAGGGGAAGAAAAGAATGGCTTTTGTTCATCTTCCTTTTTCATTCTCACCCTGATATGAAATTTCCAGAGCCACCACCTGGTCCCTTGGACAGGTGCATGGAGAAGAACAAGATTCCAGTGATAGAATCCCCTGGTAACAACAACCTTGACCTTTAATGAGCACTTCCCAGGTTCCTAAAAATGCTTTCTCATGCATTAGCTCCCATGATGATTATGAGCTTCCCCATTTTGGCAGTGAAGAAAACACTGGCTCAGATATATCCATCAACCAGTCTGAGGTGACACAGCTTGAGAGCAAAAGTGGACTAGAAATCAATTTCATCTGGATTCACAGCCTGGAAGACAAATCCTACACTGCTCATGTTCATGATGAACATGTGTCCAGCACCTACATTGTCTTGTGGCTAGGTCACAGGAAGAAAAAGGCAGAAGGAAGAGAGCCCAGATGAGGCTGCTCAGAGTCTGAGGGGATAAGCCTATTATGAGTATGGAATTGAGCAATGGGCTTCTTACCAGACAGGCAAGAGTTAATGAAAACTAGATTTTTTATTTATTGTGTTCTAGTTTCTTTTTTAAACTATACTACTGGGAAGGGCTACAATTCTTGCCTGCTCCTTATTAAAAATAGAAAATCTGTTTGGGTAGCAGCTACAGCACAAAGGCAGATAGATGTATTACAGGCAAAGAAAGAGCCAAACTACCAACAGGTCAACATCAGTAGAGGTGGTGCTTGAAGTCCTCCTGCCAGTGGACCTGCAGATCTCTAATTAAACATAGTGCCTTCCCCAGGGCCAGGGAGGGAATGTGATCCACACCTCCTACTGTGAATGAGAGAGAGTGTTTCTTTCAAAAGGAGAAAAAGGAGAAAAGAATTAAGTTCTTCTCTTTTCTTCTCCTCTGCCTTCCTTCTTTCCTTCCTTCCTTTCTTCCTTTGGTCTCTCCCTCTCTTCCCCATTTCTACATTTCTCATTTCTCATTTTCTCAGATTATTACTATAGATTCTGGTTTGTGACCAAACAATTTGTAATTCTGAAAGATGATAATAATAATCTCTCTCTTTTCTTTTCTTTTCCTTTTCCTTTTCCTTTTCTTTTCTTTTCTTTTCTCTTTTCTTTCTTCTTTCTTTTTTGAGGGGTTGGGGGCTTTTCAGTAAAAGGGGCTTACATTATTTCCCTGGGGAATAGCACTGCTTGATGTGATGTGGGTGTAAAGCCCATCTGATTTCTTTCCTTTGCAGATTCCACTGACACTATGTTGAAAACACAGCATTTAACAATTACTGAGTAAATCAGTGTCACAAATGCAAATACTCAAAGGTCAGGGTCACCCTTGCTGACTCTGTGTTTGACATGGTATTAGGCATTGTGCTCACTTTTAAATGGTTCTTGGGGGTAAAACGCTGTGGTCTTCTCACAATGACTCCTACTTGCCATCTAAAGAGTATGTTTTCATGAGATGTGAACATTGCTTCATGAGCTTTGATGAACCTTTGGGTTTTCACAGAGGATTGGGGGTTCCTTTACCAGCTTTTGAACATTCTTTTCCCATTTGCTGCTATAATAATAATTAACTCCTGGGTGATTTTTGTTTCCCCAAGAGAATTTGGAAATTTCTAAAGATAGTTTAGCCTGTCCCAACTGGGTAGAATGCTACTGGCACACAAGAACTGCTGTACGGACTGCTTGTGATGGTGGGTTTTGAGTGGCAATTTGATTGCATTAATAAACACATACGGGATTGGTGAAGCACACAGTAGAGACCACAGTGAGGCTGCTCAACAGCCACCAAAGCACAGGACAGCCCCTGTGCCCTGGAAGAAAGTAAGTAGTGCCAAGGTGGAGAACACCTTACCCTAATGAGAGAGATTCTTGTTGTAAAGAACAGGAAATATGAATACCAAAGTGAGAACAACTCTCTATCTTTTACATTTCTTTTATACTTGCACAAGTCTCACTACATTCTGTAGGAAGTACAACTGTGCCCAGAATGCTGAGTGAGCCTGGAGGAAAATTAGAGCAAAGATCAATAATCACAATAACAGTGAGAGCTCACATTTGAATATCCTTGAGTATTGTTTTATTGTTTATCAGGTGTCTTCTCATGCATTAATGCAACTGGAGCCACACCATGGAAGCTAGAGAGAGCTCCCTAAGAATAGTTCCCATTTTATACATTTCTAGAATTAACAGTTTAAAACAAATTAGAAACAGATTAAACGAGGTACCTTTGGTCAAACAGAAAAGCAATTACATGATAGGAAATTGTAATAATCCATCACAGACATCTGGTCCCGAATCCCAGGGCTGCTGCACTTTCTGCTGGCATCTGCTCCTGAAATTGCTCTTTGTCTTTGCAGTTGCAAAGATAAAACGTCACCAGGACCAGAAATGGGCACCAGGCTTCCCCAGCGATAACTCAGGAGCACCTGTCTCTTAATGAGTGCTCATAGGTCGGGCTCTAGCTGGCCTAGGGTAAATGCTAGAGTAAGATAACTTTATTCTGAGCTCCCTGTTTGTAAAAGAGAAGGATTGATGATCCTGAATTTGCTGGATATGGAAATCAAGAAGTCCTATAACTGCCTCCAGACAAGGAAGAACAATTAGTGGGCTAGGATTTGGGCTTGAGTCTATCTCCCAATTAATGTGTTTCCTATTCATTCAGTTGAGATGCGTGATTCAATGGAACTACCACACAGGAGTTACCAACTGATCCTTTGTAATGGTTGGCTTTGCTTGTCAACTTGATTGGATTAAAAGATTGGTGAAGCGCATCTCTGGTTGTATCAGTGAGGGTGTTCACAGTAACTCTCAGTTGACTGGGACCCTACAATGAATAAAAGGCTTTGGAAAAAGAAGAGAGCTGGCAGAGCACCAGCACCCTCTCTTCTCTGCTTCCTAGCTGCCACGATGGTGGCTGTTCTGCTCCACCACACTCCCCCATGACAGATTCAAACTTATGCAACCATGAGCCAAAATATGTCTTTCCTCCCCTAAGCTTTTCTGTCAAGGATTTTGTCACAGTGATAAAAACTAACATGCCATTGTTAATATTATTATTGGGACAAAATTAAGGAAAAGCCTATCTGTTCAAAGCACATGTGCACACAAACACCTCTTCTTTGGTGAACTTCAAATCAATAGTAAAGGAGTGTACTTAACTTCCGTTCATATTCACTTTGTGATATCAAACTGTCTGTGTTGCTATCTAAGAACCTAAAAAGGAACTATCTATGTGCTTTCATATTTACATACATGGAAATCACAGTGGGATAGCCACATTTTAAACTTGTGTATAGAATTATAGATTCGACACTATACTTCTTTGAGCCCAAATGGATTTGTTTTTTAAGCTTTTCATTTTGAAATAGTTGTAAGTTCATGTGCAGGTATAAGATATAATTCAGAGATTCTGAACATCTTTAACACCAATGGTAGTAGCTTCATTATAAACAAAAAAATATATAAAGTACATTTATAATGCATAGTAGTTGAATTTATAGATTAAGGGTCACTTCTGTACCAGGTACTTTTATAAGTAAGAGGGAAAGAGGGCTGGAGAGATGGCTTAGCAGTAAAGGCACTTGCTTGCAAAGCCTAAAGCCCCAGGTACAATTCCACAGCACCCAGATGTAATCCAGATGCGCTAGGTGGCACGTATCTGTAGTTTGTTTGCAGTGGCTGAAGACTCTGGCAGGCCAATTCTCTCTCTCTCTCTCTCTCTCTCTCTCTCTCTCTCTATATATATATATATATATATATATATATATATATATATATATATTCTCTTTCATAAATCAATAAATAATAAATAAATGAAATATTGTTAAGAAGTAAAAAAAAGTGGGCTGGAGAGATGGCTTAGCAGTTAAGCGCTTGCCTGTGAAGCCTAAGGACCCCGGTTCGAGGCTCAATTCCCCAGGACCCACGTTAGCCAGATGCACAAGGGGGTGCACGCATCTGGAGTTCGTTTACAGAGTCTGGAAGCTCTGGTGCGCCCATTCTCTCTCTCTCTCTCTCTCTGCCTCCTTCTCTCTGTCACTGTCAAATAAGTAAATAAACAAACAAAAAATTTTTTAAAAAGTACAAAAAAAAAAAAAAGAAGAAGAAGAAGAAGAAAGGCACAGAGAAAAAGGAAAACACACTACTTGCTATTAAGGAACTTGTGATCTTATAAGCCAATGAGATCAAACTATAAAAATCTTTAAGTTAATTGGAAAAATAAACAATCTGATGAACAAAATAATACATTCTGGTACTTATTATACTGACTTTAATCCCAAAGGTGGCTACTTTTAGTGCCATACTTATCTTTACATAATAATAGTACTCATATAACAAATATTTAGCATTTAAAATATTAGCTCTAATAATCTATCAATATAATGCCCATGTATCTTCTTTTATCTTTCTCCACTGCATCAACTTAATTCAATTTCAAATGTAAATAAATCAAGTCCAGATATGATTTTCTCATGCATAGATTCCTATATGCCTTAACTATCAAATTGTATAGAATTCTCTAAGTTACATTCATTTGCCTGTACTTGATTAGACAAAATTTCTTGTCAGACAAAGAAGAAATTCTGGGCACATGGGTAGTTGCTCTTGGTCAGTTACAAATAATATTGAGAACACTTTTATATTCATACAAAAGCCTCCTGTGTTGGGACCTCTCTATTGGGAGAAACCAGAGAAAAAGTGTTTCATAACTGAGTGGAATCATGTTGGAACATTTGACTTAGTTTCATATAGAGAGGATCTCTCTCTCTCTCTCTCTCTTTCTCTCTCTCTCTCTCTCTCTCTCTCTCTGTGTGTGTGTGTGTGTGTGTATGTGTGTGTGTAATTGTTTTATTACAACTGCATGAAAGCCCTGCTTCCTGAATCAGCCATCTGTGAGAGACCAAAAGTGTTAGCCATACTTGTGATCAGAAGACTTGTCAAAAATCCTTGAGACTAGAAGAGTCAACAATCCTCAAAATGAAAGCTTCTATATTTCTGCATTTGATGAAAGTTACCCAAATCTTTCATTGCTTTAGGATTCCCCCAGAAACCATGTCATTCCTATAATTATTACATAAGAGTGTGAGGTTGAGTTCTGACTAATCAGAATAAGACGTAAATTGACCCTCAAGTAAGAAATGAAAACAAAGCAGATTTTCTGTTGGTATTCTGACCTGTCTAGATTCTTTATGGGTGTGCACCTTCTGTAGGAGTAAACATTGCCTTGCTAATATGCTTTGGCATTCTCAGACTTATTTCTAAAACTTAATGTCTGATATCCTGTTGTTTGGGGACTAGCAATTAATAAAGAAAAAAATTAATTCGAAGATCATCTTGAGTCAGAACCATCCAGGAGATACCAGCCAATCCCACCAAATAAAGGCAAGGAGATGTGTAGCAAGCTGTTTGACGATGGTGTAGCTCTCTAAGCATACTGGAGGAATTCTCTTCCCAGAATAGTAAATGTCAATTCAAGAGTTAATGTTCATCAAACAACTATTTTGTGCATAGGAGATTTTTTTTTTGAGAAAAAATTCTTTTTTTTTTTTAAAGAGTTTTGAAGACTGGAGTTGCCTGCTCAGCTGGTGCATTTTCAAAATGAAAACACAATAACCAATGACATCCTTATTAAAAAAAAATCCCTGAACTGGAAGCAAACCATCAAAGAACCAACAATTGTACCAATGAAATTGAATAGGATTGTCTCCTAAGAGTGTTTAGCTTTTGACAATAGTCTTAACTTGATTGAACAAAATGTTAGAACCCTCTAAAGAGATATGAATGAATTGAAGGTGAGTCAGTGAGTCAAGAAATGGAGGATCTCAACAATTGGTGGATTAAGCTTAATGAAGACTTGATCAAATGCAAGAATGAATTCTAGGATGCATCAAAGAAAGCAGAACTTGAATTGAAAACATACCTCAAAAAAGAGATGGGCATGATAAAAAATAACATAATAGAAAACAAAAGTTAAAAACCGGGCGTGGTGGCACGTGCCTTTAATCCCAGCACTTGGGAGGCAGAAGTAGGAGGATCACTGTGAGTTCGAGGCCACCCTGAGACTCCATAGTGAATTCCAGGTCAGCCTGGGCTAGAGTGAGACCCTACCTCGAAAAAAAAAAAAAAAAGAAAAGAAAAGAAAGAAAGAAAGAAAACTAAAGTTAAATAGAAATTATAAAACCTCTCTAGGACCCGTTACCAACAAAGTTACTCATGTGGAAGACAGAACCTCTGACCTAGAAGACAAGACAGAAGAAATTGAGATGCCAAGAAATTTGGCTAAGTTCACAAAATCCAGTGAACAGAATATGAGGTAACTGTGGCATACCCTAAAACAACCAAATATCTGGATCATGGGTATACCAGAAGGAGAGGAAATCCAGGGGAGAGGCATAGAGAACATATTCAACAAACTTACTGAAGAAAATTTTCCAAATCTTTCAAAAGAGAACCCCATCCATAACAAGAATCCCACAGAACACCAAACAGGACCAAAGAAGAAACTATCTAAGGCACATCATAGTTAAAACTCTTAACAATGAAAACAAAGTGTGTTAAAAGCAGCAAGACAGAAACAACTCACAACATACAAAGGCAATCCCATCAGAATTATGTCAGATTTCTCAATGGATACCCTGAAAGCCAGAGGGCCTGGAATGGAACACTCCAAAGTCTGAAAAACTATGGCTTCCAAGCCAAGCTACTCTACTCAACAAAAGTATCCCTCATAATAGATGGTGAAAGGAAAACTTTCCATGATAATAGTCACTGTATGATTATAGGAACACAAAACCAAACCTACAGAGAATACTTGAAGGAATACTCCACACAGAACAGTCAAACAACCAATTTCAAGAGCCAACAAGAAGAAGATCACAATAACCAAAATACACCAGGCTCAAATAGTACAAAACACAAGAAAGCACCAAACCCCATAAAACACCTCATCACGGAAGGGATTAATTTAAACCTCCCAGTAATAACCTTAAATATTTATGTTCTTAACTCGCTCACCAAAAGACACAGGTTATCAGGGTGGAACAAAAACTGGACTTTTCTATCTGCTGTCCTCAAGAAACCCATCTCATTACTAAAAAAATATACCTCCTCCAGGTGAAAGGTTGGAAAATGAAATTCCAAGCAAATGGAAATTAAAAACAAACGAACAGGTATTGCTATATTAATGTCTGATAAAATAGACTTCAAACCAAAAGCAATCAAAAGGGACAAAGAAGGTCACTTCTTACTCTTCAAGGGAATGATCAAACAAGAGCACATCACAATCCTAAATATATATGTGTCAAACACAGGTGCAGCATAGTTTATAAAACAAAATCTACTTGAGAACAAAACAGAAATAAACACCAACACCATCATAGTCAGAGACTTCAACACTCCACTATCATCAATAGACAGATCATCCAAGCAGAAAATCAACAGGGAAATAATAGAGCTCAACAACATCATAAATCAACTAGATGTAATGGACATCTACAGAACTTTCTACCCCAATTCTACAAAATACACATTCTTCTCAGCAGCCCAGGGAAAGTTTGCCAAAATTGACAATATATTAGGCCATAAAGCATTCCTCCATAAAGTTAGGAAAATTGAAGTAACTCCTTGCATCATGTCAGATCACAATACTTTAAAGCTAGAAAATAACAAGAGACACATCAAGAACTCCACCAAACAACACACTTTTAAACAATGAATGGGTAATGGAAGAAATAAAAAAAGAAATTTGAACATCTCAGAATTGACTGATAATGAAAACACAACCTGCCAAAACTTATGGGACACAATGAAGGCAGTCCTAAAGGGAAAATTCATAGCCCTAAATGCCTTCATTACATAGACAGAAAGATACCAAATTAATAACCCAACTGTCCACCTAAAAGCACTGAAACAAAACAAGAAAAAATTAACCCAAAGAGCTCCAGACAGAAATAATCAAGATCCGAGCAGAAATCAATGAATTGAAAACTAAAAAAGCAATTAAAAAAAATCAGTGGCACGAAGAGGTGGTTCTCTGAAGAAAAAAAAAAAAAAAAACAAGATTGACAATCCCCTGGCCAATTTGATCAAGCAAAAAAAGAGAAGTCTGAAATTAACAAATTCAGAAATGAAAAAGAAGAGATCACAACAGGCATCAATTAAATTGGAAGAATCATCAAGGGCATACTTCTAAAATCTCTACTCCACAAAATTGACTAATCTGGAATAAATGGATGGGTTCATAGACACATGCAACCTACCAAAACTAAACCCTGAGCAGATTAATCTCCTATACAAACCTATCACATCCATGGAGATTGAAAAGATAATCAGAAACCTCCCCAAAAAGAAAAGTCCAGGACTAAATGGCTTCTCAGCTGAATTCTATTGAACCTTCTCTGAAGAACTGGGACCAATTTTGCTCAAATTGTTTTTAATCATTGGAGACCAATAGAGACCTTTTATGAAGCTAGCATCACCCTAATACCAAAATCAGACAGAGATGCAACAAGGAAAGAAAACTATAGGCCTATATTCATAATGAACATAGATGCAAAGATTCTGAACAAACTCCTTACAAACCGAATTCCATAACACATCAAAAGCATCATCAACCTTGATCAAGTAGACTTCATCCCAGGGATGCAGGTATGGTTTAACATATGGAAATCAGCCAATGTAATACACCACATAAATAAACTTAACCATAAGAATCATATGATCATCTCAACTGATGCAGAGAAGACCTTTGACAAAATACAATACCACTTCATGATCAAAACACTGGAAAGTATAGGCATAGAGGGTTTATATACTAACATAATAAAACCTATATAAAAACTCCTAAAGCCCAAAGAACACTTAATGGGGAAAAACGCAAGGAGTTCCACTGAGATTGGGAACAAGACAAGAGCGCCCACTCTCAGCACTGATCTTTAACATAGTACAAGATTTTATAGCCCAAACAATAAGACAGGAGAAAGAAATAAGAGGGATTCAAATTGGAAAGGAAGAAGTAAAGTTAGCCCTATTTGTAGATGACATGACCTTATACATAAGTGACCTGAAAGTCTCTATCTCAAAACTTCTAAAGGTGACAAATTCCTTCAGTAAAGTTGCAGGATACACAATCAATGCACAAAAATCAGTAGCTTTTCCATATGCAAAGGACAAATATACAGAGAAAAAATCATTCTCAAAAGCAATGAAAAAATTTAAATACCTTGGAGCAACACTAACCAATGATGCAAAAGACCTATATAATGAAAACATAAAAAAAGGTCAAGAAAGAAATTAAGAAGGATGTGAGAAGATGGAAAGACCTCCCAGGATCCTGGTTAGCTAGATTAATATTGTAAAAATGGAAATTCTACAAGAAGCAGTATACAGATGTAATGCAATATCAATAAAAATTCCAGCATCATTCCTCACAGAGATTGAAAAATGATCTCAAAATTCATATGGAATGGAAGAAGGCCTCAGATATGTAAACATATCCTCAGGAAAACAACAACAACAACAACAACAACAACAACAAAATCACCTCTGGCCATAGTGACAAAAACAGCATGGTACTGGAATAAAAACAGAAAAATAGACCTATAGAACAGTATTGAAGACCCAGACCATTAGGTCAAGTAACTACAGCTGCTTGATCTTTGACAAAGGTGCTAATAACATAGACTGGAGAAAAGACAGCATCTTCAAAAAATGGTGTTGGGCAAATTGGATGACCATATGTAGAAAAATGAAATTAGACCTACTCATTTCGCCATACACAAAAATCAAGTCCAAATGGATTAAAGACCTCAATATAAGACCCGAAACTGTTCAAGTACTGGAAGAAAAAAATAGGCAGCATGCTCCATGATATAGAACTCAGAAAATACTTCCTGTACAAAATTCCAGTAGCCCAGAAAAATTGAACAAGCACTCAGCCAATGGGATTTCATGAAGACAAAAGCTTTTGCACAGACAAACATACCGTAAGCAGAGCCAAAAGATTACCCACTGAATGGGAGAAAAAGAAGACCTTGGGGGAGCACCTAAATCGAAGGGCCCTGGAGAGGGAGAGATGAAGCCTAACCTTAAATTTCTCCTGTTTCTCTTTCTTCTCTTTTTCTTTTTTCTTTTCCCTTGGTGCTCTCTGGAATTCCTTGTACTAGGCTGTGGCTTACAACCACATTGAGCTGTTGATGAGGGAGACCTATAAGATCTCCCCAAACAAACAAGACAGACTTCTATCAGAGCACTTGATTACCCACCAGAGGTTAATGGTAAGACCCTACTGCCAAAAACACTATATGCTGTCATCACAGACCTTGGAGGAACATGGTTGGAATCCAGAAGAGAGCTAGTCCCAGACAATTAGCCCATCCATTGTGGAAGGCACTACTTGAGCTACCACAAGAAAGTGGCCA
Source organism: Dipus sagitta (assembly GCA_036346955.1). Lineage (NCBI taxonomy): Eukaryota > Metazoa > Chordata > Mammalia > Rodentia > Dipodidae > Dipus > Dipus sagitta. The sequence continues at coordinate 12,411,283 of CM070781.1, forward strand.
ACACCTGTCTGAGCATCTCAAAGTCTAAGCAACTCAGAAGCAAACAACCTGAAGTGATGCTTACACAAGGGCAATAGTGGCACACAGTCATGGTGGATAATCAACTGCTCTTGGCTTGGCTAACCGATCTGCTCAGTGGAAAGGAAACCATATCTGTAACTGGAAAACAAGTCTGAATCATATCCAGATAATGATTTTGCTTTACATTTTCAAGCTTCCACTAATCTTGGGCTATAATAGGGTCTCCACCCTTTAAATTCTCTCTAAATTAATAATGGTTATCCCATTTAACTGGTGCTGACTTCACTCTCCGTGGGAGAATTTGCTTCCTTTTTCAGACAGGAGGTGGACCTGAGGAGATAAACAACCCAGTGCACTGCACCCTGGCCCCATCTGAAACCATAAAGGAATTGGGGAAATGAACAAGAGTGCTGCTTTCTCAGTGAATCTGATATCAGCACAAGAGTGAAGGAGATAGACACTGAGGACACTCAACATCTACCAAACCAGAGATACAAAGGCTCCTGAGAGTCCATCACTGAAGTAGACTTAACATGCACCCAACATGGTTCAGGGAATTTTGCAGAAGGGTGGGGGAGAAAGATTGCTAGAGCCACAAGTTGGGACATTCTGTACAAAGATATTGCCTCTCCCCCATAACGGCTGTCCCTACAATGCATGACCCACAATCCCCTTGGGGTGGGCCTGTATCCCAACGAGGAAGGTCTCTGCAGAAAAGGGGCAGGGAGGAGGGAAAGGATGGTACCAACATGTGTTGTTTACATACTAAATATGTCCATATCAAATAGAAATAATTTTTAAAAAAGCAACTATTTCTAATAAAATAACAATGAACAAATGAAATAAAAATAAAAAAATAATTTAATTTATAATATCTATCAGAAGTAAAATATTTATGAATAGCTACCCAATAAAAGTGTATTGAAGATTAACCTACAATGTCTTTAACTTTACTTACTGCAGACAGGCAAAGTAGTTCAGGCTTTGTGAGCCCATTCATATGGTGTACAAAATGGAGGAAGTATCAAACGCTAAGGGTATTTCAGGCACGCTGAGGGTAAGGATTGGGTGTGGGAGTTCAAAGTGGAATGAAGTTGGTGATAGGAACACATTTGAACTCATTTGAGTGCCTTACTTTCTCTGACCCAGAAAAATGTCGAATAAGCTGTTTGAAAATTTTTTCATAAGTTATTAAGCAAGACCAGCTGTCTCTTCCTTTCATTGGTGTAGTGATATCTACCAAAGGATTAATTGTTTGTTTGGGTTTTTTTTTGTTTGTTTGTTTGTTTTCCTGACAGAATCACAAGGTGTGGCAGAAGATGCAAGTGTTGTTAGCAGTGTTAACAGGAGGGTAAGTGGGCTTCTCTGTCACCCTACATGGGGGATCCTACATAACACACAGTTATAAGTCCCTATTTTCCAACTGAAACTTCATTTTTATAAAGAGTATTTATTATTTTATTTCTACTGGCTTTATTTATTTTATTTTTAAACAAGTTAAGGGATGCATATGTCTTATGATTTCCCAAATATCAACCAAAGAGGACCTATCAATATAAAACAACATCTCCAATCTTATTGCTTGGTTATAGATGCAAAATATAATACTCAAATGAACTAAACTGATATGACATATGGGACTGCATCTTTTTAATGCCTTCTAATAATGCAAATGGTATTAATGTAACTTAAAAACTTCACTTTTTTTCTTTTTATTCATATAATCAAGAATGGAAGACAATGTATAAAGACAAAATGATCTTTGTGGAACAAGTGTGAATGAATGATATTTTAAATTTAAAATGTCATGTAATTGCATAGTGAAAAAAGGGAATATCTAAGAAGGACAGAAGAGGTAAGGAAAATTGAGAAAGGAAGGTAGAATGTAAGAAAGAGAACTTTTTGAGATGTAATCACAAATGACAATAATATAATGAATACTAACATGTGCTGAGCAGTTTATATAGACCTGAACTAATCACTATCAGCCCTAAATGGTGGATGCTACTGTTTCTGCATTCATATCAGAGGAGAGGAAGATCAGGCAAATGAAGTTAATGACATGACAGGGACAGAGGCAAGATGAACAGGCCCACAGTATCTTCAGTTCTCACCATTACACACTTGAGCCAGTGATGGTGCTCAGTCATTGAAGGATGATCAGGGACATAAACGGAAGATGGCAGAGGGTGCTCCAGAAAGAGGAGCTGACAGAAATGGGCCAGATGTGGGCAGACTAAGGACCCTCCTCAGGAACCCCCACAGAAGCTTGAGCAGAGTCCTCAAAGCAGTGACACAGGATGCATGACAGTCAAAGCAATCAGGACACAGCAGAGTGTCTCAATTTTCTGTCTGTAAGCTGGCAGGATTAGCACGTTCTGCTCAGAGTACCTTGCCACTATTCCTGTATCAAACTATCTTCTCCCTTGGTTACAGTCAAAATATTTGTGCCACTTCCAAGTTTATATGCTGATGTTCTGGATCCCCAGTGTGATGGTAATTGGAAAGAGGGGATGGGTCTCAGGGTGGTTATTAAATCATGATGGTGGAATCCTCACTTTTGGGATTGGGAGCCTTATAGGAAGAGATATGAACAGAATGATTTCCCTCTCTGCCATATGAGGATACAGCAATAAGGTGCCCTGAAAATGAGGAAGAAAATCCTCTTCAGTAATCAATGGAGCCAACACTTTGATCTTACATTTACCCAACTTCAGAACTGTGAGGGATATGTTTCTAGGCTTAAATCATACAGTATATGGAATTTTTGCTGTATTTTCCCAGCTAACATAAATGTTTATGAAATCCAGAAAATAATATGTCACTTTCAATAATTCATTGTAGTATCAAAACTGCATCTCTCTCCAAATACATCCCTGTTTGGAAAATGCCACTTGTAGATAACCTTACAGCTGAAAGATATTAAACTGGCCAACTTTTATACCTTACTGCTAATATTATGTTTACTCAGCCCCAAGGGTTAACAGAAATTCAACTATAAACTAACCTGGCCTAAAAGTGTACATTATAGAGCTGGGCTGGTGGTGTATACCAGCACATGGGAGGCAGAGGTAAGAGGATGACTGTGAGTTCAAGGCCACCGTGAGACTACCTAGTGATTTCCAGGTCAACCTGGGCCAAAGTGAGACCCTACATCAAAACCTCCCCCCCAAAAAAAGTGTACACCATGATGAAGTTTAGAAAGATGGATGGGAGATTTAAGATATCTGAGATCTGGATCTAATGTCATCACTGCTTAGAAATAAGACCTGGGTCGCAGCACTTATTATCAGTTATCAAGTTTCTTGACCTGCAAACAAAGTTGTATGGACAATAATCTCTAAGGTTCTTGATAGCTCTGGAATTGTGTCATTCAAAGAGCCAATAAATAAGCTAGTAGTAGAATTAGGAACGCATAAAACTATCCACCCAGAAGAAGGCAAATTTCTATAAGTGAACATTACTGTACTAGAAAATTTTAAATAGAAGACATACCCATAAAACCAAACCAAACCAAATCAGATCAAACAAAACAAAACAAAAGGTGATTGTGGATAAGCATATCAATTGATATTAGATGCTGAAACATATAAAACCCTAAGTCTGAGATACTTAACACAAGGGAGTATGCTTCTTGCTTATCTGCTCTGTGGAGGGGATGCTTACCTACTGTCTAATTATTGGGCACAGGCTTCATCTTCTTCCTTGTTATGTCCCAAGCACCCTTAGCTCTAGGAATCCAAATAGATGGGAAAACAGAGATTACAGGAGACCCACACATCCCTCTTCTTATTGTCTATTGATAGCAGCGCATCACAAGATCTTGTCTACATTCAAAGGGATATAAAGCTAGGTGGCTGGCCAGCCACTTGGCAACATGAGACATCCTCCATGGAAAATGGGAACCAATCCTTGGAGACTGACAGCCACATCCAGTGCAGTCAATAGGATATGCATTTCACATATATAAGCTCCCTATTTTTGACAGCAACTTTTATATTAGCAAGTAAATTTCTTCAATCTCTGGTTTTAATTATGTGCCTTATATGTGCCAAAGAAAACAGCACTAATCATAGCTAAAAGCAAGCAAAACTCAGCTGACCCCCAAGTGTGTTTTGCTCTGGTCCTTTTCTGTCTCCAGCATGGACAAGCAGAAACACAAGCCAGATGACTCTAAGAGAAGAAAACAAGGCTGCAGCAATTTCTGCCCAATTGTAATAAAAACCAGTATATGAAGCATAGCAGAATTTAGGTAGAGTCCAAACAATTAAGAAGATCCCACAAGATACAGATACAGTTCTTCATTGCCTATGCATCATAGCGTGGCTTGTTGAATTACCAACACAGTTATAGTTCTTACTTTGTTGGGGATGGGGAGAATAAGTACTTTATCTATGAGGTGAAATAAACCATTTAGTTAAATATAACATAAATTCAGAAATGTAGAACCTCTTAGTAATGAATTCTCCTTTTTATTTATGAGAGAGAGGGACACACAGAGAGAGAGAGAGAGAATGAGAATGGGCACACCAGGGCCTCTAGCCACTGCAAATGAACTACAGACACATGTGCCACCACATGCATATGGCTTATGTGAGTTCTGGGAAATCAAACATGGGTCCTTAGGGTTTGCATGCAAGAGTATTAACCATGAAGCCATACCTCTAGGCCAAGAAATGTACTCTAGGCCCACTAAAGTATCAGTTAAAGCAGAAGTTGGAAAATATTTTCGTAAACTGCCAAATAGTAAATATTTTAATGTTTTTAGGTTGCATAATCTCTGTCTTAACTGCTGTATTTTGCCTTCATATAGTAAAAAGAAGAAAAGAAGGCCCTCTATGATGTGAGTGTGAATGGACATGGCTAGGTTCCAACAAAATTTAATTAATAAAGATAGGACAAGCTGGGTGTTACTCACAAACTGTATTTCATTGATTCTGAAAGTAGAAAAAAAGATAGCAAAAAAACCAAATGGAAAGTTTTCTTGCCAATGGCTGGAAGACGACCTCTAGTTCAGCTCTCGATCTTCCTTGTTTGTTTGGCTCTCCCTGCGTATAAAATAAATACCATTGCTGTTATCAGCAGGTGATGAAAGAAAAAAAGATGTTTACCAGGTGCTAATGAGCAGGGTTGGAGACCCAGGAGACTGGATTCCAATTCTGGCTCTGTCAGGGTGGAGAATGCAATCCTTGTTTGCCTAATTTAACTTCAATAGGCCTTTCTTTCTGGTTCTCTAAAATCAGGGAGCTAGCCAGATATCCTCACATATTCTTTACATCTCTCAAGCTCTTTGAAATTTCTAGGAAAGAAAGAAAACAAAACAAAACATAAAACTTGACTTGGACTCAGAGAATATAACCCTCCTGATTTCTGAGTATGTCCTTGTGTTTAAATCCCTAAGATTCTAAGCAGTCTTTTGTTGAATAGATCTAATACTTGCTGCCTTTAAGGGTCAAATAAAATTATATATATGAAAATAAATAGCAGGGAAGAAGGAAGCATGTCTGATGTACTAATTTAAATTCAAACATGGCCCATGTCTTGGAAAACTGGAAGCATCCTCTGACACATAATTGTCAAATCAGGTATAAGTAAGTCAAGAAGTACAAACAAACCAGAACACAGTTGTTCATATATCACACATTCTGTTTTCCCAGTGTGGACAGCTCCAAGTAGATAGTGGTCTTGCATATGATGACCCCTTTTCTAGAGCCTCATGAGCAGTATTCCTGACTTCTCTCCTTGAAGTTGCTCTTTTCTCATAGACTCAGTCAATAATTCACAGAGTAAGAGATGGCTGCAGAATAATCAATTAAGACAATATAATAATTTATTATTTTCCTTATTCTGGTCACCCTATAAATATTTCAGCCCACTTCTTATCACTGTACTTAACAAATCCCACACTATCTGTCCTTTATTCTTGTCAGGGCAAAGACCAAGGCATGAAAGTTTACCTAACACCAAAGGCAAACTCGTGGGGATGACTGTGTGACCTTACTATGTGTGTTCTCCTTTTGTACATGACTGTCAAGAAATCATACAGATCTCTGAGAGTGACAGCTGACACAGAGAATCTGAAATTAACCTCCTACTAAACCCAAAAACCGGGGAGTGCTTATTTCAAATTGCAGGTCTGTTTGAGGCTAGGTAAAATCCTTGGAGCCTCAGTCTGGGATACTAGCTTGTTCATGACACTGGAGCAGAACCTACAATGACATTGCAGATGATATCTGCCTGGTTTTATATGAATGGATGAAGGAAGGATTGCTCAAATTTAAATTGTCAGTATTATACAGGTCAAAGAATAAAATTGACACTCATCCAGAGGTTTTTTGTTAATGCATATACTTGTTCTTGCTACAAAACACAATTTTTGTCCTTATTCATCCAGCTTTCATCGTTTCAAAGTCTGATGCTCTATTTATTTTGGCATTACAGTTATCATCCCTTGTCATTCCTCTTATTTCTCCTCTACCATCATCACAAACATTTTCAGAAAAAATCTTGAGAATATATTTTTTCTTTTTAATCAGTAGAAAAAAGCAAGTTTTTATCTTTATACACACTTCAGTTATCTCACTTCCTTTGGTAAACTTCAAAAGATCACTAATTTGAGTTCACAAATGCAGTGCCATGAGCTTCTTGTTAAGGATTATTATAGAGTATATATTGATAGCTCATATTTTAAGAACTGACTCTCCATTGTGGAGCCCTCATGAATGGGATTACTGCCTTGACAAGAAGAGACTCAATAACCTTGCTCTCTCTCTCTCTCTCTCTCTCTCTCTCTCTCTCTCTGTGTCTCTCTCTGCTCTCCTCCACATGAGAACACAGCATAAAGATTTCTGTAAACCTGGAAGCCAGCTCTCACTAGTCATCAAATCTGCTAGAACCTTGAACTTGGACTTCCCACACTTCAGAATGATGAGAAATAAGTATCTGTTATTTAAACCATTCATTCTATAGTATTTTTTTACAGCAGCCTAAGCTAAGTCAAAAACCCATTTTCAATTATAATAGTAATAAAAGTAGGAAAGAGAGTGATTTAAGGATGCACAAGCTAAGTTTGGATTGCTGTAGAAACCAAACAATATGAGACCTGCTGGAAGAGTCCGTGTTCCCCATATTAATTATCATGGACTTGTGCATTCAGGGAAAATTTCTTCCTCTATAGTTCCTCAGTATAAAGTACCATAGTAGGCCTGCATGGAAATCGAGTCCAAGAAAAATGTTTAAAAGACTGAATACATGATTGTAGGAACTGTCTTGTGGCTTCTCACATGCAGAGGCTAGCAGGTATTGGAAACCTTTTCACAAGAGGGAATACTGGGCTGAGAAGAAGCCCTTCTCCAACCCAGTGTAAGCTGCCTATAGTTTAGGTGGGAAAGGAGTAGAGCAAATGTTCAGCACTTAGTCTGTCTAAGACACCAAAGCATGTTTTGTTTTTGTTTTTATATTAAATTTCAGCTTCTTAGCCACTTTATGAGTCAGAATGAGTTATGAGGAGTAAAGGTGCAAGAACAGGGATTTGAACTCAAATCTGTTGGACCCTGAAGTTCTTATTGCTTTTGCAAACAGTCTGCATACTAAGTGGCCTCTGCACAGCAGCAATAAAGGAATTCAACAGTGAATGGATGCAAGAGCTTGGTAAGAAGAGAAAGGAAATCCCCATGAAATAAACAATGTGGAAATAAATTAGAAATGGCCTTTGTGTTCCCTCACTCACTGATGGCAGCTATTTGTATCTTGAGGACTAGAATGTTACTGCAGATCCATAGAGCTCAGAGTGCTGAGGAATCCCTCACTTGCATGGAATATTCACCTGTTTCCTAAAGTCACTGTGCATTAGCAGCAGCAGCTCTCATTCTGTTACTATGGGGCAGTACCTTTGTGTTTTGGTAAGCATTTTATATGGATGATTTCAAATTAATTTGCATATCCCTTAGAGGAGCTTTTCTAATTGTCATTCATTTATTTATTGTTAATATACGAGAAAGCTAATGTTTAAGAGGATAAACTTTGCTGAAGACCACAGTTTGGTTGGCAGTAGAACTCAGATTGGAGTCTGGCATTACCTCATGTGAAAGTTTAATCTTTAATCTCTTCATTCATAAAATAACTGCACATACTTCAATCTGATAACTATATACAGTTCACATATCATTAATTCAGGCACTCACAATGATATGCATAACTTTGCAGGAATAATTCACTTAGGCTATGAGCCAGGGTGTGATGTAGATTGAACCCCTGAGAAAAGAGAAGCCACATACCAGGGAGAGAGGGTATAGAGGGCAAGGCATGCCATAGTCACTTATTTATAAGAAAGATTACTAGCTAATGTACACTACCATTGTGGCTTTTTCTATTTACAGTTATACACATACACAAATATATACTAAATTAGTATATAAATACAGCCCTTCTCTATTAATACTTTTTGAATCTATAACATTCTAAATTGAAAGAAATGCTTTCATGTGTTGACAAGGAAATATGGGAGCATGGGCAGAGCAGTGGAGAGGGTGTGTGTTGGTCGTGAAAAGGAATAGCCAGTAGGAACAGCACACCCTGGGCAGTCAGAGAGAGAGCTTCTCTGAGTCTAACGTGGGCTTTTTTGCCCATATGCACATGCTGCTCCCTATCAGCTTCCTGAACAGGGATCTGGAGGATGCTGGTATGTGGGAGTTTCTTTGGTGGAAGATAGGCAGATAGAAAGAGAACAGAATAAGGATGGTTGGCATCTTAGGACCCCCTGAGGAAACTGAGGAAAGGAGAAATCCTCTCTTTAGATTCACATGATACTTCTCTTTCAGACTGAGAAGGCATCATAACATCCATGCAACTGATGAAACACTACTTGATCACTGGGCCACTTATGCGGTCAAAGTCATTTAGACAGCATAGTGACAAGAGGACATGAGAACTGCTACCACTATCCATACACCAGACAGAAATGAGGCTATAAGTTCTTGCTTTCCCTTTTGCTGCATTTTCCTTAAACAACATTGGCAGCCATTTGCTCTGTAATTGTGCAATTGTTACAGCTTTAGAGGTTATGAAAGTTAAAAAGTATTAGTGTACTGGAGAGATGGCTCAACAGTTAAGTGCATTTTCTGCACTAGCATGAGTGCCTGAAAGAGCCTGAAGCTACCTGAGTTCAAATCTCCAGAACCTACATAAACTGTTGGGCATAGCCACCTGCATCTGTAACCTCAGTCCCTTCGAAAGAGAGCACAGACCATGGAATTCCCGAGACTCATAGGAAACAGCAAGCTCCCATATCTGCAAGAGACCCCAGCTGAAATAAGAATGAGCAGAAGAGTGAAGAAGTAGGACTCTTATCATTCTGCTGCAGCAGCCGCATGTGAGTGCCCCTGCTTCTTGCACTGCGGGACTGTGAGTAAATTATGATGCATTGGGAAACTAATGGCTTCTAGTTGTTTTCATAAATCACTCACTGTACATTCTGATATGATCGAATGGAGTTGATAGTATCAGGTCAAAGATCTTTAGATCTTTAAAGCAACAGTGCAAAAACATTTATTGCAGAGTGTGACTTCCCTTCATGCCATCTACAACTAGGAAAGTCACAGGCAAAGCAGCTTCAGAGGGGACTTCTGAAAGGTCCAGGCCAAACCAGACCAGACTCATACATACATTTCATCAACCTCAGTTAAACCACCACAGGAACATAGATGGTTGGACTCACTTCCATTGGTCCTGTTGTTCTTTAACAAAAACAGCACACTGTCCTCACTCTCTTAACTCAGATGTGCAGAACTCACAATGTCTTATCCACCACTTCCAAGCTTTCCCAGTGATGTTTCATGAGCTACAGGAAAAGATCTGTGATATTTTTACATCTGCTCTGATAACCTTAGGATCTGAGATGTGTCCTTCTCAGGAGCCTAGGTTTCCCTGGGTTTGGGAAGACAAAACAAGACAAGCAAACAAACAAAACAAATCCTATATGCAAGGCTTCATTAGAATCTTTAACTTGAAGGTAGAAACATGAGCAATTTATGGGGAAAGAGAGCAAGCTATATAACTAGGTCCTATTGAGGTAAATATCTTGAACTTTTAAGTAAATTCTGTCATTGACAGGACTGTGGAGATATTTTAAATACAGCCATAGCTTATTTCGCTCTTCATAAGTAAGCTCAAGTCAGCTGAACAGTTCCCTGTTAGTTTGTAAGATAACTATTTCAACTTTTTTCTGAAGAACAAAATGCCTAACTGGGGCTGGGGAGATTGCTCAGTGGGTAGGGATCTTACTGTGCAAGCATGAAGAGCTGAGTTTGATCCTTGGCATTCATTGAAAAACCAGGCATGGCCTTGCATGACTGTAACCCTAATGCTGAGAGGTCAGAGACAAGAGGATCACTGGGGCTTGCTGATCCACCAGTCTAACAGAAAACAAAAAGTTCCAGGTTTAGTGTGATAGTTTGCTTCAGTGAAATTAGGTGGAAGAATGATAAAAGAGGACATTTGGCATCCTTTTGTGACTGCCATACTATGTGCACCCAGGGTGTACACATCTGCATACCCATGTGCATATGACACATAATACTGTTGTAGTTATTACTGGGACAAAATACCCAACCAAAAGCAGCTGATAGGAGGAAAGTTTATTTTATTTTGTCTTATACTCTCAAGGGTAAACCCCATGATGGCAGGGGACAGCATGATATGAATCTAGACATCATCTCCTTTTGATAGCAAGTGGAAAACATAACAGGGGAGTGAGATGAGTTCTAGCAAGGGGGAGCTGGCTATACCAATCCCAAGCTCACCCCCAACAACATGCCTCCTCCAACAAGGCTCCACCTCCCAAGTTGCCATCAACTGGGGACCAAGCATTCAAAACACACGAGTTTATGGGGGACATCTGACTCAAAACAGTGCATACCACCTCTGATCCCCATAAACTGATGACCATCCATAACAGAAAATGTCATTCATTCAGTTCAACTTTAAAGTCCCCATGATTTTTGTCAATGCCAATACTGATCAACCATCACCATAGTCCAAGTTCAAAAGACATATAATGGCACAGAATAAACATTCACACTGCAAAAGATGGCACGGGCATAGCCAGGAAATATTGAACCAATGCAAGGTCAAAACAGAACAAACATGAAATCCTATGGCTGCAAGTTTGACAACTGCAACCAATGACCAAGTCTCTAGGGTTCCAAGTTCACCCCTCCAGCTGGGCTGCACACAGCCTGGGGAATAATACATTCCAAGCTGGCAGCTCTCCTTGGCAGCAATTCCACAGTCCTGATATCTCAATAAAACCCTAGAGTCTCCACTGCAACCCATGGCTCATCCTTATGGGTTGCACACAGGGGGTCCACACAGGACTCCCAACAACCTTGCTTGACATTTCCAAGTGGCAAAATAAAAACATTAAAAATAAAAAAGCACATTGCAGATCCAGTGACCCCTTTTTACCTGCAATTGCTATACTCCATATCAGGTACGCTACTAACTTGTTAATCCATAGGGGAACATAGCCATCTTGGAAGAGCAGGAAAACTCCTTTAGCATCTTCAGCATTCAGACCCCTACTTTCAGTCAGCATTATTTCTGCTGTCCAAAGCCAAATAGCTGGACTAATCTCAATGGTGGGACTCTCTCAAATAATTGCAGCTGAATAGGTTTGTAGTCTCCAGTCCAACTTTCATTTCTTTTTGTGCTATATCCATCTGGTCACACCAGTTCATTTCTTCTAAGTTCAACCCTGTACAAGTTCTCAGGATACGGGAAAAAAATGCAGCCAGCTTCTCACACCAGCTGGTTCTAGCCTAGCCTGGACAATACTCTTCATTACCCTCATAACCCAAACCTCAAATTCCCCAGTTATTTCTAAAATTAGGTCTCCCAAACTCTGACCACAGTGGCCCATCTAACTCTGCCTTTATGGGTGGGGGAAGTTTATGGGAGATATCTGACTCAAACCACCACACACAAATTCAACAAATACTGCACACACATCCCAATAATGTACCCAACCAACACTATTTGTATATCTATCGTAAACAAGATAGTTTTTTATTCAAGGTATCTAAGCCTTGTTTAACAGCTCAAAGCTTTGTTTCACTACCCAAACTTATAGTAAAGAAACCAAGATGAACAATATGCCATAGGTCAGCCAAGGTCAAACAGCTTCTTGTGGCAGGACTGTGACTCTATTCCAGGCCCGCTTGCCTAGAAGTCCTTGAGATCTCTTTCTTATAGCTTACCCATGCAACATGTTTCAGAAGAACATTATTTATCCATTATTTTGGTATTCAGTTATGAATTAGTAAGGTCTTATGGTATGCAAGGAACTGCACTAGGAATTGAAAGTACACATACACGGCAGATCAGCTTTGTAAAGTTGGCTGTCAACAGTGGCTATCAAGTTTCTGCTCTGAAGCAGAGGTAGGGCTATGTGCTCTTAGAGGCATTTATATGAGGAAAGCCATCAAGTGGAGTTCCATGGAGAGCAGCATAGATTAAGTGACCACCAGACTAAAACCCACGCTAGAGAAGAGGAGCTATCATCAGGATAGAGAGATGGACAAGTGGCTGCCTTGGGGAAGTAATGTAATAGTTGATTTCAAGAATGAGAGTTCTGGGTCGGGGAGATGGCCCAGTGGCTAAAGAAGCTTGCTTGAAAAGTCCACAAGCCTAGGTTTAATTCCTCAGTACCCATATAAAGCCAGATGCACAAAGCAGCACATGTACCTGGAGTTTGTTTGCAGCAGCAAGAGGTCCTGGCATGCCCATATATTCCCCCCTCCTCTATTTTTACTTGCAAATAAATAATTAATAAATAAATAAAATAAAATAAATATTTTTTAAAAAAGATAAATGACCATGGCTAGCCCTTATAGTACTTGAATGTGCTACGTGTACTGCTGGGGGATAATGGCCACCAACATTGTGAACAAGCAGGGGATCCTGCTAGGATAAAATCAGCCAGCCTGACAAGACGTACACACCTGTGTAATAGTGGCATTAAACCTAGGCAGGTAACCAATGGCTCTATGCTTGGATGAGGGAGCTGCAAAATGGGAAGGAACTAATAGCTGGTACTAGGAACCAAGTCAGAATCCTTTGGAGACAAGGGTCATGGACTCAAGTGAGAAGCTTACACCAATCTTTTGCCAAAATGGAGGATGCATCCATCAAAATCTCTCCTAATTAACTATGCCTTTCCCCATTAACCCATACTGATATCACTCTCTGCTGTAGAATCTGCTTTCTCCTTTAACAGAAGGCAACAAAAACTAGAGAGAATCAAAATCCATCAACATGACAAGAAAAGATAGTGGACTCCCTATCATGAGATGAGCAACCTCTTGCACATAAGCTGGTATTCAGGTGAAACCACAGAGGAATTGGTGAGTTAAGCATGAGTGTTACACTCACAGGGAGTCTGACAGCAGCCATGGAGATGATGATACACACTGGAAATACTCAAAATGTACCAAACCAGAAATCCAGAAGTTGCTAAGAGCTTAACACTAAAGCAGACTTGTAACATATTTGCCAAGGCTCAGGAATTGCAGAAGGGGTATGGAAAGATTCTAAGAGCCACAGGGTGCAAAAGAATGTCCAGAGGCATTGTGTGCACCCTCCCCCCACTCCAATGACTGGCTGTTGCTCTCATAACCCATAACCCCATGGTGAATAACCCCTCTGAGGAAGTCCCTCAGAGAATGGGAATGGAAAGAAGGGTAACGGGACCAACACATGGCTTGTCCATATAACAAAGTTTCTAATTAATAAAAAAAAAGTCATACCCAGCAAGCATCTCCTAGACTAGACACTAGGATGGAAGGGGAGGGAGGGGAGGGCATCCAAGGGGTGGGAAACACAAATCTAGACCCAAACGGCAATGGTACCATAATTTTCTACTTACTAAAAGACAGACCAAATGGCTGATCCTTCACCAGGCCCTTACAGGGAACACCTGAACCACAAGACACTGGACAGGGTAAGATCAAGATTAACCTTAATCTTCTACATCTTCCCTCCCTCACTTCCCCTCTCTCTTATCTTTAACTCTTGTATATTAGTTATCTTTTTCCTCATTTTCTTAGTGGGCACTGACCTGTAACTCCCAGTACCAGCATGGGGCTATCATCCACAATGAGCTTTTGATCAGAGAGACCTACAAGGTTTCCTGAAAGACAGACAGTTTTCTGTCAGAGTACTTGATGACCCACCAAAGGCTAGTGGTAAGACCCTACTGCTAAAGACACCTTATGTGATTGACATGCAAATTAGAATGGCATGGCTGGAAGTTGGAAGAGAGTCAGTCCCCAGACAGTCAGCGCGTCTAGTGCCAGAAGGTGCTACATGGGCGACTGGGGGAAAATGACCAATATCTGTCGAAGCAACGCATGGTCTAACCTACTTAGCAGCAAATAACTTGTTGTGATGCCCACACAAGTGCAGTGGTGGCACACAGCCATGGTGGGGAACCAACTGTTCTTGATTTGGCTAACTGATCTCCTCAGTGGTACGGGACCCATAGCTGGAGCTGGGAAACAAGTCAGAACCATATCCAAACATAAGCCCACTCTCCAATATCAAGCTACCATCAATCGTGGGCTAAAGAGGGCCTACACCTATTAAATTCTCTATAAAAAAAAATGAGGGTTATCTCATTTGTCCTGGTGCTAACTTCCTCTCTGTTGGAGAACCTGCTTCTCTTTTTCAGATAGATGTAGATCCTAAGGAGAGAGCCACCCCTTAATACCTCAAAAGGGCCCCGGCTGAAACTAAGAAAAATTGGAGAAACAAGCAAGGGGGCTGTTTACCTGATGAACCGGATACCAGCAAAAGGGGGAAGGAGTTCAGCACAGAGAAAAATCAACTCCTACCAAATCAGAGAGCCAGAGCCTCAGAGGCCCCCAACACCTCATCACTGAAGCAGACCAAAAATGAACCCAACATGGCTCAGGGAAATTTTGCGGAAGAGGGGGCGGAAAGAATGGCAGAGCCACATGTTGGGTCATGATATGCAGAGACATTTAGCTTACCCATAACTGTGGGCTAACTCCACAATGCATGACCCATATACCTCAACAAGGAGGGGCCAAGGGGAGGGCGTAGGTCACAGATGAGCCTAATAATGGTACCAAACTGACTGTATTTGCTGAATACAAAACTAACTAATAAAGAAAAAAAATTATAAAAAATTATTCTAGCTAAACTGTTTGAAAATTAATAGAATAAAATTTCTGTTTCAAAAAAAAATCAAAATTAAAGACAGAGCTCTGATCAGCCTGTGTGAGGTCCACCCCGATGGCTAGTCAGGACCAGCTTTGACAGCTTTTGTCTTGGATCATCTTTCAGGAACAGAGGCAGTTCAGTATCTTCCAGATCCTTATTTTACCATGTTATCTCTTTAAAGTGAAAAGAAGTTAGTCTATTTTCTTCTCATGGTGATGACAATATGAAGTAGTTTGGTTATCTGACAGCACACGGGCTTTTTTCTGGTACAGACTCCTCTATGCTTAAATTAATGATCCTTGAAGAAACTACTTTCTGTCCTGAATTTTATTTACATCCTTTCTTAGTTTGCTAATTAGCACTAGGCTATATGACAATGCACAGTTGAGTGCCTGCCCTCTTGTCTTTGCTATCCCAGCAGCTTTATTGGGCTAAGTCTATAGCATCAGTGACATCCCAAGGACCACAGTGTTGACTATCATAGGGGAAGTGTGAATGTAACACCTCTTGGTTCATCAAGCAGAGACAAAGATCATGCACATGTAAGGAGAAAGAAGCACTGGGTGTGACCTGTGTGCTTAGCCAGCAGAATGGGAGGAGGAGCAAGTTAAATTGACTGATGCCCAGAGGCAATAAGACAGAAAATGATCTCCAATAAATTGCTGATCTCTTCCAAATCAACCCAGTTGATGCCTTCTTACCAAGTTTCTTGCTAAAACGCACAAACAAAAGTAGGTATTTAAGACCTCACCCTTATTGTTGTATCTAGCCTGAAATCTGACAGCAGTCTCACCTCAGAGCCTGGAAGTACCAGGTGCTGGTGCCCTGAGCATGTAATATTTATAACAGTCATACAACTTTAATTTTTTCTTCTTTGCTATAGAAGGAAAGAGTACTCATTTTTTCTTCTTTTTGGAAAAACTCAGAAGTGATGGAGGAATAATAATAATAATAAAAGACCTTCAGTTTGGAATCCCCTCCCCCCACCAACCAGGCTAGTCAGGACAGCATGGTAGGACAGTGAGCCAGGGAACAAAATGTGCACTCAGTGATTTGTCTTGGTGAGCCCCAGAACAATTAACAGTCCACAAGTTGGTTTGAACCTGACAAAGTTGCTGATTGTGCCTGCACATTTTCTGAGTTTCTCACAAATACATACAGTGGCCCATATGCTGACATGGGAAGCACAGGTCTCATACCTGCTATAGAAATCCAGTGCAATTTGCTCCTTCACTGTGAGCATCTGGATGCACTGCTGTGTTCCCTGGGGTAGGAGTCACTCATGAATGTGTTTACACCCAATACCACCCCACTCTCCAACCCTAAGTACTTTTCGAGTGAGAATTAAGCAATTATCTGGACCAGCCCCCTGTAATTCTTATAAAAAGCAAGCAAACAAAATGAGTTTCAGGACCTTGGCTTGGCTTCAAGCAGGATGTTGGCAGTGAGGACACCATATCCTAAGATGGAAGAACAAAGTCCTGCAGAAAAAGGATCAAAAGTGATTCAAAGACCTTCATTTGTAAGAGTAATGATTTTATTTAAGCCTCAAAAATGTTGGTACCTAAGAATCAAGAGGTAGTGCCATGATTATTGCAACTCAACCTTAAGACAGTTTTGTGCTCTTGTGCTGTTAGCTCCTTGTTCCCTAAAACAGTGATGCTTGTGCTTTTGGGGCTCTGACACACAAAAATTCAAATGTACTCTCCTTAGAAATATTCAAAACCCTATTTTAGAAATTATAGACCTGTTCTGGAAACTGACAGAACATGGAAGACCTCTCTTGAGGTTCTTTGGATCTCAAGTTACAAATTTTTGCTTGAATAAATCTATAAATAATCAAGTTCACTTTTAGTCAACCTTGGGGGGGGATAATAGCTAGAAATGTGGGAAAAGGAAGACTAGAAAGAAAGTTAAGAACAGATATGCCTATGCAAGAAATTCTTGCTTCCCATTCTTGTGTTATGCTAGAACATCAGAGTTATCATGTAAACTCTGTAGCAGGAGTTCTATACCAATTACATGCCTGGCACTGTCCTTGGAGTGTAAGCTGCATCCTCACTTCAAATCCATACAATTCCAGAGAGTCAGTTCAGTCTGAGATTAACTGGGGATTTTCTCATTGTGTGAACATCATAGAGTGTGCTCACACAAGCTAGCATGGTTACAGTGTCACTAGGAACCACTGTTGTTAGTACTGTCCACAATCAAAAGAAACTTTATACCATGATGACTATGAGTCCATGTATGGCTTATAAGCACACTGTCACAGACAGACCAGAGCTATGCATGGGGCCACACAGCATTAGCACCTTCAGGATGGATGACAAGAAATGGATGACCATGAGATTTTATTTGCACATCAGAGTCTGCAACGCATACTTGAACCAAAGTCCCCATCCTCCAAGCTCTGTAAAGATGTGGGGGATGAGGAGCCTTGCAGGAGACCTGTGCAAGCCCACTGGACAGGCCTTGCCCAGATGTGGATAATTCACTGTCTTATTTAGTCTGTTTTCTTTCTTCATAGAAATAGTCTTCACTGAAATAAACACAAGCTGTTCCTTACAATGAAATTTCCCTCAGCTATATTCTGGCACCAGCCAAAACGGGTCACTGTCCTTAACACAGAGGGAGAAAAATACATAGAAAGAAGGGGCAGAAGATGAGCAGAAACCTTTTCCTCTGAGCTTTTTTCAAAAATCAGAGAGAAGTGTGAACACACAAGTAAATATGGCATAGTGTTTGTAAAACACCATTTTCACAGGCAACTATCAGGGTCAAGAATCCATTAAAATCCTTCTAGTAAGTTATTTCAATGTGCAGACCAAGCGCTGTCTAGAGAAGCACTCTCATGGTGTGGGTGTTCAGCAACTCTCCACAGCTTGGTGGGACAAGAGATCAGAGACGGCCCCAAAGCCGCATGTGGTGCTGTGCTTCTCAGCTTGTGCTTAGACAGGATGGTGTCAGCTGATCAGCCCGTAGGGGCAACAACAGATCACTCCCATAGTTCAGACCAAGAGACTTATTTCCTGACTGTGTGGGAGCAGACTAAAAGTTACCCCCATAAATTTGCATCACAGTTTGCCTCTTCTCCAGACCAAGAAAGGACAGTGTTTCCAGAGGTCTGTCCCTATATTGTGCCTCATTCTCCTAATATCAGCATGGGAAATATGTCTCAGCAGAAAGGAAAGATGTGCATTGATTGGAAAGTCTGCCTTCACATTTATGAGAGGGGGAGAATGTGTTGTGCTCCATTGTCTCTTTGCCTCACATCACTTTGCAGTCCCCTCCAACTTCTTTATCATTATTCCAGATTGTCACAGAACTACAGATAGGTCAAGAGAGGTGATCAGACTTAACAAGAAAAAGTTAGCAGTCTTTTAAGAAAGAAACCCTCAAGAGACATTTTAAAGATAACAGATACAAAAAGTCAATAGTACTTTAAAGTATATTTTAATATATTTTAGTCTAGACAACATCTAATGAGAAAGCATTAAGCAGTGGATCTTCATATGTTTTCTATAAAGGGTCAAATAGCTGGAGAGATGGCTCAGGGGTTAAGGTGCTTGCCTGAGAAGTCTAAGGACCATAGCTTGATTCCCCAATACCCTTGTAAGCCAGATGCACAAGGTGGCACATGCACCTGGAGTTCGTTAAAAGAATTAAAAAAAAAAAAAAAGCAGAGCATGGTGGCATACACCTTTAATCTCAGCACTCAAGAGGCAAAGGTAGGAGGATCACTGTGATTCTGAGGCAATCCTGAGACTACATAGTGAATGCCAGGTCAGTGTAGGCTAACATGAGACCCTGCCTCCAAAAAACTTAAAACTTAAAAAAATGGATCAAACACTAAATATTTTACTCTTTGTGTGCTATGAAGTCTCTATGAATACTACTCTGTTCTTCCTTTGGTGATGAGAATAAGTTGCCATGCTTAAGATAGCTTGTGGGGCTGGAGAGATGGCTTAGTGCTTAAGGTGCTTACCCACAAAGCCAAAGGACCCAGGTTCAACTCCCCAGGACCCATGTAAGTCAGATGCACAAGGGGGCACATGTATCTGGGGTTCATTTGCAGTGGCTGGAGGCTCTGATATTCCCATTCTCTCTTTATCTAAATAAATAAATAAATAAAAATAAAATATATTTTAAAAAGGCAGCATGTGAATGAATAGGTGTGCCTGTGTTTCCACTAAACCTGTATTTCTGCACACTGAAATTGGAGTTGCATGCAACTTTCACATGCCATGAATCTAAACATGAGTCTTAGCGTATAGGTCATATTCAAAGAGAAGCTGGCCTTGATTTAATTTCAGGTAGCAGTTTTAGATGCATGGATACAGTCACAATACACCAATGGAAGTGTCTGAAGGAGGCACTCTTGTTAGTATTGAAGCTTAGAACCTAGGGCCAATGGGACCCCTGACTCAACTGTGGGCACTCTAAATTAAAAGAAAAAAAAAAGTTTCCAGAAGAGTTAATATAAAGAAAAATTCAACCCCAGGATTGAGTCTATTACTGCTCTGAAGCCTGTGCTAGGCCTGTAGGAAAGTGAGACATAATTTCAAGATGATGAAGAGCTTAGGAGGGAAAGAGCTGGATGAAGACAGGCAAACCCATGGACATGATGGTGGACCCCACTTGCCAAGGGGTCTGTGGTCTCTATTGTAAATGCATCACAGGGGAAGGTATATGACCTATTTTACCACATTTCAGGGAATTATTTGCTACAGTTTACAGTTATGACAAAGTTTTTAAGGAAATTATCAAGCACATTCTAGACTGGGTATAATGCTGTGCTGTGAATGTGCAGGTCCAATAGGTCTGTACATTGGCATCAACCTTGCTTGCCACTTGTGAAACCTAAAAAACAGAATATATTAATGCTACTCTCACTTCTGATTAGAGAAGCTTATCTTTTCAGATGGCAAGGACCACTGGGATGACCCAAAAGGCAACATAATGCTGAGAAGAGATGGAGGAGTGCCCAGCACTGAAACATCTCATAACCTCCAAGGCTCAGGGTCCATTGAGGAAGAGGTGGCAGAAAAAATGTAAGAGCCAAAGGAAGGGTACCACTCCATACATACAACTGTCTGGACAGAATTTGGCCTCGATATCCAAGACCTCGCAGTGCCTAGCATGACCCACACAAGACCCTCATAATAGGATAAAAAGATGATGACAGCAAACTAAAAGAGAGACTAATGGAGAGAGGGAGGGGATATGATAGAGAGCAGAGTTATAAAGGGGAAAGCAGGGGAGGGGAATACCATGGTTTGTAGTCTATAAGTGCACAAGTTGTTAATAAAAAAGTATATATATATATATATATATATATATATATGTACTTTATATTTATATAATTTATAAATAATATAATTTATATATATAATTTATATATAAATATATATTATATATAAATATATATAATTATATATATATAAATATATAATTATATTTATATTTATTTATATAAATATATATATAATTTATATATATATAAATTATATATATATTTATATATATAAATTGAAAAAAAACCAGATGCCCAGGGTCCACCCAAGATACTTCAGACTTAACAGACTGGACAGTTACCAGGTTATCTGTGTTGGGGCAATAGCAATGGTTAGCCATGCAATTCTAAACCCAGTTAAGCCTAGGGTTCACTTTCCTAGATCATCAAGTAACCTTCTTTGGAAAGGCAGGTGTATGTAAATAGCAGTCTAGAGTCTCCATGGATATCATTCTGGCCAAAGCCCTAATGAACTTCAAAGACTGCCAAGAGTTCTATCGGCCTTTTATAATCCTGACATGTAAGTTTTTTCAAAGTCTTATCTGCTACATCCAGCGTATCACTCATCTGCTTTATTAGTCATAAAACTTTACCCTCTGAAACATATTCATTTCTTCAAAATTGACTCCAAGATACCCCTTTCAATTATCCAAAAGGCTTTTGTTTAGCAAAAGCTATGTGAGTAATGGCTCTTGCTGCCTTGTGATCGGGCCTCAGGAGCTGCAAGTCCATGTTGTCATGTTTGAGTTTGACCTTGAGGCTAGACAAGTCAAAAGTACAGGCTGGCAGCTCCCACTGCCTGGAGTGTTTAGCTCCTTCCCCACATGATTGAGTGTGAAATGCTCCCCATAGCCTCACACATTTGAACTCTCAATTTCTAGTAGGGGGTGCTATTCAGAAGGTTGTGGGATCTCTAGGAGACATAGCTTCTTGAAGTTTAATTGCTGGGCTCCACTTCCTTTCTATTCTCTGCTTCCTGACTGAAGACACAATGTGATAACTGACGTTCTGCTCCTCCAACCATGCAAATCCCAACATTCTACACGATATCCCCTTAAACTATGAGCCCAAATAAACCTTGATTCACTTAAATTGCTTCTTGTCAAGTATTTTGTCTCAGCAATAAGAAAAGTAACTAATATACCGTCTAAAATAACCTCTGTAAAGAGTATCTATTAAACAATTTTTTTTCTAACTCTTGCCTCCTCTGGAAGTGCTCACACTCTGCAAACTCATCCAGCTTTTGACTATCTCTATTCAGGACCATTACAACAGCCTCCACCAACTTTCTCTACTATCTTCCAGCACCTTCTGTGAATTCTCCACAGACCCCTGGAAAGACTTGGGAAAAGTCAAATCAAGTCACTCCTTTGTTTAAAACTCTCCCAAGGATCCCTCTGACAGAAGATCACCACCATGGCCTCTGAGGCCCCACAGGGATAGCCTCTGTCCATCTGTCTGCCACCTACCTGTATTCTTTGCCTCCACTTCTTCTCTCTCACTGCCCCTGTCAACCCATTACTTCATTCAGGACTTTATGCTTGCCTTCTCTCTGCCCAACCCTTCGTCTCCTTACTTCTGAAGGATCATCTTGAGTCCAGTGTATTTCTGATGCCCTACCACAAAGTAGGACCAAGAAAAAGGAGCCTGTCCTCATCGAGTTGAAAATATGATAGGCAAGAAAAGAAAAAAAGAAATACACAATCCCAAGTAGGATGCACTCAGGCAGTGGGAAGGTCAATAAACAAAATTCAGACAAAATGATGTTATAGAAATGTGTTCACCATTGCAGCAGTGGTACCTATAAAAGGCTTAGAAGTGAAAAAGGATTAATAGAAAAAGAATTTGGGCTGTGTGCTCATCTTTCATATTTGAACAAAATGGATCGTAATTTATTCTGTTGATATTTTATGATTCTCAGTTAATGATGCATCTTTGAGAGTTTTCCACATAAGCCCATGCAGACCTGGCTCGTTACTGTTTCTATCCAACTTAAATGTATAAATAGTTTATTTTTATTTATTTATTTCTTATTCACAGTCTGATCCCCAGCTTTGTTTGAATTATAAGCATTTCATTGAATATTATTGAACATTTAATATCTTGATACACTGGATATCAAATTATTAAAGCAAATCTGTGGAGGTAGAAGTATTGGATCAAAAATATCTGCAAAATAATTTTAATAGATATTTGTTAAATTATACTAAAAAACAATGTCATCATTTACAGATTACAGAGGTGTATGATGTTTTTTTTTCCAAACACTTCACAAGCACATTATTAACAAACTTTTAATTTGTCAGTCGAATAGGTTTCTCCTTACTGTATTTGATTTGCATTTATTTAATTATGAATGAGGCTGAACATCTTTTCATATGTTTATTGGCCATTTGCATTCCTTTTTGAGCAGTTTTTCATATCCTTGGCCCTTTATTCTATTAGGTTGATCATCTTTTTAGTCAGCATTCTATGCAGGGTCTTTGTTAAATAAGGAAACTTGCTTAATGATTCATATTAAAAGTATTTATTCCTGATTTGTTAATTTATCTTTTCATTTATTTACTTCCTACTTATTTATTAGTGTATTTTTGTTTGCTATGTAAAACATTTTTTTTTAATTTGTACAAATGCAAACATTGTCTTGTGGGTCTTGAGCAGTAGTTTATTTCTCATATAATACCCATCTTTGTGATCTTATCGTGCACAATTAAACAGAATAAGGAATTCTAAAGTAGTGACAAACACAGGGATGCTAACAAAAAACAAGGAAAACTTCCATCTGGCAACTGAATATCTTCCATAAAAGCACTGATGACAGAAAAAAACAGGTTTGTTCCTGTTAGGTTGGGATGGGCTCTCAAAATGGAGTTACCAAGAACAGCAGAATGGTAACAGAGGCACAAAGAAGTGGATTATCCACATTCCTCAAGAAACCATGCAGCCATGATCCCTTCCGTACCTAACAATGCCCCCAGGTTATTGTTCCCTGCCCCTTGTCTCATAAGTCACCTGGTCACTATTCTGGTCTCACACCCTAGCTATTTTAAATGGCTAATGTAATCATCTCCCCTAAAGGAACATTTTTTTATTTAACTTAACAAATGAGTTATTTTCCCTTCCTCACCTTCCCCCAACTGAACAAGTCCTATAATAAAGCCCACAACCTGAAAACTCAGGTTGGCCATGCTCCTCTCTTGTGAGTCAGCCTTGGCAGATCTTGCTTTTTCCTGAATAAAAGCTTTCATTTTTGCCTCAGAGTGGTTTGAGTGGTCTTGGTCACTCCAAAACTTTACAGATCCTTTAGCCTCCTAGGACTTCACTTGGTTATTTTCAGGAGAAGCTCTTTATGCTATTAAATTGCTTTAATTCATTTGTTCAAGTAAGAGGCAGAGAAGCTGTATTCTGGGCAGGACAGTTTGGGAACTGCAATCTTTGCCTTTTCTTGAGATGGTTCTTTCTAACCCAGAGCCCCAAACTATGTTAGAATGTTTGCTGATGACTTTGAGAAAGCATGAATACATTTGAAATAAAAGATTCTGCCATTCATTTTGATCCACTGCAAAAATCAAACCTATAGCACATGATAAGTATGTTTTTTTTTTCCATTCTAGGAACTAGTTGTACTTGTCTAAGTATAACTGTAAAATAAGTTCTGTATATCAATACTATTTCTACTGATTGTGGCTATCCACTTAGGTCTATGATGGCATAGTATCAGCATCTACTATGGAAATAGATATATTCCCATAGAGAATATCTGAGATAGGGAGCTGGGTATGTAGAGTGTCTACTAATAAAAAAAAGAATAAGAATCACAAGACAAATTAAGCCATAACTATAATCTACAAAAATAAAAACTATGCAGAAGAACTAGGAAGAAAAGGCAAAGGATTGATTTGTAGCTCAGAACAGTATTTCTCCAGAGGAAATGTTCAGTCTTTCAATGTTCACTTCTTTTCCTCTGGGAGGGGACTACAGAGAAGCTAGAGTTCCCATGATGCACTCTGCTTCTCATAGGGCTAATGCTCAAACCACTTAGATCACATGGAAGTAGGATTTTTAACTTTAATAAATAAAAATACAGAATATCCCATTGCATTTGCAATTCAGAAAACTATAAATAAATATTAATGTTCACATAGTGTCACATATCATGATTGTCCTATATTCTTTTTGTCAACCCTGGTGAAAGGTCAACTTCAATCTTCCATTTGGAAGCCCCTAGCTCATTGAAGTTTATCTTTGAGGCAATCTGAGACATTTGTGCTGTTTTTCTTTTATTTCTTTTTGTTAATGAGAGAGAGAATTGGCACAGCAGGACTTCTAGCCACTGCAATCTAACTCCAGACACACACCTGTGCACATGTGCAACCTTGCATGCTTATGTCACCTTGATCATCTGGCTTATGTGGGGTCTGGAGAGTAGAACATGAGTCCTTAGGCTTTATAGGCAAGCACCTTAACCACTAAGCTATCTCTCCAGTCCTCATGCATTTTACTTTTTTTTAATGCTATCTGGTAAATACACTTGTCAAATAGCTTAGAAAAAAAAACAATATCCATATTTTACTTGCACTTTAACCCATTCTGATCTGAAAAATAGTTATCATTTGCTTTCCTACTTTGAAGCTACTGATGGGTTCAAAACATGTCTGCATTTATTTTACTTTGCAAGGCATTCATGCTCTGCTACCTCACATTTGCAAAGTTGGGCTTGCAGTGGAGCAAGATAAAGTTACACCTAGCAAAAACCAGATTGGTATGCTGAGAAGCCCAAAGAGTCCTCCTCCAAATGTCCCCTTTAAATACACAAAGTGGGAAGATCTGAGGTAAGAACACAACCTCATTGGACTGTGAGTGCGAGTGTGAGGTCCTCGTGACCCCTCCTGGACCACTATGAACATAAAAACAGTCTAGGAAATGACTTCATAAAACAAGCTATAGCCCCCTATTGAGTTGATAGAATAAATGTTCTCATCAGCTAACACAAGGAAAGGGACAAATAAATGAGGAAACCACAGCCTATATTGAACCATGCTGATATAAATAGCTTGTAGTTTACATTAACTGTATTTTACATATATTAACTCATTTGTTACAACTGTCTTGTGAGGGAAGAGCTTTCATTATCTGTTTCACTGCTGAGAGGCTTGAAGCACAGAAGAGTTAAACAATGACCCAAAGATATAAGTTGGAAAGTACCCGAGATGTAAATCAAGTCAATGCATGAAAGAAGATATGTTTCCTGTCTCTGAATCCATTTGCCCCTCAGTGTATCTGACAAGCAAAGTGCAAAATATATTTTCTTCAAGTCATCTCAGTTCTACAAGAACCTGTAGAAGTAGCCCCAGCCTTTACCATAGAGACTTAAGTCATCCATAGACACCCCTTGAGCTTTAAAGGGCAGCTCTAACCTTCATCACAGGGTCCTAAGTATTCCATAGACACCCTTTAAGCTGACCAGCATGATATTAACCAGATGACCAACTTCAACACTCATTTTCCTCCTTCAGTAAAGCAAAATATGTTTCAAGTCAGTACAGTAGACTGAATATCCAAAACTTGTCTGGGAGCCACGGGGCTTGAGCAGTCATGAGTTAGTGGTTTCTTTCTCAGAGTGGATATGGAACATGATCATGACCTCATCTCAGAGGAAGCTCTACTCTTCCTTAGGCACATAGGTTGGCAATGAGCATTCAGGGTGCCAGCAATGCTATAGTCAGAACCCCGGTTGTTTCCACGATTTGTAGATGAGCAAGGTGAGACACAAAGGGTATAAGTAGCCCTCCAGGATCCCACAGCAAAAGAAGCAAACAAGGCTCTGAATTGGGTCTAGTTCACTCCCGTGGGCAGCTGCAGCTGCATGCACATCTCATTGGATACAGGTTGGCTAGGATTTAGGTTGTTCTTGCTCAGTAATACCATTCACTTCTCTCTGCCATGTCTTCCTTTTCTGTAAGCTGGGGATATAGTAATAATAGAGTTCATGATATAATTGAAGAAGACAATCCATACGGAAAGTGTCAAAAACATCAGGTAGCACAGATTGAGCACTAACCTAATACAAATGACCTAGTGCTATCACTGGACCCTTGCTAATACTTTGGCCACTGTTATGGCTCCCACTCTTGCTAGTGGTACTATCTTGCTGCCTCTATTCCTATCACACTCTTCTTATTTGAGTACATCTTGTCAATGGAAGGTGTGGTGGTTTGATTCAGGTGCCCCCCATAAACTTAGGTGCTCTGAATGCTAGTTTCCCAGCTGATGGATATTTGGGAATTAATGCCTCCTGGAGGCAGTGTATTGTAGGGGGTGGACTTATGGCTGTTATAGCCAGTTTCCCCATGCCAGTTGTTTGGCACACTCTCCTGTTGCTATTGTCCACCTTATGTTGGCCTTGGGGTGATGTCCACCCTATGCTCATATCATCGTTTTTCCCTGCCATCGTGGAGCTTCCCCTTGAGCCTGTAAGCCAAAATAAATCTCTTTTTCCCAGAAGCTGCTCTTGGTTTGGTGATTTCTACCAGCAATGTGAACCGGACTACAACAGAAGGCCTAAAATCTATTCAAATTTTGGAAATTTGAAGATGGGGAGGGGAAGTAGAAACAAAAGCTCTTCAGGACAAAGATGTCCTTCCTGCTGGAAAAGGATTAAAAAAAAAAAAAGATCTGGCACATAGAATCTTTGCATTGCAGATATTTTATTCCCTTTAGTTTGTGCTATTCAAGCAACAACACTTAGCTTGAACATAGAAAGTGTTGTCTTTGTTTATCAATACATTTCCTAAGAAAACACACCTGAAATTAAAGACCAAAAGTACAGAGCCCTACATACTCCAATCCTCTTCTTCCTCTCTATGACAGTATATCCCCACCAAGGCCCCACATGACCTTCACCTCCTGGGAGAGGTCAGCCAGGAATAAATAAATCTGAGATGAAAGAAGCTGACATTGCCTCTTTGGAGTTGCTGTGTTTGTTTTCTTTGCCCTAGAAGACCCTGTGTTGACCTATATCACCGTGCTTCACTTATTGCATACAAGTGAGTTAGAAATCATGGCTAAGGTCCACGCACTTTCTAGTTTTCCATGGGGATAGATAAGAATGGTGTAATCCTTTTAGCAATTGACAGACATGTACCTGAGTAGAAAGAACAGTAACAGCTGCATGGGGACTTACTTACCACAGCCTAAGTGGCCACTTATGATCAGAACTAAATGAACTTCTTGCCTTGTACCTTTCATGAAGGTTCCTGACATTGTTACCAGTCCTTAAGGGCACAATAAACTTCTTATTCCCTTCCTCTGTGTCCCTTGCATAAACATCTCCCTAACTTGCCCATCACCCTTACTCATTCTGAAAGGGTATGTTTGAGCATAGAATTCTATAGGAGACAATCCTCCCTCACCCACTCAAGGATATCTGTCCTTTCCATGTGATGTTAAATAATCCCATTTATCCAGCATCCTCTATGTGCAGGCCTTGCTCTATCAACATTCTGAGAGAAATGGTGTCATAAGTTAAGACAATTTTGAATGGTGATAGTGCTGTGTAAAGAGCAACATGGAATGGAAAGGCCAAAAATCTCTTCTAATTGAAAAACCAATATCCACAGTCCTGATGGACACCTGTGGAAGGAGCTGGGCTGAATGTTCTGGGTAAAACACAAAATGCAAAAATGGGCCTGGTGTTCTGATGGAAAGAGAATTTCCCCAGGGAGAACATTGTGATTTATGGACATATAGCAAAACCACTGTCCTGGCTAGCTTATTGAAATGTGCATGTAATTCATAGAGTGCCAATGGACACAGCAAAAGAGCATTAGCATAAGACCACTGTTTACCATTTATCACTTGTGTGGACCAGGTCTAGTGTACTCTGATCATCAACTTCTTCAGTTCACGATAGGATTTAAAAGCAGACTTTCAAAGTAGTTGGATAATTACATTTTGCTAATGGGTAGAAACATTTAACTTTTTTAAGGTAATTTTTCCTGAGTGCAAGGATCACATATGTAATGTTTGATAGCACGTGACAAGTGCATTATTGTTGTTATTGTGACTCATTGTGTGCAGGGAATAGGAACACCTGCACAGATTGTTTGAAATTAGATGTAGTATATATACAGTCCCCAAAGTCTTTAAGAAATTTACTATGTTAATGTAATAGATATTCCTTATCCAGTGACCATTCCTGCATCTAATATCATCCTCATGCCTTTAGGGAGGACTTCCTATTATAGAAGATAACTCTGGGACCATTTGCCAGTGCTCTCTCTTTCTCCAGCCAAATGAGCCAGGAGTACCCAAGAACATACTTCTTCCCTGAAATGAGAATTTTGAGTAGAATGAACAAGATTGGAAAAAAAAAGATGGAATTTACTCATTGTAGTAATGGTCCCTAAGAAAGTTTCTTCCTCTACTGACCATTATTATAAGGTCTGCTGCTTCTGGCCTCCAGAACTGCAGAATATCCTGAGTCTGTTAAAATGTGTTTCATAAGACAGACTTCTGTCAGAGCACTTTACTATCCACCAGAGATTAATGGTAAAATCCTACAGCTGAAGACACCATACGCTGTCAGCATGGACCATGAAGAGACCTGGTTGGAATCCAGAAGAGAGCCAGTCCCCAGATAAATAGCCCACCTAGTGCTGAAAGGTGCTACATGAGCTACGGGAGGAAGTGGCCAACATCTGTCCAAGCAACTCAAAGTCTAAGCAACTGAGAAGCAAACAACCTGACGTGATGCTCACACAAGTTCAGTAGTGGCACACAGCCATGGTGGATAATCAACTGCTTTTGGATTGGCTAACAGATCTGCTCAGTGGAAAGGCAACCTTGTCTGGAACTGGGAAACAAGTCAGAATCATATCCAGATAACAATTCTGCTTTCCATTGCCAAGCTCCCACTAAACTTGGGCTCTAAGAGGGTCTACACTGCTTAAATTCTCTCTAAATTAATAATGGTTATCTTATTTAATCAATGCTGACTTTACTTTCTGATGGAGAATCTGCTTCTCTTCTTCAGACAGGAGTTGGACTTGAGGAGATAAACTATCCAGTGCACTCCACCCTGGCCCCAGCTGAAACCACAGAGGAATTGGGGAAATGAGCAAGAGTGCTGCTTTCTTAGTGTATTTGGTATCAGCATAAGAATGAAGGAGATAGACACTAAGGACACTCAACACCTACCAAAGCAGAGATCCAGAGACTCCTAAGAGCCCATTACTGAAGTAAACTTAAAATGCACCCAACATGGCTCAGAGAATTTTGTGGCAGAGGGGGTGGAAAGACTGTTGGAGCCACAAATTGGGACATTTTTCATAGAGGCATTGCCTCTCCCTCATAACTGACTATCCCCCACAAGGCATGACCAACAATCCCCATGGGGTTGACCTGCATCCCTAATGAGGAAGGCCTCTTCAGAAAAGGGCCAGGGAGGAGGGAAAGGATGGAACCAACATGTGTTGTTTATGTACTAAATATGACCATACCTAATAAAAATAAATTTTTAAAATGTGTTAGGTTTTTTCTGTTAATTCCAGGAGTTTGTGATAGATTTCCAATATATTTCTCTGGTTTAAATTCACCATTGTTATTTTATTTCTCTTACCCCTAAAACTACAATCAATCTAGACAGCTATGTCTTACTCTTATTCCTACAAAGGGAGTTAAATATGAATACTATCATATAATATTGTTTTAATGATGAAGTATAAACTGTCCACAGATTTTTCTGCTTACAATAAGAGTAGATAATAAAGTCAAAGGCAAACAATATAAACTGCATATCCATTTTCCCATTCCAAACCACACCTGTTCCTTATATATATATCTATTCATATAACTTGTATAATTTGTAGCTAAAGGCTAAATCCTGGCTAAAGTTCAAAGGAAGGAAAAATTTACAAAAGATAGATGAGTTTTGGCTTTGTGCCTAATCCAAAGTCAATGGTGTTGTCATCTAAGAAAAGCTCTTGGTCCAATATTAGCAGAGAGCAATGCTCACTAGGTGAGCTCTCTAAGGAAAGGACAAGTAAGGAGATTAAAAATCACTCCAAAACTCACTTTATGACTTCACACATAGTAAGCATAAATCAACCTCTCAGAATAGAGTCCAGTGAACCAGTATGAGAGGCAAGTGGAAATTGAACATAATAGGAACATTGCAGAGTGTTGGGCCTTGAGAGGCCCAGACGTGAGGCCTAGTGGAACTTCCTGAGCCTAGCTAAAGTTTGGTGATCTGCCTCTGGCCAGACATTACTCAGCAAGACACCTAATGGCTTCTTGCCTGCTACTTCCGCATGGGAGTTAGAATTATCATTTCAATAGTAACAGTTTACTATTGGCCCTTACCTCTCCCACCATCCTAGAATCCCCTCCTTCGTTCCCAACATTATATAGGCAACTGCTCATAGCAATAAATCGAGTTCCTGCTTCTACAAGGCTCCCAACTCAGTGTGGTTTTTCTCTGGTGGCCAGGAGAGATCTGAGTCGTTGGATGCTCATCTCCTCCTCAACCCCTTGGGAGGAACCAGCAGGCGTGGTCCTTCCTCAGCACTACCTGCCCCTGCCGGCGGAGCCCCGCAGCAGAGGACCCATTTGCGTCCTTTGTATTTTCTCCAAGTCTGCTTCTGTTATTCTGTTTATAACTTCATTGGCTTGTTTGAGTGTATGAAGGCCATTCTGCATGCATACATCATAATTTTTAACTTATTCAAGTTTACCACTCTTATGATGTATTTAACATGATTTCTCTTATTGTGAAATAATAATTGCACATGCTCTTTTCATAGCTTATAAATGCCATCACATTTAGTTTAAAACATTGAAAAGATTAAAAGAGAGTTGTTTGTCCCTTTCCTCTTAGCACAGGAGATGGCGTCACTTCAGGCTCTCCTGGGCCAGAAGTACCCACCCATGCCCTGAAGCATCTGACTTTACCCATCTCCTGCAAGAGTAGGACAGGGCACCAATTGATATTGGGTATAATCATGTGACATCCTTTGGCCTATGAAATGTGGGTGGAAGTGATGGGTGGCCATTTTCTGAGCTAAGATTTTAAGAGGTGCAGAGCATCACCTCCAGGAATTAACTGAGAACATGAGCCAACACAGTTGTCCTGGGGAGAACAAGACAAGCCAAGCTTGACTAGCCAGGGGCCCAGCCCAGTCAACCTGCAGTCTGCTAGAGAGCTGCCTTGCCTACCACAGCTATTAGGAAGGAAGTAATATTTGTTGTGCCTCAAGTTTTGGTGTGGTGCAGAGATTCTGAAACAATATCATGTCTTTGAATAATAATCATTGAATGACTGTAATTTCCACAAAGGTAGAGTCAGGGTCTATCTAGTCCATTGTTTGCCCACTGCATTTTTCTTTTTGCAGCACTGGGGATAGAACCTTGGACCTCAGATATGCTAGGCAAATACTCTACCACTGAACCACATCCCAAGATCTTCTCTACTTTCTAGAAAAGTTTATAATGAATAATAGTCATTTACTTTTCTCTCACTGTCTTATGTGTGTGTTTGTATGTACACTCATGTACGTGTGTATGTGGAGGCCAGAGGTCAACACAGGGTGTCTTCTTCAATTTCTCTCCACCTTATGTTTTTTTGGGACAGGGTCTCTTACAAAACCCAGCGCTCATAGATCTAGCTAGACTAACTAGCAGGCAAATCCCAGGGACATTTCCAGCACTGGTATTACAGTCCCTCACAGCCACACTAATGATCTGAATTCAGGTCCTCATGCTTACATGCCAAGCATTTACTCACTGAACCATCTCTCCATCCGTACAGGGAATCATATATAATGGCCCATGAGTGTATCACATAAGTGCCTATGTCTCCTCTCTCCAGTCAGAAATGCATTTGTCAACACTAAGCAATCTTTCCTCAGAGCAATATCCACAAAATATGTATAACTTTCCTTTCACTTTTCCTAGTAACTATATCTTTATTTTTAAGTGAACAAAGTACATAGGCAAATCTTTAGGCAATATCTCAGGTGCTGCTGTTAAAACAGAGAGTACTAAGGGCTAGGGAGATGGCTCAGTGGGTAAAGGCACTTGCTTACAAACCCTCATAGCCTGGATTTGATTACCTATTACCATGTAAAGCCAGATGCACAAAGTGGCACATGCATCTGGAATTCATTTGCAGTGGAGGAAGGCCCTGGCACACCCATGCTTTCTCTCTCTCTCTTTCTCTCTGTCAGGCTCTTTCTCTCTCTCTCTCTCTCTCTCTCTCTCTCTCTCTCTCTCTCTCTCCCAAATAAATAAAAATCAGAGAGGACTGGATACAGAGATAGCTGTGCAAGTGTGAGTACCTGAGTTTAGACTCCCGTACCAGCATGATTAAGCTGAGACAGGATGAGAAAATAGGAGAATTTTCTAGAAGCTCACAGGCCAGCTAAAACCTGATAAATAGAGGGGTAAAATGAGACACTCTGCCTCTAAGACTGGTGTGGGAGCTGGGAAGATGGTTCAGGTACAAATGCGCTTGCAAAGCTTGTTGGCGAGGTCCAATTCTGCAGTATCCAACTAAGGCTAGGTACACAAAGTGGCGCATGCATTTAGTTTTTTTTTTTTTTTTTCTTGTAGGGGCAAGAGGTCCTAGTACTCTGAACTAAACACACACACACACACACACACACACACACACACATAGTGGCACATGAGTGCCTATATCCACACACATGAACATGAACACTACGAACCCCCAAAATGATAAATAAATAAATTACTTAGTATTTCTTTTGATGATAAAATGATGGTAGTGAAATAATTATGAATTGATGTCTTCTCTTAATTAACAAGCCTTTGATTGTATTCTGTGCTAAGGCTCATATTAGATATTTGAAATATAGTACAATGACTGAATGTTTATGCCTTCAACCCAATCTGTATGTTGCAATAATAACCCCCAAGGCAGTGGCAGAAGCAAGTGAAGCCTTCAGGAAGGAGCCTCATGAGTGAGGCTGGCGTCCTTATGAAAGAAGCCTGGGAAAGGTATCTTGGATCTCAGACTTTCTCAACCAAGAATTGTGAGGGATAAGCTTCTACTGTTTATAAGCCACTGTAACTATGATGTCTATCTATCTATCTATCTTTCTATCTATCTATCTATCTATCTATCTATCTATCTATCTATCTATCTATATATATATTTTGTAGCAGCCTGTAATAGACTAAGACACAGGTAGAGTAAGATCAGGGTTCTTGGTCTTGTATCATTTATGATGTCATGTAGACATGAGTCCATAGACATCTGTCTGAAGTTTAATGTTAAACATTTGGATAAATAGAAATAATATTCTTCCTGTAAGGAATAAATTAAGTAATATCTAACTCAGACCTAGGAGAACTCAGGAAAGTCTTCTTGAAGCAGGTGGTAGTTGCCTATATTTTCATTAATGTTTAGCAGATGGCTGAGTGAATAATAAAATAGACCCCCAAAATCCTACTGCAACTCTTCTCAGGGACCTGAGAGCACATAGGTTGTACTCACATAGAAAGAGTGTCATTCCTGTAATCAGCAGATAAGAACAGTATCTGTTCTGCCCTTCTTTACCAATCACAGTGCTGTCTTGCCAAAAGCCTTCATCCTTTAGGCAAATGATTAATTTAACTTTGGTAAACAGTTCAAGGTGAGATAGAGCCTGAGATACTTTCAGACAAAATATTCACAAATTCAATTTTATTCTGCATAATACAACTGTTCTTAGATGGGAGACAGAAACTATCTATAAAAGTTTAGCAACTAATTCAAGGTGAAGTTTGATAATTCATGAAAGATATGATTACCCCCAAAACAATGTTTTGGATCATTTTGTGTCATAGAAAATCTCACCTTAACATTCATGACATACAAAAGACAACTATTTTCTCACTATATACATTTTGACAGGTAACTGAGCATAATAATGAAAAATATTCTGATTTTTGTGCATAGCTTTCAGAGGAAGAAAACACCCTATTATTACAAGATTACATAAGATGATCAAATGGAGGTGAAATGATATAAAGTAAATCCTGGATTTTAATCATTGATGGTTAAAACAATTGGTTGGGCCTGTTTTTTTGCAGCAGCAAACTAAAATCATTTCATGTGATGTAACTCCGTGGGTTAATTGTAGTTTATTCAATGCAATCTTATCCACAGGCTTTATTTTTAAAAATATTTTTATTTTTATTTATTTGAGAGAGGGAAAGAGGGAGAGAGAGAGAGAAAGTTAGAGAGAGAGAGAGGAGAGAGAGAAAGAATGGGTGAACCAGGGCTTCCAGCCACTGCAAACAAACTCCAGATGCATGCGCCACTTTGTGCATCTGGCTTATGTGATTACTGGGGAATCTAACCGAGGTCCTTTGACTTTGAAGGCAAGCACCTTAACCATTAAGCCATCTCTCCAACCCCAACACAGGCTTTACTTTTATCTGCCAGTATACCAATGCTCCATGATTAACATAAACTAAATTAAATTAATTCTGTAGGTTACTAAATTATTTTACACCAATATCTTTTTCTCTGCAAACATTTGAAGGTTAGGGATGGGTAGCTGGTTTGGTGGTAATTCCAGCATCCAACTGCTCAGACTTCTAACAAGAAAATGTTTAAGAACTGGGAAATTGCTATTCAGAAATCTTGAGTGGAAAAATACCTGATGGAAACTGTCACCAGGAAAGTTGTTGCATTGTCACACTCTGACCTTTTACAGACACCTGCACACATCCCGGCTCAGAAACAAGGACTCTGCATGCAAACTCAGATCATAAAGAATGGTGGTGATTTGAGTGTGTGCTTCAAATGAGCCATTAACAGTGTGCAACCTGACACATGGTGACCCTGGATGGCTCCTGTAACATTTGGTCTTAACAACATGAGTTTTAGCTAATTTAGAAATTGTTCTTTTTACTGCTTCCTTATGGGTGGCAACTCACATTCTGTAAGAACCTCATGAGCGGCATCTTATCTGACATGGGTATTGAAACCCAGTCTCCTGTATGCCCTGCCAGCAGCTACTTATCTACCTCATTATATCCAGGACACCAACTGCTCTGTATAACCACAGCCCTCCTCACTGTCCACCTAATACTTCACCCTTGTGAGAACTCACCTACTACTTTCTCTTTGGAAATTTGGCCCCAGAAAATCCTCTTCCTTATCTGAAAGTAGCAATGTCTATGTTACATCTGTTGTGGCCCAGACTCTGTGCCTGGTGCTTGAGATAATATTCTTAGGACAAGCACAGATGCACCCTACTTCTGACAGCTGAGTCCATTAAAAAGGCAGCAGCTATGAGAAAGTGATGACAGACTGCTTTTGTAGTGGTGCAGAGACCTGTAAGAACAGGAAATCTCTCTTGACTGTCTTTGTGTTTCCCATGTTCTCTCTGTTCAAACTTTCCTTCCCTCAACCCACACCTACTTTTTTTTTTTATCAACAGGGGGATGGGGTAGCCAATGCTGTGATTTCACTGAGAGGGCAAGAGGTACAATAATAAAGTGTTTCCCCATGTTCTCATCCTGCAAGCTCCTTGGGCTTGCCTTAGAACACTTTGGCAGAAGAGCTTCCCAACCCCACTGCTCCCCAGCTGGGAGTGCGGATTTTTCTGGCAGCTCTTCCCCACACCATACACTCAGCCTTCAGGACTGTGCATAGCATGTGCTCTATGAATATAAGTTACCTATTATGTATCTCAGAATAGGTGCACAGTAAATAGTTCTTAAATAAAGCAAATAAGGCAATATGTGTTCAATGAGGTATTTTTAACAAATATGATATAGTCAACTATGGCAGGTGATGAGGTCACATACAATTCTGCACAGTATGATCGGCAGACAGGGTTCAAAGCCAGTGTGAATCTATTTCAAGACTCAATGGGAAACTCAACCTATTATTTAATAATCAACTGACTGGCCTCCTGTCCCTAACAGGTGACTTCAACTGTCATCTCCATGAGTGTTAGATCCTTAGTCTATTCTATGCAATAGTGATGAAATGCCAGAGATGGGTTGGTTTATAATAGGTAGAAATTTATTGGCTCACAGTTTGAAGACAAGAAGGTTTGGGATCAAGATGCAAACTGTTGATAAGGATCTTCTTATGGGAGCATCACATGATACAAGGCACGACATGTGACAAAGCAAGAAGGTCCAGAACTTGCCCTGTTATGGGGAAAGTAAACCCACCAATAATGGTGTAGCCTTGATGCACTAATGAACTTTTAAAGATCCTATTTCTTGCCAGGTGTGGTGGTGCACACCTTTAATCACAGCACTAGGAAGGCAGAGGTAGGAGGATCACCATGAGTTTGAGGCCACCCTGAGACCACAGAGTAAATTCTGGCTAGAGTGAGACCCTACCTTGAACCCCCCCAAAAATTTTTTTAAAATCCCATTTCTTAATACTGTTACAGAGATAAATATGCTCCCACATACATTTTGGAGAGAACACTCAAACTATAGCCAGATCTGTCTTGCTCATCATCGATTGATTCCTGTTCATTACAGCAGAACACATGAAAGGGCTTAGTTGATATCCATTGACACACAAGATATTAAAACCATCAATTGGTGGCCTTCAAAAGTGTTTTGCTTAATCTGCATATTGCTTTTCTAAATTTTATTTTAATTTAATTTAAAAAATAATTATAATTTTTGACAACATGTAAATTGTGCTTTTAGACATTCTGACTTCTCTATTTCCTTGGTATATCAGAAATGTTAGGAAGTGTTAGTGAAAATAACATTGGCAGTGCTGTCATTGGTAGCTTTGTGGAGCTGGCTCATCTTAGTTTGTATGTGTGTGTGTGCACGTAGCATGTGGTGTGGTGTATTATGTGGTATATGCATGTGTGTATGCAGATGCATGTGAGTCATGCACATGTGATCAGAGGTCAGAGAACTTTGGGTACCCTTCTGTATTTTTCACATGAATATTTCTTTGAGATGGGATCTGTCGCTCAATTTGGAGCTGTTGTTTGTGGCCCATGAGTCCCAACAATTCTGTCTCTGCTCCCCATGGAATGGCATTACAGATGTGTATGTCCATGCCCAGCATTTTTATATGTGATTTAGGGAGTCAAACCCAAGTTGTTTCAGGACCTCGCAGGTCCTTATGATTAAACAACAAGTATTCTTAACTGCTTGCTGTGCCACCTCCCAGCTCCTGATTCATTTTAATGGGGTCTGAATTGCTCACCAAGTCCCACTTCTCCTACTTCATGCATCCACACACCCTTCAGATATGGCTCTATGGCCCTCAAATACAATCATACTCAGGAGGAAGCAAGAGAGATCAATTGAGATCAGGAAACTTAGATCATTGTAAAAATCTTAATAATTTCTAGTTTAGGACTCAAACATTTTCTTTAAGCAGAGTTTAAGATGGAGAGTGATGAAGTAGGAAGAAACACAACTAAAAATATTTCTGCATGCCATAGCAGCTCCTACTTATCTACCTTATTATATCCAAGACATCAACTGCTCTATCCACCCACAAGCCTTCTCACTGCCCACCTACTACTTCACTCATGTGAGGCATTTAGGAAAGCTTCTCAAATAAAGAATGATACACATATATGTGGAAATTCCATAATGAAACCCTCAGTTTGTGTGCTAACTTAAAAATTGATTTAAAAATCATTTGTTCCCTCTCCTAAATGCTATGGGTTCCTCTTCTTTAGGGAGGAACCATGCCATTCTATTTTTGCTGTTATTATTGTTGTTTTGTTTCTACAGGGTAAGTTTCACTTTAGCCCAGGCTGACCTGGAACTCACTCTGTAGTCCCAGGCTGTCCTTGAACTCAGTGTTTCTGCCTACATCAGCCACCTGAGTGCTAGGATTAAAGATGTGTACCACCATGCCTGGTTTAGGTTAACTATTTTTTTATTTGAAAGAAAAGAAGGGAGGGAGGCATGAAGAAATGCAGGGATGGAAAGAGGAAGAAAGAGAAAAAGATATAGAGAAAGCACAAATTTCCCAAACCAGCCAAGCATGCTGAAAACAGTCAGGTGTTGTTAGAGAACTCATTTTACTCATGTTCTCTGCTGGGCGGTGAAGAAGAGAATGATCATGAATATGTGCTGATTGGAAGACCCTGAACAACAGTAACAACCCCTTGTTTGATAATAAAATCAACCAACAGCTTTAAAACATGGAATAGCTGTATACAGTGCCTGACATCTGGTAGTGAAATCATTATCTGGTGGCTCACCTTGTTAGTAATATACAGATGTGAAAACTATTAGAGAGGGTGGAAAATCAAGGCTTCCTGAGGAGTCTGGAGATCTGGAGTTATTTTTGAGGGGAACCCCAGATAATACAAGACAATAATAGTTACTAGGAGGGAATACCTGGCATATAAACAGAAGAGGGGATACTAGGGAGTAGGTAATTTGGTGGCAGAGAGAGGAATGTTGAGGATTGGAGGTGGGGTGAAAAATCAAGGAAAGAAATGAATTTGAAAATGTTAGAATGAATGATACTTGTATCTCTGTATTCCAGCTAAAAATAAGTAAATAAAATAAAAAGAGGGAATAAAAGTAATTGACCAAGTAAAAAGCAACTTAAGGGAGCCATCCCCTTGTAGTCAACAGGAAGAATTTTAACAAACAAGAAAAAAGAAAACAATATGTGTGTCCCCAAGGTTATGAATTAGATATCTATAGAGGCATAAGATTTAGCAACTTACCCATAAACAATATGCAGCCTGAACTTCATCAATGGTCCAAGAGCTGCCCCTGCTTTTCTGCTCTTCATTTCTAGATCACTGGTCACTGTTTATTTGGCCTGAACCACCTCAGTAATACATTCAGTCAATAGGGAAAGTTGAAGAGCTGAGAGTAAGAAATAATGGACTTAATAAAAAGCCAGAAGGCAGTTGGCTAGAAATAGAATTTTATATTATTGCAATCAGGAACATATCTGGACTCCAAGAAGAGGTAAGAGGATCAGTGTGAGTTCGAGGTCACCTTAAGCCTACATAGTGAAATCTATGACAGCCTGGGCTGCAGTGAAACCCTACCTCAAAAAAAAAAAAAACAAGAAATTTCATAACATGAATTTACCTACCCATCCATGCCATTATGTCCTGGGCATCATGCAGATCAATACTGAGCTTTTAGAATATAGTAACTGGATAAGCATGCAGTAAAGTAAAAGGCATTTGTGGGGTACCTAAAGTAAGATTTGGTCCAAGAAAAACGTATGGTAGAAGCTAACAAGTTGAAAGAATGACAAAATGTTGTCCACGTCATTACCATCATGGGCATGTTTGTTCAACCTGTGTTATGGATCTCTACTTAGAACCTGGTTCTGGGCCTGGCTCCAGGCCAGCATGCTGGGATGCAGTGTCTGATGATGTTGGAGTATATGGCCCCTTATGCAACCTGAATATCTTGGTCATACTGGAACTTATGAAGACATGTAAATGGGAAGAAGTGTGCATAAGGGACAATATTGTCCAAGTAAGACTTAGACTTTTTATTAAAGCTGGGCAAATCGTAGGGAACATTTAAGCATTTGGTCTCTGGGTTGTTTAGAGAAGGGACTGCACCAGGCAGAGTGGAGATAGAGGACAGTTGAAGAGGATTGGTCTAACAATCTGGAAGAACATAAGATGACCTGGTGGCAAACTTACCACCCAATGACAGGAATCCAGTCACCTGATTGTGGGCAAAGTTGTCAAGACAGTTCAGTAAGAGTTATGTTTTAAATAAATGGCACTAGGCTAACTGGAAATCTACATGTGGAAGAATGAATGTGAATCTCTAGATCACACCAAACACAGTAAGTATCTCAAAAATGATCACTGACTTTGATGTTAGAGCTAAAACCACAAGACTTAGAATATAAGATAGACCAGGCAAAGTTGCTACAGAGAGGGTGTCAAAAGTTTAGACCATAAAAAAGAAATGTTGATAATTTGAACCTTATCAAAATTAAATCTTTTGATCCTTTAAAGAATGTCAAAAAAAGAATGTC
This sequence comes from Dipus sagitta, assembly GCA_036346955.1. Classification (NCBI taxonomy): domain Eukaryota; kingdom Metazoa; phylum Chordata; class Mammalia; order Rodentia; family Dipodidae; genus Dipus; species Dipus sagitta. The sequence goes on from CM070781.1 coordinate 12,451,830, forward strand.
ATTAAGAATTTGAAATAATGACTCACAGGCAGAGAAAATATTTGAAAATCACAGGTCCAGTAAGAGACTTGTATCCAGAATATATAAAAAGTTCTGGGCTGGAGAGATGGCTTAGTGGTTTAGGCGCTTGCCTGAAAAGCCGAAGGACCCAGGTTTGACTCCCCAGAACCCACATGAGCCAGATCCATAAGAGGGCGCATGCATCTGGAGTTTGTTTGCAGTGGCTGGAAGCCCTGGAATGTCCATTCTCTCTCTCTCTCTCTCTCTCCCTCTCTCTCTCTCTCTCTCTCCTTGCCTATTTCTGTATCTCTCTCAAATAAATAAATAAAAACAAAATATTTAAAAAGTTCTTACAAGGATAAAAGACAACTTAATGTAAAAATGGAGAAGAGCCTGAGCACACATGTCACCAGCGAAGATATACAGATCATTTTAACATCACAAAAGTGCCTGTCATCATTGGTCACTCCAGAATACCAGTCAAAACCACAAGAAGAAACCACTTCCCACCCACAAAGCTGGCCAAATCAAAAGGAAGCATTTAAGTGTGTATGAAGGAATGTGAACCCTTGTCATTGCTGCTGGTGAGGATGTCAATGATGAAGCTGCTGTGGAGCAGTCTGGTTGTTTCTAAGACATGAAACAGAGTCCCACATGACCCATGCTTTCTTACTTACCAGCTTTACATTTGGAGAGCTCTTCAAGAAAATGTAAAAGAGGGATGGAGAAATTGCTTAGTGTTCAGGCGTTTGCTTGTGAAGCCTAAAGACCCAGGATCGATTCCTCAGTACCCACATAAGCCAGATATAGAAGGTGGTGTATGGGTCTGGAGTTTGTTTAGCAGTGGCTAGAGGCCTTGGAATACCCATTCTCTCTTTCTCTCTCAAATAAGTAAATAAACAATGAAAAATGAAAACAAAATCCTATACAAAAACATAAACAAGTAAAGAAATACACTGTTGTTGGGGCAAAGTTTCCCCTGGGGAGATGCAAACACCTCTTCACCCCAGTTAGGGATCAGATGGCAGACAACTGTATCAATACCAGTTCAGTGAACCAAAGAGTTTATTGGAGTTACTTTCAGAGCATGGAGAGGGATTATTTATAGGAACATGGAGCCGCCAAAGCAGCTGCCTTGATAGGGCTTCCTGTGTCAGAATTTGCCCCCTGGGATGCTCCTCCCTCAGCCTCAAGGTGAGTATTTACTTACAGAGCATGGGGATCCAAGAGTGGCCATAGCAGCGAGAATTCTCATCCCATCCTGAATGATGACTTCCTCCTCATAGAGACCTTAAGGATCTCCTTATCGCCCTGTCCAGGGGTATGAAGACCCCAGAGCCGCACTTCAGTGGGAGGTTACTATGTTGGAATTACCCTTACAGATGCTCCTCTCTCAGCGGCAGGATGAGGGCTTACTTCCTGAGCATGAGACTCCAAAGCAAAGCTTCAGTGGGGCTTACTGTATCAGTATTATCCTTAGATGTTCCCCTCAGCCTCGGGGTTAGTGCTAACTTACAGATTGCAAAACAGTAATTCATTGGGGTTCACTATGTCAGGATCACCCCTGCAGATGCTCTTCCCTGAATCTCAGGCTCTTACTCACTCCAAAGAAACCACTTGTATGGAACTCTCCTTTCCTTGATGTCTTACCTTTATATACTCTATCTCTTCCTGAGGTCAGAAGACCTCATGGGTTATTGCCAATAGGTGGCGGAGTGGAGGGGCACCTGAGATCTCAGGCGGGAGTCTGATGACCCTCCCCATGCTGTCACTGGTGAGTTGTCCCAGCTGCTTTTGATAAGGATACTAACAGTTGTTTGCTGCTTTCGATGTGGAGGAATTTTGCCATATAACAATTGTTTATAATGTGAAAATGACTCCTGTCTATAACTGGTACAATAGAAAAGTATAAAGTACTGACACTGTATCAGAAAAGATGAAACTCAAATAGACAACTTAAGTGAAAAAAAATAGATGCCAAATATTGTATTGTTATACAAAATACCTAGAAAAGGGGCTGTGAGACAGTTCATTGGAAATAGTATTCACTGTGCAAGTGTGAGGACAAAAATTCAAATCTTCAGCACCCATGTAAATATCTACAGGGTTTGAGAACCTGTTTCTAATCTCAGCAGTCAGAAGGCAGAGAGAGGGGATCTCCAGGGCAAACTTTTTAGCGAGGCTAACTCAATCAGTGAGCTCTGGGTAAAGGGGAGTGTGATTGTGGAAGATAGCTGTTATCAACCTCTGGCCTTCATGAGCACTTACACACACACACACACACACACACACACACACAGAGAGAGAGAGAGAGAGAGAGAGAGAGAGAGAGAGAGAGAGAGAGAGAGAGAGAGAGACAGAGAGAGAGAGAGAGAGAGAGGGAGGGAGAAAAGATAAGTGATTGAAGAAAATGTGAACCAACAATCAAAAAGTAGCGTCAGCAAAATTTAGGAAACAAAAGGATCTGACAGTAGATGTCAAAGGAGATTCTGAAGCAAAGACAGTGGGTATTATCAATACTAAGAAAGTATGTGTCAGACACACAGATAACATGACTCATCATAAAATTTTCATTAAATACCTTATGATGTGGGAAGATTCCTATTTATGTTGTATATATGAGAAAACAGAAGTAAAGACATTTTCTGAAGACTACATAGCAAAATCCTAACTTGCAGACATTTGTGAAGCTAAAAATCAAAAGAAGTGGGGGTGAGTTTTATTAAATGAATGCCCTAAAAATTCATTCTAGTGCCCACTTGGGTCATCCTGATCTGCCTAGAAGAAACAATCACGTGGTTTCATTACTGGTTGGAACAAATTGATTCTGCCTCTGAGGTTTCTCTCTCTAGCACTGTCCATTGATAGATTATTTCTGCTAGAGACCATCCTAAAGGGCAAGTGGTACATCTATGTTAGTGCCAATAAGAAACTAAAAGCAATTAGGGCCCATTCACTAATGAGAAGCTATTTAAAAGGCAATTAACAACTTCCTACTGATGAGTAGCTAGAAATCTCCATGGAACAGTCACCAAGCGGAAACCCATGTCCTCTGGAAAGAACTAGAAAACCACCAAGTACAAGTTTCATGGGAAGTTGTTTGTCCTGATTATTTTCTTTGATTATTGTTTTCAACAATAATTCTTTGCTTAGAGAATGATATCAGAATATATTAAGTTTTTATTTCTTCAGCAAGAATTTTATATTTGAACATAATGAGCATTTGAGCAATATACCCTGCTCACTTCAGGCTGCAGGATATGAAATTGCCTGAATCCCCTGACCAGATACAATTCTCTCAGGGACCATGGTACAGGCAGTGTTCAGACAAGATAGAGATAAAAAGGTTATTCTTCTATTTTCCTATATTAATTAAACCATATTAGTTTCACATATTTAGCACATGTGTTTCAGCCATCTGTTTGTGAAGTATCAGCTTCTTTTCTGTGTGTGCTCACTCTTGCTCTCTTTCATAACATGAGGATATCTCCCACTTAACCTTGGGGATGTTGGGGAAATCACTGGTGTTTATCCTGTAAGTAGGAGTCTATCTCAAGGAATATAGAAGTGACATTAGGGTGCTGCCATTATAGGCTTTTTAAAAAACCTTTTCTGGGCAGAATGAGTGGTAGGAATGATATTTAATCATACCCCCTTAGTTCATTTAAGGCAGAGTTTTATGGCATGATAAGTTAGGACAATTTTGAATAAAACTTTCTCCTAGAAACTTCTTAGGGACTGTATGCTCCATTTATAGGGAAATTGAGAAATTCACAAAAGTTATATGTAACTTCCTTGAGAATCATAGTGGAAAACCACAAAGAATTATTTTTACCTCTTCCCAATAGAAAGGAGGAGTATAGATTTAGTGTTTAAGTAAAGTGATTGCCTGGGAATCAAGTCCATGGGGGTGTGGTTCTCTTAATTAGAGGTGGCCCATGAACAATTCTCCATTACTGGTAACAAGGCAACAAACCAAGAAATAGCCACTTTAAAGAGCTGAGGGAAAATGGAGGGAGAGTATATTGAGCAGTGATAAGACTAAAAGCCTGCATTCAAGGGATCATAGATATGATATTAAAAGTGAAGTAGAGGTTTTGTCTAGGGCAATGTGTATTCTAAGCTTGGTGAAGAAGTTTTGGAAGGCTAAGAATGCCAGGATATTGGATGGTAGGTAACTAAGAAATGAAGACTTTGTGACATAAGCAGTAATAATATTTCCACATATAAATCCTTAGAGAATAAAATAAACCGTTCAGAAATGATCTGTGGATTTTAAATACAACTTGAAGGCTACCAGATGAACTTTTTTTCAAGTGAAATCTTCTGTGGAACCACAAATTATAGGTAGTTTGAAAATGAAGGAAAGCCCACTTGGCCATTATATTATATATGTGTCTCCAAGCAACTCACGCCCCAGGATTTTTCAGAGCATGCACAGAATCCTTCACTCCATCACTATTCCACCCCATACACAGTTTGGTACAGTAACAACACCATTTAGTATGACTAGCATTGACTATTTTTACTAATGGTTGATATTCATTGTTTGATTTAATTTTTTTTTAATTTATTAAGGATTTTTTTCCTTTTTTTTTGAAAGAGAGAGAGAAAGAGAATGGACACACCTAGGCCTCCAGCCACTGCAAACAAACTCTAGATGCATGTGCCACCATGTGCATCTTGCTTACATGGGTACTGGGAAATTGAATCTGGGTCCTTAGGCTTTGCAGGCAAGCACCTTAATGGCTGAGCCATCTCTCCAGCCCTCATTTATTAATTTTCATAAACATGACTCTATCAGAGCCATGTTGGTTTGGATAAGGTGGGTTAGAATAAAGCTAAATTTAAAAAGAGGCTTAGTTTTAAGTTACTTTGAAGATGGTACAGACAACACTATAAAAAGACTTTCGTAAACCACCTGCAGAATTCTCAATTGTTATTCAGAAACATAGATGGGCAACATGGGCTAATGGTCTTACCAGACCATAGTAAGATCTTTTTGCCCAAATTGATGACAAATAATAATAATAATGGTAACGATGAAGACTTGAGTCATTTCTCTCTGCTCCCCAGCTACAGGAACTAGAAGTAGGCTAACAAAAGATAATTCAGCACAAGAGACAAGAGACAAGAGTTCTGATCTTTTTCTAAGACCGAAAAAGTAGGCAGGTCTGGTTAATTGTGTATTAGCAGGAAAAAATTAGATTGTCACCTTGAATATAAAGCATAACTTGTAATTCCCCACCCTGTACACACATGCATGAGATGCATTCCAGAAACGTTGTGGGTCAAGCAAACAGCTGCCTGTGAAGCCATTGCTCATGAGCATGCCTGGGAAGTTTTCCCAGAGGAGGGAAATTGCCTCAAACTGTGATTAAAATTCACCCATTAAGAATTCTTCAGAATCATATCAAGAAAGTTCTCTCTATTTCTCAGTGTATTGGCATTTATCTACCATAGCCATGCCAGGATTCATTGTACTATTAGGTTTCATTGTACTCAAATCTCTTCTTTGATAAAGACTTCTCCTCTTATTTGTCATTTTGCCCAAATGATCATGTAAGTGACTTCCCATGTGTATCTGTGCTCCTTGAGTATTGCTGAGGTATAATAGGAGCTTCCCAGGCTCAAAGTTCCTAAAATATATTATCCCCCCAACACCCTGAATAATGCTGCCAACATTAACTAAAATGTCAACTTTCTTTGCTTCAAGGCAGGAATGTTAGAAATTCAGTGGGAACCCAGTGCTTGTCTCCAGCAAAGAGAGACTCTATCTTTTCAGCAGATCATAAGAAAATAAGTTAATTGCTTAATGCATGCAGTTTGGTAGACAAAAATCTTTCAAAGTATAGAACCTTGGGGGATGATTAATAAAAGATACCCATGTAAGTAAGTTAAAAATGCAAATGAAGGTGATTTTTACTGTTGGGAGGGTGGAGTGTTGGTAGCATTGCATATTCATTGAACCACCACAGAATGATTTATTCAGCCTCTACTGGGTGCTGGGCATTGTGCCAGAGAGTACAGAAAAATAGGCAAATAACATGTGGCTGCTACCATTAAAGAACTGCCAATTGAGAAAAAAAAATGAAATACATAACTACATCTATCTATATAAATATATATATATATGTCTCTCTCTATATATGTATATATATACATATATAATCAGTCCTTTTAATATACCAAGTCTAAGGCAATGAAAAAGAAAAATGAAAACTGTTTAAAACACTTTTTCAAGATGAGTCCAAGTCTGAATTCTTACAGGCTATAACCAAAATGCTCCTCTGGCAACTCTTGTCTTTACACGGTGCTCTGAGGCAGCCATCCTATACACAGAAAGGACTCTGACCTAAGAAGAGCTGACCTATTGTTCCTCTGAGCACTTCATCCTTTGTGATATCCCTCCACGAATCTGGGCGGGGGGAGAGAGCTGTGGAGTGCAGAGAAAGACTTTCCAGCATCAGACCTCAGTATAGGTCCCCTAAGTGCTGGCAGTTATCAGGGACACTACCAGTAGTTTTCAAGTCAGCCTCTCCTATTTTTTAAATATTTATTTATTTATTTGCAATCACAGAGAGAAAGACGAGAGGCACAGAGATGAAGAGAGAGAATAGGTACATCAGAGCCACTTGCTGCTGTAAACTAACTCTAGACACATGCACCACATTGTGCATTGGTACCGGGGAATTGAACCTGGGCTGTCAGGCACTGCATGCAAGTGCTTTAACTGCTGAGCAATCTCTCTAGTCTCAACTTCCTCTATGCTTGTAACAAGATAATTCTATAGATTTTCTTGTTCTGTTTAACATAAAAGGAGACTGAAATTAAATGACACTAAATAATTTGAAGCAGAAATTCATTAGACAGAGATCCTAGGAGTTGTTTTTTAAAATATCAAAAATCAATTTAAATGTCTGGGGAAGAGGATGCTAGGAACTGAACCCAGGGCCTTACACATGCTACATACTACACTAACCCTGTACTATACCCTAACCCTAAATATCTACCTTATTGAAATTTATTAAATGCTAACTGTAATAATGTTCCTTTCACTGGTGAGAATAAATTAACCCCAGAAGGCTTAAACACCACACTTATGATTGACTAGATTCTATGCAGAAGCCTGTTGTAATAGTCAGTTTTACAAGGTTATGGCTCTAACCCCCACACCCATATTAAGTCAATCAAATACTGATTGCTGGGTAGATATTTTAGAGATGTGATCAGAATCTGTAATCAGGAGACCTTAAGAATAAGGTATTAGCCCAGATAGCCTAGTTGGGCCTGACGTAATCGGTTAACAATGTTAAGAGCACACCAAGGGATACCCAGAGAAGGAACATTCACTGGTGGACAGCAGCATCAGTTTAGACCCAGTGGTGCCAACCCCTTGGCCAAGGGTCTGCCATTATGCCCAGATTTTCCAAGTCAGCCTCCCAATCATAGAAGCCACCTTCTTGCCCTAAATTACTCTAATATTTATCTCTAGCTGCTTCCATTTCTCTAGCTGAGTCCCAACTGATGTATTTGAACTCACACCCACATTTCTGTGTCCAGAGACAAAGTCCAGCTCTGAACTACCAACATTGTGGCAATCATCAATATTCCTTTCAGTGAGGTCAAGGTCAAGCATGTCTTGGCTTTGTCAGATCTCCATGAAGTCAATTCAACAGCTCTAACCACACTCATCCTGAAGAAGCAAAGTGGGTGTGCACTGCCTTTCTTCTCATCTGCCTCAAGCAACACTAATGGTGCTAAGAGTAGTTAACATAGAGCAAGGGTTTACCCACATCTCAACCAAGGACCAATATCTCAGCAATCATGATCTTATTCAATGGGTATATTTATAAGAGGTAGGAGTTCTTCATATAAGGAAGAATTCTCAGAACACAAGAGCAGTCTAAAAATAAATGGGGCTGATCCAAGAGATGGAGAGCTCTCCATCTGTCAAGAAATGCAAGCCCAAGTTCAAGTCACTTGACAAAGAAGTTAGCATTCAGCATTGGATGTAAGCTGAAGTTGATAAGCCCCAAGCTTCCTTTTTCCAAAACCATGCTATTTGGCAAGTCATATCCTCTCAATCATATTTTTAAATTGCTGATAAGCCTGTCCTCAAATGACTGAGCATGTTCATGTTTTGACTTTTTATTTTTGCAAAAGTATAAATAAAGCAATGAACCTTTGCCTTTCCTTATAACCTCTGATAAGGGTAACCACAAGATATATATACACAGGTACACAGTAAGTACAAACTAATCAGAGTCAACTCTCACTTATCCACATTGAGAGTTTGGAGCAGGCAGAAACAGAGAAGGGTCAATAGATTTATCCTTAGCTTTTAAATTCTGTGACCCATCTCTGTGATCAAATGGCTATACTTGACTTACAAAGTATCTACTCTTTCAACAGAATTCTGATGCCCCTCTTTCTGGGCTGAAGGGATGGCTTAGCAGTTAAGAGCTTGCCTGTGAAGCCTAAGGTTCGAGGCTCAATTCCCCAGGACCCACATTAGCCAGATGCACAAAGGAGCACACTTGTCTGGAGTTTGTTTGCAGTAGCTGGAAGCCCTGGCGTGCCCATTCTCTCCTTCTCTCTCTCTCTCTCTGTGTCTGTCGCTCTCAAACAAATAAACAAAAAAATTTTTAAAAAACTATAAGTTCAATTTATTAGAATTATTTTTTAAAAACATTTTATTTATTTATTTATTTATTAGAGAGACAGAGAAGGAGAGAGAGAGAGAGGAGAGAGAATTGGCATGTCAGGGCCTCTAGCCACTGCAAACGAACTCCAGAGGCATTCACCATCATGTGCACTAGCTTGCATGGGATATGGAAAATCGAACCTGGACCCTAAGGCTTCGCAGGCAAGTGTCTTAACCGCTAAGCTATCCCTCCAGCCCAATTTATTAGCATTCTCAATTCAGAAGAGTCAATAAGAATTATTGTCAATTTTTCTAGTTAATTTGCCCTGGACTCTTTAAAGTTCAGACCATGCAAGCAAAATTATAAGTCAGAAAAGGGCAAAATTATTGAACACAGATCCTGCTGTTGTACATGGCTTATCAAATCAACATTGCAAAAGCTAATTTCTTTGTTAACAGATGAAATGTACTTTTATCCCTAAAGGAAACTCACATCAAATCTGCTCATAGCAGAAGGAGACTTATTTCAGCTTGACCCTGAAACTACTGTGGTGTACTGTCAACAACAGTGGCCTATGGGGAGTTAGTACTGAGATAGTCTGAATCTCTCCCTAAAAAATGGGTGACAGGACAGTGGCCTTTGTGGGGAGCACCTAAGAATCTTAGGACACTAGGGATGAGGCATGAACCATATGCATTCATTTCCTAAGTCATGGCTAAGCAGAATGGAAAAGTTGCTTCAACTTTTTTTTTAGTTAATTTTTTTAAATAACATAGACCAGACAGAATCAAATACTACATCAAGGGGAGACTATTTCCTTACAAAGTAGAAGACCTGAGTTTGGGATCTAGGTCAGTCCATAATTACCTGTGATGCCGCAAGCAAATTATTTAACTGCTCTGGGCTTCAGTGTCCTGGTCGTAAAATTGGCTGCTGCTTGTTCAAAGCTTTCTTTCCTAAAGGTATTATGATTATTTTGTGGGGGTTTGTTTTGTAATTTTACTCATAGGATCTTCCTAATGAACCTAAAATCTTGGTGCTGCTAGTTAACATATTTTACAGATGAGAAAAATGAGGCGTAGAAACAGCTTGTCCTGGGTAGCTTCACATAGCAGAAGAAATACCATCCATCCAAATCCAATACGTGGAGTTAACATTATACTGCCTTTTAGGTTAAAAAAAATCTGAGAGTTGAACTAGATTTTCTCTCAGCACCATTTAGTTTCTCTGCTCAGTGATTCTACAATGGTGCAAATCTAATGGGCTAGCCTCAGAAGGAATACCGAACCATTTGAAGAAATAACCTTTGAGATGTGGGTTACATGTCACCCGTGTGTGCCCTGCATATATGCTAGTATGTCACAAGGAAGAGGTGGTTTAAAGCCTGGCTTTGACGCTAACTGTACTGCATCATGCTCTGCTCAGCTTGTATTCTTTTTCTATTTGGTTACAGAACTTTTAGGTAAAAACTGAGACCTACTCATCTTTGTACACATCCAAAGCTGTAGCATGAAAAGTACTCAATACAGGCTCTATTTAGTTATAAGTACTGAATTCAATAGCATACAAGATGCACATGTATCAAACACTTCCTTTGTATCAGGAATTTGGGGGAAAGGAACATTTAAAAGTGAGGTACAATAGTTTCTTTTATATGTAGCTTCACTTCCTATGATATCAGTAACTGCTGTCAACTGCAGTCTGGAAATACTAAGTGGAAAATTCCAGAATTAGGATTTCATAAACTTTAAAGTATTCTTCCTGGGATGTAGAACATCTCAGAATCACTGCCTAGTGTATCTAGGCAGTATATGTGGCCTGTGCTCAGGCTGATAGGTGCAGTATTGCTCTATTTGTATGCAGCATTCTCTATTAACTATGATTTCTGGCATTCGCTGGGGGTTTGGAGAACATCCTCTGTGAATAATGGGAGTTTTGTATTACTATAACCCCAAGCCCCTGTGTGGTGCCTGCCAGGCAAGAGTTCTTCCCATGCTTGCTGAGCAGATTAAGCCAGAGGTCTCTTTTTGCCCCCCTTGAAATTCACCTTTTTCTAGGCCATTGCAAAGCTGTACCAGGAAATAATCCAGTATAGTCTCCTGTGAGACTCTCCTTCAATTGGCTCCAATCTGTCAAGATTCTTCAGAGACTTCCCATCTCATAGAACAACAAGCCCAAGTTATTAGGAGAAACTGTGCCTAAATCTGAGTTTCCATTCCATACAATAGTTGTGTTCAAAAAAAGAATAATTAGAGAAGACAGTGGATTTGGGAAAAGTGAGCTTTTAGGAGGTATTGCCTAATATACATAGACCTTATTCTGGTTCTTTAGTTGGCTGATAGATGCTAAACTGTTTTAAAAACATAAGAAAAGAAGCTCAGAGGTATGAAATGATTCGCATATGGTGAGACATGTTGGTGGTAGAAGAAGGAAAAATCGGAGGTTCGTTTACTGACCCCCAGAAACCAGAAATATACTGTTTTCTCTTTTTCACCTACTGTATACATACAGATGACAGAAAAAAAAAAACTTCCATGGATATTTATATTTAGACTACCATTAAATATTCACTGAAGTGTGCTTGAATTATTGTACACAGCAAGCTTTATTATACAAAATACCCAAATGTCTATCTGTGTTTGCTCCTGTATGTGCAGGAAAGAAGGAGACTGAATACGTGGATGGACAACAATGAAACCATATATAAAAGTAGAAACTGACCTACAGTCGGCAGCATCCTACCGGGAAACCAAGCCCTCAGCTACAATAAACAACCCAAGAGTCCAGCCTGACAGAAATCACACTTGCCTTGTGGGAAGCCTGGATTACTCTCTCAAGTGACAATCCAGGTAGTTAAACACTAACTTCTGTCACACCAGCTCCTTTGCTCAAGCCTTAATTAATACCTGACTGTCCCTGTTTTTGTCCTTTTGTCAAAGTGTCCCCAAACCAATATAGGAGGTGCCACTGTGAAGTGATCCCATTAGCTTTCCAAGCCAGCAGGCTCCAGAAAGGGCTCCAGGAGTCTTCTTCTCTACCTGTGCCACAGTACAAGTGACAGTGGCCGACTGCCTTGAGGTACTAATTTCTGAACAACTAACTTTTGTTCTCATTTGGTAAGTCATAAGCATATAAGCATATGGCCACATATATACCGTAAGTATATAAAATAACTCTTTATACATTTATGTTTTTATATATGACATGTGATTTCTATTTGTGTATATACCTCATATTATTATTTTCCTTCATGTTTTTTTAATTTAAAAGTAAAATTTTTATTTCAAAGTTTGTTTTAACACCTAAACATAAAATCAAGAATTTTCTAAGATGCACTAAAATAATTGCCTGTTAAAATGTATCAGTTCTTTTATCACCTAAGTGAACTTCATGTCCTTCCAGAAATGTGTGTACCTTAATGGAAAAACACTGAGTTGAGATTTTAAAAATTCATCTCCATCCTTCTCCTGCTGTGTGGTCCAGAATGAATGATATAGTATCCCCAAATCCAGAATCCAAACTTCCACGTCATAGTAAAGGTGAAATTCAGCGATGTATATGCACGAGTCAGACCCTGGCAGATGGTCAGTAAATACACTTATATTGTAATTCATGAACCAAAATAGCAGGCAGTCAGAGTGAGGAAAAAAAGAAAGAAAGAAAGAAAGAAACTGAGCATCGAATGTATTGTTTTGATTTAAGCAAACGAAAAAGAATGAGGAGTGTACCACTGGTGTGCCTGTGGTAGCCTGAAGAGGGTCATGTCCATATGTTTAGCACTAGCTTGGTCAAACTACCTTTCCTGAATCACAGGACAGTGGAGACAAGGAAGGCTTTAAAGGGGAGGGAGAAGTAGCCTCTGGCCACTTACAACCAAGCAGAATTGCTGGTCAGAATTAAAGTCGAGAAACGATTCAACATATGACAAAACAGCCAAATCTACTTTCGTACAATTCTCCAGGAAAGTCTGGGTCTTTCCAAAGCTTTAAATAGACACTAACAGTAAGGAATCTGGAATGCAGAAATCACAAATGTACATTATATATGTGTGCATCATTATTTTTAACAACACACACACTAACATGGACCAGGTTGCTTTTGAAAATGGCATAATTAAGGGGGCTTAGTGGAAAGTCACTTCATAAATAACTGCAAAGGTTAATAAATCAATGGAATGAATTTAAAAGATGAGTGAGTGGACCAACTCCCCTTATAGTGACTTAGAAACTGAAATGGTAAGTTAGGTAGATGATGTTAGAGGCACAGATTCCTATTCTTCAGCCCAAGAAGCATGCAAAACTCCCAGAACAGCAGGAGGTAGTAAAAATATGGGGCAGAGCAGGATCTATTCTACAGGAAGAAAGATGCCTAGATGAATAGGATTGGTAAAAAATAAAGGTAGAGGTTGCCTTTTTCCTTAGAGCCTGGACACAGCTCTGGGTACCATTCACATCCCCCTCTAAGAAATAGAGAAATGACCAGGGCAGGGGAGAAGGCAATTTAGATGCTGCTTAAAATGCTTTTAAATTTTTTAATTATTTATTTATTTGAGAGAGAAGGAGAGAGAAGGCAAAGAGAGAGAGAGAGAGAGTGAAAGAGAGAATGGGTACGCTAGGGCCTCCAGCTGCTGCAAATGAACTCTAGATGTAGGTGCCACCTTGTGCATCTGGCTTTATGTGGGTACTGGGGAATTGAACCTGGATCATTTGGTTTTTTAGGCAAATGCCTTAACCACTAAGCCATCTCTACAGCCCTGGACGATGTTTAAAACCCTTCTTTAGTCACTCTTTCTTGCTTTTCCCCTCCAACATAGTTAGCAACATTCTATTTTTGAAGAGAAATGCAGTATGTATTGCCAGTTCTGCAATATTTGTTTGGCCCTTTGCATAGCCAACATCTATTTTCTTTGCCTTTTTATTGCATGTGTGGTATGCATGTGTGTATGTGTACCTGTATGTGTATGAGTTCATGTGTATGTTTGTGGGTACTCATGAACATGTGTAAACATATATGTGGAGGTCAGAGGTTGATATTTGGTGTCCTCCTTAGTCACTGTCCACTTTGGTTTGGATATAGGGTCTCTCATTGAAACTAGGTCTCACAGATTCAGCTAGACTAATTAACCAGTAAGTCCTAAGAATTCACCTGTCTCTGCCTCCCTACTCTGAGTACAGGCATGCACCACCACATACAGAATTTTCAACATGGTTGCTAGGATCCAAACTCATATCTTCATGCTTGCCTGGCAAGTACTTTACCCACTCTCTGATCTATCTCTCCAGCCCCAGCATCTCTTAAATCTAACTCAAAGTGATTTTTACATAGTATCCTGATTCCTTTCCACAGATTAAGCCCTAACTTTGCATGTCTTCCTTTTCCATTTGCTGTGCTGGACTAAAGCTGCAGCAGATCTTATTTGCTTACCTAGATGGATATGTTGTAAAACAATGTTAATATGGAAAAGCCCAAATGTTATAGATCAACAACTGGAACTCAGGAAGACTTCCACCGAAGCCATTCTCAAGACCATGGACACACTGAGTCTGCTTTTCTAACTCCCAGCAAAGTGCTCAGCATCCCACATTCCCATGCAAGGGAATGCCTAGAGTTTTGACCTAAAGTTTTTGAAACTTTCTTCTTGTGCAAAAAGGAATGATAATAATTTATTAAAAGAATAGGAAGATGGGATGGTATTCCAGAAAACCCCAGTCACAGTGAATAAGAACTTGCCCCAAGCTGCCATGAGACTGAGGAAGCAGACAGATCCTATGGCATAGAATGGAATTGATTGAAGACTTGCTAAGACGCATGGTCCTGGTCAGTTGAACATCAGCAAGGCCAGTAGATCCCCACAGTTTGGGTCAGTTATAAAACATCACATACCACTTTAATGGCTTTATTTATAGTGTGTTGGGAAACTATGAAGGGAATGCAGTCAGGGTCACTCAAGGGCTGGTATGGTGGTTGCAACTTGAGATAGCTACAGTCATGTCCATCTAAGTCCATATGGATGGCATAATGGGTCAAGGGAAAAGGAATATGTCATAGGAATGCAACAGGAAATCTGGGAGCTGAGGCAACATAAATCTTTACTCAACAGAAAACTCATCAAATGTGGAAACTGTCCCCAAGAAACTTAAAGAAATCTACCTACCAGACACTTTGCATCTTAGTATACATGAGGAGAAAGATGGTAATGGAGGACATATACATGAAAGAGGGAATAATAGTAAATTTTCATGTATAATTCAAAACATTAACTCATTCACTCACTCATCCATTTATGTTTGTTTGTTCGTATGTTTTAAGACAGTGTCTTATGTATATCAGGCTGATCTCAAAGTCACTATGTAGCAAGGATGACCTTGAACTCCCACTCTTCCTGCTTCCAGCTTCCAAATGCTGGAACTACAGATGTTTGAGTGTCCATTGCTTACTCCAAAGTATTTTTGAGTCCTACAAAACTAACGTTTGGGCAGGAAGGGATATTGTTTTTTCTTTTTCTTTTTCTTTTCCTTTCTTTCTTTCTTTCTTTTTTTTTTTTTGCTATATAAAAATTTTAGTTACAGCAACAGTTAATGATTACATTGAAAATTTGAGTTTCAGTCATTATCAATAATTCCTATTGTGTGTCAATTCTTAATAAAGTTATAATTTCTAGATGACTGCAACAAGGAAAGATCTCTGAGGTCAAGCTTCTTAGATTACCAGGGATATCCTTTTTTCAGGTGGAATTGTATTATACATTTTTGTATTTTTCAACAGGCAGATCCATAGCTTTGTAGCTGAGGACAACACAGTAAATATTTGCTAAAATGCTAAATGAAAGTCATGATCTCACTACAAAATGAAGAAGAGGAATAAAATGGTTCTAAACTGAATTTCCCCATAACATTTTGCCCAGCAGCTTAAATGTAGAGAATTAAACCCCATCATGAAATTGAGGCACATTTAAAAATCAAATGATATCCCTTTGTCATTGGAAGGATTTGGAGATATGGATACATGATCTGAAGTTGCATGAAAGATGGCCCAAGCCTATCAGCCAGATCCTATAAATTTGGTTAACATATGTCATGATTACACAGAGAAGGCAAGACTTTGCTTTTTGGAAAACTGAAGTGTTTCAAAAGTCAGATTTCACACCAAACTTGTCTTTTACATTAAAAACAAAATATAAGCCCTCCAGCCCTTTCTGCTCATGCTGTGAATTAAGCATGTCATATTAAAAGGGGCTTTAGCAGTTCCACTTTTATTATCCTATTATTTATCATAAGGCCACAATATTTAAAAGTAACGAATATTTGCTTATGGAAGATAGGTTAACAGCTGGGTACACAACATTCCATTGGAAATTCACACTTAAAACTTAATATTTTCTCTTTGAACAGCAACAAGAAAGAAAAACCACAGAACACACAAGCTCAGCCTGAGAGCAGAAGGGGAAGAGGGGAATTAACAAATCTTTGAAAAATAAAGCTGCATAATCTGCTATATTTCAGGCTGCCACTATCCTCCAAATCCCCATCTTTGTTTAAGCTACAAATGGACTCTATAAAAATCAGCTCACTGGCCTCCCCATATTATATACCTTGCTGTACAGATCAAATGAAGCTCTGGATGAAAAACTGATTTACCAAAAAAGTTCCTTGAAACATGGGCAAACTACCATATTTAAAAAAAATAGTTATCATTTCAAATCTCTTATCCCCAGGAAACAGATGATATTTTGAAGGAGCACACAGAACTCTGGTACTGAGCATACTCTGGCCCCTGAATGAATTTTATTTAGAGATTTTAACACAAAGTGTTTCCTCATGGCATTACTTTTAAACAGCTTGGGAGTGGACAATGGTAGTGTAACTGCTTAATATTGGGATATAACCAAGAATACCTCACATTGGCTTTCATGAACCTTAGGCTGAAAAGAACATCATCCATCTATCCACCCATCCATCATCTGGGTTCTTCTGGCCTTTATTGTTTTTGCCTTGTGGTATGCAATGGTCCTGATTCTGGCCAGCAGCATCAGAAAAAGAAATGCATTGTCTTTGGCTTTTTGGCCCTAGCTTTTCTCCTGATTGCAGGAATGATAAAGATATTCTGGGACACCTAGTATCTATGTTCCCATAGTCCCTCTTTACAAGTTGCAGCCCAAATCTAAGAACTCTCTTTACATAGCCATGACCCCAGAAATCTCTGTTTTGTAGTACATACCATTGTCACAAGCAGACATTACCTGATATGTCAATTCTACCAGGGCAGAGATCACTTTAATCTTCAATTCCTTCAGGACAAGCCCATCCAGCTAGGCACAATACTTAATATTTGTGCCACTCATAGCATTATAGATTTTTTATAATAATATTAGCTAAAATTTACAGAATTTTCACCAAGCACTTCACAAAAATTCTTTTATGTGTTCCTTTACACAAATCTCTCAGGTGGTAATATCATTTCTTTTTTATAGCTGTAAAGGTTCAGTCAAGTGCATGCATGGGATGGAGACAGGGTTAATTCTACAGGCTGACTTTAGATACAATAGTTTCATCTCTCATAGCTCCTCCCCATAATAGACAAAGAAATAAGAAAGAAAGGTGTCATGTGTTATCCATTGCTCTCATACACGAGGATTCTGCTTGACGTGTACAGCAATCTTTCTCCATGAACTCTCTAGTTTATTATGAATATATGGACTGCTGAAATCCTTGCTACACAGAGTTCAAGTGCCTTATCTGAGGTCATATTGAAAGTAAGGAGCAGACCTGCATTGGAAAACCAGGAAAAGATAAATAGGTAAGTGATCTTGTCCACCAAAAGAAATCAGACAGGAATGAAGAATTGGCAAAACAACAATGAAGGAGTCAGTAGAACCTGAAAAATGAGGGGCACAGGTGGAGCTCAGACAGACATTTAGAACGAAACAGAACGGAATGGAATTGACTGTAAGGAAATGAAGTAGAAATGGAATGAAATAGAGTAGTCTGGAATATGATTGAATGGATTTGGGTAGACTGGAATGGAATGGAGTAGAAAATAATAGAGTGTGGTGGTATGAAATGGACGGGAATAGGACGAAGTATTGTGGAATGAAGTGATTGGAATGAAAACAAATGCCCCAATTCCTATGTGTTATGGTCAGGTCTATTCCAATTTCTGCCATGTTCGTGGACTTACTGTTGCTATGAATGGAATTGTGTCCCTGTGCCCTGCAATATATATGTTAAAGCTCTAATGTCCAATATGGTGATACTTGGAGGTAGGGCCCTTGGGAGGTAATTAGTGGAAAAGGTCATGAAAGTAGAGCCTTCGAGATACCAGATCTCTCTCTCTCTTTTCCCGTTTTCCCTCTCCACCCATCATGTACAAGAAGGAGGCCCTATGAGCACACAGAGAAGATGGCAGCCTCCTCCAAGCAGGGAAGAGATTCTTCACCATGAACCATATCAAGTAGAAGTTTCATCTTGGACTTCTAGAAAAAAATACAATCTATATTACCCTCATCCTTTCCTGAAACGTCTTGGGATCTTCTCAACATATTTTAACTTCCAAATCACTTGGTCTAACCTAGGCTGCCTGAAGCTGATAACATTCTGTGAGAAATGGTTTGCCTATTTGGGTCTGATTCCATTAAAAGGCAGTGCCTTGGGAAAGCAAACAAGCAGGCACATAGTATAAGGTATGTGAGGCATCTTGAACTCCTTTTCAAAATTCACCTAGCTTTTCATAAATCTGTAAGTGAAATTCTAAGGACATCTCAAGAGAAATTCAGGATCCTTGCCTTAAAAAGTAGATCTGTGCTTTACAAGCAGTTTTGTATAAAAAATTTAGCCTTTCAATTTCAAGTCACTTAGATTCCAGTTTAGTTATTTGAACTTGTGGCATAGAGAGAACAACTTTCTGTCTTCCTACTGACTGCTGTTTCAAGACCTCCAGATTTATGGTTTCGCCCCCAGCTTTGCCTTATTTCAAAGGGTCCTAGGGCTTGGTTAGTGAGCTCTTGTATAAATGCAAATACAATTATTAGTTACACATGTTGGCACACCCTGAAATGGTAAAGGACAATACTACAGCCCTCACAGTAACAATGAGTTCCTTTCTATCCCCTGCAGAGCTCCAAATGTTTCTTCCTTAGTGTGGATTTGGTCACAATGCTCTTCACCACTACACCTTCTATTCCAGAGCACAAGGAAGCTGTGAATGGTATATAATGCATGATTATTAACCTAAGCAAGCAAATCACATGGCTTAGTATACCATTTTACACTAATTCAATCCTTCATTAAAAACCTTAATTATTATGCATGGATAGAATAGGACTTTATAATACAGATAGCTTGAAATTGCCCTGGCAAACTCATTACCATCCACAGTGAATGTTCTATATAGAAGTCAAATTGGAAAATGTGAGAAACTGCCTAATATAGGAAGTTTCAGCTTGATGAGCAGTGGAAGCTGAGAAGCTGAAATGACTTCTCATCTGTTTGGATAAACAAGAACATCCCTCTGAATCAGCTGTTGGGGTCCAGGCCGGGGGCAGATGGTGGGATGCATGGTCTCCTTCTGAAAAAGGGCTTGACAATGAATCAAAACCAATGTTAGTTAAACATGAAGCCAGGTGTGGTGGGGCACTTTTAATCCCAGCACTTGAAAGGGCAGAGATAGGATCACTGTG
Source organism: Dipus sagitta (assembly GCA_036346955.1). Taxonomy (NCBI): domain Eukaryota; kingdom Metazoa; phylum Chordata; class Mammalia; order Rodentia; family Dipodidae; genus Dipus; species Dipus sagitta. The sequence continues at coordinate 12,471,153 of CM070781.1, forward strand.
AGTTCAAGGCCAGCCTGGGATTACAAAGTGAGCTCCAAATCAGCCTGAGCTAGAGTGAGACCCTACCAAAATACAAAACAAGCAAAAAAAAAAAAAAAAAAAAAAAACTGTGCAGTTAGAAAAAACACATCTGCAAAAGCACTCCTTCATAGTGTGGTCTGCCTTAGCTAATTGAACCTGGACAGTACTTGACTGGGCACTGCTTCAACTGAGCAGTATTCAGCTCAACAAGGGCTATGGCCCCATTCAAGTCAAATAAAGCTTCTTGCTACTGAGGTGTAGCCTATCTTCCTACTTCTAACAAGACCACAAGATAGGAAGAAATAGGATCTAGTCTAGCCTTTCATGATTATAAGGTGAATTGGAAGGGTATAAAATTAATGTTATAAGCCAGGGATCATGAAATGAATTTGAACATATATCCAGCCACTAAGAATTTAAAAGCAGAGATAAAAGTTAACATATAGCAGAAATGTGAAATAGTCATTCATTATCTAATTAATTCCTGAGCGTGTCTTAAAGACATTGATATGTATAGTGGGCCTGGGAAGCGGGAATCTAGCTATGGACTCAGCAAGCACATAACTAGGGTAAACAAGCCAATTTCCATGAGTTGAGGTCTAGTGCATCTGCCTCAAAAAGAAGCAAAGAGAGACCTGAAAAGTAAAAAGGGCACTGGTTATAAATTGTGTGGTACCAGGGCATTCAGAGTTGATCATATGCATAACTAACTCATCAGGCAACACCGTCTGGTGGTTTGGTTGGTGTATTGAACTACTACCTTGTGATAAGACACTTGATTCTGTCTCAGCCACTGTTTACAAACATCCTAGCCATCAGGTCAAGAAGTATCCTCATTCGATGTTGCCTAATTACCATGTTTACTTTTCACACTATCAACACATATGGGCTTATTTTAAAAAAATGTTACTGGGATGGAGAGATGGCTTAGTGGTTAAGGTACTCCCCTGCAAAGCCTAAGGACCCATGTTCGACTCTTCAGATCCCAGATCCAGACACATGAAAGTGAGGCAAGCACAATGTTGCATGTTGCCCATTAGGTGGTGCAAGCATCTGGAGTTCGATTGCAGTGACCAAGGCCCTGGTGCACCAATTCTCTCTCTGTCTCTGTCTCTCTTTTGCTTCTCTAAAATAAAAAAGAATGTTACTAGTAGTAACTAATATAATAAATAAAATCTCAATATTTGTGAGAGCCAAAGCTGTAGGAAGACAATACAAATTTTTAGAAGCAGGATAGCCTCTGAAAAAGAGAACAGGATTTGGATTCAGGAGGAGAAATAAAATGACATTTCATATTTGGCTTGGTCTTAGTTTTTTCATAAGATAAAGGAGAATAATAATGCTTCCATTTTAGAGCTGCTGCTTGATTAAATGAGAGGCCTTACATAATAGTCTAAACCTAGTTTGTGGCACATGTTATGTCCTCCTTCAAAGGCAACTGTAGCAATAATAGTGATGGCAGAGCATAATGGCTAGTTAAGTCATATGTTGGAGCAAAGTGTTTAACAAACTCATACAATAAGGAGATTCATTCAACAACTATGTGTTTAATCTCATTGATTAAAATAAATGAGCAAAAGAGCGAATGAATAAATATGACCATAGCAAAATATTGACATTTCTAATCACGAAACATTTTTGAACTTTAATTCTGGTCCCCAGAAGAGTACCTGGCCTCAGAGCTGAGTGCTCTGAATGAAATGAAACTTCTTTATAAAATATTTGCTAGGGGCTGAGGAGATGGCTGAGTGAGTAAAGTGCTTACTACACATGTCTAATGACCTAATTTTGAATCCTCAGTATCCATGTAAAATGCTGGCAATGAGCTCACTGGCCAGTCAGTATAGTCCAGATGAAGTGGTTAGCTGTAGGTTCAGCAAAAGATTTTCACAAAGAATAAGGCAGAGAGCAACTTTGACCTTTGGCCTTTATGTGCATGTGCACACACTCTTGTACCCACATACACATAAACAGGCATGCCCACACTCACACACACCAAACACATATACCCATACAAAATACACTTCCAGTGAACCTCATTGCACTGCTGATCTCTATTTCCTAGCTCTTCACCTCATTCTACAATGAAGAACTTCATCTCCATCCGATCCTCCCCTGTCAAATCCCTTTCCTGCTTTCTCCCATCATTGTTCCCCCTTCTCTTCCCTCTGGCCATTGCACATGTCTGGAGTACCATCTCCTTATCATCCTAAATCACCAAAGATGAGAAAAATCTGGTTCCCATGTGCTAAGGATTTGGGCTGTGAAGTGAAGCACTGGAACTTGAGTAGAAAAGAATGAGGATAGTCTTGTATCCTCAAAGATAGAAGAGCTCATGCATATAGGGGAGACACTGAAGACAAATAGTCACTTAGGTGCTTCTTGGATTTTGTGTCACATTTCCCTCTTCCATGCTTTCCAGGGTCCCCTGACACATTGAACATGAGGATATGGTGCTCACTGTTGTTGAAGGATCTATGAGAAGATGATCACAAGCTGACCTCCCAATGACTTCTCCACTCTTTCCCTTCTCAGACTTTCTTGTCACTTCTTCCAAAAAAGAGCAATTATCTATAGATCTGTGTCCCTCGGCAGGTTCAGGAACTGTCTCAGAGCAGAATCCCGTTCTCCGTTCCTTGCTCCCATACACCCACCTACCTGCTCCCTGTACCCTAATCCCTCTTCCTGTTCTGATTCTAACTTCATCTCTGGGTAGGAAGGGGCCCCTCTGTTCACCTGCTCCTTCTGTTTCCTTTGGCTCTTATAGGGAGAATGTCTGTTAAATCATGCAAATTTTTGAACTCTGAAAATTACTTCTCTATAGCTTGTGAGATGGTTCAGAGGTATTGTCAAAGTTAGCAGCCAAAACCTTGCCTTTATGACTCTTGATAGCCATTCCTACAATCCACTCAATTAATTTCCAATTTTGCTGGACAAAGTCAAGATTCAGTTGTGCCAATTATAAAGACATTATTTTGATTTTTCACATTGCCTATGCAGACTTTTAAGATTAGCAGAGGTGTCCATGGAGGGAAGTGAAAATCTGGTTCATATGTACTAAGTACAAGGAAATAGAGAACATTTGGCAAATTAATGAACAAATGTTAGCAGTGTTAAGTGTAGAATGAATGAATATGTGTGGGGCTAAAATAACATTTGCAATCCCATATTGAATAAATTCTCATCCTAGATTGTTTACTTATACTTTATGCAAATCCTCCCAATTCAGCTTGGCTGATATTTCTAGTAGTTTCAGATCTTTTGATAAGGGGGACTAGTTTCAAGTTCTGGGCCCAATTTTTCTATAATTTGGGAAAATACCTATCATTCTGAAATATCTGTCTGAAAACCTTTGTGACAGAAGTAGAAAACAAGTGGAGTGGGGGAGGGGGCTTCTAATACTTCCAAAAGGAGCTTTCAAGTGGGCTTCTTTTTAATTAAAACAATCTAACACATCACAGATTATTATCTTCTTTCAGAATCTTGATCCCTGAGTAAGCTTCTGAAATTCCTTTTGATAATTTAACTGTTGTATTCTTGTTGTAGAGAATATTTGGAGGCAAGGAGAGCAGACACAAAGCACAGAGCATGGGTAAGTCCCTACAGCTTTAAAACATCAAAATGGTTTATCTATAAGAAAGTGGATTGAATTTTATATTTGAATTCAAATTTTATACTTATAAAAATTATAGTCACAATGCATGTGTTTGTTTGTTGGATTAAATGAGGAAAGTTTCTTGAATGTGAAAAAATATCATGCAATAAAAAAATCCAATTTAAACCTTGCATTGGAGATGGGAGTTACCAGAGATTTCACTGTGAGACCAGAATAAATATTTCTTGGTTTTATTTGAGTAATAAGAAACAATAACACATTTGGAGAAATCAGCTGGTTTTTGGTTCTCTAACAGTTCCATCCTTTCCTTCTTTTGGCTGACACCCAGCTGTTTAAATGCTGCTTTCATCTTATGGCATTTAGATATATTTCTGTCTTTACACTGCCCTGAACACTGCACTTGTGAGTGCTGAAGGCTTAGAGGTGTTGCTTGCAGTGTGTTCTCTGGTAGCAGTTGCTTAGCTACAATTGGAAATCTTTTGTTCTTTGAGCATGGCTCAATCCCACCAGGCCTCCAATAGTGTGAGCTGGTCTTTTGATTGTCCCTCTATATCCTCAGCCCTTCCTACTGCTAAATCCAGCATGCCAGGTACTTTTCTGCATCAGGTTGATTTTTGTCTTATGCTAATGTGATACTTGTCTAATATAACTCATGGACTTCTGGAACATGCTCACTCCAGTTTCTCTATCCTATTGGAGAACTGTCTTCTTGCATGGCATTTTATTCATGAATATGAATATATATTTTCTTCTATATGAAGTGGCACAATTATTCTGTCATGATGCCTTACTCTCTGGCACATACAGATTTTCATTTGCAGTTTGACAGACATTTCAGCCTTAATGATTACTTGGTATATCTTCTTACTATAGCCCATGTATTTTATTTATAATTTAAAAAGGCTTATCTGCCCTAACATAAATATAACTTTCAGTAATAAGAGCAAAATGTATAGTAGAATCTAGAAATCAATGGGCAGGAAAGACTGCCAGTCAGTAACACTACCTGGGGTTATAAATCAAGCCTGAACTTTCTCAAGTAATCAAGAACATAGCTTGGTAATTGAGAGCACTTATAATTAAGTCTGCTGAAATATGCTTTACTTCTAATTCAGATTTTTGTACACAGAATTATAGGGCTTTGTCATCTCCAGGGAGAGTGAGTTTGCCTGATATTCTAAGAGAGATCATCCCTTTTTGGAGAACTATTTCTTTTTCATGTCTATGTGTGTGGTATATGTAAATGTAGACACATATGTGTGCATCTGAGCCTAGAGAAAAATGTTGGGGTTTTTCTCTATTGCTTCTCTACCTTATTTTCATTACACAGGATCTCTCACTGATCCCAGAATTCACTGATTCAGCTATACCAGCTAGCCAGTATGTCCTGGGGATGCTCCTGTCTCTACTTTTCAAGTGATGGTATTACAAGTACACACTATTGAGCTCAGCTCGTACATGGGGGCTGGCATCCAAATTCAGGTTCTTATACTTGCACAGCAAGCACTTTATCCACTGACCATCTCTCTGTCCCTGATAAATATATTTTTGAGAGCTCTTCCACTTAAAGCATCACAATCTTTTTTAACATATTGCTGCCATTTTCCCCAACTAGTTCCAGCTTATTCATTTACCAGATCTATTCAGTGCCAGGTAAATGTTAGATATTGAGGATTAAGAGGACTCCTCCCAAAGGTCCCAGGTGAGCAGCATGTAAGTGTACAATGAACTATGACAGACTTAGGATAGATGTGATGTCCATACCATCTGTCATAGGCACAGAAAGTAAGATCAGTTCACCTGGGGAGGGAACTAGGCACTGAAGATGATTGTGTAGAAAGAAGGCTAGAAAAGACAAAGGGAGCTTCCAGGCAGACCCTCCATGCCTGATCTAAATTGCTTCACCCTCCCAGCCTGCTGCACATGGATGACATGATGTAATGATCTCCTTTGTTTCTTTTCCATGACCCATTTAGTGTCTTAGAATCTTTCCACCTTCTTCTACTGCCAGGAAAGGTCATTGTAACTTCCTCCCTACCTTCCTTGCCATACTGTGCAAAAATGGCCAAAGCACTTACCCTGCTTTGCCCTCATGTCATCCCATGTATTTTGCTTATAGCACTCACTGTAATGGGAATAATTAATAATCAGTCTGATCTTCATTTCATTAGCTTCATCTGTCAATGATTTACACCTGAGTTGCCTAGAATTTAGGTAGAATCTAGATACTAACCACATGAGGTCAGAGGCTACAGTCATGTTACAGAGCATATTCATTAGGACACAGTAGGAACTTTACATGCATTCTGTTGAATGAACACATGGATGAATAAGGGGACCTTCTTATACAACGTGGTTGGAGGACTTTTGTCTATAAGCAACTCCAGTTGGTTTATAGTATAGCTTATGGAATTGAACTTTTTTTCCCAGAACTATCTCCCTTTCTTCCATACATAATGACAAGGCTCTCAGAGAAAAGCAGTTTATAAGCCATACAAGTCCCTAGATTTTCAGTTCTCTAACAGAAAGGGTGAAGAAGAAGGAACAAATTTTGCTAAGGTCAGAAGAGTGTCCACAAAGATTGGATTCAGAGTTTCACCCAAAAGACCTGTGGCCAGACTAGACATAGCTCTTCCTGATTACTCAGACCATGAAAAGGCATGAAGTCCTCACAGAGTATAGGCTTGTAAGAGTGTATCCTCCAAATGCTTTGTAGATCTTGGAGGCTCAAATACATGTTCTCTTTAAGACCATGAGCAGCTTCTTAAAGGTAAGTTCTAGAGCAGACATTTCCCAAATACCTTTTTGGCCTCTGCTGGGATGTTCTACTCTGTCCTTCCTCACTGTCCTCATGTACCTCTAATTCTATCTGCCCAAATTCTACCCATTGCCTCTTCCATGTCTCCCAACCTTCTGGCAGTGATGACCTGTCTTCATTGACTTCACAAGGCACTTGTATGTGTGGGATGATACTTATTAGGATATCATGTGTTATCATACAGTTTTGTATATATATCATGTTCATACGTATGAAGGTCTTCAATGCATATACTTATGTGATTCTTTCCCCTTGATCATGACAGGGACTTATTACTATGATGGGATATTATTGTCTGATCATGCTGTCTTGTATAGAAAACAGGTCTTACAGGTGTAATTGAGGTTGTTGATCAGATGACAATGAGTTCATCAAAGAAAGGAGTGGAGAGATGGCTTAGGAATCATGGAGCTTGCACATAAACCAGATGCATGCCCATTCTCTCTCCATATGCCTCTATCTCTATTTCTCTCAAATAAATAAGTAAATAAAAATATTTTTTTAAAAAGAAAGAAAGAAGGGGAGAAAGAAAAAACGAAAGAAAGAATTCATTCTCAAGTTAGTCTGATATAGATAGATGAGTACTTTAATTTTAAAGAATTGAAGAGGGGGAGGTGACAAGATGCCATGTTGTGAAGAAGATGCAAGTCAAGGAGTAACAGGAAGCTTCCAGAGCTAAAATCACCCCCAGGCCCTGAACAAAACACCCAGCTGACTTGCTCTGGATTCCGACACAATACATGTGCATCGTACTGAGCTACCATATGTGTAGTAGATTGACGTACTGCAATTGAAAATGGAAACACCCATCAAATCAGTTGTCTCTAATGTTCTGCATATCATTGAACACATACATTTGGTGATGGTACTTGGCTCAATATTTTGAACATGATTCAAAACACAAAACACAACAATCTATAGTCCACATGAGCAATGGTTCTGTATTATTTCTGGTGAAAAGGGGAACTGAATTTTTAGCTAGTGACTGATGAGTAGCAACTTATGTTTTTAAAATATGGAGGTACGAATTCCACTTCTGGAATTAACTAGCTAAGTTACCTTGAACAAGTCAAAATAAGGTGTACTTCTTGAAGTTTTAGCTATGGATAATCATCATAAGCTATTATTTGTTGATAAGTTTACATATATTTGGATATGTATGTATATTAAGTAGATATTTCCATTTATACAAATGACAATAGTGAGGCTCCAAAAGAAACAGTATTATACCCAAGGTCATCATGTCACTGTGGGACTTTAGCATGATGAAGTCCATTTTGTTTGATTTATAACCTGAGCTGTTTGCCTTTAAAATAAAGGTTTAATGTGCAGTGCTCTCTAAGAAGACATTCTGGAAACACAATGTGAGATTTCCATAGCTCAAGGCATGGAAAGAACTCTCCTTCCCTTGCTTTTCAGAAGTAATCCACCCTGTCAGTGCAAATGTCTCCAAGCTGAGACAATGGCAGGGACCCTGCACCCTGGCAGGACAACTGTATAGGTTTAAAAACTCCCTTCCTTAAAACAGTGAAAAGGAAGTCAAGCGTGAACTTTCTGAGCTTCAAAGAGTCTCAGAGCCCATTGGGAATAAGCATAAATCTTCAAATTTATCTAAAGTTGAGCAAATTCACAGTGACAAATGTAACAGCTCCTCTAAATTGAAGTTCATCTCTTGGCAGTTTGGGAGGCTTGGAGAAAATGCCAGCAACAAGGATTTGGAAGGAAATAAATCTTTAGATTCTCTGAAAACATGGAGAATTATTGTGGAAGACATATGGAGGATCCCATACTGCATCAAAAAAGAAAGTTTATAAATGTCAGATCTGTAGCAGCAATGTCAGAGGGATTTTAGCAATCCACACTTAGCTGTGAAGAGAAAAGGAAGCTTGAAGTACTCATTTGCCATGAGGAACTAATTATTCTTATCCTCTGCTGTTTCTGGGAGGAGTGAATGAAAGAGGGAGTTACATTTTCAGAATTGGAGTGATTTTCTTTTTCAATCCAAACAGGTAACAATAGAAGGTTCTGTACTGTTTACAAGAGTGAGTGGCTAAGTAGTAAGATGGTAAACGGCTGTGATACAGGTCTGTAAGATAGAAGAATTAAACCCTACGTCTCCTAGTACCTCACTTTCTTTGTCTTCAATGCAAGGAGTGGACATGACACCTACTTGGGGCAGGTTGTAAGGAAGGAATAAAATATTGCCATCAAGTTTCACTCGGGAAATATTAACCACAGGTCTCTTCCATGTCACATAGTGGCAGGCTCAGGAGCTACAGAGAGGAATAAGATGTAGCCTTTGGCCTCCACGAGTAGCCTTCCCTCAGTTAAATGGCCCTGATTTATAAAAGGTTGTTACCAACTGTAAAAAATTATCACAATAACTGTCATTTTATCTCATTAATCAACTCAGGAATTTACTGTTGAGGGGCTGGGAAGATGGCTTAGTGGCTAAGGCATTTGCTGGGAAAACCAAAGGATCCAAGTTCAATTCCCCAATACCCACATAAAGTCAGATGCATAAGGTGACATATGCAACTGGAGTTTGTGTGTAGTGGGTAGAGGCCCTGACATGCCTATATCTCCCCCATATTTATTTCTCTCTCTCAAATAAATAATTTTTTAAAAAAGAAATTTACTATTGAATATATTTGAAAACCCCCAAGAAGCAACTAATCAGCAATGGAGATGTAACTGGTAGAGTGCTTGCCTAACATAAATAAAGCCCTGGGTGCAGTCCCCAACAATGCCTATAATCTCAGCACTGTGAAGGTGGAAGAGGTGGATTAGAAGTTCAAAATCATGCTTACCTATGTAGCAGGCTTCACACTGGGGAATATGAAAACCCTTCTCAGAAAAAAAAAATGTGTGTGTGTGTGTGTGTTTCTCTAAGTATCTGATTCTATCACTCATTCTTCTATGCAAACTAAAATATCATCACTAGAATTACTTATCTTAGACTGAAATATGGAATCCATACCTGTGTCTCCTGTTATATAAAACCACAGTTAAAATTCAGGATCTAGATTTTATGTTATTTTTTTCAAACGGAAAGAAGTAATAAATGAAATGAAATTGCAAAACCAAAGACAAGAGAAAGAGCAATGGTGTGGTAGAAAATTCCGTACTTCCCTGGGGATGGGTCATTTTTCCTGCCCCTCCTGAAGGCTCAGCATAGAGATTGTGCTGCTGAAACAGCACCCTTGTTGTCAGCAAAGCCCAGAGCTAAGAATGGGACGAACACAATGGAACCACCAATAGTGGGACATCAGGAAAGATGCTACAAACATCTGATGATAAATACAAAACTTCTCAGGTTGTCTATCACTAGTGACAATGAGACATTACTGAAGATAAAACTAGATTTTGAAAAAAAAATCTCTGAAGATTTTCATAGACAGGCTTGCTTATAGGAGGCTGGTGGGCCACTTTCTTAAACAAGTCATGATGCTGGTCTGACAATAGTTGAACAAGGTAATTATCCAGTGAAAAATAGCTGCTGCATTGCCATAAACCTGAATAATAACACTCATCATTACTAATTTTGGGCCTGTCTTTAAAAAAATAATAAACTCTAAGTACTAAATCATTTATAGGAAATAAATTCTGATGTAGTGTCTAGAAGTATGGAAAACTATTAAGGATGTAATTAGCAGTTTATTTACATAATCAGTCAAATACTGTTTATCATTTCTCTTATGGTCCTATTGAAAGGGAGAAATAAGCACAAGAATGTTAAAATAGTTGATGTAGGTATTGAAAACAGTTTATTATTATTTTTTTCAAGGTTGAACTTTCTTAAATTCTTTAAGTGTAGTTGGCTGTACAAAATGCTAGAACTACTTCACATACACAAAATATTTTCACAGAGAATTTTATACAGACAAAAGCATCTTTCAGGTAGGCAAGTTCAGCATAACAGTTGTGTGAAGTAAAAGCTCCTAGAATGATTAATAAAAGAAAGATATTTTAAAACATCACACTTTTTAAGCTCATGAATGCAAATACTCTAATAAGACCTTCTTTCTTAGAGGTAGGGAGATGGCTTAATGGATAAACCACGAGTTGCACAAGTGTGAATATGTGAATTTGGATCCCCAAAATACATGTAAAAGCTGGATACTCTAGTGTGAGAGTCTTTATTCCCAGTATGCCCAAGGTGAGATGAAAGTTAGAGCTAGAATGATCTCCTGTAAGCTGAAGGGGCAGCTAGCCTGGTGAGCATACAGTGAACAACGAGAGGCCTTGCCTCGAAACAAGATGAAAGTCAAGGACCTACCACTGAAGCAGCTCTTTGACCCCACAAATATGCGCTGTGGCTCATGCATACCTGCACTGTCACACACAAACACACACCAATCAAAAAGATTTTCTTGATTAAACAATAACTAATGAAATTACCTGATTGGATCTTCTGCATTCTTAACGAAATCCACCTGAATATTACTTAATGTACTTGTAGAAAGCCAATTTAACCTGATTTCAACAATGCTTTATTTTACTCAATCTGTATCAATAAAGTGTATTATCAACTTGAAAATATGACATGAATGTGAAGATTAATCTGCTCATTTTTGTGGCATTTTGTGCTCCAAATTGCCTCACCTTACTCAACCAAAACACCTAAAACCCATAATATCCAAAGAAAATACTATATACATTTCAGCTGAATACTATTTATCCAAATAACTAACATTCGAAATGATACTGCATTATATTAAAAAAACAATCTAAGCCAGATATGGTGGCACACACCTTTAATCCCAGAACTAGGGGGGCAGAGGTAGGAGGATCGCCATGAGTTCAAGGCCACCCTGAGACTACATGGTGAAAACAAAACTCAAAAACAAAAAAGAAAAAAGAAAAAGAAAAACAACATTCTAAAATATAGAATTAAGTATACTAGGAAAGGGTTCATGAAAAAGTCAGAGGGCATGTATATGAAAAGACATGGCTGCTAGAAATAGCACCACACGCCTGTCACCTCACACTTAGGAGGAAGAGTCTTGAACATATAATAAGAAATTTGAGGGCAGCCTGGGCTACACACTGAGACCTTGTCTCAAAATAAAGCAAAGCCAAATCCCGCCACCCAAAACAACTGAACTGGAGAAAAGAAATGGCTGAGACCTGATAAAATTGTATTCTTTAAAAAAAAAAGTGTTTATTTTTATTTATTTATTTGAGAGTGACAGGCAAAGAGAGAAAGATGGAGAGAGAGACAGAGAAAGACAGAGGGAGAATGGGCCCGCCAGGGCCTTCAGCCACTGCAAACGAACTCCAGATATATGTGCCCCCTTGTGCATCTGGCTAACGTGGGTCCTGGGGAATTGAGCCTTGAACCAGGGTCTTTAGGCTTCACAAGCAAGTGCTTAAATGCTAAGCCATCTCTGTAGCCCAAGATCACATTCTTTAAAATGAAAACTCACTAGCCCTCTAGCTTCTCCAAAGCAAGCACTTTCGCTTATTCCTCTTCTTGTTGCAGGATACAGAAAGATGGCACATTAGCAGTCCTTGAGAAGGTGAAATAAGTAAGTAGGTTTTTCCACTGAAATTGCACACTGAGAAGATCTAAGAAGCTTCTTAGCTATTGATGTAAATGACTTATATACCTCATCACTGAAGTAGACCTGAAATAAACCCAACATGGCTCAGGGAAATTCATGGAAGAGGCGGCGGAAAGATTTTTAGGGCCACAAGTTGAGACATTATGCACACAGACATTGCTTCTCCCCTATAACCGTTTTCTATCTCCGCAATGCACAACCCACATTCCCCATGGGGATAACTGGAATCCCCATTGAGTAGGGTCCCTTCGGAGGAAGAAGGACAGGGAGGAGACTAAGGAAGGTACCAACATGTGCTGTTTACACACTGAGTATGTACATATCCAATAAAGAAAATTAAATGAATAATAATTCTATTTGGGGAGGATGATTAAAAAAAATAAAAATAATAATTTGACAACTTAGATTCATCAAGAGGCCAACTACATGGTAAAAATGTACATGTTAGCCATGGTCCAAAATACTGAATTAACAAACAAACAAACAAAAAATCAACCCTACTGCTGAGAATTGTTACTCAAATTTTAAAATTTGAATCTCAAGCTCTGGTTTTCTCTATGGAAAAAAGTCCAAATTTTTCTGTGACATTTATCTTATTCTATAATAGAAAATGAGTTGTGGCAACTTGAGACAGTGGTATTGGAAAGACACTGATATATGAGGGTTTGAAACGATAGGTGTAGTGATGTGCCTGCAGCCTAGATCAGCAGGTGGGCTGGGTCACATTTATACTATTTATTGGCATTAGATCCTCCATTTAATCCACAAACATTTATTGAAAGCTTTATTTTTTCAAGAAAGCATGCTAAGATGTTTAAATATAGCAAAGTGATAACATGATACTGTGATAAGCATATACATAGTAAAATGAATTCTAAACTCAAGAAAATTAACATATTTTCTCACATGTTGATCTTTGCCTTTGCTGCTGTGAGTTTTCCTAGAGTCTGCTTTATTGGAAAACTTCTAAGATACAAGAGAGTGTTGCTAACTACAGTCCTGTTGGACATTAATTCTCTAGTGGGCCGTAGTGCCTTCCTTGCTCCACTTTTACAATACCAATAATATTCATGCATTTCTGTCTCTTTTGTAGGTTCCTTTAAGGCATGCAATAGATCACTCTCATTTGTGTGATCAGCACCTAACAAAATGCATCAACTGAGGAAGACCTTACATGTAGACTTTGGACTTAAACTCAGGCAAACAATGATCTCACTCCCAACTTTATGCTGAGATAATTCTTTTATTCTAGACATAAAGAGAGGCAAGACTTAGTGAGTAAAATACATATTTCATTTGACATGTCCTGCCTGAACCCTCTTATAGCTATTCTGGAATTGACTTGATTCAATTTTTTAACATGAAATGGGGCCCCTGAAATATAGGGCTCTCATAGTAAAGAAAACATAAGATATCCAGTTAAATTTGAATTTCACATGAACAGACAACAATTTTGCTGTCATTATTCAGCTTAAAATGATTTGCTTTAAGTGACTTTATTCTACAATAATATTGATCTTATGCATTCAATAGATAGCATACTTGGTAATTTATATTCTAATTGTTTTATGGGCTAGTCATATAGTCTATGATACTCTCTTGCAATGAGCAGTGATCCACATGATCATGAGGACAACCAACTGATTCTCTATAGTATACTGTGCTGCTAAGCCATGATATTCAATAGGTTAGGTGAGCTAAATACATTTTTGATTTATGATGTGTTCAACTTAGGATGGGTTTCTCAGGTCATAACCACATTGTAAGTCAAGCAACATCAGTATAACCATTACCCAAGTATTACTCTATTATATTTATATTTTATCTAGCAGCCCTACCTCCAGGATAAACTTGAGGGTCAAGTTGGGTATTTTCTCATTTTATTGCTCAGAACACCTAGTATTTGAAAATGAGTATCAGTCGGGCAGCTTCTGAAACTGTGACCACACTTCTACAACCCACTATGGGGTAGAGCCATTTTAGTTTGAGGATCTAATAGAAGATATATAAGGGCAAGATACTCCATAAAGATAAATCAGGACATGCACATAATAGGATCCCATAGATTGCAGAATATCAGAGTCTGTTTTCTCTTTAGTATGTCATTCAGACCTCAACTGAACTGTTGAAGGCTGCCATAGGCCTAAATTTCTTAACTCTATATGTTTCAAAATTTTAAAATCAGTAGAAAAATACTCACCCATATTTCATGCAAGCTTGATTTATACCATACACAGGAAAAATAAAAAGTTGTCAAATCCAAAGACCAATTATAAATATGATGATAATTATGCCTTCAACTTGCATAGCATTTTAAATTTATTCCAAGCACTTTTCTGTCCATTATCTCATGTGATCATTAGTGTGGTATTTATTAGAGATGAGAGAATGGAATGTCTGCTCAATCTATCTTTATGGCTAATTTGCAACTTCTGATACTGTCAATTTGAAACCACAAATGGAAAGAGAATCAGTCTTTTTCTCCTTCAGTAATCCATCACTTCATCTATTATATGTGAGCTTTCTCTGAAGTCATCGTTTTTTTCATGAATAGACCTAGATTTTCCATGAATGCCATAGTAGTAATACTTTTTTCTGAGCCACTTGGTTTATTATGTTAATTTAAGGTAAGAATGTAAGCAAAATAACATCAAAACTAAACAGAAATGTTTATGAACTGCTTTCCTCCCAAGATGTGTCTGCTGTTCTCAGAAAATGTCTAACAAACAGCAGGAGCTCTGTGAGGTCCAAATGAATGAATGATACAACAAATAGTGAAGTAACAAATGAACGTTGAACGGAAGTTGGCTGTGGTGGTCCCAACTTAACATTCTCCCAATCTAGCCAACTTTAATGAAGTCTGCATTTGAAAAGGACCACTCAGAAAAATTATAACACTAGAGGCATTAGAGGCTACAAAACCAGAACCGCTTCATACAACTCTGTGCAGAGAAAATCACCATATCAAAAGATGCAGAATTCAACCTACTCCACATACCTCTGCAGAGAAAACCACAACACCAGGGGACACAGAGCCCAGAACCACTACAAGTGACAAAATGAATAATGGAAGCTGCCCTCTATTTTAATCCAAATGGCTATTATACCATATTTTAACTCATTCACTTTTCAACCATTCATTCATGCAATAAATGTATTCTGTGTGCATCCCATGGCTAGCACATTTCACATAAGTATGGTATGATGGTGACATTATTATTATCTTGACTTTACAGATGAAAAAAAACTGATGTGAATGAAATTTAAGCAATATAGTTAATGTCACATCACACAGTTATAGTGAAGCAAAGACTCAAAATAAACCAGTGTGAATCTATGACATTTGTTAGTTTTGAGGGTGGGATATTTAGGGAAAATATTTACTTTATGGAAGACCAAATGCAAATCCCTCTTGAGGGTGCTTGTGAACCTCCTTCCAGGTTTCTGAATGGTGCTATTGAAACATTCACAGAAAAGGCACATGAACAGATTCTGGCCATGAATTCCCTTTACCCAGTGTGGTGCAATATATTTTCTTTGATGAAACTTTTTAAAATGGTCACATTCATGTCACAGTAGTTATTAAATGTGGTATCGAAATGCCTTATGCTTATTATTATTAAGACATTTCCCCAGAAATATATTTTTAATCATGCAATGTGGGGAGAGAGAGAGAGAGAGAGAGAGAGAATGCTTTCAGGATTCCTATATGGCAGGCACAATAAAAGTAGAGGTGGGTCAGGTGAACCAATAAAGTAGGTGGGAAATAGCAATAGTGAAGCTATTTGGGCTGCATAGAATTTTCTACCTTAGGGGAACATGTCTAAATATACAAACAGAAGACAAACTGAAGAAAGTGCAGAAAGAACTTATTCAATATTGCTTCCCAGGAAACAAGGAGCCCCAGTAAGGGATTATGCCAGGGAGTATTATAATGGCTCCGCAGAGGGACACATTTGCAATTCTTCAAAATACCTAAGGAGAAGTGGTAGGTAAGGAAATAGAGCCATAGACAGATATTGCATTCTTATTTCCCTCTCTCTTTTCTTTGGCAAGTAAAATGTACCCATAGAAATTACAGAATTGTTTTGATTGCTGCATCCATGAAGATGTGTGGCCCTGCCTCACACCTTATTTTAAACAAAATGTTGTGGTCAACTAAAATCATATGTGTATTTTAAAGAACCACTGGTATAATGGTTATACTGTGGTTTTCAACTTGCCGTGTTTTAGAATCACCATGCAAACAAATTTTTTGGCCTATTAGGGATTTTCTAGATCATATTAATATATTAAAATTGCTGCTGTGTGTGCAGTCCCTTGCCATGGACTGGCATTCCTGGACTGAGCACCATCATTCATCTCTTCTTCATCTGTGCTGGTATGGTGTGATGCCAGCTTCCTACTTCTGCCATGGTCTTCACTTCATGCTGGCCTCTACCCTCTGGAACAGTAAGCTGAATTAAACTCACTTGTAAGCTGTCTGAGCAAAAAGAAATATAGAACTATGAACCTCAGTCCAAAATTAAAATTACACAGTAGTTAAAGGAATAGTGAAAAGTTGTTCTTTATTGTCCTCGGAAGCAATCCAGAGGGAGCAGTTGGGTCATTGGAGTGTCATCCAATAACAATGGCAGCTGATATTCATAGAGCATTTCAAGGAGTAGGACTTGATGATCAGAACTTCAGGTGCAATGTCTCCCAAAGCCCACTTTTCAGAAGCCCAGCAGGGCTACACAGACCGACTTATCCCACATCATACAGGCATAAAAAAACACAGCCGGATTTGAGTCCAGGTATCAAGCCCTAGGAAGTGTTCCAAGACAAGTTTGTATTTTAGTAGTTATACTATTTCCCTCAAACTTCTAAGAAATGCCCACCAAAGAAGTTTAGCTAAGTGGTCTGAACAGAGCTCACATATACTCAACCAGCCTTCCCTTCCTGGTACCCTCTTCCTGCTCCCTCCTCACTTGCCAGAAGTGAGAGTGTGTCTCTGGGCAACTGTAAGTAAGGAAGGGAAAATTCTCCTTGGGGCTACATTTCAGTAAGAAATGAATGTACAGCAAAGAGGCCCCACGGGCTCTAAGGTGGCCAAGGGCCTCTATGCCAAACTTTACACTGCACTTGGCAAGTCTCTACCAGATGTCAATCTTCTCCAATGCACAGAAGACCTGGTGAAGCCAAAGTTGTGCAGCATTGACCATAAATAGTACACACTAGGCTGAGGAGGTGGAAGAATGGGCAAAGCGCTTGCTTCATATGCATGAGAACGTAAGTTTGATCCCTAGAGCCCACATAAACACATAAAAATGTCAAGTGGGTGGCATGTACTTATAATCTCAGCAGTAGGGAGGTAGAGATAGGTGGATCCCTGAGACTCTTGGGCAACCCAGTCCAGCCTAATTGGTTAGACCAAGGTCAATTTTTCTTGAGTGACTCTACCTTATATAAAGGTGTATGGTATTCCTGAGGAATGATATTATAGTTGTCCTCACACGCATGTGTGTGTGCACGTGCATATGCACACATACACACACACATAAATACACATAAATAATAATGGTGGCAAAGACTAATGACTGTATGTGCCATATGATCCTAGGCTCTCTGATTAGTCATCTCATTTAGTACAGTGCCACCCTGTAAATAAAGAGAGAGGAGACTATCTACCCAGGAGAGCATGGAATCTTCTCTTTGAATTTTCTCATTAAACTCTTATCCCCTTTCTCCCAGTCCATGCTGCCCCTGGCCTTTCTAGCATGCCACATAGGCCTATCCATCTTTCTCCCAGAAAATGTTTCCTAAACGAATTGTAGAACAAATATTTTCTAAGACTGTGGCCACCAAGGGCCTGGATGATAGCTAGGTCTGTTGAGAAGACTCCCAGCAGTGCGTCACCTGATGAGTATAACCGTCATGAGGAGAGAGGAGAGTGGGAGACATAGTTCCACTAAATGCTTAAAAGGAGCAAAGGAAGATCAGTATTCTTTGAGCACTGGGCAATCAACCTAAACTACCAATGTTCATTTCTGTACAAGACAGGGAGGCCTAACCACAGACCACACTGAACTAGAATCACAAAGCAGGCTTACAAAGGGCTTTGAGGACCTGCAGCCCTGGCCTCCTGTGCTTCCTATTTTGAATAAAGGCATAAGAGTTATTTGTGACCCTTATATCTTTTAGCACAAATGCACACATTGGTGAAGTCATTCCTTTCCCTCTTGCTATGGCATGATACAGGGCTAGGATTGTGGGTGGGTGGTGGTAGATCTGTTGAGTTGGAGTCAACAGATACGAGGCCCAGTGGCTCCCCAGCTAAACATCCACATAACCTTTTCCATAATCAGAAAAGATTCTTTTTAGCTCTAGTGATCTCAATTCGGTTGACTTAGTGACAAAGAAGGAATTTACCACCTATAAGCCACTCACCTCCTGAAAGTCCACTTGATCCCGGGGGAGAATCACTTTCCTGAAACTGTTCATCTCTCTAGCCACTGGAAACACTGCATGCAGGAGCTGGGACAGGGACTAAAGCCCCAATTCCATACAAAGTCCGATACCTTTGTTCATTCTGCACCTCCCACACTAAGCACTGCCATGCCCTGAGGAAGACATCTGCAGCCTCTGTATGAACCAATGGTGCCCAGTCACATCACAGCTGGGGCTGCACCCCATCAGGAGAGAGCAGGATTGGAGGCTGGAGTAAGTAAATCCACAATATTAGAACAGGAGCTTTCTGACAGGAGAGGGCATTGTGTTATCCAAAGTGTAATTGTTTTAGTTGTTTTCAGAAATTATACTACTGGGACATTTCTTTTCTGAGATTCAATCAGAATTATATCCTAGGGTTTATTTGAAAAGGCCAGCAAAACACACTGTGGAACAAGTTCATTCAGTATGAAAAAATTTAAAGAGCCTTTTTAAAGTATCATTTTGTCAAGATCTGCTTGGTGACATAAACATTTCTCTAAATGTTAGTTCATTCATTCACTTAACAAGTATTTATTGAACACATATTGCAGCATGTGAGGTCTTATATGTCTGTGAGAATTCATCAATTAGGAAAGCTCCTATCCTCATGTTATTAGCATTCTAATAAGAGGTGACAGACAAGGAAATAAGCAAAGGTATATTACAGGATTGGGTAGCTTGGAGATAGGACAATTTTGAACTGAAAGGACCTTCTAAAGGTACAAATGAGGAGGGAAAATAGGTCAGGGTGGGTTTCTTCTTTTGTTTGTTTTGTTTTTCTACGAAGGGCTGAAAAGATCATTTAGAATATTTCTTACTACTTAGCATGTATAATTTGGGGAACTTTTCTATAAGACAAATCTAATAGGCAAGTCTTATTTTCCTGTCAGAAATAGAAAACAGTCAGCTCTCTAGGATGCATCAAGGGAAAACTTCAGAATTCAGCCCAGGGACAGCCGGGCATTTTCACAGCCTGGGACAATGTGTCAGCACCCAGAATGGCTTAAGGTGGCAGTGCCTGTGCTTGGAGCGTCACATAAACAGTGCATCAGTCTTCCCAGGCAAGCTTCATCTTCAAATCTCCGACTCCTGGCTGTCAGTCAGCTGTCATTCGCCTGCACATCAGCCGCATGTACACATCACCAGGCTGTCAGTGAGGCAGCTGATGAGACTCAGCTCCAGCCTGTCAATCATCTTTGTTTCTCTTCTCCACTCAGGAAATATTTTGGCTTGGAGCAAACAAAGAAACCCAGGTACTAGTGCTTCATTGTCAGGCATTTCCTCCTGTGCATGGACATAAGATTTCACGCAAGCATCCATCATGCCTCACCTGCAAATGATGTCTGGGTTCAGGGTCGACAGAGAGAGCAGCAAGAATCTGTTTTATTGGCATAGACTTTAAAACTGTAATTCTAGTTCCCTGAGCAGACCCTGATGGATTCTCCAAGCAACAAAACCCACAAACATAAAATAATGATAGCTTGAAATTTTTTGAACTATTCCTAAAAAAATAAACAAATAAGTGAATGCATAAACAAGGCAGCTCAGAGGGTGATGACTGTTTGGGTAGAAATTATTCACCATTGACCAGGCAGCTGTTTAGGGAAGGAGAAATTACTGGGCTACTGATTTTATTTATCTCCCTGGAACTTCTGAAACACTACCCTAAGGCCTAAAGCAGCTTGTGGTACCCAAACAGGACAGAAAAAACTCCCATGTAGTGGGCACATCAGTACTTGTGACAGGACTTGCTGAATGTAAAAAGCACTCTCATATGTACTATTTTACCCTTTCATCCAAAATATTCATTAGAAATGTTTCATGCTCAAAGCCTACAATACCCAAAATAAAAGAGATGCCCCTTGGAACAAGTTTCCATAAGGGCTGCAAAATCATTACATGCATACATCCCATATATAGGAATGGTTAAGTAGCCATGCAGTAAGTCCAAATAGCACTAGATTGTCTAAAACATTCTCATATTAATAAAAACAAAGAAACGTTACTCCCTGGTGACTTTGAAAGATATTTGGCAACTTTTGGAGTTTGGGATCATGTTTATCAAGGATCCTATCACCTGTCGATCATGGAATACTCTAGAGGAACTCTTACAAGTGGGTCAGGTTGCCATATCATCTCAAGGTTTGTGAGGTGGGAATGTTTTTCCCTCTGATGGGTCCTTCTAGACACTGGCAGCTGATTTCTGAAAGTACATGTCTCTCTGATCCAAGTAGACATTAATTGCTTTTGTGTGATATATCTATACCTCATGGTCAGAAAGTATAACCAGCAAATCTGATTTCTGACAAGTTGGCTGAACCTAATCATGCCAGATCAGCTGTTACCTAAGGTGCCACAGGCTGTAATTCGAGGATCTTTACAGAGTTATCACTCGCTGGAAAGACAAGGAACTATAATTCTGTCAACACTAATCCCAAACTGTAAGTTGAAAGCAGCTGTGGCTTCCCCAGCCAGAGAAGAGATAGCACTTGTCAAATAAATAGCTGAGGTCATTGATAAGAGAGAATTACAAGGATGAATCTGATACAGTGAAGGGGAGGTACTTTTTTTTTTTTTCCCCAAAGGATCTTTCACAATCAGAATACTGAGTGTCAAGTGTGAACTGTTGTGGATAAAAGGATATTGCAGAAGAGATACATAGAAACTTTCCATCCTTCCACTCCCTCTTATTATAGGGCACCTTGGTGCATATGGGCTCTATTCTAAATAGGCAAGTGCCCAAACAATCAAACCCTCCAGAGGAAATCTCTCAGCAGTGACTCCAGCTGCTTACCGACGACAAAGGCTTGATGTAGAACAGGAGCGCTGTCAGGAGTGGAGGTACTATTGTACTATGGCGCTATTCTCACCATACCCCTGTGCTTTTCTTATGAGTAAAAAAAAAAAGGATATTAGGAAAATAAACATCTTTCTTACTGTATCGTTTTGGTCCATCTTCCAAACAAAATGAAAGAGTTAATGTGGCATCATCTTCGAAAAATTCTGTGGCAAATGCATCCCACCAGAGGTTGTCACTGTCCTGCAAAGAGACAGGTTGTTTATTTAATAGGAAAGCTCCAGAGCAACAGATATCTCAAAGGGGACAAAAAGATGGAAGGAAAGAAAAAAAAAGTGGCTCCTTTCTTAGCATATGTGTATGCTAAAGGGGTGGGGAGAAGATGAGCAAACAGGTGTATTCAAACTAATTACTTCAAATAGGGGCTGAATTCCAAGTCAATCAGAAAAAAGACACCAAATCAACCAAATAAAATTAATTCTTGGGAACATATTTGGGGAGATTTAGTAAATATACTATGGAATACAATTTGATGTATTTTAACAATTGAAGGTGCATTTATTGTAAATACATTCAAGTATATTTTTATTTTGCTCTGTGCTCTCTTGAGTCCATTTTTAAAACCAGAAAATACAATATGAAAACTATTTTGACAAGGATAATTTTTAAAAGTAATTTCATCAAAAATGGATGCTCATAGCTCTACCCTAAACAACTATTCCTACAGCCCTCAACCAATCCTTCATTCATGCCCACACACAGAGACTTATGGACAAACAACTACCCCATGTATATGGATTGGTGGATTGTTGTTGAAGATAATTTAAGCTGATAGACAATCATAAACTTTTTATTAAAAGTTACTAAAAATAGTAAAGTCCAGCAGAATACCGGCCCTTGGCAGGAATTGTTTCTTTGTTTTGGGTTAAATGCATCAACTGCCCATCCAAAAAGCAATCTGGGAAATCTACAGCTGAAGACACTGTGGAGAAGTGAGCCCTGAGCAATGACAGATACATTGCTCTGTTTACAGAAGGAAGCAGACCCAGCCCCATCCTCACCCAGCCCCATTCTCACCCAGCCCTATTCTCTCTCTAGGGTTCAACTTGCTCCCAAATTCATAAGCAAAATATCTCTTGGCTAGTGTCAGAACAGAGGACTGGATGCTTCCCAGCTGCCTGTCACGAGAGTGGAGGCAGAGGAGAATTGCTGCTCTCTGCTCCAGGTCCCCATGACTGGTCCAGATATGACAACCTTCTGCTGCCCATTAAGTTGTTCTGCTTATGGAAACATTAAGTTTTCACTGATTGGCTTCAGGAATGAGCCTTCATTCCCTACAACAATAATTAAAGAGGCAAGGAAGATTGATGCCACCCTCTCCTACAGAAAGGAAGCATTTCAGACAAATGAATTCTTGTGTCTCCTTTGCTCTGGCTTTCATCCAATAACCACACCAAAGACCAATACCCTTTGGGTAAGACAGAGTAAATACAAATCCATCATAGGAAAGGTATGGGTCCTCATTCAAACCACCCCTTTTTTCTCCTTCATAAACTTTTTTTTAAAAAAAACTGAGCATTTACTATGTAGAGGGCCTCAGAATACACACCTGAATGACAGATTGTTCCTACCTCCAAAGCTTCCTAACAGAAATCAAATGAGCAACAAACAGGTCCCCTTACTTGGTCTCTGAGGCCCCACCCTGCAAGGTCCATGCTGTAGAAGTTGCTAGAACACTTGGAAAAGCCAATGTACTTGGAAACAAGAATCATTTGGGGCACTGGGTACACCGGATTATTTGACTTCAAATTTCTGCACCAATGGAAATGATGTACAGTCAATTCTCACTGAGGATTTACCAGGCTCAAGCACTTTTGAACTACTTTCTATGCATTTTCTTATCTAACTCACTAACTGATTACTTGTCTTTGCTTCACTTTTCATTTTTTTTTTCAAGCACAAAGATGAGCTTTTTGTGAGTGGGGGCTTTATTTCTATCACTGCTCCATCTCCCCATCCCCAAAATGGCATGGTATTATCAAAAGAAGTAATTCAGTAGTTCAGGGACCATATGAAGTTGCTCACAGTGTTATCTATATTTTACAACTACAGAAACAAAGTTTGAGTGGTGAATTTAAATCATCCAGCTATACTGAGCCCCCAAAGGGTAAAGATAGGACTTAATTCTCTACCTCTACTCTGTGTGGCAACTGCCTCACTTCTCTAGCAGTCTTTGAGAGGTGGGACTTAGGAGACAGAAACAGGGAGGAAGAGGCAAAGGTTTTTTTTTTTTTAATGTGATACAACTTTATACAAAACATTAACATTTTTCATTTATATTCATTTTATTTTCCATATGTTTGTGTATTGGTCCACATACACAATGGTGCATGTATGAAGGTCAGAGGACAATCTCCAGGTATCTTTGCTCCACTTTCTTTGAGACAGTCTTTTGCTATTGCTCTTTAGATTCTCCTGACTCCACCTTCCTCCTCCTATTGTTGTAGAGGCACTGAGACCATGGATGCATAGATCACTTTGCATCTGGCTTTAGAAGGCTGCTGAGAAATTAAAGTCAGATGAGTGGGCTTTGAAAGCAAGCACTTTTGAGCACTGAACCATCTCCATAGCTGCATAGGAAACAGTTTTTTTTTTTTTTTCCTGAGGTTCATTTCTTCCTCATGTTCCTTGCTCTATTGTACAAATTGCGACCAGGACTAATGCCTTAGGAGATGTCTGGTACTGTATCACTGATGGAATTTGTTCCTGTGGACAAGGCTTCTCTTCCCAGTTATCTTACTTCCTGAAATTGTTTCCTTACTTGGAAGTTTAAAATCATAGCAACAATAAGAGTAATAACAACCATGTGGCAGGGTATATAGGAGGATTAAATTGGTCAGTGAATATAGTGTGCAGCATACCTGGAACATAGTGAAGATTAAGAGATGGCTTGGCAGTTAAGGTATATACCTGTAAAGCATAAGGACCTAGGTTTGATTCTCCAGTTCCCACGTAAACTAGATGCACATGGTGGCATATGTGTCTAGAGCTTGTTTGCAGTGGCTGGAGTCCCTGGCGTACCCATTCTTACTGTTTCTCTCTCTCTCTTTCTGTCTCAAGTAAATAAATAAAATAGATAAATAAAAAAAATAAATAAAAGAAAACATCTTTCGCCAGGCTTGATGGTGCAAGCCTTTAATCCCAGTACTTGGGAGGCAGAGTTAGGAAGATTGCTGTGAGTTTGGGGCCAACCTGAGACTATATTGTGAATTCTATGCCAGCTTGGGCTAGAGTGAGACCCCAACTTGAAAAACAAAGCAAAACAAACCAAAAAGATCTTGTCTCTGCCTCTGTCTTTCACTTGTAGCATCATTGCTAGAGCAGGAGACACTCTATGTTCAGAAGAATTCATCAAAGATAAACACTACCAAACAATCTGCATAATAACCAAGTGTTTCCATCTCTTCAACTATTTGCAACTCATGTGCCTGACAGGAACATTTGTCTCCCACTCTGCTAAGGACCTAAATGGAAATTTGCAAATTCTACTCTGCCTTGGTCATTAGTCAGAGGCCATGAGAATGGATTGGTCAAGTCTACACCTCCACTTTCCTATAATCCAACTCTTGGTCTCTGTCACTTCTGCTGAAAAATGAGCCAGTGAAAGGCATAAAGCTGAAGAGAGCCCAAAATGATCTGAGGTCGCTGGTAGAAAAGGGCAGATCACCAAAAAGGAGGTTTGAAAACTGTCTGTGTAGTCTTACATGTTCCACAGTAAATGAGGTTCTGCAGAAATTACAACAGACATAATGATCCAAGAAGACATGATGTTTGATTTAAACTAGCAGCAGTAGAACAAAGGATTAGTTGGATCTCAGGAAAGTTCAGGGTAGGACTGTGAGGTCAGGGACACATCCACTGATTGCATCCACAAAAGCAATTGGTGTTGGTTACAAATCTTACAATCCCCAAAAGAAAGATGTAATATTTGAGTTTATATTGAAAAGCACATAAGAGGTAGATAAAATAATGTTTTTATTTGAATGAATTAACAAAATTTCTTTAGTGCATCATCTAACTCAACTCAGGAAAGTCACTCTATAAGCTGTCCAGAGAGCTCATTATTGCCCTTACTTTGTCTCTTGGTTTATGGTTTTGAACTGGCATAATATATTTTGCTCTATTTTTAAGCTAGAAAAATACACACATATGAAGCTTTTAATTTAACCATCAGTTATAAGAGGAAAGGTGTTTTATGTAGGAAAGGAGTAAAACTTAAAGAATTACTAAATATTGAATATAAACCAGTACTGTGTTGACTGTATACAAAAGAAGCTGATTTCATAAAGAACACAAGATTAGGACCCTGAGCTAAGGACAGTAGCCACAATGCAGTATGCAGTCTTTCTAAGTGTTATGCATGTACTAATGAAATCATTTTATAGTCATAACTTTCCTAGTTGCCTCTAAGGAGCAGAGCTCACAGCTTTGAAGAAATTTATGTACTTAACTTCTATGTCACCCTGACTTAAATATATGAATTCTGGGCGTGGAGAGATGGCTTAGCAGTTAAGACAATTGCCTATAAAGCCTAAGACCTCATGTTCAAATGTCTAGGTCCCACATAAGCCAGACTCACAGTGATCAAGATCACAATGTCACACATGCAGAGAAGGGAGTGCACATATCTGGAGTTCATTTACAGTGGCTGAAGACCCTGGCACTCCCATTCTCTCTCTCTCTCTCTCTCTCTCTCTCTTTCTCTCTCTCTCTCTGAAAGAAGAAAGAAAGAAAAAAAAGAAAGATATGGAGGAAGGAAAAAAGGGAGGGAGGGAGGGAGGGAGGAAGGAAGGAAGGAAGGAAGGAAGGAAGGAAGGAAGGAAGGAAGGAAGGAAGGAAATTACCCTGGTCAATTAACATAACATATTTGCATCTATCTATTGTATGGTAAGTGGCATAATAACCTCAGCGGACTGTGAAGTCTAAAAGGAAAACCCAGTGCACAGTAGCTATTTGATAAATGTTAACTATTATTATCCATTATGATTTAATTTGACCTTTATTCATAAATAAAGAATCTGAATTTAAAAACTGCTAAGCTACTTAAAAAAAAAATCAGACTGCATGAGAGTCGAGATAAGGTTTACATACTCTGCATAATTCAAATCCATGTTTATCTTCCCAAAATACTGCTTAGACAGTGATTTTTTACCTTACATTGAAGACCAGTGGATCACAAGAGCAGGAGGAAGCAGTTGGTTAGTGTGGATTTAAGCATGTTTGACCTGAGAGCATTTCATCCCCTGACCTTTTTAAGATTTGCCCTTTTGCTCCTACCTTCAAGTGATTTCCTGGCATACTGAGCTCCTTTTTGAATGCCTCTACCCTACATTTTTCTGCCTGGCATAGCTCCTGGGATCAGTTAAGCAACCTTGTAGAATAAATGTGACTGAAAAAGAGGCTAGGCCTTACCAAAGTGGCTCAGCCAATAAGATCCCCTAGCAGAAGATCTAACAATCCAAACTGGAAAAAAATCTCAGCATGTCTTTCCTGGAGCTGGGAAAGTCCAGCAAACTCCCAGACCCCATGCATCTTCTCCTCTTCCATTGTATCCTGTGCTAAGGAAGCTTGTCAACTAGACTCCATGGAACTGCACAGGAAACTGTATTTTTAAAAATTTATTTATTAGAGATAGATATATATATATAGAGAGAGAGAGAGAAAAAAAATGGGCACACTGGGGCCTCTAGCCACTGCAAACACATTCCAGACACATGTGCCACCATGTGCATCTGGCTTATATGGAACCTGGAGAATTGAACCTGGGTCTTTAGGCTTCACAACCAAGTGCCTTAACTGCTAAGCCATCTCTCTGGCCCAGGAAACTGTATTCAAATCACCAGCTTGCAATATTTTTCCTTACACTCCCACTGCTGTGGCATGGTTGCCTAAAGGACAGGGCCTGGACATTGTGGGCCTTGTCTTCCTCAGTCAAACTATTACTCCAAATGCAATGGGCAGGTGGGGTAGTCCAGCTCACAGATAAGCCACTTCCTCAAACTTAAGAATCTGAGAAATCTGAACTCAACAGCTTAGAGACAGAGACGGTATTCCAGTGAAGGCTTTTGTCACACCCCCTCTCACTCCCATCAGTTGGGCCCCTAGGCAGCGGGTCAGGAGTTCATATCAAGGCAAGTTTTCAAAACTCTTACACACACACTGCCATTACATGGAGTGACCTTTCAGGTATTGCCTTTCCCAGGGACACAACAGTTAACATTCCTTGCAGCCAATGAACACACTTTACTGACCATCACTTAAATAAAGCAGTCTTCATTTTATTCACTTTAACAAAATAGAGAACAGACGATATAGTGTGATGAAGACCCACGACTCATTTCTCATCACTAACTATTAAACTATTATATCACTTTAATTTTCAAAGAAATTAGAATTATAAACAAAACTATATGACCTCCATCCTCATATTATCCCATTCTGTATTTCTCCCCTTTGTCCTATAAACCACTGTCTCATAAAAATATATGGATCTTGATAGCTCACCTTTAATTTATGTACATACAATTTCATTTATATCTACTTAAATTTTGTTTCATATTATTTAGACAACAAAATATGTTACTCTTCTCAGCTTTAAACATGAATTTTAAAAATTCAACATTATGCTTGTTTAAATTACTTTAAAAGTACTTTTTAGTACTGCTGGGGGTCAAACCTGGGTTCTTATAAATGCTAGGCAAAGATTCCACTGAGCAACTCTTCCAGTTCTCAATCTTCTGGAGATCTGTCCATTTTATATATCAAGCCTCTTTCCTTATATAAGCCATGTACAAATGCATAGGATTAACATAGTGCATTTTATTTAGACACGTTGTTACTATTGGCTCTACTCTCTAATGCTTTTCTTGACAAGTGACCATGCCCAATAGGATCCTTTGTAGTGTCCCTTTGTGCATGTGTGTAACAATTTTTCTCAGGTATGTACCTAATGGACTAGGCATAGGGGCCATACTTGTCTATATTTGGTTCTTTGATGAGGAGGACATTAGACACCTAGTTTATTAAAGACACTTGGTATGAGGAATGCACAGGCAGAGATGAAACAAAGTGATACATCTGCAAGTGAGATCAGTAGAGAGAGAACATCATTACCCCAGCTCTGCCCAGAGAAGGATGAATATCTTCACGTTCAAAAAGGATGTGCCATGGAACAGTAGAACAATAATAACATAAAGATTTGCCTGTCTTTGTCATAAAGGAGAAGGTGGGCGAGGAGCTTCATTAACAAAAAGGGGGAGATTTCTTGACCTTCTCGTAAGAAGGAAAGCACAGGTTCTTCAGGACCCCTGAGTACCTAGAATTGCCACTCATGTGCAGACCTAACTCTGCACACCTGCCACAGGGCATCCCGTGCACAGCCTGCTCTTTTCCTGCTGTCCATGCTGCAGTTTGTATTTGCACTGCATGGTTAGTATTCAGTGAATAATAAGAAGTAAAAAAAGTACATTATTTTCCCAAAGCTGGAAAATAACAACAGCATACAACAACTTCTAGGTAAATAAACATGAAATTAACTCAGCCTGAACATAGTCAAGGGCACAATTGTTGACAAATTTCATATATTTTAATTAAGAAGAAAATATCATCAAAGCTTCTCCATTCTGAATAATCCCCACATGCATTTCTACAATTAAAATTCTTAGTCCTTTTGTCCCATCTCACAGGTAAACCCAGGATCCACCAACAGCAAGATCTTCTGTAGGATGAGAGGTTCACTCATGTCAATCAAATTGGAGACGAGAGTCTTAATTATACCAATAAATCCACAACAGCATTTTGCTTCCATCCCAGATTTTCTTCTGAACCTGCCCGGTCCCTCTCCACCAAAACCAGGATCCTGGTACTCGGGCTGCCCCCCGGCATCTTTAACTTAAGCACTGACAGGTTATATGGGATTTTTGCCAGAGTAATTATTTTTCAATTCAACAATAATGAGAAATTACCATGGCAACCACTTGTCACATGGTACACATACACCCCTTCCAAAGAATGAACCATACTTAAAGCATCTATTCCTTCAAAATGTGTGTGTTTTTTAATTAAAATAAATTAAAATAGGTCAAAGTGGAGAGCAGTAGCAGGAGGAGGGGGGTGAAAACAGGGAGGTGGCCAGGACATTGACTTGCTTCAGTGTCTTCGAGTTCTGGAGTGTGAGATGTTCATAACACTGCCTTCCATACATGCATACACCAGCAACACTGCTGATTTGTAGCTTACCATTAATTCAGTCACTCCTGTTTTAGCATCCCAGAACAACTCCCTGAAGAAAGAATGGATGTATCTTAAATGACTTGCTTGTCCTAAATGTTTTTGGCTGTCACATCCATGCGCTTAGGCAGGAGGCTGAAAAGACCACTAAGTCTCTTAGCTTCTGCCTTTGTATGACCACAAAGAGAAGGGCCTGTTATTTGTTTTCTTGGACTAAGAATCATTATCTCTTTAATCATTTTTATTTTTATTTATTTATTTGAGAGAGGTAGAGAGGGAGAGAGAAAGAGACAGAGAGAGAATGGGTGCTCCAGGGCTTCCAGCTACTGCAAACAAACTTCAGGTGCTTGGACCACCTTGTGCATCTGGCTTACGTGGGTTCTGGTGAATCAAACCAAAGTCCTTTGGCTTCACAGGCAAGTGCCTTAACCACTAAGCCATCTCTCCAGCCCCTCTTTAATTTTTTAAATATATTTTATTTATTTATTTGTAAACAGAAAGAGACAGGGGCACATGCACACGCGTACACACACACACACACACACACAGAGAGAGAGAGAGAGAGAGAGAGAGAGGGAGAGAGAGAATGGGTGTGCTAGGGCCCCCTCTTGCCATTGCAAACAAACTCCAGATGCATGTGTCACTTCGTACATACGGCTTTGCATGGGAATCAAAGCTGAGCCCTTAGGCTTTGCAAGTTAGTGCCTTAACTGGTGAGCCATCTCTCCAGTCCTCTTTTTCTTTATTTTTGAAACAGCACCTCCTTATGCCATCCAGGCTGACCTCAAATTCAGGGCAATCCTCCATCTCAGCCCCCCTTGTGCTGGGATTAGAAAGATGGCTTGGCTCTGTGTGTTTGTGTATATTCGTGTGTATGGACACACGTTTGAGTGTGGATTGCTAGCTCGTGTGTACATGGACATATGGAGGTCATTGAGCAACATTAGGTATCTTGCTCAATTGCTCTCCACATTATTTTTTTGAGAATCTTAAGCTCACAAAATTGGCTAGACTAACTAGCCAGCAAGCCCTAGGGATCCTCCTGTCTCTGCTTCCCCAGCACTAGGATTAAAGAATATTGTTGGCACACTTATCTTTTGTGTGAGTACTGGGGGTACAAACACAGGTTCTCATCCTTTGCGAGGCAAACATTTTGTTCAGTGAGCCATCAACCTGAACCCCTGGATAAGTCTTTTTTCTAAATTAATTTCTGGTTACCATTTCTCTTTACCTGGGAATTTTATATTAAGCCACATTTATTTGGAATTAGCAACATTTAATGACAGACAACACTTTCTTTATGTCAGCTACCATTCTAAACTCTTCCTATATTACAGCTCTAGAAAGCCTCACAATGACACTATGCAATGTTTCCTTGCTAACCCCATTTTACAGATGAGAAAAAGAGCTCTACAAAGTTAAACACTTGCTTGGGGTTATACAGATATGTTTATAAAAGAGGAGGTCAAATTTAGGAAGACTAGTTTTTGAATTTAGTACTCAAAAACCTCTTCCTTGTGATGTTCTTTTATCCAGAACAATATCCCCACAATACATCAGTTCATTGTATGTACAATGGACACTAAGTGTGCTGATTGTCTGGAGTGTCTCCTCCAGAACATGCAGCCAAAATTGGATTTCCTGTCACACCTATGCAATTCTCATGACAACATAGCAAAGAAGTAGTAAAGTTGGGCCATTTACTATTGCCAACTGACAATCAAGCATGTATTAGACACAGGTAGAAAACATAAGCCCACTTGCCAATATCAAGCTACCATCAATCATGGGCTACAAGAGGGCCTACACCTATTAAATTCCCTATAAAAAAGTAAGGGTTATCTCTTTTGTCCTGGTGCTAACTTACTCTCTGTTGGAGAATCTGCTTCTCTTTTTCAGATAGATATAGATCCTAAGGAGAGAGCCACCCCATCATACCTCAAAAGGGCCCCGGCTGAAACTAAGAAAAATTGGTGAAACAAGCAAGGGGGTTGTTTTCCTGATGAACCGGATCCCAGCACAAGGGGGAAGGAGATCAACACAGAGAAAATCAACTCCTACCAAATCAGAGAGCCAGAGCCTCAGAGACCCCCAACACCTCATCACTGAAGCAGACCAAAAATGAACCCAACATGGCTCAGGGAAATTTTGCGGAAGAGGGGGTGGAAAGAATGTCAAAGCCACATGTTGGGTCATGATATGCAGAGACATTTAGCTTACCCATAACTGTGGGCTAACTCCACAATGCGTGACCCGTATACCTCAACAAGGAGGGGCCAAGAGGAGGGGGGAGGTCACGGATGAGCCTAATAATGCACCAAACTGACTGTATTTGCTGAATACAAAACTAACTAATAAAGAAAAAAAGAAAAAAAGAAAGAAAATGTTAAATCTGTTTTTAAAAAAATTATCTTCATAGAATTTAAGGAAAAACAACCTAATGTCTCATGGATTCAATTTTTCTCAAAATTTCAACTATAATTTTGTTTCTTCTGAGCTAAGTTACATTTATCTATCAGTAAACGCTATCATCTTAGCAAGAAAACTACCATGGTATGTCTCCTAAGTAGTCAACGATGTGTCTTGACAGAGTTTCTCAGGTTCACCCCAGTTTGGGGTTTTCCCTGGAGGAAGTGCTCATGACATTTTACTTCCTAGAGCAAGGGAGAAAAGGGGGGTTGGGTTAGAACCACAGAAAGACAAGACTTGCTATCTGTCATTTATGTTGCTTCAGCAAAAGATTTATCAGTGTCTTTTCCTCTTCAGACACCTAGGAAACTCATGTACTTCCATCTCCATCTTGGACCCACTAATTCACTAATTACAAGCATCCCAAAGACACACATGATATAGGATCATCTAAAAATCATGACTAAAATCTCCATATGCTAACCACCAAAAACTGAGGCCTTTCCTACCAAGTTTACCACAAGTGAAAGGAAAGAATAATTTTCATTTTCTAGATTCTGGTCATCTTTGTATGATCTACACTCACATCTTGCCATTGTGATATGGGGCAGGTGTGCAACCAATAATAACATGGTTATTTATACTTATGACATATTATTATTTTCTCTTCCTCACAGTATTCCTCTTGGTCACTACTCTTATTATCAGAATTTCAGTGGAGAAACTGTAGTGCTCAGGAAATTAAGAAAGGTATCCAATGTCCAAAACCAAGTAAAATGGCAACATTGGGACTTTGTAGGTACTTTCTGTGTAATTAAATTCCCTATTTTATATTCAAGCATGGAAACATGCAATTTAATATACCAAAACTAGTATACAGGGAACCATATGTGAAACCACCTTGGTAATGACCTAAAGAGGCATCACTTCAGAGGCACAGGTCTCCTTGGTGACAATTTGTTGTAGGTAACACCACACCTCAGATTACATCACACCAGAGGTGTGACAGGTCCTGAGAAGCTGGGCCATGTGATGAAGCAGAAACTATTATGTCTTGAGAAAAACTTACCATAAAACCATAGGCACTGATTTTCTGCTCCAACATAAACACAAGAAGGGGAGGTAACATTTCTGGAAAACTTTGAAAAATGCTTATTTTTCTGACGCACCCAATTGTACTGGAATACTTGATGTAAGGAAAGAAACAACTACTTAGCTCTCCACTGAAAACTGTAGGAGTGGGTAAGGACTGGGGCTTCATGAAACCATTAGAAAAGAAATCTCAGGTTTTCCCCTCTTTTTGATTGGGCAAAATGAAAACTGGGTTTTGTTCACAAAAATAAATTGAAGAAACCCAGGCCCAATGTATCTTGATGCAGCTCCCCTCTGTTTGCATGCCTGCTTGCCAGGACACCAAAGTCTGTGCCACAGCTCCCCACTTCTCCCCACCACAGAGAATTGCAGTTTGAGCTGCCCGCCAGACCCACCCACTGCTTAACCAAAGATGAGTCTCAGACTGGACAAGGGCAAAATCAAACCCTCTCATGGGGACTCCAGCTTAACCTGACCTGCCCAGTCTTGCCACTCAGCCGTCTGATTACTTAGATCAAAAATTTTGTGGTGGAATTTTAAAATGTTTTTTATTTATTCATGAAAGAGAAAGAGAGAGAGAGAGAGAGCACACCAGGGCCTCCTGTCACTGCAAGCAAATTCCAGATACATGTGCCACCCTGTGCATGTGGCACTTTATGTGCATATTGGGGAATCATGAGCTTTGCCTTTAACTGCTGAACCATCTCTTCAGATCATGTAGTGAATCTTTTATGTCCTTCTTTCCCTAACCTGACACCTCCAATCCATTAGCAGATACTGTGAATCTCCTTCCCTTCAACCGATCCTTGGAAATCCATCAGAATTTCTTTCCCATCTCTTCCACTCTCTCTCTCCCCCGAGCTCCAGTAGCTCCACCTAGAGAAAGTTGTGGTTTCCTATTTCACCTCTTTACTCGCATCTCTGAGCCCCTAAGACCTATGCTTGGCACAGAAGCCTAGAAGATCTTCTGATATCTCCATCAGGCTTGTCCCCTCCCTCCTAAGACTCCTCATGGCTTCCATGCCTCTCATTGCCTTGAGCACAGTACACCATAGGTCTGAAACTGTGTCTTGCACTGGATCTCTTTGGCTTTCATTCTCAGCTCACAGAGTTAGGCTCTTGCCATAGGGAACTTGGGTTCCAGGCCACACTCTGCCTCTGCTTTGGACCGTCTATCATTTTGCCACCCAGTGGATGGCTTAGTGTAATTCTCTTCTCTTTGTCATCCAAGTTTCAGCCCCCTGTCATATCAGACCCTTCAGTAAACAGAAGCCACCTTGCTACCACATTGGCTTGCCCCAGGGAAGCACTGATGTCCTTTTGTTTGTCATTTATTCTTTTCCTCTAGAAAACTGTTTGTGAAAGTCTACTTCATGCTTACTCCAATGAGTGCTTACTAAATGATGGCCTGGATAAGAGACTATACCAAAAAAAGTTGTAAACAAACAAAAAATAAGGAAAGATAGATATCTTGGACTCCTTTTGAACTTGCACAGGGTAGTCATTCCCAGACCCAGTCCTGGCACAGCCCAGGGAACAGAAACTAAATAATAGAGTGCTGGGAACTTACTAGAATCTTTATTCCTTTTAATTTTTAAAATAAATACATGCCACAAATTAAAAGCATTAAAAATATTCATGCCCTTTGACTCAGTAATTCTCTTTCTGGGAATTCATCCAAAGGACATAATCCAAAAATATGTAAATGCCTTATACACAAAATTATTCACCACAGGAGAACTCATAATAGGAAAAAAAAAAAAAACACAAAAAAACACCAGGAACAATGCATTTATCCTACGATAGAGGAATGAGTCAAGAAAGTACATGGCCACCAGAAAGAAACAAGAATATTGAAAAAATAACGTTTATGCATAATGTAAAGCCAAGAAGATGGGCCAGAAAAACAGAACAGTGGAACAGAATAAGGAGCAGTGAAAGCAGGTACGTAGCAAGTGAGGGCACAATATGGAAACCATGGCCAGGTCGGGGTTCAGGATGAATTATTTGATAACTTAGTACTGGGTTGACTGGTTTTATATGTAACAAAATAAAGTATATCTCAAGTAGTTAAAATATGAGTTCTGGTGAATTAAACATATTAATTCAAAAAACTACAATTTTCAAAATAGTGAAAGAGGATGTTTGTCTTTCTGCTCTCAAAACAGGGGGGACATTTTGTAAACACACCAAGAAGATAATCATATGACAAATGATCCCCCTGAATACTTCAACATGGGAACAGTTCAGTTGACAAAAGTCATATGCAATATTGCAGTATAAGTGACACGCTGGGAGAGAACTAATAGCCAGAATATACAATAAACTGTTACAAAACAAAAATGAATGTAGTATAAACAAGCAAAAGAATTGAATGCACCATTCCTAGAAAATAAATCAAAATTTTTAATAAAGCTAGGAAAAGATGTGCTATCATACTTGCAATTAAAAAAAGAATATTAAATTAAACTATTACAGAGCTGGAGTATGGCTCAATGGTTAAAGGTGATTTTTTGTAAAGTCTGACACTTGGGGTTCTACTCCCTAGTACCCAGGTAAAGCCAGATGTACAACATGGTGCAAGAGTCTGGAGTTTGCTTACAATGGCAGGAGGCCTTGGGCATGCTTTCTCTCTCCCTCTCTCCTTTCTCACTCTTTTTCTCCCCTTAAAATAAATAAAATATTAAACAGGAAAGGAAACCTTTGCATACACATGCCAGTAGCAATTAACAAAACTTATCTACATATTTGTAGAAAAGTGACGAAACAGAGGCATTCACAGACTCTCATGTGTGTCTGAAAAACCTCTACTCTGTTAGCCATTGTCACAGTGATGAGAACAGTAACACACCCTATATCTTTCCATTTCATCAATTTTCAAGGCTTCCAACTGAATCTTCCCTACATCCCAAAGCCCCTCAGGTCTCCCACTCTATAGAAATCTTTGTTATATGAGCTATGAGAATTTTCTCTTAAAAGTTTTAAATAACAATAAACCCCACAATGACCATTTTCAGGTTATATCATTTAAAATCTTGTATATATTTATTTTTACATCTATTAAGTTTTTATGTCTTTACGATTAAGCTCTAAACCCTATGTGCAGAAACTTCAATCGTCCTTGGATGGGTCAGTCTTTATATTTCCACTGCCTGCCTGTCACACACTTGCTGTGTGTTTAATGATGCAGTGTACATTGTGTGTTACTTAGTTCAAGATTTGAATAACCTTACCAGTCAGGAATTACTATTGTCCTTACTTTACAGGTGAAAAAAAAAGAAACAAAGTTCAGAAAAGATTACATGATCTTCTCAGTGTCATACAGCCAATACATGAAGGAATTCATGTTTAAAGTTGTATAATCTGGCTCCAAACTTGTCCCTTTTAACTGGGAGGGAGGGAGGGAGGGAGAAAGAGAGAGGGAGAGAGAGAGAAAGAGAGAGAGAGAGAAGCAGAGACAGAGACAGAGAGAGAGAGAGAGGAGACTGGGGAAACACCAAGTAATGGGAAGTCATATAAGTATGTGCCCAAATATTCATTGATAACAGCATTCTTCTCAATAGCCAAAAACTAGGAACAATCCAAATGTCTATTAACAATGAATAGATTTTTTTTAATGTGCTACTTAAGATTGGCATGTTAGTATTTGTATAGTAGCTTCAATGTCCCCCAATAGACTCAGATGTTCATATTAAAAAGCATGTAACTTAGCCATTCTCTCTCTCTATCTGCCTCTTTCTCTCTGTCTGTCACTCTCAAATAAATAAAATTTTAAAAACCACAAAAAACTTATAAAAAAAAAAAAGAAATAAACTAGGGCTAGAGAGATGGCTTAGTGGTTAAGTGCTTGCCTGTGAAGCCTAAGGACCCCGGTTCAAGGCTCATTTCCCCAGGACCCATGTTAGCCAGATGCACAAGGGGGCGCATGCATCTGGAATTCGTCTGCAGGGGCTGGAGGCCCTGGCGTGCCCATTCTCAATCTCTGTCTATCTGCCTCTTTCTCTCTGTCCGTCGCTCTCAAATAAATAAATTAAAAAAAACAACAAAAAAGATATATATATGGCATGTAACTTAGGTTTCCAGCTCCCTGACTGGAAGAGATATCATTGTGTGAGGATCCTGGGGCTCAGAACCTAAGGAGTTACTGGGGGTGGGTCTGAATTCTAGCCTAAGGTATGCAGAGTATATTCTCCCTGAGTTTTCTGCTGTTGGCTGTTTGGTTGTTTGCCTTTGCTTGGATCTGTGACCTGGTCCAGCTTCTCCCACCATTATGGAACTTCTCTTGGACCTCTAAAACTGAAATAAATACCATTCCTCCCATTAACTGTGTCTGGCTTGGAGGTTCATCCCAGAAGTGTAGAGCTGACTACAACTACTTGATTATGATCCCAGCATTGGGAAGGTGGAATTAGGAGGATCACAGCATCAAGGTCAGGCTGGGCTACATAATAAAACCTTGTCTCAAAAGGGTGCTATTTCAATACAATGGAAAGCTATAAGAAATGAGAGGCATGCAATTTTGATACATGCTATATAATACATACTTCAAAAACATACTGAGAAAAAGAAATGGAACACAAAATTCCATATAGTTATTAGTGTATGATCTTATTGGTAGGAAATGTCCAGAATCCTACCTATGCCACATACTTCATGTGTCATCTCAGACAAATGATTAATCATTCTGTGCCTCTGTTGCATTGGTTATACAATGGGCATATCAATACTGAATGTGATGATTAAGCTAGATAGTACATGGATCAATGTCTGAAACAGTAAGCACTCAATAAAGGACACTACTGTTAAATGATGGAGAAAGTCCCAAGGCCAGTACTGCTGTGTATATGAAGTAACACATATTAGCAAAGCATCCTATGGAAAAGCCCAACCAGTTTGCATTCTGAGGACTTGGGTCGATATACTGGTGCCATCACTTTTCTGTATTTGGGAAAGTCACTCAAATCATTTGCTTTATCTATGAAGATAGGAGACAAGGGTTGTCACATCACAGTACTATTAGAAAGAGCCAATGAACTGGTAAAGTGTAAACAGCCAGCATTTACCAGTTTTTATCCATCACTTTTGTTATGCCTATCCCTGTCAGATGTGTAAGAGACACTCAGGATAGGTATCCTATTATCAGAAAGGGAGTCACCTAATTAGCACAGTCCTAACATGGTTAACATAATATTAACCCCATCAGCACTCTCCCACAGGACTAAAACCCAGTTGCTCTCTTCTGTCTGTCTCCCTCTTGTGGCTGAGACTGCAAACTCCTGGAGGGTAGGGGGATCTCTGTTTTTTATCCAGTACCAGCTTGGGAAAGAGCAAGAGTGCACTGACACCTCTGTTAGCATTCACAGTAGCCGGCTAGAGCAGTGCTCTCCTACTGTGTCCTTTACACACTTGCCTCAACTGCACACTTGTTTGGGGGTTCAACCTAATTTGCATCTCAGAAAGCTCCGCATCTACCTGTTTAGTTTATTTCCTTGAACCCATGGCTCCTGCCAGCAATCAAATTTTGCCTCTACCCCTCCCATCTCTACAGGACTCAGGGAGTTGAATTCTAACTCTAATCCTGAGGCTTTTTTGCTGAGTCACCGTTAGCAAATCCAAGCCAGATTACTGACTGTTCAAAATGTCTGTAGAAGCAGGTCATGAGGCCTTAGTTTCTCCATCTGTTAAGTGTAAGGAAGACTCTAAGGGTCTTTACAAAGATATTCCTCCAGAATGTCTATTGTTTTTAGGAAAATTGGTTATTCACTGACAGAACCTTCCCTCCTCCCCAATTCTTGTCTAGATTAATAACATTTCTGGAGCATCTTAGGTCTAAAGCAGAGAAAACATTAACACCACCTGATAGAAAAGAGTCATCTCCTTCCAAAGTCCAAGATAGTCTCCATAGAGAGAGCAAGTAGATGTCAACTCAACCCAAGGAGCCTCTGAGACGGAGTTGATGTCACTCCCTGGGATTCTGTGAGCCTAGCACCTTAGATGTGCTACATACCATCTGAGGCACTAATGCTGCAGCAGTGAGGGTGATGTGGTAATGCACATCACAGGCCCAAGTACAGCCTCCAGGGACATGTTGGTCCATTGAAATTCATTAGATTTGATTGTTTAAAGTTCATTCACCAAGCAAAGGTAGACATAGAACTTGGGACCCTGAGGCTGAAGAATTTCAGATTCCAGACCAAAAGGAGCCATATAGTGAGAATACAATTACATAACTTTCTGTTCTTATAGAGCTTATATGCTCTATGGGGTACATGGAGAATGCTAAGACTAGTGATTGAAATAAACCGTTTATTAGAAAGTGACAGGTGCACACGAGAAAAGATATGGTACCAAACATGAGAACATGACATAATTGGACAGGAGAAAATAAGGTGAGATTTAGAAGAAAACATTGCCAACAATCCTTTGGGAAGGAAATACAACCTTGTTTCCAGATTGAGCCGCAGTGGCTCAGAGTACAACACAGAAGAAGATGGAAAGGGAGTCACTCGTTATCTGTAGGGATTCTGTGTGGCACCTGAGGTAAAGAGATAAACTGGCTCCAAGTTATTATTAAATGACAGCTGGGATGACCTGTGTGAGGCAAAAGAATGTGATGCCATGGGAAGGATATGACAGGGACCTATGTGGTCTAGGGGTAGGAAATGGTTTCTTGTGAAACTGACCTTTAAACTGAGACCCAGAAGAGTTCGGTCAGGTTCAGTCGGGTGGCATGGCAGGACAACTTGCCGCACTGGCAGGCAGTAAGCAACAGGGTAACAGGAAGTGGGGCCCAAATTGTAACACCTCAAGGATTTCCTTCAGTGAGCCACTTTCTTCAGCAAGGCTTCACCTCTAAATGGTTCCATAGCCTTCCCAAATAGCATCACTAGCTGGGGTTTAAGTATGCAAATGCATGAGCCCATGGAAGACATTTGACATTCAAAACACAACACTCATGCAGCATGTGTGTGTGTGTGTGTGTGCGCACACACACACACACACACAGTAAATGTGCTGTTTTATCATATGCCATATGATGCATGAAAAATTACTCTCCCTAAAATAATCCTTTGCCCCCAGGCTGGAAAGAAGGCTTAGTAGTTAAAATGTTTGCCTGCAAAACTTAAGGACCCACATCAGCCAGATATACAAGGTGGCGCATGTGTCTGAAGTTTGTTTGCAGTAGCTGGATGCCCTAAAGGGCCCGTTCTTTCTCTCTATCTGCCTCTTCCCCCCCGCCATCATAAATAAACAAATAAAATGTTTCTTTAAAAAATTTCCCACAATTCATGGTCTAGAAATAAATACATATGAAAGCATGCCTATATTTTCATTCTTTTCCTATTAATATGAAATAGTATAATGGATAGAAGTTATTGTCTTCATTCTAGAGCACAATATTAAGCAGTGTATAAAATTTCAACACTAGAATCAGTAGACTGCACAGAGTAGATTGTGTCCCCATGAGTGGGTATCACCCAATTAACAGAAAATCTGGACAGCACTAGAATGTTAAGCAAGAAGTTACTGTCACTATCTGTTGGTTTGGGTTTGAACATCAGTCCTCCCCTGCCTCAGAATCAACTCCTCATAATATAGATGTGTTCTATTAGTTTGCTTTCCTTTGAGAACTCCAAACTAATAGAACTCTGGTATGTTACCATTCTCTCTTTTAAGTAAAAATAGAACTATTTTTCCTCCAGGTAGAGCAGAAGCACTAATTATCAATAGTGAGCAGCAAGGGACTCACTAAAACATTTCACTAGATATTATTTGTTTTGTTCCAACATCTCAGAAGCAGTTTGTTTCTTCTTCCTTGTTTAACTGCATGTTAGAAAATCATTCTACAAAAGGGGGACAGGAAAAGTGATGGTTGGGGTTCCAGGATCCTGACTGGCTTTTGCAGCTGTGCCCCACTCTACATAGATGAACTTGGATAAATCATTTCACTTTTCTGAGATGGAGGGTCTGTTTATTTACCTGCAAAATTCTAAGTTTCTGTACCTTATTGAGAGTTCAAGATGCTGATCATTTGTAATTTTCTTTCCAAACCGCAAGACAGTTAGCAATCAAAGGGCACAAAGGCTGCAGGAGTGAGCAGGGCGCCGTGCAAAACACACTAGTTCCGTTGCTTCTGCTTCTTGTCCAGCCATCATAAGTGATGGCTGAAAGTGACTCAGAAATAATAAAGGGAATTATGATCCACGGCTGTGGAAGCTCAGAGAGTAATTCCAGCACAGAGCAAGTGATTATGCACTGCAGAAAATTAAAACTCAAAAACAAACACACACACACAAAAAGCAAGCAAAGGGGAAAACAAACAAAACCAGAGACTACTCAAATCCCATTAGAAACACTATTTAATAAAGCAAGCTCTATTTTCTATAGAATTCTAATCAAGGAACATTTTGGCCACACAGATGCAATTAGAGATATCTGGGATTTCAATGAAATGCAACAACTAAGGACACAGAAGAGAATTTGTAAAAGAGGCCAAGTCTCCCATCCCAGGCACCAAACTGTAGGATACAGAATGGCTAAGATCAGCCCTAGATATGACTCCCATAAGTCAGCTCTACCTTGTATTTTTGCTAGAACACAAGAACACAAAGCTTGAAGCAAAGTAAAGTCCGGCAATAGGCCACCAAGTGAGGACAGGCTCCCTGGGTGGCCATCTGGCCTTGTGTGATTTAATGAGGAGAAAATGTGAGGAGGTCTGGCTTTGCTCTGTTTGGCCATGGTGAGAGTATAGCCCCATTCCTCAGACTGGATTTGATCAAGCTGTGCCCCCGCTTGCAAGCTGTAAGCAACTAATGTAATTTTCAGTTAAGCATAAGCATGTAAGTCCCTCTCCTATGACTTGGATTCAGATAACGAAGAACAGAACTGATTTGTTTCACTGACATCATCCTGTACCTTGAGCCCCTGTGCCCCTTGCCAGTGAGCTTTTGTTCTGTTTTCCAACGCCCTCCCCTATGTAGGCTTTTGCTATGGGGCTCACTGCGAGCTGTTACCATGTCCCTGCTGGCTGTTCCTGTGCCTGTGTAGCCTGTCCCTGCATTCCGAAGACACATATTTTGGCTGAAATGCCATCTCTAGGAAGAAGCCTTTCCAAGCACTAACATAAGGCAACTCCAGTCACTGTGCCTGTGTCCGTTTTATTTTCTTCTGGTCACTTACATTGCCCAATTCTCCTATCCTCCTCCTATCCCTGCTCTATACAATAAACTTCCAGAAAGCTTTGATTGGTTTTCCACTGTATTCTTAACCCCTGCATAGATTCCTAGCAGAGAGCAGATGCTTAATAGTATCAAAAGAATGAATAAATAAAATGGTTGGTTGTTTGAGGTTTCTGGAAAGACTGTTTTAGCCAAGAAATATTTGTTTCATTTGCTCATTCTTGAGTACCATGAATTTTCCAGGAGCTGGAGACACAGCAATGAATTAAAACTGACCTGTGCTCACAAGGAATGTGCAGTGAGGACATAGAGAAAGACAGCCCAGCAGAGCAGTGCATATGAGGAGCCGGTCAAAGTAAAAAGGAGAGCGGGGAAGTTGATAATGCGATTGGAACTGTAACATGGAATTTCACAGGTCCTCATCATAAATAAGTGGTGGGCAGTAGCCCATCCTTTTCATGCTTTCTCAGCCTCTACTTCCTGTGGCATTTCTCTTCTCCTAAGACTTCCTTTCAAATCAGTGCTGGGCCACATGTTTATCACCTCTTAGTGACTGGAGCCAAAGTCCCCAAAGCCCACAAGCGCAGACTTATAATTAACTGATGTCCTTAATGGAGAGGCTCCTAAATAGCTCCAGCAACCTTGAATACAGAGATGCCACGGAGCTTCACAAAATGAGATTCAATGGAGAGATGACAGATGTAAAGTAGGAGTCTAACAGCCCAGTTTCAAGCCCATAGGCCCACCAGTATTAGCCATTTGTCTGTAGATAAGCTTAATCTTCCTTGGCCACTGCCTCTCTGGTAGAATGTCCTTACTCAGTC
This sequence comes from Dipus sagitta, assembly GCA_036346955.1. Taxonomy (NCBI): domain Eukaryota; kingdom Metazoa; phylum Chordata; class Mammalia; order Rodentia; family Dipodidae; genus Dipus; species Dipus sagitta. The sequence continues at coordinate 12,514,236 of CM070781.1, forward strand.
CTCACTGAGGTATTAAAGTAAAGAACAATCTTGCATTTAGGAAGACATGACTTCAAGGCATAAGGAATAGGTTTAAGAAACATGTTTTGAATTGTACCAAGAAGAGCGAGCTAACTGAGGAAGTGGTGAGACAGAGAGAAGAGTCACTGGATTGGGAACTAGAAGTGTGCTGCTTTCTTCGGTATGAAAAGCAGTGTTTTCTCTGGGCTTGAACCTTCTCCTTCTTCAAGTAACTTAGACATCACTGCAGGTGGCCTTGTTGAGCCAGCTTTATCTCAAAGCTACCATGTGCTTCTCTTTAGTCTCAGCCCATTTTCCTCACACACTGGGAAGAATACTTTTGGGTTTCCTGGCTTATGAGGTGATGATTTCTCCTGATGAGAAACTGAGTTTATGGCAGGCATTGACTCAGCTACAGTCCCAGAACCTGGGACAGGGCAACATCTCAATAAATAACCTGAGAGAGCAGATGGAGATGCTACTGTATTTTCATTATTTTAAGTTTCAAAAGAGAGGTAAAAAGGAAAAGCATAATGCAGTGTGGAAAACAAAATGATGAAACTCAAAATTATTTCAAATCTAGTTTCTACTAGTGGGATCATCCTAGAAGGCAAAATGTGACAGGGACCTTGAATATGACCTAGAAAAATGCTCAACCAATGCAAGGATCCTTGGACAGCATTCCTAATACCATGTTCAGTCCACTCAACTAATAGGAAGCACTAAAAGGCTCAGAGGGAAAATACATCCTATTCACCCATTTCCTTTGATTACCCAGCGTTAGAGTTAGTTACACATTGAGGACCTGAAAAATTAACCTTTTCAAAACAAGAAGGGATAAGACCTCCAAACATGAGGACACAACACTAGATCCTATGGCCTCCCTTCTTGTTCAGCTATACCAGCTGGCCCAGAGAACAGTTATATGCTCACCCAATCTATGGAGGAGGGGAGGTGGTGCTACTGTCGAAGAGCAGCACTTCACATGTTGCTCAGTCCCATTCCTATATGTATGGCAGAGTGGGAGTGAAACAGCCCTGCAGACAAACCCAAGCCATCTGTGCTTAGAAAGTATACTTTGTTTCCCATGAAGCCATAAAAGGTTTCATATAACACATTTGCTTCAGAAAGGACAGATTCTTAAATGAGAGTGATTTCAAGATCAGACATCCTGTGGTGCACTTAGGGAGGGAGAGCAGCAGCCGGTTATCACCACTGTTTATCTGAGCAGCCTGAGGGTCAGCCAGCAGCAGCACAAGTTCAACTCCAGAACCCCAAGCCAAGTTCTACTAAGAAGCTCCCATCCAGCCTTCTACCCCCCATAGCTAGATGGCCTGGCTGACACATTAAATTCTACCTTGTTCCCCTAAAAAGACAGCACAAGCTGGGCATGGAGGCACACTCCTTTAATCCCAGCATAGGTAAAGCAGAGGTAGGAGGATCACCATGAGTTCAAGAGCCCCCTGAGACTACATAGTCAATTCCAGGTCCGCCTGGTCTAGAGTGAGACCCTACCTCAATAAACAAAACAACTACAAAGACAGCACAAGAAAGAAATAGAATGAGATTTGTGAAAAACATGCATGTTTCCTGAAATCCTCCAAGTTAGAGACAATGATAAGGGACGAAAAAGCCAGTTTCCAAGTCTAATTTCAGAACTGAAGGGGTCTTTGTACCTGAGCTATTTCTACTCTCTGATTTTGTATCCAAAGACACTGATACCTAGCCTAGCCTTGCTAGTTTTTAAAGTCTGAAATGGACTGGTGACATTAACCACTACTTAAATAGTTGTGTTGATTAAATAATAATGCAGGAAATGTGCTTGGAAGGGAGAAAAAAAACTGTTATGGCTACCTAGCATTATTTTTTATTCAACACACAGTAATTGAGTTTCTCCCACATGTCAAACTGCAGCAAGTGATGAGGCTACAGCAAGAAATGAAGTAAACACTGGTGGTATCCTGTGACAGCAGGGGTGAGACGTATGAAAGCACTGTGGATTCCTGCTGCGGTAACCAACAGTGTATAAGAGCACACACCTAGTCACAGATGGACTTGAAACTGGAAGTTTCAAGTCAAGTAATTTGGAGGTTTTTAATTTCTTGAGCCCTGTTGGTATCCTATTAGCAATATCCTCCACCTTTTTGAGGGAGTCTGGTGAGAGGTAATGTTAGTTTTAGAAGCCCCTCTTCTCGCTTTTGGTGAGACAAGTTCAGGATGCCCTCCCTCTCTGTTAGTTGTGAACCATTTGGAACCAAGTCAGGACCAGGACAGCAAAATTACAGTCCCTAAAGAAACCTTAGTGATAGCAGAGGAAGACAACATAGGTTCAGAACCAAACGGACAAGGTGAACTTTGATCTCACTGTTTGCAAGCTATAGGAACTTTCATCAATTACTGAACCTCCTTAAGCCCCAGTTTTTTCAACCGTAGGCTTGTTTGGAGTTATATCTCGCAAATTTGGTTCAGTCATTAAGTAACAGGGTATATACAAAGAGTGAGGCATTACATTTCGTGGACACTCAATAAATGGCAGTTGTTATAAGATGGAAGTGAGGAGAGGTAATGTGCACAGGTTTATGATGCATGCCTGTGTCTTCTTTGCTCAAAGCTCCCAAAAGTTCCCAATCAAGGTGGAGTAAAAGGTGGTTTAGAATAGACCACAGGACCCTCTGCAACCTACCTACTCTATCCTCTTTACATTTCCTGCTATGCCCATTCCACGCCAGCCACACCTTGCCTTCTTTCACACAGCCAACTACAGGCTACCTTTGAACTTGCCAGCCCTGTGTAGAAGACACAACAGGATAATGATGAAAAGAATGGCCTACAACATCAGAACCCAATGTTCGAATCCTGACTCTGCTCCTTGCCTGGTAAGTGGTTTGGACAACTGTCTTGGATAAAATGGTATGATCCCCACAGGCAGACGTGTGTGAGTGAACAAGGGACTCCAAGGTGATTGTTTGGGGAGGCTGTGGACTTCTGGTGCATGAGGCGTGGCTAGCAGAGGTGGATCACCAGGCGTAAGACTTTGAGAATTTTGATCCAGCCACACTTTAACTTTGAGCTTTGCTTCCTGTTTGCCAGTAGATGTGACCAGCTACCTCACGCCCAACCGCCACAAACAAGCCACTTCATCTGTCATGCCTTGCCTAACATGATGCACTGTATTCCTTGAAACCATGAGACAAAGTAAACATGGCTTCCTCAAGTTGCTTTTGTCAGGGGTTTGGTTTTAGTGATAAGAAAAATAACTAGGAAAGCAAGTTACTTAATTTAATTTATTCATCTATAACATGAAAGTAATAATACAACTACATGTCTTATGAACCACAATCTCTCTGTATAGGCAAGAAATAAAGATGTATGCAAGATATTGAGTATCTTTGGGCTGCTTGACTGCCTAGTTGGCATGTCATTCTAGCGCTCTGCATCCTTCATAGCTAATCTGTACCACAAATCCAAGAGAAAACATTAGTAGTCTCATTTTACAGGTAAGTAAATGGAAGTCATTGATAATTGAGGAACAACCAGGATGTAGATCTAGCCCTAGCTAGTCACAAAGGTCCTTCTACTCTGTGTACTGTTCATAAAGCTTCAAGTTCAAAATCACTCAAATAAGAGGTACACACACAACACACTTTTGTTTACTATCCCTACAGACCCTACATCTTCTTATGTCCATTGAACCTGTGCCCGCCTCCTGTCTTTCAATGCAGGGGCACATGGGTAGATGTCATTCAGAGAGGAAGAGAGCTGAGGGCCCCCAAAAATTTGCAGTGCCTTTGGTTACTTCATAAATATGTGTAAAGAAACTTGAAAATCCTTTCCTAGCAGTGACGTCATCCCCAAAGCTTTTTCCAGCACCCAACCTTGCAATCAGATGACATGCAGAAAGAACACAGCATGCTGTCTGAAAGTATGGCTTCTTAGCATCTTTTGTTCTTGTCTATCAAGTGTCCATCACTTGGACCCTCTTGTTCAAAGAGAAAATGAGGTAAATCCATTGCAGGAACATACATGTGAAAGGTAAATTACAGCGTATGCAATGCTCATTTGGAAACACAGATACAAAGGCCTAAGTTGGTGGGTGTTGTCTTCATGTGCAAAGTGTTATTAGCCATTTGGGCCAGGAAGTGATAGAACAGAAGGCACAGATATGCTCAGGGGCAGGGCTGTGGAGCACAGGTCCTTGCAAACCCACATGCTGATTCTACTAGAAACATGACCATGCCCCAAAAGTCTGTATTTCTCTACCTGGAGGATGAAAAAAATTGACAGGCTAAACAAGAATACTGAGCAGTCTAGTACAGAGGAAAATGCTTCTGCAACATCAGCCTGTCAGTGTGCCCACGGCCCTTATAACAATGGCATAAAGACTAAGTATGTAGAGAGCTGAGGTAGTCAAGCATTGTGTGACCTAAAATGTTAAGATAGGTGGATTACCACTCTGAAAGCAGATTAAATAAGACCTTGTCAAGAGTCAGTGTTCAAGGTCATGATTTATGGTCTGCCTTTTAGCAAAAGCCACTTGACTTTACACTTGATTGGCACCACTGATGTTGCACTGCACTGCACTGATAATGATGATGATGAGTATGAAAGCAGCAAACGTTTCTATATGTGCCAAGAACCAATGCTGAGCACGTAACATGTGCTTCCTATGTAAGGCCATCAGTAACATTATGAAGAACTTATGGTCCGTTTGACAAATGGAGAAGCTGTGTCCTAGCAGCACTCAAACTTAGGCTGGGTGTATACTAAACAACACTGTTATATCTCTCTGGTCTGTTCTACTCCTTTGATCTGAGTTTTTGGACCTGAAAAATTGTGAGCTGAGTTGATTTCTAAAGAAACACACAGAAATCTGGAATACCAGAATTCCAGACCATTCTCTAGTCTTTGAAAAAGTACAAGAAATAACATGTTTCCCCAGGGTCACAGAGGCTAGCCCGAAATACAGGGCCCTGTGGTGAACAACCTCAGAATTTATCTTTCTTCTGGTTCATGACATGCAAAGACATTCTTCTGTTCCTCCCAATAGCTCCTCCCCACCCTGCCATGTACTGTCAGTGCTTCTGCTGATATCAGCAACACAGGGACAGGAAACCTGCTCAGAGCACAGTGAAGCTCAGACTCCTTGGGTGTAGACAGACTATCCATATGGCTCTGGTGCTCTGATGCCCTCCATACAAACTATACCTAGTTTGCAATAATTGAATGAGTGCTGCTTTATGATTGAAGAGGTTAATTGTTAATAATGGCATGAAAATGCTTACAATACAATAGTGAATAAAGGACATCAAGTAATACATGTATACATATACTTACTATTCTCAATTTTGTAAAATTCTTTTTTAAGCCCCAACTGTGAGTAGCTGAACTTGGAATGCACTAAAGAAAAGTTCTCTCATCATGATACACAGGGCTCTTGGGAGTTCTCTCACACAACACCAGTGAGTGCTGAGTTCTCTCCTGCTTCAGAAAGAGCAGGGATTGAAGACAACACAAACCAGTGCAAATCTACCCCAGTTACTTCTGGGGTCCCAGTTCTACCATAGGCCAGGCCACAGCAGATAAGGGGGAGCGGAGTCAGCTCCTCAAGAAAGTTTGCCATGCTCTGTTGAGAAAAACGCCTTTGGGGTTAGCATAATTGTACCACTGTAGTGTGTCCACCCGCACTCCAAAGACTGAGAGCCCTGTTCTGTCTCGACAAATGGGTCAAGATGTAGTGGAAAACACCACCAGGGCTGTGCTGGGACAGTAGCCGTTACAGCTGTCTTTGAAAACAGATGAAACAATATTCTGCAATATTCCTCTGATACCCAGTTCTAGCTAAGCACAGGATATGATTTCTGAGATATGCATGGTGTATAAACAGGACAACATAGATGGCATATGGCCTGTTAACTGGAAGCGGCAAGGGATCTATCGGCTCATCCTTCCTGCCCTGCCTGCCTGGACCAGGGGAGAGAATTACCTAAGCATCCCTCTGAGACCTTGGCTTCTCCATCACTGCTCAAGAAATCCACATTTAAGAGTCTGTTCCTGGAAACACATTAGGGTTTTTGGCTTATCCAAAAAGGTTAAAAACTCTTATGACCCTCAAGTCAGCTTCATTTTCCCTTCACATTTTAGAAGCAACACTCCAGGGACTTTCCCCAAAATGAATTATGCAAAAGAGATAAGATGAGATCCCACCTGCTGCTAAGGGACTTGCCTTAGAAAAATATTTTCAGATATTCATTTCCTGATATTAATGACCACTAAATGGGAGTGCCAATGTTTGGATCAGACACCTTAGGAAGAAAGTTTAAATATATGTATATATATATATATCTTTTTCTTTTTAATAATTTTTATTTAAAAATATATTTTTAATTCAATCTCTTCCCAGCCAAAGCAGAATAGACAAAATTCTACCTCCATCATGATCCACAGGCTGTATAGCTCCTAAGTCCACCCATCTCCTAATAACACTCTTCCACTTTCCTAAGCCCCTTATCAACCACTCCAGTTTCCAGGGAGACTCGTTAGCAGTGCTGGCAAAGGCTGTAGTCAGAATCATTATCAACCACCAAGCTCTGCTCCCCTGTAAGTTTATCTGGTTGTTGTAAAGTGAGCACACAGGGGAAGCTGTTGTTATTACACTGTGCCCAGAGCTCTGCCAGGCACTTAGGGATGGGTCCCCACAGCATATTCACTAACTATAAGTCTCTGGTGCACAGAGAAACCACTGTGGGCAAAGCCACCCTAATCCAAGGAATGTGTGATTTCTGTGACCGCGTGGACATGCTCACAGAAACATGCATCTCAACAGAGCAGCACGCACATGCACACTGACATTAATGACATTGATATTAATTCTGGTTCACATAAGACTTAGAACTACTGAATGCCCCTCCAGTGGCTGAGCCTTCCTGTGTGGGGGAAAATACATCTGCCTTATCACAGGTCAGAGGCTCCTGTCTGCACCCTGCATGCTCTGCTCCCAGGTCTGTGAGCACAGCCCCACTGCCAGCCGCACAATACTCCATGCACTGTTCTTCCCAAAGCTGTTGAGATGGTTTGAATGTAAAAGGTCCACATAGCCTCAGGTGCTGTTTCCTATTTAGTCCTGAGCTTGCAAGATTTAGAAGATAAATCCCTGCTAGAGGAAGCGTGTCACCAGAGTTGGACCTTGGGCTGGAGTTCAGCCCTGTGTTTTCAGAGTAACCTACGGCTTGCTGGTGCTGGCTGTTGTCTCTCTACTATGGATGTATGATGTAGTGAGCCAGCTTCTACCACCATGATGAGGCTTCCTCTGGAATCTGTAAGCCTGAAACAAACCCTCTCATTGCATAAGCTGCTTCTGCCCAGGTGTTTGTCCCTGTTGAAAAGGTAACTCTAATAGCTGTGATGCCTCAATGCTGCTATAGTTCCTTCTTTCCAAAGATTAGAGGGCCTGGAAGGAAAGGGACTCATTGTTGACATTTAAGTAAAGTGACTAAATGGAAAGGCAAAGCTTCTCTTTGAGTTTGTTTTATTGTTGTTGTTGTTGTTATTTTTACCATATTTTTGCACCATGGTAACAACTACAACACCACTGAGCTACATACTTAGCCCTATGTTTTGCTTGCATTTTTTAAGTGGCTGCTTAGGAAGGAAAAAGTACCAAGTAATACTGAAGAAGCATTCACTCTGGCATCCCTCTTTGACTTAGTAGCCATGTATTGAGCACTTACGGCATGTCATGGACTAAGAACCAGGTACATGTGAGGAAATGTAGACACAACTCTGCCTCAGAAATCATACATCCACATAGAGGACACTCAGTAACCACAAATCATAAAAAGAGGGTGTGACAAGACTTTCTGGGGCCACTGCTATGGCAAAAGAGGGGCAAATCTTTGTTCAAATCCTAATATTGCCACTTGGGAGACAGAAGGCCATGGGGATACACATCCTATGGAGTTTGTGACTGAGACATGGGGACACGTTTGTTCCTTTGTATAACTTATGATTGACTATACTTCCACAGATAAAGGTTTTTATAAGGCCTACAGTCAAAGGGTCACTAGGTACACTATAAATATTGTGATTAGAAAGGAGTCCCGAATTCAGACTTGCTTCCAACTTCTCAAATGTGAGTGAAACCCAGCATGAGATGGATGTATCTGATCATCATTTCTTCCTCCTTTACTGGTGGGCATCCCCTGCTGAGTGGTGAAGTCTAGACATTAGGGTAGTAGTTAAGCATCAAGCCCCAAATGGCTGTGTGGCATCTGATTCTAGGTGCATCAGGACATCTTCTTCAATAGTCTTTCATGCACAGCAAGAGCAGCCAGGCGGCTCAGCAGAGGCTATGCACCCAGACCTGCAGGCTGATGGGGCAGCAGGGTAGGATGCCGTGGGATGGCTGAAGCTAGACTTCAGGTTGGCAATGAGATGCTGCCTTGTGTTATCAGACTCCCAAGTAACCAAAAATATGCTAATTCTTCAAATCCTGGGCCTTTCTGTGTATCCCTGAGAGGTGCAGAGGGTAGGATCTATACAGATATCTGACCCCAAGTTAAGAGAAACCAAACAGCACTTGAAATCCTTGACCAGTCTTTCATCATAGTGTGTTCCCCAGAAGATGGGGTATCTTGATGAACAAACATACCAACAAATGAATGAATGAGTGAATGAACAAGTGAGTGAATTCACAGAAGCAAAAATAGTTTGAAATCTGAAGCTGCCTCAGGTCAAATCCCTGGAAAGAGGCAGGTGTCTAGAGTGGGTATCACCCTAGCCTCCACCAGCCAGTACTGCTGGCAGGAAAGGGGTGTTGGTGTTTAATTAACTCCTTCTGGTTTGGGCTAGGGAGGAGCAGCCCACTTCTGCACACTGATTACAGTAACAGTGGGGTTCCACAAAGCCTCAGGACCCATGTTGTTTTGGATGCTCTCTATGGTGTTCCCTGCCATTGGAGCAGAGCGGTGACAGTAGATTTACTCTCCTAATTATGTTTGGCTCTAGTTAAATTAGTTTTCATTCCCTGAGCACACACTGGCTAAGGGAGGTGGAGAAGGCAGGGGCAGCATGGGCCTGAGAAGATGCCAGGGTGTGGAGGTAATCTTGTCAGAGGGTGATGAGCCTGGAAGAACAATGGGCCAGGCTCAGGCTGATGTTGGCCCATAGTGGCCCATAGTGGCCCAAGGAAAAAGTGGCATGGGGAAAATGGTGCTCTGCCTAAGATGTCTCTGTGTGTGCATTCATTCACAGTACAAATATTGTCTACAAGGAATCAGCCATGGAAGGAAGAGGAGGAACAGTGCAAACACACAATATTTCCTGACCTCATGAACCTGCATTCTCAAAGGAGAGTGAGACAAGTGAGTTTTTATTGTAGTTGTAGCCTTAAACAGCAATAACAAACAACACAACTGCCATATATCCATATACTCAGCGCTTTCTGTATACCTGACACCTCATGCTCATTTAGTCTATACTAAACCCCTGCCAGATGGGTACAGTTATCCCATTGTACATATGGGAAAATTGAGGCTCAGAGAGCCTTGGCTATTGGCTGATAGACAACCTTTTCAGGTAACCTGTAATGCAACATTACCCCTTTATGTCTCTTTCAAAGCTCTGCAGGTAATACCAGCTACCACTGATTACAATTCCCACCAGACTCAGCCCACTGACGGTTACAAGGTTCTCACTTCCTTGTCTTTTGCCTATGCTCTAGCATGGTTTTCAAGGCAGCATTTACTGGTCACATTTTTTTTTTTCAACTAACTTTGAGGCTGGTGAATGTGGACAGCAAGGCAAAACTATTTGGGAGGAAGTCGGGCAGGGTTCACATACAGATCTGCATGACCCTGAACTCTTCTGGCTGCTGCTGAATAAAAATTTGCAGGCTTTGGATGGAGCTAGGAGATTCTTTGCTTAATGCTTAAGAAAAATCAGCTGGTGTGCAGAAGTCCTGGCATGTGGAGAAGTCCACACAGGAAGTGCCAGTCCCTTGTGATTTCCCATCTTTGCAGGTGACCCAGCCTCCTCCTTACTGCACTTACAGTTACTTTGAAAGGACCAGACACAGAAAAAGGCCTAGAACCCAGAGCAATGGCTCACTACAGAACTGTTATATTCATGCTTCTGAGTGGAGCCATCTACAAGCAGCCAGGCCAATGCTGCACTTGGATGACAGCTCTATAAACTTGTTTGCCAAGGCCTTTCTTAGAGTTCTTTTCACTCTGCCACACCACTATTTTCTGGGGAAGCCCAATTTCCTGGCTCTAGGAATTTATTTACATAACTACCTGTCATTATCAACTGTGGGGGAGCTTTCTTTACTGAAACTCAAGCCAGCAGCTCACACCACTGCCACAGTTAAGAGCATGATAGAATTTCCATGTTAAAACCTATGCTTCCAGCCTTAATCCTTTACCTGTTTTTCACATATATTGGTGGTGAACCCAAACTTAAAGGAGGATTGTCAAGTCAGGATTTTTTTTTAAACAAAAGCCTTTACAAATGTAGCTCCTTTTGATTTATAAACACTGTAATCTTCTCCAGGCCTTACATTTTTTTTTTGACAACATCCAGATCAGAACCAATTTAATTTTGAAAGATAGCTAATCAAGCAATTTGCAGTTGCACCTCTGCAGTCCTCACTGTTGTAAAGAGGGCTGTGAGCTCCACACTGAGAAATCAGCACTTTATTGAAGATTACAAGTTGACCCTTCAGGTATCATAAAATGTTTATGCCTACTTTCCAGGATTCAGAGACTTAGCTTGCATTCATTTCAGCAACAAGTTTAAGCATGTCAGAGAGCAACATGGAATGGTACACAATTACATGGCTAACACTTGATGCTCCAAACATTTTTCTATGAAATACTTTATCCTTTGAACTCATGTATATTTTAGGGGCTTGCATGGATGAGTTCCCAATTTCTAAAAACTTAAACAATCACTTACACTTAGAGTCTCAACACACTAGAATATACTTACATAATGAAAAGTAGAGCAGATTTGAAAAGTCCACATACTGAGGTCGTTACAGTTGCCCTGAGTTTTTATCTCTCCTTTTTATTGAGCATTTACTCTGTAGCAGGGATATGAGATATCCTTGAAACTTATGTCCCAGTTAAGACAATGTGGCAATCCCTGGGTTTCATTCAGTAAATCCTTACATTCCGATTATGTGCCCCGCTCTATTTAAAGTGCTTTACAAGGCTGGAGAGATTGCATAGTGATTAAGGAAGGCACTTGCCTGCAAAGCCATGGGACCCAGGTTCAATTCACCAGTACCCATATAAAGCCGGATGCACAAGGTGGCACATGACTCTGGAGTTTGTTTGTAGTGGCTGCAGGCCCTGGCACACTGATTCTCTCTGTCTCATAAATGAATAAATAAACAAGCAAATAAATAAATAAATAAAGCGTTCTCTAAATACTTAATTCTCATGACAATCCTATAATGTATGAACTAGTTTGCTACCAACCTCCACCCCTCTGCCACCTTTGCTTCTCTTTTCTTTCTTTTTGTGTTTGTGATTTTGTGCTTTGTGTGTGTGAGTGTGAGTATGCACTTTTCATAGCTCGCATTTGTAGGTAAGAGGACAACTGGGGATGTCAGGCCTTGTCTTCCACCTTGTTGGAGGCAAAGTCTCTTATTGTTCTCTGATGCATCCATCAGGGCTCCTGGCCCATGAACTTCCTGAAGATTCTGTTGTCTTCACCTCTCATCTTGTTGCAGGGAGACTGGAGCTACAGGCTTCAGCTTTATGTGGTCCTGGGGGTTCAAACTTGAGTACTCATGCTTACAGTGCAAGTGCTTCATCCACCGACCCATCTCCCTAGCCTGCTCCCCACCAGGTTTTACTCTTCTTGTTTACTTGACTTCAGTCTTAGTCATGAGATTCTGTTTCTTTCTACCATATAGGAAAGAAAGATTCATCAGAAATACTTGTCAGATTGTACAATATAATTTTTGAGATCTAGTTCACGTTCTAGTGTAATCATGGATTTGAAAATGGCTCCAGGTCTAATAACTCTCATTCTGTCAGATCTTGTTATGTAATAGTTCTCTCTGAGAAGCTTCACTTTTGCCTTAGAATGATGCATCACTACTATTGGGGAAACACGCAGCCTGGACACATTTCCCTGCCAACTTGGGCAGACTGACATGAAACTCCAGTCTTCCTCTCATCTGTTCTCGTCCTTTGACCCTCCCCTTCACTCCACTCCTCTGTGCAGCTAAAGAGATCTTTTTGCTCAGACAGGAATTATGATAATGTATAAAGTTACTTGTTACTTTCAAAATTATTTCTAGAATACTCAGGTAGAAAAATACTTGGATATGGGGATCCAAATCCCAGCTTTGTTCCATCCTTATTATGTGATGACATGAGTCACCTAACTTCTCTGAGCTGTTCTCATCTGTAGGAAACCTACTTTGTAGATTTTTTATTAGGTGTAATTAAATTACATGAGGCAACATAGTATCATATTCCGTTCTGGTCACTTCAAAAATGTGGGCTTTCTACCAATCCCTCCTGCTTTCATGTATATCAACTCATTTTGTCTTTCCAGGGCTACTTGCTACTGTTCCTGTCATATAATGGAAAACCCATTTGTGCTTGAAAATGACAAAAAGGCCTCTCTCCATCCCTAAGTCTTAGAGGGAAGGTATCCCCCTCTCCTTCTTTTTCTCAGATTTTCTGAAGTGGACTCATTTCCATTCAGACCGCCGAGGACACTGGTTGGCTTGAGTGTTTCCATCTTTCTGCCTCCAAAGTATTTGAAAATGGCTCCAATCATTTATGCCAGAGGCCCAGGTCTGTATAATCAGAAACCTTGCAAGTTGGGAAAATGGATCCCTTGAAGGGGAGGATTTCAAGCTCCAAGCTGAGTATTCACTTGGTCACTGTGGAAGATGACAAGTTCAACAATCACAGCCTTGCTACGACCCCTCAAAGAGAGTCAGGTCCCCAAAGACAGCCTCTGGCTAGTGTGTGCCACGGCAGGAAAGGTGAATCCCAGTAAAGGTGGAACCTGGTTATAGTCTCTGAACAGTTCATATATTTCCTTTCCTCACATGCCAGCCAGAACCCGCAGGCTTCCTTCAGCTGATAAAGGAGAACAGCTGAAAACCAGCATTCATGTGCCTTTAATTCAAGCCTTTTGGCCCTTCTCTCATCCTTATTGTGTAGCAGATTACAAGCCGCTTCTACCCCTAGGTTTCCAATATCAAAACACTCTCTAGCCTGGGCAGGCTGAGCCTGGAGGCCTGGGTTCTGAGTCTCTAGCACCTGTGGATCCTCAATGTTGGGGTGCTCAATTAGCCTTCAGGTTTGGCAGGTCACCACCTTCCATGCACAGTAGAGTCAGCTACCACCAGCTTTGTGGTTGTGGATTCAAGTTTCTCATTTCTAATCACATGAGACTTTATCCAGCAGGGCTTTTTGCTTAAGGTAAAGGATGTTATGTTTTGCCGACAGCCACTCACACATTCCAAAGCAGAGTGTTTTGTTCAAGTCAGGAAGTTAAAGCACCTAAAGAGATCTGAATCCTTCAGGTAAATATTTTACAACTTATTGCTAAGGGGCAAGAAAGAATTCGTATTTACAGCCTCTCATTGAAGCCCGAAATTATTCACACCTCAAAGGGGTTTTAGAATAAGATGGTAAACAATATCCATCTGAACCCATGTGTGGTTAAGAGTCACTACATAGTATTAGATATTTGGGATAGGAGCAGTATTAGATGGTTCAGCCAGGCCACCCCCTTCATTTAAAGATGGAAAAGCTAACCAAAGAACAAACAGGGTCCCAGGAGAGATGAAAGCCCTGCCTGGGACCTGAGGCTTCTTCCCCAGCACCCTCAGTAATGTTTTGGATTTAATACCCAAAGACCACTGAACGACATTGCTTCTTTCTCCATACTCCAAAGTCTATTGGCATCTTCCAGAAGAGTCCTGTCAGTCCTGGTCTCATCTAGCAGAGCAGGACCTGTAGGAAGCCACTGAGAGAAGACCTCAGCAAAGTGACAAATATATGCATACCCGGAAGGCATCTTAATTGACAGGAACTGGGAGCCAACAGTTGCCTTGGGCAAGGATTTAAAGAAACCTAATACCAATATGACAGTCTCTAGGTGGCTGCAACTCCTGCAGACCTTCCATGTGCCCTTCAGTCTGCCCAATGGTCTCCTTGAAATATGCACAACTCATCTTCTGACTCCCTCCTTTCAATACGTTCTTTCAAGATGCAGAGCATAGAAGGAGAGACATGCTGCATTGGAGCACTGACTTTGCTACTGAGCTGCATGACCTTGGGTTTGTCACTCAGCTTTGCTGTTTCATTAGTTAAATATCAATAATAGGGGTATCTATGCCACAGGGCTGATAATATCAGGAATGAGTTAATACATCCAAACAATCTAAGACAATAAATGTTTGATCATATTACACAATATTAAATTGAGCTTTATTTAAATTCAACCTTTTGAGGCTGATGGAAATGGTAATTCTGTATGGATCAGTCTCTGACTGAAGCCTCATTGTTCCTTCTCTAGATGTAAATCAAGCTTTGCCTGCTCTTAGAAGCAGTATATAACACTCTGAGTTTATTCCTTCATACTGTCAACAAGAGAGTTTTGAACAAACATGGCCCAGGGCAAGGCAATGAGAAGACACTGTAAATTCAACAGTGGACAGGATCCATGTGGTTCTTTCTTTAAAACCAAGACAAGGAAGGAAAAGAAAAGAACCAGAGTGACAGTCACTAAGACTGGAGATTCTGGGCCAGGAGAGGGCACCACAGAAAGGCACCCTGGAAAACATGGTCTTGTTGGGGAGCAGAGAGGAAGGGCAGGGTGTCTTCCTAAAGCAAGTATCCCAACTTAAGACATACAGAAGAGTAAGCATCAGTCTAGAAGCAAGAGGAAGCCTGGGGAAGAGGACTTTGGGATAACTTCACGCAATGCAAGTATTGAGTACCCTGGCCTCTGCTCCTCTGAGCCTTGCTGCTCTCACTGCAGCCGCTGCCAAGCTTTTTCCAGAGGAGGAGGTCAGCAGGCAGCCCTGCAGGGAGAGGCAGCTTCAGGGCAGCACTTGAGATGGTTCACATTAGTTCAGCTTGGCTTGAGAGGGAGGCCAGGGGTGGGGGCAGAAATCTGGGGTGCTACTCCACAGTGGTAGACCCTCAGATAGGTCCAGAGAGCACTCCAGCTTCATACTTTGCAAATCACTTCTGACACCAATTTTAATTGTCCTTTTATTTGTTTCTGTCCAACCATCCTCTGAATTTTATGAAGATAGGACTGAAGGATCTCAACTCCACCCTCACCTCTAGGATCTGCACCAAGCCTCACACAGGGCAGTCATTAGAAGGCAGCTATCATCAAAACTAACGTCATTCCCACTCCCCATTGTTGAAATCCAGACACGCAGATGCTGTTGCTATAGTACCAGGTGGTGAACTGGATTTCCTGGAATACTAAGATTCTGAGAAACATTAAGCAATGTGTCAGATATCTGCAGGGAAGAAAGGGCTCCTCAAAGACAATGGTGAAATACTTGTTTAAAAATATTGAGTAGAGGGCTGGAGAGATGGTTCAGCAGTAAAGGCACTTGCCTGAAAAGTTTGATGGACAGAGTTCCATTGCCCAGCACCCATATAAAGCCAGATGCACAAAATTGTGCATGTGTCTAGAGTTAGTTTACAGTGGCACTAGGCCCTGGCATGCCCATTCTCTCTCTCTCTCCTTGCAAATAAATAAATAAATAAATAATACATACATACTAAGCAAAGCTAGCACATACATATTTACAAGCTCATGCCACTGAAAGAGTACACAGACTCTCCAGTGTAGGAGCCAGGGCTTCTTGAAGAAATGGTCAATGGTAGGGCTATAACAGTGAATATATAAGCCTGAAGTGCCTCAGTGTGAGAGGAAGTAAGACAGAAGAGAAAAAGAGAGAGAATATCAACAGGATACACGAGTCATATTAAAGGAACTCCTCACAGTCACAATCAGAACAATCTGAGTAACAAGTGATGAAGTGCTGGACTGTAACCCAAAGTATAACAAGAATGCCATAAATCCATACTGATGTGACCAACAGGACAAATAAATAGATGGGGAAGAAGATAAAAATCTATAGAGAAAGATAATTCATGTAGATATAGTCTTCGCAAAGAGGGGAGGCATAAGTCCTACCCCATAAGCAAGAATGAATGATGCTTAGTGGCTTCCTTCTAAAGTGTATGGAACAGAAAGAGGGGAAATGTAGGGGACATTTGCAATGAGAAACCTCACAGTTGTCATTTTGCAAAACCAATTAAGCTCACTTTATTTTTTGCCACTAATAAGCCACTGTGTCAATATGGACCTCTGAAATGGTATGAAAATGGGACAGCCTTGCTGTTCTTTCCCTCAAACCTATCACCCTCCCTCACCAGGAGAGCTTAACAGATATCAACACCAGTACTTCTCAGAACAGCATGGCCATTCAAAACAAGAAGCCTCTAAGAAAATGCTTCAGGCAAGAGGACCTTATAAGACCATATGATGTCTAAAGACAATGGGGTACCTTGGATGGGTACATTACCTAGGAACTGAAGAAATTTGAACAAACTACAGATTACAGTTAATAATGTCATGTTAATATTAATCTTTTTTGTTAGGAACAATGTAAGATATTAACTTTGAAGACTGGGCATGGGTTACATGAGAATTCTCTACACTACTTTAAAACCTTTGGGGAATCCAAAAAGTAATCTAATGACTACTTTAAAAAAAAATGTACAGTGTGTGTGTGTGTGTGTGTGTGTGTGGTGTATGTGTGTGTGTTATGCACATGTGTGCTGAGGCACATGCCTTGTGCATACATTGCAGAGTCCAGAGGAGGATGTCAGATGCCCTTCTCTAAGGCTCATCTATTTCCTTGAGGGAGTGGCACCTCTCCGTGAACCTAGAACCACCTTTTGGTTACACTGTCTGAACAGCAAGCCCCAGCAATCCTCCTCTCTCTGCTTCCACCTGCTCGGCATTGGGGTTACCAGCATGCATAACCATATCCAGCTTCTTTACGTGGGTGCTAATGATGGAAGTCAGGTCCCTTTTCTTATACAGAATACAAAGGTTAGTGGTAAGACCCTACTGCTGAAGATACCTTATGTGGTTGGCACGTAAAATGGAATGGCATGACTGGAAGCTGGAAGTGAGTCACTCCCCAGACAGTCAGCACATCTAGTGCCAGAAAGTGCTACATGGGCGACTGGGGGAAAATGACCAATATCTGTCCAAGCAACTCATGGTCTCACCTACTTAGCAACAAATAACCTGTTTTGATGCCCACACAAGTGTAATAGTGGCACACAGCCATGGTGGGGAACCAACTGCTCTAGATTTAGCTAACTGATCCCCTTAGTGGCACGGAACCCATAGCTGGAGCTGTGAAACAAGTCAGAACCATATCTAAATATGAGCCCATTCTCCAATATCAAGCTACCATCAATCGTGGGCTACAAGAGGGCCTACACCTATTAAATTCTCTATAAAAAAGTAAGGGTTATCTCATTTGTCCTGGTGCTAACTTACTCTCCATTGGAGAATCTGCTTCTCTTTTTCAGATAGATGTAGATCCTAAGGAGAGAGCCACCCCATCATACCTCAAAAGGGCCCCGGCTGAAACTAAGAAAATTGGCGAAACAAGCAAGGGGGCTGTTTTCCTGGTGAACCAGGTACCAGTACAAGGGTGAAGGAAAGCAACACAGAGAAAAATCAACTTCTACCAATTCAATGATCCAGAGACCCAGAGGCCCCCAACACCTCATCACTGAAGCAGACCAAAAATGAACCCAACATGCCTCAGGGAAATTTTGCGGAAGAGGGGGTGGAAAGAATGTCAGAGCCACATGTTGGGTCATGATATGCAGAGACATTTATCTTACTCCATAATGCATGACCCATATACCTCAACAAGGAGGGGCCAAGGGATGGGGGTAGGTCATGGATGAGCCTAATAATGGTACCAAACTGACTGTATTTGCTGAATACAAAACTAAGTAATAAAAAATTAAAAATTAAAAAAAGAAAGCCCTCTTGCCCATTGAGCCATCACTCCCAGCCTAAAAGTCTACTTTTTTTATAATTTAGGTATTTTTTTTCAGATTATTAGCCCATCTAGTACTAGAAGGTACTCCATGAGCTACCAGGAGAAAGTGGCCAACATCTGTCCAAGCAAACTCAAAACCTAAGCGACTCAGAAGCAAACAACCTGACATGATGCTCACACAAGTGCAAGAGTGGCACACAGCCATGGTGGGTAACTATCTGCTCTTGGTTTGACTAAAAGATCCACTCAGTGGAAAGGAAACAATATCTAGAACTGTGAAACAAGTCAGAATCATATCCAGATAATGATTCTGCCTTTCATTGTGAAACTCCCACTAGCCTTAGATTATAAAAGTGTCTAAATCCTTTTAATTCTTTCTAAATTAATAATGGTTATCCCATTTAACTGGTGCTGACTTCACTCTCCGTTGGAGAATCTGCTTCTCTTTTTCAGATGAGAACTAGACTTGAGGAGATAAACGACCCAGTGCACTCCAACCTGGCCTCAGCTGAAAACACAGAGGAACTTGGGAGATGACCAAGAATGCTGCTCTCTCAGTTAAGCTGATATCAGCACAAGGGTGATGGAGAAAGATACTGAGGACACTCAACACCTACCAAACCAGAGATCCAGATGCTCCTAAGTGCCCATCACTGAAGTAGACTTAAAACGCTCCCAGCATGGCTCAGGAAATTTTGTGGAAGAGGGGGCAGAAAGATTGTTAGAGGCAAAATTGGGACATTCTGCACAGAGACATTGCTTTTCCCCCATAACTGACTGTTGCCCCCATAATGCATGACCCACAATCCCCATGGGGTTTACCTGTGAGTAAGGCCTCTTCAGAAAAGGGGCAGGGAGGAGGGAAAGGATGGTACCAACATGTGATATTTACATACAAAATATGTCCATATCTAATAATAAAAAAGTCCTGGGTGGAGAGACGGCTTAGCAGTTAAGGCACTTGCTTGCGAAGCCTAAGGACCCAGGTTCAATTCTCCAGGTCTCACTTTAGCCAGATGCATATCATGGCACATGCATCTGGAGTTTGTTTGCAGTGGCTAAAAGCCCTGGCATGCCCATTCTCTCTCCCTCTGTCCCTCTGTATCTAATAAATAAATAACTAAAATGATAAAAATGTAAAAAGTCCTTATTATTTGACTTTTAAAATATGTTAACATGCTGGGATGCATTGTGAGTCTTTAAAAATGAATACACCTGATAAACTAAATAGCTGCTGCATTGTTTTGGGGCCTAATGTTCTCCAGAATAGCTGGAAATGATAATTGCAGTAGTAGTAGTGGTAGTGATAAGCATTCTTTAGAGAGATTGAGCATCATAGTTAATGTTGGGCCTGCCTGTTCACAGAGAAGCACCACCACCCAACAGTTAAAAATGTTAGGCAAATGATTTTATTTAACCACACCTTAGTTTCCTTGGCTATAAAATGAAGTCAGATGCTGGCCAGCTCAGAGATGGAGCATGAGAATACAGTGTATTTATACAGAAGTGAGTACAGTACATAATGAATTCATTGTTCAGTATATGCCACTCTCACTGTGACTTCTTAGGGTTGTCTGTAAGTCTCTTGTCTATATTTTAAACACCCTTACATGAAGTAGTTCTGAGCTAACAAATAGAATGGAAAGAGTTTAGATGACTTACTTCAGGTCACTTAGCTAGAGAATGGTGGGTTCAGGCCCATCTCTGAAGTCCAAGGTCCTGGTTCATTGAGAGAAGAAATAGGACTCTGAGGACCAACAATCCATGAGAAATTCAAATGGACAAGAAGGAAACTGGAAACATTCAACACAGTTTCAAAGTTAATCATGGGGTTGGAGAGTTGCAATGTGGCTCAGTTGGTAGAGGGCTCGTTGAGCCACTCATGAAGTCCTGGGTTTGATCTCTAGCATGGCATAAACTGAGTATGGTGGTACACTGTGATCATAACGATAAGATAGTGGAGACAGGAGGATCAGAAGTTCAAGGTTATCCTCAGCCAGTCTGGAATACAGGAGACCTTGTCTCAAAATAAAGGAGGGAAGTAGCTAATCTTAGTCTGTGTGGCAATTCTGCCAACACCTTCCCATCTCCAAGGAAGTCCTGGTGGAAAGGTCTTCTTTGCTATAGCAGCAAAATACTCCCATCTCCCTCTTCCACACCTCCTAAGGGCAGACACCTAACTGCCCTTTCTCTACCCAGTGTTCTCTGTAAGAACCAAATCCCCACCCCACTCAGTTCCCTCCTAAAATGAGCAAGACTCCATTGTGCACATGTTTGGTTGTTGTTGCTGGTGGTCTGAGAAACCAGGATTTATATAATTTATAACTGTGTCAGTGACAGAGATTCTGTAGTGCTTGCTCAGCATTAAAGTGAGGTTTGCTCTTTTTTTTTTCTTTTTTAATCTGCTAGCCAACTGTATAATTAGGAGAAAACAAAGCCAGAAAATACAAAGCTATTCAACAGGAATAACTAAATCCTACAGAAGTCTAATGGAAGCAGAAATGGACCTCCCTCCCCCCCTGCCCCCACAGACACACAAAGCGCAATGAATCTCCAAACACTGAACAAGGAGCTTGGAGCCCCTGCTAGCTTTAAGCAGAGATAGAGTAATGCAAGGTGTCTGTTGGGTGGACTGCATCAAGTGAGGGATTCTCTAAGAGTAGAGAAGTTGCCCATGGGACATAAATCCATGCTGATTTTCTGTCCCACTGACAAGCAGATACTGGTCAGAAAGTGTCTCCTGTAAGCTCAGACTGCAGGGAGCAGATGGAAGGAACATTTTCTTTCTATCTGCTTCTTCTTTCCCTCTGTTCCTTCAGGAACGTAAGCTCCTGCCAACGTGTAGCCTATGCTCCAGTTTGTACTAGATTTCATTTCTCCCCTTACAACTATAGAGGTCTTCAGAGTAAAGAAAATAAACAAAAACAAAGACTTGGAAAAGGAAGTTGGGGCATCTTGAGTCTTCTTGACCCAATCTCCTCCTCTTCTAGAGAAAAGTGTACAAAACTGGCTTTATATTTGGCAAATGCCTAGCCATGAGATAACATGTAGGATGCTTTTTTACATTGATTTCATACAAACCAAGATAATTACGATAGAATAAGTGTATCCTCTGAAATATGTTGGGCCTACTTAAAAAACATTTGGTGTTCATCTGAAACTCGAACTTTATTGTGCATACTGGTTTCTTATTTGTGAACTTTTGTAACCCTACCTGTAGTAAAAATAAATTTGTTCAAATGGCATCACCCTCAGATATCCAATATTTGAATAAATTAAAATGAAGCAACAAAACTGAGGCTGAGGAGGGAAAATTCAAACAATAGCAGTAACACTGGAAAACAAATAGAAGCTTCCAAACCCAAGAGAAATGTTTCCTTTCTTACTACCAGGGAATGTGATGAAAAATTTTAACTACCACAGATTGTCTTAGAGCTAATATTTAGCTTTGTAAGTGGTGAAGATGATAATAATAGAAGTGATTCTCATCTCTAAATAAATCAATCATTTCTGATTGGTCACTGCTCTGGAGAGTCTAGTGTGTGCATTTACCTGTAAACATATTTTAGAGCAAATAAACATGCTTGTTTGAATTTTCCCTTGAACTGGTCACAACATCTTACCAGGTCCTTCCTTAATTTTACTAGTTCAAATAAAACTTTAGTTTGTGATGGTTTCATATTTATTTTATCATTATCAAAAAGTATATCCATTGACAACTTGTCATTTTCCCTGCAATAAACCTGGAAGCACTTCAAGACAAAGAGTACCTAAGCAGCAGAGTGCTATTAAGGAGTGATGAAGTGCACTGGACTGGGTGATCAGGAAAGAAGACATTTCAGAGTGACAGATACAGCCTGTGTTGCATGCACAAAGCCTGTGTTCAAATCCCAGTACCACACAAAACAAACAAACAAACAGACAAACAAATAAATATTTCTAAAATTTTAATTATATAATTTCCATGGCACCCTGTCCCCAGGTGTGGCTTGTGTGGCTCTGATATGGCTTGCCCTGGGCAATTCAAATTGCATCACCCTCAGATATCCAGTATTTGAATAAATTAAAATGATGCAATGAAACTGAGGCACATACAGGCCTTGGCAAATTCTCTGCCTCTGTTTTTTTTTAACTACTTTTTTGTATTTATTTATTTATGTTGGGGAGGGGAGAATAGGCATACCAGGGCCTGCAGCTACTGCCAACAAACTTCAGATGCATGAGCTACCTTATGCATCTGGCTTATGTGGGTGCTGGGGGTATTAAACCTGGGTCCTTTGGCTTTGCAGGCAAGTGCTTTAACTGCTAAGCCATCTCTCCAGCCCCTCCTCTGCCTCTTCTTAATGGCCTCACCAAGCTCTCCACCTCCTCTGTGTTTGGTTTAGATGAATACCCACCTGCAAGCTCCCATAAGCCACTTGAGCTTCAGCCACCATAGCTTTTTCTCTCCTTGTTTTGCAATAACTGTCTAATTGTCCGGAGCCTACATAAGAGCACACTATGTGAGAGCAGGGATGAAAATTGGCTTTGATTTGTTTAGTCGTGCACGCCCATCTTCAGGCAGAGGATGTAGCACAAAGTGTTACAGTGAAGCTCAAACATTTGTTACCTGAGTAAATGGGACTGGAGTATGCTACAACCACTTCTGCCCAGAGGAGGGGGAGGTTCAAAGGATAATTAATACAAGGCAAAAGGCAAGCACACTCCTAAGTGTGTTTTTGTAGGAAAATATTTTGGAGGCCAAAGTCACTAAGCCATCAGACTCCTTAAGAACTAACTGATTCACTGTCATTCACATTGCCTTCAAGGAACTATACCAACCTAATTTTCATATTTTTCAAGTGCACAGTAAGTAATTTCCATCACTCATCCTGTGAAGTTCAACTATAAAATTAGACAGGTCCACCTGAAAGTGCACAATATTTACAGCCTTCCAAGTTCCCTATCAAAAGGAAGAAAGAAGAAAACACATTTTTGAACCCCACCTTCCTAGCCACAACATGGAGATAAATCAATCAATGTGGAAAAGGTACAGTGAAGAGAGGCGAACTCAGGAACTCTTAGCTAATGTATTGCCCACCTCTGTGACTTCATTATCATTTAATAGCTCCAAAGAGTTCCAGGATCCTGCGTAATTGCTCAGATTCCCTAAGGACAACCTGGTTTCCAGCTTTCTCTTCCCAAATGCTCACTCTGGAGGCTGTGGTTTCCATTTGTGAGAGTCACTGGTTTCAGCAGTACACAGGTGAATTAGCTAGATACCATTTATGGAAGAGCTCAGAGTCTCAGAGGCGTGAGATGGTGAGATGGGATGGTGGGCAACTCCCTCCTGCTTCCCCACAGGACCACCCGTGGCACAAACGTCTTTGTGGGGGAACACACCTCCAAGCTAGCATTCCCCTCTGTGGAAAGTGAACTGAGATGAAGTGCTCCTGCCCTTTCGCCCCACAGACGTAGCAGCCAGAGCTCCTTGCAGTTTCTTTTCTTTTGCAGTTTAGCACTGTTTCCTGTGAAACGTGCTAGCAAGAATTATCAGAAAAAAGAAGTAAAAGACTGACAGGAGTCTCAGGATCCTTTCTGGGTGTGGATGGAGATCTGGGGATAGGCATGGCTGCAAGTAGCCTAAAGTGTGTCATAGAAAGAGCTGGTGAGTACAAGCCATGGAGAGCTGCTTTGTCACTAACTGATGGTCATTTTGAAGAAAACAAGTCAGGTATGTTTAAAAAGATATATGTAGACATTATGAGGTTGCCAAAAACAAACACAAAAATCAAAACTCCAATAACTAAAATACACCATGTACCCTGAGCTTGCAATGGGGTGAGTCCTCTGGCAGGCAGTTTATTCATATGCATCCCAAGTGAGCCTGTGGTGCCGGTGTCTGTTTCTATCCTTATTTGAGAAAGGGGGAGAGTTTAGAGGCTGTTTTGTAACCTCCCCAAGATTGCAACAACATGGGGACAGCACAAAAAATCAACTTCAAATCAACCATCAGAACCTGAAGTCTTGGCAGCCAACAGGTATTTGGATATAAGGTGCAAGAGTTCTCACCTCTGCCATCTTCTCCCCTAATGAAGTAGTTGATGGCCTCACAAACTAGAGGAAGTTTCCCAAAGCCACACAGTCAGGAAGTGATGACTGCCAGTACCGAAGCGACGTGGAACATCAACGTTGGGATTCACACAATCAGAGTAGGTGTCTTCCTGCAGTCAAGAGGTCCCTTCAGCACCGGCTCAAGAGCAAACATATTCTGCATCTCGTTACTTAGAGGAAAGACTTTTAGCATTTTCATCCTGCCTTAAAATAATGATGTTCCCTGGTGGGCAACATCAGTGATGGTTTTGGTTGTTTGTGCATTCGGCTGATAATCACATCATATTGATTTAGAATTCACTAACCTTTGTTGGTTTATTTAGTCCAGAATTTACTTATTAACTATTCCCTCTTCAGTTTAAAAGTTCTAAGCCTATATAAAGTCTGTGACTCAAATTACCAAAGTCATCAAGTTCTTGGGACTCAGGAAAATATGGTTATTCTCAATATCTTAGAAGAATCCAAACTTTCTAAGACAGCTGGAATTTTATAAAATCTAAAATGTGTATGATTATATATGTGGATATATAAGGGGAGGCATATGTCTGCCACCGCACAGGGATAGAGGTCTGAGAATAACCTTAGGGTATTCTCCTCTCTTTCCACCTTGATTCAAGTCTCCCTTGTTGTTTTTGCTACTGTATGTGCACTAGTCTGGATTCTTCTGGCTCAGTCTTTTATTGGTATAAGTGCTTTGGGATTACAGACACATGTGCCTCTTTGCAACCAGCTTTTATGTGGGTACTAGGGAATCAAACTCAGTCCAGTAGGCTTATAAGAAAGTGCCTGTACCTTCTGAGCAATCTGTCAAGCCCTAAAATCTTTTCGACTACTTCTTTTGGAGTGGGAGAAAAATGAGTATACATTTATATCACTTAATGAAAATGATGCAGAGTTCAATTATAAGGAGTGCTTGAATACAGAGCAGAGTTCACTCTTCCTTTAACATTAAGTCAAACCAGCAAACACTTTCTTAGGCATGTGTACAATTAAGTTACTAACATCAGGATTAAAGGAAATGTGCATGTCTCAGTGTTGCAAATAAGGAACAATTTTTCAATGAGAAGGAGAAAAATGGGGTAAGCTTACACAGACAGTGTGTGGATGGGTGCTGGGGTCAGGAGTGAGTACGCCAGATCCTTTGCAGGGCTTCTTCCAACTCCTGGGTCTGAGTTGCCTGCCTTGGTCTGTGTGCTGGAGGGCTCAGCATGAAGTAGGTAAGATCCTTGTTCCCTTGCTCCTCCCAGTCCCCTGGTCCTGGTAGGTCCTAGTGTGCCCTGCCTGGGGAGCCCTGGTCCCTGTGTGAGCTGTGGAATCAGGCCTTTTGCTCTGGTGTCCTGACTGGCCACTGGGTACCAACATCTGTGAATGGGGCAAAGGACAAAAATGTGCTTCCTCCTTAATAAAATAGTGTCTTCCTAAAATGGGTAGACAACAATGCAAAGAAGCCAACTAAAGCCACAAAACTGAGAGACCTCCTCCAAGGATGCCTAGTTCTACAGTGGAAGCTTCCAATGAAATCATAGAGAAATCAACAGAATTTTATTCCCAAAAAGAAAACACAACAACCAATGACAACCTTATTAAAAAAAATTGCTGAACTTGAAGCACACTATCAAAGAACCAACAACCATATCAATGAAATTAAACAGAATCATCTCCTAGAGCATTCAGTTTTTGACAGTAGGCTTAACCTGACTGAAGAAAATGTTAGAACCCTCCAAAGAGATATGAATAAATTAACGGTAAGTCATGAAATGGAAGACCTCAACAAATGATTGATTAACCTTAATGAAAACTTGATCAAATGCAAGAATTAACTATAGGAAGCATCAAGAAAAACAGAACTTGAATTGAAATCATACCTCAAAAAAAGGGATGGACACGATGTAAAACAACACAGCAGAAAAGAAAAAACAAATAGAAATTATAAAAACCAGTCTAGAACCACTCACCAACAGAGTTACTCATGTGGAAGACAGAACCTTTGACTTGGAAGATAAGACAGAAGGAATATATAGGGAGGCCAAAACTGCTAAGTACAAAAACTCAAGTGAACAGAATATGAGGGAACTGTGGGACACCCTAAAATGACCAAACATCTGGATCATTGGGTATACCAGAAGAAGAAATCCACACCAGAGGCGTAGAGAACATATTCAACAAAATTATTGAAGAAAAATTTCCCAGTCTTCCAAAAGAGAGGACCATCCAGATAAAAGAAGCCCACAGAATGCTAAACAAGACCAAAGAAGAAACTATCCAAGACACATCATAGTTAAAACTCTGAACAACAAAAACAAAGAGAGAGTGTTAAAAGTAGCAAGAGAGAAGCAAGTCACAACATACGAATGCAATTCCATTCCAGATCTCTCAATGGAAACCATGAAAGCCAGAAGGGCCTGGAATGGAACACTTCAAAGTCTGAAAAACTATGGCTTCCAACCCAAGCTACTTTACCCAGCAATAGTATCCCTCATAATAGGTGGTGAAAGAAAACTTTCCATGAAAAAACTCAACTCTATGATTATATGAATACAAAGCCAAACATACAGAGAATACTGAACAGTCAAATAACCAATCTCAAGGGCTAACAAGAAGAAGATCCCAAAAACCAAAATAAACCAGGCTCAAAACAGTACATAACACAAGAAAGCACCAAACCCCATACACCTCATCATGGCAGGGATTAATTCAAACCTCACAGTAATAACTAATGGTCTTAACTCACCCATCAAAAGATACAGGGTACTAGGATGGATCCTTCTATCTGCTGTCTTCAAGAAACTCGCCTCACCATTAAAGATAGACTCCTAATCAGGGTACATGTTCAACATCTCTAACCATTAGGGAAATGCAAATTAAGACAACTATGAGATTCCACCTTACCCCAAGTAAGGATAGCAAGCATTAAAAAAATCAAGTGAATACAAACATTGACAAAGCTATGGGGATATAGGAGCACCCATTCACTATTGCTGGGAAGGTAAGCTGGTATAACCACTATGGAAACCAATATGAAGATTCCTGAAAAGGGTGAATATAGAGATACCAACAGACCCTGTTATTCCCTTACTGAGAATTAACCCTAAAAGCTTCACATCTCAGTTCAGAGATATTTGCTCAACCATGTTTATAGCTGCACAATTCATAATAGCTAAAAATTGAAATCAACCTAGGTGCCCAACATTGGATGAATGGATAACCAAGATGTGGTATATCTACACAATGGAATTCTACTCAGCAGTAAGAAAGAATGACACAATGAAAGTTGTAGAGAAATGGTCAAACTTGGAACAGGTCATTCTAAGTGAACTCACACAATCACAGAAAGACAACTGGCACATGATATCACTCATCTGCAGTTCCTAACCTTTATCAGCCCAAGTTACAGACATAACTGAACAGCATCTTGAGGCTAGGACAATAGGGAAGGCAGGGCTTAGGGGAAGGGAAAGGATGGGGAAGGACACAAAGCTGAACCCAAATTGAACTGTTACCATAGAATCCTATATGCTGGAATTTAGACTAAAAGATGGAACCCTCAAAAGCACCTTAGGGAAAGCACCTGAATCTAAAGGCCCTGGAGAGGTGAGATGAAACCTATCCTCAAATTTCTCCTGTTTCTCTTTCTTCTGTCTTTTTCTCTTTTCTTTTCCCATCGTGCTGGCCTGTAATTCCCTGAACAAGGATGTGGTCTATATCCACAGTGAGCTGTTGATCAGAGAGACCTACTAGATCTCCCAAGACAAACAAAACAGGCTTCTGTCAGAGCACTTGATTGTCCACCAGAGGTGAATGATAAGACCCTACTGCTGAAGATACGAGACCCAGTCCCTAGACAATTAAACCATCTAGTGCTGGAAGGTGTTACATGAGCTTCCAGTGGAAAAGTGGCCAATATCTGTCTCAGCAACTCAAAGTCTAAGTGACTCAGATGAAAACAACCTGATGTGATGCTCACAGTGTCATACAGTCATGCTGGGTAACCAACTGCCTGGGATTGGCTAACAGATCCATTCAGTGGAAAGGAAAGCATATCTTGAACTGGGAAACAAGTCAGAATTGTATCCAGATAATGATTCTGCTTTCCATTGTCAAGCTCCCACTAATCTTAGACTACAAGAGGGTCTACACCTTTTTAATTCTCTCTAAATCAATAATGGTTATCCCACTTAGCTGGTGCTAGCTTCATTCTCCATTGGAGAATCTGCTTCTCTTTTTCAGATGGGAGCTGGACCTGAGGAGATAAACGACCCAGTGTACTCCATGCAGCCCCAGATGAAATCACAGAGGAATTGGGGAAATGAACTAGAGATCTGCTTTCTCAGTGAATCTGATATCAGCACAATGGTGAAGGAGATAGATACTGATGACACTCAATACCTACCAAACCAGAGATCCAGAGGCTCCTGAGTGCCCATCACTGAAGTAGACTAAAAATGTTCCCAGCATGGCTCGGAATTTTTCATAAGAGGGGGTGGAATGTTTGTTGGAGCCACAGGTTGGGACATTTTGCACAGAGACATTCTCTCTCCCCCCACATAATGCATGACCCACAACACCCATTGGGCTGACCTGCATCCCTAACAAGGAAGGCCTCTTCAGAAAAGGGGCAGGGAGGAGGGAAAGGATGGTACCAACAGGTGTTGTTTACATACAAAATATGTCCATATCTAATAAAATTATATATATATATATATATATATATATATATATATATATATATATATAATAGCCTAGAACTCATAGCAATCTTCCTACTCTGCCTTCCAAGTGCTGGGATTAAAAGGTGAGAGCCACCATGCCTGGCTAGAAGGATGTACTCTTGATTCCTAAGTGCATATATGATCTCTCTCACACACATGCTTGTGCCATCTCCATGAACTGATCAGTCAGGTGTCCTCATGGTAGTAAACACCATGTCATTTGCACTTCTGCCAACCAAAACGGTGAGCTAAATAAACTTTTTTTAAATTTTACCCAGGCTCTGGGATTTCATTATAGTCACAGTAAGAAAAAAAATGTCTAATATACTTGCCACTGTTTTGTCAATTTAAAATTTATTTATTTAAGACAGAGAAAGAGGCAGACAGAGAGAGAGAATGGGTGTGTCAGGGTCTCCAGCCACTGCAAACAAACTCCAGACATATGTACCACCTCGTACATCTGGCTTACATGGGTCCTGGGAACTTAAACCTGATTCCTTTGTCTTTGCAGGCAAGTTTCTCAACAAACACACCTCTCAAGCCATCATTTTTAATATAGTATGTAATATACTGTGTTCTGAGAAAATGTTTGAGATTAAGGGTCAGCTCAGGCTACTTTAAAAAAGTAGAAAAGACTGGATAGCACTCTGGCTTAAACAACACAAATGTATATATTCCCTATACTGGAAGCAGGAAGTCAAATCAGATACAAGCATGGTTGGTTCTGCTTTCTGGTTTGTTGGCACACCTTTTCTCTATGTTCTCATATGATGCAGGGGATTTACCTTCATGATGGCATCCAACCTAATTATCCCTCAAAAGGTGGTATCATTCACTTCTCCCAGGTATCATGTACAATGGGCATAAGATTCCAACATGTGTATTTGTGGAGGACACATTCAGTCAATTTACAGGATTCTAATATCTTAAAATATGGTAGGCCAACAAAACTCCCCTCTCTATCAACAATATTTTTTCTGACCCAAAATTATTAGTTTGTAATGACATGGTTTTTACCCACCACCATGCTTCACCACATCTTGTCACTCTGTCACCCTCTCCTCCCACAAAACTTTGAGAAGTGTTTAGACAGAAAGTCCACCTTCTCTTGATGAGTGGGGAGGGAAGAATGAAGCAAAATGGACTAATGTTCTGTTCCTGTGAAGATCCAGGGACCAGCAGGAGCTGAGATATGAGATGGGGCTGTCGTGGATGAGGAAAGTTTGAAACGCCGGATGAATTCGATTCAAGCTCATTTGTGAGGTAATTGGGAGCTACTGCTAGTTCTGGGATGGGGAGTATGGCAGGATAGCAATTATAGACAGGAAAGATGCTTCCTTTGACAGTATGTGGAATCAACTAGAGTAGGGAAAGTCTGTGGAGAGAAAAGGCAGGTAGAACCTATCACCAGACTGCTTTCCCAGGACTGTGGCAGGGGAAGAAATTACTCTGTGACTTTTTATATTTCTGGCATGAGAATTCTCTTCCCTCTACTCTTAGGCATCCTTCTTTTCCTGATAACATTTTATGGTGCTCTCTTGAAATATCGTGGCCACCAGGAAGCTGTAGAGATGGCTATTGTTTTTGTGTTTACCAAACACTTATTCTGACATGAGTGTCATAGAGATCTCTTCTGGAACTGTTGCTTTCCAGGACGGCAGTTCTATCCTCTTCATTTTCCAGAACATGAAACTAAGTCAAAATAAAAACATTTAACTTTCCTAACATCTCCTAGGTACCAGCTAACTTAACCAAAATCTGTGTGGTTTTAGCTCCTGGGCAGAAATTAATACTCTATCACATGGATTTCTAAGTCTTCCCCTGTGTTAGTCAATCCCATTCCCAGGTTCACAAGAATATTGCTCAGGCCTTGGCTTATGTACTTAGAGTGAGCTTTGTAATGACTTGATTTCATGTTCCTCCCTCTCCCTAGGACTGTGACCTCTTTTTGAACATTGATTAGAGTTTCTTTATCTCTGTTCTCCCACTACACTCATGGAGGACACTCAGTACATGACATGTGAACAGATAAATGTTTATCAGGCCAGACTGTGTTCTGTGCAACAAGGACAGTTGGATCTGGACATGGAGTCAGACAGTGGCAGAGTAGGTGCCTTGTAAGTCCTCTTATTTCTATATATGCTCAGCACCCATGTTGGTGGGTTCTCCTAGGAGCTGCCTTGTGAGTCACCTTATTTCTATATATGGTATGCCCTGCACATGGACATCTGTGAGTTCTCCTTCCTAAAATTCTGTCAACTATGGATCAAAAATATCTGGAAAAAAATCATTCATACTGAGCATGTACAGACTTTCATTTCTTATCATTCCTTAACAGTGCTGTATAACAACAATTTTCATGGTATTCACACTGTGTTATTATTAGTAATCAAGAAGTCATGGAAAGTATATGGGAAGATGTGCATGTGATGTTGTAGATAAGGAACTTGAGCATCTTCTGGTTTGGGTATTTGTGGGGGTTCTAGAAGCAGTACCCTGCAGGTACCAAGGGAGGAATGCATCTCAAGATTCCTTCTGAAGTAGCTTATTGTGACTAAGAAGAGAAGACCTGTATGTCCCAATTTAGTGCTGCAGATCCTCGAGCCCATAGAACACCTTCCAAACTCTTGCTCAAACTTTGAAATTATTGATGTTTAGAGTGGAGTGTTGCATAGTGCTTAGGAGCCTGGGCTCTGTAGACTGACTAGATTGCATTCCTACCTCCTTCTATTTCCAGATGTATTGCTAAGTCCAAGTTATTTACCCTCTCTTCATCCCCACATTCTCATCTGTAAAGCAGTGCTAATGGCAAGCCCTCCCTCAGAGCATTGCTGTACACATTCACTAAGGGATGAAAAATACTTCGCAAAATACTATGGAAATGTTAGCTGTTATTGGTAGCTTTTTTTTTTTTGCAGGATTGGAGTAAAAAATATTACTATTTTTATATTTCAAATTTCCTTGGTAGGAAGAACCATAGATTAAGTATTTAGGATTGAATCATGTCTATTGTGTGACTACACTGACAAGTTCCTCGACCTGTGGTTGTGGCTATGTTTTAAGTCATCACTCCTGTAATATAAGACAAAAATGTGTTTATAATTTCCTTATCTCATCAAAGAATGGACTGTAAATTCCTGTGTCATGTATTCTGCAAGGTTAAAGCTGTATGCAATCTTACCTTGAAAAATGTAAACAGTTATGGTGTTATAATTACTATTATAGTTACAAGTAGAATATTTTAAGAGCCATATGGCTTTAATTAATCATGGATAATAACCATAGTCATCCTAACCAAGAATAATGCAGGGTTCTAAAAATAGCCTATAGCCTAGGATGGAATGAAAATGAAAACCAGGAAAAATTGCTCAGTGTGTAGGAAACAGACCTGCATCTCCTGCAAGCCTCTGCGGCATGCGCTCACTCTTTCCTTGTTGCACACGTCCCTCCCTTCCTTCTTGCTTTCTTCCAGCTGCAGCCTTGCCTAGCATATATTTCCCTGAGGAATAGCAGCTATGGGCGATTCGGGGAAAATTATTGGCTGCTTACAGCTAATAAGTGCTTCCTCTGCTACACTACAGAGAACAGTATCCTGACCTAGCCATGATTCTCATGGCCAAGTGAGCTGGAGGAAGACACAAACCTTCCACTACACACTCTGCAAGTCTTGTGTTTGGGGAGATTGTAGTGGCTAAAAGACCAGCCAGAACCATCAGCTTCCTCCTACACCAACTCTTGTTTTAACTTGTATGTAGCCTTCCAGGTAGTCCCTTATATCCTCCTTGGTACATGAGAAACTGCCAAGGATTTCTACATACTGCAAAAACACTAGACAGAATAGAAAGTGTATCTCATGTCAAAAAGAACACTTTTTGTTAGAATTTTTGATAGAATTTAAACATTTAAATTCACCTACACAAGATGAGGGCAGGCTCTCCCCTAAGCATTATATTTGCACCCAGTTTCATATATCAAAGGAGTTTATGTACTAAAAATAAACACAAAAATGTGAAAATAATCCTGAGCATACATAGGTTAGCCTGGGCTAGAGTGAGACCCTACCTCAAAAAAAAAAAGTGAAAATATATACTTGAAGCAATCAATGTGGTACGCAAGATCATCAGAAAGACAAGCAATAAAAAGGAAAGGAAAACAGAAAAGTCTATAATCCTACTGTTAGGTATATTTCTTTTTTAGATATGCCTCTCTGGAAAACTGTAGAACAACAAAATCTCAGGAGAAACTCCTTATTTTTGGATCTCAAAAAGGATCATACAGAACACCCTAAGAAAATGATAGATATGATTTTATTAATTTAAGCAAGACACAGACATGGGTTTCCCATAAAAACTTATATGCATCACAAAAAGGTTAGTGGTAAGACCCTACTGCTGAAGACACCTTATGTGGTTGACATACAAAATAGAATGGTATGGCTGGAAGTTGGAAGACAGTCAGTCCCCAGACAGTCAGCACGTCTAGTGTCAGAAGGTGCTACATGGGCGACTGGGGGAAAATGACCAATATCTGTCTAAGCAACTCATGGTCTAACCTACTTAGCAGCAAATAACTTGTTGTGATGCCCACACAAGTGCCATAGTGGCACACAGCTATGGTGGGGAACCAACTCCTCTTAATTTGGCTAACTGATCTCCTCAGTGGTACGGGACCCATAGCTGGAGCTGGGAAACAAGTCAGAACCATATCCAAGGATAAGGCCACTCACCAATATCAAGCTACCATCAATCATGGGCTACAAGAGGGCCTATACCTATTAAATTCTCTATAAAAAAGTAAGCCTTATCTCTTTTGTCCTGGTGCTAACTTACTCTCTGTTGGAGAACCTGCTTCTCTTTTTCAGATAGATGTAGATCCTAAGGAGAGAGCCACCCCATCATACTTCAAAAGGGCTCTGGCTGAAACTAAGGACAATTGGCGAAACAAGCAAGGGTGCTGTTTTCCTGATGAACCGGATACCAGCACAAGGGGGAAGGAGTTCGACACAGAGAAAAATCAACTTCTACAAAATCAATGAGCCAGAGACCCAGAGGCCCCCAACACCTCGTCACTGAAGCAGACCAAAAATGAACCCAACATGGCTCAGGGAAATTTTGCGGAAGAGGGGGCGGAAAGAATGTCAGAGCCACATGTTGGGTCATGATATGCAGAGACATTTAGCTTACCCATAACTGTGGGCTAACTCCACAATGCATGACCCATATACCTCAACAAGGAGAGGCCAAGGGGAGGGGGTAGGTCACGGATGAGCCTAATAATGGTACCAAACTGACTGTATTTGCTGAATAGAAAACTAACTAATAAAGGGAAAAAATGAAAATTAAAAAAAAAAAAGAAGATAACAACAACAAAAAATCCTAAAGACAATGGAGCTCCAGGCAGATGGTCTCAATGACCAGGAGAGTCTGGAACCTGATAGTTTAGAATAGCTGTCTTCTTTGAGCTATGTTTTTTTTTTTTTTTTCTTTTAAGAGAGTAAACGTGAGATAATTATAAATTCTTTTATCTTTCTGTATCCTTTAAAACTACTCAACTGATACCAAGACCTCAAAGGAGGCACCCACTCCAGGCAGTTTTTCTTTAACTCTTAATTGAAAACTTCCATGCATATAGATAATATGCCATAATCACACTCCCCTCCCACCACTCTGTCCTCCCCCCTCTCCCCTGCTCCACTGACTCCCCACTTCTTCCCAACATAGACATGGTTTTTAATTCAGCGACTTTATATCAAAAGTAGAAGTCCATAAAGCACAGGTCTTCAGTGTGGAGGGCTCTCATCAGAGAATTAGAAGCAAGAAGAAAACCTAGAAATATTCTGTGAGTTTGGGGCACACAAGCTCTTCTGCTCTTTCTATGAAACATGAGCATGTGTTTTTCCTATCTGCACTCCAGGCCCTAACAGCCTTTAGTGTCTCTTTCTTTCTCTCTCCTCTTTCCCCTCTCTCTCTTTCTCTGTTCCTTTCTTCCTCTTTCCCTCCCTCCATCCTTCTTCACATTAAATCACCAAAACCCTATAGAACAGTAGGCCTACAGATAGGAGATGAATGATATGTGGAGGAAAGCCACTCTCTATTCAGGGACAATTGCACTGACCAGATGCTACAGAACAAACATTGATGTTATAAGGTTAATTTTGTTCCAGAAACTCTCCTTATGCTAACTTTTGTATATGCACTTGAATTAGAGGTAATTTTGCTTAGCATGAAGATTTGATTCAGCTCACATAGATTAAAGAAGAAGAAGGAGGAGGAGGAGGAGGAGGAGGAGAAGAAGAAGAAGAAGAAAAAGAAGACAGCACATTTGTCTAACACAGACATTGAGGTTCACTGGTCCAGGAATGGAATGAGTGCTACTGAATACAATACCCTGAAACTTTCTTGGTAGCAGAGAATGGAAGACTGAATATGCTGAGATTTTGAGCTCTCCTCTGCTTTTGCAAGTGGCCACAGTTATCCTGCGCTTTAGCAAGCGGGTTTCTCCAGCTCCAGCAGGATTTGCACAGATTCTCCAGCACAGCACTTTAATCAAGGTCAGAGCCTCCAGGCTCAGTGGCTGCATGTGTGTTGTACCAAACCATGTTGGTTTCCAGCTTTAGGAAATGATCTTAAACCTCTGCTGGCCCATATCAAGAAAAAAAAAAAGAGCTACATGGGAATGACTAATAAACTGGTATTGATTTTCACAGATCACCCTTGTCAAAAGGATTTATTGATGTGTCGATGCCTGTTGTCGAGAGGATCATAGCACGATGGCTTTGAAGGATTTATAGGAAATCTACAAGCTTTAATACACTCGGCGGTAAATAACTAACAAGTACTACCCGTATTGATTCTTGTCATGTGGTCAATGCAATCTTTAGCCCACTAATTGTCAGTATTGACAAACAGTTCATGATCTCAATGAACAGCAGGACAGACACGCAGAGTGAAATGCTTGCAAAGGGCATTTTCCTGGATGTCCTAGGCGCATGCTCAGGGAACAGCCTTGTGGAGAACCAGCTTGAAGTACACAGGGAACAAGTGATAATTAATTCTTCCTTGCAATCAAATGCTGCTGAAAGGAGAGGGTGGTATACAAGGTTGGTACCCAGTTCTATGACACATGTACATACCCTTCATTTCTCTGAAGAAGAAATGACCCAAATCACAATGCCCCTGGGAGTTTCTACCACTTCATACCATACAACCATTCCCAGATAATTCATTAGTCCTTCATTCTTATCTACCATAGATTGATCATTTGTTCACTTATCTGTTCTGTTGTGTTATATGTTATAGCTAAATCTTAGTCTTTCTACTTGAGGAGCTTCAAGAAGTTGAGAAGAAGATAAGCGGAAGGGTTGTATATCATATTTGATGAGGTATAAGAACTGAGCTGGACAGACAGCTCAGTAGTGGAGCACTTGGCTGGCATGCGTGGCCTGGGTTTGATTCTCAGCATGGAAAGGGATGAGAGGAGAAGAAAGAGAAAGGAAGGAGAGATAATGAAAATTATTAATCTCCTTTGATAAATGTACAGTTAACAAATCTGGTAGTAGTTCTCAAGGAGTTCACAACCTAAACAACCAATGAACCCCACGTTCCCCAAACAGGAGTTGAACTTAATTTCCAATTCCAGTTCTGTTATATCTTTAGTTGATGGAACATGAAGTTCTTTTGTTTTTTGTTTTTTGTTCTTAAGAGAAAGATTGAGAATTGGCACACCAGGCCTTCAGCCACTGCAATCAAGTTACAGATGTGTGCGCCACCTAGTGCACATATGTGATGTGACCTTGCCCTTGCTGTCACCTTTGTGCATCTGGCTTACATGGGATTGGAGAGAGATAGAACGTGTGTCCTTAAGCTCCGCAGACCTTAAGCAGTAAGCCATCTCTCCAGCCTGGGACCTCAGTTTTAAACCTCCCTGTCTGACCACTCTTAATTCAAGAATAAGGTGTTACTACACATATTTGTTCAGTGATTAAGTAAAGTGATCCATGGGATATCTTATTTATTTATTTATTTATTTTTTGGATATCTTATTTATTATAAAATAGTATTACTATTAAAAACTCATCAGTATCATCCAGAATTTGTGAGTTCACTTTTTTTTTTCCCTTCATTCTGTAAACATTTGCTGAGCACTAACCAGGAATCAAATCTAGTCCTATGATAATGTTTTATTATTGATTAATAGCAAACTACCAAACAGTATACCTTACTTACCATTGATACTCAGTGAATACTTCTCAAAAGATTGATTATCATCTGTACCACCCAGTAGAACACCGTTAGAATTATCATTCTACTGTTTTGTTTTAATAGAGCATTCAAATATTCCTCCTGAGTATAAGTAACCTGACTTACTCATTAAATTTGGAATAAATCTTTGAGAGAAAATTTATTTACCAGATTGAATTTTATATAGTGATCACCCAAGATCTGTTATTTCTGTGGAATTGTGTCACAATGATCAGTAGTCCCCCTTAAACATATTAACTAGATTTAGCAGAATGGCCATTGTGTTCCTATTGCAACATGAACACACTTATTAACCTATTATCAATGTTTAATGCTGCTGTAAAACTATCTGCTCTCCAACAGGGAGGGGAACTATTAAATACCATTTCTAAGTGTGCTCACTTATCTTTGAAAATGTTTTATACTTGGAAAACTAACTATATAGACACAGATTATCATATTTTTTTTAGTTAACAATTTAAAAGGGCTCCTTCATAGGCTTACAAAGTCTTTGTAATTATTTTTACAATTTTTCTCTCTGCCTCCCTTCTTGCCCCATCACATCTTCATCTTTATTTTGCTAATAGAGAACATCAGGATTATCACAAGTTATCTTAAACTCTGTCACCTGGATGAAGATTTCTGCCCTGCCTTTTATAAGTTCTCATTGTCTTTTCTGATAATTGAGGTTTAGCACTTTGACATTAGTGAGGCACAGAGCCTGGGTGTCTGGAGACAGTGACTGACATGCCATTGTCAGAGGTGTAGCTTCTTATGGAACTGACATTCTGTTTGATCTTACGAAAGTCTCCAGTGTTCAATTATCACCAACCATTTGGGTGACTGACAAGATATCAAGGGGAAATTCTTTCCAGATCACTTTCTCTGCTCTCCTTTCCTTTTTCTCTTAACACAGGATCTAAACACAGGACATTATCTTTACTGTGGCAATAGCTAAAATATTTACATAGGAATGCTTATTTTATTTCCTCAAATTCAAATCCTATCAGACCTTCTACACACTGAATAGTGTCTTGCCTGCTTTGATACATGATTTAATCTCTTTCATCCCTATAGCACCCAGGAGTGACCTTCACAATCAAAGTCAAAACTTGAAAATCATTGAGATACAAAGACAGACAATGTTAAATATCAACATTGTATAAAATGTATATTTGTATTTCAATTAGGAGGTAATATGAAAGGCAATAATTTCAAAAGTCTTTATTTTAGGAAAATAAGTGTGAACTAGGATTGGAAAGATTAACTAAAGAGGAGTATAACATAACATATTTCACTACTAGGAAAATGTACAGCAACAATTATATTCACCAGAAGCTTTCTTTCAAGAAACACTCAATATTATGTCAGCATTTATTCAATCTTGATGATTTGGCAAGAAACAAAGCAGCAAAACTTTATGTTGGTGCTAGTGGAGAGATGGCTCAGAGGTCAAGATGCTTGCTTGCAAAGCCTAATGACCCAGGTTCGATTCCCTAGTACCCACATAAATCCAAATGCATAGTGGTGCATACATGTGGAGTTTGCCTCTACATGCCATTCTCTCTCTCTCTCTCCTTTCAAATAAATAAACAGATTTTAAAAAGTTAAGTTCAAACCTGGCCAGTGGGATAAGAACATAAAAATGTTAATGACAAAGACTTCTGATACATTTGTGTGCCTCAGTTTACTTATGTTTATAAGGATATACAGAGATGTTAAGGTCATTATAAGAATAAAATCATTAGGATATTGAAACAGGCTTAGAGAAGAGCCAAGTACTCAATGATAAGGTTAATGTGAGATAATATGATTGACATTATTATTATCGTTAGGATACATGAGGTGTGTGAGAGTGAGACCTTCATTTCCTTGGAGCCTCCACACTCAGAGAAAGAAGCCTCACCACTCCACGCTTCAAACACCTACACAGAGGTGCTTGAAAAAGCACCCAAGACTCGCAAACGACTACTCAGCACTTATTTACATAGCTCTCTGATTGTATACAGCAGCTTTCATTTTCAAACATAGTTACATATGTTATATCCTCTAAGCCATATAACCACCTGGTGAAGTACAGATTTAATATGATGTGATCAAGTGGGAGAAAGAAGGACCAGAGAATAATAATGACACCAGTGAGTTAGAAGTAAGAAAAATTGAAAGCCAGTTTCATTATGCTAGAGTTCTCTCCACCTACAATGGATATCTGTGTATATTTTTATTTATCTTGGCCATTATTTAATTCATTTTAATTTATGTGACACATACCACATTGGTCTCATCATCTTAAGGGCACTCTGATTTTCCTTCTGGAAAATAACCTTCTGATGAGTGTGTCCTTAGCTGGTAGGAGGGTACAACGAGGCACTGGTAGAAGGGGGAGCCCAGAGCTACACTTTTAGTGCTCTTATGTTTTACTTGGCCCACATCAATAGAACAACCTAGATTACCATATTCAGTCAGTGGAGTTCTTTCTCTTATCACCTTGAATCTTAAATAGGAGGAACCAAGTTGAGAGAAAAGAATGGCTCCAATCTACTGGTTGGAATCAAATAAGACCTTGTAGTCATTCTGCTGCTAAAACCTTAGACTGTGTCTGTTGGCTCCCTACTCCCTCAAGCCCCAGTCCTCATCTTCCTTGTTGTTCTCCAAGAAACTCTTGGAATCCTCCAGCAACTTGCTACTTGCTTAATTCACATTTTGTTTTCTGCCACAGAGGAGCCAGAGCTGATATGACACTACTATTCCTTCCGCTCCCTCGTTTATTCTATTAACAGACATATTGAGAAATTACTAAAAGCCAGCTGTCATTCTAGAAATTATGGTCTGCAATATAATCAGGGTAACAAAGAAAAAACTGCCAGCACCTAAGAGAGTTTATAAGAGATACAAAGTGCCACCATGAAGAGTACAAGTGATGGGCATCACACAATAGGCAGATGGACAAATGAGTCCTGACAAATGATTTAGAACCCATCTCTTCCACACTCTCAGAATGCAATACTGTGGTGGTGGTGGGGGGGAGGTATCCAAAAGCAAAAACATATTCCTTCTAAAAAGTAAAGCTTGGTTTATGGAAGAGAATTTGGAGAAATATATCTATATATTTACATCATGTAAATGCACTGTTCAGCATGTGTTTACTTCAACATTAAGCATTTTAATGGGGCAGGACAATATGAACTTTAACAAACACTTGTAGTTGCAAATCCAAGGCAAAGTACATTTATTACAGTCAGCAAATTTATTACTGAAATGGCAGTGCAAAATCCTCCTAGGGTTAGAACCAGGTACTCCTTGCACGCTACACTATTGTGCTGGTCAGGACCCTAACCAGACCAAACGCCTGAGATTAGAAACCCTCCTCTACAATGTCTGGGTTACTAGTGACATTAGCATGACATGGGGAGAAGTTAGAAGAGTGGAAAGGCACAAAAGAGCTTCATGGTCTTTTTTTTTTTTTTTTTCTCTTTGGAAGTTTTTCAGAAAACTTCAGTGGAGTTCTAAGTAACCCTGAAGTTTTGTACAAGCTAGATAGAATAAATTCAAAACATTTCTGGGACAACTACACCACCTCTTCTAGGATTCAGGGACCATCACAGAAGAGGTGGAAAGAATGGGACTGGCTGAGTGGTGTGCAATATTGATTTCTGTACAAAAAGTGACCATTAAATTCATGATTTCACAACAGGTGTGGTTTACTGCACATGACTGATCCTGTCAACATTCTATCAAGGACAGACGAGGGGCTCAGGAATCCCTTTTCCTCTAAGATTAGCTATTTGGTGGTTAATGGTTGCTGAGAAGGGTTGGATTCTTTAGTGGTGTAGCTACTGATAAGTTGCCCATACTCCAGTAAAAAATCTGTGCTCATGTAAGCAACCCTAACTTAACTCAGGGTTAACAAAAAGGACATGAAAGTTAGGAATGGACTTAATTGGAATGAAAAAGGGGTTTAGTGATTGGGGTATGTAAGAAGGCAGTGGGTGGTGAATATGATCAAAATGTATTATGTCCAATTGTAAAATAATGTCTAAGGTTTAGCTGGAGAGATGGCTTAGTGGTTAAGGCACTTGCCTGCAATGCCAAAAGACCCAGGTTCAATTTTACTGGTCCCTGGTCCCATGTAAACCAGATGCACAAGGTGGTGCATGCATCTGGAGTTCGTTTGCAATGGCTGGAGGCCCTGGTGTGCCCATTCTCTCTCTGTCCCCCTCCTTTCTCTCTATTTCTATCAAATAAATAAATAATTTTTAAAACATATTTTAAAATGTATAAGGTTATATTATATTTATAGAAATTCAATACTCTTCTAGTGGAATCTCCACTTTTCAAAAAACAAAAATTAAAACTGTTTCATAAGCTCTACCTATCATAGGTCCTCTCTGGAGACTAGTCTGCACTTTCTAATCCCTTATCTTATTTCCTATACAAGTCATTTTTCAGACTTTAAATCAAAATTTATGCATTAAGGAAGAATTCATTTTTGCATGTATGTGTGTGTGGGTGCATGTGTATGTATGAGTACACATATCATTCTTCAACTTACTCTTTGAGAGAGGGTTTTTTGCTAAACATAGAACTCACTAGTTCAGCTAACTTATCTATCCAGTGAGCCCAAGGGATTCTCTATCTCTGCCTCCCCAGCACTGGGATTACAGGCATGATCCGCTATGCTGGGGATCCAATCCAAACTTGGGTTGTCATGCTTGCATGGTCATCACTTTATTCACAGTGCCCATCTCTCCATTCCTGGGGAGAATCCATTTCAAACCTCTCATAATTAGGTCCCAGGTTCTGCTGTCATAGCTCCCTTTATTTTCCATTTAAAAGGCCATAAATTTGCTATTATAACCTGGAATGATTATTTGACAAATAATTATTGTCCAGTTGGTTGAAAAGCTCTTAAGAGGACCACAGACTAGATCATCTTCCTATACCAGAAATAAATGAACAAATATAGACTTCATAATACTTGATTTTAAAACTTTATTACTTTCATTTTTGGGTATAAAAACCCTATGTGCAGATTATATATGTGTGTGTGTACGTATGTATATATATATATGTCCAAGTATATGTCAATATAAATATCAATATATGCCACTTTTCCCAAACTCAGAAATGCCTTTGTCATGGATTACTTTTCTTCAGTTATATCATGACTTCTAGCTTTTCTCCTTGACAACAGCTTGTAACTCATCCTGTTTTCATTTTTGTCTTCATAGCAAAAAGGACACAGCCAAATCTGACTTTCAAATTTAGATAAAATCAACTCCTACCAAATCAGAGAGCCAGAGCCTCAGAGGCCCTCAACACCTCATCACTGAAGCAGACCAAAAATGAACCCAACATGGCTCAGGGAAATTTTGCGGAAGAGGGGGCGGAAAGAATGTCAGAGTCACATGTTGGGTCATGATATGCAGAGACATTTAGCTTACCCATAACTGTGGGCTAACTCCACAATGCATGACCCGCATACCTCAACAAGGAGGGGCCAAGGGGAGGGGGTAAGTCACGGATGAGCCTAATAATGGTACCAAACTGACTGTATTTGCTGAATACAGAACTGACTAATAATAAAAAAAAAAAAAAAGAAAACTGTGATGGAGTTTCAGCCAAACATTATTCATCACAGCCCATTAATGCTGTTTGAATTTTACTGTGTTTGTATTTCATCATGTATTTACTTGCTTAAGCTATTTTGTGCGTGTTAGAGTTCTTACTATAGTTTATGTCTATCTATATGATAAATAAATTTAAGTAATATAATAATTAAAAAAAATTTAGATAAAATATGTAGGTTTTTATTTTTTCCTTTATATATGTAATCTTGGTTTTCTATTTCTACCTCTTATTTGCAACCTTATTGTTCACATTTCCACTGTTAAATTCAGCAGGCTAAATAGGTGACATAATCTCAGTAAGTATTCATTCAACTGAAATGCTTTACATTTTTAGGGTGGAGGAAATTGGTAAACCAATGGCTTCAATTTAAAATCTTGAACTTGGTTACATTATTCTTAGTATTTCATTTCCTTTCTGATACCTTCTTACTCCCTCCTTACACAAAGAATGTCTTGTCTTCTGTGTGACTTAATGCCACAGATATGATTAATGTGCAACTCAAACTCCTTCCCCTATTACTAGTAATGTTAGAGTAGAACTGCTACTAAATGCCGCTCTAGCAAATGGCATGTCTCTCAGCCCTTGTTTATAATTCCCTATCACTTTAGGACCAATGGCAAGATTACAATCTGAGTTGATTTCATAAACCAGATTTCAAGAGACCCAAAGATATAGAACAAAGCTCTATTCATAATCCTAATCCTCTGAGTTGTAATTAATGTCATTGCGTAAATTATATTTTTTATGCTAGAATCCTAACACATAGCTCTCCCTGCATGTTAAGTCCTGTCCTAAGAACTTTCCCAAAGCTGCCCCTGGTATATTTTTAATCTTCAAGTAACTATATAAGGTGTTAATAATTATGATCATTTATATCATTTTATAGATAGGATCCACAAAGAGATTAAGAGATGTAGCTTTGCCTATAAGTAGCTTCTTATATAAATTACATTTAGCAACTCAGGTGCTCTGATTATCTACTATTACGTCTAAAATTCGCCTCCAAAACTTGTTACTATCAACCACAACCATTTTATTAAGTCTCAAGACTGTGTGTCCCTGGATTGGCTGAGCAGGTGTGAGTTGTTATGGGATCCACAGGTCATCTTGTTAGGTGAGTGCTGGGCTGGCCTTTCCCTGTGGGGAACAAGGGGAAGGCTGGCTGAGACCTCATCTCTGCAGAGTCCTAAGGCCTCTCCATTCCTCAGCAGGGTAGTTAGACTTTTCAGAGTGTCTTGGCATTAAAGAGACTGAGGTAGAAGTTCAAAGTGCAGGCCTCTCACTGCCACTATGTCAATTCTGCAGGACATTCTCTTTAAAAAAAAGTATTTATTTGTGAGCAGAGAGAGACACATTATGGGTGTGCCAGGGCCTTCTTGCCACTGCAAATGACCTCCAGATACTTGTATCACTTTGCTCATCTGGCTTTACATGAGTACTGGGGAATCAATCCCTGGCTGGCCAGCTTTGCAAGCAGCTATCTTTTTTTTGTTTGTTTGTTTTGGTTTTGGTTTTTCAAGGTAATGTCTCACTCTAGCCCAGAATTCACTATGTAGTCTCAGGGTGGCCTCGAACTCACAGCGATTCTCCCTTTGCCTCCCGAATGCTGGGATTAAAGGCGTGCATCACCATGC
Organism: Dipus sagitta; assembly: GCA_036346955.1. NCBI lineage: Eukaryota > Metazoa > Chordata > Mammalia > Rodentia > Dipodidae > Dipus > Dipus sagitta. The sequence continues at coordinate 12,558,643 of CM070781.1, forward strand.
CCTGCCACAAGCAACTATCTTTAATCACTGAACTTTCTTTCCAGGCCCTGCAGAACATTCTTGGTCAATGCAATAAGACAGACTGGCAGAATGCAGAGAAGGGAATGAGGCCACACTCTCACAATTCTCCTGAACTTGTGGTCATGTTAGTCTGCCATGTCAAATAATGCAAAAAATTCTTGACTTTAAGGCAGTTGAGCCAAAATGCAATGGTTTTTGTTGTTGTTGTTGTTGTTCTACTTTTGTCAATATTAGCATTGTGAGTGTCATTATTATTGCTTTACGACATAAGAGGAGAACAAAAGCCAAGAATTCTATGGGGCATTTGCCTCCATGTAGTTTCCATGAGGAGGTCATATGGCTCTGGGGAGACTCCCTGTGCTGACAGGTGAAGACCCTCATACACCATGAGCTTACTGGGTCTAAAAGAAGTTTGAGAACTAGCCCATGCAAAACCACAAGAAAAAGGGGTGTGTGTATGTATATGTGTGTGTTTAACTATGCTCAGTTTCATAAGCTTTTTTATAGATCACTGATTGCAATGAAGATGACACTATGTTAACTAACACTCAAATTCAATACAACTTCATCTTGGCATCAGTCAGTGATGGCTTACTACCTTTGTAAACAGGGATGACTTTGGTGGTGGTGCAGACAGAGGACCCTCTGAAGAAATCACAATTGAGCTGAGATCTGAACGGCTGCACTGAGTCAGCCTCATGCCTAACTGCTTCTCTCCGGGCCTTTGTAAAATGAATGGTTTGAACCAGATCAGTATCCTACAAACTGGTTCCTGAAATCAGTTTTTAAGCAAATTAATACAAAATAGTCTAGCGATACCATTCTGAATGTGCCCAGTCTCTGAAGCTAAGCAAGGTCAATGCCTACTTAGTACTTGGATAGGAGACAAAGGAGTAAAAATAGCAAATAGATAACATCTCATAAAGGGAGAGGAAGTACTTTCTGTTCATGCTTTGTCCCCATTGTGGTGCCTATGTGTTTGTGTGGATACATGTGTGTGTGCATGTATAAGAAATATGATAAAATATAGTTCTTCCTCTATGACATAGATAGAAGAGAAAATTTTGAAGGGTATTGGGCTAGGTGACTTTTTGTGTATTTTTTCCAAATCAAAAATATACATATATACATATATATTTTTCAGAATAATAATCATTTTTACCATGATTTTATATAAAATAGGATTTTAGCGGTTGGGCATGGTGGCACATGTCTTTAATCCCAGCACTTGGGAGGCAAAGATAGGAGGATCACTGTGAGTTCAAGACCAAACTGGGACTACAGAATGAGTTCTGGGTCAGCCTAGGCTAGAGTGAGACTCTACTTCAAAAAAAAAAAAATATATATATATATATATACGGATTTTTAAGGAAGAGTCTGAAGAAAATAAAATAACTATTTGGTATATATAAAACATATCAGGAGGCTGGAGAGATGGCTCAGCAGTTAAAGGAGCCTGGATGCAAAGCCTAACAGCTTGGTTCAATTCCCCAGAACTACATAAAATCAGATGCATAAAGTGGCCCATGCATCTGGTGTTTGTTTGAGGTGGCAGAAGGCCCTGGCACACTTATACTCACTCTCTCTGTCTGACTCTTTCTCTCTCTCTCTCAAATAAATAAATAAAATAAATATATTTTAAAACATATTTGGTAAGCCAGGCATGGTGGTGCACACCGTTAATCCCAGCACTCGGGAGGCAGAGGTAGGAGGATGGCCATGAGTTCGAGGCCACCCTGAGAATACAGAGTGAATTTCTAGACCCTACCTCAAAAAACAAACAAAAAAAATGACAGCTGATAGATTATTATTCTATCTCAATAACCATTAACTTTAGGTTTAATTTTAGTCAAATGAAAATCTTGGGGTAAGAGGGAGTCAGATAGTTTTGTTAGATACTTTAGGGGACAGGCTTATAAGACAGAAATCTTAAGTCAAGCCCTCTGATCCTCTTCTGGTTCCTTGGCCTTCAATGCCTGAATCAACACTGGTAAGATGATGTTCTTCCCACTCTTGCTGCCAGAATGGGAAATGATATTCTGTTTTTTACTATTTTTATGGGATTTTTATATTTATAAAATGTAAGCCTTTTTGTTTTGTTTTGTTGTGTTCTTTAAGAAAAATCACTTGTCACGTTTTTTCCCAGGCCAATTTTCAACTCTCACAGGGGCTCTCTGTCCATGTGGGTGTATTCATTCCCTCTTTCTCTGTTATAGGACTCTCCCTCATTCCCCTCACGTCCCTGAATAAATGTAGTAGTTTATAAGATATGTTTCTCAGTTGTTCATTCTAATTCTTTGTTAAAAAACAGATATGAACTCAGGGCTTGGAGTTTATGGAGTTTAACTTTTCCTGAGCCCTGAAAACCCTGTTACAGGGGTCTGGAGAGGTGGCTTGGTGGTTAAAGGCACTTGCTTACAGAGCTTGCAAGTCAGGTTCAATTCCCCAGTACCCATGTAAAGCCAGGTGCACAAAGTGGTCCATGCATCTGAAATTTGTTTGCAGTGGCAGGAGGTCTTGGTGTGCCTTATCTCTCTCAAATAAATGAAACAAAAATAAAAAGGAAAATTTGCTGGATCCTCAGCTCCTTGTCTTTAAGACCAAAAAAAAAAAAAAAAAAAAAGTTCAAATGTTCCCAAGACTCTGTTCAGGCACTTTATATTCATTTCAAGGAGTATTATTTTTAAATCAAATTTTGCTATCTTGAAAGCATTAGGATTATTCCTCCACTTTGGCAAGCAACATGAACAATTCACTTTTAATTAAATGTAATAATGTCTAGAAATTAAACTTCAAGAGAATATTTTAAGACAAGTGTGAGCAATATTATATCAATGCAAAAGGAATTCAGAGGACACCATCTGCAAAATTAAAGAAGTGATTTAGGGAAACAAGTGTTATGTTTGGTGACTAAATGTGGTGAGAGGCCCTGAGTTTCCTTGTACCGACATCCCATGATGGAGCAGCTTTGCGAGTAAGTGCTGATGGGCACATGCTGTGAGGTACTGAGTCCACATGAGCTGTGGGTAACCATGTTCTGTCGAGCCCTTGGCTTCTGCTGCTCAGAACTGGGACCAAGTCATTCCTCTCTCTAATAAAATATATATATATATATATATATATATATATATATATATATATATATATATATTTAGGCTCTTTGCAGCACATTTAGCCAAGAAGATATATCTTTATACTGTAAAAGCAAGGCACTTTATGTTGAGAAATATCAATGTATTAAGCTTCTAAAACTAGGCACTTGAAAAACTAGTGTGTAGAGTAAATTAAATAAAGTTTTGTGGGAAATGTCTACTATTTTCTCAAAAACAAGTTAGAAATGACATACATATTGCCTTGGATATTTTAAATTTATTTATATACTTATTTATTTGAGAAAGAGACAGAGAGGCAGAGATAGATAAAGGGTGTGACAGGGCTTCTAGCCACTGCAACTGAACACCAGATGCATGTGCCACCTTGTGCATCTGGCTTACGTGGGCCCTGGGGACTCAAACCTGGGTCCATTGGCTTTGTAGGCAAGTGCCTTAACCTCTAAGCAATCTCTCCAGCCCCTTACTGAAATTTTTATATTCAGTACAGGTACTTTACGTGTGTGTGTGTGTGTGTGTGTGTGTGTGTGTGTGTGTATACAAGCATGTGCATGGGCTGCGTGGGGGCCAGAGGACAGACAAACCTTTCATATGCTGCCCTGGGAAAATGGTCCATCTTTTGAAACACACTCTCTCAATGACCTGTAGCTGACTAATTGGGCTAGAATGGCTGGCAAGTAAATTCTAGAGATCCTCCTATCTCTGCATGCTCATCTCTGGAATGACAGGTGCGTGCCACCAAGCCAGCCATTTTTACATGGATTCTGGGGACTGAACTCAGAGTCTCATGGGTGCAAGGTAAGCATGTTACTGATTGTGCTACTTCCTAGCCCAGCATATTAGTGGTTTAAAAGCTCTTTTTAGGCCGGGCCAGACATGCTGGTAAAAGTATGTCATCCCAGCTTTCTGGAGGTAGAGGCAGGAAGATCATGAGTTCAAGGTTTAGTGAACTCAAGGTCAGCCTAAGCTATATTAGACCCCATCTCAAATAAAATTCTAAAATAATAACAATAGTAATAAATAAAAGAAATTCTTAATTATACACTTATTCAACAAAAATATTTATTTGCAGCCTCTTCTGCCAGCACTGCTGGAATTCATGGTGAGCTATACAAGGTTCCCTGGAGTTTACAGTTTAGTGACAGAGGAAGATGAACAAGAAAACAAACAAAGGAATGAGATTGTGGCACACTGTGATAACTGCTCTGAAGGGGAAAAAACAGTCTGTGATGACTTCAGTGGTACAGGTCAAGGAAACTCTGAGGAAGTGACATTTGGGCTGAGACCTGAATGGCAGGAAGGAGTCAGCCCTGTGTAAACCTGCAGTCCAGGCTTTCCTGCAGGGAACCTGGGCCACAAAGACCTCCAGCGTAATTATGCCTGGCAGGAAGACAGAGCACACCCTCGTGGTCCCACCATTGCTCTCCATGGGAATCATGCTGAACTGAAACAGCGTGTTCAGCTTTCTCAGCCCCTCCCTTTCTCTTCTAAATTTTGAGGAAAGAAAGGGTGCAAGGAAGCAAAATAGAGCGAAAATTTTCCTACATTGTATGTATCTGAATTTCTGAGAACATGGTACTTTTAAAATCTTATTGTTTGGGGGTGGAAGCAGGGCGTATGCATGGTCAAGTGTGCACATGCCAATAGAGGGCATGTAGAGGACAACTTTGGGATGTCAGTTGTCACCTTCCACCTTGTCTGATATAGGGTCTTTGGTTGTTCACTATTCAGTTTGCCAGGCTCACAAAAATGTGTGTTGCAGGTGGATTTTCTTGTCTCCAGCTCCCTCTTAGTGATAAGCATGCTGGGATTATAGGCTCCCACCATAGCATCCAGCATTTTTAATGTAGTTCTGGGCATCCAAACGAGGGTACTCATGCTTATGCAGCAATCACTTTATCCACTGAGCCATATTCCCAGCCCTTAAGTCTTATTTTTTTACGTCACTTCAGGAAAAAGATTAGACTGATAGTGTTTGATTATCAAGGAAATTTCATCTTTGTTTCCTTTGAGTCTGATCTCTCCACATACAAAATCTCCATTTGCAATGATTTTGTCATAGTCTCAGTCATTACAGATTTGTTTTCACTTTTTATAATCATTACTGGCTCATTTTAAATGGGTTAACTAATCACCAATTGCTTTATAGCTGCAAAAAAAAAAATGTTATTTGGCAATGGGAAATGTGCAAAAGGGGAGAGTTTCGCCAAACATTTCACTCGGTCGCCACCTTTCCATGTTTCTCAGATCCATTACCACTTCCCCTTATTCTGAGAACCAGGGAAGTGTGGTCAGTTATGGGAAGGGAGGTTTGGCTTTAGCTATCCTGGGGTTGCAGCACACTGTTTCCATATCAAGAGTGCTGCTTTTCTTCCCCTTTTCAAAGGTTGAAAAGAAACCACAGTCTTTAAAGCCACTGGCCTTTTATGTGAAACATTTGGATTTTATTCTTGGTACCTAAGAATGAAAACTATTTCAAAGTTTTTTTTAAAAAATATGTGATTGGGACATAGTGTAGCTCAGTGCTAGAGTGCTCGCTGGCATGCATGAAACCAGAGGTTATGACATCACACCAAACCACCTGTAACCACTTGGGTTCTCAGACCTCATTTTCCACAGTGAAAAGGCTTCTCTTGCTAAGTAATGGAATGCAGAGCTGAAAGGAAGGAGACCTGCACCTCATCTTAGCTTTGAGGCAAGAATATACTGTTCTCTCTCCTAGAATGTTCAGACTAATGTTTTCACCTGAGAACCTTCTAATAAGCTTTCATTAGATCTGGCTCTGGCTGCAGCTCCAGCTCCAGCTCCAGGGAGACCTCAACTCCAATCTTAGCTCCACTACTTAATAGCTTATCATTTGGGGGCGTCTCATTTGTAAAGAGGATATCAAAGAGGAATTAATAAACATGAAAGGGTATGACCTATGTATACCTGTCACACACAGCTGAGCCTCTGTGTCTATGGTCTGTTCCCTGAATGCTCACAAATCATTTCACAATAGGTATCCCCTTACCTGCTCTAAGAAGGTCTTGAGGTTGGCATATTAACTGAACATGGGTTAAAGCAGATGTCTCATGGCCTACTTTTCAGGGCAGAGGAAGTACATCAGTTGACTACTTGCAGTGTGTGCTCAGCTGGAGACCTTCCACTGCATTTTCAGGCCTCGGTTCATATATTTCCTTTCACAGAACTGGTCTTGACTCATCTTGATCCTGTCTAGTCACGCTCACATATTAGCAACGAAGATTTATCAAACACTTGCTACATGCCAGGAGATTGCCTATATATTTCACATACCTTGATTCACTTAATCCTCCTAACACTCCAATTAAATAAATAGACACCAAAAATCTCTAAGTCACATAGCTAGCAATATCAGTAACAACTAGGACCACAGGCAGTCTGGCCTAGAGTCTGTGGAGCTACGTCCTGAAGAGCACTGCCAAGCAATCATTTTGACTGCCTACCAGGACACAGCACTCCTGGTCCAAGCCCATAGAATTGTTTCTTCCTAAACAGCTGACCTCCACTAAGAGGGGCCCACACGAGTGACATCACCAAAAATCTAGTTCTCTTTCTGACATTTCTGCTATCCCTCCAATCACCATTAGTTTAATATATACAATTAGATAGATTATTTGGGGCAGACTATTCCCAAGCCCTCAGGTTACAGATTAGAGACTAAGATTTAGTTATCAGCCTAATGGGCAATGCTGATAAGCAAGTAGGTCTCCTCTTGTTTCACCATCAGCAAGCTACTCTCAGTGTTGGTTTTCGTGCCAATCAGCCTGACCCCTTGGACATTGTCATATCCCTGAAATCACAGCACCCACTCCCATCTTTTAAATTCAATCTTACTGAACCTGAGTTAAGTTTCAAAATGAGGAAAGTTTAAAATACGTAATAAAAATGAGGGGAACACGAAATACAAAACCAACCAGACAGAATGTGAAACACAGAAGCTTTGACTCCACAACACAATGCAGCCAGGTTCCTAGTTACCTCTCCAAGTGAGACTCCATAAAGCCATACCTTTGATTCAAAAAAGAAAAACAAATAAATAAATAACCAGCTCTGCTGACTAGCAAGATATTGCAGCTGCTGGAAATGTCTGTTCTATATAACTTCTCATCGAACCATCATTCCTGATGTTTGTTTCTTCTTCCAGCTGAGATGAAGAGAAAACTGAATTGTGCTTCTAGTGTACAATCTTACCTAATTATGCCAGCTGATCACTTAAAAGTAATGTTTGCACACAGACCGAGAAGATGCTTACAAGAACCAGCTGGTTGATAAAGGCTGTAAGTGAGGATCTGATTCCTTTTCAAAGAAGTGTTAACTATTTACATCTATTTTCAAACACAGCAGCACAACATGAGTTACTGCAAAGCAATAGCACACTCACATTCCATAGTCACAGGAAAATTGAGAAATCAAAGTGCTCCTCAAGATGTAGAAAGACAGGTACTGCCATTCACCACTCTGGATCAGGAACTTGGAGGAAGACATGCTACTGTCCCTTGATTTTAGAAAAGAATGAAAGATTAGTTAAGAGTTAGTACAGAGATTGTACTGATTGCATTATATAGCTGTGTATGTGTGGTCGTATTGTGATTGTGTGGGTATATCCAAGTGTAGAGCTCTATGTGCTTTCCTATGAATCAGAATGGTCCACATCAAACATCACAAACTCTTGCACTTAGGAAATTTGAGTAAGAGTATTGATGCTCTATGCCAGGTACATGAGTTGCATTATTAACTCCCTGGACTATTGGGATGAGAAAATGCATATGAAAATTTAACACATGTTTTGCATAATTCAAAGATGCCAGAAAAAAAGAATGACAAATATTCAGTAGTGCTACTTATTAAAATATATCCCAATATTGTTCTATGTAATATACATACTATGTTAGGTATAACCATCATCTTTTTTTTACACCTGAGAATATTAACTTCAAGATAGAAGGTGAATCTAAACCTGTGTGATCCCGTTTATTTTGAGCCCCAAAGTTTGTTTCCTTAACCATGAATCCCTCTTCTTGACTCTTCCCACCCTGCTTTGTAACAGTTCACACATCTTTCACTCATTTAATTTCTAAGGACTTTGCCCACAACACTAATGTATTTAAGGATAGTGGGGGATTTCTTTAACTTCACACATGGTGGTTGAGTGCCTACAGTGTCCATGTGTGAGTCTGGGTGCCAGGATATCAAAACGTGACAAGAAATCTGACATCCCTGTCTATTCAGAGCTACAGAACAGAGAGAAAAAAAAATACCATGTCACCTAATTGGTACCTGGCATGTACTGTGTGTGGGTATGTGGGAGAACCGGCAACACAGAGGAGCTGAAACACTGATTATACTGCTTATAGGAAGATCAAAGAGGAAGGCTTCTGGGAAGAAGTGGTTGTTAGAAGTTGTTGAAGGGTGTGCAGCTTAGCTAGTAGTTAATGTTGCCTAGTAGACACTGCAGGAGAAAGGTAGATACTTATTGCACAGCAAACTCAGACTTGTTAGGGACATAGAATAAGAAGCTTCATTTTTATTTTATTTTTTTTGTGGGGAGTGGTTGAGGTAGGATCTCACTATAGCTCAGGCTGACCTAGCAATCACTCTGTAGTCCCAGGCTGGCCTCAAATTCATGGCGATCCTCCTACCTCTTCCTCCTGGCTCAGTTATTATTCTGAAATATAAATCCTTAATGTGGCTCATACATTAAAAAGTCCTTAAGCCATTTACTAAATGAATAGATAAACCAGAATGAACAAATAATAACAAACATGATGAGTTGGGGACACAAGCTCAAGTTTTCCAGATTCATGGCCCAAAGCACAAGGCACAATCAAGTTCATGACTTTGCCCAGACTTTGAATTCCCAAGCAACTATGGCAACTTGTGTATCTATTTGTATGTATTTACCACATACGTTCTGTGAGTCATGTGGATCTGTGGGTGATTGCATACTAGGACAAACAACCTGTATGAGCTTGAGGGTAAAGAAGTGTGCTTCCTCATAAAGGTTGGTGTAGGATTCTGCTCACACAGTGAGGATCACTGTTCATGCATGGAAGATAACATCACTGCAAGTGAGATGTGCCACTGCCCCTGGAATGCTGATGATGCTCAGGTCTGCTTAATCACTGATACTTTCCCAGTACAGAGGAGATTGAGCATATTTTAGGCACTTAATTACAGGATGGGATGAAGGAATTGATCACTACTCTTTTTGCTGAGCTCAAGGTTACAACATTCCTTATGGAAAAATCAGTCAATAAGAGGGGTTTTGGCTGAGCCTGGTGGTATAGGACTGTAATCCTAGATTCTTAGAAAGCTGAGGCAGGAGGATTGCAAGTCCAAGGCAAGAGCCTATCATATACTGATTATAATTGGACAGAGTGACATTACATCACACATCATCTCTAAATTTAAAGAAAAAACACATGTAAAAGAAAAGGTATAGGAAGCCGGGGAAAGGATATAAATTGGCCTTTCAAGTAAAGTAGCAAACTCTTAGTTGAGCTCTCCAATTCTGGGCAGTGGATTTCACCCTTACTACTTTCTTTACATCTACTTCATAGGGCTGCTATGGAAATTAAATAATATACATAATATATGAGTAACCTCTTTTCCATGGTGTTCAAAATAGCAATTTCCTTTTTATTTTCTTTAGGAAGCCTACTTGTAATTATAATGCCAGAAATATAGTTACTAATCATTTATGAAATACATCCCATATGTGCACCTATATGAAATCACATGCATTACATATTAGTTATCTTCACATAGAATGGCTGTATATATGCATGTCATGAATATAGGTAACATTAGCTTATCCCTGATGTTACATCAGCCTACCTAATCTATGAATTATAGATTATATATAAAATAAAAATATGTAGATAGAAGATAGAGATAGATATAACATTAAAACTAAAACAATATAGCAATATGCAGAGCAGCATTGGACAGACTGATTTGAAATCACACATTTATCATCAAATGAAACACATCAGAACACATCTAATCACCATAGTTGCTTATCTACAATTTCCAAGTGGTCTTTATTTCAGAGTGAGCAAAACCTAAGGACAAAGATGAAATTCAGCTTCAAAGATTGTGGCTGTGGAAAACAATGAAGTCAATATTATACTTCCCAAGTGCTGATCTTCATTTCCCATTTCCACCATTTTGTAAACACTGAAACTACCCCCACGATGTTAATATTCACCAGTAAGTGGAGGAATTAGATTGCTATGCAAAAGATGTCACCTCTCTAGTGCATGGAATTTCCCTCTGTTTCACTCTGGCAAGTAAGGCTTCTCCTGCCCAAGGGTTTCATGAGACACAGTTCATCCACACAGCCTTGTAACACCTGCTGAACCTTTGCTGTCTTCGGACTCTTTGTGAAAAGGGTAACCTTACTTCCTAAGCCCATTTATGATTTATTAGCTTATTCATTTGTCTGTGAATGCTCGAGAAAACCTGCTATTTTCAACAAGTTTAAACGATTTTGAATGAGCAGGAGAGAAGAAAGTAAGGATGGACAGAAGGAGGGAATGAGGAAGAAGAAAGGGATATAGGGCAAGTGCAAAGGTGGGTTTAAATGCAAGTGGATAGAGTCTAGTGAGGCATCAAGACTGACATTTGAACTATAGCAACATGATGGGTAATTCAAGATTGATTAAATACTGAACTAGGCTTGATTAGTGTAGGGGTTCAATCATAACCATGATACAGAGACAGGAATGCAGAGGAAGATTCCCCTGTGAGATCATGGATTCTGAAGAAAGCACAAACCAGCTACACACACACATACACACACACACACACACACACACAAAAGGTTTTTGAAGTTTCTCATTTGCTATTTATCCATATATCCCACTACATTTAAAGGAGTACTCAAAAAATAAAAAAAATACCTTCTCACTACCAGAAACAAGATGCTGATCAGTAGCCATGTTCCACAGCTCTCTCCCAGCAGGCCCTGCCCATCCCTTGGGAGCGGAGGCTGCTCCAGCAGAGACCGTTGGTAGGCAGTGTCTGAATAGGAATGAATTCAGAGGCACTAGCTGCAGGTGAAGAAATTCAATGGGAATTTGGAGTTGTAAAAGATGAAGGAAATAATGTTAAGATGCATCTCAGATGATGTGTTCTTGTTTTGCTAGGAAACATTCAGAAGTTTACTGCCATACATGGAAGAAGGCAAACAAACACATAGAAGCAACAAAGCCTTCCGCAGGATGAGGCAGGGAAACTGCTCAAACACATCTACAGTTCTCACACGCTTGGCTTTCAATTTAATTCTTACAATCTCTAAGCAGTGTTGAACTGGACTTATTTGTGAAAACAGAAAAAAAGATATATGCACTCATATATACATGAATATCTGTAACATCTGGGATGTGAATAGATCATGAAACTTGTCAGCTGAATATTCACATTTTGTCTGAACTCTGTCTCATGTCTTATCTCAAAATCCTGCACATATGTGTATGCTTTGACAATGGAGGAGTGGGAGGAGAGTTATCAGCATTTGGGTTCCTTTCCAAATGATATGTCATAGCTGGGACAGACCTTGGGACCTTCAATGATTTTCTAAGCTATTATCTCCTGACTGACACCAACTCCTGCCATCCTGGGACAGGCACAGATGTTTTCTCCTCTGTGAGTTGTTGATACTGTTGTGCTTCCTGTCTCTTTCTGGAATCTTTCTCTTGTTCTATCAGCTATTTCCCTAAGTTATCTCCTTTCCTTTCCATTCTAAACTTCCATTTCCTCCACTTTCCTAGGATGCTTCTGTCAGCTTTCTCTATCTCAAATCTTCACATTCCAGAAGCTCTTCCTCAGTTCTTATACTGTTTATACCATGTGTAGCTGGTGTGATGTGTATAGCCACCATCTCAGGGTAAAATAAAAACTAAACTTCTAATCTAGCATTCAAGGTCCCTCTGCCTGATGCCTAGAAATATTTATGTATCAAAACTTCTTTTGCTGAGGCCACACTGGTAAACTCACTTCTTCTTTGTCCTAAGACACATTTACTCAGTATGTCTTTCTGCATACTCTGGGTAGGAAGTGCCTCTCCTGACACCGATCATCTGTAACCTCCACCTCTAGATGTATGTTTTTATGCCTGCCTTAGAGGCACAATTTCTGAACATGGATTTATCAGTGCTCAATTACATGAGAAGCAACAACCCTTGTTCTTTTAGTGTCTGTCTTCCAGAGTTTGAATAGCGTGGTGCAAATGATAGCTAATGGGAGGTTTCATGATGACAGTGGGAAAGACAAGTCTAGAATCTTCCACTTTAGAATTATGGTGACACCACTTGTACTCCTAAAAAATCCCATCATAAATGACAGGGAAGTAACAGAAAAGGTTCAGTGTAAAGGACCAAGGTGAATGAAGGAGGTGAAACAGAGTACCTCACTAAATGTCTTGAAGATAGAAATTAAATGGAGAGGCTGGAGAGATTGCTCATTGGCTAAAGGCACCTCCTTGCAAAGCCTGCCAGCCTGGGTTTAATACTCCAGCACCCATATAAAGCCAGACAAAAACTTGCATTAGCAAGAGACTTTGGTGTGCCACACACATGCAAACAAGTACATTAAAATCAAAATTAACAAAAGAAATTACATGGAGATGGGGCTAGAGAGATTGCTCAGTGGAGAACTCAGGATCAATCCCTAGACCCCATGTAAAGTATCATGATCAGTTTTTTAATCTCACAACACTGACAGCAAAATGGGAAGTAGAGACAGGAAAGTTTCTCAGAAGATGTAGATGAGCATAACAAAGAGCAGCATCTGGGGGAAGGGTGGGGGGGAATAAGAGAATGAAATCTTGACTTAAGTGAGGTGGAAAGGCAAAGACCAGCCTTCACTTGTGCACCATGGTATGCACTCACCCATCTTCACACACATGAGCATACACCTGCACATGTACACACAAAATATATAATGAAAAAATATTTCAAACAGAAATTAGAGAAATTTAAATATTGTTATTTAATGTGGAGATAACTGGAATACTTCAGCCTACAGAAAAGCATAAGAGGAAGTGAGCTAGTTTAACCTGTAGTAACACACACAGGGTTAGAACTTGGGAAAGTGACTGATGAAGGTAGGCGAGGCATGGGGTTGGAATCCAGAGCCTCAATTATAGAGTCCTTTCATGCCATCATCCCTACCCACCCTCCTCCTTCCTACCTACAACTGCCGCCTAGCCATAGAAAGTTTCATATATCCTAAGCAGGGCATCAGAAAGTTCTGAGAACAAACGCAAAGGATACAGTGTGTGTATGGGGGTGGGGGAGAACTTTAGAAAGTGGCATGGGGCCACTGCAATGAAAGAAAATACTACCTGACTCCTCAGCTGTGGATGGTGGGACCCACTAGGTGAAAACCATCACTTTCATTTGAGAGCATTGAAGTAGCCAGCCAGCATGTACTTATATTACACAACAGTCACTTAAGGTAAGGACAACCAAGACTCCCAGATTTAAGCAAAGTTCCCAAAATGGAACAGGAGATGAGTACCAGGGAGGGGGATAAAGAAACAAATGAAACAGACAATGCAGGAAGTAGAAAAAAATCCTTTAAAAAATACACCATTTGATTTTTTAAAGCATATATCTATATATCTATATGTGCTTTGGAAAAATACATAATATTAAAAGTACTCCAATCCTTGGGAGTATAATCAGTTTGGATTTGGAATATGATTCTTGTGGTTAAAACCTATGTGTGATGCTGAAAAGTAATTAAATCTCTCTGACCTCAGTTTTTCAGCTGTGAAATTGCCATGGTAATAGTCTAATTCATGAGTTGTTTTGAGAATTAAAAAGAAATGATGTAACATGGAGTATATGTTCTGCACTACATAAATGACTTCAGAAATATTTTTATTATGAATAATTGTCAATATTCGGGAAAACTTGATAAAAGATATTTATCTTTCTGCTAAAAAGAAAAAATACACATATATGTTTGTATGTATGCATGTGAGAGAGAGAGGAAAAAAATTATATCTAATTTCAAAGGAACCCTAGGCTCTCTGAAGGTCAAACATGTGCTCTCCAGGGATTAAACAACTTATCCACATGAAGAAGTCCATAAGGGCAAGCATGTTCCTCTTCATTTCTTTAAAATCAACTAGAATGCTCAAGGGAAAAAGTGCAAGTCTTTGCGTGAGGGAAGAGCTGTATCTAACAGTGTGTGTGCCAATGGAGAATAGCAATGTCACCTGATACAGAGAGGTCCTGCATTAGAAAACCCTACATAAAATCTAGAAGTTGTGGCAGAGGTGGAGAAATGAGGATTTTCCAGAAGTTCACTGATAGAGCAATGAACAACCTAACCTCAAAATGAAGTGGAAGATGAGGACAAGTACCAACCCACAAATTTCCCTCTGACCTTCACACATACACTGTGGCACATGCTCACCACACTCTCACACAGGAACATGCACACATATACAAATACACTGAAAATAAATAAATGTAAGAAAGGACTGGATGCTTTCATGGCATCTATTATTGAGCAATAAGCATCCATTAAATCATTTAGTTAATGGAAATAAATAAAAAATGCAAAACATGTAGTCAGGTTGATCTAGATTTGGATCCTGGCTTCATTAGCTCTAAGCTCATGGCCTTAAGCAGCTTATTTCATTTCTCTCTCTGGGTTTTCTCTTTTTTTTTCCCTCAATTTTTGAGTATACATGGCATCAAAGAAAGACTACTTTTCTGTTCTTCATAGTGTAGGGCTAGCATTGTGGAGGCTACAAGGGTTAGAGAATTGTGAGGAAAGCAATGTATTGATCAAATTAGAGTAGCAGCAGGTCACATAGATCTCATGGGACATATCAACATTTTAGGTTTTCTTTTGAGTAATAGAGGCAATTGGAGGGTTTTGAAGAGAGGAGTGATCTAATCAGACTAGCTTGCTTTGGTAATGGGGTGGGAAAGACTAGAAGCAGGAAGTCCCATGAGTGGTAGCTATAATAATTCTGGGACAGGAAAAGAAGGCTTGGGCAAGTGCACTGATGAGATGGTGATGGTAGAAAGAGTCAAATTAAGGATATCCAAGTACAGGCCTAAATGGTGTAAGATGAAGGAAACCCCGAGAAACCCGAGAAGCTGAGGACTTCATGAGAACACATGGCTCATGCTCTGGACAGTGTGACAGACCTTCTGCTCTATACCAAAGCTTGCACCATTGTAGTTTAAATAAGGAAATTCCAGAAGAAAAATAGTCTAAGACTATTTGACTAATAGACAACTAAGTATGAACATATGGCCAAGTTCTAGCCAATGGGATCTTGGAAACTGTAGTGTGTATATACACCGGCTGCTCTACTCCCAGTATATGCACACATTGTTGACATCCCACTGGGATATGTGCTCATATGTGTTTGATCAGAACTGGAACAGTAATCTTTGGATCTATAGCAGAACCTACACATTGAGATTGGTATCAATCAAGAAAGAACCTTCTGTCTTCCTTGAGGCTGGTGTACTCATATAAGCCTGGTTGTAGGTACTGGTAACAAATTTCATAATGAAAGTTCAATCTGT
The DNA here is from genome assembly GCA_036346955.1 of Dipus sagitta. Lineage (NCBI taxonomy): Eukaryota > Metazoa > Chordata > Mammalia > Rodentia > Dipodidae > Dipus > Dipus sagitta. The sequence continues at coordinate 12,574,361 of CM070781.1, forward strand.
TCAAAAATACCATTAGAGTTCATATTCTATTATTGTTGAACCTAATCCTCTCAAAGAATAATACAAATAGTAGGAACTGAGAGATTTATTAAATGTTTGATATGTTCTGTGTTCTGTGGAAAGAAAGCTCTTTACACATTCCATGCTCTCTAACTGTGTGACCCCAATGATTGCACAGATAGCAAAACTAGTACAGTGATATATCAAGTGTCTTGGCCATGATCACTTGACTGGCTTATAATTGGCTGAAGTTTGACTAACAGGGCATACTGATCAGACATAAGGAAGGACACAGTGAGGAAGCTATAAGGAAAGGAGAGTAACTGTGCTGTTCTTATCTGGTGGCATTCCAAGTTTACCTCTTAGGTTGACATTAACACAGAAAGGAATTTTTGTTAGATTCCTTAAACTGGAGCGTTTATGGTTGAACTTCTTTTGAGAACATATTTATGAATTTTGTATATGCTAAGCACATTGACGCTAACTGCACTCTTGCAGTGTAACTTCCAATTTTATAATGAAATAAAATTATACAGTCTAAGTCCTGAAAATGATTAGAATAGAGATCAGGGATTTGAATTTCTGAGCTGCATTTTAACAATCTACCAGCAATGCTCTTGAAAAGGCGACTTCCCAAACTATGATCGCCAAAGTCCAGGGATCTCTGTAAGTACCACTAGTATTGCTGATAAATGATAAAATGACTGATATAGGGATAACCTGCAAGTGAGTAGGAAACACCTCATTCCTTTTTAGGAAGAAAGACTGTAAAACCATGAGAACAATGTGGAAACACTGAAGGAATCACACAGCCTTACTGACAACCTCACTGACTACTGTGATGGGTTTTCTGACTGTATTAAGAAGTACTAAGGACAGTATAGAGGCACTCCAAAGGAGGTTAAACAAGGAGAGAAGACCCACCTCCAACACAGGCAACACCCTCCCATGTACTAGGGGCCTGGACTGAATGAAAACAGGAAAAAGAGAAAGACAGCTGAGTGCTCTGACCTTCACATGCACACCATGGCATGGGTATGCCCATACTCAGAGACAAGCCCAAGACTCCTCTGATCTCAACATGCACACAATGGCATGTGGGTCCGCACTCACACATAGAAACACATATACACATGCATACACACACAAATATAGTTTTAAGGAGTTGTCATAAATGAAAAAACTCTGTAAGAAGGCACAAATGTGTTTTAGGGAAAAAGTGAATGCAAAGTTTCTAGAAAAAACAGAACATGCATGTGTAGACATATGCACAGCATGGCTGAGTTCAAGTGGGGGCACTGTCCTCTTTACACAGGGCATATGTCCTGAAGTTTTGGCAAAAGTCCCATCACAGTTTACCTTCCTTAATTAGCAGACATGTGGCCCCTTAAGGACTAGTTGTGGAACAAGGATCCATGGGAGCAGAGAAAGGCCTAACTTGTTCATTACATTATCTCCAATGTCTAACTACACAGTAATTGGCACCTAAAAATCAGTGGTTGAAACAATAAATGAATGTAATAAGCCTATACTTCAGATCAGGAAACTGAAATTCCAAGAGGAAGTGACTCACTCCAAAATCACAGAGTTGATGTTTCAGATAAAAGCTGAACCTTAGACTGATTGACTCCAATGCTGTGTACAGAGACAATGGAAGGAGCTGCTGGTTTCAGGCATCAGCACTGAAGGATATGGACTTGGATAAACAACAACAACAAAAAAAAAATGTATGGATATCGAGTTTACAATTTGATTTTGAAATACACACATCCTCTTGTTCCTGCCACCCTTATGAACATGTGAACATGTCCTAGAAAAACTCCTGACCAGCCAGTGCCATTTGCACAGCCCAGAGAAGGCTTACACCCTGTTTACCTGCCATAGATAGGCGGGCTCACCTGCTCGCTAGTTAGTTAGGTTAGTATAAATGGGGTCATTACCATGTACACTTTTTTCTGATTTCTTTCATGCAAAATTAATGGTTTTGAAGATGTCTCATGTAGCCATGGTCCACTATTTTGCTTCGCTGAGTAGCTTTCCTTGTGGTATGAACAAACTTACATGGCTGACCTATTTCCTGCCATTGTTTCTGGACATTATTTCCTTAATAGTGGCACATCTATCATGGTGGAAACCAACTGCCCTCTAATTGGACTGGAGGCCCGCTCCATAGGAGGGAATACATCCCTGGTACTGAAAACTTAAAACAGGGGTAGTCATGAGTCCTAGGGGTGTAGCGTCTGCTGATGTCTGGCTAAATGCATATACTATGCTTATCAAACTGCCCAGTAAGCACTTCTCTTAATATTCATACCCTTATATTAATGCTACTCTCACTCTGGGTAGAGAATCTTCTCTTTTCAGATGGAAGTGACCTTGGGACAACTCAGAAGGTATCATGGTGCTGAAAAGAAGTGACTGGAGTAGTGAGTAATATCTAGATCACACCTTCCAAGGCTCAGGGTCTAATGTGGAAGAGGTGGCAGAAAGAATGTAAGAGTCAAAGGAAGGGTAGGACTCCTTACATCGTGCTCACTCCAGACATACAATGGCCTGGATATCTATGGCCTCACAGTGCCTGACACTACCTACGCAAGACCATCATAAGAGGAGGAAAAGATCATGACATGAAAATAAAAGAGAGACTGATTGAGATGCGAAGGGGATATGATGGAGAATGGAATTTAAAAGGGGAAAGTAGGGGGAGGGAGGATATTACCATGGTATATTTTTTATAATAATGGAAGATGTTAATAAAAATTGAGAAAAAAAGTGAGGGAGCCAGGTGTGGTGGCACATGCCTTTAATCCCAGCACTGGGGCAGCTGAGGTAGTAGGAGGACCACGTTGAGCTTGAAACCACTCTAAGACAACATAGTGAATTCCAGGTCAGCCTGGGAGTGAGACCTTACCTTGAAAAAACAAAATAAAATAAAGTAATACAATAAAATTAATATTTAAAATTGAGGGAAATATATAATAAACTTGTTTTATATTATTAAAAAATCTTCACTAATATCTCTGTACAGGTTTTTCTGTGGGCATAAGTTTTCATTCCTCTTGGGTGAATAGCTAGGATGCGACAACAGGTTCAGAGGGACAGGCGTGTTTACTGTTATAAGGAACAGTGCACTAAAATTTACAAAACACTAGTCTATATTTTACTATTCTACATTTCTGTCACAAATTTTGAGGGTTTCAATTGTTTTACAGCCTCACCAATATGTGTTGTTTCAAGGCTCTATAGTTTTATGCATTCTGTAGGTACTATGTTTTATTTTAGGGTGATTCAAAGATATGCTTATTTTTCACAGGTAAGAAGGTCTCCTCCTCCAAGCTCCTCCAGACATTTGGCCTTCATACTTAAATGATCAGCATAATACCCATCTGCTGAAAAAATTGTTTAGCAATGGACTCTTCAGAGACAGTGAGGCTGAGAGACCTGTTTTGTAGGACTTGCTCATATCTGTGGTGTAAATATCGCAACAAAGGATGATGTTAAGCCACAATCTAAATGCAAAATTAGAAAGAGACGTACTGATCACTCACAATCCAGGTCCAACACCTTACCGTCTCTCTGACACATCATCAAGAGATTTAATCAATGGAAAAAGGCATTAATTATTTTTATGTTGCTGTGACCAAATACCTGTCAGAAACAAATTAAGAGATTCAAACCATAACATAACAGAACCTGTGTTTTGCAAAGACAGCAAATGTGAATGAGCATGCCCACAGAGTGAACCAAGGGTTATAGGTCTAGCCACAACAGAAAGGGAGCTTTTCTTTCCAGCCTTGGCCTCACTCTCAATGTCTGAAGACCTCATCTTACTGAGATTATGGTACCTGAATCTAGAACTTTCTGTGCACTGGTTGGAAAGATAAACTTGGATCATGAGGGAACCAACTTGGCTCAAATGGCTTTGTTTTAAATAACTTGCTCATTTTAGTTACTCCCATTTGCTGAAGGAAGTCCATAGAATTTTCTATTTGGCAAGATTACTTCTTCCATCTAGACATAAAATTCCTTGTCACATGTTGGGTCATGATATGCAGAGACATTTAGCTTACCCATAACTGTGGGCTAACTCCACAATGCATGACCCGTATACCTCAACAAGGAGGGGCCAAGGGGAGGGGGTAGGTCACGGATGAGCCTAATAATGGTACCAAACTGACTGTATTTGCTGAATACAGAACTGACTAATAAAGAAAAAAAAATAAAAAAAAGAACAACAAAAAAAAAGTTGACCTTTATCTTGCTGAACTATTTCTATTTCTACAAATCTCTCCTATAAGCTAGCAACATTCTGCTCTTTAGAAGGAGGCCAAAGTCCTCCCTGTTATCAGATTTCCTCTCTCCTTCATCTAAAGTAATCTCCTTTTGCTTCCTCTCCAAATAAATTGGGCCTAGCCTTATTGACTTGTATCTCTGAGGCTCATAAAATTTAAATAATTATACATAGAATTAGCATTGCCAGATTTTATACCCAGACCAAAGCTCATTTGCTTTCAGTTTTATAGAAAGGTCCAATTAAAATCTCTACACAGCACTTGGGAGGCCAAGGTAGAAGGGTCAATGTGAGTTTGAGGCCAGCCTGAGACTACATAGTGAATTCCAAGTCAGTCTGGGCTAGAGTAAGGCCCTACCTTGAAAAACCAAAATAAATAAATAAATAAATAAATAAATAAATAAATAAAATTTCTAGAGATCATTGGCCATTCCTGAATTATTGGTATCCCTATGATTGATCAAGTTCTGATTATTATAGATCTGTTACCTGTCCAACACAATTTCATACTTCACCTTTAGTTTCTAAAGTGGTTCCCTATGTGAGCCCTGCTAGCTAGGCAGAGAAGAAAATTAGCTCATGAAATTATTCCATCTAGTGTTAAAATTCTTTGCCTTTTACTATCAGCACAAGCTTAGGTAAATTAACTAAGCACAGATACTAACATCTCTCTGGAAAACTATTATGTATAGTTAATAAAATAATGCATGTGGAGTACCAACTCCAATGTTAAGGCACATAGTAGATGTTGAAGAAATTAAATGAAAGGCTAGGTATTTGGCTCATGGAAGAACATTTATCTAGCATGTGCTAAACACTGAGTTTGATACCCAGTACTGCACAACACACACACACACACACACACACACACACACACAGAGTACAATAAGTAACAAATAATATTATTCAGACCAAGGCCTACGGTTTATTCTTACAATAATAGCTCCCAACAAATCACATGTCCTGTATCCCTGGCTCAGCAGCCTCCATACATTTTCACAAGAGGTTTGGCTCCATGACTTGCTTTGGTCTATGGCATGTCAGAAAAATAAAAGCCTAAAGTAGAGACTTAAAAATCTGATGGTGTTGTCTTAGAATGTTGCCCCTACATGGGCTTACTTGCTAAAGACACATGGCCCAGCCAATACCCTGTACTAAGAGCCAGACATGTGCATGAGGCCATTTCCCTCATCCAGCCCCACACAAGCTGTCAGATGACTACAGTCATGTAAGTGTTCCTAGGCAAGACCAGCAGGACTATTAGACTCAATGCAGCCAAAGTCATTATTGCACAGTATTATCAACAAATGAAATGGCTTTTGTTCCAAGCCACTAAACTTTGGGATGGTCTGTTGGGCAGAAATGTATCATTCAAACTTCAGCTTCCTACTGCCAAACACAGTGGCTCAGTCATGGCACACATGCACTGAGCTCTTTCAAAAGGGGAACTTGTGCACTAACTGGAGATCTCTGAATGTATAGATCAGTATTCATGCTCCCAGAGCACCTCACAAAGTCTGAATACAGAGAAGGTATAAACTAAAGATCTCTGCATTCATGGAAGCTTGACTTCATTTGCTTTAAAAATAACTGTACGCACACGCATGTGTGTGTGTGTGTGTGTGTGTGTGTGTGTGTGTGTGTAGGGGTGTGCCTGCTATGGTGTAAGTGTGTAGGTCAGAGGACAACCTCAGGTGTCAGTCGTCCCTTCCATCTTGTTTGAGAGGCAGGGTCTTCTGTTGCTCACCACTGTGTAGGCCAGGCTAGCTGGCTGACAAACTGCTGAGATTCTCTGTGCCTATTTCCCTTGGAGCACTAGGATTACAGGTGCTCGCATCCACATCTGGCTTCCATGCACTCTGGGAACCTGATCTAGGGTCCTCTGCTTGTATGCTTAGTGCTTTACCCATTAATCCATCTTCCCAGTCCCTTTCATTTACTTTTAAAGAAAAGCAAAGTGAAACAAAGGCTACATGAAGGACTAAAATGCTATGAAAGCTCTCAAAACACTGCCTTTCCCTAATGTGGAGATATGTGATCTAAACTTTTCTTGGGAGGTGATTCCAACTCCTATGCCTGGAGAGTCTGACCTTCTTTCTAATTAAGAGAAATTCACAATGGAGAGCAGCAAGCAGGAGATGTTGAACTTCATTTGCCTATCATCCCACCTGGAATCTCTCTGCATGTGACCAGAGAGCACCTTTTACCATGACCACATTGACATTGCCATGGTGGTTCCATATGTAGGAAAAGTGAATTTTAAACATCATTTCACAAGCACACTTGTGGCTCCCTTTTGGGCTTTAAAGACACAGATCCACATCTGTGAAACTCACAGCAAAGGGTGTAGGAGGAAGGCTTAGGAAGTGCTGCTGGGACAGTAGCACACTTCTTGTTGAGTACCAAAAGAAGGGCATCCAGAGCACACTACCCTCCCTCAGAGAGCACACTAGAGGGATCACCTAGCTAAGGACCACGAAGGGAAAACAAGTCACAAGCTTGTTATCATCCTTTCTCTGCCTGGTAAAGCAGGCAACTCCAATGTATGCAAAAGAGCATTATTTTGTTTCCCATTAATGCTTATAAATGATAGAGGATAAAACCCAAAAGTATCACTCTATGTGTCCTGGAAGAATTTCTTCCAAATGCACATCAGGCATCATGCTCGCAGTGTCTCCACCTCAGGATATGCCATTCCTTCAGCATCCTTCCTTGCATCTACAAGAAGTTGGGGTTTTGCTCTGTGTTGGTAAGAAAGCAAGATCAGCCTCCCTAAGTGTGTACTACAAGAGAGGGTCTACTACAAACAGAGGCAGAGGAAGGAGGAAGGGAACACCATGACCCTGAGCTTTCTGTGTTCAAACACCTAGTGCAAATGTGTATATGTAAGCTCAAAGTGTCCCACTATAGTAGGAATAGGCTATATTATATGTGAAGAAATTGAGGCTGAGAAGGCTAAATAATTTTCCCAAGTTAATAAACAGTTCACAGTTTAAGTTAAGTGACTTGTCATGATTACTTGGGGGTAGAGGTGTGTAGCTAATTAGTGTAGAACAGTTATCTAAAACTAATCCTGCCTATGTTCTCTGTAAGAAATCAAACTGAAAAAATGTGACGGTTTACAGCTATCAATGTGCCAAGCATCATGCTATCAGTTTCAGTTCTATTTTCTTATTTAAACTGTGAAGGGGTCTGGGGAGATGGCTCAATTAGTAAAGTGCTTACAGTATAAGGATGAGGACCTGAGTTCTATCCCCAGCAGTCACATAACAAAGCAGGGCAAAGTGGCACACATGTGTCATCCCAGTGCTGGAGAAGAGACAGATGGATTCTTTCTTTCTTTCTTTTTTTTTTTTTTTTCAAGGTAGGGTCTCACTGTAGCTCAGGCTGACCTGGAATTCACTATGCAGTCTCAGGGTGGCCTCAAACTCACTGCGATCCTCCTGAGTGCTGGGATTAAAGGCGTGTGCCACCACGCCTGGCCTTGAGACAGATGGATTCTTTTGGGCTTACAGGTCAGCCAGTCTAGCCTAATTTGTGTGTTCCAGGCAAGTGAAAGAACCTGACCCCAAAAAAGTGGATGGTACGTGAGAAATGACACCTGAGGTTTTACTCTAGTCTCCACTTGACTCCATACACATGTAGCCACACATACGCATGCACACATACATATACACACAAAATGATGAGGGAAGTTTCACCCTTTATATACAGAAAACTGCTATATTTTAATCTGATCCTAGCTCTCTACGAACAGGTCTGTGAAACACAAACATGTACACACACACACACACACACACACACACACACATATACTTTTTTTTTTTTTTTTTTTTTTTTTTGGTTTTTCGAGGTAGGGTTTCACTCTAGTCCAGGCTGACCTGGAATTCACTATGTAGTCTCAGGGTGGTCTTGAACTCTCAGTGATCCACCTACCTGTGCTTCCCAAGTTCTTGGATTAAAGACATGCACCACCACGCCCGGCACATATACTTTTTAATATTTTATTTTTATTTACTTATTTATGAGTGAGAAAGGGAAAAAGAGAGAGGGAAAGAGAATGTATGTGCTAGGGCCTCTAGCCACTGCAAATGAACTTCAGATGCATGTGCCACCATGTGCATCAGGCTTATGTGTGATTTCGGGAATTGAACCTGGGTTCTTAGGCTTCACAGGCAAGTGCCTTAACCATTCAACCATCTCTCTAGCCCCACTCACAGTTTTCTTGGACTTTTTTAAAGTGACCAACATTTTCATGTATTCTACATCTTTGGGTTGAAGCACTTACAAAATCATCTCTTTCTAACCTGTTAAAAATCCTGCCAGAGAGAAAAGGTACAATCACTTCCCAGATGAATAGCTGGGAATTGGAGAAGTGGATAAACTCACCTGAAATGCACTGGCAATAATGACGAACTCAGGCACTGGGTCCAGTGGCCAGCACTGGTGATAAGCCTGACAACTATGTCAGAAGAGGTTTAGATAGAAATGACTTTAAGTGACAATGCATGACAGAATTATAAACATATGTACCATGATCACAACAGCTGCAGTGGGTCATGCTTGTAATCACAGGATTTGGGAGGTAAAGGCAGGAGGATACAGAATTCAAGGCCATGCTCAGCTAAATTACATAGGAAGCTTGAGGCCAGCCTGGGTTACATAAGTCTCTGTCTCAAAAAAAGATATAAATGTGATCCAATAGATTCTGTCTCATCTTGCCCAGCCATGGAGCATTGTTTTGGAATGCCATAACAGAGCTCACAGCAGGTTAGTACTGGAGAAGAGGAGAAGGTGGCAGGGAGAAGGATACCATCACCCTGTGGCTTTAGTAACTGCTCTATCGCCCTGGGGCTTTTTTTGGGATTTTTGGCCATAGGACAGTGGGGCAGTCAGAGCTTGACTGAACTTCAACAGCCTCGGGTTCCAATCTTGGCTCAGAACTTCAGCAGCAACAAGTTGTTTGAAGTTTGCTTTTTTAGCATGTTTCAGTTTCAGACAAAGAACTCATTTCACAGACTATGAAGTATGGCACCCCCCCTTGGCACAGAGAGCAGAAAATGGTGTTAAGGACAAAATAGTTTTCACAAATGAATAGTTAACCTTCTCACCTAAGCATAGGCAGAACCCTCTCTATCCACCTGGCTCTTCTGGGTGATGTCCTATTCTCAACCCCAGGCCCCCTGCTCTCAAGAGGAGGCCCTAAAAGGGAGGGGTCACCACCAGGAATACAGCCTTGATCAGCCTGGGCATCTGAAGGTATTAGTTTGGTTGCAGCTGCATTTCCCCTTTTCTGCATGCACACTCAAACCCAGGATCCACAAGATAGACCGCATCTCATGCAAACCTATAACCTGTGAAATTGTGTTTTGATTGGGTACACCACATATGCCCGGCCTTATCTACCCAAGTCCCTAAGGAAAATTATAGAATACCATATTTTTCTTAGCCCCTGTAGAAAAAGATTCAGTTATTACATTTGTTAAAATTCAGGGCAGGCATGACCATAGCTAGCCCTGACATTTCTGAACAGACCTAAATTTCCAGGGAAAGCATAGCTAACATAACCAGTGTACTGAGGTCCATTTTAGCACAGTGAAAATGTGAGCAGATTCACAATATCCCAGAACAATCAGGATTTTCTCTTGAATATCTGAAACAGATGAACCACATATTTAAATTAGATGATGACATGGTTTATTCAAATCCTCTCACCTGGTGAAACAACTTCCTGAATGACATTATCCATAATGTGTATACCTTTTTAACAGGTGTTTGACAATCCTGTGGAAGCTGTCACATGTGAATAAGATTCTAATTTTCATATAGTTACCTCTGGATGTGAACATGTGTTTTCCTCTGGAAAGCAACTAACGTAGGGAAAAATCCCAGATGTGTTTGTGTATTATGTATTCTAACCTATACGGAATGGGTGCTTTCTCCCCCTTTATTCTTCTTTACGATGGGATGGAATATGTGAGAAATGTTTTGTAAACTCTGAAGTCCTCCACAAATATCAGTCATGCTAAAAAATCAGCTTTACATTTACCTAGGACTCAAACAACTACAAAAATTTCTGAAAGGGATGAAGCCAGCAGGTCAGAGTCCAACCTCCCATTTTCAAGTAGGACCTTACAAATGAAAACCAGATGACATTTTAAACAGACCACTTTCAAATTAAATGTCAACTGCATAGGATGCAACCTACAACATCATAAAGTCTCAGGACTCAATGGCCTTCCCTGGTGTCTCCTGAGGCCATCAAGACCCACACAGAATTCAGATATTCACTCAGGAAGTCTATAAAGGTACATTGCTAGGCACGTTTTTGGGGAAGTCATCTATTTTTGTGTCCATAGTGAGCATATGTTAAGGCTATAACCCTTTTGCATACTTTTAAGAGTCACCTTTGTAATTCTTCTCCACATATTATTTTTTTTACTCATAGTGAACAGATACAATAAAGCAACTACAGCCCAGAATCACAACTGCTGAGTGAGAATTTAAACTAAGGACTGACAAAAACCACCAAAGTACAAATTATAGTGGTTTTCTGACCTTGAGAAGGTCAAAGAGTGAAAAAAGAGAAAGAACAAAGAGAAAAATGGACCTCAAATGATTGAATACACACACAGATTTAAAAAAATGTGAAAATCAACTAAAATCATTCTAATCAGAGATAATAATTAATAATGTGTTTTGTGACTTTCCCTCTTGATAGCTTCTCATCTTAATACATAAAGATATATAAGCAGAAAAGTCATTTTATATGAAGAGGGTCATGTTGTACAAACTCTTCTGTAATATTCTTTTTTTCATTCATTTTAAACTATTTTATGACATTTTTATATACCAGTAACTGAAATAGATAATTTTGTTAGGCTATATGTACTATGTCATATGAACAAAATATAATGCTGTGTGTGTTAGATCTACTCTTATTAATCCCCCAATAGTTCTTCAAGATAGGTGATTATATGTCCATTTTTTAGATGAGTAATCTAAGGTATTTGGAAAGGTTATCTGTTAATTTGATGTTGATTGGAAAAATAAATAATAAACAAATAAAAGAAAGTGTTTTCAACTTACATGATTTTAATGGAAGTTTAAATATGTATTTAAACTTCACAAATGTCATCATACATAGCTGCCTTTGGGCAGTGGCTCTTACTAAGATCTCCATCTTACCAATGAGGCATAAGATCCTGAGCTCTGGAGACTGTTGCTTATATCTCCCAGTTTTAAAGCCAAACCAATTTATACACTCAAGGGGCAAGTTGGTATAGAATTAACAGAGTCCGGAACAGGACTTCCCACCTTTGAATCCAACTCCACTCCCATAACAGTTGACCATTATCTCCACTACATATAGTTGTGGAAGGTTTACTAAAAAAGGAAATTATTCTCATAATACTGAGACTGCGGGAAATATTACAAAGAGAAAAATAAGATTCACTGTAATATTACCATATAATTATCTATCTATCTATCTATCTATCTATCTATCTATTTATCTATCTATCTATCATCTATCAATCTCATTGTTAATGTCATAACAATCATTAAATATTTACAAATGTGAACTACACTATATTTACATATGTATTAGTTACTTTATTTCAAAATACCTGACAGAAGAAATTTATGGGAAGAAGCGTTCACTTTGTCATAAGATTGACAGTACAGTCCATCATGACAGGAAAGGCATGGGAGCAGAAGTTTAAGGTGCTGGTTATATGGCTTCCATAGTCAGGAAGTAAAGAGTTAAATATAAAGTGGGATAGAGTGAAGAAATCTCAAGGCCGACCCCCCAGTGACTCAATTCCTCCAGGTAGACTCCCACCTTAAGACCCATGGACAGGTGGGGACCAAATGTTCAAATATATGAAAGTCTAGGAGACAGTCAACATTCAAACTACAACAGCTTAATACAGTATAAACATATTCCTCACAAATACTGTTCTCAGTGTCCACACTCAGTACATATTTTATAAAATCAAGAAACCACTTGCTAAGTTTTTAAATGCTGAGTTCATCCTTAATTTTGGTGTTAAATATTATAAGAAATGTCTTTGAAAATTTAGCATTTTTCAAATACTTGATTATTACTAAGAAGGCATTTTCTCTACATATTTTTCCTAAGGGCAGTAACTATGTTTGTTTTTTTTAAGAAAATAGGGGCTCCATGCCACAGTGAATGAATAAGGAATGAGGGATGAATGAATCTTTGCAGCAGATTCTGATATTTGGTAGATGTGTATTTACAGTTCATTAAAATCTAAATGCCAAGTACTTAATAATAATGTAGCCTTCATTTCATACATTACTGAAGTCATTACAAATGACATAAAAGTGATGCCACATTAGTTTATAGATTTTCATTTACAACAGGGGTTCGCATTCCCTCTTGGGAGCAATCAATGGTGCATCAACGAGCAACAGGTACAGAAACTTCACCCAGCTTACCCAGGTACTCCACCACTGAGCTACATCCCCAGCTGAGTCTCCAATTCTGCTTTCTGCTGATGTAACTAGATCCGTAAGACACAGATGTGTTTAAATATTTTAAGAAATCAAATTGATTGCATTCAAGAAAATATTCTCCATGCCTTTTCTCAACTATATTTTTTTGATAGTGTTGTGGGAAGTGGGTAATGACTCCATGAGCTCTTGTTCAAAGTGCTGCCCTCCTGTTCCTAACTGCTGAATTTCTTTACACATTAGAGCATCACTTTTCTTGATCTTTACCATCAAATGTTCTCTTCTGCCTGACTTTGTTTGATTTTAGGCTCAGCACTGTAATAAATGTTCAAAGCAAATGGAATAATGTGGTCTGTGGTTAAAAGATGCTAGAGGGAAAGCTGCCTCATGTTGTGTTTCTGCTAATGGTTGGTAAAGAGTAAACACCCATGCAGATGCTTCAGAATCCACTGTGCAGTGGGAGAAAATTCACTCTAGTTCTTTTCAGAGTCAAATTGAGTAAGAAACAGAATGAATATTTCAGCAGAGACCCAGGTTAGAGATTTGAGGGAGAGCATCTTAGCTCAATTCCACCATAGTAAAATTGAGGGGTAAGGAGTGTACAAGGTGAGTAGTCTGTTTTGAAAGCTCTGAAGATCTAGGTTTTGTAAGACAAAAGATGCCAAGGTATGAGCGGCCCTTCCACTCCGGAAGTTGCACACTGAGCCTTTCTAAACAACAGACACAGCTTTCCTGGGTATAACAGAGGTCCCTCTCAGCTCGAACATGTGAGCATTTGATGGCCACCCACTTCCTCTGAGCAGTGGTGAGTGTTTTATCTCTCTCAGTACCAGCAGAATTTCTCTATCAAATGAACCCAGGCAGCAATGTGGAGGTGTCTCTCTTCTCTTATGGTTGGCACATAAGAGGTGTTGCTAATATCCATTCTCCTATGGCTCAGTTATAAAGGAGGTTTCCTATGACAAAGGCCAAAACTATAACAACTTAAATGTCTTAATTGGTCTTATTTCCTGTTCTAGAATGCATCAGGATGCCATTGAATAAAATGGAGTCACTGCTCCAATGGGCTCTACAGCCAGATGAAGGCTGAATAGGTATAAACAGAACAACACACACTTTTGGTATTTCAAAGTTAGGAAAAATTACTGACTGGCTAACATCAGATCACTTCACATCCTTTCTCTAAGGATTAAAGGATGTTATCATGCCAAGTGAAAATAGCCTTTTGGGGCGTTTCATTGCTTTTCTCTTGTTTTCTCAGGAGGCCAGGTGAACTATTGAAGTTCAGTTTAGTAATGTGGAACTTTAGAAAGGATAACTCCATTTTGACTTTTTCTCTGGTACTTGAGTCTCCCATACAGAAGTTTAGTCCAAGATGTCAGTACTAAATTCACCTCTTACATGGAAGGGACTAACAGACAATATAAGTGACCATGGCCTAGGAACATGTATTCATGTTGTCTTGAATGACATGTTCCAATGGGGAAGTGGTTATTTGAACTTTTCTATAGTCACAGAACAAAGGGAAAGTCATAAATTAAGACATTAACCAAGCATATTGGTGAGGTATGGGATTAAGGGGGTTATAACAAAGCAGTGGACACCTCTGCAATGTGTTTCAAGTGTTATGTGATGACATCCTAGCTGTTAAGTAGGTGAAAGCTAATGATCTGCTAAGTTTCTTCATTCACAGAAGCTTTATCAGGCAGTAGGAAGAATGCTAGGTCAGATACAGAGGAGATCCCTGAATGGCTGTTAAGGAAACCAAAGCCCCCAAGGGTCATTTTGGCTCTGAATCTACAACAGTCTGAATCTCTGGACAGGAAGTTCTCATTAGTCAAACAGTCTTATAGACTCTTTAGCGTAGGTGTGGCCTTTTTTTCTGGGAACTTTAATTCACAAAAGCTATAAATATTTTTATATAATACCTGTTATCCCACATCTATTAAGTTTTCTTCTAGCCACCCCCTATGATGAAAACAATTATAGGAATTCTACCAGTAGCAATGAAAATAGCATAGGAACTTAAGATGTCACTGTGCTTTTGGAACTATGCTAGGGGGTCTGTCTGTCATACCTCATTTAATTCTCAATTTTCAAGCAAGGTAGCTATTCTGAATCCTCAACTATGAATACATTTATGACGAGACTGAGTGCCAGAGAAGTCAATAGTTTGCACAGGAAGAAATGAGCTAGTAAGTGGCAAGGCTGGTCTGTCCAGGGCTGTCTGATTCTTCTTTGACACAACAAACTGAGTCTAAGGTTTTAGTCCATTCCTGACATTTTTCATGTTCACTGATACATGCAGTATACCACCTAGTTGCTAGTTAACCGACAAGCTTTCTTAACTCTAACATGTAAGCCCCTCACGATAGTGAAGAGAGCTTTAACAATGAAGCAGCTGAGAGCTTCGTGGCTCAGGTTTTACAAAGAGAAGGCAAAGAGCATTCTTTCCAGCATTCTTCCCATCGCTGCTGATTGCAAATGCAGGAGCTCTCTAGCAGAACTAGTTGTGTTTTTAACTTATTGGAAGTGGGTTTAAAATTTATATCTCATTTTTTATGGCCTAAATGCATGGAAATCAGACATTTGAAGGATGTTTTGTTACCTTCTGTGATAGTTTAAAAGAGTATTTCTAGACCTATAAAAACACTGAATATGTAAATTGGAGAAACATTTATATGTTAAAAATACAAAAAAGCAGCCATGTGTAAGCACTGCTGAAAGCAGGTGGGGGAGATGCCAGGTTTTCAGGGTGTAGACTCTCCCAGGTTCTTATTAGTTCTATCGTGTCATTTGCATGAAAATGCTGTCCTCCTTTGTATAAATCACAGGGACAATGCAAATGAGTTAGCAAAAAGTGCTTTGTCATAAAAGTATCATTCATTTCAACAGTTTCTGTGGATTTTTGATATCAAAGCCTTTTCACGATGCTGACAATCACCAAAGGGATGTTTGTTTGTCAAAGTGCATTCCCCAGATGCCCAAACAAAATGGCTTTGCTTTGTGGACTTTGCACTGAAGTTGGAGCAAAACTACATGACTTGAACTCAGCCTTGAAGCATGTGCCATCTTCCCCTTTTCAATTTGCCACTCACTCAAAACTTGAATGCACAGGGTTCTAGTTGGTTGGATCTCAGTTTATGAAAAAAGAAGATTCATGGCACCTGCTTATGAATCTAGAAAAGGGAGAGAGCAATGGTGTGAAAGGCAGAGCATGTCTGAAAAATCATGGACACCCAACTGATAAAGACACAAACAGAAAAGCATACAATTCAAAATCAAGAAAATTCAGTGCCCCCATACTCCAAGAAAAACCAAAAAAGGATATTTTTCCTTACTCATAGACACAGAATATAGAAGAGAATTTCAGTAACAAACAGCAAATGTTTCTTTTAGTGATACCACTTAACAGACCAGGGTGTGGTGCAATGGCCCATCACATTCACACTAATGGATCCACTGCATAGTGTTTCTGAGGGCTACTTTGATACTTGAGGTTAAACCTTAGGAAGTGTCCATACTTTCAGCTTGTGACTCCCTGAAAGATGTTACTCAAATTATGGAAAAGTACTGCTTATCACAGTGATAGTAAAATACCATTAGTTATTAAAACCAACTGAACTTCTAGACAGAAACTATCATCTTATTGACCAAAAGAACATTCATAAGTATTGCTCAAGTAGGAAAAATACTTTTTAAGACTCCCTTTGAGATAATATTCTTTAAATGTGTTTAATGGTGCAATGAAAAAGTCAAACATAAATGTATATTACAAATACTGTCCCTTGTTTTTAAAAAAGTTAAAAAATACCAAAAAATAGTAAGCTAAATACTTAACTGTCAGGTTCATGGGGTGGTAAAATGCTGAGAGCTACTTATTTTTTAAATCTGCCTATTTGTCCCTAGTTTTTATACTCAACAATAACCATATATTACACTGAAAGCAGGGGCAAAATTAGTAGCTAAAAGGAAAAAAAAGTGTCTTGGTAACAAGTAGCTCCTAATGCCTTTTGAATAAAGGCTGCATAACCTGGTTTCACACAGATTCTAAACTCAGGAAAGGCCCACACATATACACTATGATCTTATTAATGGAATGTTATCCCAAACTTATTTTAAAATGTAATGTTTTAAAACCATGCCATGAATCTCTAGCATTCATATAGTTGGCACAAGTTTCTAAGAATACAGCAGATGTGTCCCAAGTGTTTCTAGAGAACCAAGAAAGGCCATAAGGATGCATATCACAGGAAGGCAGAGCCTATCTTAGCATGTGCAAGAACTTGTCACCTGTAACTCTGAGGATCATAGCAGAGGCTGCAGGGTCACGAAGTAGGATAGAAGGAGAACTGATTTCTCCCATTCTCTCTCATCTCCATCTCAATAGATGATGCCAGTATTCACACATTTGTCAAAGACAAACATTGATCTATTTACTTTGCCATCCATGTGTAGCGAGCCCCCCCCCTCAAGTCCACCTTCTTCCCATCCTCACTATCACCATCTAATCCAAGGGTACAGTCTATGTGGATACTGGAAGGAACCTCAGAACCTAGCCATTCTATGGTGAAATTTGCCCTCTGCACAGTGAACTGAAAGGTACACCTATAGGATAAATTAACAATATTATTCCCTACTTGTAAATCTTTGTGAAAATTTCTCAAAACATCAAAATAAAATCCTAAATTGACATTTTCCCTGTTCTGTTTCACAAGACCAAGAACACCTGGCCCCCAACATATTTTCTGCCTCCATCTCTCTCCCCTTACCATTGGCCTCTGCCCATTAGTTCTCTCCCATGATCTCCATGGGACTGGCTTCTTGCATATTGATTTTTATTTAAGTATCAATTTCCCAGTTAGGATTTTCCTGATCATCCCACCTAAAAATGCACCCAAAGATATTTCTTTTATCCTTCTCTTTTATTTGTTTTAACCTCTTAAAATACTTTTTCAATTGATTTTACCTCATGTAAGTCCTTTGAGAGAGGACTCCTCCATCACCTCATGTAAGTTCTTTGAGAGAGGACTCTTCCATCATGTAAGTTCTTTGAGAAATGACCTCATTCATCTTATGTGTCTGGCCTAAAGCAGTTGCTCTGTTAATACAGATAAAATAAAGGACAGGCACATTAAACTGCACACAAATGAAACCCAATGAACCAAACTGAGTACCTTTCCAGAGCAGCACTATGCTCTTCATATTCTCTGGCAACACTGACTTAATTTTTTGGATGTCATTTAACAGTACAATGAAGAACAGTGTCTCAGAAGATACTCTATGAAATGAATATTTTCCAAAAATAGAGCATTGTTTGAAGTGTAGCTGTTGAAAATTGTCTATCAAAAGGCCAGGCATGGTGGCACATACCTTTAATCCCAGCACTCGAGAGGCTGTGAGTTTGAGGCCAGCCTGAAACTACATGGTGAACACATGGGTCCATTAACTGATCCAGCTTTTAAACCCATGTCTTTTGTTTGGGGCATTGAGGTTACTGTGAGTACAAGGCTATCCTGGGACTACATAATGAATTCCAGATCAACCTGTGCTATAACAAGACCCTACCACAAAAGCAAATAAACAAACAAAAAGAAAAACATAGGGTGCTCTTGCTCCTGCTTCCCTCTTCTCACCTTCTGACAGCTCATAGAGCAGGCCCTGTCCCCTTCTGATCTGATCGTGAGCACTGTGAACATAGGCACCAGTTCTCTGTCCTACTCCTGCACAAGCTAGCTATAGAGTGGACATTTACACACTAGTGATCTGCTTTAAAACAACTGTGAAAAACATACCTTTACCAACTTTCTTCTAGAATATGAAGCCTTTTCTACCAAAAACTCTAAAACATGCTAATGCACATGATGTCATCCCATTTTATACCCATTTCAATAGGCTATATACTAAATAGGTACTTTGAAGCACATTAGGGGTCAGATAAGGTGAGTCCAAAGGTGGTGCTAGCTGACAGGAGGGCCTCTGAAGCACCTGAGCAGGGTCAGTGATAGTCATTCCCTAAGAGTCTTGTTGAAGTTGCCTGAGTGGTCACATTTCCTCTACATGCACACAGCCTGCCTGAGGAAGACAGCAGTAATAGGTTTCATAGTACAAACTTCATCTGGTTCCCTCCTAGCTGCCTAGTAGATGAGTATCCTTGGACAAGCCATTTAATTGAGATGGGGTTCAATTTCCCCTGCATGCAAAATCTCCCTTGTATAAAAAATATGATAGTTATATTACCACATAGAAATAGTTGTGAGGTTAAGTAAATTTATGTATGAGAATGTTTCTCATAGCTTGGACACCTCCTAGGTTCATAATTTACATGCGCTTATTTCTTCCATTTCCCAAGCATAGACAACATGAGAACATCAGCATTCTCACACTGCAGAAACTTGAACAGTCTAAGAACCAAAAAGAAAATTATGCCAATATCCTCTTCACATAACTACTCAAGAAACAGCCCATAAAGTGACAAGCTTTTCTAACAATGTCTTCTTGGTGCCCGCATGAGCTAGGTACAGAGAGATCATACCGAATCCTGGATCAGGTGAAAGGTTCATGGTATAGCCTCTGTTGAAATGGAAGTTAGAGGGAAGGAGTAAGATGAAAGATTTAGTTTGGGACTTGAGACTCTATGGGTCATGTTAAACATCAAAATACACATTTGCAGTACTTTTTACAATAAACAGCTTCTTCCAGCCTTTCTTTGTGAATACATTCCACATGACATGGCACTTTACTATGCATACATACTATGCATGCATACACATCATTATTATTTCATTTTCCGTGTCCTATTGATGGAGACATAGTTGGAAGCCACATATTGAAGATCAGTATCTAGAGTTGCAGTGGTCAAATGATTTTCAAGTTCACTTCAGGGGATATACAAGTTCACAACTACTTTCATCAAAATCCGCATACTTTCCCCTTTTCCTTGGCTGACATTGGACCTGCTGGCACACAGTGATGAGCAGACAGGAGACTCAACAACAAGTGAAGGCACTGGCCCTATGCTGCACCATAGTGACTGTTTGTTCTGCCACTGTGTGCTTGGATTTACACACAAAATTCCTTAATGAAACAGGGAAATTATAAGCTGTACATCTATCTTGAGTACTATCTTGAATACATGACATTTTAATATTCTCTGAGACAAAATGAAGACTCTCTGAAGGAAAGGCACCAGAGCTCAGCGAGCAGCCTATTTTGTGCAATATCATTTTACTTGAAAGAATTACTAGCAAGTAATAGTCACCTAGGAGTATATCTGGGAGACACTATATCAAACATGAGCCATTATGCCAAACACTTCAAGGAAAACCACCCAAGGTGCTTCTTGTAGGTGATGAACTTTGAGCTTTGTGACAAAAGTTATAGGACAGAAAGTTCTGTCCACCTCTTTGAGTGTGACAGCTTCCAATGCTTAAACACTTTTCCAATGAGGTTGATGGTGAAACTAATGATGGTGATTTATTGTTGCCACATAATGAAATGTGTCAAATTTGGAAAAATATGCAAAACTCAGTGAACTACTATTTTCCAAATAACCAATGCATGATATTACAAATTCATGAGTGGATAAAATATTTACTTAAAGTGAAAGAAAAACTAATGGAAACCTTACTGCTACATTTTCAGACTCTGTGCTGAACCCAGCCTTAGAAACGACTTATAGAATTTGGTATAGGAATGCAGGCAACTATTATAATAGTCTTGAGACTGTTAGAATGTGCCTGCATTTTCCCAGCACATACCTATATGAGGCCAGTTGTCTTTGACAAAATAATATAAAAGCATAGTGAACATAGACATTGCTTTGTGAATATATCTATTTTCTAGTAAATAAACATATATACATACATATATGTTAAGAT
The DNA here is from genome assembly GCA_036346955.1 of Dipus sagitta. Classification (NCBI taxonomy): domain Eukaryota; kingdom Metazoa; phylum Chordata; class Mammalia; order Rodentia; family Dipodidae; genus Dipus; species Dipus sagitta. The sequence continues at coordinate 12,595,013 of CM070781.1, forward strand.
TATCAAGTAATTTTTTTACTAAAATATTTGAAATTGTAGTCCAAGAAATGCAAGTTAAATTTAGATAATATTTTTGGTTCATTGTCTTGGTTAAACTTTTCAAAATCAGTGATGTCAAGTATAACTGAAAATACATGAAAGTTGTTCACATAGCTACACTTTTGCTTTATGCAGTTGCATTTCCAGGTAATAGTCCAAACATTATTTATTTGAGAAAGGGACAGAAAAGCAGAGGTAGATCTATATACAGAGAATGGGCATGCCAGAGCCTTCTAAGCACTGCAAACGAACTCCAGATGCATGTGTCACTTTGTGAATCTAGCTTTATGTGGGTACTGGGGAATTGAACCTGCATCCTTTGGCTTTGCCAGCAAGTGCCTTAATCACTAAAGCTTCTTTCCAGCCCGTTATAGCCAAAACATTAAATAGAAAATTCTAGAAATGAGCAACTGATGCTTTAAGTGATGTACCATTATGAATAATGTGAACATGATGAGGTCCAGGCCATGAATCCTTCCTTTATCCAGTGTATCCATACTCTTTATGCTTCCAGCATTATTAACCACTTCTCAGTGTTCAGATCTAGTGCTGGCTATTGTATTGCAGTGCTTGTGTTCAGGTAACCTTTATTTTATGAATAGTGTCCCCAAAGCAGTAGACTAATGACGCTGAGACTTTTTGTTATAGCATAATTATAATCACTCTCTTTCATTACTGTAGGCTATTATATAATATCTTACAGTATCTGATTTGTAAGTTGAATGTGGGGTTCAGTACTATCCAAGGTTTCAGTCATTCACTCCTCCATACAAAAGGCAGGACTGGTGTATTATAGACTTTATATTCTCTAGTGTCACTGCGGCAATGACTCAAGTGCATTATTGGAGCATGACAGTAGCCATGGGGAGGTAGAAATTCATGGGACTTGTTGTTTCAATAAAAACCAATTTATATTTAACTTGAACGTATTTTGTGAACCAACATGGACTCACTGTATCAATCTCAAGTAAACACATGAGTAAATGAATGAATAAAGTCTGACAGGTATGAAGACAGAGATAGCACACACATATATGTAATAACTTACATAGCAAAACAGCCAGAAATACAAACATGCATAAAGGCCACCGCAACCTTACTCAGAAAAATTCCATGAGGGCATCTGCCCAGCAGCAGCCTGCCCAGTCCTGGACTGATGACACCCTTGTTATTGATTTTGGTGACCAGTGGAAATCATTTGCCTCATTACTTTACCTTTAAAACTCTCTGGCATCTCTAAACCCAGCTACAGATCACCCTGGCCTCAGACACCCGATTAAACTCGTCTGCTTTGGAAAATGCCTGTTTGTTAATTAGGTTGACACAACTAACTCCCTCTGGGTTCTGACAGTTTTCACAGCTGTATCGCTCAGTGGTTCTGCTTTGCAGCAGTTGCTCTAGAACAATGCTCAGACTTGTACCGTGTTCAAGATGCTCTGGCACTATCCACATCACTACATACATTAATCCCTTTCAGCCTCAGCCCTCTGTGTTGAAAACTATTGGTTTCTTCACTTTAGATGTGAAGAAATGAGACCAGAGAAATTAAACAGCTCACATTAAGGCACAAGTAATATGCAATGCTAATTGCAGCACTATTTCACATAGCAAAATCCTAGAAGTAACTTATACGTTGAGAGACATTAAACATTGTGCTGTAACTACTTGATGTCTTCATATTATAGATGTCTCAAAATAAACTCTTGACTTTATTTCTTGGCCTATTCAAATAGTCCAAAGTATGTTTGAAGTCCCCCATACCCAAAGGTTTTGCTGAACATGGAGGCCATGATGATTGTTGTTCATTTTTATTCCTACAGAACATCACCACTGGGGCCGATGGACCATGCAGTTATCTTTTAATCCTGTAGATGGCCAGCTCCTTAGGGATTGAGAAAGAATGGATCTTTGTTTCTTTTCACTCTTAGTCTATGGAGGTCTCTGGCCCTAGTTACTTGCTTCCATGCTACCAACCCTACTTGTCTAAACTGACTGTCAATCCAGGCATGGTGATGAGTGCCTTTAATCCCAGCACTTGGGAGGTAGAGGTAGGAGGATTGTCAAGAGTTCAAGGCCAGCATGAGACTACATAGTCCAGGTCAGCCAGGGCTAGAGCGAGAGCTTACCTCAACATAAATAAATAAATAAATAAATAAATAAATAAATAAATAAACTGTCTCCAAAACAATGATCTTGCTTCCATTCTTGCCACCATACATGTAATGTCCAGTGACTAGACTGAGCATTGTGCAGTACTTAGCTCCACTGCTGACCCGGCTCACTGTTCCCCGGCACACTGGGATCCTTGCCATTTTCCTGACAAATCAATTCACTCCTGGTGCTGAGGGTTTGCAAGTCTGTTCCATCTGCCAGGACACTAAAGTATTGGTTGCACTCATTTTCTGACTTCATGAAGACCTCTGCTTAAATGACCTCTCATTAGCGCAGCTTTCCCTAACTTCACTATCTAAACAAGCAGACACTTCACTCAGTTCCTTTGCTCTCTCTCCCCAGACAGACTCAAAGTTGCCTTTGACCTATCACTTATCATACTCTTTGCATGCATATATTTATTGCTTTCCAGCTCTCTCCACTCAATCCTACCTTAAATAATGTTCAGGGCAAAACTGCTCAATGAATACATTGATTGAGCCTCAGATTTCTCACTTCTCCCTCATAATATTGTTATTAATAAGAAATTATTCTCAGCCTAGGAAGATGACATAGTCAGTATAAAGCTTGCCATGGAAGTACCAAGACCTGAGTTGGATCCCCAAACCATGTAAAAGCCAGTACACAGTGCTCACCTATACTCCCAGCACTGGGTAGGTAGGTGTTGAAGGATCCCTGGGGCTTGTCGACTATTTAGTCTAGCTGAACCCTAATTGTAGGTATAGTGGCAGAACTGTTATTGGGAATTTGAGGCCCTCTATAGGAGGGAAATCATGCCACTTACTGTAAAAAAAAAAAAAATGTGGGCAAAAGTCTGTAGCTAAGAACTTAGGCCATGGGAGTGCGGGGGAGGGGGGGCTAAATACTGTGGTTATGCTAACTAGACAGCATGTCAAACTGTCTTCTTAATATCTGTGATTTTCCTATAAGATGGGTACTATTCACAGCCTGGAACATAAAAGTTTCTTTATGGAAAGGGTAGAGGTGATTACAGAGATCCACAAATCACAAAGTTACCCATAAAAAGCAACTACTTTGTGCTTAGCTCAAACATGACATCCAAACCACATACCCCAGGGCTCAGGAAAACTCACCAAAGAGGGGCAGAAAGGATGTAAGAACAGAAGGATGAGAAGTGGGGCTTCAGAATTCTATATTATTGGTATGACAAATCCACTAAGCTCATGCACTCACAGCCGATTGTGTTTCCTGAACATGAATGAGCCCATCAATATCTTATCATAGATAGGGAAGGGGATTCATGACCCCACACCTCCCAGAACAAATAGTGGAAATTTATGATAGCTAGAAGAGGGAAAGCCATGTCCTTTAGTGGTAGAGCCACTGGAGGCCCCTTCTGTAGTAAATGAACTCCCACCCATGAGTATGCAAGCAATACCATTTGAAATCAGTGAGTCAAAAATAAAACAAATAAAATAAAATAAAGAGGACATGGAAACAGGATGGGGCTCCAATGGGAAAAGGGGTTTCAGTTGGAAGAGAGAGGGGAGAGTGAGAGTAAGTGGGAGGAACAAACTGTATTATATACATGTATAAAATTGTGAAAATTAAAAAAATAAGGTGTGGAAAGATTGAGAAAGATACTTAACATCTATCTCTGATCCCTACACATAAGTTACTTATATGCAAGTGTACATACAAATATACATACACACAGGCATGTATAGCCTATGTACAAACATGCAAACATACGAATATATTATTCTTGACTACTGAAATCAAGCAAGCAGAACCTGGTGTGGGGCCTAGTCACTTTCCAGAACTTTCTCATTAAATACTCATAACAGCCCAAGAGATGCATAAAATCAATATCTCCCATGAACAGATAAGGAAACTGAGGCACAAGGGGCATACCTGCCCAGGTTCTTGGCTCTGCAGGAGATAATGGAGGTTAGAGTGTAGGCCAGAGTTTCCTCCATAGCTACAAGGGGTCACGTCTGGAGAAAGCACAGAGTTCACTGTAAATGTAAGACTTGCCATCTGTAGATAGTAATAGAATAGCATTACTGATCTGTGAGGTTACTTTGGCCATGCAAGATAAAGGAATGTGCTGGTACTGATGGTCCAGAACTGAGTCTCTTCCGAGCTCAGGTGGAAAGAGGACTTTGTGCCCACAGGAGACTCTCCTTAAATGCAGCTTGGGAAGGGAGTTTGTTATGTCCACATTCTGCTCAGATAACAGTTTGACACTAATTCTATTTTCAGCTGGCACCAAAGCCAGTCCTCGACTTTATCACTCATTGGTTATCTGTGTTGCCTGAAGGAACTGGGGTAAGGTACAGGAAAGGTGGGGGCATTGTTGCAGCTTCCTGCTGGCCTGCACACTGGCCTATTGTTGCAGGGTTGTTTTTTAACTGTCATATCACAATTATTTTGGCAACATCCTTTTTCCATCTTGGATCTGATACAATATTTATTGAACTATACAAATGCATCAGTGTATAGTTCTCTGCACTGGTTACCCAAATTCTGTAGAATATCTTTCTTTAATGAGTCCATGGAAAGCTTTTCCTAATTGCCATGTGATCAGCCAATTGCTAAAGCTTGAAATCATGACTTCTTCAAGAACAAAAGGGGACTCAGATGGAGCCTTGCTCAACCACTAAAATTATTTGTCTATTTGTTGTGTTTGTGTATTTTCATATGTATGTGGGCACATGCATGTGTGTGTGGAGGCCTGAGGTTGATTTCAACTGTTTTTCTCAATCACACCTCTCTTTAGTTTTGAATCTCATGCTGAAACTAGAGCTCACCAATTTGGCTAGACTAGCTAGCCAGTAAGCTCCAGAGTGTCCTACCATCTCTGCTTCCCCAGTACTGGGATTACAGACATGTACCACGACACCTGGCTTCTATGTGAGTACTGGTAATCTGACTCAGCTTCTTATGCTTGTGTGGCAGGCAATTTACTGACTAAGCCATCTCCATAGCCTCTACTGCAGTTTTAAACAAAAGCAAAATAGTATCTATTGGGATAGGTAGGTGTCCAGTACTACATTACGTGTCATCACATTAAAGCAATACCCATACCTTCCATTATTACCATTTTGCCCTGATGGAATTGAGCTTAGTACACTTCTAGTGAGTGTGAGTGAGATGCCTGTTCTGAAGACGGGGAATCCTATTTCAGTCTTCTAACGATACTATAGGAATTTTGTCACTTGAACTTGTGTCTAGCTGAATTTTGTGAGTAATGGATACAAAGTTCAAGGTCTGGTCATTCTTCACAAACATGTGGAGTAAGATAAAGACATACACACAAAATGAGTATGACTTTGAGCAATGTTATATCAGAAGTGCTATATTCTGAGTTTCCCAAGTAGAATTAAAATAATTTTCTTCACCTATTTTGTTTTGTTGCTTAGACTTACATTTTCAGCCTCATCAAGGCTGGCAGTATATGCCACTTTGCAAGAGCCCCTTAACTAGATATAAATTACATTTCGAAAGACAGGAGCTATGTGGCAATACTGATGCTGCCATAAGACCTCTCTGTTTTTCCCTCCTAATTGTTTCTACTTGATTACGAGAGCAGCAGCATGAGACAAGAATTACATCCTCGCTGGGTTCTGGGACTTTTCCTGACCATTGTTACTGTGGAGGTTATAAATGTGATGTGTCCTAAAACCCAGACTCAGCATCCTCATAGAGAACTTGGAGATCCAGGAGGACCACCTGCACAGAGGGAGGACCTTTGTCTGGGACAAAGAATCACTTAGGGGCATAGGAATTATTTGAAAGGAAAAGAGAAACTATGTGGACAACCTGCTTCCTGTCAGGTATATTTCATAATGAAATACCAAAGATATCAGCAACAAAATAGTAATAGTAACTGACATTGTTGAACTTTTCAGATTTGTAAGACACTATGCAAACTGCTTAATAAAATGTTTTTAATAGAAAATTTTTGGCTCTCTCCAGCTTCATAACAAGCACTCTTTTTTCTCATTGGACAGATGAGTACCCTTTCAGAGAGGTTAGTTGGTCTTCAAAAAGGACCCAAAGGCTTGACCGACATCAGGACCATTGCTTTCCTTCAAACACAGGGAACACACCCAGAATGTAGCTCTCTAATGCCAGAAAAGTACCTTCCTAGCTGTGCACTTCTGCTGAGACAAACACTGATAAAGAGAGATTTGGGAGCCTAGAGATCTTATCTGCCAGCCCCATGGGGTACTTCCTATGCCTCCCCCCTGCATTCTTTTGCATTTCCCTCTCTCACCTAGATCCTAGTGCCCCATGGAGACATGTTCTTCAACTTAAAACCTAGGCCTTTCAGAAACTAGGGGCAACTCTGTCACAAAGTCAGCTGCTTCCATACCTGGACTGATAGGTGCTCTGATTATCTCTGCTGAACCCCAAAATCTATCTAACTGGTGCATCTGATCAAATGAAAGGAAACAGTACCCAGTCGCCTATGCAGAGTGCCAGCATTGTGGGTTGGGCTGTTCGAGAATGCCCACATTCATACAAGCAGGGCGTAAGGCTGCCCCTACTAGCTGTGCAGCCATAAGCAACCCAGCAGCATCTCTGTTCCTCCGTGTCTTCCTTTGTCAAAGAGGAGAGGTATTGAACTAAATCAGTGGTCTCTTCCAGGTATATGCTCTGTGATTGCTTGACAATGTTTTGAGAGGATCTGATTCAATGAGTTTGTGCCAGATGACTCAACCAGACACTCTATAATGCTGCGGTAATATTGGCAGTGACCCACATCTGTGAACTAAGTCAGGATTGGTGAATTTATAGCATATTCAGCAATGCTATGACCTTGGCACTGCTTTAGACCATGACCTTGTGAGTCCATATTTGGCCAGTGAAAAAAAAAAAAGGATGCCCCAGGGGCATATTTATAGGTATATAACAATAAACTTTAAATCATTTGTTAGAAAGGCAGGCATTAGTCAAGACACAAAAATTCTGTCACATAATATCATAGATGTGGTAACAACATGTTACTTCATTAGGATGTGAACAGCTCTCTCCTGCTAGAATGTGTCTATAACGAACACATCTATGACACATGACCACTAGAATGCTCAAAAACATTTTATCCTATCACTGATTTCTTTTTTTCTTTTTGCATGTGTGTATTTGTGTTTCTATGTGTGAAAGTGCATGTGTGTGTATGTGTGTGTGTGTGTGTGTGTGTAAGTCAGAGGTCAGTGTTGGGTGTCTTACTCTCTCACTTTTCCATCTTATTTTTATGAGACAGGGTCTCTCACTGAACCTGGGTCTCACAATCTGCCTATAATACATGGCCAGCAAGCTCTAGGGATCCTCTAATCTCTGCCTCCCCAGTGTGGAGATTATAGCTGATAGCTACCACATGTGACACTTTACGTGGGTGTCAGGGATCTGAACTCAGGTCCCCATGCTTGTATGACAATGACTTAACCCACTGAGCAATCGTGGTAGCCCCATCAGCTTTCTGTCTATTGTCTTTTTCTATCTTCTGTATAAACCAAGATAATCAACAGGGTGACTCTGACTTGTCAGTTAGTTACTTGTCAGTCAGGACCCGACTGGTCATACCCACAGTCACTAAAGGTCAACTCTCTCCACTTTGGCACTGTGGACACTGCTAGATAATTCACTCCTGGGGCACTCTCCTACACATTGCTTGATGTTTAGTGCCAACCTTGGCTTCTACTCACATGCTAATAGCTCCACACCTGGTTATGACAAGCAAAAGTGCCAAATAACCCCTGTGCAGATGACAGCAAATACTGCGGATATTCAAAGAATACATGAGGGACAATAGCTCTTCAACACCCTTGATGGCCAAGTCCTACATCAGGCCACCTTCACGTCCCTCAGTAGTCCATTGGCTTCTAGTAGCTCTCCATCAATCACAGGAAAGCTCATAATGAACCCCTGCTCTAAAGCTCTAAGTCTTGTCCTCCTAGGATATGGAGTCACACATACAGTGTGGTATGTTTTACAGTCATGACTCAGCCTTTTCCCTGGTGCTTCCCAGACACACTAGGCAGTACCATTTCTCCTTTACATGCAATGACGCCTCTGCCTGAAATGTTACTGTTATCTTCCCAAACCCAGACCACACAAATGCTCCACATTCTTACAACAGACAGCTCCTGAACATACACAGTTATTGTGGACATCTCACTGTGTGCAAAAGTAAACAGTAGAACTACATTGATTTCTAGCTTAGTTGCCACAGGCCTTGATTATAATCATTACCCAACCACATTAGACCTAGCTTTCCACACGTATAAGATGGGCATAGTGATACATCCCTGGAAAGGCTGTTGAAAGAACAGACATGAAGTGACTGCCACATAGTGACCTCCCAGTGATAACTTCTGCTTATTCTTGTCATCACAAGGAAATTGTTTTATAAGAATGGTTCCCTTCTTGACCCAAGATATCTTCACAAATTGTTGTACTGTACTACTAAAATCCTTCAGTCTTTCTTCTTAGTCCTGCGTAATGCTCTATTTTTCCCTTTCTTTGGTTTTCAGATTTATGTACTAAATATTTGGAATCCAAGATTGATCCCAGTATAACTATCAAAACAACCCTATCTTGTGTGAATCCAAGAGCCCTCTGGCATGGGCCTTAAGTGAGTTCTTTTCCAACAGTGCTATCTGCAACCCACACTGTTTGCAACTGTCAGTGGTTTCTGAAAAGCCTCCAGTTTCCCATGGGAATAGAAGGAAATTGGAATTATTAAACCAAAGATAAAAGAAATGGGCACAAAGCCACCACCCGCCTCCTCTGACGTCCAGCAAATTTAACATTCATTGTGTAAGGTGTAGAAAGATGCCAAGCCCTTCAGAGATTTGGTCACCAGGAAAAGGAAAAGGACATGGAAAAGGAAGAGCTCATGGAAGGCCACAGGCAGCCCAGCAAAGGAGCTATCCATCACTCACCAGCACCCCTGGACACCTGCATGGTCCCATCCCAGAGGGCACCAACTAAGCAAGCCAAGGACAGAGGAAAAAAAGAAAAAAAACAACTGTGGCTTGGCTTCATTAGTGAAGTGAGTGGACTCCTCAAGAGTATTGAGGTATTGATAAATGAGGCTGACATCCAGCATAACGAGTGCTTATATGTTTAAAGGGCAAGAGTTACAAATCAACAAGTTATTAATTTAATTCCTCTTTGAACAGGTGCCAAAGGTACAGAAAGCAGAACTAGGGGAGTCATTTCGTCATTTTTGCCTTAATCTCACTTCATCCTGATACCTGATACCTCTGACACTAGGGATTCGTAAATAGGAGTGTACAGAAGGCCACGACTGAGGCCTTGGTAAAGAGCAGATTCCTGGGCCCTGTATTCAGATGTTCAGTTTCACATCAAGTTTTGTACTAGAGAATGTGCGTGTTTGGTAATCATCTCCCTCACCAAGCAACTGTAACACAGCTGTAGAGCCAATCACTTTGCATCAAAGCCCATAGCTTTGTCCTTTCTCACCTACAAGGCTCCTGGACTACCTTGCCCATGCCCTCTGCTTGTAGCTAGAGCCACGTGACTGACTGTGTCTTATCCAATGGCTGTGGAAACAATGGGCACCCTTCCAAGCTGGCTCCATGCCATCTTGTTTCTCTCTACACTCTCTCTTGATGGTTACTTGTTTGGAAATAGAGGCTCAAAGGGAAGCCCAAGTCAAAGGAACAGTGGAGCACAGGTGTCCCATGGACAGAATCCCATCGCTGCTCCCTCTAGCTCATGCCATACTGTCACATGAGTAAATGGAAGAATGGAAGATCCTGGGATTTTTATTGAGGCTCTGAGATTCAGCTATTTTTCTTAATGTAGCTGCTCTAATCTGGCAAATATGCATTCCTCTTTCTATTCTGAAAGTTTATTGGGTCTTCATTTTAAAGTATCCAGGGTAAATGCTGTAAGAGCCAAGCTGGGAAACAAATTCAGGGGGAAAAAAAAATCTAAGAGTGATTCATCATATCAGAATTCAATTCTGCTCTCAGATAGGATAATAAAAACTCCATAAACTATCATAGGTCTCCGGGACTTTTCTTACACATCCAAGAATCTCTGCCTACCTTGGTGCTAAATTAACAGCACAGGCAAATCTTAAGTAAACATTAAAGAATAAAGTAATAAAACCTCATTATCTCTAGAGTGTTAAAGACCCTTCATAGGTCACCAGGACTAAATACACAGTAATTTGTTACCCAGCCAGGAACAGAAAATGGCCGTTCTCTGGCTTTATTAGGTTCCCTTGCAACCCCTCTGGGCTTAGAAACTGCAACCCTCCACCCTTGCTGGGAGGCAAAAACTATCATGGAGCTCCCTCAGTGGTTTAGCCTGATTTATAAGGATTTGGGGTGGGCTAGCAGCAGGCTCAGCTACATAGCTGTACTGGACAGTGTGATGCTACTTTCCATCTGGAATAATCTCACCCTCACCCATAAAGCCTGCCTTCTCCATAGAAGGCAAGGATCTCCACCTCCCTTCATTCTCTGTAAGTGGAATCAGCCTCCAGCCAGGAAACAAAACTGAGGACAACAGTCACTCTGGGCATGATCCAAATCCACTTTGGAAAAGGGAAGAGAGAGGCATTGATCTAGTGGAGCCCATGGATGGAATCTTCCATTCACACTTTGAGTCACACTGGACTTGTCCCTACCCTAGGGACACCCCAAACTCAGCCCACCTTTGTGTGTGTATTGCTTTCTCTCCCTAGAACGTTCTTCCACAGACCTTTGTGTGGTCTGTATCTTGACTCACTGCAGGCCTTGGCTCCAGTGTTCTTTCAGAGAGACCTTCTAAACCAGCTACCCCAGTTGAGTCTCCCTCTAACCAGTGTGCAACATTTCCAACATTTCAATTTTCTTCAAAAGCCTTATCTCCACATGGAAGTACAATTGTTCTAGCCTTACAGGATATCTTGTCTGATAAGAGCTAGAGGCCTGGAGAAAGGGAAGGTATTGTGTAGATATATTTTCCCTATCCTTTGAAAAAAAAGTAATCACAAAGACATCAATGTGGAAAACAAGACAGATACAAGGTTAATAAAAATGTAAGAAGCAAAGTACCCTTCACTTACAGCCTGCTTTGGAAGGACTGAATGAAGTAGACATATATTAGACTTGAGAACAGAATGATAACTACTTGTTCTTTGCTTTACCAAGTTCTGTATGCTATTTCAAATTTCTTTATTTCTGGCTTAAATTCCTTTACTGATAAAGAAAATTCATACAAAATATATAAATCAATTAAATCAAAGGATTTTGCAACAATCTGGAAGGTGATAGAGGATATCTAATCTAATCTAATTTTCTTATTTGCCAGATGAAGCAATAGAGCTTCAAACACTTAAACTCATGCTTAAGGGACAGTAGAAAGCAAGCTTGGACTCCAGGCCCGGTACTTTTCCATTGCATATATAGTACAGTCAGTCAAGGAAGAAGACCACAAGAATCTCCACTCCATTCATGAATCAGTTGTTACTTAGTGATAATCAGGACTATTATTTTCTTCCCTGCGGCAGTCAGATCTGAACACTTAAAGCAATATGTATCTGTGTGATTTATATAAGGAGAGAAACTGTGTTTCCCAGAGATAGTCATATTAATATACATCTTACCCTACATGCTCCTCTGACCAGGTAATATACATACTCCCAAATGGAGAAGTAAGAATCTGTTTCATCTTCCCATCCTAGATAGAAGTTTTTGACTGCCTTAAAAAATCAAAATGCCTTTAATTCCAGCTCTCAGGAGGCAGAGATAGGAGGATTGCTGTGAGTTTGAGGCCAGCCTGAGACTACATAGTGAATTTTAAGTCAACCTGGCCTAGAGTGAGACCCTCCCTCGAAAAACAACAACAACAAAACTTAACAGAAATGACATCTTCAGAGATGAGATCTTAAGAGTCTATGGTTTCTGCAAGGGACAATATATATCAGATGCTCATTGCCCTGGTAACTTAATCACCATGCTGTCAGAGAGCCTAGAGCCCACCGAGAGGCTGTAGAGGTGTGCTGGTCAACAGGCATCCACCTTAGGTGCTATCAATGTCAAGAATTGATTATAGAAATTGATAAGAGTAAGCTTCCACTCAAGTTGACTTATCAGCCTTTGAAAAACCTCCAGGGATACTGAGGATATAGAAGCTGAACTACACCTGCAAAATCCTGTCCAGTCTCAGATTCATAAGCAAAATAAATAGCGTTGTTCTTTTATGCCAGTGGAAAATTGAAACAGTAGGGAAACAGTAAAATAGAGCAGATGGTGCCCATGAGATATGGTATTTTCCAGGGAAGGACTATGGGAGAGAAAGTTACTTAGAGATGTGCTGATGAGGTTGCAAAGGAGGCTGACCAGGAAAGTAGAAATAAGCACAAGTAACTCATTTGCAGAAGATTAAAATAGCACTAAGATTTCAGGATGTTTGCGGAAGGATGTCAAAGAAGTAGTCTGTACTCAGATAGCTGTAAGACACTTCATTATATTGTAGTCTCCATAGAATGAGTTGACGTTCATTCTCCCTGTGAGACACTTGGTAGATGCTGCTAATCAATGATGTCAACCCACCCCAACCTAACTCAACAGTACCAAAGACAACCCACTAGAATCTGGTGAGTCTATCACAAAAAAATAAAATAAAAATAAAATAAAGAGACGAGAGAAGAAAGAAAGAAAGAAAGAAAGAAAGAAAGAAAGAAAGAAAGAAAGAAAGCTTGTCATCTCTTATTAAATCCAGACCTCTCAAATTAGGAAGACTCAGAAAGATTGTTGTATTAATTACTTTACTTTTTTCTGGAACCAAATAGGTGACAAGAGACAGTTTAATGAAGGGAAGAATTATTTTGGTTTGCAGTTCCAAGGAGGACAGTCCGTCATGGCAGAGAAGGTATGGTGGCAGGAGTGAGAGGCCAACTAGTTACATTGCATCCAGAGAGAAGAAGCAGAGGGTTCACAGAGTGGGGTCTCAAATCTCACACCTAATCACTACTTCTTCCAAGTGAAACTCAAACATCTAAACATTACACAGCCTTCCAAACAGTGACATCAACTGGGGAACAAGCGTTCAAACACATGAGCCTATGGGGGTCAGTTCATGTTCAGGCCACAGTTGTCATCATAAGGTCCTCCACTGGTTTCATATGCATTTTTCATACCTTTCTTTTTAGTCATGTTAGAACCATTTGTGTAATGATTTTCAATGAACCTTAACTGAGTATCTGGACTACCTTTCCTGCCTTTTTCTTCAAGAAACATAAATTACTTTGGGGTGGAGGGGAGTTCATTTGATGTCCAATAAAGATAACATTCAATGAAGATACTGAGTTATAATTACCTAGATGACTGAGATGAGGAATGGTTGTTCTGAAATCCAAGCAGTCTGGTCCTAGGGCTTGATGTTGTAACTATTACAGTATGGGTGTTTTCAAATTATAGTTTTCCTGAGTTAGAAAATTCCCATATCACAAGGAGCTGGACATACTAAGTAGAGGGATTTTTCTTCATGGCATCTTGGAGCGCCCTCCATTGTGGATGCTAAGAAGAATCCAGCTGTTTCAGCCTCTGGTTTTGGAAGTGATAAAGAAAGTCAGTGGAGAGAGCCAAGAGCAGCACTCAGGATGTTTGTTCTTTCAGTCTGTTTCCTGTTTGCAGACTTTTCTCAACCATGCCTCTCAGTCCCTGAGGACTTGCTTACACAGAGTGACAGTGACATGGGTCCATGTGAGTGACGACTGTAATGGGATTCTATCCAGCAACAGCCAGAAACCAATGAAGCTGCTCCTCAGCCTCTGCAAATGCTTCCCTCTATGAAGCAGTTCACAAGGGTTTGTGAAAACCAGGGGCAGTGACAGGTGAGCCACTTCAGAGGTGAAAACAGGTTCAAAACATGCGGTGGACAGAAAAAGTTTGGAAGACTGACGACCCCAGTGCCAGTCTGAAAGAAAGATGAGAAAGGCTGAGGGTCAACAGTAGAAAGAGTCCACAGGTAGCAGGACCCCCTGGATTCATGACAAAAATATTTGACATCTTAGTCAGATTCTGAGATTGTTTGACCTGGGAGGGGGTTTAAATGTTTTATCGGTCCAACTTTAGCATCTTATCAGAAAGTAATGACCACGACAGCAAGAGGATCCTTCAAAGTCACAGAGCTCATTGTGGTGTTCACAATCCCACAAAAGGGTTTCAGGTCAGTGGAAGCAGCCTCTCTTGGAATTGTCCCACTTCCTTAAAACTACTCTATCAGACCTAACGGCCATTCCTGATCTGGAAATCCCCACTGCTGGTCTTCACTGACCCTTTTGTTTTCCCTTTAAGTGACAAGGCTGTCCTGCCTGAGGCCATCATGCACCGCTTCATGTGGGTGCTCATCTCTCAAGTGTGTGCCTGCTCCTCTCAGTAGAGTGTGTGGCTCTCTCCCATCAGCACTTATGTTATATTTTAGAGAATTTCATGAAACAGTTGATAACTCACAATTAAACAAATGATATAAAAAACAGAGGTAACAAATATTCAAATGTCTCAATTACTGTGGGTGCTCTTGTGGTTACTTATGTCTGCTGTATCTACATGGCAGGAATGCTACAGAACGGTGAATATCTCTTCCCAGTTCCAACTACAGTGAGATAAGGTACATAGCCTTAATAGGAGTACAGTTGGTCCTCAAATGATGATGGCTTGACTAGGACTTTCTAACTGTGTGAGGGTGTGAAAGCAATATTCATCCAGAAGGAACTATACATAGAAATTTGAAGTTGGTTCTTCTCCAGGAATTGCAATGTGAGTTTAATACCCTTATGCTGCTGGGCAGCAGCTGTGAGATGCAGCTCCCAGTCAGCCCCGAGATCACCAGGGGAAGCAGCGACAGACACTCTATAGCATGCTGTGCTGCCACGTTATAATGTTTGGAAATTTTGGTCAATTTTCACTTGCAGTATTTCCAAATGATGATAGATTTATGGGGTAATAACTTCATTTTAAGTTGATGCATCTGCATTTACACCATAAAAATTAGTGAGTATTATAACGAAGGGCTTGGATTTTATTTTGTTAATTACCTAGAAGGTTTAATAGTGATGAAAATGTTAAGAATGCTGATTAGGTACAAAAATGAGTCATATCAATACTTCAGAGATAGCTCAGTGGATAAAGCCCTTGTCATGGAATAAGGAGGACCTCAGTCTGGAGTCCTATCCCCCATGTACTATGCTGGGCATGGTGGCACATGCTTGTAATCCCAGCATTGGGGGTGTGCAGATAACCAAGTCCTTGGGGTTCACTGGCTAGCTAGTCTACCAAATCAGTAAGCTCTAGTCCAAATTCAATGAGAGCATCTGGTGGAGCATGAGTAAAGAAACATCTCACATCATGCTCCACATGCATGCTTGCACACATGTACAAGCATCCCCACTCATGCACCCACACACATACAAACACACATCCACACATGTATGCACACCATACACATATACCCATGCCAAAAAAGTGTCATGTCAATAGCCATCACATTGCAAGAATCAGAAAATTTGACAAAATATCGTTATGGTATTTGAAAGCAATTATCCAATGTGGAAAAATAGTAACCTTTATAATGGAAGACATTCAGAATCATTTCTGCTGTTTAATGTTTTTTTATTCATCAATGCAAGAGAAGTTATCAGCCGCATTCATGTCATATCTACTCCTATTCATCAATTATAATTGTCATTAGTTATGACCACAAAAGCTCATCAAAAAAACAAAAGCATTTGGGGGAAATAACCTGGCTATATAACAATTATAATAAAGAGTCCTGGGTAGTTTTTATTTGTTTTGTTTTGTTTTGTTTTTCAAGGTAGGGTCACACCCTAGCTGACCTGGAATTCACTCTGTAGTTCCAGGTTGGCCTCTAATTCACATCAATCCTCCTACTTCTGCCTCCCAAGTGCTGGGATTAAAGGCGTATGCCACTGTGCCAGATTCCATGTCCTATATATTTCATTCATAAACTACAAATCTTTCTATCAGTAACATTTACATAGTAAACTGATGTTTGTATAAAAATGCACTTTTGTGAGAACCAGTAATTAAACATCTCCTTGAACACTAGTGCTGTCTCTTCTGCACTATATGGGTCTCTGCTCAAATGCGATCTATTCAGGGTATCTCTGAACACACTATTTAAACTGGTATTCATCATAGCTCTCTGTTCCTTGAGTTCACTTTATTTTTCTTTCATGATATTTTCTATTTTTGATATTTTTTCTTTATGACTGTGGTGGTTTGAGTTAGATGTCCCCCATAAACTCATGTTCTCAGAATGCTAGGACCCCAACTGGTGGTAATTTGGAAAGTGGAACCTTGCTGGAAGACCTGTTTTGTTGGGGGCAAGATTAAGGATGTTATAGCCACCTCCTCCTTGCCAGAGTTGGGTTCATTGTCCTGCTGTGGTAATGTTTTCCCAGCCAACATGGAACTACCCCTAAAAACTATAAGCCAAAACAAACAACTTTCCTCCTATCAGCTATTTTTGGTTGGGTGCTTTGTGTCAGCAATGAGAAGGTCACTGCCATAATGATATAACCATACAATATGTGGTCTTTGGGGACAGGCTTCTTTGATTAGCATCTATGCTGTAGCAAGTATAAGACTCTCTTCCCACTCAGGGCTTCTATTGAATAGATATACCAAACGTGTTTATCCTTCATCAGTTAACAGACCTGAATTACATCTACTTTTTTCCTTTAAATATCTTTATTTATTTGCAAGCAGAGAAAGAGATAGAGACTAGAGCAACATACAGAGAGAATGGGCATATCAGGGCCACAACCACTGCAAATGAACTCCAGATGCATTACCACTTTGTGCATCTGGCTTTATGTGGGTACTGGGGAATCAAACCTGGGGCCTTAACTACTGAGAAATCTTTCCAGCCCCTATTTCTTTCTTTTTTTTTTTTTGTCTGTTACAAACAATGGTAACATTGCTTTAAATTTTATCTACAAATTCTTACATAAGCCAGACATTTGTGTAAAACCAAAATCCTATGCAAAGTATTTATAATGAAACTATATGACAAGATTAAAAGATATCAATTATATAAGTCATAGATAATATAGAGGCAAAAATATGCAGATTTGAAAATCCAGTTTTATATGATATTTAATAAAATGGTTCAAATACATTTTGGGTTATAAGACCAATAAGTATAGTAGAATGCCTATGCATAATCTCATTAGTTCTAAGATGCACTCTTTTCTATATCAATCTAATATCTCAATGAGCATTTTACAACCAGATTTTGATTTACTTTCTCTGTCAAGCCATCACTGTCATTATGCATATGCAAATGTTAAAAACAGCATCATAATTTGCAGAATGGGTGTGAGTAGTCTGGAAGAAAATGGGAGACAGAGATGGATTACTCTTTAGCTTCTCAGAAACAAACAGTTGAGGTTAGGAGTCAGGGAGAGTGTGCATGCAGCAAGATGAGTTACATTCCTGAAAATGGAATTGAAAATTAAGCAAGCTCTGCTTAATACAAGGCTGGTGCAGAGCCCAGAATCATCCATGACTTTTTAAAAATGGTTTATTTGAAAAATGGCATCTAACCAATGTTTGTGATGGTACAGAGGCTGGCTGTGCTACGAGGAACAGCAGATAAGTCAGAGTCAAAAAAACAATTCTGGGGCTGCAGAGATGGCTCCATGATAAAAGGCACTTGCTTACAAAGTCTGATGACTGGCTTCTATTCCCAAGTACCCATGTAAAGCCAGATGCACAAAGTGGAGCATACATTTAGAGTTTGTTTTCAGTGGCAGGGAGCCCTGGCACACCCCTACTCACTCAATTTCTATCTACCTCTTTATGTCTATTTCTGTCTCAAATAAATAAATAAAAATAAAGTTAGAAAAAACAATTCTGTGTATGAGAAGTCATAGGGATACTTAATTTGTTTCACTTACATTCCTTCTTGTTATGGATAGAAATGACAATTGATAAAAATTTATCTAGTTCCATCTAAAAAGGCACATTCAATGAATATAAAATAAAAATTCAATGTGGTAAGGAAAGGTAATATGAACCTCACAATACAGGCTGGCGAGACAAACCACCACAGCCACAAGACATGCACGTTACCAGAGTCCCTGCAGAAGGAAGCTACAGGACACAAGTGAATCAAATGGCTAACAAGTATTTACAAGAAAGGGAGGCAATCCAAGTCGAGGATAACAGCTGAAAGTATGTGGGAAACAACACCAAAAAGTTAATAAATACAGCATAATCAAGGGATTGTGATTAAGACCCAGTTTCTAGGCTTGCTAGCAGACCTAGGTATAGCCAGGTCATTTCATTCTAATTCTAACTCCTAAAGGTAAACAAAATTAATTGATTGATATTTTAGAATAATTTTAATTAGCATGTTTACTTGATTGAAAAACAGATCCTTGACCTACTACAGACCTTCTGATTCTGAGAGTTTAGAACAAGGCCAAATAATACCAAAGAATATTAAAATTTGTGGGAAAAAAAACCTTATGATTGATTTTACTTAAAATTATTTTTTAAAATCAACTACATTTTGGAATGAATCATATGTTTAGCCATTACCAAAATTTCTTCCAGTTTTATACAAGAAAATGTTGTCCAATTGCAGAGCCTCTATCTATAGTCATCTGATATGGACTGATATGGAGGAGGCAGAATGTCACTGGGGATGACTCAGAGCACTCTACCAGAAGGGTGGAGTGGGTCTGCAGAGCTAGCAAACACCAAACAGAATACTTCTCAGGCCCAACAAGTCAAAAGCAGAACCCAGCTTTTTTTGAAGGGGTAGTAGTGCTTGCCCCATGAAAGCAGATACATAAAACAAAGCCATGATTCATAAAAATAACTGTAGACAGTGACAAAGTACCCCACATCCGCCTTCTTCTCTCACTGTCATTTGATTCTAAGAAGCCAAGTTTAGTTCTGAGAACGTTCAGTCTTACCAAAAAGAAGTGTCAAAGCAAGATACAAAAGCTTAACAGGAAGACGGGATATGGAGAAAGTGATGGGCTGGTACTAAGGTTCATGTCTCTGTCTGTAATGCTTCCCGACTCCCGTGAGTCTTTCCACAACCAAGTCAAGGTGCAGTGCTATATTTTATGTCCACTAGAAGTTTTGTTAAACTGAGTATATATTCCCTATGTGTGACAGTTCCATAAGCATTTAGCATTCTGAGGAGTCTCTTTATTTCTCCATTTCTATTTCTGTCAACACCTACTGGACTGATTATTAATTTATACAATAGTCATGTTCTACTGCATTTAGTTCTTGAGATATACACCGTGGCTCTGATGTTGCCTTTAACTTCTCCTTCACTTTCCCTAAAGAAGCTAAAACTTGGTACATGCAAAAGAGTTTGTCAGATGAAACCTGAAGTTTAAAAGATAAGGTTACCATGGCCATGCTAACAAATCCATATTGCCCCTGTTCTGTATAGGATTTTTTTTCTGCTAATAGATGATTAAATGTATACCCTAATGTACTTTCCATTTTACATGCAATATAGGCTAGTTACTGTTGCTATGGAAACCCTCATTTTTGCATTTACTGATTTTAATTCTGTGACATTTGCTGACTTTAGTACAATGTAAAGTTTATAAATATAACCTAAAGGTTTGTGGAGGGTTTTTTCCAAGGATTCAATTTGCATAGCTAATTCCATCACAAATCTCTAGGTACATTAGAGGGAAAGGCATTAAACCAATCTCACTAACATTAATCAGGAAGCAACAGGCTATTTCCACAAACAACTATTTCTATTGATCCTTAAGTATTTCCTCTCACTAAACATATGTCCCATAGAGTCAGTGATCACTGTTCATTGTGGAGTTTGTACAGTGCCTTGTTTTCTCAAAACATCTTCAATTTGCTGCCTTCTTTCACTTCAGTATTAACCTGGTCACAGAAACAGGCCAGATAATGGTTGAGATAATGCTAATGACCTCACTCAGGAGACTACATCAGATCCAAGGTAGCAATCTTTGACTGTCAACTGGAACAACTGGGACTCCAGGATGCTCGTTTTCAACTGTCCTCTTTCCCTTCATTATCCCCAGGTTCCAGGCTTGCCATCTTTGGAATCTATGAGGGTTCTTGTGTATGGGATAAGCCTATGCTCTCTAAATGCCCTTCAAATTTTTATGTTCTAAGTATTGCCAATTTGCAGAAACAGAAACTGAGAACAAGTGTGCCAATTATCTAAAATCATCTAATAAATTATTGGTAAGTAACTGCATGGGTAAGAGTTTGCTGAACTGACATGCATTTATAATGGGCACCCAATACTGCATGGTTATTCTCATAAGCATTGGTGAAAACTCGTGTCAGCATCATAGATCCACAAAGAAATCAATGACTTTATGAGGCTCCTGTAGGGAAGCCAGACTCTAGCTTTCTGCATACACATAGAGCTATAAAAGAAAGCATGCATGAGAAGCATTTAAGTGATGACTTGAAAGTCTATGCATACACCAAAAGGAACAAATTATCCAATATTTGTTGAGAATCTACATTGTGCCAGATGCTACTTAGCAATATTGCAAGAGTAAAGTGTCTATGTTACTACATGAAGAAGAGGATAGGGGCTGAAAGAAAACACTAATGTCATACTTTAGACTTAGAGGGTAAGGGAAGATGGGCCAACAACATGGTAATAGGCTTAGGAGAATCACAAGAGCATCTCAAAGACAAGAGGCACTTGAGCATAGGACCACTAATAACTAAGGAGAGACAAATAATGAACTCAAAACCAGCAAAGAGTTTGAACTCTCCATCTTTGCTTTAAAAGATAAAAAAGATGTTGAATAAACTGCTAAGATGAAGAAGTCATCACAAGTAAAGCAAATTCGAAGCAGGAAAGGAGGGATGTTGAATAACGTCTTTCTTCCAGGGAGGAAGAGAAACTGTCCAGAGTGGATGAGCCCCCAGAATATGCTGTCATAGCAATTTCTGGGAAATAGGTAGCATGGATATCATTAAACCAAGTGCTGAACATCCACCTCCATGCTATTGACAGGAACAGATGCAGTTGTCTTAGAAGACTTCCTACTGTGTTATTCCAGTTGAGCTAGAGCTTGGAGGAGCCCTTCCTACCCAGAACCTTCCACAGCCAACCCACTGCCCATCAATTCACTGTCCTGGAAAAAAAAGATAGTATTCTGTTCTAACTTTAATTTGTCTTCCTGTACCTGCTTTTAAATCTTGCCAGATGATCCTATATTCAGCATCCTATAAAATGGTTTAAAAATGGCATTCCAGTCATGTACCCTCCTTAAACCCCCAGCAAAAGATTGCTCTTAGAATTTAACAAAGAAAAAAAAAAAAAAAACAGCCCAAACTCTCAGCAGGACCTCAGTATCACAGAGGCTGGCTCCAGCCTTATCCTCAGCTCCAGATAGCATCCTGAATCTCCTTGCCATCTGAACTACAGATGGCTGCCGTTCCTGTCACAGGATTCTAACCCTAGTCATTCCTCCTATAGGATGCTATCTGGGCCTCAATGTCTTATTTTCCAGTTAAATCCAATCTGTTCCTTACTCTCAGCTGAAACTTCAGTTCCTTAAAGATTTCCTTGACCACTATCATTGCCTCATTCCTTTTTAATAGTGTGTAATAATTTTACAAAATACTGGATTTTGTTGACATTCATTCATTTATATATTTTTATTAAAATCCCCCTGCTACCTGTCTTTTTCTCTATCCAAATAGTTCCCCATCTATATTCATGTCTATTTTTAAAATCTATACTCTACATATGAAAGAAAATATGCAATATTTATCTTCCCAAGTATGGTTTATTTCACTTAAACATGATCATCTCTAGTTTTATCCATTTTTGGAAAATGACATAATTTTATTCCTTATGCTCGGATAATCCTCCCTTCTATAACTATACCGCATTTTCTGTATGTGTTTATCCATGGATGGGCACTTAGCTCATTGTATAACTTGCTATTGTGGATGACGCTGCAAGAAGCATGGCTGTGCTGGTATCTCTGTTGCATGCTGACTTAGATTCCTTCAGGTATATACCCTACCCAGGATGGCCCTGACCATTGCTCCTACTGGCCTGTGCTATGTTTCTTTTAGGCTTTCACAGAAACATGCCTGATTCTTCCAGTGAATTTATCCCATTGTGTTGCTCTATCTATTGTAACTGTAACTAATCACAATGAGTAATTTTAATACATCTCTCTTACTTGTTTGCTAGCATTCTTCAATAAAACCCCTGTCTGATTTTGCACAACAGTGAATGCTAAGGTCTGATCCTGCTCATTGTGGATGGGCCACATGAGGGAAGAAGGATGACCTTCATGAATCTGTTCAAGAGCAACACATCCTCAGGCCCTCATTGGCCTCTTCACACCCGACTCTCTGGTTCGCCAACTTCCATGTGGCAAGTTGTGGGATGTCTTAGGCCTCCATAATCATGTGGCCATATATGTTATTAATATGTCTCTCTTCATATATATCCTACTAGTGTGTGGAGAATTCTGACAATACATACAGGATAGAAGAAAGAGAAGAATGTTTTCCCCAGAAACAGGTTCTTCTGACTTCAGGCTGAAATGTGAGCAAAAATGAGCCTTTCTCTGAAAAGTCTCCTCTTCTTTGTTCTCTTGGTGGAAAGCTGGCAGTGCAGGGCCAGAGCATGTGACATGTGGCAGCAGGACCTCCTCTGTGCATGCAACACCCTTGACATATGCAGGCTGTCCTGAGCTGAGGCTGCCAGCTGACCTGACCCTGCCCCAGACCTGTCTGATTGCTGGGCTTTGTTGCCTCATACCAACATGTGCTTATTCACTTCTAACAAATCTAAATCCAGAATCACCTATGAAACCATTTCAGCCTTCTCCCTGACACACAACCCCTACTTCTTCCTATATGCACTATGTTCTAATGGTAAAAGATTGTACCATCTTGAAAATTCTGTGCTCAATCAATGTCTAGTGAACATCAATTAGAGTTTAAGTCCTGTGCTAGGCTGTGCTAGGTGACCAAATTAAATAAGCATAAAGCTGCACAGTTACATAGTTTCTGTACTACAGAAAGGCAGCTGGCCAAAGAGAAAGAAAGGGGGAGTTGAAACCTAGAACACTCTGCCAAGCCTCTGGGGGCCAATTGTAGGCCAGGGGGAGCAGGAGACCAGGCAACTCTTCCTGTACACACAAGAGCTCACACAACTCACTCTGAGACAAAGTATCATGTAATTCACATACACATCTTCTCCATACACATCTTCTCTCTGTCCTTCCCAGAAGCCAGGAGTGGGGCCCATTTATGTGAAACTTGCATTTAAACTCCTCTGGTTTTATTTCTTCAGTTAAGAATGTTCTAGACTACCTCTTCTGCTTCTGGCTGTGGGTTTTGTGTTGCTGATATGGTCTCTGAGCTCAAGGAGTCAGAAGGGTGTGACCCTCACAGTGGATTCTCAGTATATACATATAGGGATCCTGGTAAAAGATAGGAGCCACTGAGAAACCTGAGACTTCTTCAGGCCTTAGTTTCCTCACCTGCTAAATGAGGTACTGTGTGGAGAGTCATGTAGCTGAGAAGTAAGCTTCTGATCTGGAATTGGACACAAAGGCATTCAAACCATAATGTGGCTCTTGTTGGCTGTGAAATCCTGGGCTTATGACAAAGCCTCTTTCAACCTTGGTTTTCTGATCAGAAAAACATAGAGATCCTCAGAGCTGTGGGCTCACCTGAGATAGTGATGTAATAGCACTTATACAATGGACAGTCACAAGGCAAAAACTCAGTAATGTCCACCATATTTATCATTGTACCTGTCTTGCTCTCATCTAGTCCCCTGCATTCAGTTATATTCATTCCTAAGTGTTCAAGATTGTCTAGAGCTATAGCATAGCTGGATATAATCCCACTATGTAACTGGTTTAATCCACTATGTAACAACCTAAAAGTCAAATTGTTATGGCCAACATCTTGTTAAGGATTAAATTTTTTACCTATACTCAGACAATTTCTCATGGCCAAGAAAATAAAAAGGAGTAATTTTGTGGTATCTTAGCTTTAAAATGGGCTTAGGAGGTCTGCCTTTTAACGTTCTCCTTCTTCCAAAGTTTAGATTACAGTGGGTTAAGGGACATGATTATAGCCGTCATGAGGCATTAAAACTTCCTACTTCTATCTCCCTCTTTGAGATATTTAAGGACCTTAATTCCTCCAAAGATCATCAGATATCCAACACTGTGAAGAAGTGAATGGTGCCTTAAATCAGAAAGAGTAGTAATTATATCTATTTATGATATAACATAAGAAACTTAGTGTGACTGTGTGTGTATATAGTGTTTCTCAATAGCACAATCCCTGCTAAGAAAACTCCTAGTCTTCCTGCCAATCACATTTCATAACTAGACACCTAGCTGGTGGTTTTACCTGCTAAGCTGTGTGCATCCTGAGGACAGACTTTTCTTGTTGTTTTCCATCACTGAGCAAATAATAAAGAAAACCCAGTAGCTAAGGAGCAATGAGTAAGCCGGTGCAGTTCCATCTGAGACACCACAGAATGGTACTGTGAATGCTACTTCCCAAAGGGGTTGAAAACCAAAGCCACAATAAAACTAACAGCACAGTTTTTTCTTCTCAGCCTTTTCCTTCTCTCCATTAAAAAAAAAAAAGACAGGAAATAGGATTGGAAACCATTCCCTATCATTCTCTCTCCATCTCCTCCATCTTCTCATTATGCCTAGAGTATCTGGTATCCCTTCAAGGCGGTCTCCAGAGAGTGTGTTATAAAGGGCTGAGCTCTTTGCACATACAATGGAGCGAATTAAGGTTGAGATTTGAGTTTCTAACTACAAATGTCTTGACATATTTTCTTTCAGACAAACTCCTGGAAATATAATAAACTATATTTTAATGTTTATTTGTTTCAAGTATGGTATTTTTCAACAGATAAATGTAAAGTTTTGAGTCTGGAAAAAAATAGGTTTAAATCACCATCCCAGCAAGCAGTTTTAAAAATACTACACACAAGTGATCATTTCAAAGCAGTTTAATGCACTCAGCCAACAGGCATTAACAGTCTTTTCAGAATAACTTAACACCTTAAGCTTATTTTCTAGTCTTGGTTCAGATGAATTTTAACCTTTCTGGGGAGAAAAAGAAAAAAAAAACTGATGGTACTGGACACCCCCTGAACTCTGTAACTCTGTTTTAGTACATCTTGCATTTGCATTTGAGCTACTTTTATGATGACAGGAAAAAACAATCTCTGGGTCTTCCTCTAGGTTCAGGTTCTAAGACAATGGTACACAGAGCTTTGCAGGCAAAACAGGGCCTTTCCAGCTCCAGCCACTTTGTATGTGGAAAAGCAAGATAGCAGATACTATGACTCAGCAAGATCCTCACACCCAAGAAGGCAGGAGAAAAACAGCAGAAGAGGCTCCACAGAAAATCAAGACTGTGTTGATAGCTTTGATTTTATGTTCCAGCAGAAACCAATAGCCAACCTCCATGCAATCACCTCCCCAAGCGGAAGAGAGAATCTTGGAGTTTCTATGTGCTCTAATCCAGAGAAATGCAGGGAGGAAACAGGCTCAGGAAAGGGAAAGACTTCTCCCAGGCCAGGGGCTTCAGTTTAAAGAGGGAGGAAGGTGAGAAGCATTGAAGAAAAACACTCAGAGAACTAACAAATGCCTATAGCTTGTAACAAACATGGAGGACTATGCAGGGAAGAGCATAGCCAACTCCTACAAGATTCCCTCGTGATCCTGGCAATCTTACCTATACTGTCCCATTTAGCACCAGAAATGTCCTCTGATGTGGACAAACAGTTCTGCATGTTTGACCAGCATAGACACTACCTCTCAGAGGTTCAAGTTACATTTCTCGGGGGTGGGTCAGGGTCTCACTTCATTTTCTCTTCCTGTTTGACTTACTGCCACATCATTGCAAGGTCCTTGACCATGCTGGCTTCCAGCTGAGGATATATTCCTAGAAACAGTATCAAGTCTCTCTGATACCCCCTCCCAACCAAAGTCTCAGTTCTGTTGAGGCAGGAAGAAGAGTATGGACCAGACACTCTGGGACCTGCTCTTAAAAATAGCTGCTCGAAGTTTCACATGCCATAGTAGGACCACAATAATGCACAAAATAAAGCGCAGCAGGGCAAATTATATAACCTTGGCTTATGGGAATTTTACATCTTTAAAAAAAAAAAAACGAAGAAAATCTATCCTTTGCCACAGACACACAAGGCTAAAAATAGCTCAGGCAGTCAGCAAGCATGTAGAATTTTTCTGTTCCCCATCCACTCTGCAGACAACGTGCTCCAAAACAGACATCAGTCTTTCCTCCACAAGGAGCCAGAAAGATCTTGAGTGAAAGAAGATCATGTTGTTTCACTCAGGACCTAAAACACCTCCATTAATTCACTCTGCCCAACATTAGAAGCCAATGCTGACTAAATTTTTACTAAAATATGAGGACTTAGCTCTAGGACTTAAAGTCTTTTTGTCCTTAAATTTCCTGTGGGAGGAAGGAACAACCTATGAATAGAGATTACTATTGACCCACTTTTCAGAGGGGAAAATTAACTCACAAAGAAGCTAATGATTGTGGCAGGGGTTCTACATGTACTTGCTCTCTAAAGTTCATCTTACAGTCTCTACAGCCTCTGGAGGATGAAGCCCTGCAGTAGCCCTAGTTGGCGGTACCAACACCTTCATGCTCAGGCTCTGCTTCCTATCCACTGTTACCAACTCCACCCTTCAAACACACTCATATTGGTATAGGGCTTGAGAGTAATGGCTGCCCTTTCTCAGCTCTTAGAGGACTTAACTCATGGGCTGAGGTGATGGAAAAATCAATGACCACCAAAGCAGTGCCTGAGTCAGTGGCTGTCAAATTCATGGTCACATGCCTACCAGCAATTAAAGAATTCAGACAAGACATGAACAAGTGAAAGTAGATTTATTAAATGGATAGTTATATTTAATTAATAATTTAAGTATTAATTTATTAAATATACATCCCAAGTGAGAGGGACAATGAGAAAGGCCAGTGGGAGGGCAGTGCTGGGGGGATGGGTGGTGTTGTTCCTGTGTGGGCTGAACCAATGAGGGCTCCACACTCTGCACATGTTTCCTTGGCCCAACTGGAATTTGATCAGGCTAGCTCCATGAACCAGGGAGATGATCAAGCACCATGATCACAGCCACCTTGTCCACTCCCTTCCCCAACTGTGTATCTTCATTTCAAAGGCTATTGGATGAGTCCTTTTCCTTTTTATCCTCAAGTTACCTATGGCTTTTATGGATTAAGTGACTGGCTTGTAATTCACCATGAAACCTGCGCTGGAGGAGTTAATTCCTATCATAGCATGTACACCCTAGCCCAAGCCAAGCTTAAATCTCCACCCTTCAAATACAGCATCACCTTTGAAGGATCTTTTTTTTTTTTTTTTTGCATTTGCATTTGCTGTTTCTTCTACCTAAATCATCTTTCCCAATATCCTTCCTGAGTTGGCAAATTCCCACTCAGCCATTTAAGAACTCTCTTTCCCACAAATCCTTACTGTATCCTCACAAAGTTCTTATAAGACAAGAATGCTGACCTCTCCAGCTCTAGACCAGGGACCCTACATGTGGAAGATGGTCAGTCTCCATTAAACAAGTAAGTCACAGTAGTAACACAGGCACTATGCTAACTAAGCACTGTATGAAAACACTCTTACACGGGCTTCACAAGGCAGAGACTTGGATTCTATCACCACTCCTCTCTTACCCATGAGGATGACAGAGACCTAAAAGTGTGCATACCCTGACCTATGGCTATAGCACCAAGTAAAGAAATAAATTTGTATGAGTTGGGGAGCTAAGCACTTAATGAAAATGCTGTGGTAGGGGGCACAGCCTACCATTTCCTAGTAACAGTATGAGGCTTATTTACAGAATGCATATTACCTACATAAAACAGTGATAACTCAGAAGCTAATTACAAAATGGTAGCCTCTGTGAAATATGCCTTTTAAAAAGGATGGTTGTTGGACACAGTGGATATTAACTGCCATGAGAAAATGAGAGCATGAATAAGATAGTACCTGACCTAGGGGTTCCTTCCATCCATCTCAATGAGGACAATAAAATAGCATGCACTCAACTCATGATACAGTCCAATCTGAAGGTGTCCTTTTTCTCTTTGACCCAAAGACATGTTTGTCAAACAGGGTCATAACTTAACTTAGCCAGAGTGGCTTGTTTTAGCTCAGCACTGACTTAGCAATTCGAGCTCCTTCTTACCAGTATGAATTGTGCAGAAGTCTGTTTAATGTACAGACGTTGTGCAATGTTGTCTGCTTCTTCATGCAGAAATAATAAAAAAGAAAAAAAAAGTAGGGTGGGTGTTTGCCTCACATAGGGATGGGAGTCTGTTTTAAAAAGTGAGAGCCCTGGATCCAGGATTTTTTACTAGATTAAAGACAAATGGTAATCACAACAGTCACCTTAGGTAACTACATGACAGCATTCTCTACCTTGCTAGTGGGGGCAGGGGATTGAATGCTAAGAATATTGAACCCACTGAATACAGTTATGGTAAAAGGTGACAAATAATTTATACAATATATATATGTGTGTATATATATATAACATTTATTGCATATATAATATACATATTATATTGAGCATATACATCTGCTATGTGGCATTAGTTTTCAAAACAGAAACAGATTTGTGAATTTAGGAAACTAGAATTACATTTTTGGGAGTGCATATGTGTGCTGTGTGTAGTATATGCACATGGGTGTGTGCAGATGCATGTGCCCTGTGCACATGCATGTGGAGGACAAGAAGACCATCAGGTATCCTTCTCTGTCACTTATGGGCTTGCTTCCTTGAGATAGTCTCTGACTGGCCCTGGAACTTCTCTTGTCAGTTTGACTGGCTGCACAGGGAGCCCCAGCAATTCACTGGTCTCTGTTCCCCATAGGACAGGAGTTACAAGTGTGTGTAGCCATGCCCAGCTATTTATACAAGTATGGGGATTTGAATTGAGGATGAATCAGGCTCTCATACTTGCTCAGCAAGCTCTTACCCACTGAGCCATTTCCCCAGCTTCTGGAATTATACTATAAGAAGATTTAAAGAGAAGATGAAATGTCTATGATTTCAGTTGACAGAATTGGATTCATAGGGATGTTCCACGTGCTTTTGAGATGTAAAGTTGATGTTTATGTAAAGGTACAGTAAATCTATTTGTTAAAATAGTAGCAGAAATCTGTGCTTCTATTTTACAAATATTCTACATTGACAGTATACAAATGCTTTTGAAAATTAAAAAACATTTTTATCTTTAACTATTTTTAATTTTTTATTAATTTGAGAGGGAATGGGGAGGTACAAAGAAAGAGAGAGTGAGAGAAAGTATGAGCATGTCAAAGCTTCCAGGCACTGCAAATGAACCTAGAAATATGTGCCACTTTGTTCATATGGTTTTACATGGGTAATGGGGAATCAAACCTGGGTCATTAGGATTTTCAATCACCTTTAAACATTGGGTATCTCTCTGTCCACTCAAAAAGTATTTCTAAAACACATGTAACTCCATTTTAGATAAAATGGTAAAGAAAACAATCACAAATTTAACAACCAATAGACTTTAGACATGCATTTTTTTATTTTTATTTTTAATATTTATTTACTTATTTTCAATCAGAAAGAGATAGAGAGAAGAGAGACAGACAGAGAATGGGCATGCCACAGCCTCCAGCCATTGTGAATGAACTCCAGACACATGCACAACTGTGCATCTAGACATGCATTTTTAATATCAATAGCATGCTGTTATACATAAGCCCCCTTTCGGGCATTTGGGCAGCTGAAGAGGCCGAACAAGGCTGAGAACATACAAGCTTTTTATAGACTGAAACACATTCATGGTTGGTTGGTAAGAGGTTTAGGTTTATGATCTCGGTTCCTTCACAGTGAAGGGCCTAGGGCTAGGACTTGTAAAACCTGAGCTGGCTTGTGAGTTGGCACTATCATAGCCCAGGTAACCCTTCCCTGGATCTGCACTCTGTGCCTCAGATGGGAGAGGGAGTTAGGCAATCTCTTGTGTATGTTCTAGTCCCAACATACCAGGATTCAGCTAAGTTGAGAGCGGCAAACCTCACCAACTCAGAACTGTTCAAAGGCAGGTAATATGTATGACTGCTTAATTTCAATTCCAAGTAATAAATATACATCAAGTGTAGGTTAATTATGGTTAAAATAAAACAGAGGATGAGTTGCTTTCTCTGTGTGTGCTGCCAAACAGTCTGCAAGGTTTATTGGCTTAGCTTTGGCTTGTCTACACAGATTTTCAGAATCAAGATAAAATCCCCATAAGTCCTAAAAAGTGACCTATATTGGGATGCAAAATTTAACAAGCACTTCCTACTGGTGGGGAGGGGACTGAATCTTCAAATAATTTTATGTGTGTTTTAGTTATGTAATCTACTTCTCCAGAAAGGCTGATGACAAATTCTTATTAATGTGAAACTCTAAATAAAAATCCCAATTGCACAGTCAAGGAAATGAAGATATGTGCCATTTAAAGACTTCACTATAGACATTGAAAGAGGCTTTCCTGTGAAAGGAGTAAGAAAACTCAACACAATGTGCAAAGGTAAAGCAGAGACAGGTGACACGTGAACCTAATCCCCATCCAGAAGGAGAAGGCACAGTTCTGCTCAGCACATCTCTGCTTATGCATTTCCATTTCTGGCATCATGGTTATCAGCCCAAGTACCCAGGGGGTGCTTCAGGCTGCCCAGTACTGGCCCAGCTTTCTTGGAGGTACCTGCTCAGGTAGCATATTGGGAAGTGCTCCACTTTAGAAGAAATGATTAGTTAAGGCCTACAGGGCTATGCTGTCCAGTCCTCTCCTGGGGTCACTGTTTAAATAGGCCCTCTAAGGCATGGTAAGAGGAACCATTTAAATGTGCTATTGTCTCCACTGAGTTCATAGATGGAGCAAAGCCCCACCACAAGATAGAGTGGTCCTTTCCTGACAGGATGGAGTACACATGATCTCATATATTGGTCAACATTTAATACTTAGTCACAGGTACTCTAAGAGATGATCATGACCTGGGGCTTTGGACAGATCATAGATTCTTCTAGTCATCACTCTCCCACAAGACTGTATATGATTACTATGTCATCACTACCATGTAACAATGAAGATCCCTAATAGAATCATAGCCTATGATGAGAACACCGCATACCTTGAAACATGTTATTGCTAGCTATTGAAGTTAGAATATGCTAGTCCAAGCCATGTTAAAGGTTTTTTTTTTTTTAAAATGCTTTCAATTGTGGGCTACAAGGGGGCCTACACCTATTAAATTCTCTATTAAAAAAAGAAGGGTTATCTCATTTGTCCTGATGCTAACTTACTCTCTGTTGGAGAATCTGCTTCTCTTTTTCAGATAGATGTAGATCCTAAGGAGAGAGCCACCCCATCATACCTCAAAAGGGCCCCGGCTGAAACTAAGAAAAATTGGAGAAACAAGCAAGGGCGCTGTTTTCCTGATGAACCGGATACCAGCACAAGGGGGAAGGAGATCAGCATAGATAAAAATCAACTCCTACCAAATCAGAGAGCCAGAGCCTCAGAGCCCCCAGCACCTCATCACTGAAGCAGACCCAATATGGCTCAGGGAAATTTTGCGGAAGAGGGGGCGGAAAGAATGTCAGAGCCACATGTTGGGTCATGATATGCAGAGACATTTAGCTTACCCATAACTGTGGACTAACTCCACAATGCATGACCTGTATACCTCAACAAGGAGGGGCCAAGAGGAGGGGGTAGGTCATGGATGAGCCTAATAATGGTACCAAACTGACTGTAAAAAATAAAATAAAATAAATAAAAATGAAAAAAAATAAAAATAAAAATGCTTTTAGGAAATCAAGCAATATATTGCATTACTTATACCACTTAACCTGTTAAAGGAACAAGAATAAGGATGTGCTCATAACCATCACAGTTTCCACTATTTAGTATCTATGATACACAGATATTTTTGCAAGTATTGGTTCTTCCTGGTGCAAAACCAAGTCTTACAAAACTCAGGCTGAGAAAAGTTTGGAAACTTCCCTAAGATCACAGAGCAAATAGGAAACAGATATAATGTTTGAACCTAAATCCACTTCACTGTAGGTCATATTGAAGTTTGGGCCTATATATTGATATTACATCTCCACAAAAAAGAGAAAAAAATGGTGTGAAAAAACTATATACATACTTCCTAACCAGAACCTGTGCACATACATACACACTAAACACTAATTGAATTGAGAAAAGACTCTATCTCTCCTTCCTTTTTCTCTTCTCTTCTCTCTTATGTCTCCTCTCTCTCTCTCTCTCTCTCTCTCTGTCTCTCTCTCGCTCGCTCACTCTAGCAGTCTAACACACACATAGACATGCACATCATATGGTCAGCAAATACAACATTATAATGTTATTATAGGTCACAGCATCAAACATGGATAAAACTTTCCATATATTTTCTGTTGTGCTAATCACTTCAGATAAGCTAATTAGTGGACCTGGAAGCACTTTCTTCATATGCAAAGTGCTCCCAGCAACATGAGGCACTGTCATGGTTCTTAAGATAATTCATGTCTGTGTGTCCTCTGGTAGATCTGAGAGAGAGAGTTGGAAAGAGAGGTGGATATACCAAATGAGAGCACACCTCTAATATCACTGAAAACATTTCTTTGGAAAAACTTTCAAAAATGTTTAGTCTAGTTTAGTGTGTGTGTGTGTGTGTGTGTGTGTGTGTGTGTGTGTGATGCACCAGGGTCTCTTATGCTGCAAATGAGTGCCCCTACGGCTTTATATGGGTGGTTGGAAAATTGAACCTGGGCAGGCAAGCTTTGCAAACAAGCAAGAACTTTTAACCACTGAATCATCTCCTCACCCCCACTGAAAATATTTTTAATCAGAAGTAAAAAAAAATGTCCCAACAGATTCACACCACAAGGCAAAATATTCCAGTCACACTTCCTTTACAGAGGCAATACAGAGGCAATAGAAAGAATCTCAGGGCATTCTGTTTTGCAGGTAGGGATGCCCCCCTAGCTGCTGGGTTCGCAGAGTCATCTACAACTAGAACTATAGTCAATTGCAGGTAAGATTCAGGGCAAATGCCTGTGCAACTGTAGACATCGCCAGAGCATCTGAATGTCCTTATTCGACATGTTAGTCATGTGCAATGGGAATGGGTAAGGTAACTGAGATAGGCAGCCATGTCCCTGCCTTTACAGGGCTCCCATTCCATGCAGACCTGAAGACATAAAGATGCTAGCACATTCCCATTTGTGGTTATTTCCATGAAGCAAACAAAGAAGGCATGTGACAGGAAGTGACCAGGGTTCTTCGTAGTTGAATCAGCTGAGTAAGACAACTTTGAGAACGGGACAGTTAAGTTGATCATCAGAGGAGATCCTACTAAGACATTTTTTCCTTCATTCTCCTTATTTTATTTGAAATATCAAATTGATACCTGCAAGGAAATCCAGCCCCTTGCCAAAGTCTAATTCGGATGAAGTTTTAATTTATTTATTTAACAGAGAGAAAGGAGAGAGAGGGAGAGAGAATGGGGCCTCCATCCCCTGCAAATGAACTCCAGACGCATGCACCCCCTTGTGCATCTGGCTAACATGGATAACATCGGGAATTGAACCTGTGTCCTTTGGCTTTGCAGCAAATGCCTTAACTGTTAAGCCATCCCTCCAGCCCAAGTAGAAGTTTTTTTATTAGTAACATGCATTTTGCTAGAGGAAGCCATTGGCCCCATCCACTCTGGAGGGCAAAGGCTCAAGCTCAGCAGCTGAGCAAATTAAAAGGCCTAAGAGCAGGCCCTGTGGCTTGAGTCTATGCAGGCATGGTAGAAAAGGAAGGCTGCGGGAAGAGGCCCAGTGGACTTAGAGCCAGAGCAAGTGCTTTAGAATCTGGGAGTCATGTGGTCTGATCTACAAATGAAATATCATCTGGGCTGCTTGCTGAGAAGGCATTGCAAAGTGAGTAGAAGCAGGGAGAAAATATTCAAATTCCAGAGAGGACAAGGAATTGCCCTTCTGTTAAGTGGTCTGCCACAGCTTTAATGAAGTTTTGTTGTTGTTGTTGTTTATATTTTGTTTTTATTTTTTAATTAGAAGACTGAATGGCTAAATGAAGCTGGTGGAGGGCAGTACTGATGTGGGCACAGTGTGGACTTACAACAGGGTGTGGGCAGCAGGAAGAAAACCTTCACTTGAGGAGTTAGACAGACCAGCCCCTAAAGACTCAAACACCAGGATGTTCATAGGGGACTCAATCTTTTCCTCTCTGGGCCTCGGTTTCCAGTTAATGCATGAATCTCAGGCATTGCAATGAACCAAAAAAGAAAGAGACTCATTTTTATCTCCAATCACTGGCAAGCATCTACTGGCTTCAAAGGCAGCAAAAGTGGGCTGCAATTGTCAAAAGGAAACATCTCTTGCAAAGGTCTGTAGAGTCAGGGTATAGACACACAGACTGCCTCTATGGAGTAGAATCAAATAGTATCAGGAAAGATCCGAACATAGGAGTTGTCTCCTCCACATTCTTCATCTTTGTGTCCTCCCCTGTTTCTAACTGATTATCTGCAAAGAGAGCCAGTGCTATGCCAAATTTTACTTCTATCCTAATCTCATAGTACTTATGTTGGCTAGGGGAAATCATCAAAAGTGGAATTAATGTTTTACTCATCTTCCTACTACTTAAAACAATCCAGCACTTAGTATGACAGCGCATGCCTTTAAATCCAGCAGCTAGGATGCTGAGGCAAGAAAGCTGCTGCAAGTTGTAGGCTGTCCTGTGATACACAGTGAGAGCCAATCTAAACAAACAAACAAAAGACCCACAAACAAACAAATGAAACGTCATCAAATACTATCTTCAACAGGTCAGTCACTGAACAGAAACCTAGATATTTTTAAGTAAAATAAATAAATGAAATTTCTAGGAGGCAATATATAATGTTCTCCAACAATGTCAGAGACCTTTCAGGAAAAGTGACATCATCAAGTATTCAATAGGGAAAGCAACTTAAGTTCCTAATTTTTATTTTCAATAATCCAGATATATTTTCCATTCCTAACATTTCATGTGGTTTGCTTTGAAATGGAGTCAGCCATCTCAGACAATTAGTAGATTCGTGTGCTGTCATAACTCATATCATACCATGCATGACACATGTGATGGGGACAACCTTTAAGCTAACTCATCCTCAGAGAAACAAAGAAATACATTCACATTCTTATTTCACGAGGTGCTTAGGCAAAGAAGTTCAACTTCCAATGCTGAAAGGCCATATTTCTTCAGCCTGTATTCCCAGTTTTCTCATAAGTAAATATAGAGGTTCGTGTTACCTATCTCTTGTAGTGATTATAAAGCTAACACACAGAAAGTACCAAGAGTGTGCTGTCTCAGGAAACATTATGGAATAGGGAGTGGAAAGATTCTAAGAGCCACAGAGTGGGTAGAAATACCCTGAGGACCAGCACCCCTTTCCCCATAGGGACTGACTTAGGCCTTCATGACCCCACAGAGAATCTCATAACCCCACTGAGAAGGGCCCCAGGGACACAGGACCAGGGTGACAGGGGTGAAAGGATAAAAGAATATCATTTGTACACACACACCCTAGCCAGGCATGGTAGCTCATGCTTTAATCCTAGCACTTGAGAGGCTGAGATAGGAGAACCACATTGAGTTTAAGGCCAGCTTGAGCTATGGGATGTTTCATGTTAGCTTGGGCTAGATTTAGACCCTGCTTCAAAAATATTAACAACAAAATTTTAATATCTAAAGTATATGTTGATGTTGCTATTTTATATTTATGTGAGTTATAACTTTTAATTTTATACCTATAATGATCTAGGGTTTTGCAATTCATTGAAGAAATAAATAACAATGACTTAAAATTTTTGCTGAGTGAAATAACATGCCACAATTGGTAATTTTAATCATCCCAGTTATTTTTCAGGAAGCTATTTACCAGCACACTGGCACCCATAGTGCACCGCATTTGATGTCATCAGGGTGCCTCATTGTGGTAGCTGGTTTTTGTGATTCCCTCCAATCCTGACTTGCAGACTTAGAGAGTCTCGATAATTCCAGAATTTGATATTGTTGCTTTCTAAACTATAAGAATTCTTTCTGGATGGAGAGATGGCTTAGCAGTTAAGGCACATGCCTGCAAAGCCTAAGGACCCAGATTCGATTCTACAGGTCCCACGTAAACGAGATGCACATGGTGGCACATGCATCTGGGTTTCATTTGCAGTGGCTAGAGGCCATGGCGTACCCATTCTCTCTCCCTGTCTCTCTCTTTCTCTGTCTCTCTCCCTCCCTGTGTCTCTAATAAATAAATTCAAAAAATTAAATCTTTCACAGAAAAAGAATTATTTCAAGAATGACTGCATTTTAAGCAGTAAGCTTTGCCTATGTTCAGATGAATGCTGCTAGAATTTAATTGAGAGGTGGGGATAAGATACCCTCTAGGATCACAAAAAAAGAAAGAAAGAAAAGAAAAAAGGGAAAAGTACTGGTCAAAATAGAGCTAAAAGATAAGGTAGTTTAGATTAAACCATTGAACATTTTCTATTATATGTATATTTGGATCAATTACTGCTTTGAGACTCACCAACCAAATCCACATAAAAATGTGTATATATGAATTTGATTCTTAGCCTTTTATAAAAGTGGGTATTTGTTGTGGTTTATATTTTGTTTGATATGGGAAAGGGGTGCTCTGAGTTCTCATGCAAAATGATTTAATGTGGGCAATTGTAATAAAAGGAGATTTATGGTAATGTTGTCCATACAATTTAAATTAACTTCTTTCTGAACCCCAAACAAAAAGTGAACTCAAAAAATGCAGTCCTTAAATCCTGCATCATAATTTACACACCAAAAGGAGAGAAACTTTAAATGTGCCTTGATTTTCAGCTGATAGGAATCTGCTTTGAAAGGGAGCTAAGAGATTTTTTTTTCTTCTTGGTCTCCTACGAATTGTTAGTTTGCTTCAATTTTTAATTAAAAACAGTGCCCATACTAAGAAAATGGGGAAAAGACCTCAGGAAAATAAAATCTGTACAAGAGCCCTGAAATTTGTTTTCTGAGTCCATGTAGAAGGCCTGAAAAATAAGAAGTTTAGAAGTTCTCATTTTTAAAACTGCACTTTTGGTTTCATTTAACATTTTCAAAATAGCTTCCCCAGCCCCTCCCCCATCCCTCACCAACCTCCTTCAAAAAACTTGGGAAGTCCTTTTTTATAACCCCGAAAAAATCATTCATATAGCTCACGATAACAGCAAGTTTCTTTTCTACATTTCCACAAGGGGAGGGAGAAACTGTCATGTTATCACAAAGCACATTTCTCTCTTTTTTTCACCTATCCAAAATAACCTAATCTCATTTTAACTAGATTTTATCCAAACATCAATGATACTAAGCTATGCCATGAATAAACATGGCATTGCAATGTGAAACCCTGTGACCCAGTATATAAAAATGAGCTGAAGTAAAAAGGAGAGTGAGAAACCCCTCCCGGGGAGTTAGAGAGTTGAGCTGAGGAGGGGTGGAAAACGGCAGCTTTGAATTTCAAGGTCTTCAAACAGTTTTAGTGTTCATATCAAATCCTATAAAAATATACACTGTAATTCTAATAAAAATCCTCCATGAACTGCTTCCTATTATAATCACCATTTTCTCTTTTAAAATAGGATGTCATGTTGACAAAAAACAAACTCAAAACCTAAAAGTACTAACACACTACTACTGTTGTTTTATGGCATTTTATTAAAACTAGGGTAGTGCCAATATGAAAAATGCAGAAACTTTAAAGCATCTTTCAAAACAGAGAAATTTTGGGTCATTGGGATGAGAAAACAAGATATAGAAAACTTATGCACAATGACAAAGAATTTTATAACTCTATTTGATGAACTGACTTAAATTCTATTCTAATCCAATGTTAGTGAAATCCTTTCGCTTAAAGTAGTGTTCACTCTGACATTTATCAGAGATAGCATCTACATGTCCATCTCATAGTCCACACTTCAAGAAATAAATTTTAAAAATTATGAGTGTTTTGTTGTGTTGAAGCTTTTCACAGAACAAATCTTTAAGTTTTTTGAACAAATTTTTATGTTCTATCTGATTGTACTCTGTAAATGTTTTTGAACTACAGTTGTACTGTTGTAACCTTCCAAAATACATTTGGCACACTGAGACCATTCAAATGTATGAATTTTGGAAGACATGGGGTCACTTAATGGTAGCATGCACAACGGAAAATATAACTGCCTACCAGCAACATTTTTGCAAATACCAAAAGTTTCACTTAATTCATTAGAAAATGTATGTATGGGGGAGGGATTGCACAAGTTTATTCAAATCTACTGAGATTCTGGTGCTATCAAGAGATTTCATTGCCCAGATGAGCCAGCAGCATTTAAAATATATTTTTGTATTTTTGATTTACATTTTAATGTATTCATGTTCCTTTCGAAAGAGGTGAGGTCCCATATTGTAGACTCTTCCTTTGGTTGGCCACAAACATTATGGATTTTATAAGTTCATGATAAAATAAATGTGGGGGTATGAAGTGAGCACTTT
Organism: Dipus sagitta; assembly: GCA_036346955.1. NCBI lineage: Eukaryota > Metazoa > Chordata > Mammalia > Rodentia > Dipodidae > Dipus > Dipus sagitta. The sequence continues at coordinate 12,633,880 of CM070781.1, forward strand.
AAGGGGATTGGGGAACGGATACACATAAAACTTCAGCTCTAAGGGAGGTAGCAGGCTCTGAATGCAGTAGATTTGATTGCAACTTCAATGGCATAATTCAGTAGTTCTCTCTCCCCTATTATCTTCTGGATTCATGGCTTAGCTAGTCAGTAACTGTTAACTGAGTACGTACTTAGTGCAGGGAGTTGCTTGGTCTTGTTCCTAGCTTTCAACAAGCATTACAGAATACAGGCTTTAAAATTTCTCCACTAATAACTGATTATTTCAATACTATTTATAATTTTGAACTAAATACCATCAAGAAATAATAATGATAATAATGTTTGTGCCCTTTACTGTGTTTCTTAGTACTTCCTCACTGTAAAGAAAACCAGTTTGAACTTCCAAATTCAAGGGTGATTGTAAGCCATTTGCAGGTAAGGAGATCAAGACCCACAAGATAGAAAGTGACAGAAACAAGTTAGACAAAGGCTCAACTTGCAAGTCAAAGCTGTTTGGAGCAACACTACCCAGTGTCTGCAGGGCTTTGATTTAATTGGAAGAAATGTCCATAGGCAGATGCTCTGGGGGACAAGCATGAAGGAGAGTTAAGTTCACATCACGGTTCTTCACTCATTTATTTTCATAAGCAATTTCTACCAACTTGATTTCATTTTTTAAATCACAAAATGACTTCATGTGATTTCTTTCTACCTAAATTGGAGTTTCAAAAGTAATAAAATGAGTATGACCATGGTGTGCACATGCATGTATGTATGTGCATGGGCATATGTGGTGGGTGTGGTATCAAAAGTTAAAATCACACTGTGTATTCAGTGAGATAAGAGAAAGAGAGCAAGAGAGGGATTGAGAGAGGAGATAGGAGTGAAGTGGTTATTTGCCATGATAGAATTCTAAAAGTGAACACTTGACAATCTATTTGATTTTTGCGTGTAAACAAATGGACAACTCTTGCTGCACATCACAGTGCTCCACGGTACCTAAGCCTCTCCAGGGGGCACAGGAGCTTCCGCTTGACTGACCACGGTCTGTAAAGTCACCTGTAACTCTTCAATGTACACTCTTTCATTTTCTTTAAGTTGACATCATTATCAAAATTTAATGTTTAATGAGAATGCTTAACTACTGGGGAAATAATTAACAATTCCTTTTATCATATGATATAAAAATAAATTTATGGTATTGAGACAGAAGTGTCAATGTAATTACTTGGATCATTAATCTACGATGATCTATGAGGGGGTAAATGTTTGGGACAGGTTCTAGAGTTCTCTGGGAAGCAGTTCATAGTGTTTTACTGCCATACATAATTAAAATCCAAGCTTTGTAGAACAACATTTCCTCTCCCAGCTCTTCAGCTTTGAAGTAGTTTCTTTTACTTGAAGCAAAATCTTTCAAAGTCATAGCCCATAATCTAAAAGTTACAATTTCCTTAGTTTACTCTCACGCAAGATTCATGGGCCATCTTTGAAAAGTGCTCTACCAATGGGTCACTTTCCAAATATCTTGTCTCAACCATGATACAATAGGTCAGAGCTTATTATATCCAGGAGATTTGCACAACGGCCTGGGTGCGGAGGTCTCCCAGTTCAAATCTACCCAGGGCTGTGGTAGAGTTCTAGTGGCAGTCCAATGCAGAGACAAATACAGGCCCTCCCAACTGCAGAATGGCAGGAAAAATTCCTCCATGAGACCTCAATAACTTTGTAACGTGTAAGTTGGACACCTATTTCTAAATCCTGTTGATAGTCAAGAATTGAACCATGGTAAGACCCTGGTTTATTTTTAAAAACTAATTACACTTAGAAAAGAGTTTTTCTTTTTTTTTCTTCAAAATTCCATCATTATTAATGGATACCTGAACTTCATGACATCCCTTATCAGCTGAATTCTGAAAGCAGGATGGGTCAATAATCATAAAGGCAGGTATGTAATATTCCAGCACACTATTACAATAATTTCAATTTCAATGGACCATATAAAATGTAATACACATATAGAGAGAGGCATACACAAATAATCCATACAAGTACAGTTTACTACCAAGAGCCCACCACCCTAAATACAAAAGTTTACACTTCTATAGAAGTTACTGCCTTCTTGAGAGAGTCACAGTGCTAGTAATTATATCTATCATCTATAGTATATTAACATATAGAGAAAATAACAATGATAAAGACAGCCCAGCTTTTGGAAAAACACAAGTCCTTTTCCAGCACTTAGCCAATCAGAAAGCAGGTCTTATCTTGTTAGCTGTATTAAATGCATTAAATGTCATGAATTTTCTATGCTTTGTGACAGTTCAAGCAAGGATGTTTTGTTTTGTAAAACTTAATTGAATCTCTTCCAAGAGTTAAAAGTCAATCTTCCATCTAAATATGTACCAAAGCTATTCTCAAAAAGCTCTCTGGCATAAATCCTGTGTATACTTGTACTCTGCAAAGAAAACTCCTTTCCCAGGGATTTCTGTTTCCCAAACTGACTTTGGTGTGCCTATATTTCAACACAAAGCCCCAACATACAGGAACAACCAGCAGTAAGCTCAGCCATTCAGCCAGCCCAGGGACAGAGTCAACTAACATTAAATATTTAAATTGCAGGAGCTTTGCATTTGGGAAGTTCTGAAAGTCCTAGCTTCAGCTCCCAGAGTTTGCTCTCTGCCTGTGACTGGGAGGCTCAGCTCCCCCCCCCCCCCCCACAACTCATAAATGTCCAAAATTCCTGCTGGCTTGAATGCTGAGCCAGCCCCTGTCCGAAGGTAGAGTCCCTAGGAGGTACAACCTTTTGTGAGAGGAGAAAGTCTACAGCCCTCTTGCCCAAGAGACTGTTTTCTGAATTTAACACACAAATATGCAAACATGTGTCCCTCCAGGGCTAGTTGTGAAAAGTAGGCAAGGCTAGTCTTTTGCCTCCTTTAACTCCATTTTAGTCACTTTGAAAAGCAGGTCAAAACAGACTTCTTCTGGAATGTGTATGAGGGGTGTGTGTGTGTGTGTGTGTGTGTGTGTGTGTGTGTGTGTTGTATTACCATATGCAAACAATCACAAAATCTACTGGAAATACATCCTAAGAAACAGGACCATTTAAAGCCTGTGAACACCAGAGTCCTGGGAAACCAGCCTTTCTGGAGATCCTGCATGTGAATCAAGTGTGGGGCTGTCTGTTTCAAGATTCGGCAGAAACTGTCCCCTGCTCCAAGAGTTGCTGTCCCTGAAAACCCAGCGTTCAAACTAGTGGATTCATCCTGCGCTTATTTCCACATACGTGGTAGTAGCTGGTGGGACACTTCCCATAGAATTCAGCCAGAAACCCGGGAGAAGCCCATGAACAGTTTAAAAAAAAAATCCACAAACACAAACACGCCGCCAAGGTTGAAGTACTTACCTCTGTGCGAGACTGCAGTCTCTTGTTCATCTCATAGATTCGGTACTCTGGCTGTACCATGTATGGTGTATGTCTCCTATAAAATGGGCCGAAAGGAGAAGAATAGAAGGGGTCATGTGGTGTGCTGGACATCTTGCCTGCTTGTCGAAAATCAAGCTAAACAGAGTATCAGTAACGTCCATGCAGAGCACATGGGCTGTGTTCCCCACAGTACAAAGTAGGCGCACGCACACACTCTCTCACACACACAGAGGCAGGCAGGCAGGCAGGCTGAACACACTGGCTGGAAGTGCTGGGGGAGCCCTCTATAGCGAGGAGAGCGAGCGGGAGGAGGGAGGGAGAGAGGGAGGGAGGGAGGGAGCACGGGAGAGGAGGGAGAGCGCAGAGCTCCGAGGGAGAGAGCGGGAGGGTTGGAGGTTGGTAGGGAGGAAGGGAAAGAAGGAAGGAGGAAGGGAGGGAGAGGGGGAGTAGGGGAGAGAGGGACTGTGAGAGAAGCTGGATAGCTGGAGGCACCACTGCTTGTTTTTAAAGAAGCAGTTGGTGGAGAGGTCATTTCCTGTCCACACTGTAGACTAGTTCAAAAATATAATTCTCCTCATAGTCTGACAAGAGGTCTAAGGCTGGATTTTAATTTTTTTCCCCTCCAGCCAGGACCCTTCACAACCTGATTGCTAAGCTTGTTAGCATAGAGGTGGTTCCCCCACTGTCTGAGCCTCTCGCCCTGACAGTCACAGTCTGTTGTAATGTATCAGAAATGTGATGACTACCAAATACAGAAACACTGGCACTGTGGCCCCCAAATTTGAGCTGGTGATTCACTCCCTTGGGAAGACTGCGCTGGGCTCTAACCTCCCTGCAGAGTTTTGGCTGTATCTGCTGTCCTCCTTGAAGTCTGCAGTGTCTTTGCTTTCCCCTACCCCAACCTTCCAAATCTCCCCTTTGCCAGTCCTCCCCTTCCCCCAAGACCTCAGCCAAGCCTTTTAAAGGTGGGTTTAGGGAACCTGGATTTGTTTGTCTGCACATTTCAGCTAAAAATAATTATCTTGACTGTGTAGTTATCTAAAAAACATATCCATAAAGCAATGGCCTTTTTCTTCCCCCTTAGAGAGGAAAAAAATCCAAACAGCAGACCTCCCAATAAGACAGAAAAAGCAAAGAAGAAAAGGGGCCCCACAAAAATGACCACGGAAAATTCAATTGAGTAGGAAATTGCAGATAATTGAATGGATCGTCCCCAAATAACATGCCCAACTCTGATGGCGACAAGGTCTTTGTTTTCCAAGACTGGCCAAGTCTATAAATCTTTTCCTAACTGTGGTAAATGACAACTGGAAGAAAACCCAACAGCCCATGGGAGGAGAAATGTCTACAGAATAAAAGGATCTATATAAGATAATCAAAATCTGCACAAACCAGGGATAATCAGACATATAACATTGAAACAAAGCCCAACCACAGAAAATTCACATGATTGTGCTAACACCCACTAGGTCAGTGTTATTAAGGAAAGAAAGCCAAGGACCACCAAAAAACAAGATGACTGTAAGACCTGAATGCAAATGCATGCAAATGAGACATTTCTTCTTTTTTTAATAAGCAGATTAATTAACTTTCTGCCCCAATCATGGCTTGAGGTATTTCAAAGTCACTAGCCAACAGGGAACAGCAATTGCTAATTCTGCAATTTATACTCTGAAATTAGTCAGGAGCAAAAATGTCTCCAAATTGCAATCTTTTTTATTTGTTTGTTTGTTTGTTTGTTTGTTTGAGATAGGGTCTCTCTCTAGCCCAGGCTGACCTGAAATTCACTATGTACTCTCAGGGTGGTCTCGAACTCACAGCAATTCTCCTAACTCTGCCTCCTGAGTGCTGGGATTAAAGGCATGTACCACCATGCCTGGCTTGCAATCTTGATCAGTGTTTTTCACAATTGAATGAAATGTTTGCAGAGTCTACCTCAAATGTCCAGCAGCACAGCCCAGCACAGTAATGTTGCTTGCCAGGATGGGATTAGGGGAGTTATTACATTCAAGCTGCTTGGAACTTGTGCTAGGAGACCTCAAGGCAGGCCAGCATGCTGGTTTCAAGTTTCATTACATACCCAAAAGCAGGAACAAATTTGCTGCAAGTTTTGTCAAAACATGCAACTTTCTAAAAATGAGATTTCAAACAAATTTGGTATGATTTATGCATCAGTATGGTGGCAATGGCAAAACCTAACAGTTCCTTGTGCCTAAATTCCCAAAGTAAAAGACATTTCAACAGCTTGTGTCTGTGAGTTTGTGTTTATGTGGCTGTCTCAGGGCAAGAATCAGAGTAACCCTTAGGCACGCTGTACAGGCCAGCTTTAGTGAAACGTGAGTGAACAGCTTTCTCTACCCAGAAGGGAAGACCTGTTTTGATTCATGTGTACTTTACTCTGGGTGATTCCCAAACATCTCTCAATTATCTCTGGTAATACTTGCTGTTCATGTCTCAGGACTACAAACTCAGAGCTATCTGAAACTTTCTAATGCCTGGTACATGTCTGTGGTTTCTCAGCCCTGTTCCTGCAAGAGAATCCAAAATGGTCCCTCTTCAGTCATGATCATCTTGTCCCTTGCAGTCTGTCCTTATTCTAATCAATGCATTGTCTGTGGAATAGTCAAACTGATCATACCCTGTTTTTTCCTTTGGTGTCTCCTTGTCGTCAGTAGGAAAAGGTCTAAGTCTCTTATATGGATGAAGAAAGCTAGTTCGTATGTGTTCTGGGTTTTTGCTTACTTCTCTCTCTCTCTGTCTCTCTTTCTCATATACAAGTACATTCTTATTTACTTCTTCATTTGTCTGCCATTTGTTTATTTGCTAAACTGATTCCATCAAGGGTATGATCTCCTTTCATGCATGACCACATCTGTACTTTCGTTCCTTGTCACCTACAAAGTTCTACTCATCCTCCTATTCAATTAAATTGTCTCCTTCAGGTGAACCTTTTATAATTCATCATGTTATTTATTCAGCTGACATTCCAGTCACAGTGGACAGGCACAGTGCCTCAACCTAACTGTTCTGGGAACTTGATCACCCATTCTACCTCTCTCTACCTCAGTCACTCCCTTTGCTAAATGGGGACAGTGATGATGGTGAATGGGTCCATAAGATTGCTGCAGAGGAATGGGAATGTTCACATGATATTATTGGAGTGCTCAAAGCTAAGGGCCCAAACAGTGCGATAGTCATTAGGTACCTGCTTTCTGCTGAGGGGCTACAGAACACTTAAAGTCAAAGCAGGCACTGAAGACAGGCTACTTGTCTCCCTTACCTTTGCTATCCAGGGCCAGAGGGCAGAGACCCTGGAGAAGTGCTAGTCAAGCCTTTTGGTGTCATAGTGCATGATATGATGGAAATAAAAGGAATAGATATATTAATAGAAAATTAATTCAATGCTCAACACGCAAAATAATATGTATATAAGCATGGCTCAAATCTTTGTGGGTAATAGATCTGTCATCTGGCATCTGGCAGGGAGGAGGAGTGGGATGGGGTGGTCTGTTCATCCATGCTCTGATGGTATACAAGTATTGCTAGGTTAAATTTTCCTATTTTCCTAAAGGAGTCCTAAAACATTAATTAATAGATTAATAGAAAATCATTCCCCCCTTTTTGGGGAATAGCTTTAAAAATATTTTATTCATTTTTTAGAGAGAGAGAAAGAGAATGGGAATGCCAGGGCCTCCAATCACTGCAAAAGTACTCCAGATGCAAGCCGTATATTGTGCATCTGGCTTCCATAAGTCCTGGGGAATCAAACCTGGTTCCTTAGGCTTTGCAGACACACACCTTAACCACTAAGCCATCTGTCCAGCCCAAGGGGAATATTTTTACTTGAGAACGTCTAAAGAAAAATAGCAATTACTCTCATTGGTTAAGTAATTAACATATGTGAGCTACTCTTAAAATACTATGGATTAGTATTCTCAGTTCATCTCACAATAAGTATGTACGATGGACTTTATTACTTACCCCACTTTGCAGATATGGAAACTGTGCCTGTAGAAAGCTAAAATAGCTCTTCAAGGTCATTCAATGAATAAGTGTCAGAGACAAGATTCACAAGACTTTTGCCTGACTGCCAGTGTCTTCCCCACTTTCTGCTTGGAGCTGAGATCCGTCCTTCTCCTGAGAGCACATTTGTCCTCTGTCCCCGTGGCCAGTGTGGTGCTTTAGAATGAAAGGTCTAATTGAGTAGAAAAAGAAGCAACAGGGAGTCCCCACCTTGGCCTGCATACTTTCAGATCTCCCTTTTCCTCTTCCTCCCACTAGAACCTTCTCCTGCAGCTTTGCCTAGCCACACCCACCTTTATCATTGTCCAGAGCACACTCTGGGCTCTGGTGACTTTGCATCCCAGGTTGACTTTGTCACCTGCCTTCCTTCTCTGCTTCTTGAAGGGACAGAACTTTCACTTGCCTTCCTCTGGCCCAGGGGTGAAGGAAATAAGGTTCATGTTTTAGGATTCCTTTAGGAAAATAGGAAAATTTAACCTAGCAATACTTGTATACCATCAAAGCATGGATGAACAGACCACCCCACCCCACTCCTCCTCCCTGCCAGATGACAGATGACAGATCTATTACCCACAAAGATTGAGCCATGCTTATATACATATTATTTTGCGTGTTGAGCATTGAATACATTCTAAATGTCCTCCCACAGATATTCTAGGCACCCTAGCTGTCAGTCTGCCCTTTCAGCTCTGAACCTCTGCTAAGCTACATTACTTTGGTTTACTCCACAGTGTTTGTTTTTCCTTTCATTTGAAATACTTCCCTATAATTCAAAAGTGAAGGATTTCATGCACAATTCTGGTCTTCATCATTCTTTAGAAAACCATCAGTTTCAGCTATCTAAATCTCCAACCCTGGCTCTAGGACAACAAGGCCTGATAGTCATTGCCCATAGAATCCCTGTGGAGGTTTTAAATCCAGTGGGGTTGACAATAAAGACCAATCATCACAGAAACACACCTCTGGGTGTGTCTATGAAGGTACTCCTAGAAAAGTTTAACTGGAAAGGAAAGGTCCACCATGAATGTGAGTGGTACCACCCCACATGCTAGTGTTGCAGACTGAATAAAAAGGAGAAAGCTTACTGAAAACCATTCATCATACTGCTTCCCAGTTAGTATACAATATACCCAGCTACCTCACACTCAAAGCACCTTCCCTGTGATGGACTGTATGCTTGCAATATTTATTTATTTATTTATTTATGCGTATTTGTATGTGTGTGGAATCATATATGTATCACATGTGCGGAGCTCAAAAGTTGATGCCATGTATCTTCCTCAGGCTCTCTCCAACTTATTTTTTCGTACAGTATCTTGCACTAAACTTAAGGGTCACTACACTGGACAAACTAGCCAACAAGGCCTGGGAATCCTCTCTCCACTTCCCCAGTACAGTGATTAAAAGCATGCACTGTCATGCCTGACTTTTATTTGGGTGCTGAGATTCCAAAGTCAGGTCCTCATGAATGGATAGCAAGCACTTTACCCACTGAACTTTTCCCCAGTTCAACCCTTCCTTTCTTAAGTTGCTATTGGCAGATATTTTGTCTTAGCAACAAGAAAAATAACCAATGTCCTGTCTTCTGGAACACATGAAACAGGTTGCAAGAGACTCCACATTGTTTCTGGCTGAGACCTAAATTAAGTGGCCCCATGGAGTTCTTAAAGTCTGTCTTCTCAATAGCATCAGTATTCACTGCATAGCCACTTGAAATGCAGTTGAGAACAAGTTGAGGATGGCATTTCTGGGTGTAATGGACATCTGTCTCTACCCTTCAGTTTTAGAAGTGGCTTGGATAGCATTTATTGTGGAGTTCACTGGGACCTCTAATGTCTTCTTGAATAAATCAAATCTAATAAATACCTACAATGGCCAAGAATAGCCATCGTCACTGACAGCTCAGTTCAAGAATCAACAGTGAGGGTAAGACTAATAGCATGAGCCATTCAACATACACTTGACCTTCAACGGGTGTTGCTGAATGTGACATCCTGGACCTTCCCTTCTCTCTCTGATTTCATAGGATCTGCTTGTCTCAGATTCTCCAGCCACATCATTCTCCCTTGCGTCTTCCCCACCCATACCTGCTACATGGCCCTTCTGCCACTTCATTCCTGGAGTACCTCAAACTCTTCTATGTTTTAAATCCATCTGTCCTCTTGAGGGTCCTAACATGGATAGCTCCTTTATAGCCTTTGGATATTCTCAACTCAAGATGTTACCTCTTCAGATATATTGTCCATGACTGAGTTATCTAAGTTGCCTATCCAGGTTCCATTACTTTCCTCCAGTCTCTGGATTCTGTAGGTGTCCATGCTGACTACTACTTATAATCACATCTATCTGCTTCAGTTAACTGCCTGTGTCCAAAGTTCTACACATATAGAATGTGCTCCATATACCAAGTGTTTTTGAAATTCAACCTGAAGCTTGGCATCTTTGGGAGCTCAATATATTTTTACATAAGTCATTGAAAATCTACAAGAATTAATTATAAGAGCTATCATCACAAACTACATCCCCCAGTTCCAGACAATGCCATATATACAATAGGGGTGTGTAAAAATATTTATTTATTTGGGACAGAATACATTCCTTGGCACTTACTACAAGTCAGGTACTCTGTTAGCTACTGGGCAAAAAAGAAAATGTGAAAATTTCAAAACCATAAAGATTATTTAACTAGCTTCTATTTCACTACAAGGTCCTTGGTCATCATGAATTGTTTAAATCCCAAACAGATCTCAGAGCTGTTATTCAGACTCTTGCAATTGCCTTCTGATGTATAGAAGACAATGGACACAGGTGTCAAGTACTCTTAATCCAGTTTGACCCTTTTTCACTAACTGGACTAAATCACATCACTGCAGTTAGCTTTAGTTACTTTGTGAAACACAGGGAGTGTTATTAAGTTCCTGTGGGGATCAAAAAGAATGTTTTCTGGTTAATAGTAAAAAATAGCTATTATGAAATATCAGACATTGTTCTAACCACTTTGTAAATATTAATTCATAATCTTTTTTAAAAAACAGAAGTTACTTTATTTAGTTTTATTTATTAGAGAGAGAGAGAGAGAGAGAGAGAGAGAGATTGGGCACGCCAGGGCTTCTAGCCACTGCAAATAAACTCCAGGCACATGTGCCACCTTGTGCATTTGGCTTAAATGGGTTCTGGGGAATCAAACCTGGATCCATTTGCTTTGCAGGCAAGCACCTTAACCACTTAGCATCTCTATAGCCCATAATACATAATCATCACAAAAAATTCCCATAGGAAAAATATTACTGCTCCCATTTGCAAGATGAAGAAACATGAGTGTTGAGTAACTTGCCTGAGGTTGTTCAGGTGACAATAGGTGGACTGGGCACTAAACGGGGGCAGTGTGGCTCCTTATGGTTTGGTGCTGCCAATCAAGACAACCCAAAGCTGTCCGTAAGTCTCTGTACTCCCTGTGAGCTTCAAGAGGGCAGGATTCTTTAGTACATGGTTATTAGACACTGCCTTCATGAAGGAAGAAACAAATCGGTGAGAGAATGAAGACAGAGTATCATTCAAGACTGCTACTTGAGATAAAACAAAATCTGTTCTAAATGTCCCAAATGAAAAAAAAAAAAAAAAAAAAGAACAAGTGAATGATTGACCTATGTAGTTTGGAAAGTCAGAAACACCTGGATTCAGATATAGTAGGATCCAGGAGCTCAAAGCATGTCCTCAGATCTTGAGCCATGTGACTGCACTGTAGCCTTCATACCCACTGGAAGATGGCCTGTGTGGTAAGTGTGGGCATGGCTGGATTTACAGCTTGTTAATTTAGTCAAGCAGAAAGAGTAGTTTCAGCCTATACTAGAATGCCACTTCCTACATCTACTGATCTGATGAAATGGCAGGGTTTTGTCTCTGTGAAGTAGGTATAATGTTGAAGAATTACACAGAGTACCTGTGAATGTGAACACTTGTAAATAGGGCCTTTGTAGGTATAGTTAAGATGAGGTCGTACTGAAGTAGGATGGGTTCTCAATCTAATGACTGTTGTCCATATAAGCAGAGAAACAGAGACAGGCAGACACTGGAGTCATGCTGTTCCCAGCCAAAGAACGCCCAGGACTATCAGAACGCACCAGAAACTAGGAAGAGGCAGAAGCAGAGTTTAGAGGAACATGCTCAGCCTATACTCAGAGCTTGTAGCACTGTACACGAGTCTCTGATGACTAAAGCAACCCTGCTAGTGCCACTCTGTTATAGAAGTCCAAGAAAATGAATAGGGGCAGGGAAATAGACCGAGTGTGCCAAGCCTCTGAGATCCCCACACAAATATGAGCTACTAGAGGCACAGAACATGGCTGGGAAGAAGTGGGGAGACCCTGCCTGTTCTCTTTCTGTATTAATAAGGGTAATCATGATAACAATAAAAGGGTCATTTGCTAACTGCCTACTGTATTAGTTACCTTGCTGTGACAAAACACCAAACAAAAGCAACTTAAGGAGAACAAGTACTTAGCTCACAGTTGAAGGACTGCAGGCAGGTGCAGTGGGGAAGTCACGGCAGCTGGAGAGTGCAGTGGCTGCTCACATTGTGTCTGCAGTCAGGAAGCAGAGATGAATGCTGGTGCTCAGCCAGCCTTCCCCTTTCTGTGCAGTCTCAGTACCTCAGCCCAGGCTTTGGTGCCAACTATAGTTAAAGTGCATCTTGCCATCTTAATTAACTCCTCACAAACATGGATACAGGCTTATTGCCAAGGTGATTCTAGACCCTGTCAAGTTGACAATCAATATCAACCACCAGACCTACTAATCACCATGTAAGCATAAAGTCTGTTGCTTTACATAAAATGATACCCTGGGAGCCTCCCAACACCCCTGTTAAGTGAGGAATGTCTTCCCCTGGGCATTAAGAGCTAATATGCAAAGACTACAGCCCACACATGGGATGTATAATTCCAAAGACTACATTATTAAAGTTTGTAAAATTTTCTCCCCCAAATTTCTCTCCCTCTTAAACATACACCCTAACTTGACATACCACTAAATTGTACTTGCAGCAAATAAAGTAGGTATACCTATTTCATAATTGAGTAAATGGCAACTTATATTAGCTAGATCTCTGACTATCACAAATTTCATTCAAAAATACTAAAAATGATTAGACATACCTTGTGCTCTTTCTCTTATGTTAAACCACTCTTACCCCTTCCATACACTCTAGCTGTATGCCCCCCTCCCATGCCCTCACTCTCTTTGCCGTACAACTACACAGACTGTAGAATTGGCTGCTGACATGAGACTGCTACAGACACTTTGGACTGGAGAATAACAGTGCCCTAGATGGTTTCCCAAATTTCACCAGGAACAAACTTGGAACTGGACAATTATTTGTGAACAAAGGAGCCTATGGACCCATGCCTGCACAGAATTGACTTTTCTGTTGGGACTGACATCTGAAGTGTGTGTATTTTCTTTCAGAAAAGCCCTATCTTAATCCAAGATCAAACAATTTATTTTGAAAAATAACTGTACATAATGGTACACTTCCCATAACTGGCCAGGCTTGCACCTGTCATTGCCTTTGAAGAACTGAATAGCCAGAGTAACGAAGAAACTGCTCTGCTCCTGAAAACTGCACTTACTGTCACGGCTGTGCTGGGGACTTATCATTTACCCATTGCTTTTATCAGTCCAGTTTTTCCTCATAGCTCCTTTGTTTCCCAAGTGAGCTGTTCTTCTCTCTCTCTCTCTCTCTCTCTCTCCTCTCTTTGGTGATTCACTATTGTGAACAGACTTTAGCTGATCAAACTGTCCTCTACTCTGGATATTCACATTGTTTCCAATTGTTTTGAAATCCAAAAACCCTTGCATGAATATTCTTCCTTCCTTCCTTCCTTTCTCTTTTTTTTCATAAAGTCATTCATTCACTCATTTTGACACAAGTTTTCATGTACTTCAAACATCTTTTGTAGTGGAGGATGACCTTGAACTTCTGCTCCTCTGTCCTGCCCAGCCCATAAAATACCATGCCTAGCTTATGTGGTGCTGAGGATAAAATCCAGAACTTTGTACATGCTACCCAAGCACTCTACCACCTGACCCCACCTCTCTAGCCTGTGTAAATGTTCTTAAACCTTTTTTACATCTGCATGTGTCCATAACAAAATTCTAACAGTAAAATCATTTGCAGGCAAAGGGTAGGTGATTTGTAATGCTTCTGTTACATGCTGCCAAACTGTGCTTAAAGTTCCTTAATTGAGCACCACCAACCTTTAATTTTCATTTTATTTGTATATTGGCAAGCATGATACATGCTCCTGAAGGTAACTGGCACAATACTTTGAAATATGAAGAAAAATGTGAAACACACCTGATTTTCTCCACTGAACACCGGGACACAAGAACCCAACAGTGCATCTCTGTGAGTATGTGGGGAACTCTCCAGCCACCCTGTGTTGTTGAGAGCTGGCAGAAGCAGATCGAGCACAGGGTTGTGTAGTATTGTTGCTGATGCATCCCTGACTTTTCTAATTTTTCTGAATCATAAGTAACAGGACTAGTCTCAGGCACTCATCCTTTGGCACTGGAAACAAATACTACGCTTAAGGAGGTGTTCTTTGCTTCTTCAATCTATCACCTAGCTTTTTCTTTGCTCCCCTAACTGTATCAAGAAGCCCTGAGCCCTATAGATAGAAACTAACTCCCACACAGTTTCTTGTACTTGGCACAGCATGGCAAACTAGGTCGAGATGTATTTATTGATATGTAGCAAACATTTCAAGACATACAGCGTGCTGTGAGATATGTTATCAGATACAGCTTAGTCTCAAAATGAATCAGTACTTATATACACAGCGGCCTTCATGCCCAGTTCAGTTCTTCAAACAGTTGCCGTCATGGTGCTTCACCATGTACTGGGCAAGTGTTGGGGACTGTTATGGATAATTTTATGTGTCAATTCAACTGGACCATAGGTAACCAGATAGTAGGCCCAGCATTATTCTGGGTATGTCTGTGAAGGCCTTTCTGGGTAAGATTAGTATTTGGACAGAAAGAATAGAGTGAAAAGAGGGGATACAGGTTGCGGCATCTGCCTGGGGGACTTACACTGGCCTTAGGAGGCAGCTACATAGCCAAGCCAATGCTGTCTCCTCAGGACCCACCCACTGTCTGTGGTACCTCCACTGGACTCAGTATCCACTCTCTGGGGTACCTTTGCTGGACTCAGTACTCACCTCTGTGGTACTGTTCACTGCATTCTATCATTCAAAATCTACTCACTCACCCTGGAAGGGACTAGAGGACACACATGTGATGGTTCATCTAACTTCACAGGCCTGAGAATGAGCATGGAAGCGTTCTTCTGGGTATGTCTATGAGGGCGTTTGCAGAGAGCTTCAAGTAAGCAGAGAAGATGCACCTTGAAGTCCTGGGACTGAATAGAAAGGAGAAAGCAAACTGAGCTTTATCGCTCCTCTTGGCGTCCTCTCTGTGGATATAATGTGCCCAGCTACCCTATGCTTCTGTTGCCATGACTTCCCTGCCACATTGCCTGAACCCTTGAACTGTGAACCAAAACAAACCCTTCCTTCCTTAAGCTGATACTGTCAGGTATTTTTGTCACAGCAATGAAAAAAGTAACAATATGACATCTTTCACTGAAACTAAGAAACAAATGAATGTGGGAGCCTTGGTATCCTTGAAGACTTTTCCTGCTACTCTTCTGTGTTACATAGACCTCACAGTGGAAACTGCAGTCACTGAATGGTAAAACCTAAATACAGTGGGAGTTGCTGAATGCTAGAGTGGTAGCCTAGGTTCATCCCACAGTGGGTGTAGAAGGCACTGTGTGGTTATTTACTCAATCTCAGAATGCATAATTTGGATAGACATACTTAGCACCTGAAGGAAACCTCAAGTTGACTTCCTGAGCTGTAGAGTAAGAACTCCTATGGTAGAAAAAGCCATGTAGAAGCCATTAGAGCTTCCTGTATCCGGAAAGACGGTCAAGAAAAGCAATGGCTCCTTCCTGCAGAGACACAGACTGCTGCTGTCATCAACAGCCTGAAAGAAGCAGAGGCGCCGATTCTTACCACGTTCCCAGTTACCTGAAGTGTCTACTCTATGTAGAAGGCAAACGAACCAGGAGAATGATGGTGGGTTATCTTAGGTTTAACCAGAAGTTAACTCCTGAAACATCACATGCAATTTAATAAATAAATTAATACATCCCCTTGGCCTACAGCTAGTGATTTGGAAAATGTTTTTTATCATCCACACCTCTCAATAAAGACAACCAGAAGTAATATTTTTGGGGGGATGACAAGGCTAAAAACACTCCTTTACAGTCCTACTTTAAGGATAGCCCAACTCTGTTCCGCATCTCAAATGAAGTTGTAGGAATCATGCTTATATTTCTCTTCCAGAAGTTATTATACTTGTTCACTGTATTGATGACTTACGCTGACTGAGTCTTTTGAATAATAATTAAGAACTACTCTAGACTTACTGGAAAGACACCAGCACTTCAAAAGATGTGAATCAAATCAGACCCAACAAACTAACATAGAGTTCTCCCTTTCACTTCAGTGAAACTTCTAGGGATCATGTGTGGAGCACGTTTAGAGCCCCTCAAGGGTGTAGCATAAATTGTTCATCTGCCCCAACCCCAAAAGAAACCAATGCCCTATGGGCCTCTTTGGATATTACAGGTAATACATTTTTACTTCTGTGTGTTACTCTAAGATACCCGTAAATGTAGTCATTTTGAATGAGCCCTGAACAGAAGAACTCTCTGAAACAGGTCTAGGCTGCAATGCAAGAGGCTATGCCACTTGGCCAAAAGGCCACAACACATTAAATTTTTATTAAAGTGGCAGTGCCAGTAGTGATGCCGATTGGGACCCTAGGCTGTCCCCATCAGTGAATCACAGCAGTATAAGCCCTTGAGATTTTGGAGCAAGGCCTTCCATCATCTGCAGATATCAACTTTCTTTTGAGAAGCAGTTCCTGACCTATTACTGTAGGACCTTAATAGAGGCTGAGCCTTGGGCTACTAAGTTACCATTGCAAGCTGAGCTCCCCATAATGAGTTAAATTTATGTTATCTATCAAGCCATAAACAGAGTGATACACAGCAGCAGACTGTTGTTACCATAAGTTGTATATATACAATGACCCTGAAGGTATAGGTAAGTTACACGGAAAAATGGATGAAATGAGAGGACATTACGTTAAATTAATAAACCATGAACTGAAAGACAAGCACTGAGTATTTTATCTCATCTGTGGAAGCAAAAAAGAAAAAAAAAGTTAATTTCAAAGTGTAAGAGCGTAGATCAATGACTTCAAGGGAGGAAAGGAGGGAGACAGAATTTGAAGGACCTTGAGTAAGACCTATCAAAATAGGTATGGTAGTTTGAATGGATGTCCCCTAATAGATTCAAGAGTTTTATTCAAGCTTGTAACTTGGCTGTAGAAGGTATTGTTGGGGCATATCTGTACTCCAGCCTAAGATATGCAAAGTGCCTGAGTTTTGTCTAATGTCCCTGGAGTGTGCTTGCTTATGGTGGTGGTGGTGGTGGTTTTTTTTTTCTCTCTGCTTGGAGCTGTGAAAGGGGGTCCAACTTCTTCTGCCATCATGGAATTTCCCCTGGATCTGTAAGCTTCAAATAAAATCCCTTCCTCCATAACTGTGCCTGGTTTGGAGGCTCATCCCAGCAATGTCTGGCTGTCTACTACAGAATTGCTAGCAGGAGTGACGTTTTCTGGGATGAATCTGACCATGTGGATTTTGATCTTTTGGAACTTGTGTGCTGGAAGAATGGGAAATTTGATGCTTGTAACTGAAGACACCTTCTGTAGTAGTAAACCATGGACTATTTTGATGAGAGTTTGAGAATGCTAAGTGCAGAGAATCATATTTGGAGTCTTGGCTTATGAACTTGCAGACTTTCTAAGAGGAAGGAAAGAGTGCAGAAAATCTTATTGGAACTGGGCTTTTGGCATAAGAGCTGACTGCGTCTGCTTCCCAGGCCCAGAGAGTTTGATCAAGATTAAATTTGTAATGGACTGATGTGTATGGCTAAAGACATAGGACTGAGAAATTTAAGATTTTAAGTTGGACAAACTTAAACAAGTTTAAAATTTACTGGCACAGAGACTGGTTTTAGATTGCTGAATATGTTATTGTCAAACACACTAGCAATCTTAAGAAAGATGGCCCAACTGCTTTACATTAAAACATTGTAGAGTTGGGCTGGGGAGATGGCTTACCAGTTAAGGCCCTTGCCTACAAAGTCAAAGGACCTAAGTTCAATTCCCTAAGACCCATGTAAGACAGATGTACAAGGTGGCGCATGTATCTGGAGTTTGTTTTCAGTGACTAGAGGCCCTGGCATGCCCAGACTCTCTCTCTGCTTCTCTCTCCCCTCTCTTTCTCAAATAAATAAGTAAAAATAAATTTAAAAATCAAAACAATGGAAAGAATGCTTGAGATGATCCCACCCCAGAAAGACTGAATGATGGGAATGCAAAATCTTTTGGAAAAGAGTTGACTAGAGGAAGAAACTGCCTTTCAAGGTAAGGGTTTATTTTGTACCTGAATGAAGAATATGACTGTGTCCTGCACACCTGGCATTGGTTTCAGAAGCATGAAAAATGCATGAAGTGGTTATGAAGTGCTCATGGTTCCAAGTGCCGCTGCTGAGACATGGCATATAGGCAGGGCATGATGATCCTCATGAATAAGCTGGTAGAGCCATTGGAAGATGTATTGTGGTTTGAATGGAGGCCAAAGATGTTTTGGAAATACCAGGACTGTTCAAGGGCTACCATGACATGCTGTTGGCTCAGGACAGAAGTTTCCCTGGTAACTCAGCCCAGCTGGAGGGGCAGAATTGGAAAATCTGGAGACTGTCAGTCACTGGTTATGACACTGGACTTAAACTGTAGATGTTTGACGTTTTTTGATGGTTATTGAGTTTGCATTGTTCCAGTCTCTCCCAGTTATGTCTGACAGCAGTTCGAAGTGTTTACTCTGTGCCTTTACATGTTGAAAGTGTGTAACTTGTTTGATTTAAAGGGCTCACAGCTAAGAGACTATCTTAAATCTCAGATGAGATGTAGGACTTTGAGACTATCTTAAGTTTGCAAAGACAGTGGAACATTTGAAGTTGGACTGAATACAATTTGCAATGTGAGGTGGTCATGAATCCATTGGGGGCTAGGGCAGAATGTAATAGTTTGAATGGATGTCCCCCAATAGATTTAGGAGTTTTATTCAAGCTTGTAATCTGGCTGGAATAGGTGTTACCGGGGGCAGATCTGAATTCCAGCTGAAGAGATGCAAATTGCCTGAGTTCTGCCTCATGTTCCTAGAGTGCGCTTGCTTATGGTGGTATTTATTCTTTCTTTTTTTTCTCTCTGCTTGGATCTGTGAAAGGGGTGAAAACTTCTTCTGCCATTATGGAATTCCCCCTGGATCTGTAAGCTTCAAATAAAATCCCTTCCTCCATAACTGTGCCTAGTTTGTAGGTTCAGCCCAGCAACATGCGGCTGTCTACTACAACAGGTATACAGGAGATGGCTCAGTTGGTAAAGTGGTTACCACACAAACATGAGTTCTTAAGTTCAGATCCCTAGTACCCAAGTAAGTTAGATCCCTAGAGCTTACTGGCTAGTTTGTTTAGTCCAATCAGTGAGCTCTAAGTTCAGTGAGAGATCCTGTATCCAAAAAATGTAAGATAGAGAGAATGATTGAAAAAACACACACAACATATATCATGCCTGAAAAACATTTGTGCTTATACATACATGAATGTGCATACACACACCAAATAGATAGGAGACAAAATTCCAGCATTGTGCTACACAGCTACAGACTATAGTTCATGAGAACATTATCTTTTTATGAAGAACTAGAAGCAGGATCTTAGTCCCCAAACATAATGAAATGGCAAGGAGGAGATAGAAATGTTACATACATCGATTCAATCATTGCACATTGCATTCATGCATTGAAATATCACACTGTACTCCATAATTATGTGACAATTTTGTATTTCAATTTATGAAAAGAAACAAAGTTAAATGAAGTTCATGTGCCCAATGGTCCCCACTGCCTTCCTCCTTCCAGACTATGGTTATATGAGGAGCTCTTATAATCAGCTGACAGAGAAAGAATAGGATTGGGACTTGTGTGCAGATGGGACTGCATAATATGTAGGTACCATCAAATATGGGCAGCTGCAACATGTAAATCCTTTTTGGATCCATCCTTGAAGAATGGTAGTGAAGAGAGGTCCTTTCCCTGAGCAAACCTGTAAGTAGTGCTTCAGGCTTTTCAATTTTTCCGCAAGGAGAAATGGCTAGGTGTGTGACTATATACTTAGAGTTTGTTGATAGAAGCCTACAAGGGTCTCACAAGGTAGTCTGTGTTTCTGTAAGGTGACTCACAGCTGGAAACCAACTAGCCAAAAAGAAAGGTGACAGCTTGCAGTGCACAAGGAATCACTCTGTTCTTTAGACTAGGAAGTCTTCTCATGGCAGTGAGAAGATTCTATGGGTCATTTCATGTTGAGTTGCCGTGCGCTCTGTCACTGATGAGGTTCTTCTATGGAAATGCCAACTCTTTCTGAGAGTTATAGCAACTCTAGACAATAGACTAGACAAGTTGAAAAAACAAAACAAACAAACAGAAAAGAACAATAAATCACTTGTCAATGAAGACAGTGAAGGAGAAAAAATCTCATAGCCACATCTATCATATGTGTTATGTATGTTAACATGAAGCTACATAAACACTCTATATTATTTAAATTGTATAACTGTTTTCTCTTTTTAAATATTATATATATATATACATATATGTATATATATGTATATATATATATATATATATATATATATATATATATATATATTAAATTTTCAAGTAGAGACAGATAGACAGAGAAAAAGAGAAAGAGAGTGAGAGAGTGGAGAGAGAGAGAGAAAGAGAGAACATGCATGCCAGGACCTCCAGCCACTGCAAATGAACTCCAGATGCAAGCACCCCTTTGTGCAACTGGCTTTACATGGGTACTGAGGAATCAAACTTGGGTCATTAGGCTTTGCATGCAAATGCCTTAACTGCTGAGCCATCTCTCCAGCCCCTGTATAACTGTTTTCTAATTATGATATTTATAAGGGATTTTAATAGTTTTAAAAACTATCAGAATAAAGATAAAATTAAAATTTAGTCATTTTAGCCAGGAAAAAAATGCCAACATTTTGATATATTTCTTTCTAAGAATCATTCATGTATATATAGGCTATATTTAACCATGGGTATGATAAAATTACAAATAACATTTTATATCTGCTTTATTTAACAATATGTAACCATTGTTTGTATCATTAATCTTAGCAAACAAATTTAAAATAACCATATAGTATCAAAGTTTATGGGATATCTAACTGAATTAACCATCTCATTATAGCTGGATTTTAGGAACTTACCAACGTTTTGCTATATTGAATAATGTTGTAATGATTGGCTCATTTTTGCTCAAACATAGCCATTTGTTTTGCTTTTTCATGTGTATACATAATGGAATTTCCCTCCAGTAACTCATTACAGATCTCAAGTTTATTTGTTATTGTTTTCATTAGCTAGACTTTACTCTAAATCCTATGAGAAAGACAGCAAAATAGTGTTAGAAATGAAGGGATTTGCTAAAGTGTCTGAGGGAAGATGGCAGAGCAGGGAGAGGCTGGAATTGCTGCCAGATTGTGGTGATGGGGGAGCCCCTTCCAGGAAGAAAGGATGAGTAGAAGTGTTAGTTCAAAGTGTAGTTTTAAGAAAATTCTGTAAGTCAAATGAGGCAAACTCATGCCAAAACTGTCCATCAGTGAAGTCCTGCTCTTGTTTATACATGTATGTACTTCCATGTGGAGGCTAGAGGATATGGCTACCCTGGTCCTTGAGACAGGGTCTCTCACTGAACATGGAGGCCAAACTGTTTTTCTGCTAGCCTGGCTAGCCGGTGATCCCCAACAATCCTTCTGTCTCTGTCCTTTCTTGGGGCTGAGATTCCAGGCTTCCACAGTCACAACCAGCTTTGACGTGGGTGCTGGGGATCAAACTCAGATCTATGTATTTGCATAGCAAGTGCTCTTACCCCCTGAGCAATCATCCAGAGCCCAAGTCCTGCCTTTCTTATCAGCAGCCTTTTTCCTTGGTGTCCTTGTTATGTTCAGTCAATGGCTAGAACAGCCACAGAACACAACATGGAAGCAATGGTGGACATCAGAGCACAACAGCAGGGGCCATTAGCTGTCTCTGCTTCTGCCATTCAGAGACAAAACAGACTTGTCTTCATAATCACCATGCAAGAAGCTTATGAATGAGTTCTAAGTTCCCAAGGTTACACACAATGTTAGGGCTTTTAAAGAACTGCAGATTCCTTTCCTCTTTGACAGATAGATAATAACTGTGAGTACAATCTTTTAAAATCTAGAATAAATGTGATATGCCCTCTCAATAGCCTCTAAGCAGGAGAGTAATAGGTGCATTTATTGGAAAGCACTAATGAACATAGGCACAAACAGAAAAGCACTTCTGTTCCCACAATCAGCTCATCTTTACCCAAAAGCAGCCCTTCTTCCTGCTTTTCTGCTTCTGTTTACATAATGGGAATTTTCTTCAGTAATTCAAGTTTAAAAATGAGTAATTCTTAATCTAATAGATACTTGATAAATAGCTATAAATTCATAAGCCAATTCAATATGCACCATGGCCCAATCTTACAGAATCTCTCATTCCATAGTGTCTAATCTTGAGGCTTCCGTTGCTCCTCAGAAACGTTCTTCCTGGTTGACAGGTTTCTGATACCAGTTTCCAGTTTTGAAGAATCGTTGCAGTAGTTTCCTGACATCTACTTCTATATGCCTTACATTAGAACCTGTTCAGGACTCCAATGCAAACTTACTTTTATTGAAGTTCAAGCTTGAAGTACTTCATCTATGCTCAGGACCCTTTCAAGATCAATGAAATAAACATAAACTATCAACATGGACTCACACAGATTCCCAAACTTCCCTAATCATTGGATAAAGTGGTTTCCCATGGTTGCCATAGCAAAATGTTACAGCCTGGGTGGCTTAAAATCATTCAGCATTCATTAATCGCGCAGTTCTGGAGATCAGTGGTTCAAAGGCAAAGTTCTGGTTGGGTTAGTTCCTTATGAGGGCTCTGAGGAAGATTCTGCCCATGACTTCCTCCAAATCAATAGGCACTCAGGTGCTCTGTGGCTTTCAGGTCTTCATGATCACATAGCTTCCTCCCTGTGTCAGCCTTTACATGGTGTCCTTATACGATATGGCCAAGTTGGGGTTAAGAACTCACCCTACTTCAGTAAAATCACGTATTAGTTACGTTGCTCATTTCTGAGACAAAATACCTGACAAAGCAATATAAGGAATTAGGCTGACAGTTCAAGGCATACAGTCCATCATTGAAGGGGAGGCACGACAACTGGCCACATTCAGTCCACAGTCAGCAAGCGGAGGGAGGTGAATATTGGTGCTGGCTCTCATTCTTCTTTTCATGGCATCCAGGACCTCAGTTCACAGGATGGCACTGCCCATAGTTGGGGTGAGTTTCCCTACTTCAATTAATCTAATCTAGAAAATCCCTCACAGACATGTTCAGAGATTTGTTTCCATGGTGATTCTGAATCCTTTCAAGTTGACAACTGAGATTAATCACCACAAATCTGATCTAAATTTAATTGATTACATAAACAATGTCCCTGTTTACAAGTTTGGTCACATTCTGGGGTTAGGATCTAACTGAGGCCTTTACCATATCCTTTGTGGAGGGAAATAATTCAACCTGAAACACTGACATATTGTAGGAAATTCCCTCAGTAGTAAAATATAAGGGCCAGTTACATGTGATTTTAAGCAACAATTTGTATTCAGTTTTAAAAATTTGTACTTTTTATTCCTAAATATTCCTTATTCATTTAATGTTGAAATGTTCTTTGCTGTAGTAACAAAGGTACAGTAACAATAATGACAGCAAATAATAGTTATTATTTTCAAAGTGGAGGTTAACTACTTTTTGAAATCATTTTAAAAGTGCATTTATTGAAGAGAAATTGATTCTAAAATCCTTTGATGGCATGCCTTTGATAGAAAAACAAATTGAGTAAGTACCTACAACTAATATTTTAATTAGCTCTAAATTCCAAATATTCCCAAATAGAAATGTTATATAATTAAATGAAATTAAAATGAAAAGCAATGCTTTATTAATTTATGAGTGAAATAACTTTTTATGAAAATTATCAATTAATATTTAGAGATAACAATGTGTTTGATCATGTTTTACAATTTTAGTATATCATAGTTTATGAACGTGATATAGCAATTTAAAAATCAGAATTGAAGCTCAATTTATTTCAATATTTGGTTATTGTTGTAAGAACTGAAAACTTTTTGGAAAAAACCACAGGATTATGCAATACGTACTTAAGAAGGAGCTGATAGCTATTGAGATGAATAAAATTACATCTAAAGAAGAATTCATGATAAGATAACATTTGAGGTTGGTATATAAATAGTTTTATTATTTTTAAAATCTCTCAATTTATATCCCTCTCAATTTATAGATTAGACAGAGGTAATTCAATGATATATTAATAAATTGTATATTAGCATTTTATAATGCAAACTTTTAAAAAACAAAATTAGAAAATTGTCATTTGGCAAATACCATAATTATTGTAATAGGAAGGGCCCACTGATGGATGTTAGTCTGTACTCAAAGGTGTGAGAACCAGCTATATATGTGTGGTCTCACCATTTTTTATATGATAAACTTACTGGAGAAATAACTGGTAACTTTCCACTGGCCCTGGAAGCACCATCATCCACAAGTGATCAAAGTTTACAGTAGCAGTAACCAAAACATCCAGACTTCATGGATAAGGTGACCCACTGAGCAGGGAACACTGCTTCTATGATGCTTCTGCCAAAAACCTCATGACCTCCTTCCAATCACTAGACAACACCAGACAGGTCCAATTTAGGAGACATTCTGAAAAATAAGTGACCATTATTCTTCAAAGATCAAAACCAAAGATAGAGATGATACTACAGGTTGGAAGAAACCACAGCAACATCACTATGAATCAGATGTGGGGACCTGAATTGCATCAGAGACCAGTTAGAAGGATATTAGTGGGGAAACAGGCAAAATTCAAATCAGTTCTTCATTCACAGTTCTAGTACACACTGTTGATTAACTTTGAAGGTAATAACTGCTGGAATAT
Organism: Dipus sagitta; assembly: GCA_036346955.1. Taxonomy (NCBI): domain Eukaryota; kingdom Metazoa; phylum Chordata; class Mammalia; order Rodentia; family Dipodidae; genus Dipus; species Dipus sagitta. The sequence continues at coordinate 12,658,614 of CM070781.1, forward strand.
TGACTAAAATGCTTTAACCACAAACTTTTCTTGGCCTATAAGAAATAAATAGGCTATATGCACACTTAGTTTTGAATTTTGGTATAAAAATGACTAGCATTGTTTAACAGCATAATATTCAATCTTAAATTCTCTACTTAAAAAAAAAAACATTGTGATTTCCACTTGTTTTTCCACTTCAAGGTATGAGTGGGTTACCATCTTTCCCAACCATTGTGTTATAGCAACATATATCCTAAAGCAAATTAAAACTTTTGACATTGCTTTTACTGAGCATGTAAATGACCACAGCATTGTCAGGCTTCAGGAGTCAGTATGGTCAGTGACCCAGATCCTAATTTGCATTCTCAAGAGGAAGAAATTCTCCTAAGATTCAAATATTGAAATCTTTCTTGGGCAATGGAGACCTTCATACCTACTCCTTTATTTTGACTCCTTCTTCATTAAATCTAAGGGCTATCAAAAATGCAATGATTTCCCTCGTTTAAAAAACAAGATTTCTAGGGGCTAGGGATAACACCACATACACTGTGTGTGGTAGAGCATGCCTGTAATCCTAGCACTTGGGAGGTGGATTCAGGAGGATGAAGAGTTCAAGGTCCTCCTTGGCTACATAGTGAATTTGATGCCAGGCTGGGATACATGATAGCCTGCCTCACAAATAAATAAATGATCAACAAACAAGCAGGAATGTGGATGTTGCTTAATGGGTAGAGTGCTCACCTAGCATGCAAAAGCCCTCAGTTTGTTCTTCAGCCACCCAGTGAGTTGCAGATGGTGGATCACTGCAATAATCCCAGCACTGGGGAGGTGGAGGCAATAGGATGAGGAGTTGAAGGTCATCTCCAGCTACAAAGGGAGTCTGAGCCCAGTCTGGGCTACAGGAGAGACTGTCTCAAAAAAGTGAAATAAGGGCTAGAGAGATGGCTTGGCAGTTGGGGCACTTTTCTGCAAGGCCTGGGGACCAGGGTTCAATTCCCCAGAACCCATATGGGACAGATCTACAAGGTGGCACATGCATCTGAAGTTCATTTGTAGTGGCTGGAGGCCCTGCGTGCCTGTTCTTTCCCTCTCTCCTTCTCTTATCTCTGTTTCTCTAATAAATAATTAAAATATAATATTTATTAAAAATCTAAATAAATAAGTAAACAAATGGAAAAAAGTTTTATTATTTTATATATTATTTATATGGAACATGACACAACTGTACTTTTTGCATAAATTAATGGTGAAATTAAATCATTACAGTGTATGGGGAGGGAGTGGAGATAGTGACTCGAGGTTCTTCTGTTGGAAGTTAACAGTAGGAACACAACAAAAGGAATAGTGGCTCTGCATGTTGCTAAAGTCAGAATCTGGTCATGAGGAAGTGACATATCCACTCCCATATGCAGAACATGATTGTCCATTGGGAATTAACCAATAAAAATTAACAAATAAAACTAACCAGATAACTTGGGCTCTTTTAGGCATCAAGGGGGACTTCAGCACAAGAATGGACAGATCCTATTTAGTAGTGTTTGCCATGGCCTGTCCCCGTGTCAAATGCTGCATGTATTAACTCACTGACTCTTATAGCTGGAGAAAGTAGACACTATTACAACTCAAATAGGTTAAGCCCCTGTCCAAGATCACATACCAGGTGTCTAAGGCACAACTGATATTCAGTGTTGTTCTATGCTTTCACTAGGTGTCACCTGCAGCCAAGGCACTCATCCAGTCAAGCGCTGAAAGGTCTATGCTAGCATCATCAGCAGATGGCATGCCACCAAGCTTGTGCTCTCCTGTAGCTATCTCAACTAAGAAAGCCAGGGCCTGATACTGCTAAGCAGTCATTTTCTTTACTCATGCCCTTTAGTGATGTTCTGCTCACCAAACATGTGGCTGAAAATATTTGAATGCCAGTTTTATTTCATTATAAGATGTCCCAGGGCATCTAGTCTGCGCCTGTCAGATTTTTGTATTCAGTTCCATGCTAGTGTTTTCTGAGCTCGCTTGGCCTCTCTCATTTCCATGTGAACTCCAATAATATCAAAATCTCCAGGGCTGTAGCGATGGCTTAGCCGTTAAGGTGCTTGCCTGTAAAGCGTAAAAACCCAGGTTCGATTCCCCAGTACCCACATAAGCCAGATGCACAAGGTGGTGCATGTGTTTGGAGTTCATTTGCAGTAGCTATAGGCCCTGGTGCATCCATTCTCTTTCTATGTCTCTCTCACACATAAATAAATAAAATATTTTAATTTAAAAAATCTCAAATGTTGGGCTGTGGGTCAGACCCTTTGTAGAATCCCTCACACGTCCTATCTCATGTGATATCTGCACCCAGGGTCCACCTATTGATGAATTCACAGGGTATCTCTTTCAGAATACTTCAGTTGCTGATGGGAACAATTTCAAAAATGTATCTATAAAATACAGTTGCATTCATCTGGTTTTGTAATTACACAAGGTTTCTGCCTTCTTTCCTTAATCATACACATCATGTTTACCTTCTGGACGTTTTCTCCTCTTCAAGCTGTAATGCCCTGCATTTCTCCTGATGAAAGATGTTGCTTGGTGACTGCCCCATCTCCTCCTGCCTCCCTCTAGTGGCATCTTTGGGAATGGCAAGAACATGAGTATAAATTGTAAATGACACTCCATGGCTCCCTCGTTTAAAACCCTCCTGTTTCCCAACATTTAGAATGGGACCCTTAAATAAAATAAAAATATTAAAAAGTAAACCAGATTTGATTAAAATTTGGGAGGTGATGGAGCGAGGGCTTAGCAGTGATGTGCTTGCCAGGAAAGCCAGAGGACCCAAGTTTGCTTCTCTAGTACCCACGTAAAGCCAAATGCACAAGGTGGCGAATGCATCTGAAGTTTGTTTGCTGTGACTAGAAGCCCTGGTGCACTTATTCTCTCTCTCTCTCTTTCTCTTTCTCTCCCTCTCTTTCAAATAAATAAAAATATTAGAGTAGATCCCAGTTATTATCCAGGCTCATTGAGGCCATCTGAATACTTTTTACTTCTCTAGGCATTTTCATCTCTTTCCTTCTCATAATACTTCAAACTTTAATCATGGTACTTGCTTTTCACTCTCTAGAATTCTTTTCTCCAACTTTCTTTAGCTCTAGCTTATGTTTTTAAAGCATAGTACGTTAAAACAAGTGGAATATTGGTGAAAATATTTGAAAAGTAAATGACAAATGATTAATAAGCTTGTTTTTAAATTTTAATGAATCAATATAAAACCAAATCCTATAGAAAATAAACTTAGATATTAACAAGCAATACATACCACAACCAATGAGAGTATGAAAAGGCATTTGACCCCATACAACCAAGGACAATCAACTTGTTCTTGTTCTTTCTGTATTAATAACAAGAAGATCTAAGAGTGTTCTGAAAAGGGAAATGACCACTCTCATCACTGAAAGACATAATTAAGTCCTTTGGAATGGTAATTTTCCAGTATCTGAAAGAACTTACCTGGTTTTCGACATGTAACTCAGTGCTTGTATGCATGTGTAAAACCTCCTGTTTGAGCTCTACATTCACACATGCAAAACAATTTGTGGTGCATAAACACAATAAGTTTCCAATTAGGTGTCTATAATAATTGACCTTTCTTTGAATACAGGTGAGATTAAGTGTATTTTATTTTAATTGTTCATCTGTTCATTTTCCACTTTGACTTGCAAGTTTATGTCCCTTGCTGGCTTTTTTGTTTTGTTTTGTTTTGTTTTTTGGGTAGGGTCTCATTCTAGCCCAGGCAAACCTGGAAATCACTATGTAGTCTCAAGGTGGCCTCTAACTCATGGCATTTTTTTTTTTTTTTTTTACTGTAAGAGTGTTGCTGAGCAAGATTTGGAGACGAAGAGAAACACAGAGGGCACTGAAACATACTTCATCACAGAAGGGTTATTGAGTTCCTTTATCATTCTGTTTCTAATAGTGAAACGAGTGGAGACACTAATATAATCATCATCACTTCTTAGCAGAAGCCAAACCCCTCCAAATCTGCAATCTCTAATGAATTGCTAAGAAGATGAAAGATTTGTATTTATTTTTCAAAATGTTTTAAATTCATCATGCATTCCTTAAGCCCATTAGTTAATGGTACACTTTCCAGATATTGCTTCAGCCATCCTTCCTCAACTCTTTTGCCAGTTTTTATTTATGAAATATGGGCAACCACTGAAAAATAAGCCAGGGAAAAGAACCAGGCTAGCCATTTGCACCCCCTGTAAATATACCCAAAGTCTTCTTTTTTCTTTCTGTCACCAAAACTTAAAAGAAAGACCCTCAAAACTTAAAAATTGTATATGCATTACATTAAAATGAGTTAACCAAAATCCATGTAATATAACTTTTAAAGCTACTTTTGCTAAAATGTTATATGTTTGTGTAGATATGCACATACATTCATCCATACATTTTTATATGAATGGATTTGGACAGAAACAGTTCAGGAGGAAACATTTTAGACATACTTTTTACAGGGTACACTTTCTCTTTATTTTTGTTTACTTTTGCTTGGCTTGGCTTGGTTGTTTGACATAGGATCTCATGAAGGGCTGATCTCAAACTCTTGATCCTCCAGTTTTTGCCTCTTATGTTGGGATTATAGACATATGTCACCACGCCAGACCTTTGTTTTTCTAAATTTTTTGCTACTAATGTATACTACCCAAATAAACAAAAAAGAAAAATTATTTGTGATGATATCACAAACAGTCCATTTGCTTTTAGCCTTTTTGTGTCATTTGCTAATCATATGAATAGTTATATTTAGAAAATTACCTACTCTAAATATTAGCTTTCTCAGCTAAAAATGTGATGAGTAAGAACTAATTTGATAGGGTCTTTTGTGTGTATGTGGTTGTTATTCATTTGTTTGTTTTGAGACAGGGTCTTATGTATCCAGTGCAGAGGATAAACTTAAACTTCTAATCCAGCTTCCTCTTCCTCCAAAGTGCTAGAATTACAGGTGTGCACCACACTCAGTATAGGTTTATATTCTTCTGGAGATCAAGCCCAGGGCTTCTTGCCTACTATGCAAATACACTGTCACCTGAGCTGCATCTCCAATGCTCTGTTAGGTTTTTGGTTTGGATTAAAGAAGTTTAAGAAAATCCCTTACCACCTAGCCTCACACTTAGTAAGTACTCTCAATGCTAGTTCTTTTTATTTTATTTTTTTCCTTTTCTTCTTATATGAACAAATGGCTAAAGGCAATTAAGCGCTAGGGAACCCATAAAAAGCCTCACTGCACACACAGCATGGAGCTGCTAGAAGAGTCCCACCCTCAAGTACTTCACCCCATTGTTAAGTCACAAGTCCTGATTCTGATGTAGGAGTAGGAGTCATGATTTTCATCCACTTTCCATCATATTCCCTACTCATCTCAATCAGTATCTTTTTTTGTTTTATTTATTTATTTGAGAGCAACAGACAGAGAGAGAAAGAGGGAAGGAGAGAGAGAGACAGAAAGAGAGAGAGAGATAGAGAATGGGCGCACCAGGGCCTCCAGCCACTGCGAACGAACTCTGGATGGGTGTGCCCCTTGAGCATCTGGCTAATGTGGGTCCTGGGGTATTGAGCCTTGAACCGGGGTACTTAGGCAAGTGCTTAACCACTAAGCCATCTCTCCATCCCCTCAATCAATCTCTTTTATTTTAATATCATGATCTTTTCCTCCTATTATGATGGTCTTGTGTACGTAGTGTCAAGCACTGTGAGGTCATGGATATCCAGGCCATTTTCTGTCTGGAGAAGCATGTCGTAAGGAGTCCTACCCTTCCTTTGGCTCTTACATTCTTTCTGCCATCTCTTCCACAATGAACCCTGAGCCTTGGAAGATGTTATAGAGATGTTTCAGTGTTGAGCACTCCTCTGTCATTTCTTCTCAGCACCATGATGCCTTCTGAGTCATCCCAAGGTCATTGCCATCTGAAAAAAGAAACTTCATTCGCCAAAAGTGAGAGTAGCATTAATATATGGGTATGAACATTAAGAGAAGTGCTTACTGGGCAGTTTGGTGAGCATAGTATATACATTTAGCCAGGCATCAGCAGACATATTACACCTCTAGGGCTCATGACTACCCTTGTTGTAGATTTTCAGTATCAGGGATGTATTCCCTCCCATGGAGCAGGCATCTGGTCAAATTAGAGGACTGTTGGTTTCCTCCACAACAGATATTCCACTATGCACCTGTTGGCTCATTTGGCCTACCTGGCAAAATTTAAGGCATGCAGTGTCTACTGTTGAGTCTCTCCACTGGTGATTTCTCTCTTTCCCATTGAACTGCCTGCTGCATAACTTTTTTCCAGCTTTTGGTCAGCTGGTCTACATGGAGGAGGTTTTCAGCTCAGCTCTAGCAGGATTTCTCAGTGACGTTGCAGCCCAAGTATGTGAAGTCTTCAGCAATAGAGTCTTACCATCTATTCCTGGTGGGAAGCCAAGGGCCTGTGCAATGGCCTATAATGTTTTGGGGTTATCAGTGACCTCTCTGGCCAACACCTTACTGGAAGGTATCCCATCCCTGGCACTGAAAATTTTCTACTAACAATCTATGGTTGCTGAGTGTTCCATTGTCCAAAAAAATTAGGTTTCCATATGACTTATAATATTAGATTTTATTAGCCATCCCTCCACCTTTCCTTTACTCAATCTCTTCCCCTGACATAACTTAGGTCTTTTCTGCCCCCATTAATCTGTTCTTCTACTTATATTTATATACTACCATCCTATCAAGTATCCCTCCCTCCCTTTCTAATCCCTTTATATCCACTTTCTATTTTACTGGCTTCTGCTATACTTAGTGAGGTAACCCAGGTTCAGAAAGCCAAATGTCACATGTTCTCTCTTATATGCAGATCCTAGCTACAAATGAATATTTCTGTTCGAGGCATGCAAAGGTGCTTTAATTGAAAAGCTGTATTTATGTTACTCATCCTAAGAATAGATCCTGAGAGAAAAATCTTATAATCATTTACACAGACGCAAAAAAGCATTTGCAAAATCTATATTTAGTTACGTACAAAGAAAGTGAGAATATGAGAGTTCATAGGTATTTCAGTGCATGGCTGGTTCAGCGGCAGAATTCTCACCCGCCACACACACACACACACACACACACACACACACACACATATATATATATATATATATATATATATATATATATACACATGTATGACATTAACCACAAAGCCAGAAACATTGATGGTGAAATCAGGACTAAGAAGAATTTTGTCCATCATTTGCATACCAACAAATGTATTCAATTAGTCTTCATGGACATTATATGAGAATGTGATCAGGTAAGGAAAAGCAGCCAGAGACAAAAGAATTGGAAAATGAAAGAATGACACATCATAAAACACAAGAGAACCAATAAAAAATTCCTGAAAAAACAATAAAAGTCATCAATAATGGTTATATAATGAGTATGCAGAATCCAATAGTTTCATACATTAAAACAAGAACCAGATAAAGGATAAAGTAGAAGACAGTATTCGTAGGATCTGGAAAGAAAATTGCAATGAGGTAATATCTAACTGTAGATTTAACAATTTATTTTCTTGTCTATTTTTACTGTTGAGAGAGAATCTCACTCTATAGCCCAGGCTGACCTTGAACTTATGGCAATCCACTTTCCTCTGCTTTTCAAGTACTTGAGATTACAGGCATGAGCCATGTATTGGCAACAATTTGCTTTGTGTAAAAGAACACTTCTGTAAGACCTCAAAGCACAATTAAACCCAAGAAAGTCAAACCATGATTTAGAGTAGAAAGACTCAGTACCTACAGAAATTCAAGTTCTCCCTGAATTCTGTGGAAATGTAGCATGAACTGTATGTTCCTTGTAGATAAAGGTGATATATTGAATACTTGTATATGCTTCTTATATTCATAAAAGCACTTGATGGAATAGTAAACCAGAAAATTAAAAGAAAATGATTACCCCTAGGGAGCTGGTTTTGTACCTTTGTTTTATAGATCTGACTTTGGAACCAAGCAAATGGTTTATATGATGTTAAAACAAACTTAAGTTTCCAAAAGGCAATCATGAATAGTAAAATGTAAAGTAAAACTGGTAAACTTCAAGTTTATGTCAAATTCACAAACACCAAAAGAAATGATTCTATGATGCAGCTATCTGTTTTTAACCTAGAGTGATGGAGTCTCAAAGACCAGAAAGAACTGGTCTGCCACCAAACATAAGCTTTACTGTGTGTGTATAAGAAATAACACAACTTCCTCAATTCTATGAAAAAGGACTGAGAAACAAATGGCCAGTGTTAGGGGCTTGGGAGATGGATCAATGGATAAGGAGAGTGCTTGTCATTCAGCCTTGAGTACCCTAATTTGACCCCCAGAAACCCTTGTAAGAAGCTTTGTGACAGAGTTGGAGGCAGAGACAGGAAAATTTCCCAGAAGCTTGTAGTGAGCACAGTAAAGAGCCTTAGAATAAGCATCCAGAATGAGAAACGCTGCCTCAGCTAAGGTGGACAGGTAAGAACCAACCTCAAAGTTGTCCTCTGAACTCCACACTTATATCATGGAACATGCACACCTGCACTGACATGTTCACACGTGTACATGAATGTGTGTGTGCACATACATGTGCACATACATGTACACACAACACACACACACACACATAAATAAATGTTGCAGGTACCTTCTCATTGCTGGCAGAAGACATTGGTCCAAAAGCAGCTGATAAAAGGAAAGTATTTATTTTTGCTTACAGTCTCAAGGACAAGCTCTGTGATGGCAGGAGAAAGGTGCCATGAACAGAAGGTGGATATCACCTCTATTATAGCAGGTGGGACACTGCAGCATGAGAGTGAGCCAAACACTGCCAAGAGGAAGTTGGTTATAATACTCATAAGCCCACCTCCAACAACACACTCCTCCAGCAAGGCTCCAACTTCCAAATTACCAGTAGCTGGGCACCAAGCATTCAAAACACAGAGTTTATGGGTCACATGAATTTATGGGAGACACCTAATTCAAACCACTGCATTTCACCCCTGTCCTCCATAAACTGATAACCATCAATGTTGTACAATACAATTCACTCAGTCTAATTTTAAAAGTGCCCATAGTTTTTTTTTTATCAATCCCAATGCTGTTAATACATCCCCATATTCCATAGTATCTTAGCTGTTAGCTATAAACCAAAAAAAATAAAAATGAAAAAAAAAGAAAAAAGAACATAGTGGCACAGAATAAATATTCACACTGCAAAGGATGGCACTAGGCATATCAAGGAAAAATTGAACCAACACAAGATCCAAAGTGAACAGAGCAAACATCAAACCTATGCCAAGTCTGACATTTCTAACCAGTGACAAGTCTCTGGAGTTCTAATTTCATCCCAGCTTGGCAGCACAGGAAAAACTCCAGCCCTGGCCAGTAGCTCTCCTTGGAGATGTCCCACAGTCCTGGTATATCCAAAACATCCTTGTATCTACATTAAAAACTATGATTCCTCCATGCCATGGTTCCATTTGGGTCTCTATGCAGGAACTCCAACAGCCCTGTTTCACCATACCCACTGGCTACCTCCATCAAACCCAAAACCACATTACACATCAAAATGACCTTCTCATTTCTGCATTTGTTATACTCCATAGTACCAGGTAGGCTACCAAATTTGTTGATCCAAGAGGAAATAAAGCCATCTTTAAAAAAAGGAGGACTCTCCTTCAGCATGAAGTCTCTCTACTTACAAAATAGTGAGCATTCTTTCTACTGTCCCAAAGCAAAGCAGCTGGCCCAGTGTCAATGGTTGTGATCTCAAACAGTTACAGCGGAACAGGTGCTGTCTCCAGCCTGAAACTTTCATTTCTTTCTGTGTCATATCCATTTGCTCACACCAGTCCGTTTCTATACAATGCAACACTTCACAAGTTCTCATGACACAGTCAGAATGCAACAAACTCTTACACAAACTGCTTCTAACCTAGTTCAGAGTTCTTTCTTCTTCTCATAAGTCAAACTCATAGTCCATAGTTCTTTCTATGTTAAGATCTTTCAACTCTGACCAGAAAAGTCTATCAAACTTTGCTTTCAGCCCTGCAAAGCCTCTCTTAGACCAAGGTTTCAAATCTTTCCACATTCTTCTCACAAATCAGTTCCAAAAGACCAAAAGCCACACAGTCATGTTTCTAGCAGCCATGACCCCACGTCTCTCGTACCAATGTTCTATTGCAGTTATCTTCTCATTTCTGGGATAAAGCACCCAACCAAAAATAGTGATGGGAGTAAAGTTGTTTATTTTGGCTTACAGTCTCAAAGGGAAGTTCCATGATGGCATGGGAAAGGTGGCATGAGCAGAGGGAAAACATCACTTCTGCCACAGCATGTGGAACACCACACGATGATAATGTGCCCAACACTGGCAAACAGAAGCTGGCTATAACACCCATAAGTCCTCCCCCAACAAAACACCTTCTCCAACAAGGCTCCAGTTCCTAAATTACCATCAGATGGGAATGAAGCATTTAAAATATGAGCTTATTGGAGACACCTAATTTAAACCATCACAACAATAATAAAAATGGGAAAAAGGAGACAGTGAGGGAATCTATAGATTAAAATAAGATTACATAATATATTAAACAGTCTTAATATGTGGATAGTAGCTTGTAGCTTGTTTTTTGGTTATTTTATAATTTGCTTTTACACACAGCACATGTTATTTGTTACCAAATAAAATTCTTAAACAGCCTCTGAATGCCTGACCAGAGTCTCTGCTGGGAAGACCTAGTGCTAGAGGGCTTGGATAGGTGTATTCTACACCTCCCTGTCCTATTCCCTGTGTCTCTGTCCTATGTCTTGGAATTAATGCTGAACAAAACCATGAGGGAGTCTAGTGTGTTTTGTGTAGCCTTTGTCCTGCAGGACTGCTCACTGTGGTGGCAGCTTCTCTATAATTGCATATGACTATGCCTAAGAACTCTTCAGAAGTTGAGAAAGTTCCTCTCTGTGCTCACTAAGCTGCTGAGCGGTTCAGTGCATGATCCTAACAATTAGCACACCAGGACCTCCTACAGGCTTGGCCATTTAGGTGGACTTCTTTTCTTGAGTTAGCCAGTGGTTTGTAAGTCCAGTTGCATTAGAACCATCTGAAGATTTTGAAAAAAAAAAAAACAGTCAAATAAGCAACTCAGTAAATCTCTCAGTAGTGTTTAAATCTGCCTGTGATGAAATTAGGTATGGGTTTGGACTATGCATCAGTATTTTGTAATGGTCTGAACTCCAGCATCCAGACTCTGGGTGCAGAAGCCCTGACTGAATCAAGGGCTATGGCTTTGTGGTGAGGAGACAGAGGGCTTGGTTTTGGACTTCCAATTTGAGTTACTTTTTTATGTCTTTCCTGAACTAGAGGCCATTTCTTCATTGATTTCTTTATCATATATCAAGATTACACTTTCAATCATTAACAAGCAACAGTGGCTTGAAAGAAGTCACCTATTGGCTGGAATCAGGGAGTAACACAATCTGATTGGATGCTTCCATGAACCAGATTGGCATCCCTGGCAACCCAGGAAAAGGAAGTAAATATTGTCTATGTAGCTAACAGAGAAATGTACCTTTGTTCTTTATTTCTCTGAGGAAGTGGAAGCCTGAGCAGTTTCCATGGTTACAGAGGCTACTCACTGTGTCAGAGGGTAGAGTAAACATGGCATGGGGCAAGAAAGTCACCAAATGTTATGAAATGACAGGCTAATGGATTAGGACAGTACTTATGGAGTTCACCTTGGACTGGGAGGGCAATTGTTGATATGTCTCTTCATACTAAAAAACAGGAGGTAACTGCCTCACCATTCTTCCCACACCTCTTCCTTACTCTAACATCTTCATCTTCAGACAAAATTCTAACCTGCTTGCCATTGCCCAAAAGATGAAATTAAAACTCTTTGCAAAACAACAATAACAACAAATCCAACTCTTTTACTTTGTCCTATAAGGACCTGGCAGCCTGCTTGTGTATTCTGTAATACTCCCCATGACATGTGAAGCCCTGGTCAAGCAACTCTACTTACTCCCTCCCATGACTGGCAAACTCTACCTTTCTCTGCAGGGCAAGTTCATTTATCACTGTGTGTATCCTTGATGCTCCTATCAGAATTTATACACCCACCCAGACCCTCCCTGGTATTTACACTGTTATATTGATTGTTTTACATGCTTTTCTCCCCAGCTAGGCTCTAAGATCTTTAATGGCAATATGATGACATATGGTATTTACTTTTATGATTCTCAAGACCCAAAGTATAGTAGACACCCAAACAAAGGCTTTTCAAAATAAAGGAAATCACCCATGAAGTACTCTTGCTTTTTAAAAAATGTAGAATATGAACCCAAGCCTTGTAAATTTGTCTTCCTATTTGAAGAAAAGACAAAAATAGAAATCAAAGTATATTGTTAAGAAATAACTACCAGGTGAAGTCTAGTGACAGTTGATCCAGTTTCTTTAATATCTTAATAGCATAGGAAATAAAGGAAAAGATAGGGTGGGGATTCTGACAGAATAACAGACAAATATGTGCTATAACCACAAGCAACATGCAAAGGAATTTACAGACACTTTTGAAATGAATTACTAGTGTATAGAGGGTAGAAGATAATATTAACATTTATCATCTATGAAAGTACTATGTCAGTGGAGTTGGGGAGATGACTCTGCTGGTAAAGTATTTTCTGGGCAAGCATGAGGATCTGAATTCAGATCCCCAGTGCCCATGTAAAAATCTGGGCACAGTGGTACATGTCTGCAATCACAGCTCTAGGAAGGCAAAGATAAGAGCATCCCTGACACTAGCTCAACTACATGAATTGGCCACTTCAGATTCAGCAAAAGACCTTGCCTTGAAAAATAAGGAGCGAATGTGGAATACGTGCACTGTGACCTATGGCCTCTGCACACACATGCACCTATATGTATCCTCACATGAACATGTACACACATATGCACCACACATATGAAGTATTGTTTTGGTAACAGTAATAAAATGTAGTTACTAAAGGACAAATAATATGACATAAGGTGACATTTTACTTAAGCTACTATAGCAACATTTCAAAAATAGAAAAATTTGTAATAAATATGCAAATGAGGCATAATTCAGTGTGTAACATAAGAAAATTGAAGCATTTACTCTTTGTCCCTCATTTCTGGCATGAAGTGCCTAGGGTCCCTAGAATTTCCTGACTGATAAGGATGGAGATTATGCTGATGAGGAGATTCCCTGAGAAGCCCAAGAGACCCTCAGGATAAAGGCTAGACCCAGAGGAACCAACTATGTGAGTAGAAGGTTATCAATTTCAGCCTCACCCCCAGACCTCCAGGAAAAGGGAGAGGATGGATGTTAAGTTTCAGTACCAATAGATTTAGTCAGTCATCGCTTCCATGTGGCTGTTCCTGTAAGAGAGCTATAAGAGAATGGTAGTGTAAGGCAATGGTAAACGGAGTTCTGGGGATCTTTTTATTGAAATTTTCAACCTCAAGGAGGGGTGGGTGCAAGAACAGCTGAATTTGCAGCCAACAGGGAGATGTGCAGGAGCCCTTTGGGCTGGTGTCTGGGGAAGTCTTGTAGGAATGACTCTGACTTTCAGGTTTGAGTAAACTTCAGGCACTTAGGGTCAAGACTAAACTAAATTGTCAGCTACCCAGATTGGATCAGAAAAGTAGGTAATTTATTGATTGTGGACAATGACACACGATGATTAGGGGAAAATGCTGATAATTACTGAATCTCTGAGGTGACTACATGGGATTCACTGGCTCACTATGTTATTTCAAAAAATTTCCAAACAGAAACATACAAAGCTTAGAATAATATTTCCAGATTAATTTGCCCATTCAGAGAACAGACTTGCACACTATAGACATTTTCGTGGGGTGTCTAATTTGAATGACTTTTACATACCTTTCAGGATGATGTCGAGACTCTATGTGCACTGATGGGGCAGGTCTGTCTTGTGTCATAAAGACTCCCCAAGTGTCTTATGAAAGGAAATAATGACATTTGTCCACAAAAGGGTTTGTGTAGGAAATTTCATGCCAGTTTTATATATATTGAGAAAAAATAAGAACAGAGCCAGAGAGATGGCTCAAAGTTAAGGCACTTGCCTGCAAACCCTAACAACCTGAGTATGATTCACCAAAACCCACGTAAAGCCAGATGCACAAAGTGGTACATGTGTCTGGAGTTCATTTGCAGTGTCTGGAGTTCGTTTGCAGTGGCTAGAGTCCCTGGTACACCAGTTCTCTCTCTTCTCCCCACCCCCCCTCTGATTACAAATAAAATTAAAATCAGCCACCCAAATATCTATTAACATAAAATAAATAATAATGGTAGTATATTACAGTTAAATAGTACTCAGTGATAAGAAAAACAAATTGCCATTACATGCAATAATATAAATGAATCCCCAAAACATTGTATTGAATGGAAGAAGCCAGACACAAAAGAAAATATATTTTATGTTTTGGGTTATAATGGTCTTGAGATCAAGCAAGATTGATCTGTAGGTAGAGACATAAAAATAATAATTGTTGTTCTGGGGAAAAGAATGGAAAACAGCAAGAGGTGATGTGCTGGTAGAAATGCTCCATTATCTTGACCAGCTTATTGGTTCCACAGGAATACATTTGTTAAGACTGAAATTCTATGGTTAAGATCTGTGCATTTCACTGCATCTAATTGTACTTAAGAGAGCAGGCTAGTGCTGGCTCAGGGAATGTATGGTTAGCTGTTGAATCTTAGACATTAGCTAAGAAGGCACTTTCAGGTGGAAGGGTGTGCCCTTCAGGTCTTTGTCCAGGTGTGAGCCTGTCATTCAGGACTATCTGATCACCTGGGAACTCTGAGTTGCCTGTTGCTTGGGCTCCAGCCACCTCTAAGGTCTGAATGCCTCTTTCTGCAGCTGCGACCCAGAATTCTTAGGACTCTGGCCGCCATGGAAACCATACTGGCTTTCTGCACAAGGCTCCACCAGTGACCTTGCGACTGCTATCCTCCTTGGATACCAAAGCAGAAATATTATTAGCTGTAAGTGGGCTACAGTGCATGGCAGGGTACATGGTAGAGAGGCGTGGGCTACCTTCCCCCTCTCAGAGCTCATCCCACCAGTTCAAGGTCCTCTGATCAGCCAACCTCCCTGCTGGACTCAGAGAGTAGGCTGAGTGGGGAGAAAGGCTAGCTGGAAAGCAGAATTGTTTCATCGGTTTTGTGATGTGTGTTTCTTTTGGTGTGTAAGCACTAGAAATATATTACATAATTGGTCTTTGTCTAGCCTATGACAGGGTGTGTTGTACTCTTTTCCAGATGAAAAGGACTCTGGTCCCCATTATAAGAGGAGGAAAAGCAAGCTTGAAGACATGAATGGACCAGGTGAAGACCATTGAGCAGTTGAGTGGCAGCAAAATGCTAACACTTCCTGCGTGACTTCAGGCTGGAATATCTGAGCTTCAGTGACACAAAGGGGTTTGCTGTTTGGTTTTTGAAGTTCACAAGATCATTTACTTGCGAGAGGTTAGAAGCAGCTCCCAACCAGCTCCCAGTGGAAGTCCTCTCACTCTTGGGTGTGGTACCTCTACAGAGACTTCCACAACTACCCAGTGACACGCAGTTTCTGCTGCTTTCTGCCTTAGCTGGCATGCGGCCATGCAGCCCTTCATCACCTGCTTCTCTTCTCTTCCCAGCAGCACTTCCTTCACCTGCCGAGTAATTTCTTGATACACAATCCTATGTGAGGCTGATCGTGAGGAGCTGGAGATAATGTAGTGAGATTCAGGCCTAAGGTTTTTGACCTCACAATCTCTTCTTATACCATGTTTTTACATCCCATTTTTTACATCACAGTAAAGCAGGTCCTCTGGAGAGAGGGCCTAGAGTTCTCTGATGAACAGCCACTGCTTACACACTTTCTAGCAGGATGATACTATTTCCATATATGACCACTGGTCCAGTGTTCTCTCTTGCACTAGTTTTCATTCACACACATTCATCTGTCACCAGCCCCAGAATAAGATCAGGTCCCAATGTTCCTTGAACATATGTGCCACCATTTACTCTCAATGGTAACTCCTTGTCATAATTCTGCTGGTGAGGGCAGGTTTGCCTACAGTGTACCTGATGGGCTCTGAACTGCTTTGTTTCCTACCTGCTCATCAGATAAGGCCTTTCTTTTGATTCTTCCCAGCCTGACCACCCTGAATGTGTAACCCTTTTAATACCCCCTGTTTAGCTTGGATATGAATCTGCAATCATATTTCTCATGCTTCCTTTCCTGACTCCCTTATCAGAATACATGCTTCTAAGGCTATGGAAGGCAGGGTTGAATCATCTCAATGTTCCAAAGCCTGGTGCTTAGTAAGTGATCACTAATGATGTTGAATGAAGAAAAAGATCAGAACTTGCACTTAGTCACTTCGGTTTCAGTACTTCATGGTACAGAAGGTATATGACAATGCCTGTGGCTTTATGAGAATAGTGACTGTCTAATCAGAAATATAAATAATGCCTGTAACTTCCTGGTATGTCTGGTACATAGGCCAACACCAGATCTGAATAGTTGGATCCAAAGTATCCCAGGAAAATGGAGCTCTGTAAAAACTGAAGTCAGACCATCTGGGTTCAAAGTCTGGTTCTACAATAACTCAGTGTATGGCCTTCGGCAAGTTTCTTTACTCAACAAAGTGTTACTTGCTCCATCTGCCAAGGAGAATATCAAAGATGCTACCTCAAGGACCTGCTTAGAAGCTGAGAACTTAAGACTGAGTTAAGGTAAAAGGGTAGGAGGAAGAACTGAGCAGCTGTGTTGAGAAGGACAAAGTCTTTGGAGGGAAATCAACTGCAGCCAGGAAAGTGGCATGATCCAAGGGAGGTGCTCAAGCTGCGCGTCTTTACAAAACTTGGGTGGAGAAGGGCAGTGTGCAGGTAGGAGGGCAAAAGACATCCCAGACAGCCTTTAGTGCCAGTCATCCTGACAAAAGTTTCTGGGAGGCTAAACTCCAACAGAGATAGTAGGATGGCATATTCGTTCCCCAGGCTATTGTAACAGAACTGTACAAACCCAGTGGCTGAAAAACCAGAACTGCATTCTGCCAAAGCTGTACAGGTGCTGCAGGACCACATGCCCTTGAATGCTTCTGGGGAGGGCCCCATCTCACCTCTCCCTGGTTTCTGTTGGTTTCATCAATCCTTCGCATTTCTTAGCTTGTACAGCCTCACTTCTTGCCTCTGTCACTGCATGGACTCAGTGTATGAACCTGTCTCTGTGTCTGAATTTCCATGTTTTCTTTGGGGCTTTAGTCCTTGGTTAGAGCCAACCTGACTCCAGGAGATTTTAATTTGGTCACATCTGTAAAGATCTATTTTTAAACAAAGTCCCATTCACAGGCATGGCAGTTTCAGATTTAAAACTATCTTTTTGAGGTATAAAAAGTTTGATTTAAAACAGGATAGGACCAAATAAATTAATTTGGGAAATGTCACCAGGTGACTGAGCCATAATAGTGGTGATACTGTCCAGGTAGTAGGCTTGGGCACACTGTGGTTGACTAGCATAGATACTAGAGAAGTAATGGAACAATCATGTAAGAAGAAACTGAAGAGAAGAGCAGATCTCGAAGGACCAGTGTACGTTGTTTCAGACTTGGCTTGACAATCCTTAAAGCCCTTTAGGGCTAGCTGTCAGGGTAGAATTTGACAGTTGGGAATTAGAATTCCATAAGGCAGAGTTGCAGTGGTAATCACTAAGAAGTAAAACTTGACATATGGGATATTTCAGTCCATTTGGAGGAGCATGATTTTGAAGTCATAATGATGACTTACCTTCATAGTTGAGTAATATTTTAGCTGTAGAATAAGATTTGTTGCAGGTTAATCCTCTCAATCAGAAAGTCCAAAGTCCAAATGCTTTAAGATCTGAAGGTTTTGAGCACTGAGATGATGCCATGAGTGGGAAATCCCACAGCTGACATCATGCAATAGTTTGCAGTCAAAGTGTAAATGCAGTAAAAACACTATATTGAATTACCCCCTGACTATATGTATAAGATGTAGATGAAATATAAATGAATTTCATATTTAGATGTTAATCCATCTCTAAGATATCACAACATATACATTTGTGTGTCTGAAATGTTTGCAAATCTATAAAAACATTTAAAATTCGGAGATATTTCTGGTCACAAGCATTTCAGACAAGGTAAATTCATGCTATACATGCACTGAGTCCTTATAGTGGGGGATGAAATGAAGTAACTTTCTCTAGGCCCCGTGGCTGACAAGGAAGAGCAGTACAAACCCCAGGGCTCCTTTCATGGTGCTCTATAGGGAGTAGACATCCACCACAACACACAGATCTAAATTTTCTGTCTTCACCAAAGATATAATTCCAAATGTTGCTGTTAAAATTTTGATCAAAATAAATTAGAATAATTGATTTTTCTCCATATTTTTAAGAAGAAAGAGGAAGAGACCTTGTATTTATAACACTTAGATATCATTAATATGGTTATAAGACCTGTGGAGATTATTTAATCAATTTTTCTGGGATTAGATCTATTTAATTTAGTGCTTTGCAATGTTTACTCCACAGATGTTAGTAAATATTATTTTTTTAAAGAAATAAGAGATGACGGTCTAAAACTTTGCAGTTGAATAAATTTACTCATTGCAGACCCACTCATACCCTTTTTATCAAAGGGAAATACCAAGTAAAGGATCTTTAAAAAGAGAAAATATTCACTAAACTACCACCTTTAAGAGTCTGAGGACCAACATATCATAAACTACACCTTAGGAAATAATCATCAAAGTAGTCAAGAAAGGTGTGTATTCACCTAGTTTTGAGAATCAAAGATTTCTGGGTTTCTATTTAACTTTATTATTTAACTTCAATAGTAACCACATGCTTCTTTAATATATGCTTTGTTTTAATTCCTACAATATAAACTATAATTCTGACAGTATAAGTAGTCAGTAAGCTTTATTGAGACTTTGTGGTGTGCCCGGACACTGTTCTCAGTCCCAGGCTTCTGAAGATGGATAAGACAACAGATGTGTCCAAGCAGCAACACGTCCCCCTAACAGTAATTTCTTCTCTCATTTCTTTCTTAACTCCACAGCACTGAGATCCTGATTTACTTATTTACTTATTATCGAGAGAGAGAGGGAGGGAGAATGGGTGTGCCAGGGTCTCTAGCCACTGCAACCAAACTCAGGATGCATGTGCCACCAAGTGCATCTGGCATATGTGGGCTCTGGGGAGTCAAACCTAGGTCCTTAGGTGTCACAGGCAGGTGCCTTAACCACTAGGCCACCTCTCCAGCCCTGAAATCCTTCTGTCTACAAAGCTCACTCAAACCCTTCTCAACACACTTTCCATGAAGCAGAGAGCTGAGTGGTGGTTGCTGGTCATTTCCTACTCCAAAGGTGAAGAGTGAACACAGAGTGGGGGAAGAAAGATGGGTCCAAAATTACCATAGTTAAAGATGCAGGCAAGTTCGACTCCAGCCCAGTTACCTTCTCTTGGCCATTCAAGTCTGTCCTCCCTTTTATTAGTTCAATTCTGAGCCTTTAACAAGTTATTCAAGGTCTTATGTTATAAAGGCCATGTGTTTAGAATAATAGCTTGGCTGAGAGTGGTTAAAACTTGAATAACTGCTTGAAGTCCCAGCATCCAAAATTTTATCCATAAAATGCAGCAGGAATGGAGAGGAGCATGGGGTTGAATCCTCCCTGCCTTTAACAGTAATGAAGAATTGGAACAAGTTTCCCCAACTCTTTGGGTCTCAGTTTACTCTGTAGCCCTTAAACATACATCATAAAGCTCTCTCAACAATCTCACTGAATTTAATCTTATCCTGTATATTTCATGCAAGAGAAAAATAGGCATATACACTTGTCTCCTGAACAGGACTCTTTCCCTGGCTGAAAGAAAAGAGGAAGGATTCCAGCAACTCTGGGAAGACTGGATAAAAAGAGTGAGAATAGACACAAATCAATACCTCAACAAACTCTTAAATTGTACATGTATGATGTATTGCTTCATTTTATTATTGTATACATGTCACATTTTAAATGGCTTTGTTCAAGCACATGTCATAAAGTAGTTGCTAACACAAGCATCAGACATGTGTAGCATCTAGTAGCCACAGGCTAGATGAGGATGACAAATGAATGAATGGGTCCTGCACCCTTTCCACTCTGTGGCCCTGCCCCTTGCTCCTTCCATTCTGTCTGTGGCCTTAAGAACTAGATCTGCCCCCTCCTTTTCATACCTGTCTGTTTCCATCCTCTGCTGGGCACCTGTTTTGTTTTCCTTTCTGAATCCAAACACCAGCATTGAAGCAAAACTTTCAACAAAACAACCCAGCTAGGAAACCCTTAAGGAAAGAATTACCTACAGCACCTTAGTATCCCAGCTAAACAAAGAGCATCCTACATTTTGTAACAAGCAAGATTGTGACTCTGTTTCAGAGTGAACAGCAGGACTTTTAGATATGAAGAAGAACGACTTATAAAGTATAGTCCATTAGGCTAGAAACTGGAAAATGAGCACATCTGTTGCTGTGCAGTTTGACAGAGAAGTGTGCTGTCAGGAAATATCCATCTTCAGGTCAAAATGGTCGTCTATGAGGGAGGCTGACATCTCCACACCCTCAGCATCCACCATCCCTGAAACTGGGGTGCTACTTCCTCTATAGTTTATAACAATATCTCCGATAAAATCATGGGGACCCAGGGTCTGCAGAAATATGTCTGTAATTTCTCCTATCATTTTA
The DNA here is from genome assembly GCA_036346955.1 of Dipus sagitta. Classification (NCBI taxonomy): domain Eukaryota; kingdom Metazoa; phylum Chordata; class Mammalia; order Rodentia; family Dipodidae; genus Dipus; species Dipus sagitta. Next base: position 12,679,420 of record CM070781.1, read on the forward strand.
GGCAGCTAAGATTAGACTTGGTTGTTGTCAGTTAACTGAAGTGGGATAGTGCTTAAGAGAGATGCTTTGTGGCCAGACATCCATCAGCATGTCCAGACTGGCTGGCGGCACAGAGAACAAGCCCCCTGCTCAAGGAATCTTACCCACTTACCTTGTGCCACTGGTATCACTTGTTGACCCCCTCGGTGCCTGTGTAGTACCAGCCTGTGGCACAATTCTCTTACAGATGGTTGTGTTCTTTTCTGGTTGTCTTATATCTACAATTAAGACCCAGCAAGTCCCATCCCTGTCATCAAGGCTCTCCCACAGCTATCAGAAGCATTGTCGAGGTGACCTCTGAGTTGCCTGGGAGCTGGACTTTGGAATCAGGAGAACTTGAATTAAAAGTGCAGGTCCAACACTGATCACATGATACCAGACAGCATCAAACATCTGTTCTGTACCTGAGGGGACAATAATCATGTCCAGACAAAATAATTTGTGATCTAATGGAATCATTGGAAACAAGCCAAGTGTCTCCCAGGAGCAGGTTGTGTAAATCATAACACACCCACACTTGAGGGGGCTTCTTTCCTATTACTGATGTTTCCTTTGATGTAGAAGGAGTTCCACTAGAGTACTCTTTATTTATCTCTATTCTTTTTCTTGATCTTCCAGAGAAAGAGGGGTGACTTTCTCAAAAGCTTAGCCTGTTATCAAAAACTTAGCAAGTTCTCATCCCTGTGATTTAGGAATGAGCTGCATATAGTCCCCCCACCCCACCAGGACAATTCACTGCTAGTGGAGGAAGTTCTGTCCAAGTTAGGGGTTCAATATTAGGAAGTCTACCATCAGTAATGAAGGTTGTATTGTTTTTCACATAATTCAGAATTTAAGTATGAAAAATGATTGATTTTAAGGGAGCTCTTAACTCCCAATCTAATACCATGAAAAAATTACTTGTATAAAATAATTTAATAAATATATTTTATTAACATAGAATTACTAAATGATATTTATAGAATAGGAAAAATAATTAAATAGAAAAATTCTATGATTCTGATTTTATGTAGAATAAATATATTTATGCATGTTCAGTGTGTTAAAAACAATGTCTATAATGGCAGCATGAACATTTAGTAAGAGTTAACTTTGGAGTGGTCAGGTAATAGGTATTATTTAATATTATTTTAGTAAGACTGTATAATAGAAGTATGTTCCTATTTTAGTGATAAAACATTAAAGGTATTTGTCAAAATAAAAATATTTTTCAAAGTTATCAATAATAATTGACAGATGGGTGTAGCTAAGTGGTAGAGTATGTACTTATGACATATAAGGTTCTGGGTTTAATCCCCAGTATAAAAACCAACTGCCTAAAATACAAATGTGGGCTGGCAAGATGGCTTAGCAGTTAAGACACTTGCCTGCAAAAACAAAGGATCCAGGTTCCGTTCCCCAGGACCCATATAAGCCAGATGCACAAGGGGGTGCATGTGTCTAGAGTTCATTTGCAGCAGCTGGAGGCTCTGGTATGTCCATTCTTTCTCTCTCTCTCTCTCTCTCTCTCTCTCTCTCTCTCTCTCTCTGCCTCTCCTCAAATAAATAAACAAAAATTAAGAAAAAATAAAATATGAATGTAACACAATTCTCTTTTCATGATTTCATTACTTGGACTGTTCACTCAAGTCAGAACTAATTACCAATTTGGCTGGGGACCATCTGGTGTCACTGGTTTTAAATGGACACATTTCCACAAGCTGTGAATCCCTTTGAATTTCAGAATACTGAAGATGGGGGGAAAAACACAACAAAGCTGTTTTATGTTCAGCATAAATTAAAAAGGAAGGATGGAGTGATAATGAACAGATGACATGAAAATGTAGAATTGGCCAGGTGTGGTGGTGCACGCCTTTAATCCCAGCACTTGGGAGGCAGAGGTACAAAGATCACTGTGAGTTCGAGGCCACCTTGAGACTACATAGTGAATTCCAGGTCAACCTGGGCTACAGTGAGACCTTACCTTGAAAAACAAAACCAAAAAATAAAAAAAAAGAAGAAGAAAGAAAAAAGAAAGAAAGAAAGAAAATGTAGAATTGTCCATTTGGAAATGACCTTAGGTTTTTTCTTGCCTGGTGGTGAGAAAGCCAGGCAGGCTGTGGTTTCCACAGGTTGGCACTGGTAACAGGAAGGCCTCTTTCTTGCTACTCCACTTCTTAATGGTTTCATCCTCCACTCCAAAGAGCCGTTCACCTTTGTTAGCTCTGGCAGGAAAAATGATACTTTCTGAACCTGTCTCCTCTCTGGACCATTCATTTCACGACTGGGGAAACGGGACATGTTGAGGTCAGTGACTTTCAGAGTCATCCAGCCGACTGTAGAACCTGACACCCAGTTTCTAGCATAGCCGCAGACACTTACTCCACAGGAGCAAGTCACATTCTGCAGCTTAGGAAAGGACAGGAGAAGACCATCATTTGCCTTCAGGACATTTACATTCCACTCAGACCTCTGATGCCAGAAATCAGATACTTCCTGGAGGAGGGGGAGGGAGAGAACAAAACACAAGTAGAAAACAGAGGCAAAGGAGCTAATGAGGATCTCATAGACTGATTATTCAACCTCCTATAGTAAATAAACTATGTTACAAACACAAGCAATATATAATAGGTGCTTCCTAAGTATTAGCTGAATAAGCAAATAAAAATTTAAAGGAGTGTTAATACTGTCTACCAACCATTTATAATGTAAGCCACTTACATATAATCAAATCATTTGACTTGATTTAAATTATGTTCAGATGTCAATTTTAATCATTTATATTAAAACATATAAATTTATATGCTATATAAATATATATATGCTCCCAAACCCAAGATGAGATGATTTTTCAACAAACCCTGATAAATTGAAAATGTTGTAAACAGTACTGCATTTAACACCCTTACCTTACTGTGAGTGCTAAATTTCATTATCACCTTAATCAGATTAGGACTCAGGTAAGAGACATGCCTCTTAGGTGGGTGTTCCTAGGGCAACTGATTGAGAGAGGAAGACTTGCCCAGGAGTGGGTGCCATTCCCATGGTGAACTATAAAGAAGCTGTAAGAGAACACATGACCTTGTGCCTGGTTGCCCAGACTACTTGCTGGTGCACTCATCTACCCTGCAGCCTTTCTCAGACATTGGAACCCAGCTTTATCAGCCTTCAGTTGTGGACTGAAAACCAGCAGCTCTCTGGGAATCCTCCAGGCTTTCAGTGCCTGGTTGGACCAGCTGAGACATCCAGCCTTCTACACTGAAAAGCTACTGTGTTCTCAGACTGTCTAGCCTGCAGACAGCCTTGTTGGACACCCCAACTCCTATCCTGTAAACCAGTCTAATAAATTCCTTGTGTGATATGTATTTATTCTACCAGTTCTGTTTCTGTAGAGAACCCTGACTCTTACACCTACCTGGAAGCCAAGCTCAGCAGCAGACTGAGAATCTCAGTTCCAGGAAAGGTAATTTTGTGCTGCATGCAGATGGTCAAGAAAAATAACAGAAGTAAAAAACTATAGCCTATTTTATACCAAATTCTTACTGGTTTGGCACCATTAAAAAGTTGAAAAAGTATCCAGAGGACCATTAAGTGAGAATCTTTGAGTCATTTTGTGTAACAATGAAAGTTATCATAATATGTGCCAGACTCTAAACTGGTTTACATACATCTTTCTTTCCTTCTTTCTTCCTTTCTTCCTTCCTCCCTTTCTTTCTTTCTTCCTTTCTTTCTTTCTTTCTTTCTTTCATTCATTCTTTCTTTCTTTCTTTTTTTCTTCCCTTCTTTCTATTTCTTTTAGTAGAAACTTCTTCATATGGATATATCATATGTTAGTATAGTCACTTCCCTCCTCCCTGACACCACTCCACTGAGGGCCCTCCTCAGTGGGATTGTTGATATTCATCATGGAGTTGAGGGTCATAAATTGTTAGAGCACCAGACAGTCACTGGGGAGGGGGCAATGCCTCTGGATATTCCCTCCCATCCTGTGGCACTTACCATCTTTTGCCCCTTCTTTTGCAAAATTCCCTGAGCCATGGTGGGTGTGTTTTAAGTCTACTCTAGTGTTGAGCTCTCAACAGCTTCTAGATTTCCACTTTAATACATCTTGAGTATCCTCAGTGTTTTCATCACCCCAATGCAGGTGTCAGGCTCACTGTGAAAGCAGCCCTCTTGCTCTTCTTGCCGGTTCCTCTGTGGTCTCACCTGGGCCCTGGCTGGTGTGTGAGGAGTGGCTCATCTCCTGTCAGGGAATCAGCTATCTTTCCTTGTCTTGTTGATAGATTTTGGTTGTTCACAGTTCTCACTGCCATCTCAAAAAGAAGAAAACAGATTCTCCAATGGAGGGTGAGATCAGCATAGGTTAAAGGGGATAAGCATTGTTAATTTAGAGAGATTTTGATGGGTACAGCCTCACTTTTGGCCAAAAAGTAGTGGGGACGTCTTGTTGAAGTTCATAATCTGGAACTGGGAACTGAGTCAGAATCCTATGGACACCAAGGCATATAAGATATTTCTTGATCTCTTCATATCTTATCGTGTACACAATAATATTCACATGTTATGGAAAGCAACAGCAAAAAATGATTAAAGCTAATTTTTTTTATTTTTTGTTTGGTCAGCAAGGCTTTATCAGCAGCCTCTGCTGCCGACCTTGACTTCTTGTTTGGTCAGGGGTTTGTACACATTTTCTTGGTTTAAGGGTCAATTAGTGTGCCCAGCACCTAGCTCCTAAGGAGAACAGCATATGGAGACACTGAGGCATATGTAGGTCATTTGATTGCAGAGCACTGGGATGGCATTGCCCCGTGTAGGATGGACAAATACATGATGCCCACTCATTAATATTGCCCTTCAGGAATTTATAGGGGCACTAAGACTTGAGAACAAACATCAGGGCTTCACAGGGGTCAAGGACAAGAAAGACACATGTGTCTTATTCACTATATAGGGTGTGATAAATTGTCTGGATTGTAATGTTTAATACCAGCATGCATAAACTACCTTTTGTAGTTGCTTCTCAGAACAAAGGATAGGATGTGATTTAGATTGTTTCTAGAAGTTGTGTAGATTAAGCATCCTTATGTTTCTGTGAACATATGATGTGCCTTTACAGTTCTTTACAGGGAGAAGTAAGCATCCACTCTTCAGCCTCACAGTGCTGTGGCCCATACAGGCTGATTTGCTCAAAACAGGGACTCAAACAGCCTCCAGGAGTCTCCCAACTAGCTTTGGTAAGGAGAAACTTGAAAGTTGTCTAAGAAATTAGGAAGTGTATCACTCAGGGCCACTAAGGAAAACACTATAATTCTCTTTCTGTGTTTGTGGATAAAGTGAGCCTTGACAGCGTGACAGGATGGCATTCCTCCTGAGAAGACCACGAGTCTGCTCTGGTGCTGGTCTCAGATGAATTCTGCAAATGCCAAGCTACTAATCATATAACCCATGGTGTTATTATTAAAACCAAGACTACTATGCATCTCTGGGTGTGCTAACCCTCTATCACAGGGCGCTGGGGTCTTGGATATCAAGGCAGGTGGTGAAGATAAGATTCTAATGTTGTGCTGTTCACAGAAGTACTGTGCTTCCCTAATGGAATATGTTCAGTGTCCTTACAAAAAATGTCAAATTTGGATTCTTGCTCCCCACCCCCTCTGAGGGAGAATGCTATGGGGGATGGATAGATTTTCCAGATAGGGAAGTTGGAGAAGATATTTTCTGAGGAGAGGAAAAAGCAATAAGCAAAATTAGAAATAAAAGAAGTGCAAGTTTAGTGACAGTTTGGGGTAATTTTCTGGGGCTGCTATGATAATGTTGTATATACTAGGTGGCTTAGAAATTGCTCTCCTGGTTCTGGGGTCTAGAAGTCCAAAACAGGAACTCAGCACAATTAGTTTCTTCCTGGGTTGTAAACAAGGATCTATTTGGAGCCTCCCTCTGGCACCTGGTATTTTGTCAGCAATCTTTGGTATTTGTTGCCCTATAGGTACATCACCTATCACCCTGATGTTTGGTGGTATTCTCCTTCTGTGCGTCTTTTCCAAATTCTTATCTTTCTACATCATATTTGATTAGGGTCCCAGTCTTCCTAGTATGACCTCATTATAGCTATTTGCATCCACAATGGCCATATTTTTAAATAAAGCCCTATGGTTATAACCTGGCAGTTAGCACTTCATATGTGAGTTTTGGTGAGGCTAGAGAGTGTTAGATGTGTGGATTGGTTCAATTGTGGTAAATTTAAGAATATGACTCAACCATGTTTGCCTGTCTCAATAACCTGGCTACGTGCTCACAGGAACTACAGTGGCTCTGGAGCTTGTGCAGGGAACAGAGTCTTTGGATGTCATGTGGTCCTTAGGGGGTACCATCAAGCTTAATATATTTTCTTCTCTTGAGACATTTTGGAGTAATCAACTTTACCTTTGGACAAAACCTCTAAGCTCGTATGCTTTCTAGCTTTTACTTGTACTACTATTGTCTTGTTTTCACTTGCCAGCAAGTTAGAGTTACAGAACAAATAAAAGTTTAAAAAGATATCCAATAGCTTATTTCTTAATCTTTAAAAATAAGAAAAGACTGTATTCATTCACTTATGGAGGAATAATAACCCAACATTTACTTGAGTTCCTTATTGGTAGTCAAACTATTTTGTGGCTGGGGTTGTTCGGTGTTGAAGAGCATGCTTAGCATGGACAAGAACTTGAGATCAGTCCTCAGCATCCATACATGCATATGTAGATATATAAGTAGACAGATATATAGATATACTTCCGAATATTCTTATTACTATAGAATTTCTAATAATATACTATTACACTTTGTTGAAGCTTTAGAAGTGTTGAAAATATAAACAATTTATGATGTCTACAGTGACTGTGAGAAAACACTTGGAAAATAGATATGATTCAAAGGATAATTTTAATTGTAAGTAAGTTCTACAAATCAATAAAGAAAAGATTCATTTTTAAAAGCTATGAAATCACAAATAAAGGAATAAAATAGGGTCATGATCACAAAAGGATTAATATGTCAGTATAGATTGTCTGAATAAAAATAAAAGAATCATATTTTGCTACTTAAATCAGACTTTCAAAGATTAAGAATTGTTCAGTATTTGTGAATTGCATTGAAACACACCCTTACACACATTGGAGAGATTTGGCAATGTGTTTAAATATTTAAATATATATGCCCTTTGATCTATCAATTCTTCATTTAAGAACTTATCCAACAAATTCCATAAGAATTATGTGATAAGATGCTTAGTAGTAATAATAGATATGATAATGAAGCAATATCTAATAGTTATTGAATTGTGTAATATTCACTATAATAAGCATTTTGTATTTAGCAACTGGCTTAGTTCAGTTCTTAACTATTTTGTCATTTTCATTTCTATCATTATTTATTATTATTTGGCATAGATAATAACATTTTATCACTGGAAAAAGCTGTTTTATAGAGAAGTTAAGCAACTTAGCAAATTTCCTTGGAAATTATGAAGAAAGTTTGCTATACCATAACTTATTATTTATTTGTTTTAAATGAACATTGAAGTAACAGGTTGCCTTATGACATTTGCATACATACTTTGTTCTGACTTCTCCTCCTGCCTATCTCCTCTCCGCATGTCCCTGACCTCTTCCTGTTTGTATCCTACTGCACCCAGAATTCCCTCTTCTACTTTCATGTCACATGTTTCTGCCATTCTCCAAAGACACCGCATCAAAAACCTTGTGTCCCCCCCCTCATATTTCCCTTTCTATTTTAATGAACTATACTCTCACTCCCATGTAAATATACATGTAAAAATAAGGAGCTGGGATCCACATATGAGGGAGAACATATAGTATTTGTCTTTGTGAGCCTAGGTCAACTCATTTAATATAATACTTAACAGTTTTTTCTGTATACCTATAAATTTTATAGTTTTTATTTTTTATGGCTGAATAAAATTCTGTTGCATATATATAGCACATTCCCACTATCCCTTATTCTGTAGATGGATATCTAGCCTGATTTCAACATGCTATTGTGAATAGTGCAGCAATTAACCATGGATCTGAAAATATGTCTGTGGTAGGATATAAAGATCTCTGGGTATATGCCTAGGCCTGGTTATAGCTAGGTCATATGGTAGTTCTATTCAAGTTTTTTGAGACGCTTCCACACTTATTTGCATACTGGCTACACCAAGTTATGCTCCCAACAACAGAAGGTTAGGATTCCTCTTTGTTCACATCCTTTCAGGTAATTTTTTAATGTCATTTGGTTTCTTGATGGTAGCCATTTTAACTGAGGATTCATTGAATGCCAGAGTAGTTTTAATTTACATTTCCTTGATGGAAAAAATACTGTACTTTCTAATTTGTGAACTGTCTGTTCAGTTCATTTATTGATTGGCAGTTTTGTTTTTTCCAGTCTTTTAAATTTTTTTGTAATTCTTTATGTATTCAAGATATTAACCCCTTGTCTGAAGTATAACTGGCAAAGATTTTCTCTTATTCTTTAAAGGATGTCATTGAAATTCTTATGGGGTTTGCATCAAATCTGTAGATAATTTGGGGTGAGCATAGTCATTTTCATAATATTAATTCTGCCATCTCAAGAGCATGGAAGGTCTTTCAGTTGTCTAGTGTTGTTTTCAGTTCCTTTTATCTGCAACTTTAAGTTTTTATTATAGAGAGTTTTCACCTCCTTAATTGGGTAACATTCCTTAGGTACTTTATTTTTAAAAAGCTATTTATATTATTGTTTATAATAGCAAGTTTTTTGGTCCATCTATCAGTTTAGGTTGTAATTAGATAAATAAAGATATATTTATACTATGTCTCTGCTTAAAAGAATAAAAGATTTAAACCAAATAGGACATGAAAGCAAATAGAGACATGAAAGGATATATATATATATATATATATATATATATATATATATATATATATAAAATTTGTAGTTATCTCATCAGAAAATCAGTTTAGGACTTCCCTTGGATAGCAAAAGCCAAGGTTGTTCAAGTCCTTTATATAAAATATTGTACAAAATATAGTGCTTGCATATGACCAAAGCACATCCTTCCATATGCTTTAAGTCATCTCCAGATAATAAAGCACATTAAAAAATTTAAATGTTGTGATACTATATTGTTTACAGGATAATGGTGAGAAAAATGTCTTTTTATACCTAGTAAAGATGCATTTTTTAAGATATTACAATGTGGTTGGTTGTATTTGAAGATATAGAGCCAGTGCATATGAAGCTCATATATACAGAGGGACGACTGTAATCAAATATACATAAACATTTTAATCATGTGCTTTTAGTATCACATCAATTATCTCTCAAGGAAAAGATTATATTTTATATGGATATTGTTTTAATTTTAATAATAAATATGTATCATAGTTGTTGCTATCCTATTGCTGTCCTCTTTATTTGAACCTTATACCCACTGTGAGATATGATAAAATAGTAATGCAAGGCAGACATGGTGGTGCATGCTTTTAATCCCAACACTCGGAAGGTAGAGGTAGGAGGATCACCATGAGATTGAGCCTACTCTGAGACTAGATAGTGAATTTCAGGTTAGCCTGGGCTAGAGCAAGACCCTATCTTGAAAAACCAATAAATAAATAAAACAGTAATGCAAACAGAACCTTTGTTATGGTTGGGATGTGGCTTGTACCCTAAGGGTTCATGTGCTGGAGTCTGCTGCCTGGTTGTGGGATCTTTAAGACGTGGAGCTTATAGTGGGAAGTCTTTAGGTCACCTAGATACTCTCTTGAGAGGAATGCTGGTCTCTTGTGAGTTCTTGCCAAGCAGGTTGTTCTAGAAGCCTGAGACTAACAGCTGAACCTCTGTTGTCCTATAACAAGATGTGACATCCCTTGCTTGCTCTCATTCCTGTCATTTATCATAGACCCTCTCCTGAGATAGTGTTGTGCTTTTTCAATTGATAGCCTCGAAAACTATGCATCAAGTAAATCTCTTTTCTTCAGAAGAGCAGTCTGCCTGTGGTACTTCATAGCAACAAAAAATTGAGTTAGTAAGGTGGCTGTCTGCCTCACTAGTAAGTTTGCTATCAGGATGTGTCATCACTAATGAAGTTCCTACATGAGATAGAAAATAAGTAGTTCCCATTGCACCTCTAACCTTAGGACTCAGCCTTTGAGGCCAAGATTGCTGCATGAGAGGGACTGAGATAAGAATGCCTTAGTCTTTCAGATTTACCAGTGAGGTTAAGTCACTTTTCTTCTTCACCTGGGATGGGTGGAGTGAGATAGTTGGCAAGGAATGAGCAGAGTAATATAGGAAATTAAGATCTATTCAGGAAAGTGTTCATCTAACAATTACTTATTTATGAACAATCATATCAGTAATCTCTAAGTTATTCAAGAATGTGACTTTTTCAGTGATCATTAATATGAGAGATCATTCTATATTACCCAATTAGTTCTAAATGTTATCAAAAGTGACTTCACATTGTTTGAGACCAGTCTCACTTTACACCCCTGGCTGTTTTTGAACTCTCAGAAATCCTCGTGCCTCAGCCTTCCTCAGTGCTGGCATTATAGATAAAAGTCACCATGCTCATTGAGAAGAGTCCCTATAAGAGGAAGACAAAGGGAAACTTGATCACAGAAGAGGAAAATAAGAGTGACTGGGAGTCTCAGGAGAGATGGGCAGACTTGGAGATGTCCACGGCTGGCTTTCAGGGTGGAAGAAGAAACCATGAGCCAAGGACTGGAGAGAGACACTAGAAGGTAGAAGAAGCATGACTAGAAATTCTCTCTGTGGAACCTAAGAAGAAAACAATGCCCCCCCCCCCTCGCCAACCATCTTGACTTTGGCCCAGTGACTCATTTTAGGCCTTTCACTTCCAGAACTTCAATATATTTGTGTTGATTTGAGACACTGACCATTAATTCATTATAGCAGCAGCAGGAAACTAATATAATACATCCCCAAAATTCAATAAATATGTTTGGGTATCATGGTAAATACTGGTAACTATAGCACTGGGGAGATAGAGGTGGAGGGTCATGACTACTAGTCCAGCCTAAGCTAAATGAGACCCTTTCTCAAAAACAAACAAACAAATAAATAAACAAGCAGCCCACACTTGAATCTTTATCAAAAGTGTTGAAAGGGGGCTTGAGGGATGGCTTAGCAGTTAAGGCGCTTGTCTGTGAAGGCTAAGGACCCATGTTTGACTCTCTAGGTCCCACACAAACCAAATGCACAAGGTGACACAAGTGTGCAGGGTTGCACATGCGCACATGGTAGCACAGGTATCTAGAGCTCGATTGCAGTGGTTGGAGGCCCTGGCATGCCAATTCATTCTCTCTCTCTCATGAAAAATTACAAAATAAAAAAATAGCCTGGTGTCATGGCGCATACCTTTAATCCCAGCACCCGGGAGGCAGAGGTATGAGAATCGCAGTGAGTTTGAGGCCACCCTGAGAATATATAATTAATTCCAGGACAGCCTGAGCTAGAGTGAAACCCTACCTCAGAAAACAAAATAAAACAAAAAATTCAAAAAAAGTGTTCAGAGGGATCTACTAAAGCAATATCTCACATTCTTTGTTTCTCTTATATAACATACTAAACTCTGCTTAAATCAGTGATCTACTTTCATGTCAAGCATAGTGAAATTTTATTTATGGGGTACTGCAGAAAATGAGAAAAGCATTATCAGCAAATTGTCCAAATAGGAAATTATACTTCTAAAGTACCAGCAAGTCAACATTTTGTTACTTTGATGTTTTTCTTAAAAGAATTATGTATTCCCAGGTTTTTTTGATATACCACTCTGTAAAGATTTGAACCTTCATTTTCCATCCTTCTTTCCCTTCCTCCCTCTTTCCTTCCCTCCCTCCCTCCTTACATCCCTTCTTTTCTCCTTCCATCCCTCTTTCCTTCCTTCTATTCTATAATTGAGAATCACAGATGTGACTGAATAAGCAGATCTCAGGTGTTCAAATGCTCCTAACATCCTGAGGTGTGACACAGGGCTGTTAACTTATATTGCAAAGTCCCCTGAACTTGTACACTGTCTGGATCCTGCCTTCAGATTATTCTAATTGTTGAATCTCTGTCTCACTCTGTGAGTGGCTGGGTCACCTCCACTAACTGCTTCTCCAGCTTTCAGCAAGCTCTAGCCTTTAAAAAATTGCTGCTTCTAATGTACTACCAAATAGGGTATCAGAAAACTAAGCTTGTAACAATAGGCTCTAAAAGAAGAGTTAAGCTAAGAGGCTTTTTTGTGAGTTGCATACATAAATGTACTTAGGGACATGTACATTTACTTGGGGACATATGAATTGGGGTCGTACATGTTGAATATTCAAGGCTCCGTCACCTGATTATACTAGTGTCTGATCTGTTTTTTTCTCTTTTTACTGTCTGGCTATGAACCCTCTGAAGACAGTTGTTTCCTACCAATAAAGATCAAAATCAGCCTAATTTCTTGTGCATCTATTACAAGCCAAACATGGGCCCTCCTACCCCATGCAGGGTCACTACGAGCACAGTGCATTCAGCAGCATACATGACTCCTAATTTCCCACTCCAATGTGTGTGAAATGAAAAAGCTGAGTCCACTTGTCACTGCATGCATCTCCCTCCAACCCTGCAACAACAAGGCAGGGCAGTCTTGGCTGATTCCCAACAACACAGAGCTAACAAATGTATCTTGCTAGTCAGCTGTCAGGAGCAAGATTTTTATCAAGAACGCTGTATTTTTGAAGACACCAGAATAATTTCCTCCTAATAAGTTTCCATCTTATTCAAAGGAGCAGATTCTGCCAGGAGCTGGGAGCCTCCTGGGGGTCTGCAGCTTTGTAGTGCTGGATCAGATGCGTGTGCATGGCTGTGGAAGGCTCAGAGCCCCACCCCTACAGAGGCAAATGCTGCTGGCAGCCTGGGTGCAGGTTCCAAGAGCCTTTGTAAAAGACCTGAAATGTGGTGCTAACCATCTTTCCTCTTGGCAGAAGGAAAAGTGGGTTTGCCTGCCTGTACACTGCTGCATAGAGAAAAGGAGATATTTTTCTATAACCATTTCAGATTTGATTTGTGGAAATTTGAATGTAGTCAGTGAGAGCTCCATGGGCTTTTGGTTTTGTGTATTTCATTTTTAGGAGTTATAAGTTTGTCCCAACACCCAATCCAGAACACACCTGGGAAGGGACTTCCTAAAGGTTGCCATGACTCCTGCAAAGGGTACATATGTGACAGTTTTATGGTGGAACATGTGGCATCCTTGTACAGAATACCAAACTCAGGCTCCCTTCTTTCCTGTTTGTAGCTTCTCCCCATTTCCTTCATAAGTGACAGCCTCACCATCCTTTTCTTCTTTTCACTGAGCAATGTTCTACTTTTCACTCATTCCAAACTATATTTAAATTCTAAATTCTTTTCTCTATCCCTCAGGGATCTGCAGGCAGGTTCTTCCGAATAACAGCTAATGAAATGAAGAAAAATTGTGTGGATTTCTTTTTCCACAAAGAAATACCATTTCATCCTGCCAACTAATTCCATTTGTGATTTAGAGGGGCATGGCACCTTCCCTCAGGACTTCCCGGGGGAGAGGATGAATGGCCGTCACAATATTGCATAAAAATTAGTATCAGGCCACAAATTATTGAACCCTATTAGGAATTTCTTTTAAGTAAATTAAGGTTATACATCACAATCTTCCAAAGGGCTTGGATGCTTGAATCCTCCAAATTAAGAGAACATTGAAGATTTCCTGTAATCTAACACTAAATATGGCGAGGAGACAGGAAGACAGGGCCTGCTTGTAACAATCCTGGGCTCTTTTTCATGGAAGCTTAAAAAAATAGCAGCTAGTGCTAGAGAGATGGCTTAGCAATTAAGGTCCATGCCTTTGAAGCCTAAGGACCCAGGTTCAATTCTCCAGGTCCCATGTAAGCCAGATGCACAAGGTGGCACATGCATCTGGAGTTTGTTTGCAATGTCTAGAGGCCCTGGTGTACCCATTCTCTCTTTCTCCCTCTCTCTCTCTCTGTAATAAATAAATTAAAAAAAATCTTAAGCGGGGCATGGTGGCACACGTCTTTAATCCCAGCACTCAGGAGGCAGAGGTGGGAGGATCACTGTGAGTTAGTTCAAGGCCACCCTGAAACCACATGGTGAATTCCAGGTCAGCCTGGACTAGAGTGAAAGCCTACCTTGAAAAACAAACAAAACAAAATAATAATAATAAACAAATAAAATCTTTTAAAAATAGCAGCTAGACGGTAGATTTTAAAGTTGGTTTTCAGCAAAGACAAGTGATTCTATGATTAGCAAAACATACACAATGAACTTACTATGTATGGTTTCTTTATCAGTTTAGTAGAAAATTTAGACAGTGCTATTGCCTTTCTGCATGAATTTGTATGTACTTGCATGTGTGAGTGCCTACAGCTGTGTCTAGGTGTATTTCAAGCCAAACAAGGGCAGTTCAAAATTTCCTCCAGCTGGACATAGTCGTGTTTATGTCCCATGTCTTCATTTATTCAATAATCAGGTTTAAGCTGAATTGTATTGTGTTTTCTACATCTTTCAAGTAGCAAGTTGATATGAAACTCCAGTGCTCATATAATATTGAGGAAATATATAAATTACTGCCCTGCGCAGCAATTACATATTTTACTATTTCTCCTAGTTTCATAAACATTTTAGCCATGTTTAAGTGGAAAGGCTGTATTCTCTAGGCTAATCTCTTCCTTTGTTGAGCTTCTGGCACTTTCCACAGTGACTTCCCACCAGAATCATTTTCACTCCCCCAGGGCAGACCTCTCCCCACCTTTCTACTGAGACAGGCACAGAGCCTGACTGCTGAGAGCTCCAGTTCTCAGCTCACCCACCTTTGCAGGCATTGTTTTAGAGGAAGGAGAGAGGCTGAGTTACAGGAGTTTCTTTCATTATCTTTGCCATTTCCATCACCCAACTGTCCTGACAGTTCATCTCTCATAGACAGCTGCCCCAGCTCTGCACAGATGACGTCACTGGACTGCAGCAGAGGTTTGAGTCCCACTCACTTCTACCTATGCCATGTCCAGGCAAGGCTGAACTGACTAGGACTGCACTATCAACTGTGTATAACACCCAGCTGTCCAGGTGCTTCCCCATTTCATCTTTCCATGCCCAGTAAAGCAGGTACAGATACTTTTCAATAGCTGGGGAGGATGGGTTGGTGCCACACCAAACTCTGAAGGTACTTAAGTCCTCTCTACAGCACCAGAGCATTTGCATAGAACCCTATGCACAACCTCCAGTATACACTAAATCTTCCCCCCGTTTCTTAAAATACCTAATCCAACACCAATATTACAGCAGCAGTGTCATGCTGATGATGAGGACAATATCTGTACAATTTTAGTGCAGATGTAATTGTTTTCTTTTTATTTTCCCAAATATTTTCAACCCAAGTTTAATCAGATCTGAAGATGTTGAACATAAGAATCCAGATGTCTTACTGTCCTAGTGTTTAACTCCACTTCAACTTACATAAGTATGAGGACTCAGAGAAGTTAAATGACATGCCAAATAGAGGAATGAATCATTGACCCAGGCATGGGGCCCCAGTGTTGGTGACCAGGAGTGGCTCACTTACCAGTTTCAGTTTCTCTGCCTTTTGAATATATTTCACATATCCTTCCAGCTCTGATAGGGTTATTCTCATTGTCTAAGCTTGGATTCTTAAGCATAAGAAGCTAACTCAAATCCTAAACAAAATGTTGCCTTAAAAAAATTACGTCCCCATTCTCAAATGCAAAATTAATGGTGGGAATCCAATTTTGCTCTTAATTTATGACAGCTAGCTTAAAATACACACCAGTTTTTAGAAATTATGTATTTCTAAAAGTTCTCTTTTGTAGAATTCTGTATAGTATACATTTTGCTAAAATAACCTTTTTCTTTTACACACTGTTAGTTTGGACTTGGAATACCCCCTGAAGATTCATATGTTGAAAGCATGGTCACAAGTTTGGAGAAACTTTAAAAAGTGGAACATCATTGGAAGAAATAAGTTTTGCCTTTGGGGTTAAGGCCCCTGCTCTCTGTCTTTGTTTTCTGGCCACCATAAGCTTTCCTCCACTAAGTCCTACCCTCATGACAAACTTTCTCACCACAGCGCTACGGAACAGCCCAACTAGTGGAATGTGGACTAAACATATGAAACCATGAGCCAAAATATGCCTTTCCTCCTTTTAAGTTGACTCTCTTACTCATTTGGTCACAATGACAGAAGGCTTACACACATTTATAAAAATAAAAATCTGCTGGGTGTGGTGGTGCGCGCCTTTAATCCCAGCGCTGGAGAGGCAGAGGTAGGAGGATCACCATGAGTTCAAGGCCACCCTGAGACTTCATAGTGAATTCTATGTCAGCCTGGGTTAGAGCAAAACCCTACCTTGAAAAACCAAAATAAATAAATAAATAAAATATAATAAAAATAAAAATCTGGAAAATCATATATATACTTATATATAGATATAGATGTATATGTGCATATAGATGAATGTATATGGAGATGCATCTGCATATCTGTGGTAGTTTGAATAGATGGCCCCCAATATATTCAGTTGTTTATTTGTAGTTTGCAGCTGTAGCCACCTGGCTGGAGGTGGTTTCACTGAGTAGATCTTAAGGTGTGATGGTGGTTTTCAGATTTCAATCTAAAGATATGCAAAGTGTGCCTAGCTGGAGTTCCTGAAGTGTGCTGTGTGGCTTTTGGCTTTTGGCTTGTGCTTCTCTCTCTCTGTTTGGACCTGTGAAGGCAGGCCAGCTTCTTCTGCCATTTATGGAACTTCCCTTGGATCTGTAAGCTTCAATAAATATCCCTTCCTCCATAACTGTGTCTGGTCTGAAAGGTCATCTCAGTGAACCTGAAGCTGTCTGCTATAATATCTATATATTTAATATAGGTATGTATGTCTATCTAACTATGTGTGTGTGTGTGTGTGTGTGTGTGTGTGTGTGTGTGTGTGTGCATTGAGAGAGAGAGTCAGTGATATTGCCATATTTGTCACATTTGATTCTTCCATGAACTTCTACAATTTCTACACTAAAATAACAAAGGACAATAACCTGAACATTAACAAACAAAAAGCCCTTTACCCCATATTGAAATATCCCTCCTACCTCCAACTGAGAGAGGCAGCAGAATGGAAAGTGAGGGTGGAGTTCCTGGAGATGGGTGTCAGTTTCTCAGGTTCCCAGTAGACTTTGATAAGGAGTATGGGGATGGAAAAGGTCTTGCTGAGGTCTGCCAGGACTTCCCTTGAGGACATCTGATGGCCTGAAAATAAGACAGCAGAGCCTGACTCTTCTCTTAATTATATGCTACCACCATCCCTTCTCCACAATTCTGAAATGCAAAGGCATAAAAATTAAAAATTAGAAGCTTAATACTAATGCTAATAAGCTAAAAACCTCATATTTAACCCATACAGGATGACAATATAGTTTCTTGCAGAAGTAGGTAGTCTAGAATGCCATATACTATGAATTACCTTCCTAAAGTTTAAATAATTCTGAATTCCAAAATATCTTAGTATGTCAGCTGAGAGTACAGTGACCTAAGCCAAGGAATCACAGTGCTTGAATCTCACAAGAAGCCTTTACTCAGTCTTGTACCTGTTTCTCTCTCCTTGCCTGCCTAAATGTCCCAGATGAGGTTTCTCCTGATGACCTACTCACCATGGATTTGTCAGTGGAGTACAGAGTTCAATCCTCGGAGAAAGAAAGTAGGAAAAAAGCCTTTGAGAAAAAAGCAAAGCTTTAAGACAAATAATGCCCTGCTTGTCAAATTAGAATTGTGCTGGTATGTTCTAATTTATCTGACTCTTCTCTTATGAATCACGTTCTCATGGAGAGTGCATGTATGTGGGCTGATGGAGTTGGCCATCTTGTTATAGGCAGGTGTTCTAACTTCAGTAAACATTCCAGGTGTGATTACATTCACTAGGATGCCAGCAAACAAATGGGGAAGAGAAATCACCTTAGGTATCCCAGCTTGGGCAAATGAGTCTCTTATATCAGATATTTATTTTTCACCTTCAGCACAAATAGTGTGAGAGAAGAATGATGCTAGTGAGGTTATCAATATAAGACAGGCTGTTCAAGGAGAGATAATCACCTAGTAGTTTTGTTCTGTAAGATTACGAACTCATCAGAACAGCTTCTGTGCAGCAGGATGGGCTCCTCCTTCACCTTGAGGGTTCATACTTTCTGCTGTCGGGAAATGTTTCTTTGCAGTAAGGAAAGGGCTACTTTAAAGTACTGAAACCAGCCAAGAGGACCACACTTTCAGAATAAGATTCCCATATCAATATATACAGTGAAATTTAGCAACATGATTTCTTAGGAGTGGGCTGGGTTCTATATGAATTTCAACCTCTGAAAAGGTAACAAGTGGAAAAAGAAATGACAAGGCCTTTGAGCTGCACCTCCTCCTTCAGGGTTGTGAATATCTTCTTTGGGCTAAGGATCTGTGAGTTGCAGAGCTGAGCTCAGATGAAGAGCATCACTGCAGAGCTCAAGGTTGTGCAAGAACAGAGTTGAGGACAGGGAGCTACAAAAGGGTGCGAGAAGACCAATGGAGAAACAAAAATATAAGAAGGCAAGGACCCTGTAGTTAGACAGGCCCCTGGAAAAATCTAGGCTCCAACAGGTGAAAGCTGTGTGGCCTAGAGCTATCATACAAACACATATCAAATAAAGACCTTCAGATTTGCCTAGCTGATGTGAGGACCAAATGGGATCCAGTATATGAAGATTTTGTGTGATTTCTTTGAATTTGGCATAGTGGCTCCTCACCACGGCTCTTTTCTACCTGGATTCAAAAGCAAGAGTATTATTGCTAACCAGGGCTACATAGCAAGGCCCTGTCTTAGAAAAAGTAAAACAGAAAGTTGAACAAAATATCAGGCAGATTAAGAACTCCATAAATGGGGGTGTAGGAGATGGTTCTATGGATAGTGCTTACTGTATAAGCACAAGGACCACGGTTCATATCTGCATCACCCACACAGATGCCAGTTGGACTCATTGGCCCATCTGTAATGCCAGAATAGTTTGAGTTCAAATGGGAGACCCTGTCTAAATAAATAAAGTGGAGAGCAATCGAGGATGACATGTGATGTCAATCTCTGGCCTCCATATTCCTGTGCACACATGTGCAATACAGTTATACAAACACACACATGCAGAAACAAAAAGTCTTCTACAAATGGGCTGGGAGATAGCTCACTTGGTAAAGTGCCCACCACACAAGCATGAGGACCTGAGTTCAGATTCCTAGCACCTGTATAAAAGCTGGGTGCAGTGGTGTGTACCTGTAATAATCCTAGCTCTGGGCAGGCAGAGATAGGAGGATACCTGTGGCTTCCTGGCTACTTGGCTAGTCAAATTGTTGAGCTCCAGGTTCAGTGAAGGACTTGTCTCAAAAATAAGCTGGAGAGCAATAGAGGAGTACACTGAACATTGACCTATGTCCTACATGCCTATGTGTATACACATGCGTAGCTCACACACAAAGAAAAATAGGACTTACAAATTATAATATTATTGTCACCCTTAGTATGCATGCCAATTTACACACCTCATTCCTATACTTTTCAGATTAAAGAAATGACAAGTCATAGTTTCAGACTCACTTTTTAGCTATCTTGCTATCATTCTGGTAGAAAACCTCACAATTAAAAACTAAAATAAAATGTCACTCTTTGAGTTTTTATTTTAACCAGCCCACAAAAATGTTTTTTATCTGCTTTTGCCCTTCAGAAACCCTGCAGCTGACGGCAGGGAAGGCAGACAAGCAGCCTTTAGATGTCTCAAATTCTTGAATTTTCCACCACTTATTAAAATTCCATCTTTCCCATTGCCTGATCCCACAGGCTCCCAACTGCAGACCCTATGGAGCAGAGCCTGTTCAGGTTTGATTCATTTATTCATCAAACACTTATTGTGTATCCCCTCCATGCTGGCACCGCACCAGGCTTTGCACCAGCTGGGTGGATAAAGTAGCATTTCTATTATCAGTGAGCTTACAGTTTAAGGTAGACACACATACACAAATTGTTATGGCGCAGGGGAGAAAATGCAATGAGGGGAACCTAACAGGAAATGGAGGGGAGAAGGTAGTATATTTGTAACTTTCTTGTTACTGTGACAAAATATCTGACACACACACACACAAAAAAAAAGAAAAAAAAAAAAACTTAAGGAAGGAAGAGTTTATTGTGGTTCTGACCTTGAGGGTACAGTCAATCGTGGTGTGAGTCACTGATTGCAGGAGGCTGAGGCAGTTAACCATGCTGTATCTGTAGCCAGGAGGCAGAGAGATGAATGTTACTGCTCAGCTCCTTTTCTCTGTTTTCTTTAGGCCAGAACCTCAGCCCATGGGATGATGCTAACCACAGTTAGGGTTGATTTTCCCACTCAATTTACTTCATCTAGAAATGCTCTCACAGACAAGCCTCTGGATTTGCCTCCCCTAGGAGATTCTAGATCCAATCAAGTTAACAACTAAGAGTAACCATCAGACATAGTTAGCTCCATATGGGCATGAGAGTGATGTCAAGAAAGAAAGATCCAGAAAGGAGGCTACCCAACACCAGGCTCAAAGGGGCAAAGTTTAGTACTTTTTCTAGGAACCTGACAATGCCGCTGTTCTCTCTCTTATTACCTAGCTAGTAGCACATACTTGTTAAGGGCCACACTTCATCCTTCAACCCTATTGACATCCTAAACCCCTATATCCAGAAGACTGCATTTGGACACGGGGCCTTTAAAGAGTAAGTGAAATGAGGTCTTATGGTGGGCCTTAATCTAATACCATGGGTGTTCAGGAGAGGAGATTAGGATATGGCACTTACAGAGGGACAAGATGTGACAACATAGGAAAAATGCCATCCAGAAGCCAATGAGAGATGTCTGTGAAGGAACCAACCCTGCCAATACCTTGAGTTTGGACTTTCATCCATGACTCCAGAGCTGCAAGAAAAGGTTCTGCTATTTCAGCTACTGGTACTTTGTCATAGCAGCTCTAGAAAAAGCCCAAAATATATTTGTTGAATGAATTAATTGCTGGTATTGGAATTGGAACCCCCTTCCTTATGACTAAATCAAGGAGTCCCTGCAGGCTACAGGGTTATTAGCTGTCATACCGTAAACACTCAAAGTGTATGGGTTTGCTGATAAACTTGGTATGTCTCTAAGGAACACTTGTGTTTTTTTCAAGATGGAAAGGTTTTCAAGATAGAAAGATTCATGATATAACTAGAAGAAGTAAGGATTATGAAAGAAACTAAGGTTCCCTAACCACCACTATGGAGTATCTTAGTGGGCTTGGAGCTTTCCAACAACTATTAAATTTAACTCTCACTTACAATCTGAGAAATGTATGTTAACACAGACATTTTACAAATAGTGGAACTGAGAATTAAGATAATTTTCATGGCTTCCTACATCTTATTGCACTTGATGTCTAAAATAATCAGTATTCAGACAGTGCTTTTTTAATTTCCTTGAATATTTTATGTCTGTTATGTCTCTGTCTCTTTTCAGCAGTTCTATGATCCAGAAAACATTAGTCACTCAACCAGTGTTATGTGTACGTGCTTAATTTATATTTACCAATCTCAATTCTGCTGTAGGAAATGGGAGCTAAGTGGAGAAGCTTGTAGCTCACAAGGCAAGTTGCAAGGCACATAAAGTAATGTGATATAGTGAGCCTTCTACGCTCATGGGGTTTGCACCCATGAGCCAACTGTTGGTCAAAAATATTTGAAAGATAGCAAACAGGAATAAACCCTTTCTTGACATTATTCCCTAAACATTATAGTATAACAACTAATTACATTTTACTAGATACTTTAAGTAACTAGAGATGACTCACAGTACACAGGAGAGCTGGTCATGGTCATGCATACCTGTAATCTTAGCACTTTAATGGAAGAAGCATGAGAATCATGAGGACAAAGCCAGCCTGAAATGCATAGCAAGACTCATTCTCTAAAATAATTAGTAAATTAATAAATAAGTAAACAAACCAAGGGCTAGGGATGTGACTTATTGATAGGGCATCTATCATGCACAAGGCCTTAGACTTCATCCCTTATACCACAAATTAAATAAATAAAATATATGAGAGGATTTGCATAGGTTATATACAAATACTGCAACATTTTGTATAAGGGTCTGGAGCACCTGTGGGTTTTCTTATCTGTAGTAATCCTGGTGCAAATCCTTTATGGACATTGAGGGATGATTATGTACATGTATTACACAAAGATAAAATGAATGAGGAGAACAACAGTGTGGCTGGGAAGTAATGAATGAAAAGATCCATTCATAAAGTACATGCCAGCTGCAGGCTGATGGTCCTCCATACCTTATGCTGGCAATGTGCATTATGGTCCTTTCATGGCTCTATGTATGCCATACCCAAGGAACACAGATAAAAGCACAGCTTCCCAGAGGACATGAGGCCAGCTATAATTCCTGTCTAGGAACACTTACTGTTCTTCCTGACATCTCTCCAATAGAGAACAAGGTAGTTTATTCCAGTTGCCATCTATCTGTCATATCCCATAGCAGACCATCATCCTAGTACTTGAAATCACACCCTCAGCACAGAATGTGCATGAAGGCATTAGAAGATGGATGGAGAGAGGACATGGATTAATTCAGCATTTCTGAGTGGCATGGTTCTTTCTCCCTACTGGCATTATAACCTAAGTGCTCTAACCTACTCACCTTTCCCATGCAACACAAAGAGCTTCTAAAATTGATCAAATACTTCTTAATTTTGTCCATGAGTGCTCCTGCTCATGACTCATTAGGTGGCCTGCCTGGAATTGTATTTGAGGCCACAGCTGCAAAAAGGTAATTTCCATACACAATACCCACCATAGTATATCTATATATTATAGGCCCTTTGTCCTCATGACCATATAGTTACAACCCCATGGGTACCTAGTGGAAAAAGATGTCTTTCTAAAAGAAGAGACTCCCTCTACCAAAAATGCCTCCCGTTTGAATTTTTGGTTCTATACAATGTCTAATTTTGGATATTCATTTGCATCAAAGATATATGAATCAATATTTTTTATTTATGATTATTATGATTATTAATAAGATGTTTTATATGTATACATCATGTGTTGGTACTCTCTTTTCCCTCCATTCCTGCCCCTATTCTTTTGGGAATGCTCCTCAGTGGGGTTGCAGTTGTTCCCCATGGGGTTGTGGTTTATGCATTGTGGGAGAAGCAGTCAGTTATTTTTAGGGGGAGGGAATGCTTCTGGGCATGATGTCTCAATCTGTGGCTATTACAATCTTTCCACCCCATCTTAAGCAAAATTACCTGAGCCGTGATGAGTGAGTTTTAAGTCTACTTCAGTGAGGAGCTCTTAGGAGCCTCTGGATCTCTGCTTTGGTAGGTGTTGAGTATCCTCAGGATCTTTCTCCTACACCATGGTGCTGATTATCAGGAACAGTATAGAAGAAGCACTCTTGCTCATCTCCTTAATTTCTCTGTGGATTCAGCTGTGGCGTGGCTGAAGTGTGAGGGGTAGTTTATCTCCTCTGGTCTTACTACCTTCTGAATAAGAAGAACAGATTCTCCAACAGAGAGTGAAGTCAGCATAGTTTAAATGGGATAAACATTATTAATTTAGGGAGATTTTGATGTATGTAATCCCTCTTTTAACCAAAAACTAGTGAGGGCTTGTCACTGGAGAACATAATCTTTATCTCCATAGGATTCTGATCTGGTTCCCAATTGCAGATATGGGCTCCTTTACACTGAGCAGATCTCTTAGCCAATCAGAAATTCTTGGCTACCCACTGAGGCTGTGTGCCACTATTGCACTGGTGTGTACATTATGCCAGGGTGTTTGCTTCTGGGTTGTTCACAGGGTGTTTGCTTCTGGGTTGTTCAGACTGTTGTTGGCCATTTTTTCTCTAATACCTCATGCAGCGCCTTCCTGTGCTAGACAGGATAACTGGGGACTGGCTTTCTTCTGAATTCCAGCCAGGTCTCTCCATGCTCTGTGTCAGCAGCATATGGTGTCTTCTGCAATAGGGTCTTAGCAATTACCTCAGGCAGGTAATCAAGTGCTTTGAGAGAAAACTGTCTTGATTTGGGATCTTGTAGGTCTCTCTGATCAACAGCTCAGTGTGTGTAGCAACCAATCTCTGATACTGGGAGTTACAGGTCAGTGACAGAAAAAAAAAAATTACTTTTAAGCTTAGGCTTCATCCTACCCTCACCAGAGCCCTTCTTTTCAGGTATTGGCCCCTTACTCCTATTGAGGGTTTATCTTTTAGGCTATCTCCAATCATAAATGTTTCTATGGTATCAACTCATTTTGGATTTAATTTGTATTTGTTTTCCCTCCTCTCTTTCACCTCCCCCCCCCAACTCTTCCATCCCTATTGTCTGGGCTCTGAGTTGCCTATCAGGTATGACAGCAACTTGAGCAGGTCTGGGTTAGGAAATGCAGGTAAGTGCCACCATGTGGTGTTTGTCTTTCTGTGATTATTATATGAGTTCACTGAATATGATCTGTTCCAAGTCTGCCCATTTTTCTACAAATTCCATTGTATCATTTTTTCTTAGTGCTGAGTAGAATTCCATTGTGTAAATGTACCACAGCTTCATTATCCATTCATCCAATGATGGGCATCTGGGTTGATTCCAGTTCTTAGCTATAATGAATTGAGCAGCTATAAACATGGTTGAGCAAATATCTTTGTATTGATGGATGGAACATTTAGGATAAATGCCCAGTAAGGGAATAACTGGGTCTCTTGGTAGTTCTATGTTCATCCTTTTCAGGAATGTCCAAATTGATTTCCAAAGAGATTGTACAAGTTTACATTCCCACCAACAGTGGATGAGGGTTCCTCTTTACCCTCATCCTTGCCAACATTTATCATTGTTAGATTTTTAAACATATTTTATTTATTTGAGAGAGAAAGAGGCAGGAGAGAGGGAAGAAAGAGAGAGAGAGAGAGAATGGGAATGCCAGGGCCTCCAGCCATTGCAAACAAACTCCAGATGCATGCATCCCCTAGTGCATCTGGCTTACGTGGGTCCTGGAGGATCGAACCGTGATCCTTTAGCTTTGCAGGCAAATACCTTAACCACTAAGCCCTGATTGTTAGATTTTTTAATGATTGCCAATCTTACTGTAGTAAGGTGGGATCTTATGGTTGTTTAAATTTGCATTTTCTAATGCTTAGGGATATTGAACATTTTCTTAAGTTTGTGTTAGCCATTTGTAATTGTTCCTCTGAGAACTCCCTATTAAGTTCTCTGCCCCACTTTTGGAGTGGGTTGTTTGAATTTTTTACTGTTTAGTTTTTTTGAGTTCTTTGTAGATTATAGATATTATGGTTCTGTCAGTTGTATAGCTAGCAAAGATTTTCTCCCATTCAGTAGGTAATCTGTTGACTCTGCCTATGGTGTGTTTGTCTGTGCAAAAGCTTTTTAGCTTCATAATATCCCATTAGTTGAGTTCTTATTTAATTTGAATCAATATTTAAGTCACAAGTATAGAGCAAAGTGTGTGATGAGGGTCCTTGCTCAATCTCTTCAGATTCATTTGTATCTACTGAAAGTGTAATTAAATCATCTGAATATATATGGATGATACTTTTGACCTCTGGCCTTTCTGAGGTTTATTATGTTGCACTGCTCCTGTACCTGGTATTTTTCCAATAAACTGTAGCCCCAAGTCTATGATTTCTAAAAGTCCTTGTTAATGTAGTGGATTGTAGGACAGCACATTGTGAATGCTGGATTAATTCACTAAACCCTTGGGAAGATATAATGTGTTATATTATATAACATTCACTTATAAAAGGACACAGGACAGTTCTACAAAATGTTTTCCTATCACTAAATGTGTGAACTTGGGCAAGCTGTTTTCCACATATGTAAAATAGGAGTCAAAGTTATCCTTGCATACAAGATAGTGACATAAGGTAGTCTACTAAACCCACAAACCCATGCAGCACATAGGAAACTCTTAGCTAGGACAGATGCTACTATTAATGTCAAAATGTACCTCAATTTGTCTGATAGCCTCTCAACATATCAACTTTCTCTCCATGTGTGTTGGTTTGATTCAGGTGTTCCCCATAAACTTATATGTTCTGAATGCTAGGTCCCCAGCTGGTGAAACTTTGAGAATTGGAGCCTCCTGGACAATTATTGGGGGTGGGCTTATGGGTATTATAGCCACCTTCTCCTTGCCAGTGTTTTGTACATTCTCTTGCTGCTGTTGTCCACCTGATGCTGGTCAGCAGCTGATGTCCACCCTCTGCTCATACCACATTTACCCTGCTATTATGGAGCTTCCCTATAAGCCAAAAGAAACCCTTTCCTCCCAAAAAGCGCTTTTTCTTAGGTATTTTATTCCAATAGCAAGACTCACTGCAACACCATGTCCCAAATTTTCCTTCTAGTTTGAATGTAGAACAGTTTCACTCCCCCTTGTTTTCTACTGTTAATTCATGCCCTTGGAACATCACCCAAGAAACTCATCAAGGGATTTTTAAAGAACTGAATTCCTCCTTATGGAAAATGCCAGTCCAGTTGTTAGTCATTCTTTTATCCACCTGGAGACAGAAGCACGTTTAAAAGTGCCATTGTTTCTGTATGTGCATACCTGCTTTCTTACATGGGACTTAGCTTCAGCTTTAACTCAGAAGATAAAACCTCTCAGTCTTGGGGCTCTGAAGTGAATCACATCTTCCATTTCTGGAATTGCAGAGCCACCTGAGTATAGATGCCAGGCCAGGGCTTCACAAGGAGCCAACTCACCACCCAGCCTTGTAAAACATGGGAAAGGACATAGGCAAGGGCTTCTTGGCAACAGGGTGCAGCTGTGGAGGAAACCAGTGAAAGCTGCCCTGGGGCATAGATCTTCAAGGATGCTTGCTTTATAAGGGAGACTATGCTTCTGCAAAATAGAGAAGAAGAAGGAGTAGAAGGAGGAGGAGGAAGCAGCTGCAGGGGAAGTCTTCAGGAAGAGACCTTGCCTGGATCACACCCTTAGATCATCACACCCTTAGATTTTGTTCAGTTTTTTTTTTTTTTTTTAACAAGGGAGCACAATTAACACAGATAAAGGAAAATAAGAAAAATTTGCTTACATGATATGTGATAGGTCCTGCTACAACCTCAGCTTTCTCCTCTCTAGTTATGCACTGACAGAATAAAGAACCTTAGATATCTACACAATCACAATATATTGCAGAAGGATCTAAAGGCAGAGAGGTCATGTGACTCACAAAGCAAGGAAGGGGTGAGGAACAAGGATCTCTGAGGGATTGAGAACTTCCCATCCCAGCTTGTTAGAAAGAGCTCTGTCCTCCAAGGTGGAGTTACTACAAATCCTTCAGATGACAACATTGTGTTTGCTTTGATGTTACAGCAAATTCTCACCTGTGCTTACAGAAGAGTTCAAAGGACCTGCCCTAGACTCCCAAGAGTGTATGGAAAAGATTCAGAATCAAATACAGAAAAACTCGCTCCCATCCACTGGCAGAAGTCACATGGCCTGAGGCCAGAAACATCTGCATTTCCACTAATATTTCTCTCTTCCTGTGCTGCCCAGATCTGAAATCCTCCTGAATCTGCATCTCTTGCTTGAGGCACTAGTGCTTTCCTGAGAGGGGTCAGTTCTTGAACTTGGGTTTGACTCACTTGTCTCCCTGGGTTCCAGGTGTATTGTCATCTTGCCTCTAAATGTTAGAATGATATCTTTCCAGAACTGTACATGTGGTTCACTGCTTAAGCCCTATAATCTTTATCTTTTGTTCAGGACAAAGTCAAAATTCCTACTTTCAGCATGGGTGGGACTATAGGATCTAGCATACAGATTTCAAGCTACAGGACATGCTAACACTAGCTTGGAGGTGGATTTTGATCAGCCTTTCATGGCCTAACAATTCAAATACTTCAACATAAAAGTGAACACACATTTAATTTATTCTGAAAAACAATTACACTTCATGCCTTAATAAATGCAGTTAATAACACAAGAAGTAAATAAAATGTGCTTGGTCAGTGAAATTGTCATAATTTGCATTATGTTGATCATAGGCCTGAATCAGCAGGGGCTGATAAATAGTATCTGCTGAGGGTGGGTAGGAGCTAGCCAGAGCTCCCATAGTCTGGACCTCTCCATTGTTGCATTTATTCACTTGGGTTCTCTATCAGGTTCCCCTAGAGGTACTCAGCTTTGTGACTCTTGGCAGTTGCCTCAATCCCCAACATTTATATTTCCTGTTTCTTGCCTCTCCGTTTCTTTTCTGCAGGTGTATGCTGTGTGTGGTGTGCATAAGAGTAGGTATGAGTGTATGTATGGATAGATGCATGGGCATGTGTGTGGAGGCCAGAAGTAGATATGAGATGTCTTACTCAACCACTCTACACCTTACTTTCTTAAAACAGGGTTTCTCACTGAACTCAGAGCTCATTGATTTGTCTAAATGAGCTAGCCAGCAAGCATTGTGATCTTAGAGTCTCTTCCTCCCCAGTACACAACCACATCCAGTATTTTACATGGGTGCTAGGAATCTGGGCACAGATCTTCATGCTTGTACAGCAAGCACTTTACCCATTGAGCATCTCTTCTGACCCCTTGACTCTCATATTTTTTTGAGACAAGCCCAACAGACTGCCTTTTTTTTAAATGGGAGAGTGAAGAGAGAAACAGAGAGAGAGAGAGAGAGAAAGAAAGAAAGAAAGAAAGAAAGAAAGAAAGAAAGAAAGAAAGAAAGAAAGAAAAGAGAAAGTGAGAGAAAGAATGGGTGTGCCAGGGCCTCTAGCCACTGCAAATTCCAGATGTGTGCACCCCCTTGTGCACATGTGACCTTGTGCACATGTGACCTTGTGCACTTGCATCACTGTGACTTACATGGGACCTGGCGAGTCAAATGTGAATCTTTCAGCTTCACAGGCAAGCACCTTAACTGCTAAGCCATCCCTCCAGCCCTACTCTTATTTTTGAGCAGCATCTACCTTCTGCATGTTTTTCCACCATGAACCTGGGCCTTGCTCATTCATTAGCTCTGACTGTGGATATGTCCTGATGCTGACACCACTGAGGAATAGCATGACAAACCACCCTAGCCAGCAATGATGTCTTTGTTGTCTTTCTAGGTAATAACAGCATGTGGCCCAGTGAGATCATGAACAAAGACTCATCAAGCATACTGAGAAATGACCTAATCCCGGTGTTGCACTTACCATCTTATTGCTGGGATAAAGCACCTGACCAAGAGCAGCTGATGGGAGGAAAGTTTTTATTTTGGCTTAGAGTCTGGAGGGGAAGCTCCATGATGACAGGGAAAAGCATGGCATGAGCAGAGGCTGGACATCACCTCTGCCACAGTAGGTGGAAAACAGCACCAGGAGAGTAAGCTAAACTGGCAAGAGGGAACTGGACAAAACCTGCCCCAAACAACACACCTCCTCCAGAAAGGTTCTACCTTCCAAATTTACCTCAGCTAGGTACCAAACATTCAGAACATGTGAGTTTATGGGGGACATTTGATTCAAACCATTGTATCCCACCTCTGACTACCATAAATTTATGTTCATTCATGGTATAAAATGCATACATTCAATCCAACTTTAAAAGAACTCTATGAATTTTTTAATATTCATTTATTTATTTGAGAAAGAGGAAAAAAAGAGGCAGAGAGAGAGAGAGAGAGAGAGAGAGAGAGAGAGAGAAAGAAAGAAGAAGAAGAAAGAAAGAAAGAAAGAAAGAAAGAAAGAAAGAAAGAAAGAAAGAGAGAAAGAACAGGTGCACCTGGGCCCCTAGGCACTGCAAATGAACTCCAGACACATGTGCCACCTTGTGCACCTGGCTTACATGGGTACTGGGGAATCGAACCTGGGTCCTTAGGCTTTGCAGGTCAGAGCCTTAACTGCTAAGCCATCCCTCTAGCCCAAGTTCTTTTTTTAAATGAATCCTAACACTGTTCAAGTATCCTATAATCCAAGGTTTCTTAACTGTGAGATTGTGAAACAACAATAGCAACAACAAAAAAAATAATGGCACAATGAGTAACATTTACCCTGGAAAATATGGCATTGGGCAAAGCAGGGGAAAATTGAACCAATTCAAGATACAAATCAAACAGGTCAAAAATCAAATCTTGTATCTCTAAATCCAATATCTGTAACCATTGATGAAGTCTCTGGGGTTCTAATTACACCCCTCCAGCTAGGCTGCCCACGGATCCAGAAAAGACTCTATCCTGAGCTCGCAGCTGTCCTTGGTGGCCATTCTCAGGTCTACACTGCAAAACATGGTTCATCCTCATGGCTCCATTGCCAGATGCATGTGAAGTTCTATTTATATAAATGTAATCCAATCCATATACACAGAGTTGAGTGGTGACCAAAGCCAAGGTGGGGGTGGGGGGAAAATTCTAAAGTGCTATGAAGAATCCATGGGGGATAGTAGACATGTTCCACATCATGACTCCTGGGGACCTCATGGGTATATTCCCCTGTCAGAGCTCATTGAATTGCATACTTTAAATACTTATAATACACTGAGAAAAAATGTTCCCTCAATAAATTTGAAAAAAATTTAATAAAATGTATCCCTTATGATGTTCAGTAATAGTTAATGGTAACAAATAAGATTCTGCATGTTGTAGTCATCTTCACGTTGATGAGATGAACTTCTAAACCAGAAACAGTTTATAGGAGGAATGGACTTTATTTCAGGATTACAGATCCAAGGGAAGTTCCATAATGGCAAAGAAAGAAAAACTACCACCAACACTACCAAAAGCAAGCTCACTCTAGGAACCCTAGGCAAAGCTCTAACACTCTGCATAACTTTTGCTGGAATTCTAGATCTACACCAAAATACACCTTAGGGCTGGAGCCAAGGATTCACCCATAGTGATATCTGTTCTAGCCAGGCACCTGGAAATCTAAGAAGCTTTAATAAAATTGAATCTATTGGGGGTACGTCCGTTCGAATTACCACACTACCCTTGCTTTGCATTTCTTGCAATAATTCTTAATTTAAAATAAAGAAAAGAATAATCTCAAGACGATTGAAATATGGAAGAATTATATAACATTACTCTCCACACCAATTATTTGACCTTTCACCATGCAACCTTAAGCAAATCCACTGTAATTTTAAATTTAATACAATAGTGTTTTTACACATATAATGTGTACAATGAAGCCATACATGTGAGGAATATTATTCAATGCTTACAAAATGCTTTAGTTGATGACTGGACAGGAAGAGAAAGAAAACAGATAAGGGGTGAGCCAATGCCCCAGTTGTTAGCTGGCTGTGTTGGATAAGTGGCCCTAGGGCATAGAAAGGAGGTCTCCATCAAGTAGCACATCTTACCTGATGAATATGGCTCCTCACTAAACTTAACTCTTGTTTTCTGTCCCTCATGCTTGCATGGACCTGAGAAGATTCCCTGTCTTGGTATGTATGCCTGGAAAACACTAGCATAATTCTTTGCTCTCCAGATTCCAATCTTTCTTGAGTGTTCCATACTCAGGGTTTTTCTAAAAGGGACAAGGAGCAAAGAATTCATAGTAAGCAATAAATGGGAAAAGTGGGAGGGGGAGTTGAAGTGGCATCATCTTTTATCTTAATACCAAATACAAATTCCTATCTTCCACAGTCAACTCTTGAACTCACTCAGCAATCTCATTCGACTCTTCCATCATTATCTTAATAGGCATCTACCTACCATTTACTAAAATGCAGTAAGAGAGGTGATCATTTTTCTAAAGATAAAAATGACACCTCTATTCTTCTTCTTTCTCTTTTAAAGTTGATTCTAGACTACTATTTTAACTCTGGCTCTCTTTGGATTATTAAGATGGGTCTGTCTGGTAGCTTTGTCTATAAAGGTTGGGGAGACAAGGAGTTAAATCATCAAGGAAAGAATTTGACCATTGCAGACCTAGATGCCTGGTAGTTTGGTGCAAATGAAAACAGCAAGTTTCTTTTAGCTTCAATTATCTGTGTAATTACCTCATTACAGATAGATACAGGCTCAGAATCTCAAGAAAGGCAGTTTTTCTCCCTTCTCAATCCATCAGTGTTACAGGCAGCAACATTTATTGTATGCCAACTGTATGTAGCCTCTGTGAATTAAACACTGAGAGGCACATGAGAGATATATAATAGATGCTACTCATGAATCCCTTATGCCATAACTATAGAAACAGGATCATTAGAATGCCCAATTTGTTTTAGTATTATAAGATTTCAATGAAGTAACAGCACATGACTGCTGTTAGCCAGCAAACATTTGATGGACAATGGACGCCCTGCCAGGCCTTCGACATTAGTCCACCAATCCTCATGAACATTGAGACACCTTAACCATCTAAAATAATTCTGCTTCCTGAGCTGAGAACTTATTGTTCAAGGATTTGAAACACAGGAAGAAATTGGTATGTGTGTTTTTTAATTGGGTCATCCATTGCAGACCAGGTGAATATTTATCTTTCTTACTTTTGTGCTTTATATCTTTCTCAGATAAGAGACATGATGGGTCTGTATTGATGTTCAGTTGTAACCTCTTTGGTGTCTTCCATAAGATATGGAGGGACAATTGTCATGCATTTCAGTAATGAAAGCATACAGAGTAACCCAGAAGAAACAGTAGACAAAGAGAGTATATTGATTACCTTCCTTTTGCCCAGACAAAACTGCAAAAAGCAGGAACAATTTATAGGAGGAAAGGGCTAATTTCAGCTTAAATCTCAAGGGAAAGTTTCATTATAGCAGGGCAGAGGCTGGGCATCACATCTTGCTATAGCAGCTAAGAGGAAGCAGCAAGATTGAGCAACTCTGTCTAGGCATACTTAGGCTATAATACCCCAAGGACCTCCCCTAGTGACACAGCTCTAGCAAGGCTCCACATCCCAGATTGCCATCAGATGTGAATTGATTATGAGGCTTAATTACAAACACATTAAGCTATGGGCAACATTTCATATTCATACTACCACAGAGGGTTTGGCGAAAGAGATATCTAAGGTTAGATTTGTGATTTGATCCACCTTCTGGAAAGGAGAACACCAACTTTCCTTTACCAATATCCCTATCTGTTGATACCATTTGCTGCCTTAGAGCAGGAAAAATCACATGGTATCAGATATGTAGATTTGTTTCCTCCAAGATTATTCTCCAACACAAACATTGATATACTAGTTATACTAAGACGTGTTGTCCATTGGTTCTACTGACCTACTGAGCATGGTCAAGGCCTTCTCTTGCTATATGTTAACTTGTGCAGGCTTCTAGGAAAAAGATGGAGTAAAATTAGTTTATCAAAATGTCAGAGTTTATTCCAATGCAGGCATTTTACTGTAAGAATCATTTTATCACCAAGACCTGAAAACATAAATGTTGGCTTTTGGGACTGTTTTGAGTATGTTGACCAGTTATCCTGGGAGCTCTTCCTTGCTGCATCATGAACCTTCTCATTGCTTTTTACTCATGGAAGTCGCAATAGCTACCATTTGTCTGTTCTTAGGAGACCTTCAACATTATTAGTATGGTTATCTCAGCTGCTAATTCCATATTTGAACTTTCAAAGGATAATTTTGTTTCTCTTCTTTCAAAATTTGTAAGATATCATCATAGAATCCTTGTTTCTCAAACACAAGAAATAAAAATATCTTTGAGGAATTCAAAAACCTAAACAATAAAAAGTCAAACGACCCACTGATAAAATGGGGCAGAGAACTGAACAGGAATTTCTCAGAGGAAGAAATACAAACAGCAAGCACACTAAAAATGTTCAAGGAAATGCAAATTAAAACAACTATGAGTTTCCACCTTACCTGAGTAAGGATAGCAAACATTAAAAAATCTAATGACAACAAATGCTGGTGAGGTTGTGGAGAAATAGGAACCCTCATTCACTGTTGGTGAGAGTGCAAGCTGGTACAACACTATGGAAAGAAATAAGCATACTCTGAAAAGGATGACTATAGAGCTACTAACAGACCCAATTATTCCCTTACTGGGCATTTACCCTAAAAGCTCCAAACTTTAGCTCAGAGATATTTGTTCAACCATGTTTATATCTGCTCAATTCATAATAGCTTAGAGCTGGAGTCAACACAGATGTCCATCATTAGACAAAGGGATAACCAAGATGTGGTATATGTATATGATGGAATTCTATGCAGCAGAAAGGAAAAATAACACAATAAAATTTAAAGAAAAATGGTCAAACTTGGAACAAATCATTCTCAGCAAACTCACCCAATCACAGAGAGATAATTGTTGCATGGTCTCCCTTATCTGTGGCTCCTAACCTGATTCTACCTGTGATGTTGACATACCTAATAAACATCTCAAGGTCCAGACAATAGGTATGGTGGGGTGGGAAGGGAGTCTTAGGGAGGGAGGGGAGACAAAAAACTGGACCCAAATGGAAATGATACCATAAAATCATACATCCTGAAAGGCATACTAATAAGGCAAACCTTCATTAGTTGCTAAGAGAGAATATCTGATTCACAGGGGCCTGCAGAGGATATGGTAAAGACTATCCTCAATCTTCTCCTGTTTCTGTCTCTCTCTTTCTCTTTTACATTACCTATATTTTTCTTCATTCTTCACCCTTGGCACTGACCTGTAACTCCCAGTTCCCGTATGTGGGTATCATCCACAATGAGATGTTGATCAGACAGACTTACAAGGTTTACCAAAAGAAGAAATAATTCTGTCAGAGTACTTAATGACCCACCAAACATTAATGGTAAGACCCTACTGCCTAAGACACCATATGCTATTGGGACAGAACATAGAATGGCCTGGCTGAAAACTGGAAGAGAGTCAATCCCCAGACAGTTGGCTTGTCTAGTGCCAGAGGGTATTACATGAGCAACTAGGGGGAAAATGACCAACATCTGTCTAAGCAACTTGTGGTCTAAGCTATTCAGCAGCAATCAGTCTGATGTGATGCTCACATAAGTGCAATAGTGGCACATAACCATGGTGGGTTAAAAACTGCTCTTTATTTAGCTAACAGATCTGCTCAGTGGAATGGAGCCCATACCTGGAATTGGGAATCAAAGCAGAACCATATCCAAAAACGAGCCCTCCCTCCAATATCAAGCTCCTACCAGTAGTGGGCTACAAGAGGGCCTACACCTATTAAATTATCTCTAAAATAATAATGGGTATCCATGTATCTTGCACTGACCTCACTCTCCATTGTAGAATTTGCTTCTCTTTTTTGGATGGATGCAGAGCCTGAGGAAAGGAATCAGCCCATCTCACCCCACCAGGGCACCAGCTGAAACCATATAGTTAGTGTGGGGTAATGAGCAAGAGCTCTTTCTCGGTGAACTTGGTATCAGCATAAGGGTGAAGGAGATGGACACAGAGAACACTCAACTCCTACCAAATCAGATATCCAGAGACACAGAGACTCCCAAGACCTTGTCACTGAAATAAACCTAAAATGAACCCAACATGGCTCAGGGAAATTCGCAGAAGAGGGGGCGGAAAGATTGTGAGAGCCATAAGTTGGGTCATTGTACACAAAGACATTGTGATTCCCTCATAACTGATGGCCATCCCCACAATGCAACATCCACAATCATCATAGGGGGATGACAGGGAGAAGGCTAACAATGGTACCATCCTGGCTATATACACACTATATACATAACTAATAATTTAAAAAAAGTTACAAAGAAAAAACATATCTTGGGCTGGGGATGTGGCTCAGTGTATAGAATGTCTTCTAGCATTCAAAAAGCCCTGAGTTTGATCCACAGCACCATGCAGGTACAGTGGTACATACCTGTAATGATAGCACTCAAGGGTTGCAGGCAAGAGGATTAGAAGTCCGAGGTCACTGTCAGCTGCGTAATGGGTTAGGGGCCAGCCTGTTATATATGAAACTATCTCAACACACACACGCGTGCGCGCACACACAGCACACACACACACACACACACACACATTGTATATTTATTCTGTAAAAGATATGATTATATCTGGAACTTCAAAGTGGCAAATAGAATAAGCACAACTGGAAGAAAACAAGGTTACAATAGAGAATGGTGAATGTGGAAAACTGTGTGAACTTAAAAAATTTACTGCTGGTCAGTCACATGCACTGTGGACAGTTGGCTGACTCTGCTGCCGCTCTAAACTGCTGACAAATGAACTGTTCTGACTTGGGTGGCTGCTGCTTACTTGTTTGTTTGTAGGGGGTGAGGGGGGATGGTGCTCTCTTGCTCCTAAAGTAACTCCTACTTATCTGTGCTCTGTAACTAACTGAAATAAACTCCTTGCTGCTTTGCAAAACTGGAAAAAGAATGTGCTACTATCTATTCCTGGGTTAGTTCTGACCATGCTATGACACACTAGGCTTTTTGTCCACAGTCACTTTGTGGTGGTTTAGGAATTGAGATGTTCTTTGTCCACTTTTTGAGTTCTAAGTAGCTATATATCTTAGCTCTTTCAATATCTTTTATGAAATTATAGAAAGAACATGCAAGGAAAAGATGACAGGAAGGAATGAAAGAAGAAAGGGAGAAAGGGAAGAAAAACATTGCACTTACAGGGTTGGAGAAATGGCTTAGTGGTTAAGACGTTTGTTTGCCTGAGAAGCCAAAGAACCCAGGTTTGATTCCCAGGACTTACAAATGCCAGATACATAAAGGGCACATGCATCTGGAGTTTGTTTGCAGTGGCTAGAGGCCCTGGTGAGCCTATCCTCTCTCTGTCTGTCTCCTCTCTCTCTCTCTCTCTCTCTCTCTCTCTCTCTTCTTGCAAATAAATAAAATTTTAAAAATGCACTTACAATTAGAAGTCAAGATATAGTTCCTGACTATGCCACTGAACACCTGAATTATTTGGACAAAATATTATTCTTACCTTTCAAAACTTCTATTTTTTTATTAATTAGTTTTGTACTCACTGAATACAGTCAATTTGGTACCATTGTTAGGCTCATCCATGTCCTACCCCCTCCCCCATGGCCCCTCCTTGTTGAGGAATATGGGTCATGCATTCTGGAGTTAGCCCACAGTTATGGGTAGGATAAATGTCTCTGCATATCATGAGCCAGCATGTGGCTATGACATTCTTTTCCTACTTTTCCTATTTTTTTAATCCATGGTATAAGAAAAATATATTGTAGCTGGATAAGGCTGGATAGTAAGTATGTATATAAGGGGTGTGTAAAACAGAGCAGTAATTTAAAATAAAAGTTAATCAAATCATTAAAATGCAACTAAAATTTCAACTCCAGCCATGACTGGAACTCCACGTCCACACACACATTACATGAGACACACACTGTCAGAACACTCATTTGTATCACTATTAGTCAGGTCCTTGTCCCTTACTAGATTAGAAGTTCCTTAATGACAGCTGTCAGTCCACACTAACTGATAAACTTTCAGACTCAGCATATGAGGAAGTCTTTAACTATATATATATATATATATATATATATATATATATATATATGTATATATA
The DNA here is from genome assembly GCA_036346955.1 of Dipus sagitta. Classification (NCBI taxonomy): domain Eukaryota; kingdom Metazoa; phylum Chordata; class Mammalia; order Rodentia; family Dipodidae; genus Dipus; species Dipus sagitta. The sequence goes on from CM070781.1 coordinate 12,717,003, forward strand.
TATATATATATAGTTAATGAATGTATACCATCAAACTCTCCAACCTAACTCAGAAATAGAAGGTTTCATGATTATGAAATGTCTTCACCATAATAAACAACGTTTTTTCATTCCCAAGTTCCAGAAGATTTTGAATTTTCCATCTTGGATTTCCAGATGTAACTACAGTCTACCAGGGCAGCTCTCCCATGTAAAATCACACATGTAGAGTCTTTGTTGCTAAGGAACAGAATGTCTACTTGTTCAGTACCCATTATTCCAGATGCTTGAGACCAGAAGCACTTTGGATTTCTGATTTTGGTGAGAATGTTTGTGCCTACTTATGAGATATCTTGGGCATGAGAGCCAGAGACTAAACATAAAATTCATTTCTATTAGAATATATCTTATATAGAGAGCCTGGAGGTAAGTTTAGGAAACAATGTCACAGCTTCTGAGTGCTGATTATGACCATCCCATCAGGCCAGGTATGGAACCTTCCACTAATTAAGTCACTTTACACCTTGAAATGTTTCTGATTTTGGAAAATGTTGGATTTTATATTTTTGGACTAAGAATACTGGCTAATAATTCAAGAGACCAAGGAATTATATCCATGGGGATAGTAGTTACTCCCAAAATGGAACAAGAGTGGTAGGAAAGAAGATAGAAATTAGCTAGTAATTCAAGTCTTCATGATGAGATCTATAATTTCCATGTGACAGATTTAAAGAGATACATGACCACAGTTGTACAAACATATAAGGAAAAGTAAGAGATATTAAGTTTCAAACAGTCCCTTTGACTCTGATCTTCTACTCTGAGGCAAGAACAATTCATGTAAATGATCTTCTAAGCCATGTCGGCACTATATTGAATGTTCCAGTGTTCTTCAATGCCATAAGGATAAAACATAGACTCTTCAACATGCATTGCAGGACTTTTTTTTTTTTTATTAGTCAGTTCTGTATTCAGCAAATAGTCAGTTTGGTACCATTATTAGGCTCATCCGTGACCTACCCCCTCCCCTTGGCCCCTCCTTGTTGAGGTATATGGGTCTTGCATTGTGGAGTTAGCCCACAGTTATGGGTAAGCTAAATGTCTCTGCATATCATGACCCAACATGTGACTCTGACATTCTTTCCGCCCCCTCTTCCGCGAAATTTCCCCTGAGCCATGTTGGGTTCATTTTTGGTCTGCTTCAGTGATGAGGTGTTGGGGGCCTCTGAGGCTCTGGCTCTCTGATTTGGTGGGAGTTGATTTTTCTCTGTGCTGATCTCTTTCCCCCTTGTGCTGGTGTCTGGTTCATCAGGAAAACAGCCCCCAGGACTTTTTAATATACTGTTTCTGTAACTACTTCTTTCTTTATAAAGTTTCTTCAAACCCTTGATCAGATATCTTTAAGAGAAAAAATATTTTTAGAATGCTTATACATACTACTGTGTTAAAACATTGTTTTATAGCAAAGCATGCACTAAAATAAAATGAAATAGATAATTTATATGAGCAGCTGTGATCTAGAAAGCCACAAACTAGTTTTGAAAGAGACTATTATACCACTACAGCTGAAGACTTCAACAACTTTCTAGTCTTTCAACCAAACAGAAAATAAGTAATATATAGAAGGACTCCACAACACAGCCAAACAATAAAATATACTGTTATAAGACATGTCACCCAATAACAGAATATTCATTCTCTTCAATTACTAAGGGAACAAATACACGTTAATCCTTGGCCATTTAGAAAATCCTCATCTGGGTTGGAGAAATGGCTCAAGAGTTAAGGTGCTTGCCTGCAAAACCCAATGACTTGAGTTCAGTTCCTCAGAATCCAGGCAAGCTATATGCACATGGTGGCACATGCATCTGAAGTTCAACAGCAGTGGGCGGAGGCCTTGGCATACCCATATTCTCTCTCCCTCTCTCTCTCTCTCTCTCTCTCTCTCTCTCTCTCTCTCTCATAAATAAATAAATAAATAACAATAAGATATTTTTAAAAACATCAACTGTCTAAGGCTCTAAGTTTGATCCCCACAACCTCAGAAAACTAAACCAAACAAACAAAAGAAAAGCTCAACATACCTAAAGAAATGAAATTCTGTTGAATGTGTCCCCTAACAGCAATATGAAAAAACAAAAAATCAATAGTAGAAATAGAAATGGAGGAATCCCCAAAACTTGAAGACTTACCAACATACTTTTAAGTAATCCACAAGTCAAAGAAGTCATTGTGGTAAAAATAAAAAATATATAAAATTGAATAAACATAAAAATCCAGCACACAGCTAAGCTATGCAGAAAGGGAAATATATAGCACTACATAGAAGGAAGGCACATAAAACCAAAACCCAGAGATTAAAAATAGATACAATAGGGGTTGGGGATGTAGCTCAGTTGACGTAGTATTTGTCTAGTATGCATGAAGCCCTGGGGGTTTGGTCTCCAACACTGAATAAACTAAGTGTAGTGGCACACATTTACAATCCCAGCACTCAGAAGGTAGAGGCAAGAGAATCAGAAGTTGAAGGACATTTTCAGTTAGGATAAAATATAAGCATATTGAACATGCATATCTATATTAACACATAGGGCTGACAAAATTAAAAGGTGCTGATATTTTTTTATTTATTTTTAAATTTTTTAATATTTTTATATTTATTTTCTTTATTAATTAGTTTTGTATTCAGCAAATACAGTCAGTTTGGCACCATTATTAGGCTAATCCATTGGGTCATGGTATGCAGAGACATTTATCTTACCCATAACTGTGGGCTAACTCCACAATGCATGACCCATATACCTCAACAAGGAGGGGCCAATGGGAGGTGCTGATATTTTATGATAGAATTTTGTTATTGTTTTTCTTTTTCGAGGTGGAGTCTCACTTTAGCCCAGGCTGACCTGGAATTCACTATGTATTCTCAAGGTGGACTCAAGCTCATGGTGATCCTCCAACCTGTACCTCCCGAGTGCTGCGATTAAAGGTGTGTACCACCACACCCAGTTTATGATAGAATTTTCTAAAGAGGAAATGTTGGGTGTAAATCAAACAAAGCCGGAGTGGAATTGTGTAATGAAAACCATACAGTGCTAAAGAAGTAACTAAAGAAAGATTAGATCAGTGGAGAAACAACACCTTCATGGGATGTAGGGCCAATATATTAACGCTTCTCAAACTTATATACAAACTTAACAACATTCTACCAATACTTCAGCAATGTGTTCGTATACACAGAAAAGTCCCTCTACATTTTATATGGAAAAGCAAATGAACTAACATAGTTAAAGCTATTTGTGAAACAAGAGTAAAATGAATCTTAGAGTTCAGCAGGTCTGTAATCCAAGCCCTTGGAAGACTGAGGGAAGAGAATCACAAGTTCAAGGTGAACCTGGAATATTTATCAAGATCTTAGCTCTAAAACTGTACAATAGTAACAATAATATCATGCTTTCAAAAGATTGGTCTCAGCACTTATTAGATAAATACAAACAAGGTTGTAATGACGGTATAAGGATAGATACATATATCTATGGAACATAATAGGAAACCCAAAAATAGACTGATATACATTTCACAAGTAACTTATTTAAAAAGGAAGAAAGACAGTTTTATCAACAAATGGTGTTAAAATGATTGGACATGCATAAATAGGCAAAAATACTATCTTCCATCTAAGTTGCAGTCTTACACAAAATCTAACTCATTTCTTACAGGATAAAATAAGAAACTGTTCAACTTAAAAAAATCTTTTAGGAGAACATCTTTCTTAGGGTTAGTAAAATAATTCTTAGACTTTATAACAAAAGCACAGTCCATAAGAGGAAATATGGTTAATAACACTTCATCAAAACTAAAGTCTTTTGCTCTGTGGAAAACTGTGTTTTGTGGGTGAAAAGATCAGCTAAATAATGGGAGAGTATATTTACAAATCACATATAGATGATGAATTAACATCTAGAGTATGCAAAGTATTTGAAAGTCTCAACAGTAGAAAAGCCCCCAAATGAACATGTATAAAACACATGGAGACATTTCACTAAAGAAGATATACTGTAGAAAATATGCACAGTCAAAGAGGCCCTTCATCATTAGCCAATAGGGCAAGGTACAGGAAAATTACATGCAATTTCTCAAATTGAAATTTAAAAACAGCTATACTAATGATGAGCAAGGATGCTATGGTGGTTTGATTGTGAAATGACCCCCATAGTCCTGCTTAAATACTTTGTTCCCAGTTAGTGGCATAGTTCTGGAAGTCTCTGCAACCTTTAGGAGCCTTTAGGAAGCCTTTATTAGAGGAAGTGTTGCCACTGGAGGAATGCCTTAAGGGATTATAGCCTGGCCCCACAAGCTGTTCTCTCTGTACTTTCTCCCTGCTGATGTGATAATATGACACTTTCTCTGCCATGATGGACTTTACTCACTCAAACGTAAGCCAAAACAAACTCTTTCCTTTCTTAAGTTGCTTCTGGTCAGGTATTTTTTCTCAGCAGGAAGAAAGTAACTGAAAACAGAGGCAGAGAACAGGATCAGTGATATATCTCCGGATGGAATGTAACACTACATAAACAGTCCAGAAACTTGTTACAAGCTAAATGTGCAGCTGCTATACAATTTGGTACTTGCATTCCTGGGTATTTATCCAAGAGTAATGAAGATTTGTCCTCGCAAATGTGTGCATGTTAAGAGCAGCTTCCTCTGTAATACCCTACAATGGAGCAACCCTGAGAGCTTCAGTTGGTAAATGGTTAAACAGACTGTTACACTCATATATTAGATACCACTGAGCAATAGAAAGACAAACTATTGACAAATGGAAACATAGGTTAGTCTGGAAAGGTCACACTGTATAATTCCATCTCTGCAATATTTATTTATTTACTTCTTGGTTTTTTGTTTTTTTTTTGAGGTAGGGTCTCACTCTAGCCTAAGCTGCCCTGAGTTCACTTGAACTCATGGCGAGTCTCCTACCTCTGCCTCCCGAGTGCTGAAATTAAAGGTGTGCACCACCACACCCAGCTCTGCAATGTTCTTTATATGACTAATGACACCAATGGAGAGCAAAGAAGTGATTCTCAAGAGCTATGGGTAATATGAATGGGCATAATCATAAAAATCAAACATGAGGAAACAATTGTATGTTGACTGTTTAAATGTCAAGATCTTTATTATGACATTCTACCATAGTTTTACAAAGCACTGTTACTATAGGACAATAGATAAGGGCATACAGGAGCTCTCTGTATGATTTCTTACAACTATGTGTCAATCTATAGATATCTCAAAATTAACACATTAATTTAAAACATTTGATTACTTCAAACTCTATATGCAAAATATCCATAAAATCAAAGCAGAGTAAGTCAAAGAAAGCCATAGAGCATATCATAGCCAGCTGTTTGCTGAAAATAAGAGATCAAGAATACAACTTAAAAGCAGCCAGAGGAAATAAAGGCCCACTGAAACACTGTATGAGTCAACGCTAGCATCACATCCAAGACGAGGAATCTTAAAGTCAGTGAAATGGCATGTATTTGAAGAGGGGGAAATAAGAATCTGCTAATAGAGGATTCTCTTCAGGAAGTGATAGTGTCTTAGAGTTTTATATTGGCCCTATTTAATCTTTGTTCCCAGATGTTATAGGATGGGACATCCCCCTTCAACCTTGAATGCTAGAAGAGGTAGACCCATGACTAAATTTGAACCAATAGGTATGGCAAAATATGGCAGGTTTTAATTCCCAGAATTAGGATGCTGTGTGTATGTGAGTACATATGCATGTAAATGGATATATATGGACACACACACACACACACACACACACACACACATTTGTTTTGCTGGCATGTGTGCCAAAGACTGTCCTTGCTGGCTTTGAAGAAGCAAACTGCCATTGGAAAAATATCTTTAGAGAGTATCAATGCCAGGGAACTTCCAACAGCTTCTGGGGAGCCAGAACCTCAGCCCTCCATCCTTCAGCCCTGCATCTCTCAGCCTCAAGTTTATCAGCACCACATCCACCAGCGCCACACCCCTCAATCTCACATTCCTTGGCGCTGCACTCCTCAACCCAGAATCCTTCATTCCCACATCCCCTGGCCCCACATCCCTCAGTCTTACCTCCCTCAGCCCCTCATCCTTCATTGTCATATCCCTCAGCCCAGAATCCTTCAGCCCCACATTCCTCAGTCCCGCATCCTTAGGGAACTACATTGTGCCACTTATCATTTACATGAGCTGTAAGCCTGTTTCCCAAAAGGAATGTAAGTACTTGTATGCCAACCAGAATCTCAGTTGCAGCTTTTGAATCCCACAGTAGAGCACACAAGCAAGTCACGCTCAGATCCAGATCCACGAAATCTGTAAGGTAATAAATTTGAGTTTTTCTAAATATAGTGCTGTGGCAATTTCTTCCACAGGGGTACTTAGTCCATATCAAGACATTTGACTGGAAACATTTTTTTGTTCATTTTTATTTATTTGAGAGCGACAGAGAGAGAAAGAGGAAGAGAGAAAGAGAGAGAGAGAGAAAATGGGCGCGCCAGGGTCTCCAACCACTGCAAACAAACTCCAGATGCATGAGCCCCCTTTTGCATCTGGCTAACGTGGGTCCTGGGGAATCGAGCCTCGGACTGGGGTCCTTAGGCTTTACAGGCAAGTGCTTAACCACTAAGCCATCCTCCAGCCCTGGAAATATTGTTTAATATAACAATTAGATCATCAAGACAGGGCTGAGTATGCACACCATGCTAGAACAAAAAAAGTGCATAAATAAATAAATAACCTATACAATATTCTTAATATTCTTAAAATTCACCAGAAAATCAGTATATTTTAAAAAACATAAAATAACTGTATTTCAGAAAACATGCAATCATGTGATCTGACTATAGTGGTACTTAACTGAATTAAAAACCATAAATTAATAGCAATAAGACAATGAGGAAATATTTCCTATTTGAAAATTAAATAATGTATTTCTAAAGGATCCATGAGACAATAAGTAAATCAAAAGTGAAATTAGAAAATATCTTTAACTTGATGAGGATAAAATATATAAAAAATTATGGGAGATAATTTTGGATGAAATTACATCAAAAGCTATGAAAGAGAAAACTCAAGATTAATCACTTATTTTTCAAACTTAAAAAGCTAGGAAAAATCTGGGCATTAGTGTCATATGCCTTTATTCCCAGTACTGCGGAGGCAGAGGTAGGAGGATTGCCTTGAGTTCAAGGCCACCCTGAGAGACTACATAGTACATTCCAGGTCAGTCTGGGCTAGAGTGAGACTGTACCTTGAAAAGCTAATGAAGGAAAGAAAGAAAGAAAGAGAGAGAGAGAGAAAGAGGGCAGGGGAGCGAGGGAAGAAGGAAGGAAGGAAGGCAAGTAAGCAAGCTGGAAAAAAGAGGATCAAACTATTCCCCAAGAAAGTAGAATGGACACATTATAGAAATCAATACAATAGAAATTACATTATGGAAAATTGAAAATAATCAAAAATTGTTTCTTTAACAAGCATACTTACCAATAACACAGAAAAATATGTTGCCCTTTAAAAATATTTTATTTTATTTTATTTCATTTATTTTAGAGAGAGAGAGAGAAAGAGGCAGACAGAGATATATAGTGGGCATGCCTGGGCCTTCAGCAACTGCAGATAAACTCCAGATGCATGTCCTACCTTGTGCATCTGTCTTACGTGGGTCCTGGAGAATTGAACTTGGGTCTTTTGGCTTTGCAGGCAAGTGCCTTAACCACTAAGCCATCTCTTCAGCTCATTGCCAATCTTTTATGAAAGAGAAATGATGTGGCTGGAAAGATAGCTGAGTGGTGAAAGTGCTCGCCTGTAAAGCGTAAGGACCCAGTTTCAATTCCCCAGGACCCATGGAAGTCAAATATACATGGTGGCACATGACCCTGGTTTGAGGCTTGATTTCCCAGGATCCACGTTAGCCACATGCAAAGGGGGGTGCATACATCTGGAGTTCATTTGCAGTGGTTAGAGGCTCTGGCATGCCCATTCTCTGTCTGTCTGTCTGTCTGTCTCTCTTTTAAATAAAGTTAAAAAAATATATTGGGGGCTGGAGAGATGGCTTAGCAGTTAAGGCACTTGCCTGTGAAGTCTTTGTACCAAGGTTCAATTCACCAGTACACATGTAAACCAGATGCAAAAAGTTGCACATGCATCTGGACTTCATCTGCAGTGGCTATAGGCCCTGGTGTGCCCTCCTTTCTCTCCCTCCCTTCCTTGGTCTCTGTCTCAACTAAATAAAATAATTAAAAAACAGTTCATTAAAAAAATTTTTTAAATGTATTAAAAAGAAAGGGAAATGAGCACAAAAGGACTTATTCTCATGAAAAATCTAATATAGGAATATTTTGAACAGCATACTATCAATAAGATGCAGCAACATATATAAAATAGATGAAATCCTTAAAAATTACTTAACAAAACTAATTATAACCTAAAAATACAAATAGATTTATATTTACTAAAGCAACTAAATAGTCATAAAAACATTTCCACACAGAAATATCCTTGCTTGCCCAGACAAATTCTATCAAATAAGATAAAGTAGTATGCTTTAGAGAAGTAATATGAGTTCTATATAAATTCTTGTAACCAAAAGCTAACAATGGGATAGGTTTTTGTTTATTTTATGATAACAGTATTATATTCAACCTGGCAAAATTTCATAAGGAAAAGCATATATATATATACATACAATATCCTTTATGAAAATAGATGCAAAACTACTTAGAAAATACTAGAACTTAAAATATGGTAGTATATTTGTTGTGGTTTGAACATTAAATGTCCTCCATAGGTTCATATGTTTGAACACTTGGTCCCTTGATGGTGGTGCTGTTTGAGAAGGTTGTGGGGCCTTCAGAAAATGAAGCATTTGTAGAGGAAGTTGGGCACAGAGGGTGGACTTTGGTATTTTAGAGTTGGCCTCACTTCCTGTTCATTATCTTCTGCCTCCTTCTAGAGTCTTAGTGTGAACAACTGGCCTCCTGCTTCCCCTGCCATGTCTCCCCCATCAGGCTGGATGTAAACCCTTGAAACTGCAAGGCAAAACAACCCTTTCTCTCCTTATGCTGCTTATTGTCATGTATTTTATCACAGCAACAAGAACGTAACTAACACAATATTAAAAGGATAACTTATTGCACTAATTGGGCTATATCCCAGGTTGGTATGGTTGGTTTAACACTGGAGAGTAACTACCATATTTAAAAATGAAAAAGAGTCATGTGGTCACCGCAACAAATTCATATAATTTGATATCCACTCATAGTAGTAGCATCTTGGAAAACTAGGATCAGAAGGAAAATTCCTGATTTATAGTTGGCAACTATAAAGAATCTAGAGCTAACATGATACATAGTAGTGAAGTATTAAACCATGTTACCAGAAGATTTGGAGCCAAGCAAGGGAACCCATTTTCATCATTTCTATTTAATCCTGTACTAGAGGCTCTAGCTAAATTCAGTAAATTTAAAGAAAAAAAAGTATGAGGATTAGAAATTAAGAGGAAAATACCTATTTATAAGCAATACAAGTGCTGTTTAGAAAAATCATAAATGATCAACTTCTCTGACCTTCAAAATAATTATAAAATAATTGAATACATCAGGATCTATGATCAATGTTCAGAAATTAACAATATTTCTATATTCTATCAGGAACCAGTTGGAAATGACATTGAAATTTTAATTCCATTTAAAATAGTTTCATGAACACAAGAAATTTAGGCAAAATTCAAACAACGTTGATCAAGATTTACTTTTTCAAAGCTATAAACCCACAAACAGAAATTTTTATGTGTTAACACAGCCCAGGTGAATTCACACCATCCACATCATAATTTCAGTAGTGTTAAAATAAAAATGTTTAAGGTGTGTCTACAGGGCTAGAGAGATGGCTAAGTGGTTAAGGCACTTGCCTGCCAAGCCTAAGGACCCACATTTGACTCTCCCGCACATTAGTCAGATACACAATGGTGAGGCAAGCACAAGGTTGCACATGCCCATTAGGTGATGCAAGAATCTGGAGCTGGATATCAGTGGCTGTGGCTCTGGCAGGCCAATTCTCTCTGTGTGTGTCTCTCTCTCTCTAAAAAAAGATGTGTCAGTTCAGTGATGCATATGGAAATGTATAGAAACTAGAAAAACCAAATCAGTCTTCAGAAAGAATACAAACCCACAAGTCCAGTATAATGTGGCATGCCAGTAATTCTAACATTTAAGAAGTTGAGGCAGGAGGGTCTCTAAGTTCAAAGGCAGCCTAGGCTACATTGAAAGATCCTGTCCAAACAAATAACCAAACAACAGAATAAAACCAGTATAAAAGTAGAGGACTAATACAATTAGAGTTTAAGATCTACTGGATTTGGGAGTTATAAAAAAGTGTGGTATTTTCCTACAGAAAGAAATATCCAGCAATAGGACAAAACCAAGTCCCCAAATCGATCCTTTTATATGGTCAATTGATTTCCACTCAAATACACAAAGCAATTTAATAGAGAAAATCCATTCAACAGATTATGCTGGAACCAATAGACATCTACAGAAGAGAAACACTGTCTAGGTTCTTACCTCATGCTATACACAAAACCAACTTGGGATTGATCACAGATCTAAACATATGAGCTGGAAAGACTGTTTTCTAGGAGAAAAAAAGTGGGAGAAAAATCTTTGCCATCTGTGGTAAGATTTTGATTTTCTAGGAAAGAAACAAATCCTAAGCCTTTAAAATGTATATTTAATCAAAATTAGCATCTTCTAATGCTATCACTGAACTTTTAAGAAAGTTAAAACAAATAGGGAATACGTATATATAGGTGGCACATGCCTTTAATTCCAGCACTAGGGAGACAGAGGTAAGAGGATCACTGTTGAGTTCAAGGCCAGCCTGAGACTAAAATAGTGAAATGCAGGTCAACCTGGGCTAGAGTGAGACCCTACCTTGCATAAAGGAATCCGGGGCTGGAGAGATGGCTTAGAGGTTGAGGCACTTGCCTACAAAGCCTAATAATCCATGTTTGAATCTCCAGGTCCCACATAGCCAGACACAAAGTAATGTAAGCATGCAATGTCGCACATGCTCACAAGAAATTGATTTTGAAACCCTGGAACGGTGACACATACCTGTCATATCAGGACTTGGGAGGTTGAAGCAGGAAGATTACAAGTTCAAGACCAGCCTGGGATACACATGAAGACCCTGTCTATGAATTTATTGATTTCCTTTTTGAGTTCTTCAATGACCCATTGATCATTCAATAGTGTACTGTTTAGGCTTCATGAATTTCTGTATGCTCTGTAGCTTTTCTTGTTGCTGATTTGCAGTTCAATCCCATTGTGATCAGACGGAATACAAGGGATTATTTCAGTTTTCCTGTATTTGTGTAGATTTGCTTTGTGTCCTAATATATGGTCTATTTTAGAGAATGTTCCATGTGCTGCTGAAAAAAAAATGCATATTCTGCAGCATTTGGATGGAATGTTCTGTAGATATCTGTTAGGTCCATTTGTTCCATGGCATCATTTAATTGATGTCTCTCTGTTTATTTTTTGCCAGGATGACCTGTCAATTGATGAGAATGGGGTATTGAAGTCTCCCACTATAATTGTGTTTGATGTTATCTGTAACCTTAAGTCTAATAGTATTTGTTTGGTGAAACTGGGAGCCCCCATGTTAGGTGCATATATGTTTAGGATTGTAATGTCCTCCTGCTGGAGTGTTCCTTTAATCAGTATAAAGTGACCTTCTTTATCTTTCCTCATTAATGTTGGTTTAAAGTCTATCCTGTCAGATATTAGGATAGTAACACCTGCTTGTTTCCTATGCACATTTGCTTGAAATACTGTTTGCCATCCTTTCACCCTAAGACGGTGTCTATCTTTTATTGAGAGATGAGTTTCCTGGAGGCAACAAATGGTAGGATCCTGCCTTTTAATCCAGTCTGCAAGTCTGTGTCTTTTGGATGGTGCATTGAGGCCATTGATATTAAGAGTTATTATTGAAAGATATGCATTTATTCTTACCATTCTTATTTTGTAGTGTTTCCTGTTTTCCTTTTACTCGTTTGTTTTAACTGTTATTTGAGTGTGTTTTTTTTTCCTATCTCCTCCTATGTGTGTTTTGCTTTCTCTTCAGCATTAATAATTCCTTCAAGTATTTTCTGTAGAGCTGGTTTAGTTGTCATAAATTCCTTTAGCCTGTTTTTGTTGTGGAATGTCCTCATTTCTCCATCAATTTGGATAGATAGCTTTGCAGGATAAAGTAATCTTGGTTGAGAATTGTTATCTTTCAGAACTTGAAATACATCATTCCAAGCCCTTCTGGCTTTTAAAGTTTGTGTTGAGTAGTCTGTAGTTATTCTGATGGGCTTGCCTTTGTAGGTGATTTGCTGCTTCTCTCTGTTTTCAATATATTTTCTTTGCTTTGTGTGTTTAGTAGTTTAATTATAATATGGCAAGCCGAGGTTCTTTCCAGATTTTGTCCGTTTGGTGTTCTAAAAGCTTCTTGTATCTGCACTGGCATTTCTTTCCCAATTTGGAAAATATTTTCTTCTATGATTTTGTTGAAAACACCTACTAAGCCTCTGGATTGAAATTCTTCTTCTGTTACATCCTTTGATCTTTTCATAATGTCCTGAATATCTTGAAATTTCCATTCATACCTTGCTATTAACTTATCTTTCTCTTTGTTGGACTGTATTAGATCTGCCACCTGGTCTTCTACTTTAGATATTCTGTTCTGTCCTTCATCCATTTTACTGGTGAAACGTTCCACAGAGGTTTTTTTTTGTTTGTTTGTTTTTGATTTTGATTTTCAAGGTAGAGTCTCACTCTAGCCCAGGCTGACCTGGAATTCACTATGGAGTCTCAGGGTGGCCTCGAACTCACGGCGATCCTCCTACCTCTGCCTCCCGAGTGCTGGGATTAAAGGCATGCGCCACCATGCCTGGCTCCACAGAGGTTTTTATTTCAATGACTGTGTTCTTCACAGCCAGGATTTCAGCCTGGTTTTTCTTCAGTATTTGTATTTCTTTACTCATGTCTTGTAATGATCTCTTTATTTCATTAAGCTGGTTTCCTGTGTTCTCTTTCAGAAGTTTGTTTTCTTCTTTAATTCCTTCATTTTCTTCTTTTATTCCCTTCATTTCTTCTCTAATTTCTTTGAGCATAGATATCATCATTTTCTTGAAATCTTTTTCAGGCTTTTCATATAAAACAGTCTTATTGGTGATATTTCTGATGGATTTATAGTTTTTGGTGGGACTGTATTGTCTTGATTCTTTGAGTTTCTTGTATTATATTGTAGAATTGATTTAATGCTTGGGTTTTCTGCTTATCTGCAGTGTTCCCAGAAGTGGCAATCCACCTCTATATACCCTCAGGATATGAGTTCAAGGTGCCAGGTGTAGGTCTTGTCTCCCAACCAAGCCACAGAAGTAATCCTAGGTGTTGAATTTGCTTGCCAAGCAAGTATTCTAGTGGATTAGGTGGAATAATTTACTGGCAAATTCTAAACTTCAACTGAGTAACATACACAATCAATAAAAACAAGCATAAAGTATGCAATTGTGGGGATTTAAAAATATAGATAGTCATATAAAGCCAAAATCCCTAAGGGTGTGTGTTGTTCTACACTCTTAATCTTGTCAGCTGGGAGGCAGGGATATCTGTTCTGAATTGGGTTCCAGGTCAACTTGGATCTAGACCAGACCCTGCTCCCAATACTGACAGAATCAAAAAAAAAAAAAAAAAAAAAAAGCCCCTATATATATGAAAGCACCAAAGGCAACAATATTCAACCCCCAAATACAGGTTATTTGAAAGTGGTAAAGCCAACCAAGCATATATACCCCATCACCTGCTTTGACAAGGAAAGAGATTAGCTCTTGCAGGACGGGTGCTTTTTTGTTGTTGTTGTTGGTCAGTCAGCCTTGTTACCTTTTGGGGTGGTTTCCAATCTCACCGATGCTGAGTGCCCGCCTCGATCCCTCCGTGTTGTGCTCTGCAGCTGCACCTCTGATCAGCTCTGCTGGCTGCGCTGCCACTGGGGGCTGAATGTTGGAAGTTCGCTGTTCTGATGGAGATGGGGATGGGAGAGTTCAGACTTCGGGAGTTGCTCACACTTTCAGTCGCTCTTAAGTTGATCTCAGTTGTCTTTCCTTCAGATTTCTTAACTTTGCAAGAAGGCTAATGCTGTTGAAAAGTCTGTTGCTTGGTCTCTGCTGCTGCTGCTGCCTCCTGGCGTGCCTGGAGGGACTGCGCTGGGTGGGCGCAAGGACTCAGGCCGTGATCGCCTCAGTGGGACTCTGGCCGTTTTCCTCCTTTCTGGTGGGTGTTGGTCTGGTGGGTCTCCGCTGTGTCTGAGAATAGCCTATATTCCTTCACTTTTCAAAAGAAGTGTGTATTTTTTCTGGGATTTTGCTTACATCCCCCCACCTAGGCTGGTTTGGTGTGGCTTCTAAGCCCCCATCTTACCTAGAAGTCCACAAGACCCTCTCTAAAAAATAAATAAATAAATGAAAATAAGCAAAGACAAGTGCTACAAGTCTTATATATATTTCTTTTTTGTTGTTTATTTATTTGAGAGTGACAGAGAGAGAGATAAAGAGAGAGAGAATGGGTGCCCCAGGGCTTCTACCCACTGCAAAGGAACTCCAGACGCATGCACCCCCTTGTGCATCTGGCTAACGTGGGTCCTGGGGAATCGAGCCTCGAACTGGTGTCCTTAGGCTTCACAGGCAAGCGCTTAACCACTAAGCCATCTCTCCAGCCCAAGTCTTATATATATTTCTAATGTCATAATGCTTATTCTATTTTTTATATGAAGAAACAAAAGGTTCTAAGAAAAAATGACAATTGACATTGCTGGTACTATTCTAGGCAGCTGGAAATTTAATGAACTGTGAAGAGAGAGACTCTGAGCTCTCCTGGTGCTGAAATTCTGTTAGGCAAACAGATGGTTAACTATAAATGACTTGGTGATATATATAAAGAAGCAAAAATAAAGTAAGAAATGGAAGGGGTATGGAATATTAGGTGTTGAGGGGTTGTCCACTTACATCTGGTTAATTCAATTTCACCTTGAGCCTTCACCAGAAGGAAGCCATAAGCAGCCAAAGGGCAACAGTCTTCAGGGTATGTTTTCCATCAAGGAGAAGGCTAGGTCTCAGCTGGGAAGAAATAGACAAAGCAGGGAGAAAGTATGCAGATGCAAGATCTCTTTTAGAGACAGTATCTATGGATCTTTATGATGGTGGAGTTTAAGGTATACCAGGGAAAGAAAGATTTGAGGAATTTTCTAGATATCTGCATCTAGCTAATAGGTGAGCAACATGTCACTTAGTGAGACCTACAGAATGGGGAAGGGCAGGTGGGGTGGGGAATGACTGAGCCAGGAGTTTGTGTTTGCCATGATAAACTTGAACTTCAAGGCATAGAGTGCTTCCCCATTTTAACTTTGAGGCATTGAAACTCAAAGATGATATTTTGTTTGCAATACTTGATATCAGGATGTGGAGTCTATTCTAATGCTCTTTGAATATGAGCTGTGATGTGTGGCTTGCTTTAATCACATAGGACATTAGCAAACATAACACAGCAAGGCTTTGAAAGTCTTTTGGCAGTGCCACGATCGTCACCATAAGGACCACACAAGCTGCTGACTGACAAGAGATATGTGTCGAGTGGTGACATCATTCACATCATTCACAGTGACATCATTCTCAGCGCTAGATTTGTGTCAGGCTACCTATCCAGCCCTACTAAAGACAAAAATATGGGGATGCACAAAGAAAAATAAGTCAATTGATTCATTAAACCATATAAACAGAACCAACTGACACTGCTTGGACCAGAGTTGACAAATCCCCCAGTTAAGCACCACAGCGTCTTTCTCTCAAGCTCTAAGCTTACTGCTCTTCCACTCCTCCAAGAGTGCATATGATCACAGATTAGTAGATTCTGTATCCAGAGAGGTTTGCTTAAAGAATGTGCACTGAAACCCCACTCAATTTGTAAATATGCAAACCCTTCCCTCCATCTCATTCTTACTCCGTCCCTGCTCTCTCCCTCTGTTTCTACCCTCTATCAGCTCTCCCTCCCTTCCTTTTTCTCTCCCTCCATCTCTCCTGGATGAGCCAATGTTGCTATAAAAGCAACCAACAGAATCCAATTCAGTCTCTGGGGAAATTTGTTGAAAAAAATCTTGCTATGCCAGTGCTTTTTCCATAGCAATACGCAATAAGCGGGCTCTCCAAAGAAACATCTATTACAATATGCTGCATTGCAGTGCAGAAATTGGCATTTTCTACAATTCCTCAAAGCATAGTTAAAAACAAAATAAATGTCTTTACTTTATGAGGTCCATGCTACTACTTACATGCTGTCCCTTTCAAAGCACTATACTGGCTTAAGGAAAATGGACCAAAAAAAAAAAATTAAAGACTTCTCTCTGTGCTGAAATCCATACTTAAACAGGTCCTAAGTTGTACATTGGGTCAAGGGTTCAGCCCTAGCCACTCACCCAGAGTACAAGGACTGAAGTACAGCACTCAGAGGCTCCAGACAGAATGGGGGAGAGGAAGGGCAACTACTCCAACAGGCTTAAGAAAGAGCTCAAGTCACTGCTCCATCACCATTACTGTAAGCATTGGACACATCATGTCATACCTTATTGAGGGAGGACCCATTCAGGTCATCACCAACCAGGAAGACTTCTGCACAGAATTCGTTGTTTAGAGCTGGACTGAACATGTAGGCACAGGACTAGAGATGAGGGTCAAGTCACACTTCACTGAAACCTAACAGCTTGACAAGGGACATGAGAACCAAAGTGGAGCCATCTCTCAGACTTTGTCTTGCCCATCTTCTAGAAAGCAGAATATGAAAGAATTCTTTGACCTTTCTCTAAAGCATACTAGAGGAATTCTCCCTATACTTGGAGGAAAGGAATTTGCAGGCACCTGAAGTTATAGATACACAAAGAAGATTCTGATAAACCAGCTTAACCACATCACAGTTTATTTCTCTAAGAACATATTACCTTTTATCCAACTGCACATCTCCATAACTATTCACATTTCAATGAACTTAGCAGATAGACATGGATTTCCATGTTCTTTGGGTCTTGATTTCTGAAGCTTCCAGTGTCATTTATAACTCATTAAATACATATGAATTCTTCTGTTTTGTTCATCTTTCTTTTGTTATGGGAAATCCCAGCGATGAACCTAGTGGTAAGTAAGGAAACCTTTTACCTTCTTTGACAGTAATAAGTAGTGAGCTACTGAATATGGAAGGATCCAGAGCAGACCACATTATCCATGTAAAAGAGAAATGTGTCAGGTGATTGGAGTGTCAATGCTGAGAGGGAAAGAAGGACTGGGACACTCCAAAGGGGACTTTGCTTCAGATGAATCTATGTAGGCTCTCATTAGATCAATATTCATGCTGACATGTGTGTCTACACACATCACCCCACCTAACCAAAGTACTAGAGATGAGGATGAGTACCATGGCTTCTGTTACCAAGGATGAGACTGAGGGAAAGGGCTTATGTGTCTTTTTAATCCCCACATCCAGGAAGGAATGGAGCTTAGATTTAAACTCAAGACTGTCCGACTCAGAATCTCATTCTTTTATCATTTTAATCTTCTTGGAACATAAAGACATAAAATAATTTCTCTGATTCTGGAAAGCATGACATATTCTTTTTAGGAAAGAATAAATGGTATTTCATTATAAATCCCAAGTTTAAGTGATGGGATATATTTCTTCTCTCCTTAATCCTATATTTATTTAACCCTGTGCAACACAGAAACCTTCATGTGGAGGCCGAGTGGAGCAGAAGAGTGTGAGAGTTTGTCATCTATTCAGAACAGAGTGAAAGTTAAAGCTTAGGAGTTATTTATACTGGGATTTACCATCCACACTTTTTAGGGCAGCTGGAATCACGTAAAGCAAAACTGTGCATAGGGTGGACAACCATAGTCATTTGGAGTGTTTTTGAACATGCTGGTGTTACCAGCGTTGTTAGGGTCAGCGCCTGAGCTCTGACAGTCCTCACAAGCTAGACTTGTTACCACATTGAGAAGAGGAACCAGAAGGTTCAGTGACCAAACCCCTCAAGTCCACGTTTGTGGAGTGGACATGATGTGAGGTTTAGGTTTAAATAGAGGGCAAAAGCTAAGCATAAGTAAGCAGCCCTAGTCATGTGTGGTCCTGTCTATCATTGAGCCATCATTGTCTTGGCTTCTATTTGTCCTTCAAGGTGGGTTGACAAGTCAGAACTGTTTGAAATCTCTTCCTGGGAGAAAAGTTCCTCCTTCAGCTTTAACATACTTTTTTTTTTTTTTTTGCCTAATCTTATAGCTAATGGGAGGGGCACATGTATCTCTTCTTAGAATATTGTCTTTTGCTCTTGCTGGGATAGTTACATTATTAGAAGGAATGCAGCAATTCTGACATTCATATGTAAAGAATCAAGAAAGAGTGAATGGGGCAGACACCTCAGCAGAAAGATTCAGCAGAAGCCTGGAACTCTTATCATTGCCGTTTCCCTTGAGCAAGGCTGTCCCCAGCCACCACAGCCTGGCATAACCCCATCTATCAGTCAAGGGCCACTAAATGAAATGATAGACATAGGGAATTAGCTCAATGAGCACATGGGGAGGACTCAATGAATGCTGTGTGTCATTTTTTGTGACTCTTTAAAGCCATTGTCTTATTGAAATTTCTCCCTTTTTGATTCTGGAGCATAACAGTTCCATTTTCTAACCCTTCCTGTTCTCCCAGTCTCTCCTGTAGCTCTAAGCAAACACATCCTCATTTAAGTTGCAATTACCAGTGAGTTTATCTTTTGCCCTTACTAGATGGTAAATCCTGATTCTCTTATTCCCACTGGAGGCTTCCTGTGCTTCATGAAGATCCCAATGCTAACAGCTGGCCTGCACATGCATTGAGCATCCAAGTGCACATCCTTCTGATTTAATGTACTACTAAAATGTGGTGGCTTGGATCAGATGTTCTCAGTAAGCTCATGTGTTCTGAATGCTTGGTCTCTAGATGCTGGCAATTTGCAGGGTGGAGCCTTGATGGAGGGGATGTGCTGTTGGGGACAGTAGGGGTGTTTTAGCCACCTCCCACTTGCCAGAGCTTGGCCCACTCTCTTGCTACTCTTTTCCACCTGATGTGGCAGAAGTAGTGCCCAGCCTCTGATGGCTTGTGTCATGAAGCTTCCCCTTGAGACTGTAAGCAAAATTAAAAATAACTGTCCTCCCATCAGCTGGTTTTGGTTGGGTGCTTTGTCCCAGCAACAAGAAGGCAACTGCATCACAAGCGTTCTAGGCTTTGTTTGAGGAACTTCCATATAAAAGCAACCACTGTGTTCAGTAGTGGGACACCCCTACTCTAAACCAGGAAAATAAAGTCTGTGTCACTGTCCAAGAAAAAGAATCTGCCCCCTTCCAGAGCAACCACTTTCTGATAATGAGGACTTAGGCCTGAGTTTCGAGTCCCTCATCAGGGACTGACAAGCTGCATTTAGGTAAAAGAAAGATAAAGGAGTGTGAGGGGCTAATGCAGCTTCCTAGAACTCTGGTTCGTGGATCTTCAGAGCACTTTACACAAATCAACTAATGAACACTTCATCACACCTCATGCGGTTTTCCCCAGGATTTCTGGGCTCTGGGCTTCAGTCCTGCAGCCAGCCACTTGAAAGGAGAGGTGAGATAGCTTACAGTTAACAATTGCATTTGGGATTGGGACTCCTGAAAGAAAGATGATCAAAGTTCATGCCTTTGTCTGAGTGAATCCTTACTGGATGTTTGTGGATGTTTGTTCACAGACTGACTGAGTTACACTGAAGGCAGATCATTACAGAGGTCCTACCTGTAGGCAGGACTTGGAGGTCATGGCAGGAAGTATAGGCCCCACCTCCTGTTTCCCTGATAACATTGATTAGGAAAACAGCACAACCACGGCTCCATAGGACTTAGAATACACTATGAAAGGGAGGAAGATATAGGTATCAATGCCAGGGTCTCTTCCCAATGGAGCCTGTCAATAACTGGCCTGGTCAAGAGACCAGCCATCACCTAAAGACATGCTAAGGATGCAGGAAGAATGTCCATTCCCTTAATAAGATAATGCCCTCTCAGTTCGGTTGCTTACAGGTCTTCACTGCTAAGCCTGCCCTCTTCTCTGAATCCTTACTCAGGACAGTGTAATTTTCCTTTCCTCTTTTCTTTCTCATCTATAGATGCTGGCGGAAATCCAAGCCTGTTTGCCCTAACTGGGGCCTTTCTCCTTTCTCTAAGCACATCTTCTTTGCTTTTCTCACTCTTCATGTCCATGAGCCTAATGTTTCATGCTCACAAGACACAGGACTCAAGAGTAAGAAAATCTGCTACACTACCTTGAGAATGTTCCCTTCTCCCCAGATCTCATTGCAAGGTGGCATGGGACAGGTTCATCCAAGCTTTTTTTGGTATTACCTTAGGTCCTTTAACATCAAACGTTTAGGGTAAGAGGTTTCTTATACAAAAATGTCAAAAGCTATGGTCCTAATCCCTAAGAAAATGCATAGTGCACTCATACACACTGGATATGTATACATGACTTTTATGAATCCCTCAGAAATGTAAATTTAGACTCTGCCACAGTTATTGCATGGAATCAGAGTGGTTAAAGTGGATACCTGTGACCAGCTCTGGGAAAAATAATTTACTTTTTCTAAGAACAGTTTATTGCATTGGTACCAAAGCAAAAGAAACAGTTGCCTTTTCCAGAACAGGCATCAAGAACATTTTAAAATGTTATATGACCATGGTTCTTGAAATATACAATAGTGTACATTCCAGTTGCAGCAACTAGAAATGGCCTAAGGTATTTTTCTTAGGCTCAATCGATGACATTTTCTCATATTTGGAAAAATAGGAAAGGAATTAACTGCTATGTCTTTGGGGATTAGTTATGTAATTAGGGCAGACATTTTTGAAGATTCTCCTATTAGGTTTTAGTTATTAGCATTGTTAACTAAATCATAGATACCCCCAAATCAAAGTAAACAAAATGTGTTTCCAAGACATTGAAAATAAAGAAGAAAAAATAAGTTTGCAGACAGATGAAAGAATCTTACTTTTCAGGAAAAGTGAACATTTTGAGAATGGGGATGTGAGAAAGAACAGAAGACATCAAAAGCAAGTTTGAAGCCTGTTGTTTGTGACAATCCAACAATAACATTTCAGTCAGCCTTAATGTACCACAACCCAAAGTTTCTCTTGCAAAGACCTGCGGTTTCACAACTGTTCAGATCTTAAGCAGCTTAGAAAGGGTGTGTTCTCCCTGAGCACAGTACCACTCACTCTGCACCAGGAGATGAGTGCTCACTTCCTACTGGTACTTTATTCCTAGAAAAGAAGGACGGAGCACATTTGGGCCAAAGGAAGGCTCCAAGAATAAAAGCCAAGGATAATTTCTTTTCATGCTTCTCACCAATCAATGTACAAATTTCATTTCCACTCAGGTCTAGGTATCTTTAAATGATTGAGCTGTCTCATCTACAGCAGAACCTTTGAAGTTCAAGTTCTTAGCTTGAAGGAAGGGCTAAAATAAGAGAAGCTAGGAACAAAGTGTGTCTACTGCTTGCAGACTTTCTTGTCAAGCATCCCAGATTACTTCTCCTTGCCTGTCCTTTGTTGCCTGGTTGTCTAATCACATCACATCTCCAACTCAGACTGCCATTCATAATCAAAATGTTCAAGTGTGAATGTCACCCTTCAGTGCTAAGCTCATCTGTCTCGTAGGTCAGCCTGGGGACCTTCCTCCTTT
Source organism: Dipus sagitta (assembly GCA_036346955.1). NCBI lineage: Eukaryota > Metazoa > Chordata > Mammalia > Rodentia > Dipodidae > Dipus > Dipus sagitta. Next base: position 12,738,845 of record CM070781.1, read on the forward strand.
CTCTGAGGCACATTGTCGCAATGGGAAAAGGTTGCCATTTGATTAAGTTTCCTCATTCTGACTTAAGAGTTCTGGTGCCATATGTGGGATGTGGATCCTGCTTCTTCCAATCCTAGCTTAGAGATAGACAAATTATAGGAATTCTTCGGTTCTTTGTTACTTCATGTTAAAGAAGCTAATATGCCCACATCGAAAGATTGTAGTAGGGACTTAAATCGTATGCATATACCCTGCCTGAAACCACAAGGGTTTTTCAGTAGTAAGTACTTATAAAATCAGACATTGAGATAAAAGAAGGAATGAAAGGAAAAAGGGAAGCTATAATAAAAATACTACAGGTTTAATAAAATATTTACTTTTAATAAAATTCTATAGTATATTCTCACTTTTAAACATAGGGTTTCTAAAATATGATTTATTCTAGAAAATTTTCCATAACTTCAGAATAAGTACATACAAGTTGAATAAAACCAAATATGACATCAATTTATGTTTTTATTGTGATTACTTCTTGTCCCTGGGCAGTAAGCCCATATATTATCATTTTGATTCTACTTCCACATTTACCAGGTTAGTAACACTTAAGATGGTACAGAGCAGCTGGAAGTCATTAGTTAATGCCCAATATTCATACTAATATCAAGTCCCTTGTATCTATGTGGTGATTTATAAACATGTATGTGGTACAACACATGGGAAATATTATGCCTCAGAAAGACTGGAACATGCCAACCTAATGTAAGGGCTTATTGAGCTAAAAACAATTAAGAAGGAATAGATGCTTGTGATGGTTAATACTGCCAACTTGATGGAGTCTAGAATCACCTAGAAGACAAACCTCTGGGTGTAACTTGGGTTAGCTTCTGAGCCTGCACCACGGCAGCTCTAATAAATACTGAAAAGCAGAAGAAAAGAGATTCATTCAATGTGGCCACGTTGGAAAAGGAGATAAAGAGAAGTGGCGTGACCCTCCCTCACCCCAAATCTATCTTCTGGGTGCTGACATGAGGTTTGGTTTAAGTAGAGTGTCAGAATCCTGGTCAAGGTATGGCCTCTCGTCACTGTCTCAGCGCCAGTCGCTCCTGCAGGATAGTCTGATGAGTTTCCAACATTATGTGGTGTTTCTTTCTGGAGGAGACAAGTTTCTCTCCTGACTGACACCAGGCTTCAGCCTATTCTTTCCCTGTTGAAGCTGAGTTTTCCTGAGGTTCACTGTTTCAATAGTCTGCTCTCCAAAGGGAAGGAAGGGGACAAGTGTCTCAAAACATCTTCCTGCCAGGCTGGTTCATGGGCACGTTGGCAAGGGAATTTCTATATTGGGTTCATTGAGGAGGAAAAGCCCCCTAGATGGGTGGCACCATCCCATGGGCTGGGGTCTAAGACTGAAAACAAGATGAACACTTGAATTCTTTCTCAGCATCCTGGCTGAAGATGCATTATAGCGAGCTGCTTCAAGTTCCTATTGCCATGTCTTCCTATACATTTAAAATATAGCCAAAATCAGCCTTTCTTTCCCTTAATTTGTGTGTGTGTGTGTGTGTGTGCATGTCTATGTATGCAAGTGTGTGTGTGTGTGTGTGTGTACACACGCATGCACACGCCACTCTGCACGCACATGCCTGTGTGTGGAGACAAGAGGAAAAACATGCATGTGTCTGTGGAGATGAGAGGACAAACTTGAGTATCATTCCACATGTGCTGTCCAATTTTGATTTTGAGACAGCATCTCTCACTAGTCTGGAACTCCCTTAAATAGACTAAACTAGTTGCACAGTGAGTCCCAGGGATGCACTGGTCTCCATTTGTCTAGTGCTGGGATTGCAAGCAATTGCCACCATGCTAAGCTTTTTAAAAAATGTTGCTTCTGGAGATCAAGCTCAGGTCCTCATGCCCTCATGCTTCTAGGGCAAGCAGCTTACCAACTGATTTATCTCTCCAGCCCAACATTTCCTTATTTAAGTTGCTTTTGCAGTCAGGTTCGCAATGCTGGTAGAAATCACCCAACCAAGAACAGCTTGTGGGCAAAAAGAGGTTTATTTTGTGTTACAGGCTTGAGGGGGAAGCTCCATGATGGCAGAGAAAATGATGGCATGAGCAGAGGTTGGACATCACCTCCTGGCCGACAGGTGGAAAACAGCAACAGGAGAATGTGCCCCACACTGGCAAGGGGAAATTGGCAATAAAACTCATAAGCCAGCCCCCAACAGTACACTCCCTCCAAGTGGTGTTAATTCCCAAATCTCCATCAGCTGGGAACCTAGCGTCCAGAACCTGTGTTTAAGGGGGACACCTGAATCAAACCATTACAGTTGCTTTTGCCCAGCATTTTGTTATAGCAATCAGAAAAGTACCTACTTTCTTATTTTCTTGTCCTCCACCAGGGAGAACACAGATCACTCACTGAATGTAGCTGCAGGTGTTGGAGAAGGTGCCAGAGGAGCCTGGTCCAGAGGAGCACTGGTCAGCCTTATGAACTGGCCTCTACCTTTCACAAGCTGCTGTACCCGAAGACCCAGCCTGTCCCTTTGTTGTCACTTCTTCACAGTTTCACAGCTCCTTGCTGAATGTGGTGCATGAGCTTGGATTTGAAGTTACCTCTTTTACTGGGTGAGGTGACATAGGCTATAGTTCCAGCACTGAGGAAGTAGAGGCAGGAGGATCAGGAGGTCAAGGCCAGCCTGTATACTTTGTTTGAGGCCTGCCTACAATAGCCTACAATAAAGAGAGACTATCTCAATCAATCAATCCATCAATCAATAAAAAGCTCCTCTTTGAGAGTATTCATTCTTGAGTTTCTCCCATGTATATATGAAATATTCGTGGTAGCAAATGTATTTTATCTTGTTAATCTGTCTTTTATTGTAGGAATCTAATACAGCTAATAAATTATAAAGATTGAAGAAAAAGTTAGTTTTATTTCTATATGTGCCACTTCTGTAGATGAAGAAACTAGGCTTGAGTGGAAAATGCAATGGCTTCCTGAAAGCACCAGCTGGTCAATGGAGCCTCTAGTCTGCAGTCCCTACTTGCCTATCTCAGAAACTACATCTCTGCTTCCACATGTTTCTTCTTAGCTCCGAGCCCAGCTGTGGTTTGCTTTATGCTACAGTTTTTCTTATGAATTATAATTTTGTTTCACTCAAGGATCAATATATTAACCTCCTAGGGTGATTCTACCTAGCAACAAGCTGCAGCGCAGACAAGAGGAAACACCTCAGCTATTTCTCCAGACCTAACTCCCTCTGCACCGACAGATGGCGGTTACTGCCTCTATAAATGTTATTTCTAATTATTAATCTAAACATACAAGTAATGTATTTCCCCATTAAACAACATTCTTGAATTGTATCATTTTAACATGAATGAAAATCAGAAAACAATCCTAATGCTTTCTGCTTCAAAGAGAGAAGAGTGTTCAAATTAGATGCTAATCTTCCTCTCATTCTCTTTTTGCTATCAGGGCTAGGTGATAGTGCTAGGCACTGTGCTGTATCATCTCATGGAGCCTCACCATGGCCTGTGGGGTAAGCGTTCAGCACTCGCAGTTCTCCAGTGAAGACACTGGGGTACAGCAAGAGGAGTCCCTTCAGCCATGAAAGCACCATGTGGTGGAGCTGAGATTTCACTCCAGCAGTTTCTCACTTCTGTGCTTGCTCACTACCACACTACACTACACGGCTTTCTCTCCTCAGTAAAAAGAAACTACTTAAGATTCTAGACTAGTTGATAATATATTGGTTTTCATAATACAAGGTTGGGTTACAGTGAAGGCAACAGATAACACAGAGAACCTTCCCATCTTAGCTTTCCACTTAGAAAAAAAAAAATAAGCACCTAAATAGAACACCTTTCAAATTTATATATTAAATGCCAAGCACCATGGAGGCAAACAATGAGTACACATAATTTTTAGGAAATCACAGTTCAGTGAGCAATAAGAAATGATATATTTACTTAAGAGGATGACAAAGATACAGTTACAGGGTAAGGGAAAGTGAATAACTATTACTGAGGATGTCAGAAATAGTCCCTTGTATAGAGGTCTTCTGGAGCTGGCTTTGAAGCATGACATCCTGAAGGAAAGGGGCATCTCTCATTGAGAAGTCTGGGCAAGGGCAAAGGATTATGAAGCTGCCTGTGTGCAGCATGTAGGGACCTCGGACTGGAGAACAGAGAAGAAGCAGTGGAAAGGTTGGTTGTGTCAGATCATAAAATATGTTTCATACTCTGTACTTTTATGACAATTCCCAACTGAGTCCTGCTATATCATGTGGAATAAAGTAGTACCTCAGTTTTGTTCCTAGAAGATGTAATCACCAGTGCTGAAATGTGTCTTGATGTCTTTGGAAGTAGCGTCTTTATTAGAATACAATATGTGATATAAGCATCTTAACATCAATAGTTGATTCAGCAGAAAGGCAATGAGTGTGCTAGAACAAACAACATTGGACCAATACACAACAGGGCTTAAATTCAGATTACTTTTCATCCATATGACCTTGGGGAGATTCCCTAATGCTTTAAAACTTCAGTTTTCTTACCTTTAAAGTAGAGGTGGTGAGCAATAATCAAAATATTTAATATCTGGTACATAAAGGCCCCCAGCAGCAAAGAGAAGTCTGTGTATACTGTCTGCATATCCAACCAAGGAATGATGACACCTGCTTCAAGGGGATGACATGAGAGGAAACTGGTAGACATTTGGCCACAGATATGTTCAGTAATGACCAAGAAGGTGTCTTTGGAAGGAATAAGATCTTTGCTTTCTAGTCATGCTGTCCCCACATCCCTCAACCTTGATCTTGGCTGCAGCGAACCCTTCATAAGCATACAGACTCTGAAGGATTGCTTTTATTCCACACAGTTGTGATGAATTTGAGGTGAGGATTTTCATTTTGGCAATAGAGGTTTTTAGTTGCTTCTTAAATTTTGAGACAGACACAGAGAAAGAAAGAACATGTCAGGATGTCAGGGCCTCTTGCTGCTAAAAGTGAACTCCAGATGCATGTGCCACTTTACCTATCTGGCTTTATGTGGACACTGGGGTTGGAACCAGGGTAGGAATGCTTTGCAAGCGAAAACTGTTAACCACTGAGTCATCTCCCCAGACAGATGTCTTAGATTTATAGAGGTAGTAAGGAAATATAATTTTTTTTAAATTTATTATTTGCATGTGTGTATATGGGTGCATCAGGGACACTTGAGACTGCAAATGAACACTAGCTGTATGCCCCACTTTTTGCATCCAAGTTTACATGAATACTGGGGGATTAAATGTGGGATGGCAAGCATTGAAAGCAAGCACCTTTAACTGCTGATCCATCTGCACAGCCCAAGAGACAGAATTTCTTTTCAGGGGAAATTTGAGCAGGATTGAGTATGATTTATAAACACGTGCTCCCTTTGCACAAGAGATTGGCATGGATTCCTTCCCCCTTCTCGTGTGCCTCTTGAAAATGGAAACAAGAAAGCTAGGCACTGCCCAGACTCTCTTACAGGTACTGCAAATATAAACTCAGTTCCAACAATCAGAAGTAATGTTACAGAGTTGGGAGGGGAAAGTAAGGCTGGCACTTGTGACTCTGTGATTATGTGATCTGAGGAGTTGTGTGGCAAATTTCCAATCAAGCAACAATTTCTTTGGTGAAATATTTATTACTTTTCTCATTACTGTGACCAAATACCTGACAAGAAGTAATTTATGGGAGCTGGGAATATAGATCCATGTATAGAGCACTTGCCTAGCATCCATCAGGTTCCAAGTTTGATGCCTAACAAAACCTAAAAGTGGGCAAAGTGGCACTGGATGACTGCATTTCGAGCACTCATGAGATAGAGGCAGGAAGACCAGAGAGTTCAAGGTTATCCTCTGCTACAAATCAAGTTTGAGGTCAGCCTGAGCTGTATGATGCCTTGTATCAAGAAAAACAGAAGAAGAAAGATATTTCATATGTATGCAGTAACATATTTACAGAATTCACTGAAGTACCATTTTAAACCAGGAATAATTTTGAAATCACCCAAATGTCTACTATCAGGGAGTTGGTGAAATAAATTATTTTATATCAGCATAATTAAACCCTGTGGAAACAATTTTTCCAAAATGAAATAGATCTAACTACACTTCTATGGGAAGGTGTACATTGCCTAATGTGAAGAAATTAAGTTTTTTTTTTTTTTTTGCTTAGATAGCTACACCTTCCCCTAGCAGGTCTATATACTTGGCCAATGATGACTCTCCCCCTAGCTCTGAGTGGGTCCTTCCTTGGCTCAAACCTTACTAACTGATGAAACTTCATCTCTTCCTAAGGAGATTTATTCTGATGAGGATATATGACCCAGCTCACATCAAGGAAGTGTGAAAAATAGTTTGCTTGAGCATCTGGAGGAAAATATCAAAATTAAAGCTTTCTGGCAATTCTGAGGCAAATTCTAAAAATCACCCCCTTTCTCTGCCTTGATAAGGACACTGAGATGTGTGGCCGGGAGATGTTAGCAAATCCCATTTGCAGCCAAGATTAAAGCCATCTGTAGCAATGACAACAGGAAGGGGATAGCAGAATGAGAAAGAAACTAGGCCTCTGATGACATAGTTAGACCACTGAGTCAGAACAACAATAAACCAAGGTCTTCCTTTGAACTCCTAGTTACCTAAGTCAACAAAATCCTATTTCTAGTGCAAGGCAGTTTGAGCTTGTTTTTTTTTTTTTTTCCTTATTAGTTATGTATATACTCAGTATATAAACAGTCATGTTAGTACCATTATTAGCTTCCTCCCTGTCCTCCCCCCTCTGAAGGGGCCCTACTCCTTGGGGATTGTGGGTCATACATTATGGGGTTAGCCATCAGTTTTGGGGAAGAGGCAATGTCTCTGTACATAATGTCCCAACTTGTGGCTCTTACAATCTTTCCACCCCCTCTTGTGCGAATTTCTCTGAGCCATATTGAGTTCGTTTTAGATCTTCTTCAGTGATAAGGTCTTGGGAGCCTCTGTGTCTCTGGATATCTGGTTTGGTAGGAGTTGGTTTTTTGATTACATACAATGGAACATGTTAATAAATAAAGTGGGCAAGAGGGGACCAAGGAGAAAAAAAAGGCATATGATGTACTATCTCATTTGTGTTAAAAAAAAAAAACTGAAGCATTTTAAAAATGGATGTATACAAATGTGCTTATGTTAATTTCTTGCAACACCCAAAGAATGGACAAATATAGATTTAATATAAGGGGAGGTTAAACAAAGGCTTATTAGAAAAGAAAGTGAAAGTAAGTTAGAAAGTTGATGTGAAGCAGAAAATCCCCTGAGCTGGGAGGGGTCCCAAGCCCGTAGACTGCACAGTGACTCAGATTTGAGGATGTAAATTAGGCATTGAATTGAGGTGAGCTTTACTGATTAAGTTTAAATATATATGAGGACTTTGGTTGGTTGGTGCAGCAGGAAGAAGAGTACAGGCTCAGAATGAGTCTCCTGGTAGGGTAAGAGCCCACAAAAATTCCCTAGAAGGAAGAAGAATCAGGAAATAAAACAGACCACTTCTTCTGATCACCATCCTGAATAATGAGGGTTAGATTCAGACTGGAATTCTTGCAGTCCTTCCAGAACAACCTGGAAAGAAAGCCTACCTCTCTCAGCCTGAAAAGGAAGACTACCTCTCTCATGATCTCTATCATTTGAATATGCACAGAAAATTTCACAAAAAAAATACCACAAAATACTAGTCACTATAATTGTGTCTGGGGTAAGGAAGAGGCTTTTCAGGTGTTGTGCTTGTGTTTTTTTTTTAATGTAAACTTGTCTAATCAATTACTTTAGACCATTGCTTTTCTAATCAATACTTTAATAATTTTAGTTTTCAAATAGCTCATCCATTCTGCTCATGCCGAAGCAGCTCAACAAATGGATGGTTGGGGTCTATTAAATACTTGTATGTACAGGCAAAAGAAGCCGGAGGAAAGGAAGAGTAAGTAGCTATTTCTTGGGTCACATCATCTCTGCTCTGGGAAGAGGTTGGTGCACTAGTGATATCTACATCTGCCTCAGGCAACAGGTAGTCAGGACAGGACTTCTGGCTCTAGGATGCTGCACCTGCCATGCTCATCTGCATGGTCTTACTTCTAAGTCCAATTCATAGAAACAAAGGGCAGGGTAGTGACCAAGAGTTGGTTTGGAGTAAAAATGGGAAGATGTTGAGCAAAGGACAAACACTTTATTATTATCACCACCATCATTATTTATAATTATTATTATTATTTTGGTTTTTGAGGTAGGGTTTTACTCTAGCTCAGGCTGACCTGGAACTCACTATGTAGTTTCAGAGTGGCCTTGAACTCATGGCCATCCTCCCATCTCTGCCTCCCGAGTGCTGAGATTAAAGGCATGCACCACCATGCCCAGTTATCATCATCATTATTATTTGAGACAAAGACTCACACTGTAACTCAGGCTGACTTGTAACTTACTATGCACCTCAGGCTGGCCTTGAATTTGCAATAATCTTCCTGCCACAGTCTTCTGAGTGCTGGGAGTAGTACAGACAGGAGCTATCTAGGGACCACATTTTCATTCTGGAGACTCAATATATAGTACAATGACTGTGATTGACAATAATGCATTATTGATTTGAAATTTACTCAGAGAGCACATCTTAAATATTCTTACCACACACAAAAAGTACCTATGCTAGTCATCTTGATTGTGGTAATCATCCCATAATATATATATGGATTAAAATGTCACAGTGTATACATTTAATATGTATGCTTTCTGTCAATAGTCTCTCAGTGGAATCTGGGAAAATGGCTCAGCAGGTAAGCATGAGGATATGAGATGCTCTAAGTTCAACCTTCAACATCCAAGTCAAAAACCAAAGTGTGACACCACAATCTGTAACCCCAGTCTTGTGGTGAATGAAAACAAATTAGTGGGATTCTCAGGTCAGCCAGTATGACCTAAGAAATGGAGGCTCCAGTTAGTTAGAAAGTCTATCTCAAGCAAACCAGACAGAAGGGTAATGGAGGACACCTGACATTCTCCTCTGGTCTCCATACCTGTGTGCATGGTGCACATGCATCTGCACATAAAGGTAGGTATCTTAGTCCATTTTAATTTTTATTATAGAATATATGTGGCTGGGTAATTTATAGATAAAAGAGGCTTATTTGGCTCATGGGTCTACATATGCTTAGAGAACCAAGAACAGGAGTGACCAGGAAGAGCTTTGTAGGTTTGCTATGGTATGAGCATGTCCTTCTGTTCTCTGCAGTCTCCAACTCATTCTCTGGAATAAACTGACAGCAGGCAGACTAACAAGAGAAAAGACTTAGAAATGTACTACACATGTACTCGCAGGAGCCTCACAAGATTCCACAAAGGACCTTGTGACTGAAGTTCATGAGACATCCTGAGCCACAGAGAGGAATAGAAGCTTGGGTCTTCTGGGAGGTGGCCACAAGCCACGTGAAGATGAGGGAAGAAACTCACAGAGAATATAGGTTGTGTTGTTGACAGACAAATTCTTCCAGGCAGCAGACCTCAGCAGAATGGTGGGAGCTTTAGTCTCTCCTGCAATGATTCCATGTTTCCTGTATTCATCTTGGTAAATAAAGGGAACTCAGAGTGTAGCAGACAGCTTCAGGTTCACTGAGATGAACTTCCAGACCAGGCACAATTATGGAAGAAGTGACTTATTGAAACTTACAGATGTAGGGGAAGTTCCAAAATGGCAGAAGAAGCTTGCCTACACATCTACACACACACACACACACACATACACAGAGAGAGAGAGAGAGAGAGAGAGAGAGAGAGAGAGAGAGAGGGACAGAGAGACAGAGAGAGATAGAGAGAAGCACAAGCCAAAAGCCACACAGCACAGCACACTTCAGGAACTTCAGCTAGGTACACTTTGCATATCTTTAGATTGAAATCTCAAACCCACCACCACACCTTAAGATCCGCCCAGTGACACCACCTCCAGCCAGGTGGCTACAGATGCAAACTACAACCTAATAAATCACTGAATATATTGGGAGCCACCTATTCAAACTACCACACAGAGGAAACCTTTGCTTGTAGCTGTTCTTCACTCTTCCCCAATAAGCACATCAAGCTATCAATCTCTGGGGCATCTTTTGAGTGGCAAATGGAAAGTAAGCAGAGAAAAGACAGAGGGAATGGTGGTGTACTACTTCCAGGGTCCACCAACCCTGCAAGAACTCTGAGCTGTATGACCCGTCAAAGTTGTACCAAATGGATGCTGGGGGTCAGGTTCTTGTGTCCCTGTGTCATCAGTCATAGGGTGTCCAGGGAGTAGAATGTCTGTGGGTATGTTGGCTCTGTGCTATTGAGACCTGTCAGCTAGAACCTGATTATATCAGTGCTAAGAGAACAAATCCTTCAGCTATAAAGGGGATCTAGGGTGGGCAGACACAATATCTCCAACAAATGCTATGCCCAGTTCTTATGTTCTGGCCAAATCCCCCTGCTTTCCTTCATAGTAGCTCTTGCAAATTATTCTAAAATAGGTTCTTCAGCGTCCTTTAAATAAAGTACTTACTTTATTTTTAAAAGTGTTTTGGTATGTGTATAAGTATGTACATGATGTGTGAGTATGGGTGTAGGCATAGCATAATGGTACAATCTTTGAAGTCAGGAATACATTGCTCTCACTTTACAGAACAAAGATCAGCCAGCAACACAACCTACTAAGGGTCTTCTTAAAGGGAAAGAAGATCTAACAGGCAGTCTGAGGAGGCATGTGGCAGGACAGAGAGGCCAATCAAAATGCAGCATCTGGGCCTGGAGAGATGACTTAGCAGTTAAAGCACTTGCCTACACAGCCTAATGATCTAGGTTTGATTCCTCAGTACTCACATGAGCCAGATGCAAAAGGTGGCACGTGAATCTGGCATTCATTTGTAGCAGCTGGACGTTCTAGTGTGTCTATTCTCTCTATCTGCCTCTCTTTCTTTTTTTCTCTCTCAAATAAATAAATACATAAACGTTTTCAAAAATACACTGAAGAGACTAAACTGACGCCATGACAGGCTTCAGTAAGGTGCCACCCTAACTAGGCCTCAGTTCCAGTTTCCTGGAGAGGAAGACAAGACTTTTGAGAAAGGGTGGGCTATTAATCAACAGTGATCCTGACATGTGGCTGGAAAAGATAACCACTCAGGGGCTGAGTCAGTTCCTGGAGACATGTCCCTTTTGCACCTTTTTGCAACCTTTCTGCCCCAACCAATCAGAGATACACAACTGTAATTGCTGCTTGTCTAGAAAATCACTTTAAAATTACTTAACATGCCTGAAATTCCCGTAGACCTAGCCCACAAAAACCTTAGGACCAATCAAAAGAATGCAAGTACAGCTACTGTTCAAATTAGCCAATCATGTTACAAAAGACTAAGCCCACCAAAATTCCTCTAGCTGTGCTTAAAGGGAGCCTGCGAACTCCTCTCAGGGTCGCCATTTTGCATGCATGGTTGACCGCCACATGCTGGCTGATTCTGCAGAATAAACGCTCTTTGCTTTTACATACTATTTCAGTATGGGGTCTTTCTTTGGTGATTCTCAGACCCTTACAGTAGCATCTGGAGGGCATGGGGTTGTTTCTGGTTATCTACTGGCTCTCTCACAAATCACACTAAACCACATAGGTTCCAATTAAAAGATGCAACCAAAGTCCTTAGAATATAGAAATTGTAGAGTCAACACTGGCCACACTCATCCCTGCCCCTCACCCTGTGCCTGGAAGGGAATAAAAGATTCATTTTAGACACTGGCTATAGATAGTCCAGAGAGTTACTAGCACTGAAACTGCTGACTGTTAATTTGCTGTGTCTTCACAATTCTCTTCTGAAGGGCTGAATGAGTTACTTTTCTCATTGCTATGACCAAAATACATGGCAGAAGCAACTTAAGGGTAGGAAGAGTTTATTTGGGCTTATGGTTTCATAGAATACAGCCCACAATGACAGGGGAAAAAGTCAACCACAGCTGAAAGTTCCCACGTGATCAGAGAGTGAAATACTGCCTTCCCCTGGCAAAGGTATTTCTAATCTTAGGATGGTGTGCTGTCTTTGGCCCAGGTGAACCAGAGGGACAGTTGGTTGGTTAGAGCTAGGGGCTGTCTCAGGAAGAGATTAGCTCTGGCACCAACTTCCGGGGGCTGAACTTGACCAACCACAATGTTTAAACTCTATGAAAGACCGCCCTCCTAGGAGGAGTCCTGACTGCGGAAAAACAATTCTATGGAGCTAGGCAAAAGAAAAGAAGTCAGGTGATCGTGAATTTTTAGCAAGTGCAAACTTTCCTGCCCTTTTTACCTTCAGGGGCCCAGTCACCCTAATTCAACCCCCCCCCCCAACAACTGTATTCTCTATTTCCTGGTCTGTGCAATGTGAACAAGCCGGTGCTATGTTCTCCTGTTGCCATTAACTCCACCATGCCTTCTATGGCAGGAGCTCCTTGAACTTTCTTTCCTCTTTTCTTGCTATGTTTCTTTCCCCCAGATCTGTATCTGGTCACATGGACTCCTGAGCTACATGTGGCCCTCATGGGCTTATGAGCTTCACGTGGTGTACTTCTCCCCACTTTATCTCCCCTTACCTCCCAGCCTTTCCCTTTCCACACTCGTTTGGAAAATCTGAATAAAATGCAGTATTTTAAAAATCTTGATTCTGAAATGACGAATTTTTTGGTTAGTTCATAGATATGAACTCAGGGCTTGGGGTTGCAGGAAGTACCACAGAACCCCAATTTTCCATTACAATAGGATCAGAAGCAGGAGTGAGTCTAACTTTCAAAGGCTTGGCCCTAGTAACTAATGTCTGTCAGCTAGACCTCAACTTCTGAAGCTTCCATCCCCTTCAATTACAAGCCATGAAATAAGTATTTAAGACATGAGCCTGGCCTGGAGAGATGGCTTAGTGGTTAAGGCACTTGATTGTGAAGCCTAAGGACACAAGTTCAATTCCCTAGTTCCCAGGTAAGCCAGATGCATGACATGGCACATGTGTCTGAAGTTCCTTTGAAGTTGCTAGAGGCACTGGTGTGCCCATTCTCTTTCTCTCTCATTCTCTCTGCCTTTTTCTCTCACTCTCTTGCAAAGAACTAAATAAAACATTTTTAAAAAATGAACCTGCCAGGTATGGTGGTACACACCTTTAATCCCAGTACTCGGGAGGCAGAGGTAGGAGGATCACTGTGAGTTTGAGGCCACCGTGAGACTACATAGTGAATTCTAGGTCAGCCTGAGTGAGACCCTACCTCAAAAAAACAAAATAAAAAAAAAAATAACTAATGAATGAACATAAAGGAAATAAAAAGGGGTAGAATCCTGTTGTATAGAATGACATGGATGGAACTGAATGTAATTTAGTATGGTAGACTAGCACAGAAGAACAAATATGACATGATATCACTCATATACGTTATATCAACTTTTCATAGCTGAGAGCAGAATGGTGATTCCTAGAGGCTGGAGAGAAAACTGGGGTTTGGAGGAATAAGGAAAGACTAATGGTATTTAAGTTACAATTACCTAAGGTATATAAGTTCTGATGTTCTATTACATGGTAGGGTGACTATAGAAAATGATGATGTATAGTTTTTTTTTTAATTTGAAAGGAATAATTTTGAATGTTTTTAACACAAAGAAATACTTGAGATAGTAATGTTTATGCTTATTTGAACATTACATTATGTGTACTTGTGTTCAAACACAATATGGTACCAGGAAAATATATGCCAATTAAAAATTAAGTAAAAATTAAGTTTTAGGGCTGAAGAAATGGCTTAGCAGTTAAATGCTCTTCCATCCCAAGAAATGAGGGCTGGAGGGGGCCTGAGGCCACTTGAGTTCTAATCTCTAGAACCTACATAAACAGTTGTGTGTGGCCACACATACCCTTGTCCTTGGGGAGCAGAGACTAGAGACTTGGGAGGACGAGCTCTGGAATGAGTAAGAGAATCCATTTCAAGGAAAACAGGAGGTTGGCAAGTGATGAAGGGGTACGCTTGATGTTCTGCTGTAGGCTGCTGCAGAGCCACATCAGCACATACGTGTACATGTGCCACACATCATGCACACACGCCACATAAACACTCAGACACACCCACCCACCACATACTATGCACACACCAAAGCAAAAGATAACAAAAGATAACATTTTTTAAAAAGTTTATTTATTTGCAAGGTAAAGGATACAGAGAGAAGAGAGACAGAGAGAGAATGGGCACACTAGGGCCTCTACCCCCTGCAAACAAACACCAGATGCATACGCTACATTGTGCACTGACTTTACATGGATAATAGATAATCAAACTAGGGTCCTTATGCTTTGCATGCAAGTCCCTTAACTGTTGAGCCATCTCGCCAGCCCAAAAGATAAAGTTTTAAAGATTATAATTTTGAGTACAAGGAGGCTATTCATAGAACTAAAAGGTCCAGACATCTCCGTCACACCCCACTACATATGCTTTCTCCCAGTTGCAGAGTTAAGAGACTTTGACAATTCAGCTAGGCCTATTCTTTTTAGTTATAGCACTTATTCTTAAAAAGCAGGAAAAAGAAAAGAAACCTTAATCATGCTAATTCAAGTTCTTCTTTGCTGTGACAATGCGTTTGTTTTTGAGGGTCATTACTTGCCATATAGCTTCTTTCACAAGCTTAGTTGAAGTTTTTAAGTTAAGGAAACCACAGACAAGGCTTAAAGCCACAGGCCACACTTCCATCCATGGAAGCATGGGATCTGCTCAGGAACAGAGGGAGAAAAAAATAACGATGGAGCTGCAATTTCTTTTGAAGCCTCCGAACCCAAAAAGCAGGGGAAACATCTGCTCCCTTTACAGAGGTAAACGCAAGAATTTATAATGTTTACTGATTGAGGTTTCTATGGATATATAGGGGTGTGTAAGTGTGTGGTGGCTTGAATCAGGTGTTCCCCATAAACTTAGGTGTTCTGAATGCTAGGTTCCCAGCTGATGGAGATTTGGGAATTTATGCCTCCTGGAGGCAGTGTATTGTTGGGGGCGGGCTTATGAGTGTTATAGCCAGTTTCCCCTTGCCAGTGTTTGCCACACTCTCCTGTTGCTATGGTCCACCTTATGTTGGTCAGGGGGTGATGTCCACTCTCTGCTCATGCCATCGTTTTCTCCTGCCATCATGGAATTTCTCCTCGAACCTGTACGCCAAAATAAATCCTCTTTTTCCCACAAGCTGCTCTTGGTTGGGTGATTTCTACCAGCAATGCGAACCTGACTGCAACAGTAAAGTAGTACTGAGGAGTGGGATTGCTGCTAGACACCTGACTGTGTAGCTTTGGCCTTTTGGAGCTGATTTTCAAGCGGAATGTGGAAGAGTGCCTAAGAGACACCTTGCAATGCTGTAAGTACAGTTTGATGGACTATTCTGGTCAGAGTTGAAAGACCTGACTGCAGTAAAAACTATGGACTGTAAGGTTTGGCTTATGAGGGTGAGAAAGAGGTTTGCTTGGACTGGACTAGCAGTTTCTGTGAGAAGCTTGCTGTTATGCCCATGTCCTGAGAAATTGTGAAGGGTTGCTTTGCATAGAAATGAACTGGTGTGAGCAGAGGGATATGACACAGAAAGAAAAATCTTTGGGTGAACTGCTGCCCATTCAGCTGTAATTGAAATATTACAATCTTTCAAATTGGGCTAGCTGACCTGCACTGAGGCAACATGAAGAATGTAGATGCTTTTGGAGGGGCCTGAGTGCTCAGTTCTTCGAAGTCTGCTTTATTCTCCCCTAGAGTAACAAATTGGCACCCTACCTGGTATTGAGGAGTATAAGAAATGCAGGAAAGAGAGGGTCATTGAGTGTGCAACATGGTCTTGTTTTGGAAATGGCCATGGACAGTGTCAAGCAGGTTTGTTGAATGCCTGCATGGAAACCCCATGGGGCCATGAGGATGAACCATGGATTGCAGTGGAGACCCAGTGGAGATGCCAGGACCATGAGATGGCTGCTAAGGAGAGTTGCTGGCCCCAGATGAAGTTTCCCAGGATTGTGAGTAGCCTAGCTGGAGGGACAGAATTGGAATGCCAGAGACGTGTTGCTGGTTAGAATTATCAGACTTGCAGGTTTGTCACTGGCTAGAGTTGTTGAATTTCAAGCTACAGAGTTTGATGTTTGCCCCCCTTGTTTTAGATCTCGTATTGGTTGAATATTTCTTTGCTATGCCCAATGACATCTTTTGCAGTGAGAATGTTTATTCTGTGCCATTATGGGTTTTGGGGGATGTTTTGGTATTATGGCTCAGTTAGAAGATCTTGGACTCTGGGGATATATGAACATCGTTGGAATTGGTAAAAATTATGGAGAATTATAAAGTTGGACAAATGCATTGCATTTTACATCATGTATGGTTATCAGTTTATGGGGGCCAGGGGCGGAATGTGGTGGTTTGATTCATGTATCCCCCATAAACTTAGGTGTTCTGAATACTAGGTTCCCAGCTGATGGAGATTTGGGAATTTATGCCTTCTGGAGGGAATGTATTGTTGGGGGAAGGCTTATAGGTGTTATAGCCAGTTTCCCTTTGCCAGTGTTTGGCACACTCTCCTGTTGCTATTGTCCACCTTATGTTGGCCAGGGGGTGATGTCCACCCTCTGCTCATGCCATCATTTTCCCTACCATTGTGGAATTTCCCCTTGATCCTGTAAGCCAAAATAAATCCTCTTTTTTCCCATGAGCTGCTTTTGGTTGGGTGATTTCTACCAGCAATGCGAACCTGATTCCAACAAAGTGTATGTAGCGGTGTGTATGTATAAGCTTTACTTAATATTCACAACCCAAGGTGCTCACTTCCCGTTTAATATTTATTTTCCCAAAGTTAGGAGTTCTCCTAGCTGTGCCAGAAATTTTGCCATGGTGTGTGTGTGTGTGTGTGTGTGTGTGTGTGTGTGTTTGTGTGTGAGAAAGAGGGTAGGAAGAGAGTGAGGTTTGGATGACAGTAGCACATGAACTAGACCCAGAAATGTTGGGTACTGTAGATAGCACAGGCAGGTGCAATTCCATTTTGTTTGTAGTTTGAAATAGATGCTTGTGAGGTGTAACTCTAGTCCTGTAGAGAATTAAGAAAGGAGTCTCATTGGTCAGGCAATTTTATAGAAAAACAAAAATTTCCCTCAAAAGAGTAATCTGGAAACAGTAAGAAGTCAAATACCCCATGCACAGCTCAACCATGTTTGTAGCAGCTCAATTTGTAATAGCTAAGAGCTGGAATCAACCCAGATGTCCATCACTAGAAGAATGGATAACTAAGATGTGGTATATCTACACAATGGAATTCTATACAGCAGTAAGAAAAAATGACACAATGAAATTTGAGGAAAAATGGTTGAACCTGGAACAGATCATTCTCAGTGAACTTACCCAATCACAGAAAAAAAAATCGCCACATAGTCTCACTCATCTACAGCACCAAACCTGAATCTACCCAAGATACCTTACATACCCAGCAAGCATCTCGTGAACTAGACACTAGGATGGAAGGGGAGGGAGAGGAGGGCATCAAAGGGGTGGGAAACAAAATCCAGACCCAAACAGCAAATGGTACCATAAAATTCTACTTACTAAAAGGCAGACCAAATAGCTGAACCTTCACCAGGCCCTTACAGGGAACACCTGAACCACAAGACACTGGAGAGTATAGGATCAAGATTAACCTTAATCTTCTACATCTTCCCTCCCTCCCTCTCCCTCTCCCTCTCCCTCTCCCTTTCTCTCTCTCTTCTCTCTAACTCTTGTATATTAGTTAACTTTTTCCTCATTTTCTTAGTGGGCACTGACCTGTAACTCCCAGTACGAGCATGGGGCTATCATCCACAATAAGCTTTTGATCAGAGAGACCTACAAGGTTTCCTAAAAGACAGACAGATTTCTGTCAGAGTACTTGATGACCCACCAAAGGTTAGTGGTAAGACCCTACTGCTGAAGATACCTTATGTGGTTGACATGCAAAATGGAATGGCATGGCTGGAAGTTGGAAGACAGTCAATCCCCAGACAGTCAGCGCATCTAGTGCAGGAAGGTGTTACATGGGCGACTGGGGGAAAATGACCAATATCTGTCCAAGCAACTTATAGTCAAACCTACTTAGCAGCAAATAACTTGTTGTGATGCCCACACAAGTGCAGTGGTGGCACACAGCCATGGTGGGGAACCAACTGCTCTTAATTTGGCTAACTGATCTCCTCAGTGGTACGGGACCCATAGCTGGAGCTGGGAAACAAGTCAGGAGCATATCCAAGCATAAGCCCACTCGCCAATATCAAGCTACCATCAATCATGGACTACAAGAGGGCCTACACCTATTAAATTCTCTATAAAAAAGTAAGGGTTATCTCATTTGTCCTGGTGTTAACTTATTCTCCATTGGAGAATCTGCTTCTCTTTTTCAGATAGATGTAGATCCTAAGGAGAGAGCCACCCCATCATACCTCAAAAGGGCCCTGGCTGAGACTAAGAAAAATAGGAGAAACAAGCAAGGGTGCTGTTTTCCTGATAAACTGGATGCCAGCAGAAGGGGGAAGGAGATCAACACAGAGAAAAATCAACTCCTACCAAATCAGAGAGCCAGAGCCTCAGAGGCCCCCCAACACCTCATCACTGAAGCAGACCAAAAATGAACCCAACATGGCTCAGGGAAATTTTGCGGAAGAGGGGGGTGGAAAGAATGTCAGAGCCACATGTTGGTCATGATATGCAGAGACATTTATCTTACCCATAACTGTGGGCTAACTCCACAATGCATGACCCATATACCTGAACAAGGAGGGGCCAAGGCGAAGGGGTAGGTCATGGATGAGCCTAATAATGGTACCAAACTGACTGTATTTGCTGAATACAAAACTAACTAATAAAGAAAAAAAGAAAAGAAAAAAAAATAAAAAAAATAGATGGGCCTTCACAAAGAAAAAACAAAAGTGTAATCTGGAAATAAACCCTCCCTTCCATGAACTCCTTCTGGTTGAATGCTTTGTCCTAGCAAGAAAGGACTGGAGAAGGCATGTGGAAAGCATGGTGCAGCCAGCTCTTGTGATGGTTGACTGTGTAGTGGTGCTCCTCATGTTCTGGCTTACTGTAAGCAGAGATGAGACTGAGATCAGTCTAGTCCAGCTAGACTCCATCCAAACATCCCATAAGCTTCCGAAGCAGTGCTATGAGCTAGAAATACTGTTCAAATACTGAACCTATGAGAGCTATCTTACATGCAAATCCTAAGAGTCAGATTACTAGCATGATGTGGGCTCAGCCTATCTTTCAAATGAGAAACCAAGGCAGCGAGAGAAAGTCTCCTACTCTTCATCTTCTTCAGTACACTGGCATACTGACCCAGTGTAGAAACTGAATAAATATCTATTTACTGACAAAATTGGGCAATTCAACTTATTTTCTTCTCATCCTTCTCTTTCCTGTTATTGATCAGTATAAACAATAATGAAATTATACTAAACTAAAACGTGGCTACAGAAATAGGAACCAGAGCTTAAGAAAAGAACAATGGTGTTGCAAAGAAAATAAATTTCTGACATGGAGTGTTGTTGCCTAGGCAATGACAGATTGCATATGTGACAGTTGTCCCATATGATTACAATGGAACTTAAAGTTTACTAGCATCTACTGACACTGCAGCCACAGCAATGTCATAGTGCAAAGTATGACTCATATGCTCCTGGTAATGCTATTTGAACAAGCCCATTTCAGTATGTTCGGACACACAAGTACCATTGTAATAGTTACTTTCACTTTTTTAATATTTGTATTTGTTTTCAAGCAGATACAGAGATAGAAAGAAGAGAGACAGACAGAGAGAATGGGCACACCAGGGCCTCTAGCTGCTGCTAACAGAGTCCAGATGCATACACCACTTTGTACGTCTGGATTGTGGGTGCTGGGGAATCAAACCTAGGTCATTAAGCTTTGCAGGCAAATGCCTTAACCTCTGAGGCATCTATCCAGCCCTACTTTTTCTTTCTTTCTTTACATTGTTTTTCAAGCAAGCCCAACATACTAGTTTTTTTTTTTTTTTAATGAGAGAGAGAGAGAGTGAGAGTGAGAGTGAGAGCGAGAGTGAGAGTGAGCAAGAGAGAGAGAATTGGTGTACCAGGGCCTCCAACAACTGTAATCAAACTCCAGACATGTGTGCCACCTTGTATGCATGTGCAACCTTGTGCATCTGACTTATGTAGGATCTGGGGAGTCAAACATGGGTCCTTAGGCTTCACAGGCAAGTGACTTAATCACTAAGCCATCTCTCTAGCCCATACTTCTCTTTTGATTTGACAAAATATCTGACAAGGCACTTAGGGAAGGAAGGGTTTATTTTGATTCATGATTTAAGAAGGGATTCAGCCTTCCATAGCAGAGCAAGAGGTATGGTGGCAAGAGCATGGTGCAGCTGGTCACATTGCATCCATAGTCAAGAAGTAGAGAAAGCAAAGGGGAAGTGGCCAGGCTATAAAACCTTACGACCCGTCTTTCCTCAGTGATCACTCAGTGATCCAGTTCTTTCACTGAAGATCTATCTCCTAGAGGCTCTACCTTGTACCATAGTACCCCATCTGGGGACTATGTGTTCAAACACATGATGTTGCACATTGAAACCACAGCAGCCATCATGTTACAGATGCCTTCAAGATCCAGTCTACGGGTGTCCAGGTTCGTAGACTACAAACAACAGACTATTCCATGGAGCTGAGGCATGCAGTAGGTCATACCATCCACTTGACAGTATTCACACAGCATGGAAGATGCCTGAGGACACGTGTCTCAGAACCAAAGCAGCACATGAGTGCATTTCACTAAAGTGTGATGGTTAAGTCTGAGGTCATCTTGAATGCATTAGGGCTGTGAGAGGCACAGTTTGCAGCATATCTTTGAAGGCTCTTCAAGAAGGACAAACTGAGGGGCAAGGACCCATCATGAGGGTGGGTGGCACCATACCATAATCTGGAATCTTGAACTGAATGAATACTGGCATTGGCATTCCCCCGTCTCTGTTTCTTGGTTGGTGCCAAGGACTTCTTCCCTCCTCTTTTGGGCTACATTCTTCTGAACTGTGAGACAAAATAAGCCTTCCCTCCCTTAAGTTGCTTTATGTCAGCTACTTAGTCTCAGTGATGAGAAAAGTAAACAATACCGTAAGCTTTTTATTAACTTTTCACTTCTTGTTTGCAGTGCTGGGGATGAAACCCTGGACTTCATCATACTAGGTGAGTGCTCCACCACTGAGCCACAACCCCACCACTCCAGTCAGGTTAGACGCTAAAGCATGATCTCTGAGTACTCAAAAGAGCAGCCTGGAAGCTGATGCAAGTCCCCATGGACTAAGGCTCCCTGGTTTGAAGAGCAAAAGCTTTACTCACCGCTCAGACTGTAGGTGCAGAGGAAGGCAGTACTCCGAAGTGAAAGTGATGCTCTGGACTGCCGAGCAGTGAGGTAAAGGACAAGTAAGATTTCAACAAATGATAACTGCAGTTGCAGCATTAAAAAAAAAATCTGTTGACATTTGGAAATGTGTGTTGGCTTAAGTGAGTGATAACAAAAGTACGTTTTTCATTAGAAATTGATAGGGTTTGGATGTGAGATTTGAAGAATAGAGTATATTCAAATAGCTCCATTTTAGTTTTCCCCTTTTTCAGAGTACCTCATTAAAGAGAAAACATAAAGGAAAATGTCAGAGGGGTATAAATAAATTGCAATAACCATTCGTTAAAACTGTAATACAAATGACCATTTGGAATAAAATGACAAACAGAACCCTATCCTGAGCCTTCTTTTTGCCCCATTCCCTTCCTTTCCCATCCTCTACTCTGGTAATAATGTGAGTGCAAAAGTCAAGCCTGGGTTAAGAGGTAACCAGAAGGAATGCTTAGATGAAATCAGATGTGACCCTGGAACTAGGAGCATTTCTGAGCCTGGTTTTAATTACAGGGCTCAGACAGCTTCCCAGGCCCTGCCCGGCTATAGTTTGTGCCTCTAGAGCTGCCCAGGGCCTGCCAGCCTACCAGCAAGAAGGGTTTATGGCCTCACACTTCATTAAAAAAAATAAATAAATTAGAAGCCCCTGGGGCCATCACATGTCTGGAAGCAATGAAATGGCAACCTGTTTACTTTTTCTAAGACATTTGAATTCCTGGTCCAGTCTCTGTTGTACGAGCTGCAACAAACGATATTGTGAGGGAATTAAAATTCTTTTGCTCTGATGCACTTTAGTTTAGGGCAAATGGCCCATAGCCAAAGCCCAAGGGCTCATCCTGTGTTTTCTGAGTCTCATAAAGTTGTCTGGCCCTAATGGTAGGAAAGAGTGTGGTGTCCTTCCTCACAATGTACAGGTCCTTCCTGCCAAACTCTAGTTCTTTAATTGATGCACTTACTCGAATGCCCAGGGATTGGTCACTTCAAGTTGCAAAGGAAATGACGTTCATAAGTGGGAGCAGGGTTTTGGGCTAATCTTAATGGAAGGAAATATTCTAAGTGAGTGGAAAGACACAAGAGAACTAAGGACATTTAGCCTGTTGGCCCACCCTGTAGGTTCAAAAGTGCCAACCCCCATAAGTAAATAAGGTAATTGCTTACTCTGAATTTCTCTGTTTACATACACATCCTATTGGTTGCTTGTTCTCTGGGAAGCCTTGACAAACATTGTTAGTTTGTGGAGCAGTAGGACCCAGAACTAACATTCAGTGGGTAGAGCAAGCACTTGGGATTTCCTACTCATGTCTTTAATACTCACAACAAGCGTTTTCCTCTATTTCTAGGTTTTTTAAAGCAAAGGTTTTGATCTTGCCTAGAACCACATGGTAGATGGTGCATCTTATTTTTCCTCAGATCCCATGGTCTTCTATGCATGTCCTTCCCAGGACACTATTTGAACTCACCAAAAAGTCTTATTCTATAATTCCAGAAAGCAGAGCAAGGCTCTGTGTCACCTGCATGCCCAAGCTCCTCTTGGAGGCAGAAGTTGGTGTGTAGAGAAAGGTGAAGGTATAAAAGAGAAACTTTTGCTGGCTTTCAGAGACCTCACCTGCAATGCTTCGAAAGGCCAGCATAAGTCTGCCTTTCCTCTGCCTGATGATGTTTTGCTTTATTTGGTTTCTATCAGCTCTATTGAGATGTGGTTGACACACAGCAAACTGAACATGTTACAAGTGAACAACATGATAAACTTCCTGGGTATACGTCCATGAAACCAACACTAATTAAGATAACAAACAAAGCCATTGCTCCCTAAGGCATCCTTATCTTCTCTGAGATGCCTTTCTTCTGCCCTACCCTCCACCCTGCTGTTCCCAGCACCTGATCTGCTCTGTCACTGTGGATTTCTGAAATTCTATATGAATGGAACATACAGCATGTATGCTGTTTTTTTTTTTTTTTTTTTTAACATCAGAGAACTGGCTTCTTGGATGTAGCATTATTATTTGGAGACCCATTGTGCTGTTATACATATCAAGTAACTATAATTTTATCATGAGTATAATTCCATTGAATGGATATGACATCATCTGTTTATGCTTTCATTCTTGAGCTGTCTGTACCCTTGTCACAAATTTACAGACCATGTATGTGTAGCTCAATGTTTGGATTCTCTACACC
Source organism: Dipus sagitta (assembly GCA_036346955.1). Classification (NCBI taxonomy): domain Eukaryota; kingdom Metazoa; phylum Chordata; class Mammalia; order Rodentia; family Dipodidae; genus Dipus; species Dipus sagitta. Next base: position 12,762,471 of record CM070781.1, read on the forward strand.
ACTGTGCTTTTAATCTATTGGTGCACATCAATGTCGATATCACATTGCCTATATTATATTACTATGAATATATGGTAGGTCCTGAAGTCAATTATTAAGATTAGTAAGATCTTCAAGTTTGTTCTTTTTTTTTTTTTTTTTTTTTTTTTTTAGAATTGATTTAGCTATTTTAGGTCATCAGAATCTAGTTGGACAATTCTATTGAAAAAGGAAGCACTGGAATTTGATTAGATTTGTTGAATCAGTGTGGGAAAATTAACATCTCAATGACACAGTTACTTTGATTTATGAAATGAGTGTATTTAATCTATTGTTTGTTTAGTTTAATTTCCATGATACTTTGTCATTCCTCTTGTCTTCCACCTGTTGGCTGAGTAGGAAGTACTTTTTCTGTTGGCACAGTGTTACAGAATCACAAGATGAACAGCACATCCCATCTTTATTTAAAATTTTGATAGTTTACTCATAATAGATTTTGCATTAGTTTTGATACTTTTAAATTATTACATTTTAAGGTAATTTATTACTGGTTTTTTTTTTTGGTGCTTCCATAGATTTAGGCCTAGGCAAATATTTCTTGTAGCTCAACCTCATTCCAGCATAAGTGACCCATTTTTTATGCTAATGTTTTAAACTGAAATTTCCATTATGCATTGAATATGCATAGGCATGCAGTTGAGTTTTGTAGCCTGCACCTCTGCTGTTCTAAATTTAGTTTTCATACATTTTCTGTATATTTCATGGGATATTCAACATATTTCACCACATCACCTATTTTTTTTAAGAGATTGAGCAGAAAATGACAGCATTTAAACTGGGTGGAATTTTCCATTGAATCAATTTGAATTTAGGTTTTTCTATTATAGGAAGGTTTTTAAGTATAACTTAATATTTTTTCTCAAATATAAGGCTATTCATATTATCTATTTCTTCATGACTTATTTTGACAGTTTGTATCAATTTAGGAATTTGTCTGATTCATCTATGTTATTGAATTAATAATATTCCTTTATTGTTTTTATCAAAAGACTGTTGCTATGTCACTTTTCCTATTTCCTGATTCATAATCCTTCTGCTAGAAAAAACTTTCAAAACCATGTTTTTAGCTTTCTGCCATTTTATTGATTTGATATTTCCTTTGTTTTATTTATTTTTTACTTTGAGTTTCATTCTCTATTTTCAATTTAGTTTCTTTCATCTCTTTTCTTTCTTTCATTCATTCTTTTTTATTTTTTGGTTTCTTAATTTTATTTATTTATTTATTTATTTTGAGGCAGTGACTCACTCTAGTATCTCATGCTGGCCTTAAATTCATAGTGATCCTCAAGTGCTGGGATTAAAGGTACAAGCCATCATGTTTGGCTTCCTGTTAGTTTCTTAAAGTAGAAGAATTTGAAGCTTTCATTTCTATTACCAGTGTTAAGTTCTACAAATTTTCTTCAAAATACTGTGTTAGTTGCATCATATACACTTTCTATTTCTATTCAAACACACACACACACACACACGCATTAATTTGGCTTAAAATTTTGGAGTCTAAATGTCCAAAATAAGTCAGCCCCATCTGTTTAGCCTCTGATGAGGGCCCAGTTGACTACATTGCAACATGCAGATGACATCATGGTGGGAATATATATGAGATGATACAGGAAGCTAAAGACCAGGAAGAACAGATCTGGCTTTCTTTATAACACCTTATTGACTCAATGTGAACAAGATTAATCCTTTCTGAGGAATACACCTCATGACTTATTTACCTCCTACTGGATCCTACTTCACAAAGTCTCCACTACCTCTCCTTCCATACTGGGGACTAAGCTTCAAACAAACAGATAACTGATGAACACACATAAATCCTATCTACCATAACTTTCATGTATTCATCTTCTTTCAATTCAAAATATCTGATTGTTCCCCCTTCAATTTTACTCTCTGACCCACAATTATATTATTTACTATCTAAATATTTGGGGATTTATTTATATATATATATCTGATAGGAGTTAGGAGTAGTCCCAGTTTTGTAGACAGCTAGTCAAGATTAAAGGTCCAAAGGGAATAAAGAGATATCTATGTGCCCTGACAGAGACAATGAACATGTAGATTTATAATGAATTGTTACTAATTTCTAATGAACAGCAAACAGAGTCTGAGAATTGAAATCCAAAAAGACTTGATTCACCAAGACAACCAACCTGTGCACTTTTTAAAGTTCTTGGCTCTTTCTCCTTACTAAAACTTTGATTGTACCTCCTTCTTGGAAGTTTTTGGTAGGTCATTTTCCTGCCACAGAGAACCTATCTTCCTTTGCATAATTCGAAGAGATGCCACGTACATTTAAAGTAACCAGCCCAATCCACCCATCTTGATGCTGATACCTAAGGGTACAAGAAACTCTGACAACTCCACAACACCATGAGAATTATTCACTCAGGACAGATATGAAATTTGATACCATATCCATGGACAATGTGGTTTGAGAATGTAATCCTGTATTGAGATCTTTATATGCCCAGAATATAACTTAGTCAGTTAAATATTCCATGTGAATTTGAAAGAATGTATTTATTTATTTCTTTTGGGAACAGAGTCTCATGTAGCCCAAGCTACTCATGTCCCATTTATGTAGTGCTGGTTATCAAACTCCGGGCTTCACACATTCTAGTCAACCACTCTAAGTGTACATCCTTAAGCCCATGAGAAGAATGTTAATTCTGTCATTATGGAGTATTCTGTAAAGATTACTAGTACTGTCCAAGACTTCTATACTTTTCTCAATTTTCTATACAATATCAGTTATTGAGAAAGTTATTAAAAATATGTGATTGGGCTGGGGGGAGATAGCCCAGTGGGTGAATCATATGCTGTGCAACAGTGAGGGCCTGAATTTGTATCCTCATAATTCAGGAGAAAAAGCTTGGTACAGTAATGCACATCTATAACCACAAAGCCACAGGTAGCAAGATGGAAGGCAGAGACAGTGGAGACCCCAGAAGATCAGGGGTTAGCTACTGTGGTGTACACAGTGGTGAACAGCAGATACTTTGTCTCAAACAAATAAAAGACAAAGACTGACGCCCAAGGTTGTCCTCTGACCTCTACACACATACTGTGACACACATGCTGTGACACGTGTGCCCACATTCACAAACATGAACACATACATCAAAGGCATATACACTAAAGATAAAATCTAATTCTGGATTCACAGAGTGCTATCAGTTTTAGCCTCACATATTTGAAATTTATATGTATACCATCAAGAAACTTCGCTGGATTTGTACCTTACAAAAAGCAAATCCAACATAAACTTATGGCCCTGTCTTGCACCCTCAAACATGCACAATCCTAAGGTCTTACCTTATTCTTATACAATAAGGAATAAAGAATGTTTCCGAAATCAAATTGCTTCTGAAAAGAGTAACCAAACACATTTTTTAAAGCAGCATGTTTTATTCACTTTATGCTTATGGTACTTGAAATCTCATTGGGATAGCAAGACCATGACACTGTAGCAAGGCCCTTTGTTATTAATAGCTAGATCTAGCTTTAAAAAAATACGAGAATAGAAGGCGTCTCTCCCTCTTTCTTTCTCTCCTTTCTTCCTTCCTCTCCCACCAACCTTTCCCCCTTTCATTGCTTTTCTCTTTCATTCACATTTACTTTGTACCCAATCCAAGTACATTCTTTTATCAGAACAGGATAAAGAGTGGATTCAAGCAAGGTCCTTGACCTCAGAGAACGTAAGGGAAATTGTCTTTGAAGAACTGAGACTTGAGCTAAGCCTTGAAAGACAATAGCTGAAGGACACATTCTGTATAATAAACAATAGTTTTAATGCATTCATCATAGTATGAAGTATGTGGCTGCCTATAAAAAACTTTATGGCTTTAGGCTTTTATCCTTATTGATAAAAAAAGATGCTTGTTTCCTTTTTTGTAAACTATCATATCACACATACTTAAAAATTTGGGGGGAAAGGAGACTCAGTAGCAGGAATACAGCCATTCCCATCACATCACTTATGTGTATAAGTACTTATGGACATTTTCACATATTTTACATTTTTGTTGTTTATTTTTATTTATTTATTTGAGAGTGACAGATAGATACCGAGAGAGAAAGAGGCAGAGATTGAGAGAGAGAGAGAGAGAGAGAAGAGAGAGAATGGGTATACCAGGGCCTCCAGCCACTGCAAATGAACTCCAGATGCATGTGAGACCTTGTGCATCTGGCTTACATCAGTCCTGGGGAATTGAGCCTCAAACTAGGGTCCTTAGGCTTTACAGGCAAGTGCTTAACTGCTAAGCCATCTCTCTAGCCCATCTTTTACTTTTATCCTGTGTATAAGATATATACATACATATACATAAAGTTTTATAGCCTGATAATTCTTAGGTCATCTCTTCCAAGTTTTCATTTTACATAATTTTTTGGTTATTTATTTATTTATTTATTTAAGACCAACAGACAGACAGAGAGAGATAGAGGCACCCAGAGAGAGAATGGTCACACCAGGGCCTCCAGCTACTGCAAACGAACTCCAGATGCATGCACCACCTTGTGCATCTGGCTTACATGGGTACTGGGGAATCAAGCCTTGAACCGAAGTCCTTAGGCATCAAAAGAAAGTGCTTAACTGCTAAGCCATCTTTCTAGTCCATCATTTTACATATTTTTTATCAAACTATTTTTAAGTAGTTCAACTAAATGGCTATGTAGTGGTCCACTATAAAATTTCCCTACCATTTTATATCTGTCTTACTTACAGTCTTCTCTTATTAAAACTGGGCAACTGATAGATTTCTATAAACTCAATATTTATGATTCTAATGTTGCATAAGTGAAAGAAGCTTATAGAGATTCTCAAGTCTAACATTTCAAAACACAGAAAATAAACCTCAGGTATGGTCAGTTGACTGAGTTTTTTCAAGCTATGCTCTTCAGACTTTCATGTGTCTAGGAATCACTCAAGGGTTTTTATTAAAATAGAGACTATGATCCAATAGGTCTGGGGTGAGGCTTTATGTTGTCCATGATCTGCAGATCATGCTCAAAGATTCCTGACTTGTGTATCCAGCAAAGGATTTGCATTAGAATGTGTCTGTCCATAGCCCAAACATGAACACCAACTGATCGCTTCCTCTCTTTCCTTGGAAAGACTACCCTGGCTAACTCAACCACTGGAGTGGGGGGGGGGAAGCATTTAAATGTAACCCAACTTTAATTATATTGTCTCAGAGTAAAGGCATCTTTTCTACCAGTCATTGGATCATTGGAAACATGCAAGCCCATGCAGCATACGCCACTGGGGAGAGGTTTAATGGGAATTCAGCAATGAAGGGGAGCATCTAGCATCTGCTGACCTTGAACTCTTCCCAACCTGAGGTTTCAGAATTAATATGAACTCTTTTAATGTTTATCTGAACTGCTAATATCTCAACTTTAAGATTCAAGGAGATGTCTTTGAACAAAGTTACATCAACTGACAGAAAACCCAATGAAATAGTGTCTTCTTTTGCTAGGGCTTTGAGATCTAGAAGATGGCCAAAGTTGTCATGTAAAACAAAACAAAACAAAACAAAAACAACACAAAAAAAACCTGCTCTTTCTTTTGGAAAACTAAAATGTCATATATGAGAAATTCCAGAAACATAATTTGCATTTGAAGAATATATAAGAATTATTTAACTTGACACAGGAAACGAAAGTGAAAACATGACTGGAGTCTCTTTGTAACAGGAAGATATTGTCACTTCTCAGTGCAGACACAGTTCTCTGCACAAAGTTTTCAAATTATAATGTTTTCTTAAAACATGTTAAGTGCATGAGCCATAAATTTTGAGCTATTCCTGCATGATGAACTTCAACACTAAAGAGCAAGAAAAGGCAGCTTATTTCTCATGCAAGTTACATTAAAATTCCTGAAAATTCCCCTTAGATTGGTTTGCTTGGGTTTTCCAAAATCTGTAAAACCTGCCAGTTACATGGGTGTCAGAGACCATGTCTAAGAGAGGATGGCCCTTCATGGCCAGACAAGAGACCCCATTGGTCTTCTGGTTTCTATTTCCAAGATTGTGGATATGTGCCTTTGGGCTACACACCTGTAGCTCACTCTCCAAAATCAAGCTCGTTATCCATTTTTCTTGCTATTATGATTTGACTATGTTTTAAATGCTTAGACTCAAGGTGGTATAGTGTCTTAGGAAGTTCTGGAACTGCAGTACTTGGAGCCTAGCTGAAAGAAATAGATCACTGGCAGCAGACACCTAAGGGTATTTTGTTCCCAGACCCTTTCTTCCTGTCATAAACTAAATAGCTAATTTTTGCTACATATTTTCACTGCCATGTTCTATGTTAGTATACCGGGTGAAGTGCCTATACAAACCCTCTAAAACCATGAGCAAAACACATCTTTTCTCCCATAAGGCCTGGATAGGCTTGGTGTTATACCAAAGCAGGCCCCTCTGCTTCTGAATAAATTCATTTTATGTCACCACCTTCTATCAGATCCTAAGCAGAATCTGCAACATCTAGCTCTGTACTGTCATATTAAATCCAGTGATATTCCTGTTGCAAAATTTTCAAAGGTTTATTCCTCACTGTTAGGTCCAGGTTTTTGCAGTCTTGGCCTTTCTGATGCATTCTCCGTACCAATGTTAGATTATTCTTCATTGAAAGAAAATTTTTGTTCTTAAGGTACCAGGTCTCTCTGGATAGGAATCCTTAATTTTAACTCAGTAGCCACACTTCTTCACCTAGCATTCAGTGCCTACTGAGAATGGAACATGGAACATAGTTTTCTAATCAACCTCAGTTCCATTGAAGTTTGTATATAGACACACACACACACACACACGAAACATGTCATTCCTGAAAGACATACATAGGAAGACCTTTTTTACAATGATTTATCTCATGTCCCAGCTCCACTTTTTCTAAGCTGTGTAAGACCTTGACCTTAGAGCCACACTCCTCACTTTTTAAAGTAAGGATACTTATACTGGTTACCTCCTACAGCAAGTACAAGTGTTGCAGTCAGGTTCACATTACTGGCAGAGAGCACCCTACCAAGGACAGCTTGTTGGGGAAGGAAGGGTTTATTTTGGCCTACAGACTCAAGGGAAGCTCCGTGATGGCAGGGAAACCATGGCATGAGCAGAGGGTGGACATCACCTCCTGGCCAACATCAGATGTACAATAACAACAGGAGAGGGTGCCTAACACTGGCAAGGGGAAACTGGTTATAATAATCAAAGGTTCACCCCAACAATACACTACCTCCAGGAGGCTTTAATTCCCAAATCGCCATCAGCTGGGGACCTAGCATTCAGAGCACCTAAGTTTATGGGGGACACCTGACTCAAACCACCACACCAAGGTTTCAAATAAAAAAATTAGAGCAGAACTTCTGCTTTCTGCTCAGGAAGTTCAGAGATTGTTGACCATCTAAAAAGAATAGAAGTCAAGCAGTTTGCAAGCTCATGGCTTGCCTATAGTTAACAAGAGATCTGGCATCCCAGAACAAAACTCGTCTAAGAGGTAAGATGAGCCAGTCACCTGCAAGGGAAGGCAGAGCATGGCCATGTGTCTATCCAGTCATACCAATAAGAATTCAATTAGAATTGTTAGATACTGGTGAGTGATCAGAGATTGCTTAGGGCCACAGGTAGGAAGGGACTTGATTCTAGAATGCAAGTTTTGTCTCTATGAAACACTGTTGGAGATTTTTAAGAAAGTAGCCGTCATAATGCTGACTTGTGATTAGGGAAGAGCAGTCCTATAAAATGAACAATAAATGCCACCAAGATTCCACTCAAAAGAATGGAAACTCAGAGGTTAATGGGCTAATCTGCCTTGTTTTTGTATAAGGCTTTATTCTTTACCTTAAAATAATTACATGTGGGGCTACGGAGATGATTCAGTGGGTAAAGTAATGATAGAAGCATGAGGACCTGAGTTTGTATCCCCAGCACCCTCATAAAACAAAGGCATGGCAGTGTACACCTGTAATCCTAACACTGAGAAGTGAAGACAGGAGGATTCCCCAGGGCTTACAAATCAGGGATTCTGGGTTCAGTGACAGACCTTGTATTAAAAAATAAGGTAGAAGCTGGATGTAGTGGCACACTCTAATCCTCACACTTGAGAGGCAGAGATAGGCAGATCACCATGAGTCCAAGGCCAACCTGGGACTACAGAGTGAGTTCTAGGTCATCCTGGGCTACAGAGAGAGACTCTACCTAAAGCAAAATGTGGAAAGTATTTGAGGAGGACACCTGATGTTAGTCTCTGGCCTCCACATGCACACGTACACATTATACATGCATAACTTCCCACCCACATGAAAACTAACACACATACACATATGCACCTAAAAATAATGAATTTATATAACTGAAGTCAGGGATCCTTAGCCTTTCTTATTAATGTAGATTAAAAATTATCATTAGACAATTACACTTCTTCTCCAAGGGCATACAATAAGTTTGTAACATATAAGTTACATATAAGTTCATGTCTGCTTCTTAGAGCTAATAGGAAATATCTAGCCAAACATGAAATACCATGAGCTTCATCAGACTTACTTTTAGGGCTGGAGGCATGGCTTAGCAGTTAAGGCATTTGCCTGCAAAGCCTAAGGACCCAGGCTTGATTCCCAGAACCCACGTAAGTCAGATGCACAAGGTGGCACATGTGTCTGGAATTCATTTGCAGTAGGTAGAGGTCCTGCTGTGTTCTTTCTCTCTCTGTCTCTGATTCTTAATCTCTGTCTCAAATAATTAAATAGATAAAATATTTTAAAAATTCAGGTAATATTCTCATTTTCCAGATCACAAACTGAGACTTACAATTTTAGGTTTATCCAAGATTATGGGAAAGTACTGTTGAGGTGAGAAGAATACATATATTTATCAAGGACATTTAAGAAATATATTTCATATATATGAAGATTTGGAGTAGAGAATAAACATAAGAGGAAGAAGGCCACCAAACAGATGTTATATGTCTCCTCTATCCCATAAGCAATCTAAAATGGCAGGTGTGTTGTTAAGAATACTGATAACCTCCTCCGTGTAGAACAGCTGACGGAAAACTGGAAGAAGCCATTCTGCATGCAGTTCAATGGGAGAGAGAGAAATCACCAGTGAAGATACTCAACATTGGACACTGCAAGCCTTATATTTGGCCAGCCATGCCAAATTAGCCAATGGTTGCAATAGTGGCATGTCTGTCATGGTGGAAACTAACTGCCCTCTAAGTGGACTGGAGGCCCACTGAAGGGAATACATCCCTGATACTGAAAACCTAAAACAGTGGTAGTCATAAGCCCAAGGGGTGTAACGTCTGCTGCGGTCTGGATAAATGAATATACTATGCTCATCAAACTGCCCAGTAAGCACTTCTCTTAATATTCATACCCATATATTAATGCTACTCTCACTTTTGGTAGAGAACCTTCTCTTTTCAGATGGTAGTGACCTTGGGATGACTTAGAAGGCATCATCGTGCTGGGAAGAAGTGACAGGAGTGCTCAGCACTGCAATATTTCAATCATACCTTCCAAGGCTCAGGGTCCATTGCAGAAGAGGTGGCAGAAAGAATGTAAGAGCCAAAGGAAGGGTAGAACTGCTTACAAAGTGCTCCTCCAGACACAAAATGGCTTGGAAATCCATGACCTCACAGTACCTGACACTATCTACGCAAGACCATCATAATAGGAGGAAAAGATGTTGACATCAAAATAAAAGAGAGACTGATTGAGAGGAGGAGGGGATATGATGGAGAATGGAGTTTCAAAGGGGAAAGTGGGGGAAGGGAGGGTATTACCATGGGATATTATTTATAATCATCGAAGTTGTTAATTTAAAAAAATGACAATTAAAGCAGGAAAAAAGAATACTTACATGGGGACTGAAGAGATGACTTAGCAGTTAAGGCATTTGCCTACAAAGCCTAATGACCCAGGTTCAATCCATAGTACTCACTTAAAGTCAGATGCACCAAGTGGCTCATGAATCCGGAATTTGTTTGCAGGGGCAGGAGGCCCTGGCATGCCCATTCCCTCCATTCTCTCTCTCTGTCTCTCTCTCTCTCTCTCTCTTTCTCTCTCTGCTTGCAAATAAATAAAATAAATAAATTTAAAAAATAGTGCAGAGATGTCTCAGTGGTTACAATGTTTACCTGCATAGCCTAATACCCAAGTTTGATTCCTCAGTACCCATGTAACTCCAGTTGCACAGGGTGGTACATGCATCTGCATCTGGTGTCCATTTGCAATGATAGCTGGAGGCTATAGCATACCCATTCCCCCCCCCCATGCATTTTCTCTTTTTGCTTGCAAACACAACACACACACACACACACACACACACACACACACAGAATACTACATGGCTAGGGATTATACACACTTGCAATTACAGCACTTGGGAGATATAGGCAGGAGAATCAGGACTATGCACTCAGGTTGGACTACCAGCCAGATTCTGTCTTGAAACAAACCAAGGGAAACAACAATACAATGCATACATGATGTCTAGTATGAGTTTTAATGCTATGTTTCTGTTGTTTGCTTGTTTTGAGACAGGCTTTCATATAGCCTCAGACTGGCCTTGAATTCCTGATCCTCCTACCTTTATTTCCTAAGGGTTGGAATGAGAGATGTTACTTTTCAAATTATTACTGTCCTTTATGGTATACTTTTATGTTGATTAACCCAATGTCCAAATACTACTGGCTGCCATTCCATGGTTTGGTTTTGAGGAAGCTATAATCACTCTTGTCACTCACAACATTCACATAAGCCTCACTCACTCAGTGGAGGATCCTGTGTCATGGCCCATCTCTGGCCACTGGTAGGTTCACAGTTGGCCACGTGTTCTTCAATTTTTCTATTCTCATTAGACTCTTCCCTGACAGGAGCATGAAGATGACACCACCCAGAAGGAAAAAGAAATCACTTCAGAAGGTATTTCCAGAGATGGGTTCCTAGAATATTTCTCAATGTAAATGAAACCTATTCAACTTACCCCTACACTTGGCAGTCATGTGAACCACATCTGCCTTCCTTTATACTCTGCCTTCTTTTTCTGAAGCTATATGAACAGAATTTTAAAAAAATTGCAGTGGAAACACTTTTAACATACCTTTTTATGACTACTAAATTATCACAGTTGTAAAAATGATAACTCATCTTTTGGCAAGAATATGGGAAAATTGGTTCTCTTCTAATAACTTATTTATATAATAATGGACATAGATCTGACTTTATATATTCTTAAAATTGTGCATGCTTCAATGCTCAAACATTACCTTTTAAAATATTTTATTTATTTATTAACTTATTGTGAGAGAGTGAGATAAAGAGAAAGAATGGACATACCAGGGCCTTCAGCCATTGCAAATAAATTCCAGATGCACACACCACCTTGTGCATCTGGCTTACGTGGGTCCTGGGGAATCAAACCTTGATCCTGTGGCTTTGCAGGCAAGCACCTTAACCACTAAGCTATCTCTCCAGCCCAAACATTACCTTTTAAAAATCTTAAAAGAGTAATAAATAAAAAGTGGGAAAAATTAGTAAGAACATCCACCACTGCCACTTGGAACATTAAAAATAAACTAAACACACCAATATAGATAACTAGATAGTAACATACAGAAATGACTAAGCAGACTTTAAATAATATTACAGGAGGATATTGACATGTTAACATGGTTATAAAACAGTGCTGAGTATAGATTACAAAGTATAAGTATAGTATAATTTCATATTTGCTTGAAAAACTAGATCTGTACACATGTACAGAAAATGGGAAGCCTATAACTTAACAGTAGTAGGAATGCTGGTAAATTTTTAACATTATCATTTTAATTATATATTTAGAAATGCTTATCATGAAATATGAAACTATCAATACATTTTAATGGAAATTATTAATAATATGATCAACAATTAATTTCATTTTTAAAACTATTGCATTTTAGAGAAATAAAGGGGCATGGGCAGTCATATCACTCTAATGCACTCATCCATTCCCTTATAACTGCATTATCTTTCTTTGCAATCTTTATCTAATTATTGTTTTTCCTTTACAATTTCAGTATCACAGTTTATATAGAATTTTGCATCTTGCTTTTATCCCCTAATGTTTTGTTATTCTTTAATTTTCCCATGTCATTTCTAAATATTTGTGCCCAACATTCATAAAAGATTCATGGGTTTATTGTACAACTTTGTATAACCATTCCCATATCATTGGCCATTTACACTGTCAAATGATTCAACAATAAACTGCATGTCACTGTGTATTCTGGATTGTTTCATTCTGAAAATTCCCCAAGAATTTCCCAAGAAAGGGCTCAAAGGTGAAGGACTGTGCTAAATAAAAGAACGCTATCATCCCCAACCTCTACTCTGAATCTGTCTCTAGCCAGGATTCTCCTTACAGAAGACATTCTGGGAGCTCCACTTCTGCCCAAAAACTGTTAGGACCAGCCTTCTAAGCAATTGAAGAAGAGAGCTTCTAATATCCAGAAGAAGGCTGGAGCTAGGCCAAGGCCTGTGGAGGACACATGTCTTTCTAGTTACTCCTAAGTGTATCCCAAGGCTTTAATTGAATAAGTATCTGACCCAGTGTCTGTTTTCAGATGAGCTAAGCCATCTTCTTCCATCCAAGGCTGGAAATGGGAGGTTCTGTAACAGGGGGAGGGTAATGGACAAAGGTGGGTCCATAGGTCAGGAAACCTCAGTTCCACCAGCCAGATATGCAATTCTGAGATCTTCAATCAGCAGTGCTAATGGTACCTGCCCTGCCTGGAAGGCTGAGATTCTTCAGTGAGAAAATGGGAGAGGGAGTCTTTTGAAACTCTAGTGTTTTGTGAGCTTGTAATAAATCAAGATCTCCATCCCCACATAGGTAAGAAAGTATGTTCTGCATGTGAGGCTCAAAGTAAAGACGGTCTCTAGTCTTTGAGTCCACATTTACTGGGTGCTCCATGTAACAGGGCCTATTTGTACACTTCAGGTACAATAGTGATGAAAGCAGATCAGGTCTTTCCAGTGAGTAGAGGCAACATAAAGAAACCAGAAATATAAGTGCAGAAGACTAAGTAGGCTGAGATGAATTAAGGATACTGTCTTTATTAACAGAAACGGCAACCATTGGTGAGAATTCTCCTCCCAACCCCCACTTTCAAACACTTTCTGGCTTGGAAGGACAGTTAAAACAAAACCAGTCATGGACACACATAGACCTGCCTTGGGATAGCATGGTACCCCACTATCCATGGCTGACAGTAAATGAAGAGAGGCAGAGGGAGATGGCACACCAGGGAGGATGGGAAAGTGCTGGCAGCCCCTGCATTTGCATGGCACACAGCTAGGCCTTGCAGCACTGGACACAGAAGGGCTTTCTTACTTTCAAAGATGCTTAAAATAGGTGCTTGAGGATGCATTTCCCTGGGGGCCTTCCAGGTACCTAAAGGTTTACCCTTGTCCAGGTGAAAAGAGGTGGTAGAAAGGCACTTTTGGGCAGCTCAGTGCATGCCTGCTGACCCCTCGCCTCCTACTAGTGGACCTCCAGAAACAATTCCTCTTGGCCTGGGCTTGGAGGAAGGGGTTAGGAGTTTCTTCTGGATTCTCAGAATTCTCTGAAGATTGCAATGTCTGTAATTGTGGTTTTAAGCACCAGCATGAGCTCCCTTTGGAAACATCAACATGTCCAAATTACTGAGCATGGCAGCATCTCTCTACCCATCGCCCATCTGAGAGAGCGGTCTATTTATACAATTTGTTTCAGCTCAGGACAATTGCCCACCAGGCATCTATGATAAGCAGTATGGTCCACCAGGGTTGTAGGCAGAGCTTAGCAAGCAAAGGGAAACCACAGACCACTTGAAAGGAATCACAGATGTGCTGCATATCCTGTCTTCATTAGACATGTCTAAGCTGCGGGAAAGCCCACTACCAATAGGAAACCCCAGGACCAGAGTGGGCCATGTGCCTGGACCATAGCATCTGAAGGCTGGTGAATTGCCTGTAAAGGTGGCTGTGGTGCTGGGCGTGAAGCTTGTGAAGGGATAAGCCACCTGGAAGAGAGCTTTACCAGGACTGATCTACTGGAAATAGTTTATTTTAGATTGTAATCTCCGAGGATTTAAAAAAAATTATTTATTTTATTTATTTGAGAGAGAGAGGGAGGGAGAGAGAGAGAGAGAGAGAATGGGGCCTTCAGCCATTGTAAACAAACTCCAGACACATGTGCCACCTTGTGCATCTGGTTTATGTGGGTCCTGGGGAATCGAATGTCAAACCTGGGTCCTTTGGCTTTACAGACAAATGCCTCAACTGCTAAGCCATCTCTCCAGTACAATCCTCCAGGATTCTGGGAAAGGAATGCCTATTGTTTCTGATGCCCAGCCTATGGTATTTTGTTATAACACTTCCAGAAGCTAAATATTATGAGTCCATAGATCTGTGGAGGATATTTGAAAACACGCCTCATTGTTTCTTGGTCAGAATAAAATCCTCAGTATAGCAATACAAGACTGTGGTGGTTTGAATGTAAGATATCCCCCATAGCCTCAATTGTTTGTGATTGAGCTTCCTACTTAGTCCCCAGCTGGTGGAGCTTTGCTGGAGGAGGTGTATTGCTGGGGAGGGACCTTGGGGTTGATTAGTGAAGCCCTATTGGGTGTTGAGAGATGGTTCAATCAGGGGATTTTGTTCCCAGTTCATGTACAGATATGATGTCCCAGCTGCCTGTTATTCCCTGTTTTTTTTTTTCCACCTTAAAATCTGTAAGCCAGAAATAAATCCTTTCCTCTCATAATTCACTTTTGGTTGTATGTTTTGTCCCAGAAACAAGACAGCAACTGCTACAAATGCCATAAAGGGGCAATATCACACCCAAGGACAAAAAAATATTAAGCTTTTTTCTGTACAATGCACAAATACACGCATAGTGCATATGTACATACCTTCAGTAGATCTTTATTGTTCAAATTTTATGATGTTAAAGGGAGGGGTGACGGATGAGGTTACACTTATCCAAGATAGTTCATTCAAGAATGCTAAAAAGCAGGTTGAGAAACATTGAGATAGATTCAGTCAGGAGCTATTATGGAGTCACTCAAAGGTAAGTGAAGCATTTCCTTCCACTGCAGGAATCTGTCCCAAGTCCTCAGAGACTGTCCTCCCACCATGACCTACTATGAGCTCCCGAGTCACACAGGGAGGGTAGTCCAGAGGTGTTATCATTTGATGATAGTAATAAGAAAAGTAGCTAATACAACATGCATTACTGAAGCTGAGTCATGAACCTGGAGGTACCAAGATGGGAGAGAGGCAGAAGCAAGGCCTTAGGCAATGAAAATGGGAAACTTGCTTTGGAAAATTCCAGGTAGCTTGTATGAAGTTTAAGAGGCCAGGGTTGATAGAAGAGTAGGGCAGAGGCAGAAAATACATTAGATTCAGATTTATTTCAGAAGACATGATGGCAAACAAGATTCCAGTCATTCAGTTATAAAATGTTCTCTGTGATGTTAACTGATTTGGGTTGGCAAGAAACAAAGAGCCTATACTAAGAGATGATGGATAAGAACTGATTCCAGTGGCTAGTGAGAGAGCTAAGTCTATAAAGTGTTTTACAAGCATGAGTAACTGAGTGTGATCCCTAGAACCCACACATTAAAAATTATGACATGATTGTGCATTCTTGTGTCAGAGATAGGCAGATCATAAAGGCTAGCTGACCAGCAGGAGTAGCCTACTCTGCAAGTTCCAGACCAATGAGAGACCCTATCTCAAAAGAGGTGGACAGAAGGATGGCATCTGAGGTTGTCCTCTGTCTTCCATATGCATGTGCACACATGTGTATGCATATCTATACATACACATGTACCTACACATACAGAAAAATGCTTACACATGTACAGAAACATACATATGCATTAAAAAGAGGAGAAACAAGGGAGGTTTTATGAATAATATCATTATCCTAAGGACCTGCCTACAGAACTCAGTCAAAAGCACTGTTACCACCCACGTACTAGGCTCAATAGTGCCCCTAAATCCATGCCCAACCAGAACCTCAGAGAAAGATATTAGGGCCTTTGCAGATGTAATGAGTTCACTTAAGATGAAGTCATATTGAAGTAAGATTGGTCTAAAGTCCAGTAGTCTTCACTGAAAGAAAAGATGAGCAGAAGGATATGTGACATGAAGACATAAATTGAAGGAATTTGTTTGTATATACCATCCAGAAACCAATGATTGCTAACAGTCAGTAGAGAATATATAAAGTGGAAATAAGGAATCTTCCCTACAGTTTTCAGAGGCATGAGGCTTGATTTCAAATATCTGGCCTACAGATCTATGAAAGAATGAATTTCTGTTGTCTAAACCACTCTGTTTGTGGTAGTTTGTTATGGAAGCTCTAGAAAATAGTGCACATGCTATGTAAGACTTGGTTCTGTTTGTGCCCTACCAAGCCAGAATGTCAACAATGAGGGACCTCTGAAGGTCCTCAATACAGGTAACGGGCTATGGAAGAAATGACAGACTGAACTGGGCATGGTTGTGTAAGCCTTTAATCTCAGCTACTTGGGAAGCTCAGGTAGAGTGGGTATAAACCGGACACCTGCCTGCATTACAAGCGAATTCCAGGACAGCCTGGACAACTTAGTGAGACATTCTGCCAAAAATTTTTCAAAAGGTTGGGGAAATAGTTAATTTGGTAAAGTTCTTAGCTTGCGAACATTGAGACCCTGAGTTAAGATCCCCAGTAACAACATAAAGCCTAAACATGTCTTTGCACCCCTGTAATCCCAATACTGGAAAGGCAGAGATAGGAGAATCCCTGGGCTTCCTGGCTAACTAGTCTGGCTGAGTCACTGAGCTCCATATTCAGTGAGAGACCTTGTCTCAAAACCTAAGGTGAAAAGTATTAGAGAAGATAACTGATGTTGACCCATGATTTCCAAGAATACACATGTGTGTCCTTACACACACTAACATACATATATACTTGCACATACACTAGACACATAAAGACATGCAAAAAAAAAAAAAAGTAGAAGAGGCTGGATTGGTGTGTGGGTCAGTGGTAAAGTGAATCTTTGGCATGTACAAAGTCAAATACTGTTCCCCTCCCACAAAATAGGGAAAATGGAGACAAGAAAGAGCCTCACTTGGCAATGGTAGGACACACCTCCATTCTGAGAGACTCTTAAAAGTATGCTCTAGGAGCCAGGCCTCCTGAGTGCTGGGATTAATGGCATGCGCCACCATGCCTGGCTCCCTGTGGTAGGAGGATCACCATGAGTTCAAGGCCACCTTCAGACTACATAGTGAATTCCAGGTCAGCCTGGGCTAGAGTGAGACCCTTCCTCAAAATGAAACAACAACAATAACAACAACAACATCAAATGCTCAAGGGGACTTTTTAGCAAGATGGTGGCATAGGAGCAATGCCAAACCAGCCTAGGGAGGGATTTAAGCAAAACCACAGCAAAATACATTCTTCTTCTGAATAGTGAAGGAGTATAGGTTATTATTAGACACAGCAGAGAAGCAGGAGAGACCAAGATCCACCAGAAAGGAGGAAATGGCCATAATTCCAGTGAGGTGCTTGCAGCTGGCAGATCTGCACCATCTGCACATCCGCCCAGCACCACCCAGCCAGGTGCGCCAAGCAGTGGCAGCAGCAGAGACCAAACAAGGGGATTTTTGTACCTCATCGTGTTCTGTGCAAAGTCAAGAAATCTGAAGGAAAGAAAGCTGAGATGAACTAAGAAGCTACTGAAAGGGTACAGGCAGGATTGTGTGAGCAACTCCAGGCTTTCTGCACTCTCCATCCCCCAACCATCAGAACCCCAACCTCTGGCAGTCAGCCCCCAGTGGCAGTGGATCCAGTACAGCTGATCAGAACTCCAGCTCCACAGCACAACATGGAGGTATCGAGGTGGGCACTCAGAATTGGTAAGATTGGAAGCCACCCTAAAAGGCAACAAGACTGACTAACCCAAAACAAAACAATGAAACAAACAAACCAAAAAAAAGGTACATAGACCTGCATTGGAAGAGATAATCTCTCTTTCCATGTCAGGGCAGGTTATACGTTATATATTCTTGGCTGGCTTTAATATTTCCAAATAAGCTGTATTTGGGGGTTGAATATGATTTCCTTTGAGGCTTTCAGATTTATAGGACCTTTGTCTTTTGCTTGTGTCATTATTGGAGGCAGGTTTTCATCCAGATCCAGGCTGGCCTGGAACCCAAATCAGAACAAAAATCTCTACCTCCCAGCTGACAAGATTGAGGGTGTAGAGTAACATACACACTTACAGATATTGGCTTTATAGGACTGTTTATTTAAATCCCCACAATTTAATACTCTGTGTCAGTTTTTGTTGAATGCATATATTGCTCAGCTGAAGTTTAGAATTTGCCAGTAAGGTGTTCCACCCAGTCCACTAGAATACTTTCTTTCTTTCTTTTTTTTTTATTAGTCAGTTCTGTATTCAGCAAATACAGTCAGTTTGGTACCATTATTAGGCTCATCCGTGACCTACCCCCTCCCCTTGGCCCCACCTTGTTGAGGTATATGGGTCATGCATTGTGGAGTTAGCCCACAGTTATGGGTAAGCTAAATGTCTCTGCATATCATGACCCAACATGTGACTCTGACATTCTTTCCACCCCTCTTCCACAAAATTTCCCTGAGCCATGTTGGGTTCATTTTTGGTCTGCTTCAGTGATGAGGTGTTGAGGGCCTCTGAGGCTCTGGCTCTCTGATATGGTAGGAGTTGATTTTTCTCTATGCTGATCTCCTTCCCCCTTGTGCTGGTGTCCGGTTCATCAGGAAAACAGCCCCCTTGCTTGTTTCTCCAAGTTTTCTTAGTTTCAGCCGGGGCCCTTTTGAGGTATGATGGGGTGGCTCTCTCCTTAGGGTCTACATCTATCTGAAAAAGAGAAGCAGATTCTCCAACGGAGAGTAAGTTAGCACCAGGACAAATGAGATAACCCTTACTTTTTTTTTTTTTATAGAGAATTTAATAGGTGTAGGCCCTCTTGTAGCCCACAATTGATAGTAGCTTGATACTGGAGAGTGGGCTTATGTTTGGATATGGTTCTGACTTGTTTCCCAGCTCCAGCTATGGGTCCCATACCAGTGAGGGGATCAGTTAGCCAAATTGAGAGCAGTTGGTTCCCCACCATGGCTGTGTGCCACCACTGCACTTGTGTGGGCATCACAATAAGTTATTTGCTGCCAAGTAGGTTAGACCATGCATTGCTTTGATAGATATTGGACAATTTCCCCCAGTCGCCCATGTAGCACCTTCTGGCACTAGATGCGCTGACTGTCTGGGGACTGACTCTCATCCAACTTCCAGCCATGCCATTCTAATTTGCATGTCAATCACATAAGGTATCTTCAGCAGTAGGGTCTTACCACTAACCTTTGGTGAGTCATCAAGTACTCTGACAGAAATCTGTCTGTCTTTTAGGAAACCTTGTAGGTCTCTCTGATCAAAAGCTCATTGTGGATGGTAGCCCCATGCTGGTTCTGGGAGTTACAGGTCAGTGTCCACTAAGAAAATGAGGAAAAAGATAACTAATATACAAGAGTTAGAGATAAGAGAGAGAGAGACAGGGAGAGGGGAAGTGAGGGAGGGAAGATGTAGGAGATTAAGGTTAGTCTTAATCTTACCCTCTCCAGTGTCTTGTGGTTCAGGTGTTCCCTGTAAGGGCCTGGTGAAGGATCAGCCATTTGGTCTATCTTTTAGTAAGTAGAAGATTATGGTACCATTGCCGTTTGGGTCTAGATTTGTGTTTCCCACCCCTTTGATGCCCTCCTCTCCCTCCCCTTCCATCCTAGTGTCTAATCTAGGAGATGCTTGCTGGGTATGTAAGGTATCTTCGGTAGATTCAGGTTAGGTGCTGTAGATGAGTGAGACTATGTGGCGATTTTTTTTCTGTGATTGGGTCAGTTCACTGAGAATGATCTGTTCCAGGTTCAACCATTTTTCCTCAAATTTCATTGTGTTATTTTTTCTTACTGCTGTATAGAATTCCATTGTGTAGATATACCACATCTTAGTTATCCATTCTTCTAGTGATGGACATCTGGGTTGATTCCAGCTCTTAGCTATTACAAATTGAGCCGCTATAAACATGGTTGAGCAAATCTCTTTAGTCTGTGGTTTGAAGGTTTTAGGGTAGATGCCCAGTAAGGGAATAACTGGGTCTGTTGGTATCTCTATACTCAGCTTTTTCAGAAGTCTCCATATTGCTTTCCAAAGTGGTTGTACCATCCTACATTCCCACCAACAGTGGATGAGTGTTCCTACTTCTCCACATCCTCGCCAGCATTTATTTTTATTTGATTTTTTGATGCTTGCTATCCTTATTGGGGTAAGGTGGAATCTCATAGTTGTTTTAAGTTGCATTTCTCTGATGATTAGGGATGCTGAACATTTTCTTAAGTGTATGTTTGCCATTTCTATTTCTTCCTCTGTGAACTGCCTGTTCAGCTCTTTGCCCCATCTTGTGAGTGGGGTGTTTGACTTCTTACTGTTTAGATTTTTGAGTTCTTTGTAGATTCTAGAGATTAGTCCTCTATCAGTTGGATAACCCACAAATATTTTCTCCCATTCTGTGGGTAATCTATTGGCTTTGCTAATTGTATGCTTGTCTGTAAAGAAACTCCTCAGCTTCATGTGGTCCCATTGGTTGAGAGATGGTTTAAGTTCATGAGCTACTGGGGTTTTGTTCAGGAAGTCTTTTTCCATTCCTATATCATGGAATGTACTTCCTAAATTTTCTTCCAGTAGTATTCGAGTTTCTGGTCTT
This sequence comes from Dipus sagitta, assembly GCA_036346955.1. Taxonomy (NCBI): domain Eukaryota; kingdom Metazoa; phylum Chordata; class Mammalia; order Rodentia; family Dipodidae; genus Dipus; species Dipus sagitta. The sequence goes on from CM070781.1 coordinate 12,783,331, forward strand.
ATATTAAGATCTTTGATCCATTTGGACTTGAGTGTAGTGCATGGTGAAATGTGTGGGTCAAGTTTTAGTTTCCTGCATATGGTTATCCAGTTTGTCCAGCACCATTTGTTGAAGATGCTGTCTTTTTTCCAACGTATATTGTTTGGGCCTTTATCAAATATCAAGTAGCTATAGTTGCTTGACCCAAAGTCCGGGTCCTCAAGTCTATTCCATTGATCTATAGTCCTGTGTTTATGCCAGTACCATGCTGTTTTTATTACTATGGCTTTGTAATATAGCTTTAGATCAGGTATGGTGATGCCTCCCGAGGTATTTCTTTTGCTGAGGATATGTTTGGAAATGCGAGGCCTTCTGCCTTTCCATATGAAATTTGAGATCATTTTTTCTATCTCTGTGAAGAACACTGTGGGGATTTTTATTTGGTATTGCATTAAATCTGTAAATTGCCTTTGGTAGGATTGTCATCTTCACAATGTTAATTCTGCCTATCCAGGAACATGGGAGGTCTTTCCATTTCCTCAAGTCCGCCTCAATTTCTTTTTTGAGTGTTTTTATGTTTTCATTGTATAGATCTTTCACTTCCTTGGTTAACGTTATTCCAATGTACTTTATTTTTTTTTTTTGTCGCAATTGAAAATGGGACTATGTCCCTTATTTCTTTTTCTGTATCTTTGTCCTTTGCGTAAAGGAAGGCTACTGATTTTTGTGCATTGATTTTGTATCCTGCTACTTTGCTATAGGAGTTAATCACCTTCAGGAGTTTTGGGATGGAGTCTCTCGGGTCTCTTACATATATAATCATGTCATCAGCGAATAAAGCTAACTTAACTTCCTCCTTTCCAAATTGTATCCCTTTTATTTCCTTCTCCTGTCTTATTGCTTGAGCTAGGACTTCCAGGACTATATTGAAAAGCAGAGGTGAGAGTGGACAACCCTGTCTTGTTCCTGATCTTAATGGGAATTCCTCCAGTCTCTCTCCATTAAGTATTATTTGGGCCTTCGGAGCTTCGTATATTGCCTTTATTAGGTTAAGATATGAACCAACCATGCCAACTCTCTCCAATGTTTTGAACATGAAGTGGTGTTGAATCTTGTCAAAGGCCTTTTCTGCATCTATCGAAATGATCATGTGGTTTTTATGTTTAACCTTGTTTATGTGGTGTATTACATTGACAGATTTCCGTATGTTGAACCACCCCTGTGTTCCTGGAATGAATCCCACTTGGTCAAGGTGGATAATGCTTTTGATGTGTTGTTGGATTCGGTTTGCAAGGATTTTGTTTAGGATCTTTGCATCTAAATTCATCAGGGAAATAGGCTGGTAGTTTTCTTTTCTTGTGGCATCTCTGCCTGGTTTTGGAATTAGGGTGATGCTAGCTTCACAAAAGGAGTTGGGTAGCTTTCCCTGTTCATCAATTGTGTGGCACAGTTTGAGGAAGATTGGTTTGAGTTCTTCCATGAAGGTTTGATAGAATTCAGCTGAGAAGCCATCTGGTCCTGGGCTCTTCTTTTTTGGGAGGTTTTTTATTACTTTTTCAATCTCCATGAGTGTGATGGGTTGATTGAGGTGATTAATCTGCTCTGTGTTTAGCTTTGGTAGATGGTATGCATCCAAGAATTTATCCATCTCCTCCACATTATCCAGTTTTGTGGAGTAGAGGTTTTTGAAATAAGTCCTGATGATTCTCCCAATTTCACTTATGTCTGTTGTGATCTCTCCTTTTTCATTTTGAATTTTGTTAATTTGAAGCTTCACCTTTTTTTGCTTGATCAGATTGGCCAGGGGTTTGTCAATCTTGTTTATTTTTTCAAAGAACCAGCTCTTTGTTTTGTCAATTGTCTTAATTGTTTCCTTGGTTTCCAATTCATTGATTTCTGCTCTGATTTTAATTATTTCTTTCCTTCTGGAGCTCTTTGGGTTGGATTTTTCTTGTTTTTCCAGTGCCTTTAGGTGGATGGTTAGGTTATTGATTTGGGACCTTTCTGTCTTTTTTACGAAGGCATTGAGTGCTATGAATTTTCCCCTGAGGACCGCCTTGATTGTGTCCCATAAGTTTTGATACGATGTGTTCTCATTGTCGTTCAATTCCAGAAATTTTGCAATTTCATTTTTTTTTTTTTTTTTTTTTTTTTTGAGGTAGGGTCTCACTCTAGCCCAGGCTGACCTGGAATTCACTATGGAGTCTCAGGGTGGCCTCGAACTCACGGCGATCCTCCTACCTCTGCCTCCCGAGTGCTGGGATTAAAGGCGTGCGCCACCACGCCCGGCTGCAATTTCATTTTTTATTTCATCCACTATCCATTTATTGTTTAAAAGTGTGCTGTTCAGTTTCCAGGTGCCTTTGGGATTCTTGGTGGGTCTTTTATTGTTGATTTCTAGCAATATAGCATTGTGATCTGATATCATGCAGGGAATTATGTCAATCTTCCTAAATATGTGGAGGCAGTCTTTGTGACCCAATATATGGTCTATTTTAGAGAATGTTCCATGGACTGCTGAGAAGAATGTGTAATCTGTGGATTTGGGATGGAATGTTCTGTAGATGTCCGTTAGGTCTAAGTGATCTATGGTTTTGTTGAGCTCTCTTACTTCCCTGTTGAGTTTCTGTTTGGATGATCTGTCTATTACTGATAATGGTGTATTGAAGTCCCCAGCTATGATGGTGTTTGTGGTTATTTCTGTTTTATTGTCAAGTAGGTTTTGTTTTATGAACTGTGGTGCCCCTGTGTTTGGTGCATAAAGATTTATGATTGTAATATCCTCTTGATGGATCATTCCCTTGATAAGTAGGAAGTGGCCTTCTTTGTCTTTTTTGATTATATTTGGTTTGAAGTCTATTTTATCCGATATTAATATAGCTACACCTGCTTGTTTCTTATTCCCGTTTGCTTGGAATACTGTTTTCCACCCTTTCACCCTGAGGAGATGTCTGTCTTTAATGGTGAGGTGGGTTTCTTGAAGGCAACAGATTGAGGGGTCTAATTTTTTGATCCATCCTGTTAGCTTGTGTCTCTTGATGGGTGAATAAAGGCCATTAATATTTAGGGTAATGACTGTGAGATTTGATTTGATCCCTGCCATATTGTGATGGTAAATGTGGGTTGGAGTTTTCATGGACATTGAAGTTTTTTGTGCCTACTCTGAGTTTGGTTGTTGTGATCTGCTTCTTGTAGGCAATTGTGTTTGATTATTTTTTTCTTCTCTGTGTAGAATTTCCTGAAATACTCTCTGTAGGTTTGGTTTTGTGTTCATATAATTGTAAAGCTGAGTTTTGTCATGGAAAGTTTTTCGTTCACCATCTATTATGAGGGATACTTTTGCTGGGTAGAGTAGTTTGGGTTGGAAGCCATAGGTTCTTAGACTTTGCAGTGTTTCATTCCAGGCTCTTCTAGCTTTCAGGGTTTCCATTGAGAAGTCTGAAGTAATTCTGATGGGGTTACCTCTGAAGGTGCTGTGCTGTTTTTCCCTAGCTGCTTTTAGGATTTTCTCTTTGGTGTCAATGTTTAGAGTCTTAATAATAATATGTCTTGGAGAGTTTCTCCTTTGGTCCAGTCTGTTTGGAGTTCTATTGGCTTCTTGTATCTTGATAGGCCTTTCTTTTAAGAGATTGGGGAAGTTTTCTTCAATTATTTTGTTAAATAAGTTCTCCAAGCCTTTGGTCTGGATTTCTTCTCCTTCTGGTATTCCAATGATCCTGATATTGGGACGTTTAACTGTATCCCACAATTCCCTCATGTTCTGTTCACAGGAGCTTTTAAACTTACTGAAATTTTTGAACTCTCTAACTGTTTCTTCCATCTTGTCTTCCAGATCAGAGTTTCTATCCTCCACTTGGCTGACTCTATTCTTGAGAGCTTCTAGTGAGTTTTGGGCTTGTTCAATTAAGTTTGCATTTTCTATTATTTTTCTATGTATAATTTCCATCCCTCTGTCAAGCTCTGTTTTCACATCACTTTCTGATTTTCTTGATGATTCTTGGAGTTCATCCTTGCATTTCTTTATGTCTTCATTTAGCATGGCCAGCTGATTTTTAAGGTCTTCTTTTTTTTCACTCTCCCTCAAATCTCTTAACTCTCTTTGAAATCCTTCCATTTTCTTATCTAATCCTTCCAATTTCTTGTCTATTAGTTCTAGTTTAGTGATGGCAGCATCCATACGATTCGGCCCTTTGTTGCTTTCCTGCAAGTTCTACCAATAGGTTGGTTAGGGTTGCAATGCTCATAGCTTCAATGTGGTGTTCTGGTCCTATTTGTTCTTCTATGTTTTGGTTAGAAATATTCATTGTGGGACTGGGTGATCTAATTGGATTTTCTTGCATTTGATTATTCATGTTATTTCTTTTGCGCTGTGTTCTGCCCATGACAGTGTATGGGCAGATAAGTGGGCGTATCAGCCTGGGCTCAAGAACAATGGGAATCTTATGCAGCCTGGGGGCATTGCCAAGAAGCCTGGGCTTTGGCTGTCACTTGCCAAAGCCGCCTATCTACTGCCTGGCAGGGGCGCCGAAGTTGCCTGAGTTCTCAAGCGGTAATGTGCCAAGGCTGCCTGCGTTCGAACTAGGAGTGGCACTGAGGCACCAAGCACTGATGCCGCCCGAACTCTGGCTGGGCACGCTGGGAACCGGAAGCAGTCTGCGCTCCCCTGCCACAGGACAATTGTGGACAGCCGCGCGGCAGACAGAGGGCGAGTGGACGAGAGTGCGGAGCAGTCTAAGCTTCTGCACGCAGGGAATAATCTCACTTGCCAAAGCCGCCTATCTACTACCTGGTAGGGGCGCCAAGGTTGCTTGAGTTCTCAAGCGGTATTGTGCCCCAGCTGCCTGCGTTCGAGCTAGGAGTGGCACTGAGGCACCAAGCACTGAAGCCGCCCAGACTTTGGCTGGGAACTCTGGGAACCGGAAGCAGTCTGGGCTCCCCCGCCACGGGACAATGGCGGCCCGCCGATGTGGCAGGCAGGTAGGGGGTGGCACCTGAGCTGACGCAAGCAAGAGATACAGTCTGAGCTTGTGGGACTGGGCACACTCAGTAGGTGGGCAAGTGGACAAGGGTGCGGAGCAGTCTAAACTTCTGTGCGGAGGGAACGATCGGCGCGTGGTGGCAGCCGTGCGGGCTCTGGAGCAGCAGCAGCGGCAGGGGTGGAGCTTTGAACACGGCGGTTATTTGGGGTGAGGGGTGCCTACCCGCCCGAAAGGGGACCAGCGATTCCCTGTTCCCCCACCTCTCTGCCCTCCCAGATTTCTCTCCCCTAAAAGCCACTATATACCCTTAATATCTTGCCTTTCTTTCCCCGGGATTTGCAGCGCAGCTAGGCAGTCGCCATCTTGGCCGGAAGTCAGAATTCTTTTTTAGCAAGAAAACTCAACAGCTAGGAATAGTTCTCCAGTTGGATTGGGGTACAAGAGCTACATTTGGCACCTTAAACTCATATTCTGAAAGTACATAAAGGTGGATTGTCACATCTAAGAACAGTGAAGATAAGGAGAAAACCCAAGCATCAAATCAATTCAGGATGCAAATTCGCTATATTGTAATACAAGAAACACAAAGAAACAAGACAATATGATCCCACCAAATATTACAAATCCATCAGAAATTATCAATAATGAGACTGTTTTAGATGAAATGCCTGGCAAAAATTCCAAAAATGATTGTATCTCTACTCAAAGAAATCAAAGAAGAAATGAAAAGAATCAAGAAGAAAACAAAGGAATTAAAGAAGGAAACAAACTCCTGAAAAAGAGCACAGGAAACCAGCTTAATAAAATAAGGAGGTCATTACAAGACATGAGTAAGGAAATCGAAATACTGAAGAAAAACCAGGCTGAAATTCTCGCTCTGAAATACACAGTCAGTCAAAAAAGCAAAAAACAAAAACAAAACAAAACAAAACAAAAAAAACAAAAACTGTGGTGTGGAAAGTCTCACCAGTAGAATGGATGAAGGAGAGAACAGAATATCTAAACTAGTAGACCAGGTGGCAGACCTAATACAGTACAACAAAGAGAAAGACAAGCTAATAGGAAGGAAGGAATGGGAATATCAAGAAACCTGGGACAGAATGAAAAGATCAAACATAAGAATTCAGGGGATAGTAGAAGGAGAAGAATTTCAATCAAGAGGCTTAGTAGGCGTTAAATCATAAAAGAAAATTTCCCCCAAAATGGGAATGAAATGCCAATGCAGACACAAGAAACTTTTAGAACACCAAACAGAAAAAAAAATCCTGGAAAGAGCCTTTCCTTGCCATGTTAAAATTAAACTGCTAAACATGCAAACCAAGAAAATATATTGAAGGCAGTTAGAAAGAAAAAGCAAGTCACCTACAAAGGCAAGCCAATCAGAATAACAACAGATTACTCAACACAAATTTTAAATGTCAGAAGACCTTGTAATGATGTATTCCAAGCTCTGAAATATAACATCTGCCAACCAAGATTACTTTATCCTGAAAAGCTAACTATCCAAATTTATGGAGAAATAAGGACATTCCACAACAAAAAAACAGGCTTAAGGAATTTATGACAACTAAACCAGCTCTACAAAAAATACTTGAAGGAATCCTTCATGCTGACGAGAAAGCAAAATATACACAGGAGGAAAAAGGAAAAAAAAATACTCAAATAACAGTTACAACAAGTAAATAAAGGAAAACAGGAAGCACTACAAACCAAGAAGAATGGAGAGAAAAAAATACATACCTTTCAATAATAACTGTTACTATCAATGGCCTTAATGCCCCAACCAAAAGACATAGGCTTACAGACTGGGTTAAAAGGCAAGATCCTACCATTTGTTGACTCCAGGAAACTCATCTCTCAATAAAAGATAGACACTGCTTACGGTGAAAAGATGGAAGACAGTACTTCAAGTAAATGGGTCTAGGAAAGAAGCAGGAGTTCCTATCGTAATATCTGACAGGATAGACTTCAAACCAACATTTGTGAGGAAAGATGAAGAAGGTCATTTTATACTGATTAAAGGAACACTTCAATAGGAGGCCATTACAATCCTAAATGTATGTGCATCTAACATGGGGGCTCCCAATATCATCAAACAAACACTATTAGACTTAAGGTCACACATAACACCAAACACAGTTGTAGCGGTTGAGTTCAATACCCCACTCTCATCAATTGACAAGTCATCCTGGCAATAAATAAATAAACAGAGAGGTATCTGGATTAAATGATGTCACAGAACAAATAGACCTAACAGATATCTATAGAACATTCCATCCAAATGCTGCAGAATATACATTTTTCTCAGCAGCACATGGAACATCCTCTAAAATTGACCATATATGAGGACACAAAGCAAATCTCAACAAATTCAGGAAAATTGAAATAATACTATTTACTCTATCTGACCACAATGGGATTACACTGCAAGTCAGCAACAGGAACAACTACAAAGCATACAAAAGTTAATGGAGACTAAACAGTATGCTATTAACTGATGAATGGGTCATTGAAGAAATCAAAAAGGAAATCAAGGAATTCATAGAATCAAATGATGATGAGAATACAATATACCAAAACCTTTGGGACACAATAAAGACAGTACTAAGAGGGAAATTTATAGCTCTAAGTGCCTATATTAAGAAATTAGAGAGGTTACAAGTAAACAATTTAATGTTTCATCTTAAGGCCTTGGAAAAGAAGAAAAGGCAAACCAAAAATCAGCAGACAGGAAGAAATAATAAATATTAGGGCAGAAATTAATGAAATAGAAATAAAAAACAATACAAAGAATCAATGAAACAAAGAGATGGTTCTTTGAAAGGATAAACAAAATTGATAAACCCTTAGCAAATCTGACCAGAAGAGACCAAAATTAATAAAATTAGACATGAAAAAGGCACCATTGTAACAGATAGCAAAGAAAGTCAGAAAATCATAAGGATATACTTTAAGAATATATAGTTTGAAAATCTGAAAGAAAGGGATAATTTCCTTGATTCATATGACCTAACAAAATTAAAGGAAGATGAGATAAACCATTTAAGTAGACTTGTAACAACTATGGAGATGCAAAGATTTATAAAAAGTCTACCAACAAAAAAGGTCCAGGCCCAGATGGATTCACTGGTGAATTTTAAAAGACCTTCATGGAAGAACTAACACCAGTGCTCCTCAAACTGGTCCATAAATTCAAGAAGAAGAATTTCAAGTGAACTCCTTCAATAAATCCAGCATCACCATGGTACCAAAACCAGATCAAGACAGAACAACAACAACAACAACAACAACAACAAAATTACAGACTGATCTCCCTCATGAACATAGATGCAAAAATACTGAACAAAATATGGGCAAACAGAATACAAGAATATATCAGAAATATCATTCACTCAGACCAAGTTGGTTTTATCCCAGGGATGCAGAGATCATTCAACATACACTAAATGACAAATGTAATACATCATATAAATGCTCTGAAAGACAAAAATCACATGATCATCTTAGTAGATGCAGAAAAGACATTTGACAAAATCCAACTTCCCTCCATGGTAAAAGTATTACAGAAACTGGGAATAGAAGGAACATATCTCAACATAATAAAAGCTATTTATGACAAACCTACAGCCAACATAATACTAAATGGGGAAAAACTTCAAGCTTTTCCACTAAATTCAGGAACAAGACAAGGGCGTCCACTGTCCCCACTTTTATTTAATGTAGTACTGGAAGTCTTAGCTATAGAAATAAGGCAAGAGACGCTCATAAAAGGGATACAAATTGGAAATGAAGAGATCAAACCATGACTATCCACAGATGATATGATTCTATACATACAGGGCCCTAATGACTCTACCAGCAAACTGTTGGTGCTGATAAACACTTTTAGCAAAGTATCAGGATACAAAATAAACACACATAAATCAGTAGCTTTCCTATATGCTAACAACAAACATGCAAAGGATGAAATCAGGTAATCTCTCCCGTTCACAATTGCCTCAAAAAAAAAAAAAAAAGTGCCTTGAAATAAACTTAACCAAGGAAGTAAAGGATCCCTACAGTGAGAACTTTAAAACACTCAAGCGAACAATTACGGAAGACACAAGGAAATGGAAAGACATCCCATGTTTTTGGATTGGAAGAATCAATATTGTGAAAATGTCAATCTTACCAAAAGCAATCTATATAATTAATGCAATCCCCATTAAAATTCCAATGGCATTCTTCACAGAAATAGAAAAAAAAATCCTAAAATTCATTTGTAAGCACAAAAACCTCAAATAGCCAAAGCAATTTTGAGCAACAAAAATAAGGCTGGCGGTATCACCATACCCAATTTTAAGCTATATTACAAAGCCATTATAGCAAAAATAACATGGTATTGACACAAAGACAGACATGTAGATCAATGCAACAGAATAGAGGACCCAGATGTTAATCCAGGCAGATACAACCATTTGATTTTTGATAAAAATGCCAAAAATATTCACTGGAGAAAAGATAGCCTCTTCAACAAGTAGTGCTAGAAAAGCTGGATATCTATATGCAGAAGGATGAAAATAGATCCTTGGCTTTTTCCATGTGCAAGAATCAAATCCAAGTGGATCAGGGACCTTAATAACAGACCTGAAACTCTGAAATTGCTGGAGGAAAGGTAGGTGGAAACCCTTCAACATATTGACATAGGCAATGACTTTCTTAATAAAATCCCAATGTCTCAGGAAATAAAAACACTAATCAACTACTGGGATCTCATGAAACTACAAAGCTTTTTTTACAGCAAAGGACACTGTGAATAGAGCAAAGAGACAACCTACAGAATGGGAGAAAGTCTTTGCCAGATACACACCTGACAGAAGGATAATATCCAGAATATACAAAGTGTTCAAAAAATAGAACAATAATAAATCAAACAACCCAATTAAGAAATGGTCTATGGAACTAAATAGAGAGTTCTCATTGGAAGAAATACAGATGGCATATAAACATCTAAAAAAGTGTTCTATGATCTTAGCCATCAGGGAAATGCAAATTAAAACTACTTTGAGATTCCATCTCACTCCTGTCAGAATGGCTACCATCAAGAACAAAATGACAATAAATGTTGGCAAGGATGTGGAAAAAGGGGAACCCTTCTGCACTGTTGGCAGGAATGTAATCTCATACAGCCATTGTGGAAATAAGTGTGGAAGTTCTTGAGACAGCTAAAAATAAATTTGCCATATGATCCAGCTACAGCATGCCTAGGCATACATCCTAACAACTCTTCTCATTACCTTAGAGATACTTGCACAACCATGTTTATTGCTGTTCTAGTCACAATAGCTAGGAAATGGAACCAGCCTAGATGTCCCTCCACAGATGTTCCTTCACAGATGAATGGATAATAAAGATGTGGTATATTTACACAATGGAGTTCTATTCAGTGGTAAAGAAAAATGAAATTATGAAATTTGTAGGGAAATGAATAGACCTGGAAAGGATTATACAAAGTGAGGTAACCCAGGCCACGAAAGCCAAAGGTCACATGTTCTCTCTCATATGTGGATCCTAGCTACAAATGTATAGACTTATGTGTGAGCTGGAACCAAAAATTGGTAGCAGAGGCCAGTAAACTAGAAGAAGGCTGTAAGGGAGGGAGGAGAGGGAAGGACTTAAGGGGATGGTATTGTATATATGTAAGAAGAAGAAAAAATTACAGGGAGGGGAAAGACCTAAGCAAGTCCAGGGGAAGAGATTTTGTAAAAGGGCAGGTGGGAGGGTTAATCAAAATTGAAGATATTCCGAACATGATCTATGAAACCCTACATTTAGAAAATGGCACACCCAGAAGCCATAGATTGTTGCTAGAAAATGTTCAGTGCCAGGGATGGGATACCTTCCAGTGAGTTCTTGGCCACAGAGGTCCCTGTTGCCTCCAAAACATTACAGGCTATTGACAGTGTCCTTAGTTTCCCTTGAGAAACAGAAACTAAGACCCTATTAGTGAAGACCAGATGCCTGAGTGGCAGTCACTGAGAAATCAAGCTGATGCTGAGCAGAAAACCTTTTCCCTATAAACCAGCCAACTGAGATCTGGAAAAAGCTGCACTGCATGCAGCCCTATGGGAGACAGAAGTCATCAGCAGTGAAAACAGTAGACACTGGAAGCCTCAAGTTTGTCCAGCCAGGACAAATGAGAAAATGATTGCAATAGTGGCCGGTCTGCTCTGGGGGAAACCAACTGCTCTCTAATTGGACTGAAGGCTTGCTCTATGGGAGGGAATACATTCCTGGTACTGAAAACTTAATGAAAAGCTATAAAGCTTGATCTTTTCTGGATAAATGTCTGTATTGTTCTCACCAAACTGTGCTGAAAGCACTACACTTAGTGTTCATATTCATATATTAATGCTACTTTCACTTCTGGTTAGAGAAGTTTCTCTTTTCAGATGGTGATGGCCACTGTGATGACACTAAAAGCAAAAGAAGACCCAAAAAGAAGGAAGGACAGAGAGTGTCCAGCACTGAAACATCTCTATCACACCCTCCAAGGCGCAGGGTCCATTGTGGAAGAGGTGGCAGAAAGAATGCAAGAGCCAAAGAAGGGTACCACGCCTTACAATGCAACTGTCCAGACAGAAATTGGCCTCAATATCCACAATCTCACAGTGCCTATCAATACCTTCATAAGACCCCCATAATAAGAGAAAAAAAAATGGTGACATCAAATTAAAAGAGAGACTAATGGAGAGAGGAGGGGTTATGATGGAGAGCAGAGTTGTGAAGGGAAATGTGGGGGTGGGGAGGGAAATATCATGGTTTATTGTCTATAAGTATAGAAGTTGTCAAAAATGCAAAAAATATGCTCTAGAAACTCAGAAAGGAAAGGAGCAATGTTACATGCTTACTTCTGCTCCTTTCCCACTTCTGTTGCTATGGCAAATCTATGCTCTCCAACCTACAGTGCTTCTCCCTAACTTTTCCACCCTTGACTAGAACTGTAAATACACTCATAAACATCTGCCACATAAAAATAGAGTACTGCCTCTAGTCATTCTTATTTACCACCCCTATTTTAAAAACAAAATTAATTTGAACAATGTATCAATGTGAATGTGCACTGAAGTCTAGAAATCCAGTGAGGCAGAAAAGGAATGTTAGACAGTGAACTCTATGGCTGGTTCTGTCAGCTGAGAGGAAATGAAAGGGAACATGCTTCAGGGGCTCAGGGAGTTATAGAGTCAGAAAGACCTAGACCCAAAGGTTTTCACCTGCAAAATGGGGTGTGTCATATGTCAAACTACCTAAGCTCAGGTCTGTCTACACTAAAGATTCTTTGACAGAGGTGCTGAGCCAAAAATCATTTTCTACAGCACTACTGAGCCAGTCAGCTGAAAAGTCAGACTCAAGTAACACGGTAACTGCATACTGGATGTCAGAATGAAAGACACAACTGTCATTTACTCTTCTCACTCCTCTCCCATCACTTCTAAAACTCCTCAGGACTTCAGGCAGTAGTCCATATTCCTGATGTCATCTAGGAGAATCTGCAGGGTCTGTGATTTATCACCACCTTCCCATGGTGCAAGGAGGAGCTGTGGCTCAGACTCAGGGGGATGACAGCCAAATGACACACAGTTTGCATCCAGGGCAAAACAATCAGGTGCCATAGTACACAAGTACTACCTTCCCTTCTCTGTTGCTCCAACTTCTCAGTTCCAAGCACAGTTCACAGTCTGTGTACCCCCTTTTCTTCTTCACCCCATGAACATGCTCCCCCATCTATGCTGCCTGATACCCTCATGTCCCCTATTTGCAAAGAAGAATGAAGCCATTACCTTGCTCCTGAGGGTTTCTGGGTAATCAGATAAATGGTTTAAGCACCTGAGAAAGTATACCAGGGCACCCAGCCACTGTAAAGGAACTCCAGATGCATGCAGCACCTTGTACATCTGCACTGGGCTTACAGTGGTACTAGGGAATCCTTTGGCTTTGCAGGCAAGTGCCTTAACCACTAAGCAATCTCTCCAGCCCTGTAGTACACAAGTACTACTTTCCCTTTTATCCTTTCTTTCCCTTATTACATGTAATATTTTCTTTTTAAAAAATTTTATTTATATTTCATTTTGAAATTTCATATATGTTTATAATGTGTTTTGATCATAGTCAAGTCCTTAGCCTCTCTTATCCCCTCACACTAAACCCCTCCTTCCCAACTAATCCCCTTCATATTTTTTATATTTTTTGTATGTGGCTCACTGAGTTAAATCAGTGCTGCTTGCAGGAACATGAGATTATTTATAGGAGTATCTTACCAGCGGCTACACCACTGAAGAATATGATTCCCCCTCCATAGCAACCACTAACTGACAATAGCTACTTTGAGTGCGGTGCTGTCTTATAAGTCCCTCTCCCAATGATGATGGATGTAGAAGGGCTCAATCTTGTGCAAGAAACAGCAGCTGCTGCCAGTTCATGGGTGTAATAGCCATGTAGTGTCCAGAAGACAGTATTCAACAGCAGTCCTTCCTTCCTATCCTCTAGCTCTTACATTCCCCCTCTTCCGCCCTTCCCTGAACCTTGGACAGGGTGGTTCAGATGTTCCATTCAAGGGTGCATGTGCTCTGCTTTCTAAGAATGATGACTCACACTTACTTGCGCTATCTTCCCAGTTCACTTTTCCAATCCAGAGCCAACTGAAAGGAAAAATGTGGTGGAGGGCAAAGGGTACCTTTTCAGGGCTTTATATCCACACAAGAACATGTGTTAGTTTTTTGTGTTCTTTTTTTTTTCACCACTGTGACAAAAATACTGGAGCAAAGCAACTTAAGGGAAAAAGGAAATATTCTGCTTTAGGCTTCAGAAGTCTCAGTTTACTGTGGCAAAAGGGTGTGGTTGAACAAAGCTGTTCAACTAATGGTGGCCAGGAAGCAGAGACAAGAGCAGCAAGTGTGTGCTAGCAAATCTCTCCCTTTCCCCCTTTATTCCATTTAAATCTCAACCTGTTGGGTAGTGCCATCCACATTCAGCGTGGACTCTCCCCACTTAGTTAACACCCCTCTGGAAATACCTGCAGATGAACAATAGGCATTTCTCAATCTGACCAAATTGATCATCAATATTAACCACTTATCTTCTCATTTGTTTTTCTCTTTTAGGTATTTAAGTATAAACCTCAGCACTATATCTAAAATTGCTATATATTAATCCACATTGCATTCTTATAGAACTAATGCTAAGGTGGGCCACAATTATACTCATAATTATGCTCTCACATAACTACATGATAGAAAGGACCTTTTCATCCCAGAGCCAAATGTTTCTGGCTTCTCTCACCATCAACATCCCAGTGAGAATTCAAGGATATTTTCCATTGTGGACTTCTGCTACTCATGATCCTAAGGGTACCTTCAGCGAGCTTCTTGACTTCTTTTAACATCCTCATTTGTATTTATGCCCTTAATTTTCAATCCAGAGATGCTGTTGCTTGGGTTATAGGATTCTAGTTATTTTGATATGTATTTAAGACTCACATGGATTAGAATAAAGTTAATAAAATACTACTCACAATGCATCCTTCTTTCCACCCTTCACCCCCAGAATAAAATCCCTCTGAGAGAAGACACCATAGTCCAACAGATTAGGACACATGCTTTGTAAAATGTTCTGGAATTCTCCATCACAAGAATCCACATTTTTCATGTTAATTCAGGTTGCCATAAAATCAGAAATTAGCTCTCTCTTTGGGGATGACCCCTCCTTATCTATGCTGCCAGGCCTCTTTGTCTCAGCTCCAGGGCCCTGCCTGTCTTTAGCCATGCCCTGAACATTTCCTTCCAAAGAATGCACAGACTCTTTTGATTGCTCTTATCCCAAATGAAACATGCAGCTTCTTCCAGAAACTTGTTCCCTCCCCTGACAATGTGTTATTATATAATTTCCATCATTCCCCTTTTAAACCTGCTGTGTTCATTTCCAAACACAAATGAACTGAGATAATTTATTATGTCCTTTTCTTTTAATCCTCCCAGGTACAAAGCAGGGCACACTAAGCACTCAATAAATACTGAAGTGGAAGGAATGAACTTAAGCATGAGGTTTTTTGATAGTGTAGATGCGGGGATTATTCTTCTTCAGTCTCCACTCAGCAATTACTCTACAGAAGATGCTACAGTGGTACCTCATCTCTCTGTACTAGTTCCCAACATGCTTTTACATACATGGCCACATTTCACCCTCATCCTCAAAGTGCTTTAGGAACATTTCTACAACTAAGATCTGAATCTAAGCCTCAGTTTTATTTCCCACAGGATTATGAACATGAGCATACAGCTTTCTCTTTTCAATTGAATCCAAAAGCTAATAACTCATAGGGTATTTAAGATCCTAAAGTGTATACATCCTGCATGTGAAAGGGTATTGTAAACCAATGGTCTCCTCTAAGAATCTACCTTTCATCAAGACCCCACTAGAGCTAGCGATGCTATCCCTGAGGTACTTGTATGTCTGCCTTCCAACTAATCTTAGTAATTCCTGTAGTATCTGAGCCCTATGCCATAAGACTGTCATCTGAGCTTCAAAACCACGAGGGTTGTTCTCTGAGTCAAATTCAGGGAAGATGTTTTTGAGCATCACACAGCAAGAATGTGGAATAATTATTTGTTGAATGAAAACATGAACTTTAGGTAAATATGGCCAGTTTATTATTATTTATACCCCGATTTTTGTTAGAAATATTTCATTTGAATTGACATTTCTTTCCTTAATCATGATCTGAATGATGATCAAAATGAGACAATGTGCTTGATTTTGTAAGGAAGAAAACAACACACACAAAAAAAATTTCCACATATCTGCTATGTCTGCTTAGATTTTGTCCTGAAAACAATCTCTCTCTCTCTCTCTCTCTCTCTCTCTCTCTCTCTGTGTGTGTGTGTGTGTGTGTGTGTGTGTGTGTAATCATACTGAGAAGACCTTAGGGTGGGGAACTAAATCTGACAATGAAATAATGATTCTTTGTTACTGAATTAACAGAGAACTGGTAGCTAATCTGTTTCAAAGAAGTTATTTGTCTCTGGAAATCAATCTGAAATTTGATCTCTAATTAAAGTTGAAGTGTGAACTTTTGTTTTGTTTCAGGTCCTGTTTCAAGAAGCCCCCTAAATTCATGCACAGGTCCAGCCCCTCTCAGTTATTGAAATTGAGTAGTTGAGGTCTGCCTCCAACCCATAAAAGAAACCTTTCCCTGCAGAATAGCACCCAGGGGTGGGGACTGGTGAGAAATCAATAGCCAGGAAGCCAGATGAGAAATATAACCAGGGCAGGACGTGGACCATCGGTGGCAAAGTCCACAGCATAACTTGCCTATGTGCTTGATTAGAAACCTGGACCCCAGGATACCTGATCTCTCAGCTTCTTCTAAGTCCACAGAGGAGAAAGTTCACAGGCAGCTACTCCCTCCATTGCCTGCTGACCTTTTATGGGTTGCAACCAGCAAGCCTGACAAACTGATTGGTTCCAGCTGCAGCTATGTTTTCTACCTTCCTTGTTACTTAATTGATCCTGGCTGTGCCTAGTCCTGTAAGGAAGTCCTCCCAGACCTTGCAACATGTGCTGCATGTACTCCTGTGCCTGGATAAGAAACATAAAAAGCAGAGATGGCCGGAGAAAAGGGGAGGGGAAAGTTGGAGGGAAAACTCCAAATGCAAATAACTTGGCTTGTCTTCCTGAGCCCCTCCACCTCTGTCCACTGTGTCCTTGATCAGCTGATCTCCTTCCTACAGACCACTCAGCTTTCAAGACTCACATTTTCTCTTTAAACATTAAAAACTGTTGTCACCCACTGAACTTTAAAGCAGAAGAAAACAGAACAATGTTTTATTCACTCTGTTCTTTGTTCTTTTGCCCACAAGTATTAAGTTATTTTGAAATACTTGGCATCACCTCAGCCTCCAGGGATGCAGGTGAACTTGAAGCTCCTGCTATGGGTAGCCCCATCTCAAAAAGGAACACAGAAATAAACCTATAGTTACAATACTATGGAATATGAGTTAACCTCAGCAGCATTTCTTGTAAAAAACTCAAGACCTCCGGATACTTCTAATACCTTTGGAGAGGGTCTCTGACATCCAGACTCTTCATAATAAGATGGACAGGTCATTTGCCTTCCCGCCTTCATTCCCTTGAGTGCACAGTGGAATTTTCTGGAGATGGTGCTCCTTACAAAGTCACAAGTGGAGTTCAGGAGCTAAAAGGACAATCTAGCAGTCTTTGAAGAGATTTGCAAAGTTGTCTCTGTTTCTTGGTCTTGGAAAAGTTATGTTTCAGAAAATGTATTACTTTTCACCATTGTATAGTTGGTCTGTATTATTTTTAAGTGAGATAGTAAGGTAACAAAGAATTATCGGAATTAATTTCTAATACAATAAATATTGACGTATATAGCACATATAAGCAGGTATAGCAAACATTAATAAAAGCTTTCTGGGGATCACAATAATTTTGAAATAGCATGACTGTGAAGAAACAGCAAAAAAAGAAAAAAAAAAGTATAGCTTGGCCTGGTGGTTCACATCTTTAAGCCCAGCACCTAGGAGGCAGAGGTAGGAGGATTGCTGTGAGTTCAAGATCACCCTAAGACTACATAGCAAATTCCAGGACAGTCTGGGCTAGAGTGAGATCCTACCTAGAAAAAACAAAGAAAGAAAGAAAGTATAGAGAGAACCAATGTATCCTTTGCCTAGCTTCCCTTAATGATGTATCACTATAGTCCATTGCCAACCTGGAAAACTGACATGGATTCAGTACTATTAAGAATATACTTTATTTGTTTGGGTTATCTTGCATGTTTTGAAACATGGCATCATTACATAATTCAGGCTGGCCTAAAACTTGTGACCTTCCTGCCTTAGCCTACTTGGTGCTGAGATTACAGGCACATGCAATAATACTATTTGTATTATTTTTAACTGTACTTCCCTGTGTCTTGGATACACATACTGTTCTATAAAATCTTCTCACATCTATAGATTCACAGTTATTACTTGGACCTGCATGCAGAACCACTCCATCATTACAAAGGTTATTTAGCCAGAATATATGGGGAAATATATATTTAGCTATATACAAAACAACCCAATCCTCCTCATCAACACTATATGAGTATTGAGACATTTTCTTCAGTAGTTTTATTGTCAGTATGTTTTGTTTGGGCCATTCTATGTGGGCATATAATACTGTGTCATTGTAGTTCTAATTTCAAATTCCCCCAAGAGTTAATGATGATGAACTTCAGTTTATGTGCTTATCCTCATAAACCTTTGGATAAGTACTGTTCAAGTCTTTTGCCATATTTTTTGTTGAATTGTTTATTATAGTATTGCTGTGTTCAAAAGGATCTTTTGCTTTTTGGATATGTCTTTTGAAAGACATTATTTACAACTAGTTTCTTCCATCTGAGGGTTTTTTTTTTAAATCCAATTTGTTGATTTTTAAATATATTATGCCTTTGCTGTCAAGCTCAAAAACTTGTTGCCTAGCCCTGGGTCATGAAGATCTTCTCATAAATAATTTTTATGCATGTGAAGTGTTCTAAGACCAAAAAGTTAAAAACCCCAAGCCTAAGTGTGTGTGAAATGTTTACAGAAACAGAATCTTTTACTGGAATTTGTAAAGGAGAAGAAAAAGGTGGTACAGAAGCAGAACTGTACTTTGCAGGGGTGAACCCCCAGTCAGGATGTGGTATTCATACAGACAAATTGAATTTACTTCACTTTCTCCCTCCTTCTTCCTCCCTCTTTCCCTCTCTCCCAGTCTTCCTTTCTTCTTTCAGTCTACTTTCTCTTCCTTTCTCTTTCTGTATCACCATTACTTGGCAATGAAAGTAGCATAAAAAGACAAGTCACGGAAAAGCAGAGAAGCTGTGGAAATCCATGCTGCACTCTGGAGCACCAAGCCTTCCGGAGATGAACGTGCAAGTGTGCGCAGAGATGCAGGAGCAGAGGTGAGGGATGGGCTAGGTAAGGTGCCAGGGAGGGTCAGCTATGAACAGGCAGTGTTACTCTATGAAAGTGCTTTTATGCATTCTTCTTAGAATCTTTGTCCATTCCACATGATAGCATATTGCAATAAGTTAATTACAATAAACTTCTTATCCGATCCTATGATAGGACATTGTAGTAGTTTAAATGTGTGGCCCTATAGACTCAAACTTGAATCTTGAGTCTCCAGTGAGTGGAGCCCTACTGGGGAAGAGGTATGTCAAATGGGCAGATCTGGAATCCAACCTTAATGTGTGTTTGGGGTGAATCTTGAGTCTTGCCCTAAGGAGTGAAAAGAGCAATTATGAGCACTGGGGTATGTGCTTGCTGCCATTGGTGTTTGCTGGCTATTTGGACTGTTTGGTGGAGTCTCTCTACTTAGATATATGGAATGAGCCAGCTTAGCTTTTTCTGGCATTGATGGTGGTCCCCTGGAATTTTGTAAGCCTGAAATAAACTCCCTTACTCCAATAAACTGCTTCTGTTTAGTAGTTTGTTGTCAAATCAATCTGATTAGCAATCCATAGACATTCCTCTTGGATGGGTCTCTGAAGTTGCTTCCAGGAAGGATTGACTGAAGGTCCTTCCTGCAGAATGAACCCTTCCCCTAGGAAGCCTTCCTGGTGGTGGACTTTATATAAGGAAGCTTTAGGAGTAAATAGTCCTCTGCTTTCAGCCTGACTACCTATGCTCTTTGCCGGTGAGTACTTTCACACATACATGCATCTAGCCTGTTTGGCTAGCCTTCTTTGGCATTGGAACCAAGTTTCTCCAGCCTTACAACATGGACTGAGTAGCTACTGGGTTCCATGATGCTCAAGTCCACAGATTGCTATTGTTTGGCTGATATAAACTAATCCAATTAATTCTCTTTTTAACATAATTCATTCTGTTGGTTCTGTTCCTCTGACTAATACAGACATATAGCAAAGCTCCTCTTGCCACTAATGTTCTTAAGTCATCTCTAACAGTTGTAAGGGTCTTCTAATTATGCTTTTATTTCATGGCTCAGTCATTTCTTCTCCCCGCTGTTCATTTTTTTCATTCAGTCATCAAATATATCATGTATCTCACAATGTGTTCCTTCCCTACATTCATCTTCTACATATCTCACATTGAGCTCCAGGCACCCTCAACCACTGTGGACCCAACCAACTATAGTTAGTATTACTTGCAGTTTTTATTGCATGCATTAAAATACAGTTCTGATATCCTATGAGTGAGATGTGCTGCATTAATTGTGTAGATGAAATTGAGAAGACATTGCTTAAAAAATTAACACAGTTCAGTGTCAATAAAAAAAAGTAAAAGGTCTTTTTTTAGAGTAGTGCCTTGCTAAGTTCCAGTACAGATGTAAGGGCTTTGTAAATACCGCTATCCCTGGTTGTAATGCCTCCTTCCAACCTCTTGTTTGAAGAGACTGAAATTTAAATTTCAGCTAGCTTCCAGTATTAGTGACTTTTTCATCACCATGACAAAATACCTGAGAGAAACAACTCAAAGGAGGATTTATTGTAGCTCATGGTTTCAGAGGTATCAGTCCATGGTCATTTGCCCCGTGTGGCAGATATTGTGGTAGCAAAAATATGTAGGAGAGAAGAGCTGGTTTCTTTCAGAGATGATCAGGAAGTTGAGCAAGGTAGGAAGTAGCAGCCAGGAGTAACATATCTAGCCCCTAGTGACCTGCTTCTTCCAGATAGGCCCTACTGCCTTAGTATCCATTACCTCCTAAAATAGCACCAGTTCTTGTGGTCCAAGCATTCAAAGGATGAGCATATATGGGACATTAAATATTTGCACTGTAACAGACCTAGTTATACCCAGAAAGCACTTTTCTTTTGAAACACATGCAAAAGTAGAAATAATACCAATGGATCCCCATCAACTTTAACACTGAAATCTAATGCTCAAGCTGTTTTCCCTTATGGATCTGGGAGAATAAACCAACTAAGGAATGCAGACTTAAAGGGTCACAGGACAGATGGTACAGCCTGATTTGTTTTTTCAGCCAAACCCACTCTGAACTCCAAGTAGAAGATAGATGAGGAAGGAGCAAGACTAACTTCAGTGGTACCTGGAAGGCAGTGATGGAAAGTAGGTAGAGACTTAAAATACAAGGTGCCACTCCCCTAAGCATGTGAGAAGGCTTCCTGCACAATTGTAAGGATTGAGTTTGTTCTAGAAGCAAAAGTTAAGATAAGTAGTTCAAACTGCATTTCAGTGCAAACAGAGATTAGCCAGCAAAGAACATTGCTTATGGTGCATTGATAATTAAACTCGACCCTCCATTCACCATGCTCCACTGACCATCAGTGGAAAGGACCTAGCATATGTGCGTTGTTATTTTAATGAACAGCTCTTTCTGTCACATCCCCCAAATCCAAGTGAGTCTATATGGTTCTTTAAGTCATTACCATGGGCATGCACATTCCAGCATAAAACTCCAAATGAATGTTTCTCACAACTACTTTGCTTTTTCATTGAGGCTGTTCAAATGTCAGTGGTTTTAACACTGAGCTTAACCTTTACATGTTTTCACTAGAGTTTCAGAAACACAGCCTGTGCTGAATTTCCTTTACAGAGGTAGGTGGAAATGTTTAATACACAGAATCTCAAGCTGAGAATTCTAGCATCTACATAAACTGCCTTTGAGACAGCCTCCATGTTTGAGTGCTTGCAATAAGGCAATGATGTTTGATCACACCAAAATGCCAAATGTATAGGAGTCATTCACTTCTTTATTCATGGAACAAAATACTTAGAGAGATTACTATGAGGCAAGCTCTCTTGAAGTATAATGGCTGTGAGACTGAGCAAAATGAAGTGTCTTTTGGAGTTCATAAAGTTTCTATTCTCATGGAAGACAAAGGCCACTAAACAAAGTGTGGATTGATTAGTGCTGCATAGAAACATCAATTGTGATATCACTTACCTTGTCATTGCTGGAACAAAATACCTGGTTGAAATCAATTTAAGGGAAGAAGGGTTTTTCTCAGCTTGAACAACCAGGTTATAGATTCATCATGATGGGGAAGGCATTGTGGCAGGAGCTTGAGGCAGTTGCTGACATTCAGCACAGCGAGGAAGCAGGGAGAATGAATGCTGCTGCTCAGCTAGCTCTTTCCATTTTGTATAGTCCATGACCCCAGCCTATGGGTTGGTGACACATATAGTTAAAGGTGGGAGTCCCACCTCAACCTAATAAAAACAATCCCTCACAGGCAGGTTTTCATGCTAACCTTATGTAGATAGTCCTTTACAGATGAGTCTAGGTACTAAACAATCTTAACTGGAATGAATAGAAACCATATTCCTGTGGATTACAGTAAATGTGGATGTCCAGAAAATAGTCTCATGTATTTTTTTCTTTCAGTTTAGAAATAGTGGCAGAAATTGACATAAATAGTGACAAGATGCAGATTAATCCAATTATTTGTGTAGTCTATATTTGTGAATTTTCCTACTTGGTAAAATTTATTTAAAAGTCCCAAATTGGTTCTTGTGACAGTTTCATGGTCATTTGAGGACATGTGCAGAGTAGCAAAACAATGAAATCCTAACATTCATATTTCTAGCCTATATCCAATGAAATAATGCTTTGATTTCCTATTTCTGTTCTCATATCACATAAAAATAAATGTCTTTTTCACAATCTATTTCATGGCATTAATTTCATTTTTTTTAAGAGATTTGCAACTTAAGATGGACTTCAAGCACAGTTGAAAGTGCTGGCTAACACAGAAGCTATGCGCCTTATAGACAAAATGTATCTATTCGATTATCGTCCTTCAGTTGTTGTTGGCTAAGTTCATCAATGTTAAAAATCAACACTATATCTTTAAAAAGGAGTCTTTTAAACAAAACTGATCAAAACACAAGAAGTTATGTATTGATCAGTTGACAAAAGAAAAACTAACTACACATTTTCCATGGATGGAATGGTTTAATGTTCCCTGACTCAGTGGTGGCAGTGTCTGCATGGAACACAACTATAGCAGATAGCGAGGACCAGCTGTACCGCTTCCCAGTTGTTTCCATCTTCCTACCATGTGTACTGAAAGGAATCATTAGTATTTCTGAAAAACCATACCCTTTAGAATTAAGCAGATCCAGGTTTTAAGCCCAGTTTTGCTATTTATATCCATGTATTTTGGCAAGTTTGTTAATGTTACTGTGTTTGCAATTTTACTGTCTGTGAAATAAATATATTGGCATTTACCTTCCACGCTTACCTTGAGGATTAAATAAAATAAAAATGAACACTAATTGTGTGGCATAAAGTTGGAAATAGTTAAATTAGAGTCACTTAAACATATCTCAATTTTCTATTTGGGTATGTCTTGTTAATGGAACTTGTACAATGGAAAATAATCACCTGAATCTTGTTTTAACCCAATTGATTTTTAATTGAAAAATATTTTATGCATATGCCACAAAGCTTAGATGATACATGAATGGTGAACCTCTATCCTACCCATAGACTCAGTTTTTCTCTAGAAAGCAAGTATTGTTAACCATTGTACATGCTATCCAAAGATATATATGCATACTCAATTATTTATGTATATCAATATTTCTAGGGGAAAATGTTCTTGTAATATCCCAAGCCTTTACATCTTGTGTTAGCTATTTTTTCTCATTGCCATGCCACAGTACCTGATCAAAACAACCCATAAGAAGAAAGATTTATTTTGACTCCTGATATTAGAGGGTTCAGTTTAAGGCTGCTTGGTCCCATGTGCTTAGGCAGAGAATTATGATAAAAGGAGTGTGTGGTGGTGGTGGTGGCAGAAGGAGCTACTCACTTCATAGCACAGTGACACAGACATCCCTCACCCCTAGAGACCTAATTCCTCCAACCAGGCCAACTTTCTAAAATTTTCAGAATCTTCCAAAAAAAATAAATAAATAAAAAGCACCACCAGGGGAGACCAAGCATTTAACGTATGAACCTGTGGGAGACATTTCACATTCAAACCATAACATATCTCATCAGATTTTCAAGGAAATGTCCATAATAATTCTAGTCTTGGGCTTTGATCACTCATTATTTTGCAGTGATGAGAGCAACAGAAAGATCTGCCCCTCAGGTGCAAATACAATCCAAGAAGCAGTTAAAACATGAGTCATTTTGTTGCCAAAGGCTATCTGTATCAGACAGCTTTAAGTTCGCTGAGATGAAATTCCAGACCAGGCACAGTTATGGAGGAAGGGATTTATTGAAGCTTACAGATCCAGGGGAAGTTCCATAAAAGCAGAAGAAACTGGCCTGCTTTCACAGGCCCAAGCAGAGAGAGAGCAGAAGTACAAGCCTAAAGGTCAAAAGCCACAGCACACTTCAGGAACTCCAGCTAGGCACACTTTGCATATCTTTAGATTGTAATCTGAAATCCACCACCACACCTTAATATCCACCCAGTGACCTTGCCTCCAGCCAGGTGGCTAGAGATGCAAACTACAAATAAGCAACTGAATATATTGGGGGCCATCTATTCTATTCAAACCACCACACTATCCATGCAATTCTGGCTTTTGATGTCCCTCCTGCCCATTCCTGCCCACTCCTACCACCTTGGCTCCTTATCTTACTCAACACAATTAAGTATCTGCTTGCAGACATCAGCCCATTTGTTCTTGCTATGACAGCTCCCATCAGCTTAGCTGAAGGCTTTAGTTGGCAATATGTCCCAAGGGATACCCTATAAAATCAGTACACTCTCCCTCCTATTTGCTAATGACTGATTTTAAAGCTCATATACAGCACAGTTCCATGGTACAGCATAGAGAAATCTCTCTGTCATCCTGATTCTGGACAGGAACATGTGGGCAGGCTGTTGCTGTGAGAAGCTACTGCAGCCAACTTGTGTGTCAGTTTAGGATGATGAATCGCTTGAGCTGGCTAACCGGAAAGATGAAAAACATTTGTACCCTAGTGGTATTGTTGAGCTGATAAATTTCCTTAGCTATTGTCGACACAGGATAAGACTATCTTCACTGTTTTGTCCATTTTCTCTTCACTTATTCTACTACTTGCCCAAAGCATTTTACACAACAGAGTTCCAAAACACATTCCAATTTCTCTCATTCCAGCTTCCCACTAGGAAAACCACTATTACTAGACCTTCATGTCCTCATCTCCACCACCATCTATTCCTCTCCCTCTCACTTTAGCTCCATAGCTTACACGAAGCCCCTGCCTATCTTGCCAGCTCAGACAGCCAGCTTGCATCCTGAGGAGCCATTTAGGGCATTTAGGAAGAACCACAAAATTTACATAGGTTCAACAGCTGTAGTACACAATGATGTATGGATTCAGCCTTCATTCATTTTCATTTGTTTCTCAAGCATTTAGTAAGCATTCATGATATAACAGAAACTTACAGGAATGTAATTTCAAAACAGGTAAATATCCTCTGCCAGTGTCTTAATAAGTCCTTGTATGATGAAATGGCTGCATGCTCACAGTACAATTGCAAACTGTGAAAATGACTACGAAAAAAGCATGGGTTTCCAGTGACAGATGCACAGGAGGGTGCAGAAGGGCATTAGGAAGAAGGGCTATGCCAGTTGGGCTTGCCATGTCAGATAGAGGTCGTGGACTATGATAGAACATGCATTACAGATAGATTTTTACCGCCACTATCTACAACCTGGCACTTCCTTCAATTTATGAATGGGGCCAACTGAACAGTTGCTGCAGAGGTCTCGAGATAGTGTTGATATTTGTCACCACCTGAAAATCCTTAATATTATGTCTACCACAAGTTCCTGATATTTGATCAGTTCATAAAGAAGCATAGGTGTTAACAGGCTACAACTTGGAAAATGTTCAGATAACTTATTTCGGTACAATTTTTCTCTGCATTGTAATTGATTTATTAATTTCTATGGACATATATGCACTTGTGTGTGCAGATGTGCACACTCTGTGTGGAGGCCATGCATACAGAAGCAAGAAGATATCAGATGGACTCCTCTATTACTCTTTCACATTATTTCCTTAATAGTCTCTTACTGAACCTGGAGTATTTTTTGTTTTTTTTCTTTTTTGCTCTTGTTGTTCTTTTTTATTGTTGTTGTTTTTGTTTTTTGTTGTTGTTAGACTAGTTCATCAGGAATCTCCAGTGATTCTGTAAACTTCGACTTTTTAGCATTGGGATTGCAACCATATATGATCATACCTGGCTTTCTAGAAGGGTGCTGAAGATCAAACTCAGATCCTCATGTTTGTGCAAGAAGCACTCTTACTTCATGAACCATCTCCCCACCCTACTTCTACAAATCTCATGGGTGAAAAAATAACACTGTTCTGAGAAGGGGTTCCATAGGCTTTATTAGAAACCAATGGAATTTCTGGCATATAACTGCTTAAAGATGCTTTGTTTGTTTGTTGATATAACCTGGTGGGTTACTAAGAAACACTGATATCAGCATTTCCTTCTTCTACTAATTCCAGGTCTTCACTGTGTTTTTGAAGACCCATATATGAGTTGTCACAGAAACACTGAGGCCAAGGGAAAGGGTTGTTGAGGCAGAGTCAGAAGCTTGCCTCTGGGAGACAGAATAATGTCCCATTACTGGAGAGAGAATGGGACTATTCCTCACAGCAAACGTAGCAGTATTTATCATTTTGTGGACCCAAAGAACAGTTCCAGGACCCATGAGTAGCTGGGGAGTGGGCCCTAGGAGCAGGCGTGGCCTCAACACTGTCCACAAAACATATCCTTGAAAAGTGGACCTGCTAAGCTAGGACCATAGGATGCTCGCAAAAACAGACACCCTAGACACTACCTAATCCATGGTTGCTAACTAAAAAAATTAAAATAGAATTTCTAGTCTCCCTAGTGAGCTGGGATTTGACATCAGGTTTCATAAAGAAAATAGGTTGCTTGCTGGGTATGTAAGGTATCTTCGGTAGATTCAGGTTAGGTGCTGTAGATGAGTGAGACTATGTGGCGATTTTTTTTCTGTGATTGGGTAAGTTCACTGAGGATGATCTGTTCCAGGTTCAACCATTTTTCCTCAAATTTCATTGTGTCATTTTTTCTTACTGCTGTATAGAATTCCATTGTGTAGATATACCACATCTTAGTTATCCATTCTTCTAGAGATGGACAGCAAATAACTTGTTGTGATGCCCACACAAGTGCAGTGGTGGCACACAGCCATGGTGGGGAACCAACTGCTCTCAATTTGGCTAACTGATCCCCTCACTGGTATGGGACCCATAGCTGGAGCTGGGAAACAAGTCAGAACCAGATCCAAACGTAAGCCCACTCTCCAATATCAAGCTACCATCAATTGTGGGCTACAAGAGGGCCTACACCTATTAAATTCTCTATAAAAAAAAAGTAAGGGTTATCTCATTTGTTCTGGTGCTAACTTACTCTCCGTTGGAGAATCTGCTTCTCTTTTTCAGATAGATCTAGATCCTAAGGAGAGAGCCACCCCATCATACCTCAAAAGGGCCCCAGCTGAAACTAAGAAAAATTGGAGAAACAACCAAGGGGGCTGCTGTCCTGATGAACCAGATACCAGCACAAGGGGGAAGGAGATCAGCACAGAGAAAAATCAATTCCTACCAAATCAGAGAGCCAGAGCCTCAGAGGCCCCCAACACCTCATCACTGAAGCAGACCAAAAATGAACCCAACATGGCTCAGGGAAATTTTGTGGAAGAGGGGGCGGAAAGAATGTCAGAGTCACATGTTGGGTCATGATATGCAGAGACATTTAGCTTACCCATAATTGTGGGCTAACTCCACAATATATGACCCGTATACCTCAACAAGAACAGGCCAAGGGGAGGGGGTAGGTCACGGATGAGCCTAATAATGGTACCAAACTGACTGTATTTGCTGAATACAGAACTGACTAATAAAGAAAAAAGAAAAAAAAAAAAAAGAAAATAGGTTGCCATTTCTTATCTCCAAATGCTGTAGCTGAATTAAATGCATATGTGCATTTCTGCTGAAAGAAATAAGAAAACTTAACTTAGTAACGCTGCTGGAAACAGGGCCAGTAAATAGCATATGCAATTAGGCATGGTGGCTCACAACTGTAATCCCACCACTGAGAGAGCTAAGACAGGTCTACAAGTCTAAGGGTAGCCTGAGTTGCAGAGTAAATTCCAGGCCATCTGAGAGTATAGATGAAACCCTGTCTATAAACAAGACATAGGCAAAGACAAGGAGGGCACAATACATGAAAATCAAGGGTCCAGAGAGTGAAACTAGATAGCAAGATGACATCCACTATTGACCATGTTAAATTCAGGCTGCATTAAGGAGTGTGGAACTCAGTGTAAAACCCAGAGGTGGATTCACATGTATTTGAAGGGCGTGCTGGACAAGGAAAGAATGGTATGAAATGATAATGATGATGGAGTCCATATGTTTGTGGGGGGGATGGAGTCATGACGATGGAGTATGTGGGATAAAGATGATGATGGAGTGTAGTAGTAGTAATGGTGATGGAGTTGTGGGGGTTGGGTGTTATGGTGATAGAGTAAATGAGATGAAGATGATGATGGGATGCTTTGGAGTAGTGATGATGATAATTTTGGAGTGTGGGGTGGTGATGGTGATGATGGAGTGTGTGGGGTGATGATGATGATAGAACACGTGGTGGTGATGATGATGGAATGTGGGGGTGATGATGATGATGAAGTCTGTGGTGGTAGTGGTGATGATGATGGAGTGTGAGGGGTTGATGATGAAGATGCAGAGTGTCAGGGTGTTGATGATGATGAAGTTGAGGGTGATGATTATGATGGAATCTGGGGGTGATAATGATGATGGAGTGTGTGGTGGTGAGGAAGATGATGGAGTGTGTGGGACTGAAGATGAAAATAGAGTATGAGGGAATGATGATGATGACGGAGTGTGTGGGAGTGATGATGATGGAGTATGTGGGGTGCTGCTGCTGCTGATTTAATGTAGGGGTCATGATGATGATGGAGTGTGTGGGGGTGATGATGATGATGGAATGTGTGGGAGTGATGTTGATGATGGAATGTATGGGGATGATGATGATGTAGTGTGTGAGGGTGATGATGATGATGGAATCTAGGGCTGGTGATGATAATGGAACGTGGGATTGATGACAATAATTGAGTTTGTGGTGGTGATGATGATGATGGAGTGTGTGGGAGTGATGATTATGATGGAGTATGTGGGGGTGATGATGATGATAGAATCTTGGGATGATGATGGTGATGGAATATTTGAATGATAATAATGATGGAGTTTGTGGGGGTGCTGATGATAATGGGTGTTTGGGAGTCATGATGATTATGATGATGGAATGTGCTGGTGATGATGATGTTGGAGTGTGGGGTGATGATGTTGATGGAGCGTGAGGAAAAATGATGATGTAGTGGATGGGGGTGATGACTATAATGGAATGTGAGGCTGATGATTAGGATGGAATGTGGGGTTGAAAATGATGACAGAGTGTGTGGGGTGATGATGATAATGGAGTGCGTGGGGTGATGATGTTGGACTATGTGGTGGCTCATGACGATGCTGTTGTGTGGGGGGTGATGACAAAGATGGAGTGTGTGGGGATGATGATGATGGAGCGTGTGAGGGTGATGGTGATGATGGAGTGCTTCGGGGTGATGATGGTGATGATGATGGAGTGTGTGGGGGTGATGATGACGGACTGTGTGGGTCTGATGATGTTGATGGAATGTGTGGGGGTGATGATGATGATGGACTGTGTGTTGGTGATGATGATGGAGTGTGTGGAGGTGATGATGGAGTGTGTGGGGGTGATGACAAAGATGGAGTGTGTGTGGATGACAATGATGATAGTGTGTGGGGGGCAATGATGATGATGATGGAGTGTGTATGGGTGATGATCATAATCATGGATCATTGGGTATGGGCTTGTTGATGATTGTGAAAACCATTCTTTGACTTTATTTATTGCTTTTTTCTTGGAATACTCATTAATTATTTTGCTTAACACTGTGGGTTTCATTAATATCACAATCTCATGTATTGAAGAGCTACTTGTTTGTAAACTCCCTACCTTGCAGACAACCATTACTGGACTGCCCAGCCTACATCCTCTAAGCCAGTCTAATAAATCCTTTTTTAAAGTATATATTCTGAACTGACACAACCCTGTCTCATATCGATTATGGTACTAGGCAAGGTAAGCATTCTTCTGCGCTGTATTTAGTCCTTGGAACAATACTATGAAATAAACACTTCTGTTATTGTCTCCATTTAGAGATGAGAGAGTAGAGGTACAGAAATTGTGTAAAATAATTTGCCTATGGGAACAGTTCTGGTGCTTGACTGCTATGTGAAATCTTTTCAGATCATAAAGTGCTGCAGACTATGTCTGCCACATGGAAACCATTCAATAATTCCAAGAAAATAAATTTTCTTCAGGACCTAACCAAGGACAGTGTAGGTGTTAATCCCATATTTATATTAATGGCTAAGAGCTGAAATGGAAGAATATCTATCTCAAAGCACATGCTCAAATATTTTTAAATGGATAGTGTGGGTAGGCTTTGGTTCTGGCAGATATGGTCATGTGGGGTAAGTTGGATGCTCTTTCCATGGCATGCTCTTGCAGGGCAAGTGTTGGCTTTCTGGCATGCTTTTTCAAGGCAGGTAGGTGCTGATTCCCGGGACATGCTTACATGCTACTGGGAGGGAACCACCAACCCCCCACATAAGACATGTTGGGGTGGGTTCACATTCAGGGATATACATGCAATAATTTATCCCAGAATATCTCCACCAACATGTGGCCAGGTGGGCCTCATAGCTCCTGTGACTGAGGTCCAACCCTCAAGGTGGGATCCTCACTATCCCCTTGCCCTGCCTGTCACCAGTAGTCACAGTCAAGTCCACCACAAAAGACTAGGAAGCATATGGAAGATGGAGTATCAAATCTTGAAGACAAGAGAGAGCAAATAGTCTGGCCAAAAGCAATGACAAATTCAAAAGAAAAAAAATGTGAAAATAATATGAGGGTAATGTGGACCACCTTAAAGAGACCAAATAGTTTGACCATTGTCATACAGGAAGGTGAAGAAATATGGGCCAACACAGGATCAGTTTTAGTTAATTGCAAGCCTTAAAAAGTTCCAATAGTATGGATATGGTACTAGAATGAAGCTAAGTAAAAGGAGAAATAGGGAGGGAAGAGAAGAAAGGCTATTCATCAAGTTGATGGTCAGCAAAAGAAAGAAAGAAAGGGAGAGAGGGAAGGAAGGAAGGAAGGAAGGAAAGAAAGAAAGAAAGAAAGAAAGAAAGAAAGAAAGAAAGGAAGGAAGGAAGGAAGGGGAAGGGGAAGGGAAGGGAAGGGAAGGGAAGGGAAGGGAAGGGAAGGGAAGGGAAGGGAAGGGAAGGGAAGGGAAGAGAAGAGAAGAGAAGAGAAGAGAAGAGAAGAGAAGAGAAGAGAAGAGAGAAGAGAAGATTGAAAGGCCTTGAGGGTAGAGAAAGGGTAGACAGTGGTAGTGGGGGGAATACACAAAACTAATGGCAACATGAATCAATTCCATAGAAACCTTCTTCCTGGATACCATTCTACAAGTAATTAACCTCAATAAGGGGGAGGAGGTCTTTAAAAGGAAAGCCCCATAGGAGATAGAAAATGTATAACCCTAAAATCATGGTCTCTGGCTGGTAAATCCCAGGCCCAGAATTGGATTCTCCCTGCAGAGAGCTGTTGGTCAGGGAGACTCATTAGATCCCCCAAATAATACAGGCTATTGCCAAAACGCTTGACTTGGTTAACTGCAAGAGCTAAAATGTCAGCCCCCACAGGACATCAGGTGATCTTTTTAGAATGGAGAGGGAGTCCAGTTACTTCCCAGGTAGCCTTCATAGTGCTGGAAAGTGCTGAGAGTTGTTGGAGAATAACAGTTACCAACAGGAGATTCTGTCATATGCAAAATCAACCAGCTGAACAAGAAGTACACACTTACGCAATAGTAGCGCACACCCAATGCAGGTAACCAACTGCTCATAGGTTGGACATGAGACACACTCAGTGTAGGGAAATTCATATCTTGCTCTGGGAACCAAGCCAGATTCTCTAGGCCAGGAAACCAATAGGCTCCAGAGAGAACCTCCATTACTCCTTAAATAATAACAGTGGACATATACATCAATATGTCTCTTTAATAACTAGGCTTTTCCCCGTTAATTCAAAATGCTCTCACTTTTGGTTGGAGAATTTGTTCTATCTTATAGATAGTGGAGAATACTGGGGAGAACCAGGATGCATCAATGCATTAAGAATAGAAAGCAGGCTGTCTATCATGAGATAGGTCACCTCCACTACATCTGCCTAGGACCAGAAGGCATTACAGAGGAAGTGATGCCATGAATACTGCTCTTACAGCTAGCCTGAAAACCAGTTCCTGGGATATGGCAGTACACACTATGCTCACTCAAACCTCATCAAAACAGACATCCAGAGGCTACAAAGAAAGCAACACTAAATCAGATCTCTATCTTGCCTGCCAAGGCTCAGGAATAGCAGAAGAGGAGCAGGAAGATTGAAAGAGCCTCCAGGTGGGTCAGAATAGTCTGAGGCACCATGCAAGATCCTCAGAATTAGGGTGGAATAGCGGGTCTAAGAGTACAGGCTTTTTTAAATTTAAAAAACAATAAATATTAAAAATCATATTTTTTAAATGAACAAATAAGTGGATGGGTCCTGAGAATAGTACACCAATCAGAAAAAGACCCACTTTGCCACTGTGTATTGCATGTCTCTCAGCAATGTCACTTTTCCTTTAAGTCTTATTTCACTAATTTGCAAATGTGTTGGTGAATCACCAAAGGAGGTGAATGGCACATAGACTGTATGCCTTCCCTCTCTTCTACTCCCCTCAACAGACACTGTCAATCCACTGCTGCCACTGAGCACCTGCACCACGTGCCCTTGGAAATCACAGTGGTGTCACTCATTGTGCAATGTGTTAGTTGACACAAAGTGCCATCTTCTTCTGATATATATATATATATATATATATATATATATATATATATATATATTACATATTACTTTCAAATGTCTTCACCCAAACCCAAATGTAGACCTTTGGTCTGGCTGGCCTATGCTCTCTTAGAGACCTTGAGACATGTGCTGAAAGGATTTCAGTGTGTTCGTACATCTGACTGGTGACGTTGAAAATACAGTGGTGACTGGAGGCCACGTGTGGCTGTCAGCAGCACCCTTCACAAGAAGCTTTCCCACATTTCCGAGGCATTCCCTGAGTTCTTAGGAATCATCAGCTTTCTTTTGTTATTGATGTCAGTATTCTGCTCTTCTTAAATCTGTTTCCTGTCAGCTTGTTCACAGCTGCTGTCATGAACCTAGACTAAGCAAGCCAAAAAGAAAGGCTTTTGCTGAACTCCCTCAACCTCTCCCCCACACTCAGAAAAACATGTTCTGTGATTTTTTTGGGGTTCTCTAGCCTCTTTTCCCTCTGTCTTCTTCACACAGCTGTGCACTGAGACTTCAGGCAACACTTTGACTAGACACACATTTTAAGCAGATTTGGAGTTTCTTTTTACCATTTGCCTTTAAGTACTGGAGCCAGAAAAAAATGTCTTTGAGCAACACTGTATCTCCTTTCCCCCAGCCCTCTGTCAACACTGAAACAAGACCTTTCACCAACTCTAACTAACTAGAAGATAACAGTATTTATCGGATGATTGCAGATGTGTAGACACTAAGTGAATAAATAGGCAAAGCCAGGCACCTTTCAGCCACCACACTGTGAGCTGGTCAGACAATGGAGTTTCACTAGGACAAAGTCTGAGACCCCCCTTTTCTTGCTACTTACTGTGACCCTAGGAAAGTAAAGCAACCGCTTTGATCCTAGGTCTCTTATTTGTAAGTGTTTCCATGGTGTCATTTTTTCCACAGCCACAGGTTAAGACCCATCATAGACTGAAGACAGGAAGTGACTGGCAAAGAGACATACAAAGAGAACATGCTGGGAGGGGCTCCATCTCAGACATGGATGGGAAAATAACGTGAGGGAAGGGAATGGTAGTGACACAGCTAGTTTACTAGGCTTAGTTAGGAACTAGACACTTCCTGTGCCTGAGCAAGAGACAAAAGCTACCACTGGGTCCTCCCAAATGTGCCCAGGAAGATGTGGAGCACAGAACAATAGAAAGGCCCCTATCATCGCTTTTATAACATCAATTTGTTTCTCCAAAGCCCACAGGTGAATAATGAACTCCCACCTCATGAAGTGTAATGTGTGGAAGTCATATCTGGTGGCTTGGGTCAAAATACAAATAAATCCCTCTTGTACTCAAGGATAAGGGATTCTCCAAGAGTGTGATTCACTGGGTGTCAATGCACGATCTTGCAGGGGTGAGCACCCCAAGATTCCTTCTGCCCATAAGCATCCTGAATCCTTAGAAGCTGGCCTCACACCAGTACAGGTGGCCTAGAGGCATTGGCTGATCTCAACAGTCCTGCTTCAATACTGCCTTTGTATTGACTCATTCACCAACGATACCCTTTCAATCTGGTAACATATTGTTATAGGGAGTGTGAGAACTTTAAAGACTGTACTCATGATCATCATAATAGAAACATCTATGATGTGTTTTGCAATTTATGAGGGACTTTGTCCTGGCCTCTTGTTCAATTCTTATAGAACTTGTACAACAGATATATCTTAATCTTTTGTAGCTAATGTGAGGACATTGGACCTCAGGGAGGTTTACTGATATAGTCAAGATGGCAGAGCATGTATGTG
This sequence comes from Dipus sagitta, assembly GCA_036346955.1. Taxonomy (NCBI): domain Eukaryota; kingdom Metazoa; phylum Chordata; class Mammalia; order Rodentia; family Dipodidae; genus Dipus; species Dipus sagitta. The sequence goes on from CM070781.1 coordinate 12,818,069, forward strand.
TGGCTCCAATATGGGAATCAGGGTTCTTGTCTCCAGGATATGGGGAATGTATACTGTGGTGGTTTGATTCAGGTGTTCCCCATAAACATAGGTGTTCTGAATGCTAGGTTCCCAGCTGATGGACATTTGGGGATTAACACCTCCAGGATGCAATATATTGTGGAGGGTGGGCTTATGGGTGTTACAGCCAGCTCCGCCTTGCTACTGTTTGGCATACTCTCCTGTCCCTATTGTCCACTTTATGTGGGACAGAGGGTGATGTCCAACCTCTGCTCATGCCATCATTTCCCCCTGCCATCATGGAGCTTCCCCTCGAGCCTGTAAGCCAAAATAAACCACTTTATCCCACAAGCTGCTCTTGGTTGGTTGACTTGTACCAGCAATGTGAACCTGATTGCAACAGTAAAGTGGTACCTAGGAGTAAGGTTGCTGCTAGACAGCTGACTGTGTAGTTTTGACCTTTTTGAGCTGATTTTCAAGAGGAATGTGGAAGGATTTGACACCTTGGCCTAAGAGATGCCTTGCAGTGCTGTAAGTACAGCTTGATGAACTATTCTGGTCAGAGTTGAAAGACCTTAATGCAGTAAGAACTATTGACTGTGAGGTTTGGCTTATGAGGGTGAAAAAGAGCTTTGCTTGGACTAGGCTAGCAGTTTGTGTGAGAAGCTTTCTGTTATGCCCGTGTCCTGAGAATTTGTGCCAAAAGTAATTTTTCCTGAAAAGCCTTATAACAATATGTGGAATATGTTCTTAGAGCCATGTGAGCAGTGAAGTATTATATGATTTACAGAAATGCTGGTGTGATCTGGGGGGAAGGGGGATGTAGAAAAGATGGGATAGGAGTGTGATTAAAAGAATAAAATTAATTACCTGATGAGTTGGGTGAGGAGATGAACAAAAAGTAGAAGGAATGGGGTGAATGAATTAGTAAAGTGAGCATTCATGAGTTCCAATGAACATGAGGAAGATGCCCAGCTGGAGAAAGCCTTCTACTGGTTAGAACTGGAAACTAAAGCTGGAAATTCATTGGGAATTTTAGAAGCCTCTTTGTGATCTAAAACCTGAGGTTTTCCTAGGGTTCTAAACCCCAAATATCTTCCTAAATTCCTGTCTAGGAGTGCAGTCCATGGGCCTGCCACACCTGAGCTACCTGGGGCAGCACTGATGTTGACACCACTTTTCTGAAACCCAGACATGTTAGTCACCTAGAGGAGGAGCAGCTTGAGAAGCAGTGAGCAGATCTGGTTCACCACATCCCAGGTAGGTAGTTTTGAACTATCTGAGCATCAGTTTCTACCTTTAGAATATGGAGACTAAAGTTACAGGTTGACCCTATCCACTGCTGGTGGCAATGGAAACTGATACAGTCACTATGAAAGTTAGTGTGTCAGTTTCTCAAAAAAACTGAATCTACCCAAGATGCCGACATACCTAGCAAGCATTTTGAGGACCGGACAATAGGGTGGGTGGGGAGGGAGGGAAGGATAATGGAGGGGGTGGGGGACACAAAACTGGACCCAAACGGCAATGGTACCATAAAATTCTACATCCTAAAAGACAGACGAAATGGTTGAACCTTCTCCAGGCCCTTAGAGGGAACACCTGAATTACAAGACCCTGGAGAAGGCATGATGAAGACTCACCTGACCTTAATCTTCTCCTGTTTCTGTTTCTCTCTCTCTCCCTCCCTCCCTCCCTTCTTCCCTCCCTCTTCTCTCTTATCTCTCTATCTCTTTTATATTACTTAAAATTTTCTTCCCTCTCTTCGTGTGTGCTGACCTGTGACTCCCAGTACCAGCAGGTGGCTACCATCCACAATGAGCTTTTGATGAGAGAGACCTACAAGGTTTCCCAAAAGAAGACAGATTTTTGTCAGAGTACTTGATGACCCACCAAAGGTTAGTGGTAAGACCCTACTGCTGAAGACATCATATGCTGTTGGCACGTAACATGGGGTGACATGGCTGGAAGCTAGAAGAGAATCAATCCCCAGACACCGCGTCTAGTGCCAGAAGGTGCTACATGAGCGACTGGAGGAAAATGACCAATATCTGTCCAAGCAACTCATGGTCTAACCTACTTAGCAGCAAATAACCTGAGGTGAAGCTCACACACTGCAATAGTGGTGCACAGCCATGGTGGGAAAACAACTGCTCTTGAATTGGCTAACTGATCCCCTCAGTGGAACGGAACCCATAGCTGGAGCTGGGAAACAAGTCAGAACCATATCCAAAAATGAGCCTGCTCTCAATTATCAAGCTCCCACCAATAATGGGCTAAAAGAGGGCCTACACCTATTAAATTCTCTCTAAAAAATAATGGTCATCACATTTATCTGGTGCTAACCTTACTCTCCATCTGAGAATTTGCTTCTCTTTTTCAGGTAGATGAATATCCTAAGGAGAGAACCACCCCATCATACCTCAAAAGGGCCCCAGCTGAAACTAAGAATAATTGGAGAAACAAGCAAGAGTGCTGTTTTCTTGGTGAACCTGGTGCCAGCACAAGGGTGAGGGAGATCTACACAGAGAACAATCAACTTCTACTAAACCAGATATCCAGAGACACAGAGGCTCCCAAGACCTCAACCTTAAGCAGAGCTAAAATTAACCCAACAAGGCTCAGGGAAATTTGCAGAAGAGGGGAGGAAAGAATATCAAAGCCACATGTTGGTTCATGATACACAGAGACATTGTCTCCTACCCATAACTGATGGCTAACCCCACAATGCGCTACCCATATATACTAACAAGGAAGGTCCCTGTGGAGAGAGGCGGGCAAGGAGGAGGCTAACATTAGTACCAACTTCACTGTATTCACTGAGTACAAAACTAAAATAAATAAATAAATAAAAACAAAAAAAATTCTTTCATTTAAAAAAAAGTAACTATAGCAGCCACATACCTAATTAACAAATGAACCAAACAGTGAAAAAAAAAACTAAAAATAAAACAATTATATGATCCATCCAGCAAGATTATTTCTGGCTGGATAGTCAAAGAATCCTAAGTCAGCATACCACAGAGTTACTTTCATGTTTATTGCTGCATTACTCAAAATAGTTAAGAACTAGAACTAGCCTCAATGTCCGTCAACAGATGAATGAATAAAAGGAAATGTGTTATGTATATGCTATAGAATTTTATGGAGCTATGAAGAAAAATAAAATTATGACATTTGATGGAAAATGGATAGAAGTAGAAATTATTATAGTAAATGAAATCAGCTAGACCCAGAAAGACAAATGCTACGTTTTCTCTCATATATGGAATCTAAATTTATGTGTGAGTATGAGCGTGTTTGTCTGTGTGTGTGTAGTCATTAAAATAGAAGAAAGAGAAAAAACAATAGAAGAAAGAGGTCCATGCTAGGGGAGAAATAAATCTCAAGGGAGAAAGTATGAGAGAAAGGAGAGGGTAACGGTGCACATGTGATGTGAAAGCAGAAGAGGGCACTTGAGGGAAAGAAGAGGACCCAAAAGAGAGGGAGCAGGAGCAACCAGGGACAGTGAGGAAGTAGTATGAATAAGAACAGGCATGCATATGTGCATAAGGTGTCACAAAGAATCCGTTAAAATTTTGTATGCTAACTTAAAAACATTAATTTAAAAAAGGGGGAAAATTACAGGCTGAATTTGCCTTGTACAATAGTCCTGAGGGCCAGAAGTATTTGGATTTCTGGATTTTGTTTTGTTCTTTATTTTGGTTTTGGAATATTTACCTACACAAAATGAGGTAACTTGGATATGGGGGTCCTCCAAACCTAAACAAAAATTTGCTTATGTTTCACATACATGTCCTAAAGGTAATTTTATTCAATATTTTAAATAATTTTGTAGATACTCAACTGTACTGACCTTGCAGATTTGCTGGGCAGACAAAAGTAAAATCATATTCACAAAGTGCCTGACTTACACACTTCAAAAAGGAGAGGTTGCTATTGTTAAATTAATTAACCTCTCTGTAGTGGTGTTTCAACCGATTTCCCAGGATCCCTCTCATGGTTACTGCACATAGGCTCTTCACATGCCCTGCATGCTTCTTCCTCCACCACATGCCCCCAAACTCTTTTCCTTCAGCTCAAATGTAATTGCGATTAAAATTACCTCTTTTATCATTTGGTCACTGATGACGAAAGTGAAAATAAATCATACGTGGCTTAGCATGGGAGAAACTTCCATAGCCGTAGCAGTGTTTCTCAAGCTATAGAAAATTGACAATACTTGGAGACACTTTTGGATGTCACAGCTTGGAGAAGCTACTGGCTTCTAGTGGTTTGAAGCCAAGGATGCTATTAAACAAACTGCAAAGTTCAGGATAGTCCCTTCATACCAAATGATGGTATGGGCCTAAATGTTAAAGGTTCTAATGTTGAGAAATCAGAAACCAGAAACAAGCAGAGTTGGCTTCTGGTCAGGTCTTAGCTCGGATTTGAAAAAGTCATGTAATACTCATATATTGATGTAATCTCTCTCTCTCTCTTTCTCTCTCTCTCTCTCTCTCTCTCTCTCTGTGTGTGTGTGTGTGTGTGTGTGTGTGTGTCTATTTTTGGCCTTCATCCTCATTTCCTGGTATACAGCTCCTAAAGTCATCAGATTCTCCCAAGTGAATTCTTTTTGCATGCTATCACTTTGAATGATGGTTGTCTGTTAGGGCATCTTCAGAATGTGGGCTGACCACTGGAAAGATCAAAGGAAATGGAGAATTGTGACTTTCAATTTCATTCCACACTGAAGGTTTCAGGGTAAATTGATCATCAAATGGTCAATGGCTTAATACTGCCTACATAGTAAGCTTCCACTTAAAACCAAAACGTAGGATTTGGGGAGCAGAGGGAGAAGTTAGCATATTACAGCTTCCAGGAAAGTGAAGAACCGCCCCCCCCCACACACACACACTCATGGGGACAGAAACTTCTGTGCTAAGGGAGCCTGTGGAGCTTACCCCCATGTATCTCATTATCTAGCTAGTGTTTGTGTCTTTCAAATGCCCTTCATAGTAACCTAATAAGCCATTTACATGAATTCTGTGAGCCATTCTAGAAATTTTACCAAATCTAAGGAAGGGGTTGTGGAAACCTCAGAATACAGGTGGTCATTCAAAAGCACAGATGAGAATAGATGAAGGCTTGAGATTACATCAAAGGTGGGGAGAGGGTCAAGGTTCAGTCTTGGAGACAGGGCCCTCAGCCAAGAGAACTGCTGCCATCTCCTCTTAATTGTGCCAGAACTGAAACAAATTATAGGACTCCCAGCTTGTTCCCAATTCTCTAATGTTGCTTGTAGGTCAGGGAAAAGTCCCCATGATGTTTGAGGTCATGGGATTCTTAGGTGCTAGTTGTTGTAGTGTGAGAGTAGATTTTTTTCAAGTATTTATTTTGCATCTACAGTGACTTGTCTTATTGGGATTTTGAGCTGTAAAATAAACACTTTCAGCTCAGATACATTTTTAAGAAATGTAGAAAAACTGACAAGCAACGTTAATAGAGTTAAATGTATTCATTTTAAATGTTATTGCTTATGTTGATGCTATAATTAGCCTTGTTGGAGAAGGATGTTAAGTACCCCTTCTTTTATAATAATTATAATTGGTAACTTGGAAAACTTAAAAAAATACTCTTAACAAAATAAAAATTGTTAATAAAATCCAAATTTACAACAACTGTCAGCCTACATAGTTTCAAAGATCATGTCCAACTTCAACAAACTATGATTCTGTAAGAATAATGAAAGGAAATTGGTAGTTGTAATCACCTTCCTAAAAACTTGCTTTATTAACCAGCATCCATCCAGCACACCAGAAGTTGCTCCATGTCTTCCCCAGATTAGAATTACAAGATTCTGCAAACTGAAAAATGAAGCCAACAATGAAGACCTCAGCCACTGAAGCACAGAAGCAGATGTATTATAGTTTGGATCCAGAATGTTCCCCAAAGGTCTACATAATAAAAGAATTAGTGTTCAGCTTGGTGCTATTGGGAAATTGTAGCAGCTCTAAGAGCTGGAGACTAGTGGGTGGTTTGGGTTGTTGGTGATTGATACCCTGGCCTCTTCCTTTTTGTCTCTCTCTCTTTTATGCTTGATGACCCATAGGATGAATCAAGGATCAATGGTTTTGTGCCATCACATAGTCACACAGTGATACACTGCCTTACCACTAGCCCAAAGTAATAGGCCAACCATTCATGGACTGAAACCTCCAAACTGTGAGCCCAAAGAGAAGAGGGTTGGTTTCCTCAAGTATCTGTTACAGAAACAGAAAGCAGAAAGCTAGGGCTACAGAGATGGCCTATTAGTTAAGGTGTTTTCCTGCACAGCCAAAGGAACCACGTTCAATTCCCCAGGACCCATATAAGCCAGATGCACAAGGTGGTGCATGTCTGCAGTTAATTTGTAGAGACTAAAGGCTTGGGTGTGCTCATTCTCTCTCTCTAGCTTCCTCTTTCTCTCTCTTTCATATATATATATATACACACACACACAAATAGATGTATATTTTTTTTTCCAAACAGAAAGCAGAAATATGACTAAAATTCCTTACTTATCTCTGGGCACACATCAGCTACAATCACCTCCAGAGGACCATGTCCTCTGGTGCCCTCCAACTTCTGAGTCTTGTCCAAGTGCCTCTCACTAAATGGTACATTTTTGGAGAGGGGGCTTTGAGACATGTAGTCCCTTCTCCCCTCTGATGTGATAAGGAATTAGAAGAGGGTATGAGGAGGAATTCTAAGTTAACTCAAGCCCAAAAATATACAGAATAGACCAAAATCCCTTTTCTGTGATTTCTTCATTCACACCCTTGTGCCTCCATCCCTATCCAGATGCTGACAATAAATGCAAGCTTGGGCAGCTTGTCTTTCAGTAAATTAATATTGACAAGGAATATGAAAAAAGATGGTTGCATTGAGTTAAATAAATCAACACTGTTTATAGAAATGTCTGATGTTTTGACCAATTCCTGCCAGATTTCAAAGATCATTGGGATGCATTTTGTAGTTTTCAATTCCCTATTAGCACTTTGTAAGCCAACATGTCTCTGAGATTCAAATCCTGTGACCATCACATTAAGCTATAAAACATTGTTCTGCTGATGCAGTAATTGCCTGACATGGCTACCTGGTTCAAACTCTTAGTGCTTAGTATGCAAATCTGTTTCAAGAATACATTTGACAATTATTTTTCTGTCCACAGAAACTGCCCCTTGACAGAAAACGTATTCCAAAAATGACTTTCTACTTTTTGCCTTTAAAACTGAAGCTTGCTAGTCCAGTGGCAGCTGAGAGAAACAACATATGCTTATAATTAGCATCACCATCAGGGAATTCAACCTTACTGAGGGAAGGGGAAGAGGCCCGCCAAAGGGGAACACAAAAGCTCTTGGAAAAACAGCAGATGAAGCCAGCCAGCTCACTGGGGCTGGCTGTGCCTGGGTAATGGGAGAAACTCGATTGTGAAAACAGTGCTGGTTCCACTCCAGACTCAAGAAATGTTGCGTGGGCAGAACAAGATACGCTGACAAACACAGTCAGGCTCCAGGGGCCTGTTTTCCACTGTAGGCTGAGGACAACCCCCCCCCCCCACTCCCTGCCCCAGCTCTGCAGCTACCCCAATGTGGACTTTGAAACTGTCTGGCCACTTGCTCTAGCTCTGTGTGACTTGTGCATGGTTTTGCTTTTTGGCAGGGGAGAGAATGGGGCATGCTTACCTTCCCCTTCCTCTGGTTCCCCCTGGATTTCCAGATTCCAAGCATGAGGTTGCAAAGAAACATGTTTCTTGATCCCAGCTCTGATGGCGCATGAGTTGAGGAAGTGATGTGAGTTTTCTACCAGAATTTCACTTGTGAAGGAGAATGTCCACCTCCCACAACTATTGTGAAAACTAAATGAAAGAGTATGTAGGAATGTCTGGTGCCTACTGCCCACTTAAAGGACAGGGCTATTACTTTTGTCTGTGTTTGGTAGGCTCCTGGATTTGTTGGAATTGATCACTATTTCTGTCTCTGTGATTTTTACAATTTATTAATTCATTTATTCCATAATAATTTATTGAATATTTACTTCACACTAGGCTCCCTGGAGCCTCAAATTCAGAAGAAATGGAAATAAATATCATGATAGAAGAGCAAGATACTATAGAAAGAGAAACCTTACCCAGGCTTGGGGATCAGATAAAGTTTCTGGAGAAGATAACCTCTGAGTCAACCCTGACTCTGGTCAAGTCAGGTGGAGGATGGTGTAAAGAGGAGAAAAGAGAGCTGGAGAGATGGCTTAGCGGTTAAGGCATTTGCCTGCAAAGTCAAAGGATCCTGGTTCAAATCTCCAGGACCCACATAAGCCAGATTCACAAGGGGGCGCATGCATCTGGAGTTCGTTTGCAGGGGTAGGAGGCCCTGGCATGCCCATTCTCTCTCTCTCTCTCTCTCTCTGTCTCTCTGCCTCTCTGCCTCTTTCTCTCTCTTAAATAAAATAAAAATTTCAAAAAAAAGAAGAGAAAAGACAAAAGACATGTAGCTTCAGACTACAATGAGTACCAAGGCTCATAATGAAGGACTCTATGGTGTGATCATTAACTGAAGCAGATTTCATGTCAGTGAATGAGGTAACAGAAGCCTAGAGAAGACCAGCAACCAACCCATAGGTAACATGGCCAGCTAATGGATAAATAAACTTAGGTGTTATAGCAGTTACCTCCTCATTGCTGGGACAAATCACTCTACCAGCAGCATCTTATGGAATGATATGGTTTATTCCCAGCTTACAGCTTTGAGGGGGGAATTTCATCAGGACAGGGGAAAGTATAGTAGTAGTAGGCTGTCAGAAATCACATCTCCACATCATCAGGAAAGAAGGAAGTGTGAGACAGATGAGGCAGCTCTGGCTGAGCTATAATACTCTAAGACTTTCTCCCAGTGACACACTCCTCCAGCAAGACTCCACCTCCCAAAGCCTCCATTAACTTCTCCAAAGCACCATCAGCTGGATATTAACAATGAAGCTGAATCACAAGCACATGAGCCATGGAAGACACTTTACATCTGACCCACTACTAGTACAGCCCCTTGCCCAAGGCTGTGCGCGAGTTCAGTCCTTTGCATCATATCTTCTTCATGTCCCTCTATTCCCCAGCATACCTTAATATATGGGCAAAGATGGAGTGAGCTGGAGACACAATGCTCCCAGATTATGGATCCATTGTCCTGTAAGCATGCCCAAATGGTATCCAAAAGGATACCCCAAACATTGCTGTAGTTTCCTCTAGGTTCCTAGAGTCACTGGATTAATTCTCATATGCTGTAAGAAATAGTAGAGCGTATTTCATTGCAATCAAGCAAACAGGAATTGAAATCCATCCCCAGAGAGCCAAATTCAAGTTACTGAACCTTTATGAAGGCCCCTCATTTGTGGGAGATGATAAATTTGCAATATAGTTATGAAGACCAATCTAAATGCAATGAACTGGGGAAAGTGCCCAACACGTAGTAAATGTAGAATAAATAAGTGATTCACTTACTCTAGGCTCTCTGATAGGTGAGACAAAGAAAACAACTGAAAAAGATAATGCCAGTTTACTATGGCAGCACATGACTATAATTATAGCCTGGTACTTCAAAGGCTGAGGCAAGAGGATGACGTTTGAGGTCATCCTGAGTTATAAAATGAGTCCATTTCTCATAAACAAACAATACTTAAAATAACATAATGTTATAATTTATTTCAACCTTAGATTCACTTTCTCTAGCAATTACCCTGATTAATCACCCACCATACACACACACACACACACACACACACACACACACACAGACAGACAGAGAGAAAGAGAGAGAGATAACCAGAACATCAGTACAGATGGCCCATTGAACCTTTTGTTTTAGAAGGGCAGGCTTTGGTTTAACTCAAGAATTAAGCATCTTATGAAGAGGAAAATAGAAGGAGGAAAGAACTGGAATCTCTCTCTCTCTTAAATCTAGGCAGTATGGAAAGTCAATGGTCTTCACTGACTCAAGATCAGAAAACAATGGCTCTTGGAATTTAAAGGTGTTTTGGAGCCATTGTGTCTGGCCAGCAGAGGGAGCCACTGACTGTTCCCTAGACCTCTGTCATTATTATAATGTGGTTATATTAAAAAATAAAATAAAATCAACAACCATGAGGGTTTTGGTCTTGCATATCTTTTGTCATCATCATCTTTCCAGCAGTTTTCCAATGTTTCAAATGAGGGTCTAGTTCCTTCAGAGAGGCAGTGTAATTTGCAAGAAATTGGTGCCCTTGTTGAACTAACTTTCAAACCAAACCGTCTCAAAGTGTGTTCATCAGCCAAGAGACTGGCCACCTCTGTGACCACTGCCTACTCCAAACTTCTAGAGCCAGGGGGTAATTCTAGGCTAACAAACTCATCACAGTTTGCCTGGACTTTTCCTGTCCTGTGCACTAAAAGTTCTGTATTCCAGAAAATCTTAAACCACATTTACAATTGAAAGTTTCATGTTCAGAAACCCCTTGAGTGCAGGACAAACTGGGACAATTATTTATTCCCTACAGTCCAAGGATAGGGATCTCTGAAAAGGATCTGTGACTGAATGGGCTTTCCCACAATGAAAGAGTCAGGAGCTCAGTAGCCTGCCAAAGTCTTCTTGGCATCAGAGCCAGTGGGGCTCAGAGAGTCACCATGTGGTATCTGGGATTCCATAGAAGGCCACCCTGTGGTATATGGTTTTTCGCAGAGGGTCACCCTGTAGTGTGTGGGGTTCCTCAGAGGGCCACCATAAGGTATGTGAGGTTCCGTAGAAGGCCACCCTGAGGTATGCGTGATTCCTCAGAGGGCTACCCTGTGGTATGTGGGGTTCCTCAAAGGGTCACCCTGTGGTATATGAGATTCCACAGATTCCTATTAAAATGATTTTTCAAATGGATGTTCTGGAGTCAAAAATCTCTCTGACCTTGCAATTTGGAAGTCTTAAACTTCATTATTAGATTTATTAAATTTCAACTTTCTAGGCTCATAACCAAATTATACATCTTGGGCTCAAATCAGATATAATATTTCAGCTCAAAAGAAAATATGCTGGTCATGTTAATAAAAATCAAAGCAGTTTTATGGTATAAGGAATCCATATAACAACTGCATTCCCCAGACTGAGAAATAGCATGTAGGTGTGTTGATTGTCCGTATTTATTCCTTCATCTCATGCTAAGCTACCTAGAGTTGTCCAAAGTGCTACACTGGAAGTCAGTCTCCTACTGATGCAAATCAACCCAAGCCACTGCTCACTCTGCACAGGGACTAAGCGATTATTTATTCTGAGCCTGAAACAAGGGATCGGGGCTCTGGAACATGGATTCATGTGGCCTTGAATAACATGCTCTAATCTGGAAACAGTCCCATAACCTTTCTTAGCCACAGAAGAAAAGAAAGTAATGGGCTAGAAAGATTGCTTAGTGGTTAAGGCACTTGCCTGATAAGCCAAAGGCCCCAGGTTTGATTCCCCAGGACCCACATAAGCCAGGTGTACAAGGTGGCACATGCATCTGGAGTTTGTCTGTAGCAGCTGGCATCACTGGTGTGCCCACTCTCTCTTTCTCTGACTCTCTCTCTCTCTCTGTTTCTCTCTCTCTCTCTTAAATAAATAAAATAAATTATTTATTATTATTTTTATTTTTCGAAGTAGGGTCTCACTCTAGCCCAGGCTGACCTGGAATTCACTATGTAGACTCAGGGTGGCCTTGAACTCATGGTGATCCTCTTACCTCCCAAGTGCTGGGTTTAAAGGCATGAGCCTCGATGCCAGGCTTAGAAAAAATAAAATATTTTAAAAAGAAAAAGAAATTCATAAATCAAGGCAGTTGTCAATTGTGTTAGTGGGAACATCAGGTAGGAGGGTTATAGCAGGATAAGGAAATCTCTGCTATAGGTTTAGCTAAGAATGGGATGGCATTCTTAGCTCTTAGGTAGGTGGAATCTAGAGGTCTGTTAAGTTAGCATATTCCAGAAGGTTTAACCTGATAGTTGAAAGGATGCTAAACCAGGCAAAAACATGGCAATGAATGGCTGTTAAGGCCACTGAAAATAGCCAAATATAATTTGTCACTGGACTTTAACATTCTAGTCTCTAAAATTAGGTATCTCCCATCAGTCAATTAGTCTTATAGAACCCTTTAGGTAGTTTTGAGGTAATTTCTGTAAGAATTTTACCTCACAGTTCCTCCTGTTGGCAAGTGCCCCATTTTTTGCACATAAAGATCAAATATTATTTTATGTCTTATTGGGCTAGGAAGGCTTATTCCTAGGATCTGATCAATGTGACACTTGGCAGTAGAAAAATCTTTATGAGAGAGAAATCATTGGCAAAGCCATTAAGGAGGAAATCCCTTGATTATACCAACTTTGCTAACCATCATGGTCTGGGTTTGGTATATTTCTCTGCCCTCCATAATTGGACATAACATTTGCATGTAATCTATAACAGGAATATTATACTGAAAGTTAAAATATTTAAAACACAGAATGGTCTAAACAAATAACAATAGCTGGTGAAGGGAGCAGGTATCCCAACAAACCAAAAAGTCCTCTGCAGTGTGTCACTAAACTCTGTAATCAGGCTGACATAGCTCTCCTTCTGTGTCTATAGTTATTCAAATCTCACTAAATATTTTATTTGTTTTAAGTATTTGAAATAATTTATGATTATCTTGTTCTTAGTTTTTCTTTTTGCCAGTTTGGCTTTATAACCACAACCTCAAGTGGAGTGGTCTTAGTTTTAAAATTCTTATAATTATTATTCCTGACTAACCATTTTATTTGTTTTATTACTATGTTATTATACCACATTTCAATTTGTGGGAGTGAGTGGATAGTCACATTATAGAAGAAATAAGATTAAAATAGCACTAATGTAATCTTTTAGTCTAACAAATTTGTCTCTTTCCCATACACAAATGAGGGGTTAAAAACAAGAGGCCAGATTTGTGAAATGTAAGGATTCAATAGTATTTTTTTTGTGAGAATAATAAAACCTCATTTCTTATTTTATAATCAGAAAGGGAAATTGTACTCCCATCAGAGTCATTTTGTAATGTTGCCCATTCATTTCTGATTAGCAAACTAAAAATGTTGTTTAGTATCTTTTGAATCCCATAAAACTATACTGTAGAATGCTTTAGTAACTCGTTCAATAGGGAAGTATGGACCTGTAAGGTACAGTCTCTTTTGTTGTAGGCCTTTCATTTTTTAAATATTTATTTATGTATTTGTGATGAGAAAGAGAAACAGATATACATATATAGAGAGAATGGGTATTCTAGAACATCTTCCTGCTGCAAACAAACTTCAGGCATATGTGCCAATTTATATATCTGGCTTTATGTGGGCACTGGAGAATCAAACCAAGGCTGGTATGCTTTGCAAGCTTTTAATCACTAAACCATTTTCCAGCCCCAATTTTTCATTTTTAAAATAACATTTTTATGGACTATTTTTGAATGTTAACCTTTTTAAAAAGTTACTTTTGATAGAATCCATCCTAAAATTCCTAGTCCAGTGTTTATACCACCAGAGAGATCTCACTTAGTCCTAGAATTTGGCCAGTTTTGATTTAAAACAAAAGCAAAAACAAAAACAAACCTAACTACCAAGAACTTTATAATGAATCCTGTTGCCTTTGGAGATCTGTTGTTTTTGTACAACTTGGATTAAAAACATCAACCCAAGCCGGGCGTGGTGGCGCACGCCTTTAATCCCAGCACTCGGGAGGCAGAGGTAGAGGGATCGCCGAGAGTTCGAGGCCACCCTGAAACTACAGAGTGAATTCCAGGTCAGCCTGAGCTAGAGTGAGACCCTACCTTGAAAAACCAAAAAAAAAAAAAAAAAAAAAAATCAACCCAAATGTTTAGGTATTTCTAACAAGAGTAGGTAAACTCAAAATTACTGTATGTTAACTTGTTATATCTTAATATTTTTAATATAGATAGTAACAGTCATCCATTTCATTGAATCTAGTTAATTATTTTCATTTTTTTTTTTAGTAAGAAGCAGTTCTATTGTTTTTTTTTGCTCTAGGAGTTTGGATCTAAACAGATGCTCACAAAATGGAGATTTAAAATAGATCTCTGTCAATCTAAATCTGATTTTTCCTAATTGGTTGAATAATGAGATAATTTCTTCATAAAGTTAGTGAAAACTTGAACCTTTTTAAAACACGAGACTTGGTTTATGTAAAGCAGAAAGTCTGGGTAAGCAAACAAAAACTGATAAATGATAAGATTAATACCATCACACTTATTTATAGTTTCATTAAAAACAAAATCATTATTTCTAACATTCATAAAAACTTGACAAGGACAATTCTGAATATTTTAGACAATTTAAAATATCTAAGTATAAAAGGAGTTAAGATAAAAGCACAGCTAGTGAAAAGCTTATCAGAGGGGTTTTCAACTCAGTTGCTTGTCTCAGTTGTCACTGTGGTTGAAGAAGAGTGTCATCCTGAGAAGTTGGCGCGAGTTTGAGGTGAAAATATGAATTTATGTTTATCTTACGATGTTTTGCATACAGGAGGTGGTTGAGTCTACCTGATAGGGTCCATATTATTGAGGCTGAATAGAGTCTGATTTGGTGTCTTTTCCAATTGAAAAAAAAGTCACATGGTTTTATTTCTCATTCATTTAATTCTTAATCTCCTGAGAGCACACTGTGGGAAGATTATGATTAATTTGTAATTTTTAGTTATCATCTTTAAATTGCCATACAGTTTGGCAGAGATGATCTATTCAATCATCTGTCCCTTTTTATGTTTATATTTTAAATTTTTTGCATCATTTTTATAGAATTCCCAGTAATTATTTTATAGGGAGATGATTTATATTTTCCAAGTAGATTTTAGATTTAGAAGAGTTAATAAGAGTGTTTTGGCTAAGGAAACCAAAAGCTTTAGTCAGCCTTAATAGTAAACATTTTTTATGTGTGTGTATGTATATTTATGTGTTTATGTGTGTCCTAGGGCATGCTTGTATGTGGGTGCAGGAACATGTGTGTGCACATGCATGGGGAGGTCAGAGGACAGCCTCAAATGTTGTTCCTCAAGTGTCATCCATCTTTTTAGGAACAGGGTCTGTTGTTAGCCTGGAGTTCACCTAGTAGGCTAGACTGGCTGACCCACCTGTGTGGGTCTACCCAGTGCTGAGATTACAACTGTGACACTATGCCAGGCTATTTTATGTGGGTGCTGGGGATCAAACTCCGCTCTTCTCTCTTACAAGGCAAGCACTTTAATGACTGAGCCATTTCCTTGACCCTAGTTAGCATTTTAAGGCTCATGTGTTTATTGAATCTATAGTACTGTAAGTTACAGGCAAAATGAAAATTCTGACAATATACCCAGTTTTATAAACAGATTTAAACATTTGTCCATTAAAATAAATTCCATTATTGCCATATAATTTATCAAGAATGGCTTAAGTAGAAATAATTCTCATAGAATTATTTTTTCTAATGCTAAAGCAGTGACTTTATGAAAAGGGAAAACTTTAACCCAACAGAGAAACATATAAACCTAGCATTAAGAAGACATTTATATTTGACTAAACTCAAATTGTTAGGTTTAAAATGCCTAATCTAGTAAAGATAAAACATAAAATCTTTTTAAAATTTTTTTTTGCTTATTTATATTTATTTATTTGAGAGCAAAAGACAGAGAGAGAAAGAGGGAGAGAGAGAGAATGGGCGCGCCAGAGCCTCCAGCCACTGCAAACGAACTCCAGACGCATGGCGTGCGCCCCCTTGTGCATCTTGCTAACGTGGGCCCTGGGGAATCAAGCCTGGAACTGGGGTCCTTAGGCTTCACAGGCAAGAGTTTAACAGCTAAGCCATCTCTCCAGCCCCCCAAAATCTTTTTTAACCATTTTTTTGTAAAAGTTGCTAAGAGCAGATCAATATTTTAAGACAATTTTATTGTTGTAAACAAAGAACCAAGCTCTACTTGTATTTCTGTACTGAATTTTGACTTGGGAATTTCTAATAACCTTTACATATGGACAATTTAGCCCGACACATGCCATCTGTTTTAGGTTCTAAGACTGGTGAACCTTCTTTGTTTGGGGTGCTCGTGCTATAGCACACATTGGTTCTTCCTTCCACCTTGTTTGGGCAGGACCTCTTTTCTTGTTCACCACAATGTTTCCTGCGCAATTAGCCTACTAGCTGCTGGGATTTTCCTGTCTCCACCTCCCATCTCACGATAGGGTCATTAGGCCTACAGAACAGAACATATGTCACTGCGTCTGGCCATCTTTATGTCATTTTTTTTTTTTTTTTTGTCTACAACTTGTATGTATGTGGGTTTGGGGGTCCAAACACAGGTCTTTAGGTATGCAGAGCAAGCACTTTTCCCACTGAGCCATTTCCCCATCCTTACAAACCTATAAGATCCTTTATTTATTTTTATTTATTTATTTGCGTGCAACAGACAGACAGAGAAAGAGGCAGAGAGAGAGGGAGAGAGAGACAATGGGCGCGCCAGGGCCTACAGCCACTGCAAACGAACTCCAGAGGCGTGCACCACCTTGTGCATCCGGCTTACGTGGGTACTGGGGAATCAAGCCTCGAACCTGGGTCCTTAGCCTTCACAGGCAAGTGCTTAACCACTGAGCCATCTCTCCAGCCCAGATCCTTTATAATCTAAGAGTATTCCCGTTTTCTTTAACTTTTTTCACTAAAAATGTAATCTACATCTCTAACATATTTTGTCACTAGTTTTTTAAAAATATTTTTATTTATTTCTTTGAGAGCGACAGACATAGAGAGAGAGAGGCAGAGAAAGAGAGAATGGGCACGCCAGGGCCTCCAGCCACTGCAAACGAACTCCAGACGCGTGCACCCCCTTGTGCATCTGGCAAACGTGGGTCCTGGGGAATTGAGCCTCGAACCAGGGTCCTTAGGCTTCTCAAGCAAGCGTTTAACTGCTAAGCCATCTCTCCAGCCCATTGTCACTATTTTTATTTGGTGATTTTTTTGGTCTTTGTTTTCTTTACAAACTTTCTGAATTTAGAAAAAAAAACATTTTAGCAAGCAAAATGATAGGAAACTATTTGAAACATAGGCAAAGAATTAATATATATATATACATATATATATATATACATACATATATATATATATACACATACATATATATATATATACATACATATATATATATATACACATACATACATATATATATATATATATATATATATATATATATTTTTTTTTTTTTTCTTGCCAGCAAGTTTAACAATGTCCTCGATTTAACTTTACTGAAAAGAGGCCCCTAAAGGTGATTTCCTAAAAAGCACCAATGTCTCACTGGGGCCTGCAGGCAACTAAAGGGTGAAAGCCTGGTGTCTGTGTCTTCATTTTGTGTTGCTTTTCTTTGTGTATTTTGTGCTTTTCTCCTTTTGAGAGTCACCTCTTCACCAATCGTCGTTTCTGCCCCGTTTATTGGACCCCTTTAAGGCTGAGGACACAGACAGGCTGATGTTCCAAACCTGCCTAGGAACAGCAAATCCTCTCTCATATAAAGGCAATTATCCACAAGGGTGAGGCTGCATCCTGGAGCGACAATTATCATCTCGTGAGAACTAGTTTGTCCCCGCAAGCAATAAGAATGTCTTAGGATACAGCAGGCAAGCAATAGCCCCTATATATTAATGTTACAGGTGCAAGTTAAAGAAAAAGAATCAGCCTAGTGCCTGACTGCCTGAGTTCAGTTCCCCAGTACCTATGTAAAGCAAGATGCACAAAGTTGTGCATGCGTCTGGAGTTCACTTGCAGTGGCAACAGGCTCTGGGGCACCCATTCTCATTCATTCTCTCTCTCCCTCTCTCCCTCACACCCACCATCTCCCTCTCTCCCTTTCTCTTTATCTCCTTGGCAATAGATAAATAAAAGTTAAAAATTAAAAAAAAATTAAGCCTAGGGTCTAAGGAGATTTCTGAGTCATTAGAGGTGCTTGCTCCTGACAAACCTAATGACAAAAGTGTGATCCCCAGCACCCATGTAAAGGCAGACACCAATTGCCACATACATTTGTACTTCCGATGCAGACAGCAATTAGAGACAGAGCCAGGAGAATCTCGAAGCTCAGAGACTAGCCAGACTGACCTTCCCACAGGTACAAACATCAGAGAGACTCTATCTCTAAGAAAGTGCAAGGAGTGGACAGATACCCCAATGTTGTCCTTTGACCTCCACACACGTGTCATGCATGTGCTTATACATACGCATATATATACACACACAAAATTAAAAAAAGATCATTCTAGAGATTGGAGAGCTGGCTTAGTGGTTAAGGTGTTTGTCTGCAAAGCCAAAGGATACCGATTTGATTCTCCAAGACCCATGTAAGCCAGATGCACAAGGTGGTACATGCATCTGGAGTTCGTTTGCAGTGGCTGGAGGCCCTGGCATGCCCATTCTCTCCTTTTCTGCCTCTTTCTCTCTCTCTCTCAAATAAATAAAATATAAAAAGATAATTCTAAAATGTTCATATTTACATAGATACACAATCATACATTTTAAATTAGGTGTGCCAAGAATGTCAATTTTGGGGTGCAATAACTTTAAAAAACGTAGAAGTGAATTAGATACAGGTTTGTTACCTAGCTACTTTCATGAATTCTAGGTACATATTGACTATATTTAAAAATTTTATTTGTGTTTGTGTGTGTCACATGATCATGCTGTGTGCATCCACATTCATACGTGCATGTGGACAATTTTCCGGTCGATCCTCCCCACGTAAGACAGGGTTTCACACTCTGGCTTCTTTCTGCTATTCTCTTCAGGGTTTGCCTCTACCTTCTGGGAAATTCTCCTGGCAAGCACTTCTTCCACTGAGTCATTTCTCCAGCTCCAGATTGACTTTTACCCCATGTGGTTTTAAGCAAAAAAAAACCCAACTGTATTGATTTAGAACACTCAGTAGAAACAAGGTAAAAGCAGCTGCATCTGTGAGGAAGAGCTTCCTAAAATAAAAGCTGGAGATCAGAAGGTAGAACCTGTCATGTCAATTTAAGATAAGATTTTCGTAGATAGTTTTACATTCCAATGAAACTAGGCTGCCCACTTACAAAATTGAGTTCTATTGCATAGGACTTCTCATTTAGCATGTAAAAAAAAAAGCCAATTTGGAATCTTAAAAATTACCCATTTTTAATACTTTCACATTAAATGAATATAATTACAAAACTTAAAACCAGCTGGAGTACTGAATGGTGGTTTTCTCCAAATACTTCCCCTTCCTCAACTTTCTCTATTCTATTTTAGTGTCTTTGTGTGTGAAAATTTCAAGATTCTATATTAGCTGAGGAATTTGTGTTTTGGATCACATCAGTTTGTTTATATGCTACTTAAAGGAGTAACTCCTTCAAGTCTCACTCCAAAATTGGATTAGGTTTATCTTTAAGTTTATGGGATTTTGAGAGGGCTGAAGACATTGGGTAATTACTCCTTAGGTGTCTTCTCAGCTGAGTTGATAAGATTCCTTTCAACTGAGGAATGGAACATATTGCTTTGGACTTTTCTATGAGGCTGTTACAGGTTCAAGGGATCTTCCCATGACATCACCACCCTGTTGGGCTGAAGGAACACGACTGACTTTCGATGTCTTTAAGATCAGGAATGCAGCATTTCTAAACTAAAAAGGGCAAGGCTGTAAAATCAAGAGAGGCTAGAGAAGAAAAATAAAGTCCACGGAATCAGTTATTGGAGGTGTAGCAAGAGAAAAAGGCCAACTACTAGCAAATACCAATGCTCTGACCAAATGTTCTGAACCCAAGCAAATAAATATAAATTACAAACAAAATACAGTATACCCAACAACCAGGTCAGAATAAATCAATGGGCATCAACCAAAGAAAAAGAATGTTTGGGCCCCAGAAAGAATTTATCAACATCTACTCAAGGAGGCAACCTCGACAGATAGGCGCAAAGAACCCATGCTAGAATCCAACACTGGTAAAGGTAACATCTTCAGTAAAAATGGGCCAATTTTGGGGCCTATGTTCAGGTGCCAAAACTATCAATGCAAAAACTGGCGCTCACTCCAAAGTGAGTGAGCATGACCTGGGAACACAGGTTCACTTGCTCCAAATAATACATTCTAACATAGAAATGGTCATATGAACTTTCATAATCACAGAAGAAAAGAAAGTCATAAATCAAGACATACATTGGTGGGACCATCAGGTAGGAGAACCTCAGGTGAGAGGCTCTCAGGTGTGAAAATTACAGCAAAGTGTGGAAATCTCTGCTTCAGATTCAGTATGTTATCGTTTTTTATCTTTTGGGTTGGAGGAATAAAATGGTCTGTTAAGTTAATATATTCCAAGATTTTGCTTGATAGTTGAAAGCATATTAGAAAGGACACAGAAGTGGGCAATAAATGCTATTAAGGTGACCAAAAACAGCCAAAGATCTGCAACTTTCCAAATCTCCATGTTGTAGTCAGTTTTGTATTGCTGGCAGAACTGGCAGAAAACACCTGACCAAGAGCAGTGATCAGAAAGGTTTTTTTTTTTTTTTTTTTTTTTTTTTTTTTTGGCTTTCAGGCTCGAGGGGAAGTTCCATGATGGCATGAGAAGAGAGTGGACATCACCTCATCAACATCAGGTGGACAACAGCAACAGGACGGTGTGCCAAACACTGGCAAGGGGAAACTGGTTATAATACCCATAAAGCTGCACCCATCAAAACACTGTCTCCAGGAGGCTTTAATTTACAAATTGCCATCAGCTGGGTACCTAGCATTCAGAACATCTAAGTTTCTGGGAGACACCTGAATCAAACCACCACACAACATAATCACGAAGTTTTAATCAGTCAATCAACCTTGTAGAAAGTTTAACATAGGTGTGGCTTTTTTCTGTGAACTTCAATAGACACTTCCAGAATACTGTGGTTGTCCCACTGTTTACACCAATTGCAAGTCCCCCAAATTACTCCAAGTTTTGGCTAATTTGTTAGAGCTCAAAACTGACTGAAATATTCATATTTAATGTAATAGTTTATTATAATAATAAGAAAAATTAAGTGTGGGTGTCTGGTTCCTCAGGAGGCTATTGTGCACCAGCTCCCAAGAGGCATCCAGGCAACTGTGGAGCAGGGTCTTGAGCAGATGTGAGTGCCACAGGAAGAAACACCTTGGAGACAGCTTCAGAAAACAGCTAGTTTATTTGTCAGGGGACTGAGTTTTTATAAGCAGTTTAGAGAGAGCAGAGAAAGGGTCCTAAAGAGATTGGAGGGTTCAAAGGTTGCTTGCCAATGTCTAGGGAGAGAGTCAGGTATCTATGTGGTGGCAGGAAAAGATATGGAGTCCGAGTCACAGGGGGATGGGATGTGTGAAGGCTGCTGGCTGATACCATATAAGGAGTTTCCTAGGAAAGTGACCGAAGTTCACAGGGCTATGAGTGAAGCCAAAGTTTTATCAGGATGTGTAGGCATCCTGGGCTGCGGAGGGAATGGCCTACTGTAGCCAGTGGCCCTTACCTGTGCATGGCAGCTCAGGCCTGTTTTAACCCTCAATGGCCCGAAGGCCCTTACATGTGCCCAACAGCCTCTGCTTTGTTTTTATAATGGGGCAGTGTCATCATATTGAATGAGATCTTTACAGTCTATCATAGGTTCAGATAGAGCTAGATGGTGGACTAGGACCTGATTAGTAGCAACCTTAGCAATATTAGTTATTTGTTGTCTGAGAAATTTGATGAGTCAGGGGGCTACAAGTGATATAGTTCCTATAGGGAGGAGGGGGCTAAGGAGGGGAGAAGCCAAGTGACTAAAAGTTCAGAGAACCATGTGTTGGGGTCCTCAGGCTTGTAATGATCAAGCAGCTCCTTACAGAATTTTTTGAGAGTTTTAATATTTTGTTCAACAGCATTTGATTTATTAGCAAAAAACCCAACATTCTTCTCCCAAGACCACACAGGTCTCCCCCCGGCCCATGTTCAGTAGTAATGAGGTCAAAGGCTCTACAATTTTGTAGTAGCACACCAACAAGAGAGTTTAGTCTCTGGAGAGATTCAAGGCCATTGGTGGTAGATATCATGGCCTGGCCAAGCTTGTTTTGGAAGTCCTGCACAAGGTGGTTGGTCTGGACAAGAGTGGCTCCTGCAGCACTGGAGGCACCCAGGGACAGCATCACATCGAGGCTCACCAGCAGAGGGATGGAAATTTCTTTTGGTTGATGTGGGTGGAGTTTGTAGGCCACTTCTTTTTCCTCATAGAGATATACCTGTGGAACAATCAAAAGTGGGGAACAATAAGTGGGAGAGAAAACTATATATGGGATGGTTAGTCCTTTGCACCATAGGAGAACAGTTGTCTTGACACAAGTGGTCTTGGTTGTGGAAATATTGAGGAGGCATTCAGCTCTGGTTGACTTGGAGCTGGACAGGCAAAGGGGCATGCCTTAACCAGCATAAAAGAGGGTGAGGCCTGTCCTTTGCAGAGCTAGGGATGCAGCACCCTGGCTGGCAGACATCTGGGCTCTGCCTGGGTGGCCCCGAGGGGGTCTAGAAGTTTTCTCCTTAGGTCGGTCTTTGTTCCTAATATAAAGTCAGAGAGGGTTCCCTCCCAGAAGGAGTCCTCATTGTTTGTGGAAAAACAGTTCTTTAGAACTGGGCAAGAGATAAGAAGGACTTTCTTGCCCTTTTTACTTTCAGGGGTCCAGTCACACTAACTCTAGCCCCCTTCATTTCTCCCTCTCATGAGAAGGCACTCTAACTGCTGTTAGAGGACAAGGGGACAATGAAGTCAGATCATTAACTATTTTAATTATTTTCTGCTGGATGGGGCATGAAGTTGTGGCTATTAAAGTCTCTCCCAGAGAGGGGAACTATTCTAAAGGAACCCAGAAGTGTATTGATGGAGTGTAGGAAGATAGTCTTGGAAGAGAACATTGGAGGAAAAGAATGAAAGTAAGGAGTTAATGAGAAGTGAGCACATAGCAAACTGGTTGCCTTTAGAGCAAACTAGTTGCCTTTAGGGCCACAGTTCTTGTGGACTTCTAGGCCTTGGGGAGTATTACACAGAACCCAGGTAGATGGAGTTGGATTGTCTCAGGACCATCTGAGCATGAGCTGGCTGAGATTTTCTTCCATAACTGTTCATCAAATGGCACAGCAGTGTTTGCCATGGCCTGAATCTGTTTCCATATGGCTTGTAGAACAGATGAGATGTTGTCAGAGTTATTAGAAACATATACATAATATTTAACCTTGACAATAGCCTTCCAGAGTGTACCCACTTAAATTCATCCTGGGGCTAGCCAAGGCCAAAGGTTGGTACCATAGAGCCATGGAGTATCATTAAAGGCTGTACAAAAATATTTTTGGTCTCAGAACTTACTTAAGGATGTCCTGGCACAAGTTAGAAGAGATTCACCATTGTTCTCAGTATAAGGAAGCCTTTTGAATTAAGCGACCTTTAGTCAGAGTCATCTATATATATTTTAGATTTGAAAATAACCCTTTTGACATCTATGGTTATTTTTATTTAGAACTATTAGAGGTAGGGATAACATGTCATAAGGTCTTGTTTGTTTCCCTTCTTATAAAACTCTTGTTGTATTACTTAACAGGCCATTCATACATTTGAGGTATCTCTTTATCTTTGGTTATACATTCCTCTCTGAGTGTTTAAGACCAAGCAGATAGGCAAAATTTAATCAAGGATTAATTTTTAAGGTCACTAATGGCTCTCCAAAGGAGACTTTAGGGACCCAGGAGTGGCCCTATAGCTTACTGGTGTTTTCTGTCTGTTAGGAGTCAGGGACATAGTGGCCAAGTAGTTTTCCTTTCTTTGGGAATCCAGAAGGACTGATTGCTCCCAATTGTGACTCTTCTGTTTCAGACAGCACAACAATTTTTTTTTTTGGGGGGGGGGGCTCTATATCCTCCCTGCTCAGGAAGACAGGTGACTTACCAGGGGATCAGTGTAGAAGTGTCCCATCATCTCCAGTGGCCTCATGACCTGGGAGCACAGGCCAAAATATTGGCCCTTTTGCTCCCATGATTCCAGTTGACTTTGGCTTTTACATGGGTTATTAATACATTTAGAAAGGAAGTTATACCAGCCTGGATGCATGTACATATAGAGCATATTTGATTACTGAAATAGATTTAGTTAAAGAATGGCACAAGAGCTTCTTAAATTCATTTTGTCCAGCCTTTAAAATTTTTGGTTGTCCTGTGGCAGCTAAGGCCATATCTGAGGCATAGAAAGTAGTCACATCTTACACTTTAAATATCTAATAGTTATAAATACAGGCAGAACCAATTACCAGTCTTAAAAATAATATCAAGTTAGCCAATTAATTTAACCTAGAAATTGTCAGAAAAGGACAAGTAAGACAGTATAAAATTTTAGCATATGTTTTTTGAAAACATCTTTGATTAGTTCAAATAGTTGCATGGGTACCAATTACCCAGAGAACACTGGAAACAGAATCACAGAGTTTGAAATTATTTCTCTCAGATGAGGACCATTGTTTGAGCATGAGGCTGTACCCTAAAGTAGGTAACATGTCTTAAGAGTTAATTTTGCTATAAGCACTGGACTTGAGATGCCAGAAATGAGACAGTTATTTTACACACAATAGAGCAGAATCTGTTCTTTGTTGAGCCAAAACAGCTAAGCTCTAGTACAACCTTTGACAAATCTGTTTTAAAAGAAAAAACACCATTTGACAACCAATGATTTTTAGCTTAATCTTGATAGACACTGATTTTATGTACCACAGAAATTTTTATTAACATAAAACAATTTTATGTTTTACCCATGACTTAAATTTGATAAAGCTTAAGCAAGCTATCCCAACATATTTTACCTAACAGTAGCATAAAGGTTATAGTGTCTGAGATTAAATCACTTAAACCTAATTGATTAAACCTAGTGATGACTGTTCAATAGAATTAGAATAAAACATAAGATACCTTTAAAGTAACAATGTTTTTATGTGTCAGTACCTCATCTTTGGAACTTAAACACTTACATGTGAACCTTTATCTTAAGACTCAGTTTTTCCAACAGTTAAAACCTTGACAAATAGAGGAACCTAACTTACTTTATGAGAATCTTAAAGCCAGTTAAAAGAAAATTAATTTTAGGCAAAATTTGTTTTGTTAATGTCCTATATCTTTCTATATATGCACACCTTCATCCACATACTTCAACATTCTGATGTAAGTACCACTCAAGAAGCATTTTTAATGAGCATTCTATGTCAAACATTGAAAATTCCTTCCCAGTTTCTTCAATCAACTCATCTCACCCCATAATTAACCATCTTTCTTATAAGACTATTAAGATAAACTATACCAAATTGATTAATCCTATTACTCACTGACAAGCAAGTAGACTATATTGAAACAATTTTATGTCATCAATACCTATAACACACTTGGAAATGATTTTATTAGGAGTAACTAAGGCAAATTCTTGTTTATGTCTTGAGGCAGACTGGCCTAGAACTCAGGCCAGTTGCCTCCTCCTTTTAAGTAGCAGGAAATTACAATCCTTTTAAAATAACTGGCAAATTATGAGTCACCACCTCAGAGAGAATTTTGTTGTTTTCAATAATCAATAAAGTTGAAGTTGACTAGAGCATAAACTCAGTACTTATGTTCATGATATCATGTAACACAGTATGGCATTGTTTACATAAAATTCCAGTTCATCCTGGGCTTAGTTAAATCTAACCATTTCTTTTTCCTTCCTGTTCTGCTGCTTCATGGCACTGGTACAGCAGCAGCATTGGCTGGCGGGGCAAGAGTTCCAGATGAGCCCCGCCCAGATCCCCAGCTCTCACCCGGGATTGGATGTGGTAGGCATGGATGCAGCAACCAAGATGCTGGGCTGCCAACTGGCTCGGGTGGCACATGGTCTTCAGAAATGGACAGGGTGCCTCCTTAATCTTGCCTCCTCACAGGTTGAGTACACCCCGAAGCCAGCTTCATGAAGGGGAAAAGGGGGGGGGGTGGCTGCTGGACAGGGAAGTGGAGACACTGCTGCTGTGTGGGCTGAGGCACCACTGTTTCAGTTCGCATGAAGCACCAAGACCAGAGGACACCATATTTGGTTCCTCGCAAAGGCGTAAGCTGAAAGAAAGGAGGAAAGAGAGAAATCTGCCAGCCCTCAGAATGTGGAGGCACAGCCACAGGGGGACAATGTCCACCTATACTATGATTGTCTCTCTGGAGAAGCACTCACTTACTCTGGTGTATCTCAGGGGTTGCCTGTTCAAGTGCCAGGTGTGAGGTCCCTGGTTCCTCAGGAGGCCATTGTGGTGCACCAGATCCCCAGAGGTGTACAGGCAACTGTAGAGCACAGTCTTGAGCAGACGTGAGTGTGACAGGAAGAAACACCTGGGAGACAACTTCAGAAAACAGCTCATTTATTTGTCAGGGGCCTGAGTTTTTATAAGCAGTTGAGAGAGAGAGTGGGAAAGGGTTCTAAGGGGATCGGTATGTTCAAAGATTGCCTGCCAATGCCTAGGGACATTCATTCCAGCGGCCTCCTGTGGCCCGGGGCACCTTAGCCATGCCTGGCATCTCAGGCCTGTTTTAACCCTCAGTGGCCCAGAACCCTTACCTATGCCAGACAATTAAGGTCAGCAAAGGAAGAGGTGCCTAAGGGTAGAATCTGGGAAGGTTCAAAATATGAAGCTTCCCTTGTCCTGAGAACTTATTATCCTCACAGCACTAAGGTGTGATCATACATGCCTTATTGTAGCTTGTACATGCACCCACCTTCCCAATAGAGAGTGTTTATTAAGGAGATCTTACTTGAACGAAGATGGCTAGCTACCTTTTGTTGGGCTCAGTCACCAGCCACCCCCATCCATGATGGTCACTTTGATATGAAACAGACTATAGAGGTCAATGAGATGCCACACAATTAGCAAAACTGTTAAATGTAATCATTGGGACTCATGAATTTCAATGACACTCTTTAGAAATATTACTGTGCATGACTGTGTGGTGTGCATAGCACATGCATGTGTATTTGTGCAGATGTGCATATCTCATGTATGTGCATGAATGCAATGTCCTCCTCTATCACTTCTCTGATATTTTCTTGAGACAGAGTCTCTCACTGAAAGTGGAACTGCTGATTTTCAGTCAGCCTGGATGACTACTGTTTCTGCTTCCCTTAGCACTGGGGTTATAGTACAGACACGTTTGTTCATGCCCAGCTTTTTACATCGATGCTAGGGATCAACTAAGAACTTATGCTTTCATAGAAAGAACTCTTACTATGATGGGTTATAAATTGTCAACTTGATAGGACCTAGAATTGCCTGTAAAGTATTATGCAGATTAGGTTAGCCTCTGATCATGTCCCTGAGAGATAATCTTGGTTATGTTAATAGAGATGGACAGACCACAGAGTACTTGATGACCCACCAAAGGTTAATGGTAAGATGCTACTGCCAAAGACACCATATGCTGTAGATATGGAACATGGAGTGACCTAGCTGGAATGTAGAAGAGAGTCAGTACCCAGACTGTTAGCTCATCTACTGCCAGAAGGTGCTACCAGAGCAACTGGGGGAAAATGCCCAACATCTGTCCAAGCAACTCAAGGTCTAAGCTACCCAGTAGCAAATAACCTGATGTGATGCTCAACCAGGTGCAATAGTGGCACACAGCCATGGTACGTAACCAACTGCTCTTGAATTGGCAAATGAATCAGCTCAGTGGAACAGAACTAACAGCTGGAGCTGGGAAACAAGTCAGAACCATATCCAAAAAGTGAGCCTGCTTTCCAATATCAAGCTCCCATCAATTATAGGGTACAAGACAGCCCACACCTATTAAATTCTAATAATTATCCCATTTATCTGGTGCTGACTTCACTCTCCATTGGATAGTTGCTTCTCTTTTTCAGATGGATGCAGAACCTGAGGAGAGAATCAGCCCTTTGCAACTCAATAGGGCTCCAGCTGAAACCAATAGTAACTGGGGAAATGAGCAAGAGTGCTGCTTTCTGGGTGAACCTGGTACCAGCACAAGGGTAAAAGAGACAAACACATAGAACACTCAACTCCATCCAAACCAGATATTCAGACACAGAGGCTCCCAAGACCTCATCACTGAAGTAGACCCAAAGCAAACCCAACACGGCTCAGGGAAATTCATGGAAGAGGGGCAGAAAGATTGTTAGAGAATGTTGTGACATTATGCACAGAGATATTGCCTCTTACCTACAACTGATGGCTACCCTCAGAATGCATGACCCACATTTCCCAATGAGGAGGGTACCTTTGGAGGGGGAAGGACAGGGAAGAGGGCAATGATGGTACCAACATGGCTGTATGCACACTGGGTACATAACTAATAAAAAAGAAGTAAAACAAAGTGGACAGAACAACATTGCCTATTCCACACTGCAACAACACTATGACAGAACAAGCCTGTGAATCAAACTCTTTATTTTTTGTTCCTTAAACATTAAGAAATTAAAGATACTGGATTTAAGAAGACTGCAATAATCAGTCATCAGCATGCTTTCCCACATTAAATTCTCCAGGATCTCCTGCTGGACAAACATAATCTGAAAGCAATCAAAAGTTCCATAAACAAGGTGGATTGGGACTTCTAGATAAGATGGTAGCATAGGAACTACACCAAACAGGAAGCTGGGAATAGAAGGAACATATCTCAACATACTAAAAGCTATTTATGACAAACCTACAGCTAATATAATACTAAATGGGGAATAACTTGAAGGTTTTCTACTAAATTCAGGAACAGGACAAGTGTATCCACTTTCCCCACTTTTATTTAATATAGCACTGTAAGTCATAGCCATAGCAATAAGATAAGAGACACTCATAAAAGGGATACAAATTTGAAAGGAAGAGATCAAATTATCATTATTTGCAGATGATATGATTCTATATATAAATAACCCTAAAGACTCTACCAGCACATTGTTAGTGTTGATAAACACTTTTAGCAATGTAGCAGGATACAAAATAAAGACACAGAAATGAATAGCTTTCCTATATATTTACAACAGGCATGTGGAGGATGAAATCCGGGAATCCCTCCCATTCACAATTGCCTCAAAAAAAAGTACCTTGGAATAAACTTAAGGAAGTGAAGGATCTCTACAATGAGAACTTTAAAACACTTAAGCCAGAAATTGCAGAAGACCAAAGGAAATGGAAAGACATCCCATGTTCTTGGATTGGAAGAATCAATATTGTGAAAATGTCAATCTTACCAAAGGCAATCTAAATATTTAATGCAATCCCCATTAACATTCCAATGGCATTCTTCACAGAAATAGAGAAAACAATCCTAAAATTCATTTGGAAGCATAAAAAGTCCTTGATTAACCCAAACAATTTTGAGCAACAAACATAAGGCTGGTGGTATCACCATACCTGATTTTAAGCTATATTACCAAGCCATAGTAACAAAAACAGTATGGTTTTGGCACAAAGACAGACATGTAGATGGATGGAACAGAATAGAAGTCCCAGATGATAATCCATGTAGCTACAGCCATTTGAATTTTGACCAAAATGCCAAAAATATTCATTGCAGAAAAGACAGCCTCTTCCGCAAGTGGTGGTAGGAAAAGTGGCTTTCTATATGTAGAAGGATGAAAACAAATCCTTGTCTTTCTCCATGCCCAAGAATCAAATCCAAGTAGATTAGAGGTCTTACTATAAGACCTGATACTCTAAAATTGCTAGAGAAAAAGGGAGGGGAAACCTGTCAAAATATTGGCATACATGATGACTTTGTGAACATGACCCCAATTGTTCAGGAAATAAAACCACTAATCAACCACTGGGATCTCATGGAATTACAATGCTTTTGTACAGCAAAGGAAGTGAATAGATCAAAGAGACAACCTAGAGGATGGGAGAGAATCTTTGCCAGCTACACATCTTACAGAGGATGAATATCCAGAATATACAAAGAACTCAAAAAACAGAACAATAAGAAATCAAGCAACCCCTATGGAAAGGTGGAGGCAATCATGGTGCCACTGGGGAGGGGAGAAGCTGCTGCCACCACCAGTGCCAGGAGTCACACAGAAAGGTCATTACCTATCCATTTCTCACAATAGGGGTGAGCACAACTGAACCATGGGGAACACAGTCCAGACAACATCATCTTCTTTAAGGGAGAGGAAGATGAGCTGATCTCCAATGACAAGATGCTCAGGTTTGTGGATGAAAATGAACTGGTGCCTTCCTCATCTGGAACTGTTTATGATAGGACAACTATTCTTAATTTTTTTTGTTTATTTATTTATTTGAGAGTGACAGAGAGAAGGAGGCAGAGAGAGAGAGAGAGAGAGAGAGAGAGAGAGAGAATGGGCGCGCCAGAGCTTCCAGCCTCTGTAAATGAACTCCAGATGCGTGCGCCCCCTTGTGCATCTGGCTAACGTGGGTCCTGGGGAATTGAGCCTCGAACTGGGGTCCTTAGGCTTCACAGGCAAGTGCCTAACCACTAAGCCATCTCTCCAGCCCAGGACAACTATTCTTATCAAGCTGGTCCCTGGCACTTTGGAGGATGAAGATGATGATGGACAGTGCGGAGAATACTTGCCTTTTCTAGTACGGGGTGAAGAGGGCTTCCCAATAGACCAGGAAGCAATGTCCCAGGGTTATGTGCAACACATTATCTCACCTGATCAGATTCACCTGACTATAAACCCTGGTTCCATGCCTATACCAAGAAATATTGAAGGTACAACCCTTACTCTGCAGTCAGAATGTCCAGAAACGAAATGTAAAGAAGTAAGTAAAGCAGAGAGTGAGGGTCTAGTTTGCCTTTGGGGCAACATCTTGCACAACTCTCTGGCAGTTTTAGCTGGGGTGCAAAGGAGCACCTGTGCTTAGAGCCTGCAGTCATGCTGCCTGTCAACAACATGTAATGCTTCCTGTCTTCTTGTGACTGCTTTCTAGAACTTGTGGATTGTGTGGCTACACTAATTTAGGAATCCTCAATTGTAATATCTCTAATTTTCCTCTTCAAATCATGAATAAAATAGGAATTTTACTGAAGTAAAAAAAGAAAAAGAAATCAAGAAACCCAATTAAAAATGGGCTATGGAACCAAATAGAGAGTTCTTATTGGAAGAAATACACATGGCATATAAACATCTAAATAAGTGTTCTACACCTTAGCCATCAGGGAAATGCAAATTAACACTTCTTTGAGATTTCATCTCACTCCTGTCAGAATGGCTACCATCAAGAAAATAAATGATGGGGCTGGAGAGATGGCTTAGCATTAAGCACTTGCCTGTGAAGCCTAAGGACCCTGGTTCGAGGCTTGATTCCCCAGGACCCACGTTAGCCAGATGCATAAGGGGGCGCATGTGTCTGGAGTTCGTTTGCAGTGGCTAGAGGCCCTGGAACGTCCATTCTCTCTCTCTCTTGCTCTCAAATAAATAAATAAAAATGAAAAAAAAACACCCCAAAAAAGAAAACAAATATTAATAAATGTTGGCATGGCTGTGGAAGAAGGGTAACACTTCTTCACTGTTATGAATGCAATCTGTTACAGCCATTGTGGAAATCAGTGTGGAGGTTCTTGAGACAGCTAAAAATTGATTTACCATATGATCAGCTATAGCACTCCTACGCATATATGACTATATATAATGACTCTTCTCACTACCTTAGAGATACTTGCACAACCATGTTTATCTCTGGTCTATTCACAATAGCTAGGAAATGGAACCAGCCTAGATGTCCCTCCACAGATGAATGGATAATAAAATGTGCTATATTCAGAACTCCATTAGGTAAATAAAAAGGTAAAGAAAAATGAAATTATGGAATTTTCAAGGAAATGGATGGATCTGGAAAGGATTATACTAACTGTGGTAACACAGGCCCAGAAAGCTAAATGTTGCATGTTCTTTCTCTTATGTGGATCCTAGCTACAAAGTATAGACTTGTGTGTGAGCTGGAACCAAAAATTGGTAGCCAAGGCCAGTACACTAGAAAAAGCCTATAATGGAGGGAGGCTGGAGAGGGAAAAGCTTAAAGGGATGGTGTTGAGTAAATGTAAGTAGAAGAACAGATTACAATGAAGGGAAGGCCCAAGAGAGGTCAGGGGAAGAGATTGTGTGAAAGAATGGTGGGGGGAGAGTCAACCAGAATTCAAGATATTCTGAATAAAACGTATGAAAACCTACTTTCTTGAATAATGGCATGTCCAGAAGCCATAGATTGTTACTAGAAAATTTTTAGTGCCAGGGATGGGATACCATCCAGTGAGTTGTTGGCCAGGGTGGTGGTCCCTGTTGCCACCAAAACATTACAGGCTATTGCCCTTCATTTCCCTTGAGAAAGAGATGGTAAGATCCTGTTGCTGAAGACTTCCATGTCTGAGCAGCAGAGTCACTGAGAAATCAAGTTGTGCTGAGCAGAAAACCTTCTCTCTATAGATCACCCAACTGAAAGCTGGAAAAAGCTGCATTGTATCAGCCTTATGGGAGACAGAAGTCATCAGTGGTGAAAACAGTGGACACTGGAAGCCTCAAGTTTGGCCAGACAGGCCAAATGACCAAGTGAGTGTGATAGTGGCATGTCTGCTCTGGGGGAAACCACCTGCTCTCTAATTGGACCAAAGGCCCACTCTATGGGAGGGAATACATGCCTGGTACTGAAAACCTAATCAAAAGCCTATGGCAAGGAAGATCATGAGCCTTGGGGCTATAAAGCCTGCTCTTATCTGGATAAATGCACTTATTATTCTCACCAAAATTTCCTGAAAGTACTAAACTTAATGTTCATATTCATTTATTAATTCTACTCTCACTTCTGGTTAGAGAAGCATCTCTTTTCAGATAGTGATAACCACTGGGATGACCCAAAAAGCAAGATAATGCTGAGAAGAAGGGATGGAGGAGTGTCCAGCACTGAAACATCTCATACCCTCCAAGGCTCAAAGTTCATTGTGGAAGAGGTGGTAGAAAGAATATAAGGGCCAAAGGAAGGGTAGTACATCTTACATACAACTGTCCAGACAGAAATTGGCCTCTATATCCAAGACCATGCAGTGCCTAGCAATACCTACACAAGACCCTCATAATAGGAGAAAAAGATGATGTCATCAAATTTAAGGAGAGACTAATGGAGGCTGGTAGGAGATATGAAGGAAAACAGAGTTATGAAGGGGAAAGGGGGGAGGGGTGGGAAATACCATGGTTTCTTGCCTGTAAGTATAGAAGTTGTCAAATATATATACATACATATATATATATACACACACACACACACACACAGTTCCACAAACAAGTGAGAGCCCCCAAAGAAACTACAAACATAGGTAAATACAAATAATTTTCTGCCACTATTGATCTTAAAACAAGATACACGATGATTTGTCAAATGATACAATAATAACCAAGTTGGAAGGCATATATTACCGAAACTTTGCCACAAGGTTAAAATATTAAAGTTAGATTAATTGAATACTGACAATTGCAACCTCCAGGGAAAACATTAAGAGTGTATTCTTTCTTAAAATGCAGTGAGAGAAGTGATAAGGAAATTATTAGTTGTACAATAAAATTCATATTTAACACACAAAAAAAATATGGACAACCTGTGGCACCATTCCATGGTCTGGGATCTTGGACTGTATAAAAAGGAGAGAGCTGACTGAGAAGGAGCATTCATTACTCTCTGCTTCCAAACTGTAGGCTGAATATGACCCTTAGAAAGTTATTCTTGTGTAGGAAATTCCAACAGGTTTGAGGTATCTCAGGAACTGGTGAGAACAGCCATACCTCTTCTGGGGCAAGGCTAAATTGTTACTCTACATAGTCAAATGACAAGCACATGGTATTAATTATCCTACTTAGGCCTTAGAAATCTGTCAGCAAATTTTACTGTTATTCCACGTGTACATTGAAGACCAAAAGCATGGAATCACTGGTCTGTGGTTCCATAGTAGTGAAGCTGGGCTAAAGACCAGTGCAGTCTGACCTCAGAGCCTGAGCTCTTAATTTCTGTGTAGTTTCTAGGTGTCAAGAATGTGTGTTGCCATTCTGAAGAAGCCAAGTTCAAAAGGCAAGGACCCCAGAATCTATCAG
Organism: Dipus sagitta; assembly: GCA_036346955.1. NCBI lineage: Eukaryota > Metazoa > Chordata > Mammalia > Rodentia > Dipodidae > Dipus > Dipus sagitta. The sequence continues at coordinate 12,852,183 of CM070781.1, forward strand.
AGTCCCAGCAGAAAACAGAGGGCTTATACATACTTGTTAACTAATGAGACTTAAGGAAAAGATTTTTGTTTTCTTTTCTTCCTTCCTTCTTTCCTTCCTTCCTTTCTTCCTTCCTTCCTTCCTTCCTTCCTTCCTTCCTTCCTTCTCTCTCTCTCTCTTTCCTTTCTTGAGGTAAGGGCTCACTGTACTCAGGTAGATCCGGAATTCACTATGTAATCTCAGGCTGGCTTCAAACTCACAGCCACCTGACCCTCCTACCTCAGCCTCCAGAGTGCTAGGCTTAAAGGTATGTACCACAATACCCACTCTGTTATCTTCTGTTTCCTTTTTAAATCTTTTGTGTATGTGTGTGTACAGTATGTATGGTGTGTGTTGTGTGTGTTATCATGTTGTGTGACATATGCATGTGTTTGTGCAAATGTGTGTTCCCCATACCTGTGTGTATAGGGGTCAGAGAACATTAGGTTTCTCCTTCAATTATTTATCTGTGTCTACCTTGAGACAAAGTCACTCATTCAACACAGCTGCAATTTTCATTAAGAAATCCCTAGTGATTCTCCAGTCACCACTCCCTACAGGACATGGGCTACAAGTATACATGGGCATGTCCAGCTTTTTTAAAATTTTTTTACATGGATTCCAGGGAAACAAATTTGGGCAATCTTAGTCCTTCTCAGACTCTTATACTTGTATGACAAATGCTCTTACCTACTAATCCATCTCCCTAGCCCCCAAAGAGGCTGTTTTCAAAAGCATAACCAATATGAAAGGTCAGAGCAGAATTCTGGTATTAAAAACAGGAACGTTATTACCATGAGCCTAAATTTAGTGGAGCCAGTGGTCACTAGGTTCCTGGGACTGTAGGGATAGCTCCTGGAAAGGAAGTATGGACTCTGATAAGAGAGTATAGATAAAGCCATTGCACAAGTACTTGGGGAGGGGGGGCTATGATACAGACACTCCCCGTACCACCTCCCTTCCTTAGATTTCCTACCAGCAAATGGGTCTCCCACTTGCTGAAACTGTCTGGAAGCCCCAGGCAAGAGAATTTAATGAGGCTGAGGTCCATGGCTCTGAACACAGATGAAGGTAGAAAGGCATGAACATGTGACTTGTAGAAATAAAAAGAATAGTTCTGGCACCTGTTTTCGAAAGCTCTAGTATATAGTGTTATGCCCAGATCACAGAGTCCCCAAAGACCACTGAGAGTCTGACACATATGCAACAGCAAAGAGCTTTATTTCAGGCTTAAGCTCGGACTCTTGACTTCACCAAGGCAGTGGATCCATACAAGAGCCCTGAGCAGCAGGGGGCAGGTATTTTATAGGGATTTGAACAAAGAAGTAGGGAGAAGTAAGGGAATGGTTACATGATTTCTTGATTTAAGCAGTAACTGCACTTGTATTTTTCAGATAGGCTTAGGATACTGGTGGGCAAAGCTGGTGGGCAGGGAGCTAGGGGAATTCCAAGCAGATTAGGTAACCTTTATTGTAATTGGCTATGTGTATTTGAGGAATTTATTTTAAGCAAACTTATTTATGACCACAGGAACACATGGTGCAGACAGTCTATTCCCCCTTATCAGGAAACTGACCTTGCTGGAAAGCAGAAACTTAGGCCTATTGATGATTCTGAGGCTTATTATGGCTTCCTGAGTCCTTCGTTAGTAAGGAAAAGAAACACAGAGACATAATCACAGCAAGGGAATGAATATTACCTTAACAGACAGGGGAAAGGTGCAGCAGAAGCACTGAAGGAAATACGATCTAGGAGAAACACTTGCCTCTTTTCTTCAAGGATGAATCTATAGCTATTTGACCAACACAAAGGTGGACACATGCAAAGGATTGTTATTTATTCATTCATTTATTAATTTATTTAATTGAGAAAGAGAAAGAGGCAGGGAGGGGGAAGGGAGGGAGAGAATGGGCACACCAGGACATCTAGCCACTGCAAACAAACTCCAAATGCATGTATCATTTTGTGCATCTGGTTTACATGGGTACTGGTGTATAGAACCTGGGTCCTTAATCTTTTCAGACCTAAACCTTAAATGCTAAGATATCTCTTGAGCCCCTGAATGATTTTTTTTTTTTTTTTGAGAGCGACAGACAGAACGAGAAAGAGGCAGAGAGAGAGATACAGAGAGAATGGGCGCGCCAGGGCCTCCAGCCACTGCAAACGAACTCCAGATGCGTGCGCCCCCTTGTGCATCTGGCTAACGTGAGTCCTGGAGAGTTGAGCCTCAAACCTGGGTCCTTAGGCTTCACAGGCAAGCACTTAACCGCTAAGCCATCTCTCCAGCCCGAATGATTTTTTTTAAATGGGTAAAACATGGCAACCAGGAACAGTATAGATAATTATATATTGTTCACAAGGCTTGGTGAATAATCAAGGGTGTTCATCCTTCTGGCACTGGCACATGATGTTGTCATCTATAAAAGTGTTGCGCTGTGGTTATAGATATGATGGGTCCCATATAACCTGAAGGTTACAGATTAGACACACTGTAGACTACATAAGGGAAAATACTGTAGACTATAAAAGGGAAAGCAGGTAATTAAGGCTGAGGTTGTGAAGTACTATGAGGGGGGGAGTTTATGGAAAGATCTCCAAGAACTACATTAAAAAACATTTTGAGCCTCCTATGGCACTGGGAAGACATTCAATAATTTTATGATAATATTTTCATTTCAAAAGCCCCTTTGGGCTGGAGAGATGGCTTAGCAGGGCACTGGCCTGTGAAGCCTAGGAACTCAGGTTTGAATCTCTAGGTACCACATAAGCCAGACACACAATGACACAAGCACACAGTGTCACACATGCGCACAAGGGGGCCCAGGTGTCTGGAGTTCATTTGCAGCATAAGGCCCTGACATTCCCACTTTCTCTCTCACTCTTTCTCTCTGCCTCTCTCTTTCTTTCTCTCTCTCAAATAAAAAAGCCCCATTCTAGAACTGGGTGAGCTGAGGCAGGGTGATTGCTGTGAGTATAAGGTCAGCCTAGAGTACAGAGTAAGAACCTATAGAAAGGAAGAAAAGATAGATAAATAGAAAGAAAGGAAGGAAGGAAGGAAGGAAGGAAGAGAGAAAGATTAGGAAGGAAAGAGGAAGAATGGATGGAAGCAAAGAAGGAAGAAAGTAAGAAAAGGAGGGAGAAATAATGAAGGAAAAGAGAGGAAGTGGGAGAAATAATAAAAGGGGGGAATGCTCTAAGCTTATACTAGACATTTGGAAAATGGGTTAAAATTATGAATTTGTCGCAAAATATCATTCCAGAAATTATTGCAATGGTCTAGAGGAGGTCTATGGAGATGTGGTAGAGGAAGTCTGAGTACAAAGGCAGAGAATGTTCAAAGCACCTGAAAATTATTGCAAGGATTGTCACTGGGACCACATAGGAGGCTGATGAAACAATGGAAAGGCCAATGCTGAGAGCTTAGGCATATAAACTGCACTTAAATATTTAGATAGCAAGCATCTGAAAAGGCAAGCATTCCTCCAGCATCACACCACATGATTTTCTTTCCTTATGCCCTCAGTGAGAAGCCTTAGGCAGAGTCTTATTAGATGTGTATGTGAGCATCTAAAACAGCCACAGACTTATAAAGTTGTAAGACCAGTAATAAAAGGAAATGTGATTGGATGATGGAACAATACTTAACCAAGAAAATTAACATCAGTGGAAGAACCCTTTGGGTTGTATAAGAGGCCATATCAGAGTGAACCCTGAGCAGCTACAAATATTAAAATAGAATGCTGTCTGCAGGAGTAAAGGATACTGCAACACTAATTCAATTTGGGATTTATTTAACAAACCATATTATGTGGCAGTATATATATTATGTTGTGTGTTATTATAAACATATTATCACGTTATAGATTAGATTTTCTCCTATCCTCATATTATTATTACTATTATGCCTGTTATATAAAACTTTTCTGCTCCCATCTAGGCAGTTTTTCTGTACACAGTTATGCAGTGGTTTAAGGTGAGTTAAGGTGAAATGCAGTGACTTTTATTTAATTAGTTATATACACAGTGTATATGCAACCATGTTGGTACCACCATTAGCCTCCTCCCTGTCCTCTCCCCTCTGCAAGGACCCTCTTTGTTGGGGATTGTGGGTCATGAATTGTGGGGGTAGCCATCAGTTATGGGGAAGAGGCAATGTCTCTGTGCATAATGTCCCAACATGTGGCTCTAACAATCTTTCCACCCCCACTTCCTGAGACATGTTGGGTTCCTTTTAGGTCTACTTCAGTGATGAGGTCTTGGAATCCTCTATATCTCCGAATATCTGATTTGGTAGGAGGTGAGTGTTCTCTGTGTCTATCTCTTTCACCCTTGTGCTGGTACCAGGTTCACCAAGAAAGCAGCACCCTTGTCATTTCCCCATTTACTCTATGGTTTCAGCTGGGGGTCTGGTGAAGTGTGATGGGCTGATTCTCTCCTCAGGTTCTGTGTCCATCTGAAAAAGAGAATGACATTCTCCAATGGACAGTGAACTCAGCACTGGATAAATGGGATAACCATTACTATTTTAGAGAGAATTTAATAGGTGTAGGCCCTCTTGTAACCCACAATTGGTGGGAGCTTGATATTGGAGACTGAGCTTGTTTATTGGATATTTCTGGCCTCTTTCCCAGCTCCAGCTATGCGTTCTGTTCCACTGAGCAGACCCATTAGTCAAATCAAAAGCAGTTGGTTACCAACCATGGCTGTGTGCCACTATTGCACTTGGTTGAGCATCACATCAGGTTGTTTGCTGCTGAGTAACTTAGACCATGAGTTACTTGGACAGATGTTGGTTATTTTCCCCCTATTGCTCATGTAGAACCTTCTGGCACTAGATGAGCTAACTGGGGAATGATTCTCTTCCAGATTCCAGCCAGATCACTCCATATTCCATATCAACAGCATATGATGTCTTCAGCAGTAGGGTCATACCACTAATGTTGATGGGTCATGAAGTATTGTGACAGAAATCTGTTTTCTTTTGGAAAACACTGTAGGTCTCTCTGACCTATAGCTCATTCCACAGTTAACCATATGCTGGTACTGGGAGTTACAGGCCAGTGCCAAGGAAAAGAAGGAAGAAAAGGATAGGTAATATAAAGGAGATAGAGAGAAGCGGGAGAGAGAGAAAAACAGGAGAAGATTAAGGTTAATCTTCATCATACCTTCTCCAGGGCCTGTAATTCAGGTGTTCCCTCTAAGGACCTGATGAAGGTTCAACCATTTAGTCTATCTGTTAGGATGTAGAATTTTATGGTACCATTGGCATTTGGGTCCAGTTTTGTGTCTCCCACTCCAACCCTGACCATCGCCTCCCACTCCACCCTCCCTATTGTCCAGTCCTAGAGATGCTTATTAGGTATGTAAGCATCTTTGGAAGATTCAGGTTAGGAGCTACTGATGAGTGAAACCATGCAATGATTATCTTTCTGTGATTGGGTGAGTTCACTGAGAATGATCTGTTCCAGGTTTGAGGATTTTTCTTTAAATTTCATTGTGTCATTATTCCTTACTGCTGGGTAGAATTCCATCATGTAGATATACCATATATTGGTTATCCATTCATCTAATTATGGGCTTATGGGTTGATTCTACCTCTTGGCTATTATGAATTGAGCAGCAATAAGCATGGTTGAGCAAATATTTCTGAAGGCATGGAGCTTTTAGGGTAAAAGGCCCAGTAAGGGAATAACTGGGTCTGCTGGTAACTCTATCGTCAACCTTTTTAGGAGTCTCCATGTTACTTTCCATAGGTTTGTCGAGGAGGTTAATCTGCTCTGAGTTTAGCTTTGGTAGGTGGTATGTGCCCAGGAATTCATCCATTTCCTCCATATTATCCAGGTTTGTAGAGGCTTTGGAAATACGTCATGATGATTCTCCCTATATCACTTATGTCTGTTGTGATCTCTCCTTTTTCATCTCTAATTTTGTTAACTTGAAGGGTCTTTTTTTTGCTTGATTAAATTGGCCAGGAGTTTATCAATCTTGTTTATTTTTTCAAAGAACCAGCTCTTTGTTTCATCAATTTTTCTAATTGTTTTCTTAGTTTCCAATTCATTAATTTCTGCTGTGACCTTAACCATTTCTTTCTGTCTGGAGCATTTTGGGCTGGATTCTTCTTGCTTTTCCAGCGCCGTTAGGTGGATGATTAGGTTATTGATTTGGGATCTCTCTGTCTTTGTTATGAAGGCATTTAATGCTATGAATTTTCCCATGAGGACCGCCTACGTTGTGTCCCATAAGTTTTGGTACAATGTGTACTTATGTCATTCATTTCTAGAAATTTTGCAATTTCATGTTTTATTTTGTCCACTACCCATTTATTGTTTAAAACTGTGTTGTTCAGTTTCCAGGAGCTGATGGGGTTCCTGGCACATCTTTTGTTGTTAATTTCTAGCAATACAGCATTGTGACCTGACATTATGCAGGAAATTATGTCGATCTTCCTAAATATATGGAGGCAGGCTTTATGACCCAGAATAAGATCTATTTTAGAGGAGGTTCTGTGGGCTGCTGAGAAGAATGTGTAGTCTGTGGATTTTGGTTAGAATGCTCTGTAGATGTCCCTTAGGTCTAATTGATCTGTGGTTTTGTTGAGCTCTCTCACTTCACTGTTAACTTTCTGTTTGGATGATGTATCTATTGCTGATAATGGAGTATTGAAGTCCCCAACTATTATGTGTTGGTGGTTATTTCTGTTTTGTTGTCAAGTAGGCTTTGTTTGATGAACTGTGGTGCACCTGTGTTTGGTGCATAAAGATTCATGATGTGATATCCCCTTGTTGGACTGTTCCCTTAGTCAGTAGGAAATGGCCTTTTTTGTCTTTTTTTTTTATTAGTTTTGATTTGAATTCTATTTTATCTGATAATAGTATAACTATGCCAGCTTGTTTCTTATTTCCATTTGCTTGGAACATCATTTTCCACCCTTTCACCCTGAGGAGGTGTCTGTCTTTAGTAGTGAGGTGGGTTTCTTGAAGACAGCAGATTGAGGGGTCTAATTTTCTGATCCACCCTGTTAGCTTATGTCTTTTGATGGGTGAATTAAGGCCATTAATATTTAGGGTAACAACTGTGAGGTTTGATTTAATCTTTGCTATATTGTGGTGGTTTATGTGGTTTGGTGTTTTCTTGCTCTTTGTTGTTTTTTGTTCCTTCTCTGAGTTTGGTTATTGTGATCTGCTTCTTTTAGGTACTTGAGGTTGGTTATTTAATTCTTCTTTGTGGGGAATTTCCTGAAGTACTCTCTGCATATTTGGATTTGTAAAGCTGAGTTTTATTGTGGAAAGTTTTTCTTCACCATCTATTATGAGGGATAATTTTTCTGGGTAGAATATTGTGGGTTGTAATTCATAGGTTCTTAGATTTTACAGTGTTCCATTCAAGGCTCTTCTGGCTTTCAGGATTTCCATTGAGAAATCTGAAGTAGTCCTGATGGGGTTATCTTCACATATAATGTGTTGTTTTTCTCTAGCTGCTTTTCAGACATTCTCTTTGGTGTCAATTTTTAGAGTCTTGATAAGAACATGTCTTGGAGAATTTCTCTTTTGGTCCAGTCTGTTTGTAGTTCTGTTAGCTTCTTGCAACTTGATGGGACTTTCTTTTGAGAGATTGGGAATATTTTCTTTGATTACTTTGTTGAATAAGTTCTCCATGCCACTGGTCTGAAGTTCTTCCCCTTTTGATATTCCCATGATCTGAATGTTAAGACATTTAAGGGTATCCCACAGTTCCCTCATGTTCTGTTCACAAAAATTTTTGAGCTTATTGAAACTTTTGGATTATTGAACTGTTTCTTCTTCCAGTACTAAGTTTCTAGCCTCCACATGGCTGACTCTATTCTTAAGAGCTTCTATAGGGTTTGGGGCTTGTTCAATTTGTTTTGTATTTCCTATTGCTTTTTTATGTATAGCTTCCAACTCTCTGTTGAGTTCCCTTTTCAAGTCATTTTATGATTTTCTTAATGTTTCTTGAAATTCATCCTTGCATTTCTTTATGTCTTCATTGAGCTTACAAGCTGGCTATTGAGGTCCTTTTTTATTTTCATTCTCCTTCAAATCATTTAACTGTCTTTGGAACCCTTCTTGGTTCTTATCTATTAGGTCTAATCTAGTAAGGACAGCTTTCATATGATTATCAGCCCTATGTTGCTTTTCTACAAGTTCTGCTATTTGCTTGGTCAGGCTTGTATAGCTTGCATCTTCACTTTGGGTTTTGATCCTATTGTTTCCTCTATGTTTTGATTAGAGACATACATTGTGGGACTGGTCAATCTTATTGGATATACTTGCATTTGATTTTTCATGTTATTCTTTTTTTGCTGTTGTCTCCCCATCACAGTGTAGGAATCTTACTTAATTTAGTAGTAAGCTGTAGTCTACCCTTGAAGTGTCTTCAGTGATTATCCCCTTTTATGTTTGCTCCCACTAGGCTTTTGATGACAATTGGGCCTGCCTGCTCAGAGGGAATGAGCCTGTGAGGTTCTGGTGGGGGCCTGGGGACCTGATGAAGGAGATTATTGTTCCTTTCTTTGGGGTATGTGACTGTGTGGTCAGGTGGCCTGAGGGAACAGGAGGTAGGGGGAAATGTGACAAAGCAGACTGGTGTTGTGGCTGGGCTGCAGAGGTGGGAGGCTGGGAATGCATGTTGGTTCTGTGATGCTGAAGGGTGAAGGATGGATGGGACGAGTCCCTTGGACCCTGTAGCAGGGGGTGGATGGGACTGACAGTTCCTGTGACAGGGCAGGGTGGGGATATTGGACTGCTGAGTCAGGTGATAGGCTGTGTGGTATGGAGGTCCTCTGTGGTGGGAGAGCCTAGAGAGGGGGAGACCCTAATCTGCTGGCCTGGGTCCAAGCACAGAGGGGCAATGGCATGTGGAGGTCTCTGGTTGCAGTTGGGGGGAATGCCATTCTGCCGACCTGGGTCCATGTATGGAGGTGGAGGGTGGTGGCAAGCAGGGAAGGCATTCTCATGTGGAGGTCCCCTGGGGGAATGCTTACCTGCTGGCCTGGGTCAGCACACAGAGATGGGGAGCAGAAGAGTTCAAGTATGGAGTTCTGTGGTGGTGGGAATGCCTGGTGGGAATGCTAGCCTGCTGACCTGGGTCCATGCATGAGGTGGGGGGTGACGGTGAGTGGGATGTCATTCATGAGTGTGGAGGCATGCAGAGAGCTATGCAGACCTGCTGGCCTGGGTCCCCTTGCCTGCAGTTAGCACAAGGAACCTGCAGCTGGGACTATGGCTAGGATGGCTGCTTGAGGGGCTTGGGAGACTAGTGGGCTACCTGAGAGCATGGGAATCAGTGGATTCCCTGCTGTGCTCCTCCACAGCCTACCACTGGAGGTCCATTAGAGTCTGCTCACCCCTAGAAGACCAAGTGAACCCTGAACATCTTGCCTTTCCTTCCCCAGGGGGTGTGGCATGGTTAGGTGGAAGCTATCGTGACCAGAAGTCGAAATGCAGTGGCTTTTGTGTCCTTACTAAACCTGCCTGCCTTAGGGAGTGAGTCAGGGTCAAAACTTACATTTCACAGTGAGAGCTGGTACAGTCTTAACAGCATAATGCCCATAGAGAAGAGAGAAAAGAGTACATTGCACTTGTTGCCCAGCTAGGAAAGTTGCCTTTCCCCCAATTCACACCAAGACTCCTGGGTAGCTCGAATGTAAGAAAGAAAGGTCTCACTGAGGCTGGTGCCCTAGCTAGGATGTGATCCAGTTGACTAGCACCTCTATGGCCTGTCTGTAACTCTCTCTTGCTAGATGGGACCATGCACCCCACTGTTTCAAAGGTGAGGCTCTAGTCCCTTGACTGCTGGTGGACCTTCTGCTCTGAGTGGACTGATTATCCCAAACTGCAAGCTGAGTGCTCTAACCAGCCATGTGAACTTGGCATAAACACTTCCCCTTTTTGAGCCTCATTTCTCCTATTTAAAATGGGACCAGTGATTACAATCTTACAGAGCAAACAAACATGTTCAAGGAACAGATAAATTCATTGATATGGGTTATAGCACAGAGTTGCAGCTGAATAGATTAGAGTTCTCTTCATTCCTTTGAATGAGGCCAATTAAGGGTGTCATACAAACCACTGTGGGATGATTTGAGCTGTGCCCTTCACAGTTCTTTCTAATCCTTTATACTTGAGTATGTTTGCCGGGAGGACTTGTTGATATTTCAGCAAGTTAGCAGCATGACTTTATGAGCTGCCAGTGCTAAGTGTTGTCTCTGTGCACTTTCATCATGTTTTTATTTGAGTTTATGCATAAACTTCTCCTCTTTGTTGATTTGACCTTTTCAAACCCCTGTTCTCTGAGTGCTCGAGACAAGTTGAGGAAATGTACAGTGACAAAGCTGAGCTCCCTCCCTTTATAGTGAGAGGAGAGCAAGTCCAGGCACCCGGCTCCCATGCCAGGAAGCCTATTAAAATATTAAATGAGGAGTTAGTGACACGTTTAACTAGACTCTTGTGGCAAAGTCCCAAATCTTAACTTAGAAAGGTTGGACTTTGGCTATAATAAACTAGCTGTCACAAGCATGAGCTACATATATGAGCCCTGGTAAATTAATGTCTAATGGCTACAAAGACTTAAGGGTTCTTTTTTTTTTTTTACATGCCCTCATTTTGATTTTCCTTTTCATATGAAGTTAAGAGTGAATTAAGTTTATATAGGTAAACATGTTGAATAAATAAATGCTAATGAGCATTACACTTACACCTAAATGACAAGGGGGACTGACATTCCTAACTGGCCACTCTGACACCTATCCTAACAATTTACAAACCTGTCCTGGGAGATTACTCTTCTTGGGTTGGGGGCTCATAATGAATCCCGTCTTGAACTTTCCTAACCATGAAAGTTGGGTCTATTCCAAAAGACACCGCTTAATTCTGAATATCTTCTTTATAATGCCAACAGCTATTTTTATTGAGCATTTATAAAGTACCCAGTCAATTGCTAAGCTGACTAATTTAATTTTCCTGCTATTTAAATGTGATGCTACTAAGGTGCAAAGAATAGAACAGTACATTGAAGCAGGATTTACTGAGACTTGGACTCAATTAAGCATAGAGGGGAAAGGAGAGGAGTTAGAGCATTTCAATCAGGTATCCCATGTTCCCAGTGGATGGATGGGTTTGAGATATTTCTAGCTGGTACAGGTTTCATGAAAGACCAGAGATGTCAAGAAGGGGTTAGATGATTCCTGCTACTTTGTCTCTGACTTATCACCAGGGAATATCACCAGTTAATATGGGTGGGCCAGAAAGAAAAGGGCTGGGATTTGACTTCATGCTGATAATTTTGAGCCCATGGTAGATGACTATAGTAATGGCTCTTCTCATCTTTCTTGCAATCATTCCCTTTGCCATATGACATCACAGCTGTCCTCTCTAAATAGATACAGTGTGTTTTTCCACAGATTGAATATGGATTGCCCTTGTGCCTTGCTAAGGTCAGTGGAAAGCTGCAGAAGTGGCTGGCCTCAGTTGGGAGCTCACATCGTAGGAGATCTGTCAGTTCTTCCTGCTCTTAAACTTATATAATTACCATGAGAACTAGCTCTCTAGAGCAGGGTACAGGAAGCAGAGCAGAGTTGCTTTCCTTATCTCAGATGAGGCCAGCAAGATCTGCAAGCCACATTCCAACTCCACAATGTCGGTTGAGACTAGTGAGGGCTGGAAAGGTTTCTAGCTGATCTGTAACTGTCTGAAGATGCAAGAGCAAACCTACAAAAATTGGCTGAACCTTGAAAACCCATACACTTTATTTCTGTTTTCCAAGAAGGACCTGTGATGATTACTGAATAGCATGGTTATCCCCTGGGTAAAGTGCATAATTGTACCAGCTGCTGCTTCAACTCAGGTTCCTAAGAACAATTTCTTTAAGAAAGTGCCACTTATAGTTCATGTCAAGGGTCAAGGAAAGGGATCTTAAAAGCTCTTGCACATGAGCCAGGGTCTAGGTGAAAGCACAGAGGAATTGGCGAGTTAAGCATGAGTGCTGCTCTCAATAAGAGCCTGACAGCCTGCAACAGGGAGTTGGAGATGGACACTGAGGACACTCAAAACATATCAAAGCAGAATCCAGAAGTTGCTGAGAGCTTAACATCAAAGTAGACTTAGAACAGACCAGCCAAGGCTCAGGGAACATTGCAGAATAGGGGCGGAAAGACTGTGAGAGCTACAGAGTGGGGAAGAATATCCAGAGGCATCCCCCAATGACTGGTTGTGCTCTCACAACTCATAACCCCTAACCCTATGTAAATACTAGTAACCCCACTAAGGACGACCCTCAGTGGAATGGTGGCAGCAAGAAGGGGAATGGGATCAACACATGATTTGTCCATTAAACAAAGTTTATAATTATTAAAAATAAAAATCTTGGGCTAGAGAGATGGCTTAGTGGTTAAGCGCTTGCCTGTGAAGCCTAAGGACACTGGTTCGAGGCTCGACTCCCCAGGACCCAGGTTAGCCAGATGCACAAGGGGGCACACGCATCTGGAGTTCATTTGCAGTGGCTGGAGGCCCTGGCGCTCCCATTCTCTCTCCCTCGCTCTATCTGTCTCTTTCTCTCTCTGTCTGTCTCTCTCAAATAAATAAATAAAAATAACAAAAAAATTAAAAAAAATAAAAGTTTATGGGCTGGAGAGATGGCTTAGCAGTTAAGCGCTTGCCTGTGAAGCCTAAGGACCCCAGTTCGAGGCTCGATTCCGTAAGGACCCACGTTAGCCAGATGCACAAGTTGGCACATGCATCTGGAGTTCATTTGCAGTGGCTGGAAGGCCTGGTGCACCCATTCTCTCCCTCCCCCTCCCTCCTTCTCTCTGTCACTCTCAAATAAATAAATAAAAATAAACGAACAAAAAAATTTTTTTTGATAGCTATATTTTATTTTATTTATTTTTTTTTTATTGGTCAGTTCCGTATTCAGCAAATACAGTCAGTTTGGTACCATTATTAGGCTCATCCGTGACCTACCCCCTCCCCTTGGCCCCTCCTTGTTGAGGTATACGGGTCATGCATTGTGGAGTTAGCCCACAGTTATGGGTAAGCTAAATGTCTCTGCATATGGTTTCTCTTCAGATCGCATAAATCTTTCGCCTTTTACAAAAAATATTTTTAAAAAGCTTATTTTGCCTGTTCAGTCTTGACTGTATGAGTTTTAACACATTCCGTTCCATCCAAGAAACACATACTAATAAGTTATTTCATGTATATGATAGGGTGAAATTCTGAATAGCGCTTCTGATGCTTCAAGTTTGATTCCGTTTTATAATAAAATCACCCTAATTAATTCTCAAATGAAAACCTCACAAAACTGGCTAAGGAGGCCATGCAAACACTTGTCCAGCCCAGTAGACGTTCCAGTGAACTTCCCTTCAGTCAGGACATACTCTCTACGGCCATTCTGAAGCAATGCACTGGTTCTTAGAATTTTATGCTTTCAGGATCAGGTACGTTTTCATGCTAAAATAACTTGATAATCAGAGCAGATCTCCCATTTCTTTGAGTTGAACTCATTGATTAGATTATCCATTAACTATTTTGTACTGCTTCAGCACCTGGCTGAAACCCTCACAAGCTTAATGTCGCCCTGGTTCTTGGCACACACCTGAAGTTGATTTCAAAAATGTCAAGGCTGCTGCTTTCTGGCTGGGCTCCCTGAAGCTCCTTGTAAATGACATCAGGCTTTGCAGACTCAGCGTCACCACCTTCAGTGAATCCCCCAGTGATGACATGACCAAGGGTGTGCCCATGGCGGAGCCCACGGTCACATTGGATGCAGTGGATACCATCTGGGCCTTCAGAACTGGCTGCTGGGATACAGCAGCAGCTGAGCCTACCATAGATGGAGGGGCTACTGCTGGTGGATAAACTTCAGATGCTGGCCTGGGTGCAGCTTTCATCTGAGGAGCCTGATGATTAGAACAGCCACCCAGGAAGATGCCACTCAGGGCATCCTAAATGCTGCTGATCTAGAGATGCCAAAATCCGCCGCAAGTTTGATTCTTGATAGGATAATACACTGGGACAGAACCATGCTATGTGGCTCCCTTCACCTTTCTACACCTAAATTATGCAGTTGATATTCCCTTTATCATCTCTGTGAATAACGTCTATTGCTAATGAGAAAAAGTTGTATCCTTTAGCTGTGTTGGATGGGAAACAAATTGAGACCCATCAACGTATAAAGCAGAGCTAACTTTTTGTTGTCAAATGTAACCCTCATTTGTGGGGAATGGAGGACCCATGTGTGTTGTTACAACCCTGCCTGCCAGGCAGTAAGCAACAGAGCTCACAGGTTCTGGGGATTTTCAGGCTTGCTCTCTAGCAGCCTCCCTCTCACTCATTGTTCTCATACCACAATTTGTAGAAAGCACAAGGTCTGCCTTGAGCCAAGAGATGATTATTCACTCCAAAAGGACTATGGACAGGGATCTCATTAATGAATGTGCTCTTTATTCTATAACATAAATGTGGCATCAAGTGGTCCATTTATTAAATTTCATCCATACAGCTAACCTGTGTTGAGATTCCTAACTCAAGCATGTATTTGCTGCTGAAGAAGTCTGGTCCTCACTCCCCACAAATATATGAGTAGCCACCAGAGAAATTGATAAAAAGATTCACTTCCCCAAATTTCTAATATGTGTTGCTAAAAATCCACAAAATCCCTTACATGTTCTGGGTAATGAGTAGTTATCACAGCATCCAGTGATTAACCAAGCACTAGTCTAGATTCCTGGCTAGGAAATACTTGGGATGTGATTACCATGTCAAGTCAGCTGATATTAGTTAAAGACTACCCTTGATAATGTGGATGAACCTATTTCAATTAGGTAAAGACTTTAAGAACAAAATAAAGTTTACAAGACAAGAAAATCTCCTTTAAGGGCTGAAAAGGCTGCTCAGTGGTTAAGGCAATTGCTTGGAAAGCCTAATGACTTGGGTTTGATTCCTCAGAACCCAAGTAAAGCCAGATGCACAAAGTGGTGCATACATTTGGAGTTTCTTTGCAAAGGTTGGAGTCCCTGCACATATATTCTCTCTCTCCTTCTCCCTTTCTCTCTTTCTCTCTCTCTCTCTCTCTCTCTCTCTCTCTTTCTCCCCTTGAAAAATAAATAAATAAAAACATTAAATTAAAAAAAAATAAACTCCTTCAAGCCAGGCGTGGTGGCGCACACCTTTAATCCCAGCACCTGGGAGGCAGAGGTAGGAGGATCCCTGTGAGTTCAAGGCCACCCTGAGACTACATAGTGAATTCCAGGTCACCCTGGGCTAGAGTGAGACCCTACCTCAAAAAAAAAAAAAAAAAAAAAAAAAACCTCCTTCAGTATGACAACATTCTTAGGATTTTGGGTTTGCCAGCTTTACAACTGCATTAGCCTATTTCTTAAAATAAATCCCTTTCTCTGTCTAATTAAATATAGTATGTATGCATCACAATATTATTATGTATAATAGGTACATGTACATACATACATACATGTAATAAGATATATGTATATTACCTAGATATCATATGTATACATATGGTATATAGGTACTATCCTATTGCTTTTTCTGCAGAACCATGTTTTTACATGAATTTAACCCATTAACACACTTTCAAAATTAATTCTGCAATCCTGAAGAGTTCAGCATGGTGCTCATTTACTCTTAGTAACTGAACCTGTTCCTCTAAACAATTTGACTTTAAGAATGTCATGGCCTTAAGATTTGTACTTGAAGTTGAATTCTATATTCTTTGTTGCTATATTCTATATTCTATAGTCTGTATTCTATATTCTCAACCATTGTGGAAGACACTGTTAAGCATCCTCAGATCTACTTGTATCCCTTTAATTTAACTAGGTGTTTTTCCCTGGCACATTGCATGATTTTTGCTTATGAGGATCCACATTTTTGATTCACTTTACAGGTCACCTTAGTCCGTTTTCTGATGCTATAGCAAAATAGCTGAGTCTGGCTAACTAACTCAGAGTAAGCTTTCACTTTCATCACAATTTAGATGTTTATGAGCAGAGTGCTGGCATCAGGGACATGGTGTGGGTCATATTGTAAGACAAGTAACCAGAGAGTCAGACTTGCTTGCTTTTTTTTTTTTTTTTTCTGTAATGACAACTACTCTAGGGAATTGAGTGGATCCTGAGACAACTCCACTGACCTTTTCTGGTTATCATGGCCTTGTTAATCAGATTACTCTTTACTGGGTCCATCACTTTAAGGTCCTACCCCCTTACACTGTCACACTGGGGATTGAGCTCCCAGCACATTCAGCTTTGGGGACACACTCAAACCATACCCAAACCACAGTAAAGGTCTCCGACCAAGTGTGCAATGTAATCTCTATTCTCACCAACAAGAGAGTTCAGGACTTCATTTATTTTCATTTCATGTAGCTCTTATCCAGTGGTGGGCTACATGAGCTCCTTTGTATTCATTTGGAGGTGAACTTCCCAAAAGTATTTTATACTTCAGAGACCCCTTGAGGGGTCAGACTGAGGCCAAGATTGTTCTGTAACATTCACTTTATAGGCCTTTGTATATTATCCTTACCTAATTATTTGTAATATCACTAGAACAGGAGTATATGTATATGTGTGTGTTTATGGATAATATATGTATGTTAGATTTATGGTATTATATATTTTTGTCCTCAACTATCACCTAGAACTATGACTAGTACAGAACGCAACTTCTCAATAAATATCTTAATGAAAAAATATATTTTTAAGAGCTGGGCATGGCGGCGCATGCCTTCAATCCCAGCACTTGGGAGGCAGAGGTAGGAGGATCACCATGAGTTTGAGGCTACCCTGAGACTACATCGTGAATTCCAGACCCTACCTCGAAAAGCAAAAATAAATTAATAAATAAACAATAAATAAATAAAATAAAATTTTGTATTACTAAGGCTCTTAAGTTTAGATTATTTCTTTTCTTTAAATTTTTTTGCAAAGGTTACCAGAGTATTCATATATCTCTGACCCCAGATACCTAGCTGTCCGCTCTTAAAAGAAAATAATATAAGTATTTTCATATACATCATGTTACAGAAGCATCTTACCTATGAATGAAATGTATTTTATATATTAAGTATATATAAATAGATACAACTATGCATATTATTTTTAACTGAAGTCTATAGCATGGAATTATTCTAGACAATTATACCTGGAAATATTTCATATAAAAACACCTAGTCATCTTCCCCTGAAAGGATCTTCCATAATTAATTTAGCTAGTCCCTTCTTGATGGACACCTGAGTTGTTCTTATTTATATTTTATTTGCACACTCATTATTTTCATCATTTTCACATATTCAGTTGAACTGCATAAAACTGTAGATATTCAACTACATTGTCATACCTAAACAATGGTTTCAGTTGATTCAACTAATTTACATTCATAATAAAAAAATTCTACAAGTAGCGTTATTGGATTAAAGAAAATGGTCATATGTAAAGTGAACATTGCCAAATTTCCCTCAAAGGAATACATGATGGTTACATTTCCATGATGAGAAAGTTCCTATTTCCCCACACTCTGCTGACATGCTACAAAATGTTCTCAACTTTCAAAAATTTGATAGGCAGAAAATGATACATCATTGTTGTTTCAATTTCCATTTATTTTTTATTAGGCTAAGAATCTTTTTACATTACAAAGATACTTGTGTTTCCTATTATATTAGCTTTCTATTCAAATAATTTGCCTATGTTGTTCTCTAAACTATATGATCTCTATATTTGTAATATGTGTTCTAAATATTTTTCCAACTTTGTGGTTTACCCTTTACAATATTTTTTTTCTCTGTACAACTCTATCCTTACATGTCTATGGTTAAATGTATGTTTTCCATACTGGTTTTATGTTGTAAGAAATGATTTCATCCACTGGAGATTATCTTTAAAGAATTCCTCTACAGGGAAAACCAACAATCTCCCTGGGAAGGGCCCTCAGTGGACTGGGAGTGGAGGAGAGAAGATATAAGAGCATGATCTGGTGGGAATATGATCAGCACCTGATAGGACCATACAATAAAATCCCTGATCAATTACAAAACAGTAGAGAGACTAGTTGGAGTGAGAAAGGGAGCAGAGAAAGGAGTGGGGGCAGGGGCAGGGAAAAGAAAGAGGGAGGTGAGGTGACTATGAACTAAATACATCTTGTACACACATTAAAATTTTTCAAAAAATAGAAGAGGAATAGCTAGAAAGAAAGGAATCAGTGGAGAGGGCAGATGAGAGGGGGTAGTATGAGGTGGTGGGACATGACTATAATCATGGGATATTGTGTAGAAATATGGATATTGTCAATAAGAAGTTTTAAAATTCTTCTAGTATTTGATGACTTCAATTTGTATTTAACCTTTAAAAATGATACGAAGCTCCTTCTTATGTGTGGGTGAGGTCTGTTGAAAAAATATATATATATGAATTATCTCTACACTATGTTTCCAGCTCTGTCTTTTAGCAGTTTTATCCTGTCTCATGTATTAAATTTCATGTGCATATGGATTTTTATATTTGGAAATTTCTGGTATATTTTAAGGATTTTTTGTGTCTATATGAAGCAATGCCACCCTATTTTAATTAGCTTAGGTAAACATATTTTAACATCTTTAAAACATGGAATTTCCCTAACACTCATCTTTCCCAGCATTTTCTTTTTCTTTATTTATTTGAGAGAGAGAAAGAGGCAAAGTGAGAGAGAGAGAGAGAGAAAGAGAGAGGAAGAGAGAATGAGCATGCCGGGGCCTCCAGCTGCTGCAAACAAACTCCAGACACATGTGTCACCTTGTGCATCTGCTTATGTGGGTCCTGGGGAATCGAAGCTGGGTCCTTTGGCTTTGCAGATGAGTACCTTAAGTCATCTCTACAGCTCTATAATTGGAATTTTTGTGTCTTGCTAAGAGTTTCTGATCAATATCAGTTAAAAATGGAAGGTTTATCCTGAAAGAAAATAACAAATGCGCTGATGCAAGCAAGTATTGCTTTCAAAAAATCAAACTCTACAAACTGTACCTTCAAATTCTCATATATAAGGTACAAGATGTAGCAGGACTGAAAGAAGAAAATGCATTTGTGTATGAGATCACATACTTTTTGTTTTTTGAATCTCTGTGTAGTAAGTTATAACAAGACTGGACAATTTCAGAGCAAGAGCATATCAAAATATCACCAAAAATTGAAAGAGTCTGACTAAATTAGTGTTTTGGTGAGAAAATACATATATTTATCAGTATCTTAATGCATATGTGGTAGCTTGAATGTGAAATGTCCCCTATGGCCTTATATGTTTGTGATTAGGCCTCATATTCAATTCCAGCTGGTGGCAACTTGGGAAGTGGAGTCTTGCTAGAGGAGCTGCGTCACTGGGGGTGGACCTGGAGATTAATCATCCCAGTTTTAAACCCAGTACATAAACTTCTTTTAAGCAGATATGCAACAACTTCTTGCTCATGCCATCCTATCTGGGCCATGATGAAATTTCCTCTCAAAACCATAAACCAAAAATAAACCCCATCCTCCCATAAACTTTTGGTTGGGTGTTTTGTCCCAAAAATGAGAACATAACTACAGCCACATGTTATTTATGGATATTTTGATTACACAGTTATGGAACTCAATACAGCATGGCAGAAATTTAAGAATTCATTTTACTTTTATATTTTACATTTACATTTACTATGTAGTGAGTGGCATATATTCAAATAGTATTAAAGATTAGTCATTGCACAAGAAAACTTAAAATACATGAAAATAATATTATCTATAAAATATTCAATAGTGGTTTTTCCAAATTTGTAAATAATCTTAAAATATTTTTATATTATGAGTAATGGGTTGTTATGCTGAATGAAACAAAATAAATCCCACTGAATTTTGATTATTCTTGTCACAGGAAGGACCCAATTGCTTTTCTCATCTTTCTATAGAAGATGGTGCTCAAAAAGCACAGAAAATATGTAGGGGAGAAGTGTTGTAAAAATATATTATTTATGTATTAGGTCAAAATATTACATTACTTATCTGAATTTTATAATATATACATCTAGTATATTGTTTGTAATTCTCCTTTTATTTTTCATTTAAATAAATTTATTTTGCTAACTTTTCAAATCAAAAGCTTGTATCTTCATTAGAAAGGTGGTAACAACATTGTTTAAGCATTGAGAATAAAAGTTTTTATCTATTTCTGTGAGTATGTGCACATGTTAATGTTATTTGGAGAGTCATTATAATCATTTCTTTTATTTAATTTTTCCAGTTTATTTGCATATTATTAAGCAAAGCAATTTCAGCATTTCTTGAATTTCTATTGCCTGTAATGCTTTATTTTTTATGTTTCAATTTGTATGCGTTTTCTGTGTTTTTTTTCTAATTTGGTTATTTGATATGGCTTATCTATTGTTTACTCCTTCATAACTCAAACTTTTATTCAAAAGTTGAATAATTATTTTTAATTTACTACTTTCTGCTCTTTTTTATATTTTTTTTATTTCTGTAGTCAGTGAAGACTGTCAAGTTGGTACCATTGTTAGCCTCCTCCCTGTTCTCCCCCCTCCAGAGGGACCCTCCTTGTTGGGGTATATGGGTTGTGCATTGTGGGGTTAGCCTTTAGTTTTGGGTTGGAGGAAATGTCTCTGTGTGTCATGACCCAATGTATGGCTTTGACATTCGTTTTGCCTCCTCTTCCACAAATTTCCCTGAGCCATGTTGGGTTCATATTAGGTCTCCTTCCATGTTGAGATCTTAGGCACCTCTGTGTCTCTGGATATCTGGTTTGGTAGGGGTTGATTGTTCTTGGTGTCTATCTCCTTCACCATTGTGCTAGTTCCCAGTTCACCAAGTAAACAGCATTGTTGCATGTTTCCCCAATCATTCTTAGTTTCAGCTGGGGCTCTTTTGAGATATGATGGGGTGGTTCTCTCCTTAGGATCTGTGTCTATCTGAGAAAGAGAAGCAGAATCCCCAAAGGAGAGTAAAGTTAGCACCAAGTAAATGTTATAACCATTGTTTCTTAGAGAGTTTAATGGAGAGCAGATTCATTTTTGGATATGGTTCTGACTTGTTTCCCAGCTCCAGCTATGGGTTCCCTTCCACTGAGAAAATCAGTTAGCCAAATCGAGAGCAGTTGGTTTCCCACCATGGCTATGTTTCACTAGTGCACTTGTATGAGCATCACATCAGGTTGTTTGCTTCTAAGTAGGTTAGACCATGCATTTCTTGGGCAGATATTGGTCATTATCCCCCAGTCACTCATGTAGCACCTTCCCACACTAGATGCACTGTCTGGGGACAGACTCTCTTTCAGCTTCCAGCCATGTCACTCCATGATACATACCAACAGTGTATGGTGTCTACAGCAGTAGGGTCTTACCACTAACCTATGGTGGGTCATCAAGTGCTCTGACAGAAATCTGTCTTTTGGGAGACCTTGTAGGTTTCTGTGATCAAAAGCTCATTGTGGATGATAACCACCTATTGGTACCAGGAATTACAGGTCAGTGCCCAAGAAGAGAAGAAAGAACAGGATAAGTGATATAAAAGAGATAGAGAGATGAGAGAGAAGAGGGAGAGAGAGAGAGAGAGAGAGAGAGAGAGAGAGAGAAGCAGAAATAGGAGGAGATAATGGACAGATTTTGTCATACCCTCTTCAGGGCCTTGTGAATCCAGTGTTCCCTCTAAGGGTCTAGTGGAGGTCCAACCATTTGGTCTGTCTTTTAGGATGTACAGTTGTATGGTACCATTGCCTTTTGGGTCCAGTTTTGTGTCCACCTCTTCCTCCTTTACTCTCCCCTCCCTCCTCACCCTCCCTATTATCTGGCCCTTGAGATGCTTGGTAGGTATGTTGGCAACTTGGGTAGATTCAGGTTAGGAGCTATAGATGAGTAAGACTATTTGGCAATTATCTTTCTGTGATTGGGTGAGTTCACTGAGAATAAGCTGTTCTAGGTTTCACCATTTTTCTTCAAATTTCGTTGTGTCATTTTTCCTTACTGCTGTGTAGAATTCCATTGTAAAGATAATACCACATCTTAGTTATCCATTCATCTAATGATGGGCATCTGGGTTGATTTCAGCTCTTATTTTTCTTTATTCTTTTTCACCTGGTATACCTTTTGTATTTCAATCATTTGTTATAATTTTGTTTCCTTTGAGTTTTACTTTGTATTACAATTTACTTTTAAAAGTATAATGTTTTCCCATTTGTAACTGTTGACATACCAGTACATTTATTCTTAAAGTTGACATTTTGGATTTTCTATTTGTATAGACTTTCTTTACTTCTAAAACAGTCCCCACTATATAGCATATGCTATACTTTTATATATGGAAGGTTTATATATCACTTTCAGATAATTTCCTTATAACTTTCACAATATGACACTTTTAGACAGTCATTTGTGCACTTGTATCCATGGCAAAATTGATACCTGTTCTGTGTTTTCATACTCCACCCTCCAATTTTCACTGATTGTAAAATTTGCTATAAATTTCCATCCTTAAGTGACATCTTTTAACTTTGGTTGTAAAGAACAAGGTTATCGGCATATTTACACTAGCTTCTTTTCCTCAATTCTCCCAATTATTGAAAATTGCATAGTTCATAAATAATTAATGTCTGCAACATTAATCATCTACTCTGTAGCTGGAATGCTTTCTTCTTTTAAATTTATTTATTTTCACAATTTTCCATATACATATAACTTGTTTTGATCATATTCACTCCCACTGCCATTCTTGACCCCCTTGTACTCTCATGGAACTCCTTCTTCCAAACTTCTATGTCCAGGTCTTTGTTTAATGACACAGTGAGTTTGATTAGGGTTGCTTACATGAACATGGCTGAGGAATTATTTGCTGAATGTGTTCTTGTTATCCTTTATTCTATAGTTTCTTTGCTAGAGATTATCTAATCACTATTTGTTGGATAAAAACTGATATTCCAATAGTTTCTCTTAGAAAAAAGTCATTGGAATGACACATTCCAGAGTGTTTTCTGATGTTGTCTGTGTCTGATCTAGGCATAAAATGAATAGATCTTATTTTATTCCCATTGTCTCCTTTCAGTTTTGATAGTGAGTTTATTGATTATATTTAGACAAAATGAACTTGGTAAATGAAATTCCCAGGGATCCAGAAATTACAGCCATTAAACTCCTCACTACCTCTGGAAGGGTTAAAACCTGGTGTTCCATGCTTTTTCTCCTTTCCTGTTCTGTAATGTAGACTTCAAGCTAAAACTGTGCTTTTCAAAGCATGTCAGCTAATTTGAGGTAATGTTGCATACTTCCTAGCAGTTTTTTTTTTAATTTTTTATTAACAACTTCCATGATTATAAAAAATACCCCATGGTAATACCCTCCCTCCCCCCACTTGCCCCTTTGAAACTCCACTCTCCATCATACCCCCTCCCCATCTCAATCAGTCTCTCTTTTACTTTTGATGTCATGATCTTTTCCTCCTCTTATGATGGTCTTATGCAGGTAGTGTCAGGCACTGTGAGGCCATGGATATCCAGGCCATTTTGTGTCTGGAGGGAGCATGTTGTATGGAGTCCTGCCCTTCCTTTGGCTCTTACATTCTTTCCTCCACCTCTTCTGCATTAGACCCTGAGCCTTGGAAGGTGTGATACAGATATTGCAGTACTGAGCACTGCGGCCATTTCTTTCCATCACCATTATACCTTCTGAGTTGTCCCAAGGTCACTGCCATCTGAAAAGAGAAGATTCTCTACCAAAAGTGAGAGTAGCATTAATATAAGGGTGTAAACATTAACAGAAGTGCTTACTGGGCAGTTTGATAAGCATAGTATATACATTTGGCCAGACAACAGCAGACATTACACCCCTAGGGCTCATGACTAGCCCTGTTTTAAGTTTTCAGTATCAGGGATGTATTCCCTTCCCATGGAGCAGGCCTCCAGTCCAATTATAGGGCAGTTGGTTTCCCTCATAACAGACACGCCACTGTTGCACCCATTGGCTCATTTGGCCTGGCTGGCCAATTATAAGGCTTGCAGTGTCCAGTGATGAGTATCTTCACTGGTGATTTCTCTTTCGCCCATTGAACTGCATGCAGAATGGCTTCTTCCAGCTTTCTGTCAGCTGGCCTACATGGAGGAGGTTATCAGCTCAGATCCAGCAAGATTCTCAGTGGCCTTGCAGCCCAAGTATATGGAGTCTTCAGCCAATAGGGTCTTACCATCTATTCCTGGTGGGAAACCAAGGGCCTTGGCAGTGGCCTATAATGTTTTGGGAGCATCAGGGATCTCCATGGCCAACAACTCCCTGGAAGATATCCCATCCCTGGCACTGAAAATTTTCCAGCAACAATCTACAGCTCCTGAGTGTTCCATTGTCCAAAAAATTTCTAGTCTAGTACTATGTAGATTTGGGGTCTGTGTGACACTGGACAACTTTGTCATTTTCTACAATGAAGATAGTCTAACATTGTGATGCCTCTCTTTCTTCCATGGCTAAGAGCTTTGTAGCAAATTTGGCTTCATTCCTCACACTCTGACCAGCCCCAATGACTTCTGTATTTGCTACTTCCTCTCTCCAGGATGCTGAGCTTGTTGCACCACTTAGGTTTTGTCTGATGGCCCTTGTCCACTCTCCTTACTTTCTACTTGAAATCCTTCATGGTTCTGCTCACATACTGAGACTTCCTGGAAGCATCCTTGGATGCTTATAGTCCTTTATTGTTGTATTCATTAACTTCACTGCATAAGTACGCCATGCAATAAGCTTTGAACTCTCAGGACAAAATAAATGACTTGTTATGGTTATCTCTAATTTTCTAATGAAATTCAGTCACTGAATGACTACATGAAAAAAATGTTTATTGTTCATTTGACTTTGGGCATACAGCACACGTGTCTCCAAGAATCCAGTAACTATCTTTGAAGTCCCTGGCTTTCTATGTTCAAGTTCATTGCTCAGTCCACTTTTACTGTAAGGAAGGAATGAGGGAATACATTCCATGATAATGGGGAAAGAAGAGCAGCAGGAGTAGGAAGCTAGCTGGTCACATTGTAACCAGAGTCAGGAAGCAGAGAATGAACAGAAAATGAAGCACTGACTATAAAACTTCAAAGCCTGCTCACAGTGACCCATTTCCTCAAGCAGGTCTCAATCTTCTAAGGGTTCTACAACATTCTAAAATGGTGCCATTAGCTGAGGATGAAGCTTTTTTTTTTTTGTTTATTTTATTTATTTGAGAGCTACAGACAGAGAGAGAAAGAGGCAGATAGAGAGAGGGGGAGAATGGGCGTGCCAGGGCCTCCAGCCACTGCAGAGAAACTCCAGACACGTGCGGCCCCTTGTGCATCTGGCTAACGTGGGTCCTGGGGAACCGAGCCTCGAACTGGGGTCCTTAGGCTTCACAGGCAAGTGCTTAATCTCTAAGCCATCTCTCCATCCCAGGATGAAGCTTTGAAGCACATGAGCCTATGGGAGATGTTTTATATTGGAACCACACTACCCACATAGCCCGGCTGGCCCCATCAGCCCCACAATTCCTATAAGTCTTTGCTCATGCAGGGTGTGTTTATTCCCTCACCCTGTGTCTAGTTTGATCCATGAACTCAGACACAGAAAGTTTGAATTAGTGGCACTGCTTTTCCCTGACTCAATTCATTCTCCAACCAAAAGATCCACCTATATAGATGAATGCTTAATTAAAATAAAACCTTGGCAGAAATCCTGCATTCTTCCCCCAACATGTCTGTCCATATCTTGACACCTGTGTTTATTCTTCAGAATCTCTCCAACTGCCTTCTGGCATTTAATTTGTTTCCATATCTCATCTGGTTTCTTCAAATGGATAAACTACTACCTTCCTTCCTTCTTTAGGAGAAGGGGCCTTTTTAAATTATTTCATAATGAAATGTATTTTTCCTTATAAACCATCAGTTTCTCAAACAGATCCAAGGAATGGAGAAGTTTAGTCAGTTGCTGAGTTCTTAGATGCTATTCTGAAATAGAAAAAAAGAAAAAACAAGCAAACAAAACTGCTGCAATTGGAGAAAAATGATCTATAGTCTTGGCCATCTTAGTTTTATCAGTAGCCTGTGCACTTCTTAAGGAGAAAATGGGAATGTACAACTTCTGAGATTTGATTGTCTCATTGGTACTAAGGATCTTGTATGCCTAACAGGATTATTATGGAAAGTGAGTAAAGTTGTAAGAGTGAGAACTATTTTAAAATTTTAATGTATTATACAAACAAGTTTTGTTGATGTGTGTATAGAATGTGTGTGTGTGTGTGTTGTGTTTGCATGTGTGTGGGTACATATGTGAGCATGTAGAGACCTGATGTTCAAACCTGATTTTGTCTTTGATTGCCCTCCACCTTATTTACTGAGGCAAGGACTCTCACTTGAACCCAGGGTTTCACACTTAGCGAGACTAGTGCTGCACTTCCATTAACATTGCTGGCACAAAACACCCAACCAAAAGCAGCTTGTAGAAGAAAAGTTTTATTTTGGCCTACAAACTTGAAGGGAAGATTCATGATGGTAGGGGAAATGATGCCATGAGCAGAGACTGGACATCACCTCCTAACCAATATCAGGTAGATAACAGCAACAGGAGAGTGTGGCAAACATTGTCAAGGGGAAGCTGGCTATAACACCCATAATCTGACCCCCAGTGACATACCTCCTCCAGGAGGCTCCAATTCCCAAAATGCTGTCAGCTGGGGACCTAGCATTCAGAACACATGAATTTTCTGGGGAACACTTAGTTCAAACCTCTGCATCTAGCTATCTCATATGTCCTGATCCCCTGTCTCTACTTCATGAGTGCTGGATTACAGGTGAGTCACCCTGCATATCTGGCTTTTTTTTTAATGAAGGGGCTGGGCATCCAAACTCAGGTCCTCGTAACTGGGTAGCAAGTGCTTTATCCACTAAGCTATCTCTCCAATCCCAACAGTAGGATATTTTCAACTAGAAAATTTCAAATCAGATTTGAACCCTTACTGTATCTTTTTTTTAACAAGAGGTGTATTTATAGACATTATCACATACAGTTACTAATCTTATAGCAACAAAACCAATGAACTTTAAACTTTAAATTTCTAATAGCTTTATTTTTGTAATAGGTATAGGCCATCTTGTAGCCCATGATTGGTGGTAGCTTGATAATGGAGAGCAGGCTCATGTTTGGATATGGTTCTGACTTGTTTCCCAATCCAGCTATGGGTCCAGTTCCACTGAGGAGATCAGTTAGCCAAATCATGAGCAGCTGGTTTCCCACCATGGCTGTGCACCACTATTGGACTTGTGTGAGTATCACAACAGGTTATTTGCTGTTAAGTAGGTTAGACCATGAGTTGCTTGGACAGATGTTGGTCATTTTCCCCCAGTCACCCATGTAGCACCATCTGGCACTAAACGTGCTGTTTGGGGACTGACTCTCTTCCAGCTTCCAGCGATGTCACTCCATGTTAAGCATCAACCACATATGGTGTCTTCAGCAGTAGGGTCTTACCACTTTGGGGGTCATCAAGTACTCTGACAGAAATCTGTCATTATTTTAGGAAACCTTGTAGGTCTCTCTGATCAAAAGCTCATTGTGGATGATAGCCACCTGCTGGTACTCGGAGTAACAGGTCAGTGCCCACTAAGAGAAGGAAGAAAAAGGTAACTAATATAAAAGAGTTAGAGAGAAGAGAGAGAGAGAGAGGCTCTAGAAGATTAAGGTCAGTCTTCGTCAAATCCTTTCCAGTGCCTTGTGACTCAGGTGTTCTCTCTAAGGGCCTGGTGAAGGTTCGACCATTTGGTCTGCATTTTAGAATGTAGAGTTTTATGGTACCATTGCTGTTTGGGTCTAGATTTGTGTCCCTTGCCCCTCCCTTGCCCTCTCCTCCATCCCCACCCACCCTGTTGTCTAGTCCTCTAGATGCTTGCTGAGTACATCGGCATGTTGGGTAGATTCAGGTTAGGTGCTGTAGATGAGTGAGACCATGCAGCAATTATCTTTCTGTGATTGGGTAAGTTCACTGAGAATGATCTGTTCCAGGTTCAACCATTTTTCTTCAAATTTCATTGTGTCATTTTTTTCTTACTGCTGTGTAGAATTCCATTGTGTAGATATACCATATCTTAGTTATCCATTCTTCTAGTGATGGACATCTGGATTGATTCTGGCTCTTAGCTATCATGAATTGGGTTACTACAAACATTGTTGAACAAATCTCTCTGGATTGAGGCTTGAAGGTTTTAGGGTACATGCCCAGTAAGGGAATAACTGGGTCTGTTGGTAACTCTATAGTCAGTTTCTTTAGGAGTCTCCATATTGCTGGTTATCTCATTTATCTGGTGCTAACTTTACTCTCCATTGGAGAATCTAATTCTGTTTCAGATAGATGCAGATCCTAAGGAGAGAACCACCACATCATACCTCAAAAGGGCCCCAGCTGAAACTAAAAACAATTGGTTAAACAAGCAAGGGTACTATCTTCTTGGTGAAACTGGTTCCAGCACAAGGGTGAAGGAGATTGACACCGAGAACAATCAACTCCTACCAAATCAGATATCCAGAGACACAGAGGCTCCCAAGACCTCATCACTGAAGCAGACCCAAAATGAACCCAGCGTGACTCAGGAAAATTTTGCGGAAGAGGGGCCGGAAAGGATGTCGGAGCCACACATTGTGTCATGATACGCAGAGACATTTCCTCCTACCCATAACTGTGGGCTAACTCCACAATCCATGACCCATATACCTCAACAAGGAGGGTCCAGGGGGAGGGAGGAGGACAGGGAGGAGGCTAGCAATGGTACCAACTTGACTGTATTCACTGAGTAGAAAACTAATTAATAATAAAAAATAAATTAAAAAATTCTAATAGCTTTAAGTAACTTTAAACTTCGAATAAATTATAAAGTCAGTATGTTTCATATTTTTTGAAATTTTTTATGCATTCTTTCCCCATACTGAAGTGTGAATTAGGGGTTGGGATTAGTCTTGTAAATTTCTGCATCATACTTCCAAGTGGTGAGACAGAAACTCTAAGCCTACCACTATCCACATGTGTGAATTCAGGAATGCACTTCCTAACTTGGCCTCTAACAAGCTGCATATCTGGCCCTAGAAAAAGTATTCCACTTAGTGCTGTTACAGTGGACCTAGGATTCATTCTGTGTTCATTTTCATTATAAAGCCCTGGTATTGAATTTAAGGGATTTTTTTGATTCAGTAATTGAAATTTTCATTAATGAAAATAATTGCAATATTTTCAAAAATCTTTCTGGAGCTATGTATTTTAAGAAGTTAAAATAATTTACACCTTTTAAATTTACAATAACTTCATAAAATATTGATGTAGTAAACCATTCATTTGGTACTTAGATTACAATCAACTTACTTTGATATAGAGAAAATTCTTTCTTCTTTGTTTTTGTTTGATTAAAAATATATGTTATATATTTATTTATAAATATTTATAAATAGAGAGACAGAGAATGGGCACACCAGGGCCTCCAACCACTGCAAACGAACTCCATAGACATGCGCCACCTTGTACGTCTAGTTTATGTGTGTACTAGGAAATCGAACCTGGGTCCTTAGGTTTCACAGCAAGCTCCTTAACCACTAAGCAATCTCTCTAGGCTGCGTTTTTGTTAGATTTTAAATTTTCTGAAATTTTAGCCATTTATTGATTTCAAAGTAAATATTAATTAAATAAGAAACATTGAAAAAACATAAGATATTTATTATCTATAATATTTTCATTATTGCAGATACTAAAATATATAAATATTTCCTTCTAAGCAAACATATACATACATAAATACTCACATTTTAGTATAGTATGGCATTTTCTTCTTTCTTTCTTCTTTTTTTTTTGGCTTTTCAAGGTAGGGTCTCACTCTAGCCAAGGCTGACCTAGAATTCACTATGTAGTCTCAAGCTACCATCGAAATCACAGTAATCCTCCTACCTCTGTCTCTCAAGTACTGGGATTAAAGGTGTGCGCCAGCATGCCAGGCTTGCACTTTCTTTTTTTAATATTTTATTTATTCATTTATTTATTAGAGAATGAGGGAGAGAGAGAATGGGTACACCAGGGCCTCTAGCCATGGCAGAAAAGGCCCTAACAATATAGGCTGGAAAAAAGACAGCATCTTGATTTGCATTTTTTTCAATTACCATGGAACATCTCTTTGTCCTGCTTTTAGCCAATTGTACGTCTGCTTGAAATTTATCCTTCTTCAATCTTTTAAAATCTATTTTTCATCTGGATATTTTGTCTTTTTATTATGCCTCTAAAAGAAATTTCTATTGGTGTTACAACAAATTATTACAGCTAGCAGCTTATTATTTTACATTCATTCATGTGTATTTGATGACTAAAACTATCATGTTTCTTATCAAAATTTATATAACACATACAAATAAATAAGAAGAAATAGAAAAAAGTTAAGTATTGAAACTGAAAGTTTCCTATAAATTTTACTTTAGAAATGGTAAGAAGAGCTCATTCAATGGGGGAGAGCAAAAGAAGTTAATAGGATGCCGGGCGTGGTGGCACACGCCTTTAATCCCAGCACTTGGGAGGCAGAGGTAGGAGGATCGCCGTGAGTTCGAGGCCACCCTGAGACTCCATAGTGAAGTCCAGGTCAGCCTGAGCTTGAGTGAGACCCTACCTCGAAAAACCAAAAAAAAAAAAAAAAAGTTAATAGGAAGTGTATACATCATATACATACATAAAATTATCAATCAGTAAATAAAATTTAAAAAATAGAAAATAAAGAAAATGCTGGAGAGATGGCTTAATGTTTAAGGTGCTTGTCTACAAAGCCTAAGGACCTAGGGTCAATTCCCTAGAAGCCACATAAGCTAGATGCACATGATGATACATGTATCTGTAGTTCGTTTGCCATGGCTAGAGGCTCTGGTGTACCCATTCTCTCCCTCCCTTGTTCTCTAAAAAAAAAAAAAAAAAAGAGAGAGAGAGAGAAAATGCAAATCAAGACAAAACTAAGTACAAAGCTAATTGATTGGCAAGCAATGTTTTGAACAAATTTGTGATAGGAAAACTTTTTAAAGTTTGTACAATTCCAAATTTTAGAGATGAAAATTTAAAAAAATATATTTTT
This sequence comes from Dipus sagitta, assembly GCA_036346955.1. Lineage (NCBI taxonomy): Eukaryota > Metazoa > Chordata > Mammalia > Rodentia > Dipodidae > Dipus > Dipus sagitta. Next base: position 12,883,326 of record CM070781.1, read on the forward strand.
CTTTCTTTTTTGGTCCTTAAGATATAGTATCTTATACATACAAAGCTGGAAATTTACAATGAGGTACTTCCTTGACCCAAAAGAGAAGTCTTGTACATCACTATGGAGAACAAAAACTAACACACAACTTAAGGTGTTGATGTAGAAATTACTAGCACATGTAAACATTCGTGTACTCCACCAGCCCGCAATTTCCTTTTATGGCATATAATCAAGAGAATTTGTTCACATGTGTACAAAAAGAAGTGGACAAGGATGTGCTGAGCAATGCAATTCAAATTAGCAAAACACTGAAAATGTTCTAAAAGGTTATTGCAAAATAAAAACAGGTAAGCTGTTGTTTCATTACATAATGAAATTGTACAGCAATGAAGATGAATGAACTATATTATTCTGGGTACTCTAGTACTAAACTATACTTGGAAGAAGGCAATAAAATGAACAAATAATAAATAAAATTTTTTAAAAAGCATGGGCAATGTGGAGATTAAGACTTTTGTCTATGCTACAAATTTTAAAAGATAGATTATTTTATTATATATTTTCAATAAAATAAAAAAATTAATATCAGAAGTAGATTTAAAAATTATGCATACATATATAATATATAAATGACATAGGAATATACTGCATAGATTCATATAACATATACTATATAGAGAGACTATATACATATACACTATATACACAGTATATATCATATATAAACATTGCTCATGTAAGTTTTTATTTACTTCTTGCTACTTCTTAAAGAAATCCAGATCTACTCATAGGTTGTTTTCCCCAGGTTTTAGATGACCATTCTATTAGACTATTGAGTGAGATTGATCCCTTATTCCTTTCAGACTTTATACCCTGATGTGTTATTCTATCATAAAATCTATTCTATAATACTGATCATACCAGATTCCTAACCCAGAATCTTGCTGACACCAGTTCCCAGCATGCCAACCAGGGCTTCATATCACAGCTCACATTAGTCCAGAAGTATCTCCTACAATCATTGCCCAGGCTTCTTGTCCTCAGTGTCTACTCCCTTCTATTTCCTCTTTTCCTTTCAAAGTCCTTATTCATAAAGTACTAACTCACCATGTTCGTTAGAACATTTCCAATCAAAACCTACCTTCTTAGGATAGATGCATTAAAAAAGAATAGATGCATTATATGATAGGAATAATTATGCATTAAATAATAGCTAAATAATAAAAAATAAATAAACTATAGCAGAATGTGTGTAGGCTCCATGAACATACTATATTATTATGTAAGTGACTTGAACATCTACGGCTTTTGGTATCTGAGGGTTTCTGTAGCCAATCCCCCACAGGGAGTACTGTATCTTGAGGACAGACTGTTTTTGTTATACATGCCAGTGTACCTATCATAGCTCCTTTAAAGCTAGTGTGCCCTTCCAGCAGCTGCTGGTGACATTGCTGTTCAAAGCACATACAGACAGTATTCTCTGCAAAGTTGCTCTTCAGCAAAGGCAGTAAAATCATAGATTGATGATTCCGGCACTTTGGTAGAAGAAAATGACAGCAGTTCTTCAGCATCCTCCCATAATGAAGGTAAAGGTGGTTTTAGCCTCCTGTCCTTGAATTTGTGATTGGGTAAACAAAAGATTACCCTGGGTCCCTGGGCTTTGCAGGCACCTTAACCACAGAGCCATTTCTCCAGCCCAATAAGCTCCCTTTTGATTAAGTTCAATGTTCACTTAGAACCATAAATGCTTTTGAAAAACCCTTTCACTTATTCATGAAACCATCTAGGTCATAGTCTTGTCCTCTCAAGGGGAGGGATGTGGTACATACATACTGCAGAATGGAAGCATGTGGGACAATCTTAGAATTCTGCCTCTGTGGTAAAGCTATCAGACATAATATAGGTCATTAAGTTACACCTCAAATTCATATAAGCAATAAAATTTTAGTAGGGTTATCACCCCACTAAGTTTTAGAAGGTTCAGCTGTCTAAAGTGGGTTCAAAAGACCATCTAGTGAGAAGGCCCAAGAAAATGATGTAAGGACGATCAGGCAGGAACTATGATTAACTTGGAAGCTCCTTGTCCAACTAAAGTAGCAATAGCCCCACACAGTCAGCCGGTGCTTCGTAAGAACTTAGGCCAATTAGCCAGACCTTCTGATTGTTTTTCAAAAGACGATACATCAACTAGAATTTCTACTTGAATTCTTCCATAGATGACAATTAACCTGAAATCTTACTGCTTTGGGATAATACAAAACATGTTTATGGGTTGTATTTTGGTTTCTGAAACCCATTTTATAAACCACAATCTGAGGCATGTAGTCACCAAAACAGAAAATTGCAGAAACCTTCATTCTCCCAAGATGCAGGCATAGTGTCCACTGGACTCTGCAGGACACTACCACCTAAAGTTCATGGCATTTATGTCTCTACATCTCCTCTTCACTTAGCTCCTGCACCTCAGCTCTAACACAAAATTGATTTGCCATATCACAAGGTTTATTTACCATCTTACAAGGCAGCCTTAAGACAAATAAATCAACTGCCATATTTATAAACCCTCAAAAACGTATAATAAATGCCAAATAAAAGTTTCCAATTTGCCAATCTTTATTTGTGAGAAGTATAAACCAGCAGTGAGAATGGAACAGCATAGCATTGGAATTATTATCAGCCCTTTTCTAAATCCTGGTTTTTTACTTTGCTTTATTTTCCCTTTCAAATGTGACCTTTGCTTTATGAGTAAGCTTGTGATTTTAACAACTGTAAAAATGCCAGCCTTAGTTATAATGTAGAAGAGAGGTGTGGCTGATGAAGGCTTAGGTTGGGTAGTAAAGTGATGGTTACTTTTCATTGTCATTGTGACAGTTTGGAATCACCAAAGAGACATGCCTCCATGTGTGTTTGTGACAGTTTTTTCAGGGATGTTTAATGATACAGCAATACTTACTCAGAATTTGGCCAACACCATCCCTAGCCTGGGGTCCTGGACTGAATTAAAAGGGCACAAAAAGGAAGTGAACTGAGGACCACCAGTCATCCTCCTCTACTTCCTACCACCATGTCTTCTCTACCATGATGGACTGAATTCTCTCCCAGTGTGAACCAAATAAACCCTACTCCCTTAAGCAGCTTTTTTCCAAGTATTTTGTCAGAGCAATTATATTGTTAATTTGGAGAATCAACAGGACATTTTCCATTTCTTGCCACTGCTTCATTAGACAAGAGAATATCCTGGTTTCACAATATGTTTAGCTGGGTAAATCCTGACTATCCCAAGCTAGAGTCTTTGACCTAACTTCGTTTGTCATGTAACAACTAACACTGTTTACGGTTTATCATAAGCCTTGACTTTAAGATGTATTTTCTTTGGAAGGAATTTTCAGTCTTGTGTTCAGAAGCCATTAAGAACTTAACTCCTGCACAGGGCAGCATCAGAGTATTAGAGGTGCCAGGCAGTTTCAGCTGACATGCAGCTCTGCTATATTGCTGGCTAAGGTCACATGCTTGTTCCTAGAGACTTCAGAGCAGGAGTTTGACTGCATCTGCCTTAGCTCTCTTTAAATCATTAAAAAACTGGCAGCTGTCTCAGTGTCTTGGTAATAGCCAGAAGCTCTGTCAGCATATGACATCAGTAAATACCATTAAGAGGGAAAAATATGCCAGAGAAAGAATCGGCAAGGAGCTCAAAGAAGGCTGCCTTGCCTACCTTCACTTCAGTACCTCTATGTGCAAGCATATAATCTCACAGCAAAGTGATAATATAGAGAATCATGTATATTTAAAAATAAAAGCTTTTAAAGTTATGTCCATTACAAAAATATAATCAAAACCCATAAAATATATAAATAATCTTTCCCACTCAAAGATAATAATTTAATGGACCCATGACTGAAGAACTATATTTACCAAATGGGAGACAATATCATACATGATACTTATCAGATCATACTCCACAGAGCCAATGTTTTGTTAGTATTTGTTAATGTGAAAACTCAAAATGACAGACTGTGATGAATTTAGCATCATTTGCATTTGAAACGTAACAGTGAGTGCCTGTAGGTTATTTCTTTAGACTGAACATTAGGCATTGTGCATATCTTTTGCCTTGAAATATCTCCCCTCCATTTACCAACTCTATAAAGAGTTTGATATTCCACCTATACAATACTGTGGCAGGAACACAGTGTTCTGTGTGGGATATGCAGGTGCAAACATTGATTAAAAATATTTGTCATGTATCTGCCATGTCTAAGGCATTGTGCCAGACTTTGGGCAGGTACTTAGGAAGAAAGTCCAAGCATAATACCTATTCTTGGAGCTTTTATGCTAGCAGGGGAAAATGGACTCATTTGTGAAGTGTTTCACAGGTGATTTTTTTTTTTTTGTTACAAATCAAGTTTTAAAGTTTCCAAGTGATTCACTTTAAAAACTTGAATTAGAGTGGGTGCAGCTTTATTTCTTTAGTACTGTCACTCCCACTGCCTCTGGATTTACTGTCTTAGGGAGAAAAGAGTGACGATGAAGCTATGGTTAACACTTACGAAATTGTACATACTTATGCTGTGTGCTTCCATGTAGGAGCATTCTTGCTCTCTTTGTTGAAACTGACCAAGAAAAACAGCACAAGGAGCTCTGCTCTGAAGAATTCATCACAGTGGGTGTCTATGGGAGCAGACATTACCCACAGAATGAGCCATGGACTTCCTGCAAGTAGGCATGGTTGTAGTTGTGAAGGGTAAAAGATCCTTGTTGGTATTGAGAAAGGAGAGAGCAAGCATGCGTGACCATGACAACAACCAGTCCAGCCTTCCCTTGTTGGGACTGTTCCAAAGGAACACAGATAGAAGTCAGTCCTCTCCCCTATTGCAAGCTCACAGTTAGGGTTTGGAGAAGAGAACAGTCTAAGTACTCCACCTCCAGGGACACAGTAGGATATGTTCAGTTGGCAGAACAACTGGCCCACAACAAGCAAGTTCAACTGCAGATTTTGAAAGAGGTGACTACCTTAGGGTGAGCATGTCCTGATTTGTCAGGAAGTGAAAGATGACACAGAGCCTGGAGGGTCAGTACTTAGTACTGTGAAGGATTCAAGGAGTCCAGAGAATCGACCGGAGAGAGACATGTCAAGAAAGGTAAGCTGAGTATCATGACCCAACGTGTGGCTCTGACATTCTTTCTGTTCCCTCTTCCACAACATTTCTCCTACCCATAACTGTGGGCTAACTCCACAATGCATGACCCATATACCTCAACAAGGAGGGTCAGGAGGAGGGGGTAGGACATGGATGAGCCTAACAATGGTACCAACTTGACTGTATTCACTGAGTACAAAACTAATTAATAAAAAATAAACTAATTTAAAAAATAATATAAAAAGAAAGGTAACCTGAGGCAGACTGTGATGATGATACCTGGCATATTATATTTGGATTTATCCCCAAGAGTTCATGTTCCCAGAGAAGAGCACATACATACCCTTGTTGGTGCACCAAATAAATCATTTTTGAATCATTTCAAAATCATTGTTAACTTATTTTAATTCTCTTTTTGTTGGATTAAAAAAAATCTCAAAACCTTCAATTTGAAGCTTAATGAAGCTCATTCTTAGGACAAGAGCAAATTTAAAAACAGGAAGTGCATTTAAAGAAGATATTAGGGCTGGAGAGATGGCTTAGAGGTTAAGGTGCTTGCCTGCAAAGCCAAAAGACCCAGGTTAGATTCCCCAGGACCCACATCAGCAGATGCACAAGATGGTGCATGCTTCTGAAGTTCATTTGCAGTGGCTGAAGGCCCCAGAGCATCATTCTCTCTGTCTCCCACTCTGTCTCTCTCTGTGTCAAATAAATAAATAAAAATATTTTTAACAGAAAATATTAAAGAAATCACAATATCTAAAAGTTGTAAGTAGATAATGAAAGGTTAGGAGGTGGGGAGACGGCTCAGGGAATAAAAGCACTTGCCCCACAAGCTTGAGAGCCTGAGAGGCTCTGAATTTGGTCCCCACTACTCATGTAAAAACCAGGTGTGGCCATGCATGCCTTTAACCCCAGTCCTGTGCTGGGATTGGCAGCTCCAGGGTCAGTCAGTGTCTCAGACTCAAGGCAACTACCCAGAAGAATAATAAAGAGACATCTGATATTCTCCCATGGCCTGCGCAGGTATGTGCATATGTGGCATGTGTATCTGCACACACATGCATGCTGCATACACTATCCATACACACATGCCACATACAAAATACATCAAACACACATACACACACACACAAAGAAAAAATTAGGAGCTTGGTAAACTCACTTTCAGAGTCGGGGAGTCAGAGTAGCATGGCTAGACAAGGAAAGGACAAGGACAAAGCCCTGTGTTTGAAGACCAAAGAATAGTCTGGAAAACAGCCAGAGAAGACTAATGCAAAGCTGAGACAGTGTTGACAGAAACTGAAGGACACATGCAAATGTGTCTCCCCTGTTTCCTGTCAAAGACAAGCATGGCAGACCGGCAGGAAATGAGAGGGAGAGATGGCTTTTTCCCCAGTTATTATCATTTATGCTTCCTTTCCCAATTACTGGCATTAGACTCATAATGTCACATGATGCTGTTGTTCTCTCCCTGTGCCCAGAAGCTGCTCCTCTAAGCCCTCATAAATGTCTTTGGGAATGGATGAAAATGCACTTCCTGAGTTAGTCATTACTGCATCTGACCTTAAACACCAGCCACTCACAACTGGACATGTGCAAAGAAATGCCACTTTGAAGTTGATTATTACCATGAAATAAAAATATGGAGCCAACTTATACCAGGTGGGTTGATACTCTTTTAATCCCTGTCTTTCTAATTACCTGATTAACCCAAGTCAACACTTCCAGAAAAGATGGGCAGTTGTTGGGGAAGGGGTGGCAAAGAAGAAAAGAAAACTTGGTCATTACCACTCACATTATCCCACTTGGCATCCATTTTCATTTCCTTTTCTTTGGACACCCAGATTTTTCCAGAAAAGCCATCTTCTCCCCGCTTCTTTCTGGCAGGATACACATCTTATAGTTAGCTAACCAGGATTTTCCTCACTCATGGTCTTCTCACTATTGTATAAGCCCAGCCAAGAAGATCAAGTTATAAGAAGTTTCCTAGGACTACGTAACCATGAAGCAACTGGCCTGCTGTTTAGATGAGAGCATAAAATGCTGTGGGGAAGGCACCATGTACAGAGAGAACAGGCCCCACTTGCAGAAAGTGGATCTCAGGAGAAAAGTCAACATCCTGTTGGTCTGTATTGTTCCTTTGAGCTTAGTTTCTCTACCTAGACTTTGCAGTTTTGTGGAGTAAAAACACCCTCTCCCCTTTTCTTTCAAGGCAATTTCAACTGAGTCATTGTCATGTATAAAACACAGGGCTGCGAAGATGCCTCAGTGGTCAAGGGCATTTGCTTTCAAAGCCTGTTGGCACAGGGTTCAGCTCTCCACCCATCCATGTAGACCTGAATGGACATTTGTTTCCAATAATTGGAGATCTAGGCACAAACACACACATATGCATATTTTTGTTGTAAATCCATCATACAGTCAGACTCAGCTGGTAAGTCCAAAATATCTAGTGTGGGGTTGGAAAATGACAGTGGAAAGGAGACAAATGTGTGAGGAAGAAATAAAGGGGCATCCCAACCTTCATTTTAATCCAATTCTGAAAACGTTGATTACTAAGTATTTGCTATGTAGAATGGAGTGTATTGGACAAATGAGGGTTGCATAGGGGAGTGTGGTGGTTTGACTCAGGTATCCCCCATAAACGTAGGTGTTCTGAATGCTAGGTCCCCAGCTGATGGAGATTTGGGAATTAAGGCCTCCTAGAGGGAGTATATTGTTGGGGGTAGGCTTATGGGTGTTATAGCCAGTTTCCCCTTGCCAGTGTTTGGCACATTCTCCTGTTGCTATGGTACACCTTATGTTGGCCAGGGTGTGATGTCCACCCTCTGCTCATGCCTTCGTGGAGCTTCCCCCTCAAGCCTGTAAGCCAAAATAAACCTCTTTTTCCCACAAGCTGCTTTGGTTGGGTGATTTCTACCAGCAATGTGAACCTCACTGCAACAGTATAGTGGTACCAAGGAGTGGGGTTGCTGCTAGACACCTGACTGTGTGGCTTTGGCCTTTTGGAGCTGATTTTCAAGAGGAATGTGGAAGGATATGACACTTTGGCCTAAGAGATGCCTTGCAGTGCTGTAAGTACAGCTTGGTGGACTATTCTGGTCAGAGTTGAAAGACCTGAATGCAGTAAGAACTATGGACTGTGAAGATTGGTTTATGAGGGTGAGAAAGAGCTTTGCCTGGACTGGGCTAGCAGTTTGTGTGAAAAGCTCACTGTTATGCCTGTGTTCTGAGAAGTTGTGCAGGGTGGCTTTGCATAGAAATGAATTGGTGTGAGCATAGGGATATGGCACAGAAAGAAATATTTGGGGCAAAACTACTGCCTGTTCAGCTGCAATTGAGAGATTGCAACCTTTGGGATTGGGCTATCTGACTTGCACTGGGGCAACAGGAAGAATGTAGACTCTTTTGGAGTGGTCTGAGTACTCAAGAAGTATCCTGTTCTTCAAAGTCTGCTTTATTCCTCCCTAGATCAACAAATTGGCACCCCACCTGGTATTGTGGAATATAAGAAATGCAGGAAAGATAGGGTCATTGAGTTTGCAACACTGTCTTGTGTTTTGAAAATGGCCATTGGCAGTATAAACAGGTTTGCTGGTTGCCTGCATGGGGACACCATGGGGTCATGAGGATGAACCATGGATTGCAGTGGAGACCCAGTGGAGATGCTGGGACCATGAGATGGCTGCTAAGGAAAGTTGCTGGCCCTGATGAAGTTTTCTAGGACTGTGAGTAGCCTAGCTGGAGGGGCAGAATTGAAATTCCAGAGACTTGTTGTTGGTTAGAATTAGTGGACTTGGAGATTTGTCACTGGCTAGAGTTGTTGGACTTGGGCCTACAGAGTTTGGTGTTTTCCCTGTTGAAATCATGTATTGGTTGAATATTTCTTTGCTATGCCCAATGCCATCTTTTGCAGTGTGAATGTCTATTCTGTGCCATTATGGGTTTTTCAGGGATTCTTTGGTATTATGGCTCACTTAAAAGATCTTGGACTATGGAATGTTTGAACATCATTGGCATTGATAAAAACTATGAGGATTTTTAAAGTTGGACTGAATGCATTGTATTTTACATCATTTATGGATATCAGTTTATGGGGGCCAGGGGCAGAATGTGGTGGTTTGATTCAAGTGTCCCCCATAAACTTAGGCGTTCTGAATGCTAGGTTCCCAGCTGATGGAGATTTTGGAATTAATGCCTCCAGGTGGGAGTGTATTGTTGGGGGTGGGCTTATGGGTGTTATAGCTAGTTTCCCCTTGCCAGTGTTTGGCACATTCTCCTGTTGCTACACTACACCTTATGTTGGCCAGGGGGTGATATCCATCCTCTGCTCATGCCATCGTTTTTCCTACCATCGTGAAGCTTCCCCTAGAGACTGTAAGCCAAAATATACCTCTTTTTCCCCACAAGCTGCTCTTGGTTGGGTGATTTCTACCAGCAATGCAAGCCTGACTCAACAGGGAGTAAGGATATAAATAGTTAAGAAAGAGTAAGGAAACAAAGAAATAAGAAAATGATCTACGTCTGAGCAAAGTGCTGTTACTTTCCCTTGACTTTTCTCTACCAAGGCTCCACTGCTGCCTTCTTGAATCTCCATGCATACTGCTCTCGCCACATCAGATAAATCCTCCTTGTCACTATATGCTCAGTCACTGGGTACAATTAAGGCTCAGAAAATTATTTTTGTAATTATGTTTTTTAAAACCCCAAACCAAATGGTCAGCATGCAGATTGAATGATGAACTATAAGGATCTCCCCACAGTCTTCCCTCTTCCTGGGTCCTCTTCTCCCTTGCACTTGTCCCTCTAACAACTACATTTTCTTTAGATGCATACAATGACTGTTGCATGAATTAATTGAAATGAATGAAAAAAGGAAAAGAAGGTAAAGAGAGAGGGAGAGAGGAAGGAAGGGAGGGAGGGAGGAAGGAAGGAAGAAAGGAAGGAAGGAAACATTAAAGACTTCTTGGAGTTGGCATGGAAACAAAACATTCTCTGGAAAAAAAATCCAATATTGTATGTCAGTCTCACAAAATAACTACTGGGCAAGGATCACAAAGTGCTATCAAACAACTGCAAACTGAAGGGGTTCCTGGATTTAAAAGTTGGGCAGGCATAGTATGAAAATTCATAGAGGAACATCTTGGCTAGAAAGTAACCTTCTGAAACTGTGTCCCAGCTCAGTAGATCCAGGGGGCGGTGCCTCTCTCTCTCTCTTTCTCTTTCTCTTCTCTTCTCTTTCTCTGACTCTCCCTCAGGTCATGTGCAGACATTCCCTGCCCTTCTCTTGGGGAATATGAGATGTGTGACCATCAGTTATTTCTGACTATGCAGAGGAATCTTCTCCCATCTGCCTCCTAAATGCAACCACACTGTCTGTAAGCACAGCAAGAATTCAGCACATGATTATCCCTCCATGCATCTCCTTCTCCCTACCTTGGGAAATGTTATTTCCAGCATCCCTTGTATAGAAAGCTTAGTGTACATTTTGAGCCAAAGGACAGTTAAATCTCTTCCTCTGGAATTAAAATCTGGGATATGTAAAGCATATTGACAGGGAGTCTTCCATCTTAAATATGCTATGGAGTCAGCAACATGGAGGCTCATTTGAGGGAAGTAGTTAGAAATCTGTGAAAAACAAGAGGTAGTAACTAAAATCATGATGCTTGTTATAAAAATTAAAATTTTAATCTTACATTTTCAGCAAGGTGATGAGGATATCTGTACATGAAAGTTGCCACCACAGATAGTTTTTAAAGAAGTAGGCACATATAAATTGTAAATTAGTATTAAACTCAAATTCACATCTGACTTTATAAAACCCTTCAGCAAAACTGAATACTGATGAACAAAGGCATTGAATTCTGACAGAGTGGCAACTCTTGGACAAGAAGTGCGCTGTCGTTTATAGAATTTTGAAGGACAGCCATGAAGTCTTAGAGGCCAGAAAGATGGTCACTTTAGGAGGGCAGTAAAGACATGGGGCTGAGAAAGCAGAGAAGTCTGATGCAGGAACACGTTGGGAATGGTGAGGATGAAGGACAGCAGAGGAAACCAGAGGCAGGCTGAGGGGAAGGAACACTTAGAGAATTTGCTCTTCCATCCCACATGGGGAGGTGCCATGGGAGGCTGTAGAGCTGCAATTCTGAAAAGTGACTTTTGAAAGAATCTCAGCATGAATCCCACAGCATGCATCTCAACAAGCTAACTTTTCTACCATGATCTGATCTAAACATGTATGTAAGTGAATGATTTTTTGTGTGGCAGACATACCAAGCTACCTCAGAGTCCAGAACAGTAAGTCTGTAGTCATTGCACCACTGTGGGTTTGAAGGTGAAGTCTCTACTTTACACTTATCTTTAGCACCTCCCCCCAACTAACTTCCTGCTTTCCAGAAAGTTGCCAACTTATCTTATTAGAGGCAGAGACAACTATTTACCATCCTCCGTTGCACAGCACAGACAAAAGGTAGGTCAATCAATAACAGCATGAAACATTTAAATCAAGGAAAAATGGGGTAGAAACTGCTTTATGCTGCTTATAACCTAACCACATTGTTCAATGTAATACAGGAACAGAGTCTAACATTGTAACTGCCCTTCACCGCTGGCCAGGACCCTGAGCCCTTAGAGCTGTGACATCCACAACAACAGTGAAGTCTATCTCTACCTCATGAAGTGCAGCCACCATCATGACCTCATCTTGATCATAATCCTCTATGTTTATGGACAATCTATAACTTTAATGCCTTTCTATATTGTTATCATTTCATCCATCCTCTCATTGTAAAATGTAAAAAAAAATGTATGATTTCTCCTGGATTAAGAAATGACACGGCTTATGAATATGAAGTTAAACCTCAGTCCAAGAACAAGACCTGGGTACATTCTCATATTTCTGCATGTAGTATTGCACTAGACACCATGTGGTGCCACACTGAAGAACATTCATCTGAAATGTGTGAATTGTTCTTTGAGCCTCCACTCCCACAAGGAAGGCAGACAAAGAACTTGAAGCCCAGGAAACCCCCGTGAGCTCCCTAAGATACCCAGCTGTCCAAAGGCAGGATGGGTAATAGGTACAAAAGTCCTGTGACTCTGCCTTTCTTTTGCATCCAAATTAAACACATTCACACACTCATTTACCAAAGTCAGGTGTACCTCTTTTTAATGAACATTTACATTTCTAAAAGGAAAGAAAAGTTCTGTTTTAATATTTTCAATTAGAAGAATTATCTGATAAACTCTATCAGAATGATGGAAGTTCCTGTAGTTCAAGCTATACTTTGTACTTCTAAAATTATAACCTGCTCATAACACCAGAAAAAGGAAATTAGGTCAGATATTGAAGTTATCTTCCTTCTCCTAAACTCTATTTTGTGCCTTTTTCTCCTACAGAGTACATTTCTCTCCCTTGAGTTAAGGCACAGGGAATGCAAATCACAGGGGAAGGTTTTTGAATTATTGAGGTCTAAGGTGAGTAGTAAGAGTAAGGAGTGACCTAGTTTGACCTCACTGGCAGAAGGTTGATTCTTAAGGAATTGTGGTATAAAGAGAAGCCAGGAAAGAAATGAAGCTAGTTTGTGGACTGAGGGCAGCACACACAGTGATTGGCATATGTGTCCTGGCTCAGGGCTACCTACATTCAATTCCAGCCCCATATCCTATTCATGCCTTGGTGTGCTCAACCCCACAAAGAGAATGTAGTTAGAAAATAGTCCCTATCGCAGATGACAAGTACAGGCTGTTTCAAATAAGCACTTGTGTACAGACTAAATTCAGCATGAATGAAGCACCACCTCATGAGCCCCCTTTCTTGTGGCTGTTGGGCTACTTCCTGAGCTGGGTGAATTAGGTTTCTTTGTTTCCAAAGGGTAGCATCTCATTCGAGCTGAAGCAAGAAAAAGGAGCATCCCATAAACACTCAGGAAATGAAACACAGGGAGCAGGTGCACAACCATAATACACAGCAACTTCATATTGTTCAGCACATTGGAAACACTCTCTGAGCTGTCACATGTCAACTCATGACTCAAAGCATATTGCACCAAGTCCTGGACTTTCCCTCCACAGCTAGGGTGGTGAATTGACTCTCTTTGTCATTGGTGCCTTAAGCCCCCACTACAAAAAGGATCTTGACAAGTAAAGCTATTACTGAGCCAAGCAACCACATGGGCTTCTGCTAGCTTATAAATCATCTGTCAATGGTCCATGTCCCTGCCTTAATCAATGAACTATCTTCTGGTGGAAGAAGATTCCAGAATCATCTGAGTGGGATCATGGCAGGACAGGCATACAGAGTACATTAGGGTCCCATCTAATACTAATGATTAATTTTACTTACACAGTCCAATGAGGTACATAGTATTGTCTTGTATTTCAAAGTTCATCTTGCTAGCCATGGTTTTCCTCAAGTCTCAGCCAGAGACTCCAATGGTAAGGGTCAAGTTCAGAAATTTTGTTGAATTTAAAAATGAGAAAAGTTATTGTAATTTTCTAAGGAACACAAATGCTAATGTGTTTTCATTTCACTAATTCTTAAATATGCAAAGTAATAAATACTTTGTAGAAATATTCATGATATGCTGACTTTTAAAATTTGCTCTTGATTTTATTGTCCCCATTTTAAGGAAGGAGAAGCTCACATCTATTTGTACAAGGAAAGTAGGGTTCAGTACAGAGGGACCACAAAAAATATTTTCCAGCTGGGTTTCCACAAACTAGTTGCACATCAAAATCACCCAGGAATCTGGTTTTTAAGGTTTTATTGAGATTGTATTAACATAACATAAAATTCACTCATTTAAAATCTGTTTTAAAATGTATACAGGGTTGGAACCATTGCCATGATCCAGTTGTAACGTTATGTCACCTATCCTGAACTCTCCCATCTCCAATTCTCCTCCATCTCAGGAAAGCTTTTAATATTGACTTTGATTTTAAAAATTTTATTTTATTTTATTTATTTGAGAGATAAGCAGAGAGAAAGGGGGGGGGAGGAAAGGAATGTGCACATCAGGGACTTAGGCCACTGCAAATAAGCTCCAGATGCATGTGCTACCTTGTGCATCTGGTTTACATGGGTACTGGGGAATTCAACCTGTGTCCTATGACTTTGCAGACAAGTGCCTTAACCACTAAGCCATCTCTCTAGCTCAATTTTAAATACTTTTATTCCCAAAGAGTAAACCACCACTAACTAATGGTATGGCATATAGGTTTCCATACATTTATTAGTGCATTTATGCATACCATGCATAAATATTATGCATATTATCTTAGTCCATTAAAGCTGCTATAACAACAAATACTAACACAATAAACAGCATATTACTTTCTCACAATTTGGGTGTTGGAAAGTCCAAATCTGCACTTGCAGAGTTGATGTATGGGAGGCCTGTTCCTCTCAGATGATGTTTCTTGCCATGTGTTCAGCAGAAATGGCAAGAAAGCTCACTTGGGTCTCACTTAATGAAGGCAGTGTTCTCTATCAGGAGGGCTCCACCCTCCGTAATCTGATCACATTCCAAAGAGCCCATCTTTTAATATCATTGTCCTGAGTTTAAGGTTAAAATATGAGTGAGGGTAGCATCACTCACTCTCAGACCACACGGCATGCATAAAACTTCACTTAGAACATAAGTAACTAAGAACCATCCATATGTCAGATTTTTGTCTTCCATGGCAGGCTCGTATTTTTAAGTTAAAACTGGATTACAGAGATCTGCCCATGTCAGTTCATATTGCTAAGTCTTTTATAATGTCTCTGTTATAAGTACAGTATTTTGTCCTGTTGCCATCATTACCCCTTTTGACAAAAATACAGGTTTTTAATATTTTTATTTTATTTTAAACACCAGGCAGCAATACTTTCATACTATATCCACGTGCATCTGTGTGTCATTGCAGGACATAAAACTCAACAAGAGTCCAAAGGCCCCACCTGACTTGGTAGTGGGTCCTCACCCTAGTGCCTCATGTACACAAAGCACAGTGAGGCCTGAGAGACAAGGCTCCACACTATTTGGCTATAGGTGTTGGTTTCCTTAGTTACTTGGTGGGGCCTTTTACTGTTGATAACATGCCCAAGTGATGAGCTGATTGTTGTTGGCCTTGCTTTAATCCAGAACTAAACCCATCATTGAAAGATCATCCTGCAACTGCATTGTATCCACTGAAAATCCTAGGCCAAAGGCCAGAAATTATGGTTAGTTTTATGTGTCAACTTGACCAGGCCACAGTATCCAATGGCTCAAAATAGATGTTTCTATGTAAGTGTTTTAGATGAAATAAAATTTAAATTAATGAACTTTAAACAGATTTCCCTTTCTAGTCTAGGTGGACATCATCTGATGTGTTAAAGCCTGAAAAGGATGAAGACTGACCTTGTCTAAGTAAGAGGAAAGGAACAAATTCTGCTAAGAAACACATTATATCACCTTCCTGTGACTCCAAACAATTACCCTATTCCGCAAATTTTGAACTTCCTAGCCTTTAAAATTTCCCCATTTCACTTTCTTTCCCTTTCCCCATACCACAATGGTTTTGTTTTCCCCTACTACCACATTTGTTGTGTTTCTCCAGTGAAGAACTGAAAGTAAGGCATCAGAGAAGATATCTAAGCCCTCAATGGTTCTCTGAGGCTGATGGTAATGTTTCCTCATGGCAGGAAGAACATCCAGAAGAAGACTTTTCTCTTCATACTCCAGGGACCTTCAGGTTTCTCTAGCAGCCAATTTGGAAGAGAAATGGAATCAAATCTTGGCCAGGCCTGACCACCCCATGGTTGTAGGTTATGAATAACCATCTAAGGACATCACCTTTTCTCTACAGAAGTCTCTGCTACAGTAGTCGCTTATTAGTGTCACCTTTGTCCTACCTCTTTCACTCTCTTTCTTGCTCTGTGACCTGATACTGACTGGCCTGACCCTGTAAAGAAGGGTGTTTTGCCTATTCTTTGGTTGTTGTTTCTTTTGTTTCATTTTCTTATATTTTTAGTTATTTGTACAGGTCATATCTCATAAGATGGTGTCCACATATTGAAAATTCATCATATTTTCACCTTATAACAAAGTTAATAGTCATACTGACTTTTTAGTATCACTTTACAATTTATTAAATTGTGCTGGATTTAGTCAACATATTAGTTCCAATTATTAAATCTATAAATGGAGGATAACATTATAATTGAACAGTATAATAATTATATATTATAGTGGTAAAGGTACTATAATGCCCTAGACTGCTCAAAAGAGTAAATGAGCATATTCATGCAAATTTTTAGCAGCATACCTTGCCCCGGCCAGCGGGGCTTCAACGGGAGCATGGACCCCAGAAAACCTGAAATGAAAGGGACAAGAGACACAAGGAACTGACAGCAAGACAGGAGTCTGATCAAGCTGTCAATTTTAATTTTTCTCAGGGTGCCTCTTATACAGCAGAACAGGGAAGTTTGTCAACAGTTTAGGTATTGCTACAGTTCCGTTTCAATAGGATAAGGTTCCGGCCCCAAAGGCACAAGATGTTTCACAGGATAAGGCCCCAGCCCCAAAGCCATGAGATAACGACTTTCTCATTCTCTATGGGTTACATTATTCTTTTTCCGTGCATGGGTTAACAACTGCGGACCTTGTGACTTTCCAGAACAGACAACTTATTACAAAATGGAGTCATTATTTAAGATGGAGGCACTTTTGGTTTCCTAGTGCCCAATGGTCCCCGCAATACCTGACATTGCGTAATTGCTAAGCTTTTCTAGCACATTGTCACATATGATTATTTCAATAGGCCACTGAATGAGATAGGATGTGATCAGTTAACCTTGTGTCATACATCAGAAATATGAAGTTCATAAGTAAAGTACCTTAATCAAGGCCACAGACCCAAGGAACAGAAAATCCAGAATGGGAAGTCAGAACTTCCAACTGCAGTGCTGTCATTACTGAGCATGCTCAGTTATAAGACACATCTTTGACACTGAGAGAACAACTATGTCCATAAACTTTCATGCAGATTGATGAACAAAAATTATGTATTATAGCACTTCCTAAATTGTAGCACATGAATAATAGATGTTGACTAACATTCAACAAAGGGAAAGCTTCTGTCAAGAACTATTGGCCTTGCAAAATTTCTCTGTCAAATTTTGAGCACCTCATCATTTCCCTCAATTTATAGGTTGCCTTTGCTCTCTGGGAGTTATCTGTCCCAGAAAACAGAACCCACATGCTCCTCTTTGATGAAACCCTTCTTTGGCTTCCTGTTGTCCCTGTCCTGAGCTCAGTCACCATGAGTCCCTTCTCTGATCTTCATTTCTTCTAGTGTCACAATTGTCTTCCTCAAATCATAATCCATCCTTCACCTACTTATCCAAAAATGAAGCTTCCTCCCAGTGTCATTGCATTAGAACACAACTCCTCTCACAAGGTGTACAAGGTCATTCTTCATTCACTCAGCAAGTAGGTATTTATTGAACCTGTATCAGTTACGTACTTTTTTGTTTATTTTTATTTATTTATTTGAAAGCGAAAGACAGAGAAAGAGGCAGATAGAGAGAGAGAGAGAGAATGGGAGTGCCAGGGCCTCCAGCCAGTGCAAACGAACTCCAGACACATGCGCCCCCTTGTGCATCTGGCTAACATGGGTCCTGGGGGAATCTAGCCTCGAACTGGGGTCCTTAGGTTTCACAGGCAAGTGCCTAACCACTAAGCAATCTCTCCAGCCCTGTATCAGTTACTTTCTTATTTCTGGGACAGAGTGCCAAAGCAGAAGCAGCTTAGGGAAAGAATGAATTTATTTCAGCTTACAATTCAAGAGGATGGAGGACATTATGGCAGGAAAAGCATGGAGGGAGCAGGAAGCAGGGGTCCCATCATGATTTTACAGTAAGGAAGTAGAGAGCCAGAGGACAACATGCGGAGATTGGCTAGATCTCAAGCCTCAAACCCCACACTCCTCAACCCCACTCCAATGACACACTCCTCCAAAAATCTCCACCTCCTGAAGGTGACACAGTTTTCTGAACAGCACCACTAGCTAGGGATTAAGCATGCAAACTGATGGGATTATTTTGCATTCAAACTGCTACAGAGTCTTGCTTTGTTCCAAAAGGGATTCTATGTTCTGGGGAAATAAAAATCCCTGCTTCACAGGAATCACTGTTAGTGGGAAGGCAAGCAAATAAATATAAATCAAGCCAGATATTCTCACAATACTTTCTTATGCCCTCTTATTCCTGTGCAGTTTCTGGCACATTCATGCTGCATGCTTATACCTTTTCTCTTTACACTGTCAAGTACATTGTTTTTTTCCAGCTTTTGCACTTATGTCCTTGTTTTCTCCTCTGCTTAAAGCATCCTTGTCTTTACTTTGTAAAACATTCTTCTAAAAAGTAATCTAAACACATTCTCCTAAAATATACCACATTCCATATGTGGCACTTTTCCTCTGTAATTCCTCATATATGTTATATTCTCATATATATCTCATTGTATCATGTTTTTTTTTCTGTCCTTTAGTAGACAGGGACTACAATGAGGGTTCACTAGACAAACAATGCCCCTAATTTCTTTGTTCTTCACCCATGTATTGGTATATAAATGTCAACTCACCTTGATTAAGGGACATTCAGAGGCACAGTAAAGTATAATTATTTGATGCAGCCAGTGACCATGTGTCTTGGAGACACTGTCATCTGAATTGGTGGACTGTATGACTAAGGAAGAGTCACTCTCACATTGCAGATGGACACCATGCAATGCAGGGAATTGCAAATAATCTTGTTTGTTTTCTCTCTCTCTCCCCTCTCCCTCATCCCAGGTACTGGACCTGGTATAACTTTCTTATCTTTTTCTAAGACATCAGAATCTCTAAGTTGCCTGGCTTTCACATCATATACCATGTCCTCAACCCCCAACCTAGATTCTCAGACTCTTGGCCTCAGTCTGAGAATTACACCCACAATTCCCTTGATTCTGAGGCTTTTAAACATGATCAACAGGTCCCCTTGGTGTCCAGCTTTCCAATAGGCTATTGTTTGGACTTTTTGCCTCCATAATTGCATGAATCAATTCCCCTGATAAATCTTTTCTCATGCATCTAATTATTTGAGCATGCCATTGGTTCCAGGTTTTTTGCTGTGTGTTTGTTTTTCCTTTTGCGGGGGGCAGGGGAACCCCCATGTCAAGCTTATTAATGACTCAGCAGCCCCTTATCATTGAAACAAAAGAAGTGTCTATTTCTTATAACATAAATCTGATCTGGCCTTGGTCAGCAGAATGTGGCAGAAGAGATGGGGTTCTTGCTAACTCTTGGACTTCCGCATCTGCCTGAGATCAAGCGTGTGCTAGGTAAAAGATAGCCCAGAGACCAGAATACTCCAGTGATCTCAACAAATGCCTGAGGCAGACCCAACAAAGTCATTCAGGTAATTTGTGGGCCTATAAGTAGCACTAAACATTAACTGCTCTGCATGGCTAAGGTTTAGAATTATTATACATAGCACTGGTGTGACCATAGAACATTAAATAAAAAAAATGCTTTGGGGACTCATCAAATGATATTATTCTTTAAAGCAGTCATATCACTAGAATTATTTTACTCATTCATTCATGTTTTTCACTTATTTATTTGTCTTTGTTTTAAGCAGCTTTGTTTACTGTGTGCTAGATACTAGAATGGGCTTAAAGAGTCATGTAATACCACTTCTGTTCCATCTGTAAATACCGGTGTGATGACTAGCATGTCTCTCCTTCAGCAACTCTAGAATAGGATCTTACTAACTGCACTGGGGAGACATGTGATGGTTAAGTTTGTGTCAACTCGATCTGTTTAAAAATCCACAGATATTCCTCATAAGCGGGTCTCTGAGATTCCTTCCAGGAAGGATTAACTAAAGCAGGAATCTTTCCCCCAGGGTGAGCCCTTCTCCCAGAGTGGCCAGCCCCTCTGGAAGGGGAGGCTTTATCAAAAGAAGCTCTGCGAAGAAAGGTATTCTTATTCTCCTCCCCTACCACCTGGCTGTAGGAGCAGAATGTGGTAGTTTGAATAGATGTCCCCCAATATATTCAGTGTTTTGATTAGATTGTAGCTTGCATCTGCAGCCACCTGGCTGGAGGTGGTGTCACTGGGCAGATGTTAAGGTGTAATGGTGGGTTTGAGATTTCAATCTAAAGATATGCAAAGTTTGCCTAGCTGGAGTTTCCTAAAGTATGCTGTGCTGTGTGACTTTTGAATTTTGGCTTGTGCTTCTCTCTCTCTCTTTCTCTGCTTGGTCCTGTGAAAGCAAGCCAGCTTTTTCTGCCATTATGGAACTTTCCCTGGATCTGTAAGCTTCAATAAATATCCCTTCCTCCATAACTGTGTCTGGTCTGGAAGTTCATCTCAGCAAACCTGAAGCTGTCTGCTACAAGCCAATTCCTGTGTTTTATCTCCTCATGAGCTACAAAACTCTTCCACCTGTCCATCTTTAAACTCTGTAACTTCAGTCTGAGCATTTGTGTTCTTATTCAGCCACCCATTAACCTGGAGAATGAAGCTCCATATCTGCCTCATAAAAAAATCCTTCATAAATTTAAATCAGTCATTAAGTCAATGAAACAGTTAAGCCATTTTACATGTGCTGAAGATTATTTCTGGGATATCTCTGTGGAAAGGGATGTTTAGAATTAATTGAGCTTTCTGGATATCTGCACATGAGCACCACAGCTTTATATATAGAACCAAAGCACCTGATCACAGCACCTGCCAGAGAAATCACTCCCTTAACCTCCTGAACTCTAATCAGAGGGAGGAGGATGGTGAGGCTCTGATGGAAGAAGTCCTATGATAGGAGTCAAGTTCCTGAGTTAGGAGGAAAAGGCACTCTATAGTTCTCTGAAACTCATTTGCTTTCCTCATAATAACTCATATTTTATATGAAACCCACTTGTAGGCTAAGTGTATATACATGTGTGTGTGTGTTTGTATGTGTATGCACACGCAGGCACGTGCATCCTCAGCCTCCTCAGGTGTTAATCCTCGGACGTGCCATCCACCTCTTTTTGTGACAGGGTCCATGGTTCACCAATTAGGCTAGATTAGCTAACCAGTGAGCTCCAGGGATTCTCCATTCTCTGCTTCCCAGCATTGGAGGTATAGGCATGTGCCATCCTCACCAGCATTTTACATGGGTGCTGGGGGTTGAACTTGGGCCCTCATGCTTAAAAAGCAAGCACTTTAGCCAGGTGTGGGGGTGCATGCCTTTAATCCCAGCACTCAGGAGGCAGAGGTAGGAGGATCACTGTGAGTTCGAGGCCACCCTGAGAATGCATAGTGAATTGCAGGTCAGCCTGAGCAAGAGTGAGACCCTACCTCAAAAAAACAAAAACAACAAAAGAAAGCACTTTACCCACTTATCTATCACCCCAGCCCTGAGGCTGGGTCCTTAGTCATCCACTAATGCCCAAGTTCCTGCTCTGCTTCCTGTAGGTTCTGTCTTCTACAATATTTAAGGGGTTTAGTTTTCCAGAATTTTTTGTATGCTAAAAGTATGTTTAGTTTTAATTTTTTCATCTGTCACAGTGTTTGGAAAACTTTCTTCTTCCTAGAGTTTTTGCAAATATTCACTTTCTTTCTCTTTCAATGAATTCCATTCGAGTCTATATTCTATATTCACATTATCTCACATTGTTTTTATTGCACATTATTCTGTATCAATGTGCATTCATGCCTTCTCACTCCTGATTCTACTTCATGTTGCTATTATTTTTCATATTATTTAGTAGCAAGTGACTGCCATGCATTTATGCACATATGTTTCTTCGTAATCTGCTTCTTGCCACAAAACCTGGGAGTGTGTTTTGTTTGGTAGCTTTTTGAACCAAATTTTCTCTTTTTTTTATTAAATATAATCCAGGGAGATTCATGAGGTCCCTAAAATAATGCAGGCCCTTGGCAAGCACTTGGTTACTCAACAGAGCTAAAAGATAAGGCCCTAGTGCTAAAGATACTATAGGCTGCAATCCCGGGACATGAGAGAGCACGTGGGAAAAGAAAGGAAAGTCAGTCCTCTCCTGATAAACCCTCACAGTGTTGGAAAGTGCTAGGGGAGCAATGATGTGACAATGTTTACCAACAGCATGAATAAGCAGGAGACCCTGCAAACTATGCAACCCATCAGATAGATAAGAAACATACACTTGTGCAACAGTGGCACATAGCCCATCTGGGTTACCAACTTCCCTCTGATTGAACATGAGGCCCAGTCAAGTGGGAGAGAACTCATATCTGGTGCTGTGAATCAAGCCAGTGCTCCACAGGTAAGAAACTCACAGCCCCCAGAGAGAAGCCCTAATTTTTCTCTGGACAAATTGACTATGTATCCTCATAAAATTACAAGCATACCCCCTTTAATCAAGTTGCTCTCACCCTTTGTTGGAGAATCTTTTATTTTACAGATGGCGTAGAATACTGGAGAGACCAAAGATCCACCAAATTTCACAAGAAAAGACAGATGACTTCTCACCATGACATGTGCCACTTATACCACGTTTACTGGGGTTCAGGAGAAACTACAGAAGAAGTACAACACTGGTATTACTCCCAAAGTTAGTCTGACAACCGACTCCAGAGAAATATCAACAAACATGCAGATGAACTGAAACACATCATAACAGAAATTCAGAGGCTACAATGAACTCAATGCTGAAAACAATCTGCTAACATAGCCGAAGCTGAAGGATTGCTGCAGAAGAGGAGGCAGGAAGATTTTTAAGAGCCATAGGGATGGGTAAAATACCCTGAGTTACATCCCTCCTGGAAACTAGCAAAGGCCCTAATTATCCCACAATGAACACTACCAAGGAGAACCCTCAGTGTAATGGAGATGGGATGAAGGGATACAAAACTATAACGTATGTAAATAAAAATTTATATTTATAAATAAAAATGTATTTTTAGAATTTAAGAAGTACAAGTTTATCAATTTTAACAGGCATACAACTATCGTAATCAAGGTACAGGACCACATCACCACACCCTCAAAATTTCCATGGCCTTTGTATCTAGTCCTTCTCTTTACCCCATTCCTATAGGCTGTTGATCTGTCTTCTGTGCTTCTAGCTTGTAGTTTTCCAGACGAGAACAGAAAGACAAATGCCACAGTCTCCCTCATATGTGGGTCCTAAACTGGAACAGCTTGCATTGCTGTCATACCTGACATGCGACTTGAGGGCCAGATAAAAGAGTTAGAATGGTTTGTGCAGAGGGGAACGGCAAGTGGGGAGATATACACAAACCCAAATCTGAAGTGAATTGGTACCATAGAAACCTTCCTGCTGGGCAGCACACTAAAAGATATAACCCTCAATAGGAGCATGAAAGGATCATCTGGTAAGATCAGTCCTGCTGAGGGTGGAATGAAGCCTAACCCTCAAATATATGGCCCTGGCTGATAAATCCCAGTACCAGAAATGGGTTACAATGCAAGTTGAGCTGGTGATCAGATAGACCTATGAGGTCCCCAAGACAAGACAGACCTATATCAAAGCACTTGATTACCTATCTGAAATGAAAGGTAAGACCCTACTGCTAAAGACAACACATGATGCCCACACAGAAAATCAAGAGATTTGCCTGAAGCTGGAAGGAAGTCAGGTCCCAGATGGCTAGCCCATATAGAGCTGAAAAGCACAACACAAGATGCTGGGTGAAAAAGACCAACAATGCTGTGAGGGAACCCTGCTGTATGCAATCAACCATCCTGATAAGATGTAGACACCTGTGCAATAGTTGTACCCACCCTAGGTAGGTAATCAATGGCTTTCTGATTGGCTAATAGATCGAAACCATAGCTGGAACTGGGAATCAATTCAAAATCTTCTGGAAACCAAGATTATGGACTCTAATAAGAAACTTCTACTAGTCATTGGCCAAAAGTGAGGCTACACCCATTAAAATCTCTCTAAATTAACAATGCTTATTCCCTTAAACTACCCTTATCTCCCCCTCCATTGGAAAAACTGTTTTTCTTTTTCAGAAAGCAACAAGAACCAAGGACAATCAAAATCTATTAACAGGACAAGGATTGCTGACTCTATATCAGCAAGTGAACCACCCCTAGCATAGCAGCTAGAGCCCAGGTGAAAACACAAAGTAATTGGTGAGATAAGCAAGAATGCTGCTTCCATGGTGAGCCTGACAACCTGAGCGAGGGTGATGGAGACAGACACTTGAGGATATTCAAAATGTACCAAAGCAGAAATCTAGAAATTGCTGAGAGCTTAACACTAATGTAGACTTAAAGCACACTCACCAAGGCTCAAGAAATTTTGCAGAAAAGGGGGTATAAAGAATATAAGAGCCATAGGGTGGGAGGGAATAGCCAGAGGCATTGCCCCATCCCCCAAAAACTGATGCTCTCACAACTCACAACACACAACTCCATGGTCAATAACAGCAACCCCACTAAGGAGGGTCCTCAGTGGAGTGGGGTCAGGGAATGATGGTACCAACACTTGATGTATCCATACAAAATTTTAACTTAATAAAAAGATGCTAGAAAGTGATAGGCTAGGAGATGGCTCAGTGGTGAAAGACACTTGCTTGCAAAGTCTGAAAGGCCAGGTTTGATTGCCCAGTACTCATGTAAAGCTACATGCAGAAAGTGGCACATGTATCTGGAGTTAGCTTGCAGTGGGAGGAGGCCCTGGCATGCTCATTCTCTCTCTCACTCGTGTTCCTTGCTCTCGAATAAATAAAAATATTTTTATAAGTTAAAAAATTAAATTATACTTTATTTGGCCTTTATGACTTTTGTCACTTGCCACAATGTATTTGAGATTCATCTAAATTGCATATATCAAAATTTTCTTTCTTCTTTAATGCTAAAAAGTATGTTATTGATGGATTATTGTGTAGTCATTCACAAATTTGAGTACATTTGAGTTAATCATATTAGCATACATTACTGCCTTGTGAGCATAAGCTTCCATTCCTTTTGGGAATATATAGAAGTGGCATTGCTAATTCACCAATGAAGCATAATTTAACTTCATAGAGAAGTGCAAACTGTTTTCCAAAATTGCTATACTATCTTGCATTCTCACCAGCAGTGTGCAAGTTCTTCCCCATCCCTGCCTTGTCAGTTTTCATTTGGTTTGGTTCAGTTTGGGTCACAATTCCTGTTGACATGTGCATTATAGCTTTAATTGCCACTTTCCCAAGAGCACATTAGGCAGAACATTTTTTAGTTGCTTTTGTTGCCATCTACTCTGTTCTTTGGTGATGTGTCTGTTGAATTCTTTGTCAGTTTTTAATTGGAGTGCTTATTTCCTTATTTTTATGAAGTTTCATTGTTCCTCATAAAATCTAGATATGCCCTTTATAAGATATGATTTAAGAATATTTTTATTTATTTATTTATTTATTTATTTCATTTATTTACATAAATCATCTTTTCTTCTCTTGGTGATGCCTATTAAAACACAGATCTTATGATTTTGATAAAGTCCAGATTATCAACTTTTCTATGGTTCATGTTTTGGTGAATCTAATAAACACTGGCCTAAAAAAGGTTACACACATTCCCAACCATGATTTCTTCTAACCATGGTTATAGATATTTTTATGTTATGATGTAAGATATGGTTCGGAGTCCATTGCATGAATGCCCAGTTGTTCTAGCATCAAGTGTTGAAAAGGCTGGTTTCTGTATTAGACTTTTCAAATCTGTGGCAAACTACCTAACACAAGGAATTAAAAGGAGGAAGAGTACATTTTGGCTCATAGTTACAGAGATTTAATCAATGGCCAGCTGCTGTCATTGCTGTCAGCCTGAGGTGAGGCTGGAAGCGTTGGTAGAGCAAAGCATCTTCCTTCACACAAACAGGAAGCAGACAGTGAAGGCCACCAAGGAAGAGATGGAGGACCAAGTATGTCCTTAAAGCATGCCTGCTGGTAACCTCTTTCTTCCAGGCTTGCCTCTCAATGTTTCACATCCCAATAATGCCATCAGAATATGAGTTTGTCAACAGATTGGCATTCATGAAGTTAGAGCCTTCTTGTTTCCATTACTTCTCTAAACCCTCAGTTATAAACACTGCTTGGATCTGAGACCAAGCCTTTTGGAGACTATTTCATGTACAAACCATAACATCTGGGAACTTGTTTCTTCTATATCTCATCACCTACAACTGTGTCTGGCATGTAACAGATGTCCAATAAATATTCTAAAAACAAATTATCCTCATTAATTTTATTTTTATATATTTAACTCTAATTAATCTAGAATTTCCTTGGCATACTTTAAGAACTATGAATGTAAATGGATTTATTTGCCAAATTATTTTTGATATATCAACTTCATTAACTTAGACCAAATCTTTTTCTTTGAAGCTGAAATTACTTAATCTAGTTCTTTCACTAGTCATATATTTCATTTACTAAAGTCTGAACCAGGGACTGAGTTATGAATTCCTTTGTCACTTTGGTGAAAACCCTATAAATGCCTTTTTGGAATCCTGCATTTAAATATATGAAATAAAAACAGAATTACAAAGCAGACCAAATATAGGAAATGAAGTTTTTGAAAGACTTTTAAAAGATTGTGACACAGTAATACATATATTCTTTTATTTATAAGATATTAATATAATCTAGCAGAAAGTTTAATGACTACCATAATTTCAGAACGGAGATAGATGAGGTCAAGATATTCTAATTTGAGAGCCAGCAATTGCAATGTGAGATAAGAACGTGGGATTTCTTTGAGTAGCAATCATCAGTACATGTGACTCCACTGCCTGTTTGTTGTCTATACTCATGATTAAATGGCATTCTAACTGTTAGAAGTTAGCGAAAATAGCATCACATTCTTTTTCTGTTCAAACTCCAAGCAACATGAATTTCAACTCCAGTGAAAATCCCTTGAGCTAGAGAGATGCATATATGAATACAATATGACTCTTACTCCCAGAGAAATTCCACTCCACACTGAAATAGGCAGCAGATACATGGGTAAGAGATTCCACAAGACAATCAGATTACGCTGAATGTGCTTGGAGAGTATGGAAAAGGCTTCACCAAGATGACTCTAAGTCAGCCTTATAGGAACATAGTAAGTCCCGTGGTTGCATGAAAAAGAAAGCAAGTCTCAGTAGTTGAGATTAAGAAGAAAGAAAAAGAACATCAGTAACCAATGTCATCTTTCTCCACCCCCAAGGCACACATTAAATAATCAGTGGCAGCTATGTTTTATGAGATTTGTTCATTACTAAAAATAAAAAAATAAGAAAAAACATACAATTGTTTAGGTAGATGGGGGACAAGACAAGTAATTTTTTCTAGGCCACTTTAGAATCTTTTCTACCTAAGAGATGCTAACTCCTAACCTCGAGTTGTAAGGTTAAATCTACTTCCCAGTCCCATCAACAGAACCTTTTCTGGTGAGAAAGGCCACACAGTGTAATGAGAAAAAAATATAGATTTTGCACTATCAGACAGATCTGAGCTGAACTGGTCATTTACCTGTATGTTGTGATGTAATACCTTTGCTAAGAAAGGATGATTTTTTTTTAATCCCACAGGATTGATATCAAGAAAGGTGACGAAAGAGAAAGATTGGGATGAAGATGTGATAAAGTGAAGAATTCAAGGCTTGAGAAGACAACCCACTGGTGGAGGAGTAATTTAGCCTACTGATGGTTTCCTCACTGGTGAATTGGTCCTGCAGAGTTCTGGTCCTTCATGATTCTCTCTTCCCCCTGTTGGCAACAAAAGAGGAAACTGCCCATAAACACACATCTTAACTTTCTCCATGTGCTCAGCTATATGGAGCAGACCTTGACCTTGGATTTGGCGCATGAGAGGGAGAGGCCTGCAGTTTCTTTTTATTTTACTCTTCTTTGCATGTGTGTGTTTGTGTGAATATGGATCAAAGCATATTTGGGACCAGAGATCACACAAGTTATTTGAAAAGAGAAGTCTTAATATAAAGAATTACAAAGGTGTTCCCTAGGTAACTAAAAGGATAAAAGAGAACACAAGCATATGAGAGAGGTAGTAACTGCCAGAAGCAATTATTACCCATAGGCTGGGTCAGTGACACTCAAAGTTTGGAGAAGACCCCCGGGGCTAGGACAAATGCCTCTGCATAGAGGACTGCTGCTGGCCTAGGCGCCTAGGGATGGTGGAGATAGGGGAGTGTGGAGAGGCATGTTCCACCAGTGTTAAAGAGAATTGCATTTTGGATCTCAACTAGTTCCAAAGTAAAAAACCAGATACTGCTCACAGGAACTGGAAGAAAATAAGAAGGCAAACAGGTGGATCTCTCCTTTCTCCTCTGCATTTTACTCTGTCCTGTATTGGCAGATTCTAACAGGGAGGCGGGAGAAGTAAAAATACATCCCTACTGGCAGCATAACAGAGCTGAATATAAGAGATAGATTTGGACCCAAGAAATAGTAGTATAATAATTGGCATGGTGCATGTGTATATGAATGTGTTTATGTGTGTGGGCAAGTGTGCATGCACTTCTCCATCCCTTTGGTATTGGTGGGGAGTGTGGTATGTTATAGGGGATGGAGCTAGGAAGATATCTTAACTTCTAATCCTATTTCAGCATTTTCTAAGGCATTAAGTTCCTATGTGACCACTGTGTTTGTTTCTTATTGGTTAAGAATGAGAAAGGACAGTGTGATTCACTACTTCATCACAAACCATAAGAAATTCTTTCCTTACTTGCAAGCTACTCAGAGAATCAAATTTAAAAGCATGAATAAAATGTCTACTACAGATTCTTAGATGTAGTCAAAATAAATTTAAAAAAAATCAAATTCTTCTTTTTCCTTCTCCCTCCTCCTCCCTGTACAACTGGTATACCAAATACAGAAATTTCTCCTGACAAAATATTTAAATTAAAACTGAGTAGCTGACAGAATTATGCCTGAAAAACTTTTCATATTTTCCAGTTGTGTTTGCAATAATCTTACAGACACATTGTTTGTTCCCATTTTACTGATAAGATACCTGCAGCCCAGATAATCTGGCCAAGTAGCTAAAGGTCAGTCAAACTAAAATCAAACAGCCAAACTACACATCTGACCACTGCTTCTGAAGTATAGTCCTCTTACTTCTTGACTCAGAAATATTCTTAGAATTTGTTAATGTGTGCATTTCTATAACTTGTCCCAAATCTATGGATTTAGGATCTCAGAGATTCTCCAGGACTTGTATTTTGCACGAAATCCCAGATCATTGATGTAGGATGAAGTATGAGACTCATTATCCTTGCCATATGTCTTTCATTGTTAATAAAAATGTGGTCTGGAAAAGCCTTATAATTGATTCCCTGATGGCTAAGATACTATTCCTTCAATGATTCTTAGTGATTTCAATGGCTCTGTTGGCATTAATTGAACTAATTCTCAAAGTATAGTCCTGGAACAGAAACATCAGGGTTCCATGAAAACATGTAGGACATGTGAATTGTAGGCTGTGAAAGAGCTGTAATGGCAAGTGGGAGCAAGGCCCTGGTGGTACCTCTGCACACTTAAGGTTGAGCAGGGTCATTGTGGATGAATCTTCTAGTAACCACCATCTCACTTCCTTAACCTGCTCTTCTTGGATAATCAACTCCCCCCTTAACTCAGCTGAATATGCCATTAATTATACCTTGTAAACTCTGTTCTTATCAATAAGCATACCCTCTTACTACTGTTATTTCTCAATCCTATCATCTAGCTACCTTCCTTACCTTTCCAGGTCCTTCTTCCCCTTACTTCAAGTCCAGTAACATCAGATTTATAGGAACATGTAAGCCATCAGACCTATCTTATTTCCTCCTCCTCCATCTCACATATCAGCCCTACATCCAGACACCATGTGCCGCAATTATGTATGTATTCTCACAAATGCTCTCATTTTTTATACTTCAGTCCTTTTATTGCATTGCACTAGTAAAATCCCCAATGTCAATTATATCCATTACTATGTTACCCTGATTTTGCACCCACATATTAGACAGACCAGAAGAAAAATCTTACCATGCTGAGAGGCCTCAGAGTGAATTCAATGCTTGTAGCACATCTCTTTTGTATCTTCCCAGGCTTTCATTAGATTCTCTGTACCAAGTATGCCCACATTTATATCTCCAACCTAGACTCCCTATCTCAACTCTAGAGTTATCCAAAATTCAAAATTCAAAACGTGTCCTCTAGGAATCTCAACCTTCTCTCCCAAATCCCTATTTCTTGATCCCTCTTTTTTTTCCCCAGAACTGCTCACATTCTAGTTTCCTCCTTCATAGAAATGTGCAACTCTAAATTTCTACTCTTAAGCTAACTTTGACATTATCCTTAATCTCTCTCTCTTTTCTCAGACTCTGCATTCTAGGACCCTATCATCAGAACACCTTTAAAATGTGCTCTGGCCAGGCATGGTGGCACATGCCTTTAATTCCAATACTTGGGAGGCAGAGGTAGGAGGATCACTGTGAGTTCGAGACCACCCTGAGACTATACAGTGAATCCCAGGTCAGCCTGAGGTAGAGTGAGACCCTACCTTGGAAAAACAAAACAAACAAAAATAAATAAAATAAAATGTGCTCTGAATCTGAAAACTTAGGCCTACTTCCATCTATAAGTTTGTTGTACACTGCCCACATCTCTCTGGATTGCTTTACAAGAACTGTTTAAACACTTTTTATTACTGTCTCTTACTTCATCACACCTCCAACATTGTGATTATTTCAGAAGGGAATTTTTTTATCATGTAGATTCTCTCAAAGCTTTCCACTTGCTTCTCATCTCATTCAGCACAAAAGCCACAGTTCCTTCACCCACCTTCAAGGCTCTGTGTGAGCTGCCTTCTCCTCTCTTGGGCTTTGCTTCTTTTTCTTCTTTGTCCTCCATTCCAGCCACTCTGGGCTTTGCCTCTCCTAGAACACACCAGGCATGCGTTCATCTTGATGTTTTTGACCTCACCCTATGCCTTTCATGTCTTTGTTTTCTGACTACTTATATGTACCCCAATCCCTTGCCTGGAGAACATCATATTGACGCATTAAAATGTAAGCTCAGAGCTGGGAAGTTAGCTCAATGAGAAAAAGGCTTGATATACAAGCAAAGAACCTGAATTTGGATGGCCAGATCCTGTGTAAATTGCTGACGTGTCCTGGTTTCCACCTGCAATCCCAGCACTGGGGAGGCAGAAACAGGAAGATCCTGAGGCTTGATAACTAGCAAGTCTAGCCAAAAATAAGGCTGAAGTAAGTGACCAAGAACCCTGGTATCAGCCTCCAGCCTCCACACACATGCACAAACCTGTACACGTACTTGCACGTACAAATGTGAGAATGCATACACATACCCATGCATAACACACACACACACACACACACACACACAATATGCTTTCCCCTGGGCCCAGACATGGTTCAAAAAAATCAGAGGAGAAATCCTCATTTATAACTTGAAACCAGACCTTTTATTTATAACTTATTCACCATCCATACGAATCACACCTGTGTACATTGAGGACACAAGAATATGCACTCTATTAAAATTTCATATAACAGATGAGAAAACTGCTTTTTGCCTCTGTTGTATGCAGCTCACATAAGACAATGTACAACAGATGCTACACATCACACATGCCTAGTATTATTTCTTGATTGATAAATTAGTTTTGAAATTGGGAAATTTTTGAACAAAAGCCTGTAATGTTTTAAAATTGTAAAAAGCACCAGATGCAGACCAATAGCTCCTCTTTTTCTTTTTTTATTTATTTGTTGGTTTATTTATTTATTTATTTTTGGTTTTCCAAGGTAAGGCCTCACTCTACCCCAGGCTGACCTGGAATTCACTATGTAGTCTCAGGGGTTGAGGGGGCCTTAAACACAATGAGATCCTCCTACCTCTGCCTCAAGAATGCTGGATTTAAAGGTATGCATGACCACAATGGGCCCACAATTCCTCTTTCTAATTGGTACCTGTTGCCAAAGAGGGACTTCCACCTGGGAGGGTGAAAGATTTCCTGTTTACAGGTGACTGACCTGTACTGTGAGCCATCTTGGCCTCTACCACTTGACTCCTTTGTTATTTTAATTTTTCCTGTGCTTGTTTTTTCATTTTGGTTTTCCATTCAATCAACAGACTGTCTTACAGGCATTTGAGCCTTTGAGAAGCAGCCCTAAACTTTAAGCCTTTGGATCCATTAAGAAAAATAGACCATATATTAGGACACAAAGCAAGTCTCAACAAATACAGGAAAAATTGAAATAATCGCTTCTACCCTATCTGACCACAGTGGGATTAAACTGCAAATCAGCAACAAGAAAAGTTACAGAGCATACAGAAATTCATGGAGACTAAACAGTATACTATTAAATGATCAATGCATCATCAAAGAAATTAAAAAAGGAAATCAATAAATTCATAGAATCAAATGCTGATGATAATACAACATATCAAAACATTTGGGACATAATGAAGACAGTCTTAAGAGGGAAATTTATAGCTCTAAGTGCCTATATTAAGAAATTAGAGAGTTCACAAATAAACAATTTAATGCTTCACCTTAAGGCCTTGGAAAAAGAAGAACAAGGCAAACCAAAAATCAGTAGACAAGAAGAAATAATAAAGATTAGGGCAGAAATTAATGAAATAGAAACCCAAAATAAAAACAAACTAAAGAACAAATGAAATGAAGAGTTGAATTTTTTTGTTTATTTTTATTTATTTATTTGAGAGTGACAGACAGAGAGAAAGAGGCAGAGAGAGAAAGAGAGAGAGAGAGAGAGAGAGGGAGAATGGGCACGCCAGGACCACCAGCCACTGCAAACGAACTCCAGATGCGTGCGCCCCCTTGTGCATCTGGCTAACGTGGGTCCTGGAGAATCAAGCCTCGAACCAGGGTCCTTAGGCTTCACAGGCAAGCGCTTAACCACTAAGCCACCTCTCCCGCCCAAGAGTTGATTTTTTGAAAGACTAAACAAGATTGATAAACCTTTAGCAAATCTCACCAGAAGAAAGAGAGAAGAGACAAAAATTAACAATATTAGAGATGAAAAAGGCACCATTACAACAGATAATGAAGAAATTCAGCCAATTATAAGGACATACCTTAAGAATACATATGCCTCTAAGTTTGAAAATCTGAAAGAAATGGATGATTTCCTTGATTCATATGACCTACCAAAATTAAATCAAGATAAGATAAGCCATTTAAATAGACCTATAACAAGTACAGAGATCCAAGCAGTTATAAAAACTCTCCCCAACTAAAAAAAGTCCAGGCCCAGATGGATTCACTGGTGAATTTTATCAGACCTTCATGGAAAAACTTGCACCACTGCTTCTCTAACTTTTCTATAAAACAGAAAAGGAAGGAATTCTACTGAACTCCTTCTATGAGCCAGCATCACCCTCATACCAAAACCAAGCAAAGACAGAACAACAACAACAAAAAGAAACTTAAAGACCAATCCCACTTCATGAACATAAATGCAAACAAATTCTGAACAAAATATTGGCAAACAGAATACAAAATATGTCAAAAAGATTATTCACCCTGACCAAGTTGGCTTTTTGCCAGGGATTCAGGGATGGTTCAACATAAGCAAACTGATAAATGTAATACATCATATAAATGGTCTGAAGGACAAAAATCACATGATCATCTAACTAGATGCAGAAAAGTCATTTGACAAAATCCAACATCCTTTCATGGTAAAAGTATTACACAACTGGGAATACAAGGAACATATCTCAACATACCAAAAGGTATTTATGACAAACCTACAGCCAACATAATACTAAATAGAGAAAAACTTGAAGATTTTCCACTAAATTCAGGAACAAAACAAGGGTGTCCACTGTCCCCACTTTTATTTAATATAGTACTAGAAGTCATAGCTATAGCAATAAGGCAAGACACACTCATAAAAAGGATAAAAATTGGAAAGGAAGTGATCAAATTATCACTATTTGCAGATGATATGATTCTATACGTAAAAGACCCTAAAAACTCTACCAGGAAACTGTTAGAGCTGATTATCACTTTTAGCAATGTAGCAGGATACAAAATAAACACAAAGAAATCAGTATCGTTTCTTATTTAGTAGCCACAAACATGCAGAGGATGAAACCAGAGAATCTCTCCCATTTACAATCAATTGCCTCAAAAAAAAAAAAAAAAATAAAAAAAAAAAAAAAAAAACAGGACCTTGGAATAAACTTAACCAAGGAAGTGAAAGATCTCTATCATGAGAACTTTAAAACACTCAAGTGAGAAATTGCAGAAGACACAAGGAAATGGAAAGACATTCCATGTTCTTGGATTGGAAGAATCAATATTGTGAAAATGTCAATCTTACCAAAAGCAATCTACACATTTAATGCAATCCCCATTAAAATTCCAATGGCATTCTTCACAGAAATAGAAGAAACAATCCTAAAATTCATTAGGAACCAAAGGAAAAAAAAACCCAACTCGAATAGCCAAAAGAATTTTGACCAACAAAAATAAGGCTGATGGTATCACCATATCTGATTTTAAGATATATTACAAAGCCATAATAACAAAAACAGCATGGTATTGGCACAAAGACAGGCATGTAGATCAATGGCATGTAATAGATGTCTCAGACGTTAACCAAGGAAGCTACAGATCTGATTTTTGACAAAAATGCCAAAAATATTCATTGGAGAAAAGACAGCTTCTTCAACAAGTGTTGCTGGGAAAACTGGATATCTATATGTAGAAAGAAGAAAATAGATCCTTGTCTTTCTCCCTGTGCAAGAATCAAATTGAAGTGTATCAGGGACTTTAATATCAGACCTGGAACACTGAAATTGCTTGAGGCAAAGGTAGGGGAAACCCTTTAACATATTGGCATAGGTAATGACTTTCTGAATATAACCCCAATTGCTCAGCAAATTAAACCACTAATCAACCACTGGTATCTATGGTATATATGATAAATGCATATATTACCAAATTGCCCTGAAATTACTACACTTAATGTTCATATTCATATATTAAAGCTACTCTCACTTCTGGTTAGAGAAACTTCTCTTTTCAGATGGCGATAACCACTGGGATGACCCAAAGGGCAACATAATGCTGAGAAGAAGGGATGTAGGAGTGTCCACCACTGAAACATCTCATACCATCTAAGGCTCAGGGTCCATTGTGGAAGAGGTGGTGGAAAGAATGTAAGAGCCAAAGAAAGGGTACCACTTCCTACATACAACTGTCTGGACAGAAACTGCTTCGATATACAAGACCTCACAGTGCCTAGAAACAGCTACACAAGACCCTCCTAATAGGGGAAAAAGATGATGACAACAAATTAAAAGAGATATTAATGGAGAGAGGAAGGGGTTATGTCAGAGAACAGAGTTATGAAGGGGAAAGCAGGGGAGGGGAGGGAAATACCATGATTTGTTGCCTGTAAGTATAGAAGTTTTCCATATATATATATATATATATATATATATGTGTGTGTGTGTGTGTGTGTGTGTGTGTGTGTGTGTGTGTATTTATATAAACAAAACAAAAAGAAAACACATACCCCCCCCCAAAAAAAATAAAAGAAATGCTCTCAATTGCTCTACATCTTGCCTGCCTGGAAGTGCTCGTGCACTGATCTGTGGTGGGGTCAATGGAGATGGCCAAGCTCATTTCAACCAGATGGCAGGGACACACATAATAGTCCACCAGTGGCCATGAAAGCATTTTGCTTCTGACATCCATGTGTGTTTGTAGTAATGTAGTAGGTGGACAACTAAGTAATCAATCCCTTCATGTTGATCCCTGGGCCAATCCCAATGCACATTGGTATGAGAAACACAGGCAGAATAGCTCTGGCTTGAATTCTGACTCT
Organism: Dipus sagitta; assembly: GCA_036346955.1. NCBI lineage: Eukaryota > Metazoa > Chordata > Mammalia > Rodentia > Dipodidae > Dipus > Dipus sagitta. The sequence continues at coordinate 12,919,311 of CM070781.1, forward strand.
GTCATTTATACCTGGTTGGCTTCAGACAAATGTTCTCATCTCTGAACTCCTTGGTTTCCTCATCTGTTAGATGATGCTTTAATAAATGAAGTGTTTATTTCTTGAATCCTCAAGCCTACAGCATTGGTGGGAGCACGGGTGCCAGCTGCTACAGTGAAGATTTAAAGTTCAACAAAGTGTCCAAAAATTTCAGAGCTGGCAGAGACTAATATTTCTATGTTTTACAGGTTAGAAGACAGAAAAATGGAAAAACAGATGGGGTCAGATACCCTGTGCCTAATTTCACATCATAGTCCATAAAGCCAATTGTGACTTTGGTAAGGAAGGATTTATGTTTCTTTATCTAGGTTCTAGGACTTTGATACCTGATTAAAAACAAGAGCCAATTCCTACCAGATTTATCCAAATTTATTTAATATTTTCATCATGTGAGATATGAAAGACTCATGAAAAGAATGAGACTTGTGGTAGGAGAGATGGTTCAGTGGGTACAGCATATGTTGTCCATGTATGAGAACCTGTTTGATCCTCAGTAAACCTGTTAAAAATCTTGGCACACGATATAGGCTGTGTTTTCCTCTCACTCCAGTGCTGAGAGGAGCAGAAACAGAAGAACTGCTGAAGCTTGCTGATCAGACAGTATAACTGAAAACTGATCTCTAGGTTTACCAAGAGACTCTGTCTCAGGGAAATAAGGCATAAGACTAATAGAGAAGGGCACCCAACATCTTCATCTGGCCTCTACATTTATGCACGCAGGGTATATGCATCTGCACACAGGGTATATGCATCTGCACATGGGTGTATATACTACACATGTATACCAAAAGTTAGACTTAATTGTATAATTACAAAGCAATTCTGTCCTTTAAACATTCTGCCACATTATTAAAGACATTTTTATAGCAGTTACTTTTATATGAAATCACATATTAGGAAAAAATACCAAGCATATGGGTAATTGATAAAAATAAATAAATAAATAGTAACTGACAAAAAACAGTTTGGAGATAAAAAAGCAAAATCGCAATGATTAAAATGCTAAATAGTCATTGGATAAAGTAGAGCAACATGTGAGTGATGTAAGCACAGAGACTGAAACTACACAACACAACAACAACAACCAAAAAAAGAAAAGGCCAGGCATCAAAGACATTGCCAGAGAAATGAAGAAAGCCTTTGATAATTATAAGTAGATAAGATACAGCTGAGCAGAGAATCTCAGCTGGAAGATACCTCAACAGAAATCTCCAAAACTTTATAGCAAAGAGAAAATAGACTAAATAAAGAAAAAAACAGAATATCAAAAAAATACACACTACAACTAAGAAGGATATGACAAATGCTTGATGGGAATACCAAAATGGAAATGACAGGGATAAACATAAATATATGCTAAAAATATTAAATAATGACTGAGGCTTGATTTCAGAGGCAACAGTAGATTCAGGAAACTCAGAGAATTTCAAGCACGATAAATGCCAACGGGAGAAAAAAGACACAGTGAGGAATATTATATTCAAATTAAAGAAAATCAAAGGTGAAAGAAAACACTGAAAGAAATCAGAGGATGTGATGGTTAATATTGTCATCTTAACAAGATTAGAATCACCTAGGAGATAAATGTCTGGAAATATCTGTGAGGGAGTTTCTAGACTGGATTAATTGATATAGGAAGAATTGATATGGGCAGCACCATCCCATGACCTAGGGCTTTAGACTAAAGAAAAAGGAGGAAGTGAGCTGAGTACCAGTGTTCATCTCCCTTCCTCCTGAATGCAGATGTAATGAATCCAACTGCCTCAAGGTCCTGTTGCCATGGCTTCCCTATCATGATGGACTATACCTACATATAGTGAGCCAAAATAAACCCTTTCCTTCTTGGAGTTATACTTGACACTATTGAACCTCAAGGTTACAAACTTCTTTCCTTTAGTTGCTTTTGTCAAATATTTGTCAGATTGTATCAATGAGAAAAGTAACTAATCCACAGAGAGAAAACCTATAGAGGCTTTACTTTTTCAAGTAAGAATTATTGCCTGAGAACTCACAGACACAAAAAAATAATGGAGAGAAGTAAAATATTGAAAGGGACAAAAACTCACCAGCCTAGAATTCTGGAACTAGAGAAAGTCTCCTCAACCATCTTAAAGAGAGTTGCAGAGACTAACATAATAATAAAACTACATGTTGAAAAAGATTCTTCAGAAAGTTATTTCTACATAGAGAGACCATTAAAGAAATACCTGAAATTAATAAATAATTATAGTAGATTAATACACAAAACTTCATTTTCTATGCACCAGCAAAAGACAATGAAATTTAAAGCACAATTACAATGTAAAATAATGAATTTAGACATGGAACTTCTGCATTTATGAAGATTAACTCAAAACAGACCACAGACCAGAACATAAAGCATAAGCTATAAGACCTTTAGAAAATATCATGAGGTAATTTAAATGGATTTGAGTTTGAAGTGACTTTTTAGATTAATGAAATAAAGGCACAACACATGGAAAAAGAATTAGTGAGGCAAATTTTCTTAACATTAGTAACTTCTACTCCATAAGACATTGTCAAAAAAAAGTAAAAAACCACTGACAGACTGGGAGAAAATCTTAAAAATGTAGCTAAAAAAAAAGATGTAGCTGATAAATCTTTGTTGTCCAAAATATACAAAGAACTCTTAAAGCTCATTAGCACAGCAGAAACAACCCAATTAAAAAAGCCAAAAGTCTTAACAGCAAAAAGTTATATGACGAAAAATATGCATATGAGAAGATGTTATCAAGGAAACATGAATAAACACAACTATAATAGCTACAAGAATGCCATGATTTACTGGTTTTGGACAATGGAACACCCAGGAACCATAGATCATTGCTAGAAAATTTTCAGTGCCAGGGATGAGATACCTCCCAGTGAGTTGTTGGCCAGAGAGGTCCCTGATGCCCCCAAAACATTATAGGCCATTGCCGAGGCCCTTGGTTTCCCACCAGGAATCAATGGTAAGACCCTATTGCTGAAGACTCCACATACTTGGGCTGTAAGGCCACTGAGAAATCCTGCTGGAACAGAGCTGATAACCTCCTCCATGTAGACTAGCTGACAGAAAGCTGGAAGAAGCCAATCTACATGCAGTCCATTGAGAGAAAGCGATACCACCAGTGAAAATACTCAACACTGGACACTGCAAGCCTTATAATTGGCCAGCCAGGCCAAATGAGCCAACAGGTGCAATAGTGGCATGCCTTTCATGGTGGAAACCTAACTGCCCTCTAATTGGACTGGAGGCCTGCTCCAAGGGAGGGAATACAGAACTGATACTGAAAACTTAAAACAGGGCTAGTCATGAGCCCTAGGGGTGTAACATCTGCTGATGTCTGGATAAATATATATACTATGCTTATCAAACTGCCCAGTAAGCACTTCTCTTAATATTCATACTCTTATATTAATGCTACTCTCACTTTGGGTAGAGAATCTTCTCTTTTCAGATGGCAGTGACCTTGGGACGACTCAGAAGGTATCATGGTGCTGGAAAGAAGTGACTAGAGTACCAACTAACATCTCAATCAGACCTTCCAAGGCTCAGGAAGAGGTGGCAGAAAGAATGTAAGAGCCAAAGGCAGGGTAGGACTCCTTACAACGTGCTCTCTCCAGACATAAAATGGCCTGGATATCCATGACCTCATAGTGCCTGACACTACCTACACAAGACCATCATAAGAGGAGGAAAAGATGACATCAAAATAAAAGAGAGACTGATTGAGATGGGGAGGGGATATGATGGAGAATGGAATATCAAAGGGGAAAATGGGGGAAGGGTGGGTATTACCATGTTATATTTTTTATAATCAAGGTAAATGTTAATAAAAATTGAGAGAAAAAAAGAATGACATGATTTAGAGCACTGACAGTACCAAGCACTGATGATAAGGTGGAGTGACAGGAACTCTCCTTCATTGCTGCTGGCATTACCAAATGCTCAAACTAAATGTGCAATCCATACAATCAAACAAGCATGACCCTGACATCATTTATCCAAAAGAGTTAAAAATATATGTATGATATCAAATTTTAAATTGACACATAAAAGATAGATATAAGCACGCTCACACACACACACACACATATACTAAACCCACCCATGAACAATTATTAATATTTTATTAATAATTTCTCAAACTTGGAAGCAATCAATGTGTCTCACAGCAGGAATATAGATAAATAAACTAGCGCATATGCAGGCAACAAAATATTATTCAGTGTTCAAAGTAATGAGCTCCAGGGCTGGGAGGATGGCTCAGTCAGTAAAGTACTGGCCATACAAACATGAAGGTGAGTTTGGATCCCCAGCACACATGTCTTTGCCCATGCCAGGTGTCATGGTGTGCACCTGTAAGCCTGACACTAGCAAAGCAGAGGCAAGTTTCCAAGGGTTTGATGGCTAGCCAGTCTAATCAAATTGGTGATCTGTAAGTTCACTGAGAGACTTGTCTCAAAAAATAGCATTAAGAGCCAGTCATAGTGGTGCATGCCTTTAATCACAGCACTAGGGAGGCAGAGGTAGGAGGATTGGTGTGTGTTCGAAGCCACCTTAGACTACATAGTGAATTCCAGGTTAGCCTGGGCTAGAATGAATCCCTGCCTCGAAAAAAAAAACACAACAAAAAATAGCATCAAGAATGACTGAGGAAGACATCTGGGGTTAACCCATAGTCTCCATGTGCACATTTACACAAATGTATGTGCACCCCATCACACACATGTTCACCCACATGCATATTCACAGATGACATGATTCTCTTTATAAGTGACCTGAGAACTTCCATCTCAAATCTCTTAAAGGTGATTAATTCCTTCAACAAAGTAGGAAGACATAAAATCAATGCATAAAATTCAGTACCCTTTCTATATGCAAAAGACAAACATACAGAGGAAGAAATTAGTGACGTCTTATTTTCAACAGCAATGACAACAACAAAAAATACCTTGGAATAACATTAACCAAGGATGTGAAAGACCTATGTCATGAAAACATAAATTGAGGAGGACTTAATAAAATGGAAAGACCCCCCCCCATGCTCCTGGATAGACAGAATTAACATTGTAAAAATAGCAATATTACCAAAAGCAATATATAGACTGTACACAACATGAATAAAAAGTGCCAACATTTTCCTTCACAGAGACAGAAAAAAAATTAAAAATTCATATGGAAAAGTAGAAGGCCACAGATATCCAAGTATATCCTCAACAAAAGAAACACCTCTGGAGGCATCACCATACATAATCTAAAGCTATATTACAAAGTCATAGTAACAAAAAGAACATGGTACTGGCATAAAAACAGGATTACAGACCAATGGAACAGACCAAATGGATCAAAGACCTCAATATAAGACTGGAAAATCTGCTACTACTGGAAGAAAAAATAGGAGGAACTTTCCATGATATAGGAGTGGGAAAGACTTCCTGAACAAAATGCCAGTAGCTCAGGAAATTAAACAATCACTCAACCATAGGGATCTCATGAAGCTGAAAAGTTTTTTCACAGACAAACATACAATAAGCAGAGCCAATAGATTACCCACAGAATGGGAGAAAAATTTTTCTGGCTAGACAACTGACAGAGGCCTAATTTCCAGAATCTACAAAGAACTCAAAAACATAAACAGTAAAAATTCAAACAACCCACTCACAAAATGGGGCAGAGAACTGAACAGGGAGTTCTCAGAAAAAGGAACACAAATGACAAACACACACTTAAGAAATTTTTCAACACCCCTAACTATCAGGGAAATGCAAATTAAAACAACTATAAGATTCCACCTTACCCAAGTAAGGCTAGCAAGCATTAAAAAACCAAATGAAAAGAAATGCTTGTGAGGATGTGGAGAAATAGGAACCCTCATTCACTGTTGGTGGGAATGTAAGATCGTACAACCACTATGGAAAGCAATATGAAGACTCCTAAGAATGTTTGACTACAGAGTTACCAACTGACTCAGTTATTCCCTTACTGGACATTTATCCTAAAAGTTCCATGCCTCAGTTCAGAAAGATCTGCTCAACCATGTTTATAGCTACTCATTTCATAATAGCCAAGAACTGGAATCAACCCAGATGTCCATCATTAGACAAATGCATAGCCAAGATGTGGAATTCTACATAGCAGTAAGGAAAAATGACACAATGAAATTTTAAGAAAAATGCTCGAAGTTGGAATAGATCATTCTCAGTGAACTCACCCAATCACAGAAAGACAATTGTCACATAGTTTCATTCATCTGTGGCTCCTAATCTGAATCTGCCCAAGATGCTGACATACCTAATAGGCATCTTGAGGACTGGACAATAGGGAGGATGGGGCAGGAGGAGAGGGTAAGGGTGGGGGCTCACAAAACTGGACCCAAGTGGAACTGTTACCATAAGATCCTATATCCTGAAAGACAGACTAAAAGGTTAAACCTTCATCAGGTCCTTAGAGGGAATATCTGAATCAAAGGGTATGATGAAGACTAACCTTAATTTTCTCCTGTTTCTCTCTCCCCACCTTCTCTCTTTCTCTCAAATATTAGCTATCTTTTTCTTCCTTCTTTCCCCTCAGCACTGGCCTGTAAATCCCAGTATGAGGAAGTGGTTAATATCAACAATGAGTTTTTGATCAGAGACCTACAAAGTTTCCCAAAAGAAGACAGATTTCTGTTAGAGCACTTCATGATCTATTAAAGGTTAGTTTTAAGACCCTACTGCCAAAGACACCATATGCTGTTGATATGGAACATGGAGTGACCTGGCTGGAATCTGGAAGTTAGTCCCCAAACAGTTAGCTTGTCTAGTTCCAGAAGGTGCGACATGAGTGAGTGGGGGAATATGACCAACATCTGTCCAAGCAACTCATGGTCTAAGCTATTCATCAGCAAACAACCTGACGTGATGCTCACCCAAGTGCAATAGTGGCACACAGCCATGGTGGGTAACCTACTGCTCTTGAATTGGCTAATGGTTCCACTCAGAGAATGGAACCCATAGCTGGGACTGGGAAACATGTCAGAACCATATCCAAAATACGAGCTGGCTCTTCATGACGAAAGCTCCCACAAATTGTGGGCTACAAGAGGGCCTACACTTATTAAATTGTCTCTAAAATAATAATGGTTATCCCATTTATCCAGTGCTGACTTCACTGTCCAGTGGAGAATCTGCTTCTCTTTTTTCAGATGGATGCAGACCCTGATGAGTGAATCAGCCTATCACAGCTCAGAAGAGCCCCAGTTGAAACAATAAAGTAATTGGGAAAATGAGCAAGAATGCTGCTTTCTTGGTGAACCTGGTACTAGCACAAGGGTGAAGGAGATAGACATAGAGAACACTCAACTCCTACCAAGCCAGAGATCCAGAGACACAGAGGCTTCCTAGACCTCATCACTGAAGTAGACTTAAAATGAACCCAACGTGGCTCAGGGAAATTCACAGAAGTGGGGATGGAAATATTGTTAGAGCCACAACTTGGGATGTTATGCACAGAGATATTTTCTCTTCCCCATAACTGATGGGTGCCTCCACAATGCATGACCCACAATCCCCAATGAGGACAGTCCCTTCAGAGTGGGGAGGACAGGGAGGAAGGTAATATTGGTACCAATATTGCTGTTTACACACTGAGTATGAACATCACTAATAAAGAAAAGTAAATAAATAAATAAAAATAAAATATCAGGACCTTTTCTATATGCAAAGGACAAACATACAGAGAAAAAAATTAGTGAGGCTATCCCAATTTCAATAGCAACAAAAATTAAATACCTTGGAATAACACTAACAAAGGATGTAAAAGACCTACATATTGAAAACATTAAAAAAAAAACTCAAGAAAGAAATTAAGGAAGACTTGAGAAGATGGAAAGACCTCCCATGCTCCTGAATAGGTGGAATTAATATTGTGAAAATGGCAATTCTACCAAAACAATATACAGATTTAACACAAAATCAATAAAAATACCAGCATCATTCTTCAGAGGTTGAAAAACTGTTCTCAAAATTCATATGGAATGGCAGAAGGCCTCACATATCCAAACATATACTCAGCAATTAAAAGCACTTCTGGAGGGATCACCGTACCCAATCTAAAGCTATATTACAAAGCCATAGTAACAAAAGCAGCATGGTCCTGACATAAAAACAGAAACATACAGAATAGAATTGAAAAAGAGAAACCAATGGAGTAAAATTGAATACCCAGACCTTAGGTCAAGTAAATATAGTCACTTGATTTTTTACAAAGGTGCCAATAATGTAGACTGGAGAAAAGAGAGCATCTTCAACAAATTGTGTTGCACAAATTGGATGACCACATGTGGAAAAATGAAAATAGATCCACTCATTTCTCCATGCACAAAAATCAAGTCCAAATGGATTAAAGACCTCAATATAAGACCTGACACACTTCAAGTCCTGGAAGAAAAAACATAGGAGGCATTGTGCATGATATAGGACTGAGAAACCACTTCCTGAACAAAGCCCCAATAGCCCAGGAAATTAAACAAGCTTTTCAACCAATGGGATTTCATGAAGGTAAAAAGCTTTTATACAAACATATCATAAGTAGAGCCAATAGATTACCCATTGAATGGGAGAAAATCTTCACCAGCTATACCACTAATAGAAGCCTAATACCTAGAATCTACAAAGAACTCAAAAAACTAAATAATAAAAAATCAAACAACCCACTCTAAAAGTGGGACAGAAAACTGAATAGGGGGTTCTCAGAGGAAGAATTATACATGACTAACACACACTTAAGAAAATATTCAATTATTCTTAGTTCCAACTGGGGTCCTTTTGAGGTATGATGGGGTGGTTCTCTCCTTAGGGTATGCATCTATCTGAAAAAGACAAGTAAATTCTCCATGGAGAGTAAGTTAACACCAAATAAATGGGATAACCCTTGTTTTTTTTTTTTTTAAAGAAAGAAATAGAGGCTCTCAAGATCTCATCACTGAAGCAGACCTAAAATGAACCCAACATGGCTCAGGGAAATTTGTGGAAGAAGGGGCAGTAAGAATGTCAGAGCCAAACATTGGGCCATCATATCCCGTCTCCCTCATCAGTCTCTCTTTTATTTTGATATCATGATATTTTCCTCCTATTATGATGGTCTTGTGCAGGTAGTGTCAGGCACTGTGAGATCATGGATATCCAGGCCATTTTGTGCCAGGAGGAGCACATTGAAAGAAGTCCTACCCTTCCTTTGGCTCTTACATTCTTTCAGCCACCTCTTCTGCAATGGACCCTGAGCCTTGGAAGGTGTGATTGAGATATTTCAGTGCTGAGCACTCCTTTGTCACTTCTTCTCAGCACCATGGTGCCTTCTGAGTCATCCTAACAGTCACTGCCATCTGAAAAGAGAAGGTTCTCTAACCAAAACTGAGAGTAGCATTAATATATGGGTATGAACATTAACAGAAGTGCTTACTGGGCAGTTTGGTGAGCACAGTATATACATTTAGCCAGATGTTACACCCCTAGGGCTAATGACTACCCCTGTTGTAGTTTTTTAGTATCAGAGATGTATTCCCTCCCACGGAGTGGGCTTCCAGTCACATTAGAGGGTGGCTGGTTTCCCCCATAACAGATGTGCCACTATTGCACCTGTTGGCTCCTTTGGCCTGGCTGGCCAAATTTAAGGCTTGCAATGTCCACTGTTGAGTATCTTCACTGGTGATTTCTCTCTCTCCCATCGAACTACATGCAGCATAGCTTTTCCCAACTTTCTGTCAGCTGGTCTACATGGAAGTGGTTTTTAGCTCAACTCCAGCAGGGTTTCTCAGTGACCTTGTGCAGTCTTCAGCAATAGGGTCTTACCATTTATTCCTGGTGGGAAACCAAGGGACTTGGCAATGGCCTGAAATGTTTTGGGGGCATTGGGGACCTCCCTGGCCAGCAACTTACTGGAAGGTATCCCAGCACTGGCACTGAAATTTTCTAGTAACAATCTATGGCTCCTGTATGTTCCATTGTCCATACAAGTAGGTTTCCATATGACTTATTTTATCCTTTTAGGTTTTGATTATCCCTTCCTCCACCTTTACTTTACTCAGTCTCTTCCCCTGACCTCAATTAGAACTTTTCACCTCCACTAATATGTTCTTCTACTTACATATATACAATACCATCCTATTAAGTCCCATCCTCCTTCCCTTTTTATTTCCTTTATATCTCCTTTTAAGCTTACTGGCCTCTGAAAAATAATATTGTTCTTTTTGTTTTGGTTTTCGAAGGTAGCATCTCACTCTAGCTCAGACTGACCTGGAAGTCACTATGCAGTTTCATATTGGCCTCAAACTCACAGAAATCCTCCTACCTTGGCCTCCTGAGTGCTAGGATTAAAGGCATGAATCACCACGCCTGGCTGAGATTTATTTTTAAATATTTACTTATTTATTTGAGAGAGAGGGAGGTAATGAAAAAGGAGGGGAAGGGAGGAAGAGAGAAAGAATGGAATGTGAGGGCCTCCAACTGCTGTAAAAGAACTACAGATGTATGGGCCAATTTTGGCATCTGGCTTTATTTTTTTTTATTAATTAGTTTCGTATTCAGCAAATGCAGTCAGTTTGGTACCATTATTAGGCTCATGAGTGACCTACACCCTCCTCTTGGCCCCTCCTTGTTGAGGTATATGGGTCATGCATTCTGGAGTCATCCCACAGTTATGGGTAAGATAAATGTCTCTGCATATCATAATCCAACATGTGGCTCTGACATTCTTTCCACCCCCTCTTCCACAAAATTTCCCTGAGCCATGTTGGGTTCATTTTTGGTCTGCTTCAGTGATGAGGTGTTGGGGACCTCTGAGGCTCTGGCTCTCTGATTTGGTAGGAGTTGATTTTTCTCTATATTGATCTCCTTCCCCCTTCTGCTGGTATCTGGTTCATCAGGAAAACAGCACCCTTGCTTGTTTCGCCAATTTTTCTTAGTTTCAGCTGGGGCCCTTTTGAGGTATGATGGGGTGGCTCTCTCCTTAGGATCTACATCTATCTGAAAAAGAGAAGCAGATTCTCCAACAGAGAGTAAGTTAGCACCAGGACAAATGAGATAACCCTTACTATTTTTATAGAGAATTTAACAGGTGTAGGTCCTCTTGTAGCCCATGATTAATGGTAGCTTGATAATGGAGAGTGGGCGTATGTTTGGATATGGTTCTGACTTGTTTCCCAGCTCCAGATATGGGTCCTGTACCACTGAGGGGATCAGTTAGCAAAATCAAGAGCAGTTGATTCCCCACCATGGCTGTGTGCCACTATTGCACTTGTGTGGACATCACAACAGGTTATTTGCTGCTAAGTAGGTTAGACCATGAGTTGCTTGGACAGATATTCGTCATTTTTCCCCAGTCACCCATGTAGCACCTTCTGGCACTAGATGCACTGACTGTCTGGAGACTGACTCTCTTCCAGCTTCCAGCCATGCCATTCCATTTTATGTATCAACCACATAAGGTATCTTCAGCAGTATGGTCTTACCACTAACCTTTGGTGGGTCATCAAGCACTCTGACAGAAATCTCTCTGTCTCTTAGGAAACCTTGTAGGTCTCTCTGATCAAAATCTCATTGTGGATGATAGTCCCATGCTGGTACTGGGAGCTACAGGTCAGCGCCCAGTAAGAAAATGAGGAAAAAGATAACTAATATACAAGAGTTAGAGAGAGAAAGAGAGAGGGAGAGATAGAAGAAGAGAGAGAGAGGGGGAAGGAGGGAGGGAAGATGTAGAAGATTAAGGTTAGTGTTGATCCTACCCTCTCCAGTGTCCTGTGGTTCAGGTGTTCCCTATAAGGGCCTGGTGAAGGTTCAGCCATTTGGTCTGCCTTTTAGGAAGTACAATTTTATGGTACCATTGCCGTTTGGGTCTAGATTTGTGTTTCCCGTCCCTTCAATGCCGTCCCCTCCCTCCCAATCCATCCTAGTGTCTAGTCCACGAGATGCTTGCTGGGTGTGTAAGGTATCTTGGGTAGATTCAGGTTAGATGCTGTAGTTGAATGAGACTATATGGAGATGCCCAGAAAGGGAATAACTGGGTCTGTTGGTATCTCTATAGTCAGATTTTTCAGGAGTCTCCATATTGCTTTCCACAGTGGCTGTACCATCTTACATTCTCATCAGCAGTGCATAAGTGTTCCTACTTCTCCACATCCTTGCCAAAATCTGGCTTTATGTGTGTACTGGGGAATACAGCCCAGTCAATCATACTTTGCAAGTAAATGCCACTAACCACTGAACAATATCTCCAACCCCTTTTTCGAGATTTTGTGCTGAGGACTGAAACCAGGACCTTGAGCTTCTTAAGCAAGCACTCTTCCATAGAGCTAAATTCCCAACCTCTTCATTTAATTTTAAATGATATGTGAACATATCTATTTCTTTATGATGAAAGCATTCAAAATCCTTTACAGCACATGGTTACTCCTCTACTCTCCCCAACCTCTACTAACCATTATTCTACCCTCAACTTGTGAGATCATCTTTCACTTACACTAGAGGATAAATGAGATTATGTGGAACTGCTCTTTCCCAGCTTTCTTCTGTATGATTGTGGTGGTTTGAACAGAATAGATGGCCCCCAATATATTCAGTTGCTTATTTGTAGTTTGCATCTCTAGCCACCTGGCTGGAGGCAAGGTCACTGGGTGGATCTTAAGGTGTGGTGGTGGATTTCAGATTACAATCTAAAGATATGCAAAGTGTGCCTAGCTGGAGTTCCTGAAGTGTGCTGTAGCTTTTGACCTTTAGGCTTGTACTTCTCTCTCTCTCTGCTTGGTCCTGTGAAGGCAGGCCAGCTTCTTCTGCTATTGTGGAACTTCCCCTGGATCTGTAAGCTTCAATAAATATCCCTTCCTCCACAACTGTGCCTGGTCTGGAATTTCATCTCAGTGAACCTGAAGCTGATTAATACAATGATCCACTAATTTCATTCATGTTGTCACTAGTGACAGGAGTTCATTCCATTTAATGGTTTAATAGTATTCCATTGCATATATGTATCACATTTTCTTTATCCATTCTTTTGTTGATGGACAGTTATATCCATTTCTTGGCTATTCTGAGTACTGCTACAGTAGACCCAGGAGTTTGGGTCTTTGACATACTGATTTTATTAGTGGGTACCTGAGAAAGCTGGATTATACGTACTTCTATTTTTAAGTTTTCAAAGAAACTCTATATAGTGTCCCTTAATGGTTATAATAGTTTACACTCCTATCCACAACACTCTCCAAGGGTTTCCTTTTCTCCACAGCCTCACCAACACTTTTCATGTTCTGTCTTCTTTTGTCATAGGTGCTCTTGCTAATGAGAATGATGAGACATCTCAGAGTGGTGCTGATTTGCTCACTCCTAGTGATTAGTCATATTGGGACTATAAATATACCTGTATAGCTTATGTGAGAAATGTTTACTTTGGTCTACCTTCTGGTTTTTTAAAATCTTTTATTAATTGGTTTTCTATTCAGCAAATACACTCAGCTTGGTACCATTATTAGGCTTATCCATGACTTACCCCCTTCCCCTGGCCCCTCCTTGATGAGGTATATTGGTAATGCATTGTGGAGTTAGCCCACAGTTATGTGTAGGATAAATGTCTCTGCATATCATGACTCAACATGTGGCTCTGACAATCTTTCCACCCCCTCTTCCACAAAATTTCCCTGAGCCATGTTGGGTTCATTTTTGGTCTGCTTCAGTGATGAGATGTTGGGGACCTCTGGGTCTCTGACTCTCTGATTTGGTAGGAGTTGATTTTTCTCTGTGTTGATCTCCTTCTCCCTTTGCTGGTATCCGGTTCACCAAGAAAACAGCACCCTTGCTTGTTTCACCAATTTTTCTTAGTTTCAGCCAGGGCCCTTTGGAGGTATGATGGGGTGGCTCTCTCCTTAGGATCTACATCTATCTGAAAAAGAGAAGCAGATTCTCCAATGGAGAGTAAGTTAGAACCAGGACAAATGAGATAACCCTTACTTTTAATAGAGAATTTAATCGGTGTAGGCTCTCTTGTAGTCCACAATTGATGGTAGCTTGATAATGGAGAGTGGGCTTATGTTTGGATATGGTTCTGACTTATTTCCCAGCTCCAGATATGGGTCCTTACCACTGAGGGGATCAGTAAGCCTAATCAAGAGCAATTGGTTCCCCACCTATGGCTGTGTGCCACTATTGCCCTTGTGTGGGCATCACAACAGGTTAAGACCAGAACCTTGACTACTACTGGAAGAAAATCTGGGAAGTACTTTCCATTATATAGGAATGGAAAAAGACTTCCTGAACAAAACCCCAGTAACTCATGATCTTAAACAGTCACTCAACCAATGGGATCACATGAAGCTGAAGTTTCTTTACAGATAAGCATACAATAAGCAAAGGCAATAGATTACCCACAGAATGGGAGAAAACATTTGCGGGTTATCCAACTGACAGAGGCCTACTCTCTAGAATATACAAAGAACTCAAAAATCTAAACAGTAAAAAGTCAAACACTGTATTCACAAAAGGGGGCAAAGAGCTGAACAGGCAGTTCACAGAGGAAGAAATACAAATGGCAAACAGACACTTAGGAAAATGTTCATCATCCCTAATCATCAGGGAAATGCAAATTAAAACAACTATGAGATCCCACCTTACCCTAGTAAGGATAGCAAACATGAAAAAATCAAATGAAAATAAATGCTGGCGAGGATGTGGAGAAGTAGGAAAACTCATCCACTGTTAGTGGGAATGTAGGATGTTACAACCACATTGGAAAGCAATATGGAGACTCCTGAAAAAGCTAACTATAGAGATACCAACAGACCCAGTTATTCCCTTACTGGGAATCTACCCTAAAACCTCAAACCACAGGCCAGAGAGATTTGCTCAACCATGTTTGTAGCAGCTCAATTTGTAATAGCTAAGGGCAAGGGACGTGTGTAAAGCACAAATCTACACCCAAACAGCAATGGTACCATAAATTTCTACATTATAAAAGACAGACGAAAATGGCTTAACCTTCACCAGGCCCTTAGAGGGAACACCTGAGCCACAAGACACTGGAGAGGGTATGATGAAGACTGACCTTAATCTTCTACAGCTTCTCTCACTCTCTCACTCTCTCTCTCTCTTCTCTCTAACTCTTTTACATTAGTTATCTTATCTTTTTCTTCCTTTTCTTAGTGGGCACTGACCTGTGACTCCCAGTACCAGCATGTGGCTATCATCCACAATGAGCTTTTCATCAGAGAGACCTACAAGGTTTCCTAAAAGAAAGACAGATTTTGTCAGAGTACTTGATGACCCACCAAAGGTTAGTGGTAAGATCCTACTGCTGAAGACACCTTATGTGTTTGACACATAAAATGGAATGGCTGGAAGCTGGAAGAGAGTCAGTCCCCAGACAGTCAGTGCGTCTAGTGCCAGAAGGTGCTACATGGGCGACTGGGGGAAAATGACCAATATCTGTCCAAGCAACTCAGGTCTAACCTACTTAGCAGCAAAGTACCTTCTGTTTTTTGTTACATTATTTTCATTTTTGCTGCTGAGTTGAGTTCCTTATATTCAGGATATTAACCATATGTCAGATGTATAGTTTATGTAGTTCCTCCTATTTGTAGGCTAAGCCATCCCTCTGTTGACTACTTCTGTTGGTCAGAATCTTTTTAGCTTGATTTAGTTCAATTTATCCATCTCTGCATCTGTCTCTTCTATTTAGGATGGGGGTCTTATTGCTCTAGCTCTACAAAGAGAAAGAGAGACCTAGGTAAGTTAACAGGGACCATATTACTAGTGAGTGGCAGAATGAGGGACTAATGTCAAGTGTTTCCACGTTCTGCTTATCCACTATGTTATCCTGTTTCATGTATTAGAAGAATCAGTTTCTAGTACTGGCTAAGCAGCCACTCTTTTGGTGGTCTTGGACAAGTCATTCTTTTCTGAGTGTCAATGTGCTATTTTCTAAATAAATTTATCTGAATATACCAATGACTACTCTCTGGCCCCCAAATTTCTGGAAACCATAAATCTACTATAAGAAATCAACAACTATGTCTATGTGCCAAGCACCATCTAAGGCCTTATACCTATATGAAGATGTGTCTTTGAATGTATATAGTGAATTTTGGGAGTCATTCCCTCCTCATCAAATGTTTACTGAGTGAGAAAGCCCCTCTGAGAGCAGCCCTGTCACCATGCCTTCCTTCAGGGACTTACCATGGTAAGCAAAAATGGGCTTGAACACACAGGTAAATGTTAACAAAAAAGTTATAGGAAGTGCTATGAAGAAAAGTGTCCTCTTCACTGCTGACTCCCTTCTGTGGGAAACTAAGGTATTCCAAGACTATTTTCTTAGACTGGTGGTCAGGGAAGGTTTTGCTGAGGTAGGAATTTTTTTGGTCTTAACTTTTACCAAAGTTTTATTAATATTTCACTCATCATTCCTTCTATACTTCATCTTACAAAATTGAACATTTTCTTTTATTTCATTTTTGACAATTTCATACAACTGTAAAATGAATTTTGATCCCATACTTCCCTTCTTCCTTCCCTTTTTCCTGCCATTAAAACACTTCTTCCTATTAGACTCCTCCTACTTCCATGCTTTATTTATTTCCTTTAATTCCTCTTTACTTATTATTATATTATTCATTTATTTACTATTAGACTCCTCCAACTTCCATGTTTTGTTTATTTTATGTTACCCACTAATTTAAGTTAAATCAGGTCTGCTGGACAATCATGGGTGGGAAGTTATTTACTGGAGAATGTGTGACCATAAAAGGTGGACATACCATCCCTTTCCTATCAATCACCAGTCTCCAGTGTTTACTGTGAGAAATGTGAGGGAGATGAACCCCTCTGTCACCTATTTTGAGACATTGGCAGGCTCACTGGTGTCCAGGAAACTCCATCTACTGTGAGTCCAAGTGTAGCAGACTTAGATACAGAAGGCAGCATTCTGTAGAACTAGGGATATTTAAACTGAGTCCGTGAAAGATAAAAACGAGCTAGTCAGCTGCATGGGAAAAATGCTCCCAGTTGGGAAAACAGTCAAAGTACCCAGAAGCTATGGACTTTAAACAAGTTTTCCCACTAAATAATGAAAATAAAACTACTATTATTTGAATTTTGAAGAAAATTTTTTGTTAGTCACTTTTTTTTATTAATTAGTTTTGTACTCAGTGAATACAGTCAATTTGGTACCATTGTTAGGCTCATCCATGTCCTACCACCTCCTCCTGGACCCTCCTTATTGTGGTATATGGGTCATGCATTCTGGAGTTAGCCCACAGTTATGGGTAGGATAAATGTCTCTGCATATCATGACCCAACATATGGCTCTGACATTCTTCCCCCTCCTTCCACAAAATTTCCCTGAGCCATGTTGGGTTCATTTTTGGTCTGCTTCAGTGATGAGGTGTTGGGGGCCTGTGAGGCTCTGGCTTTCTGATTTGGTAGGAGTTGATTTTTCTCTGTGCTGATCTCCTTCACCCTTGTGCTGGTATCCAGTTCACCAAGAAAACAGCACCCTTGCTTGTTTCGCCAATTGTTCTTAGTTTCAGCCAGGCCCTTTTGAGGTATGATGGGGTGGCTCTCTCCTTAGGATCTACATCTATCTGAAAAAGAGAAGCAGATTCTCCAACAGAGAGTAAGTTAGTACCAGACAAATGAGATAACCCTTACTTTTTTATGGAGAATTTAAACAGGTGTAGGCCCTCCTGTAGCCCATGATTGATGGTAGCTTGATAATGGAGAGTGGGCTTATGTTTGGATATGGTTCTGACTTGTTTTCCAGATCCAGCTATGGGTCCCATACCACTGAGGGGTTCAGTTAGCCAAATCAAGAGCAACTAGTTTCCCGCCATGGCTGTGCACCACTATTGCACATGTGTGAGCATCACTACAGGTTATTTGCTGCTAAGTAGGTTAGACCTGAGTTTCTTGGACAGATATTGGTCATTTTCCCCCAATCGCCCATGTAGCACCTTCTGGCACTAGACGCACTGACTGTCTGGGGACTGACTCTCTTCCAGCTTCCAGCCATGCCATTCCATTTTATGTGTCAAACACATAAGGTGTCTTCAGCAGTAGGATCTTACCATTAACCTTTGCTGGGTCATCAAGTACTCTGACAGAAATCTGTCCTTCTTTTAGGAAACCTTGTAGATCCCTCTGATCAAGAGCTCATTGTGGATGATAGCCACATGCTGGTACTGGGAATCACAGGTCAGTGCCCACTAAGAAATGGAAGAAAAAGATAACTAATGTAAAAGAGTTAGAGAGAAGAGAGAGAGAGAGAGAGAGAGAGAGAGAGAGAGAGAGAGGCCGTAGAAGATTAAGGTCAGTCTTCATCATACCCTCTCCAGTGTCTTGTGGCTCAGGTGTTCCCTCTAAGGGCCTGGTGAAGGTTAAGCCATTTCGTCTGTCTTTTAGGATGTAGAATTTTATGGTACCATTGCCGTTTGAGTCTAGATTTGTGTTTTCCACCTGTTCCTTGCCCTCGCCTCCCACCCCACCCATCCTATTGTCTAGTCCATGAGATGCTTGCTGGGTATGTAAGGTATCTTAGGTAGATTCAGGTTACGTGCTGTAGATGAGTCAGACTATGTGGTGATTTTCTTTCTGTGATTGGGTAAGTTCACTGAGAATGATCTGTTCCATGTTCAACCATTTTTCCTCAAATTTCATTGTGTCATTTTTTCTTACTGCTATATAGAATTCCATTGTGTAGATATACCACATCTTAGTTATCCATTCTTCTAGTGATGGACATCTGGGTTGGTTCCAGCTCTTAGCTATTATGAATTGAGCCGCTAAATTTTTGAAGATAGAAAAGGGTCTGTACATATTTTCCTGAGAAGTAATGCTAGTTCTTATAAGAAAGAAGCCCCAGAAATCTGTCTCTCTGATCAAAAGCTCATTGTGGATGATAGCCCCATGCTGGTTCTGGGAGTTACAGGTCAGTGCCCACTAAGAAAATGAGGAAGAAGATAACTAATATACAAGAGTTAGAGAGAAGAGAGAGAGAAAGGAGGAGGTAGGTGGAGGGAGGGAAGATGTAGAAGATTAAGGTTAGTCTTGATCCTACCCTCTCCAGTGTCTTGTGGTTCAAGTGTTCCCTGTAAGGGCCTGGTGAAGGATCAGCCATTTAATCACACTACATCAATACTGAACACATTTCTTCTTCTGTCATAGCCCCATGGAAGTGGATAGGAGGCTTTTGCTCCACACAGTCTTTCAGAACCATCAGCTCCTTCCACACACAGGTCCCTCATACTCCAGTCTTAATACCTCAGACCAGAAGTAACAAACATTTTCTCACTCATATTCAATTGGAAGAAACAGCCACTCCTCCACACTTGCAGCAAAAGATCCAGAAATATAATAAAGCATACCAGGAGAATTATCTAATCCAGGATTGAAGGGCATAAGCACTTGCTGTTGCAACATGGTCCTGGAAATTACAAAAGAAAAGAAAGTAGTTAATGAGTATATGAGAAATATTCAAGAAAATTAGCAGTCAGGAAAATGTATATTATGATAGAAATACCACCCTTTCTCATTTATCAAATTGGGAACATTTTAAAAATACTAGGCATAGTGAATATACTGCAGTTAAATGTACATTCATAGAAATATATCTTGGCTGGAGGAATGGCTTAGCAGTTAAGGTGCTTGCCTGCAAAGCCGAAAGACCTAGGGTTGATTCCCCAGTACCCATGTAGGCCAGATGCACAAGGTGGCACATGTGTCTGGAGTTAATTTGCAGTGGCTAGAGGCCATGGCATGCCCATTCTCTCCTTCTCTGACTGCTGCTTCCCCCTAAAATAAATAAAATATTTAATAAAATAGATTTGAATGACTGTGGTAATTTAATCCATCAAATACTGTACAATAATTCCAAACAACTATCCATTTACTGTCTGTAAGTCTGTATAATTGGTGTGTTGCTTGTTTTCTTTTAAAAAACTACTTATGTTTTAGTTTGGAATTAAAAAAGAAAGAAAGAAAGCTAGTAGGACTGGGAGATGCTCAGTGCATCAGAACACTTGCTGCACAAGCTTGAGGACTTGCATTGATCTTTAGCAGCCATATAAAAAGCTGGGCATGGCCATGCACGCCTATAACCTTAGCACTGGAGATGGGTTGGGGATTGGAGACAGATTCAGTTCATTGAGATATTTGTTCTTAAGGAAATAAGGTAGATGGGTGACAGAAAAGGACACTTGAAATCCTCTTATGGCCTTTGCATCCAGGCACACAGGGCACATGCACACACCACACACATATACTACACACACACCAAAAATGAAGATGAAAGAAAGAAAAAGTGTGTGCGAGAGAGAGAGAGAGACAGAAAGAAAGGCAAGCCCAGAGTTGAGAGCTTAACATCACCATGTTATGCTGGTGGAAATATAAATTGACTCAAATTTTCAGTATGGGAATTTTGGGATACATGTGTCTAAAGTTTTAAAAGCATGCATAGTACTTTAAGGAAGTTAACCTCAGGGAATATTTTATGTGCACATACAAGATTAGCACTAAGAAATAAGCACAGTTTTTTACAGGTTATGATGCATTCATTCTTTAAAACATTACATACCTATCCAAAGAAGTTATCAGCATATACTGTTATGAAAAATGTTGGAGATGTATCACTAGGGTCAAAAATTAAGTAAATAATAACAATGTAAATAATAGAGCATCCTGTTAGGGAAATTTAGCAATGATAATACTGACAATTTCTAACAATATCTTTCAATGGAATCAAATACTATTCAGATATTAAATAATGTTTAAAAATTCCTACTGACATATTTTCATTAATTAAGTTTTAAACTAAAAATGTCATTTTTATTTAATTCACTTGAAGAAAATATAAGATATACTTAATATAATGGAATATACATTACATATACGTATATGTGCACATTTGTTTATATACTCAAATGTTTACATACACACGTGTATAGTTATATAACTAGATAGATAGCTAGATAGATATACATACATGCATACATATATAATGCATATATGCATATCTATGCATACAGGCATACATACATATACACATTTTATCTCATGTGCTATATGTTTAGATGAGTTGACCCATCCCAAGAAGACTGGATCAAGAGCAAATTGGGAACTAGGTCTCTCATATGTAATGTTAGTGATAGCTACTTAACTAAAACCATCTTTCTTATAAACCAATTCTCTACTAGAAGTTTGTGAAAATTCTCTTACATTCTTCCTGATATTTATAAAACATTACATTTTATTAAATATGCATAAACTAAGTTAGAATTGCTTTTAAGGGCTAGGAAGATAGCTCAGTTGGTAAAGCATGAAAACATGAGTTTATACCCAGACCTACATAAAAAATAGCTGGGCATGAAGTCATGGTTGTATGTGTGATCCTAGCATTGGGAAGATGGAGGCAGGTGGATCCCTTGGGCTAGTTGGTCAACTACTCTCTCACATAATAGGTAAGTTCCAATCCACCAAGAGAACCTGTCTTAGAAAGCAAACAAACAAAAAATAAATAAAGTGGACAATGCCTGAGGAACATCTGAGGTTCTAAGGTTGTCCTCTGGACTCCATGCACATGCAGGCATATACCACACACACACACACACACACACACACACACACAGAGAGAGAGAGACAGAGATAGAAACAGAAACAGAAATAGAGACAGAGATGGAGACAGAGAGAGAGGAGAGAGAATTGTTTTTAAGTTAGAAATGCCTTTTTGTTAAGAACTACTGCATGCCTAAAACATGGAAGGGCAAAGAGGAAAATCCAAAAAGTTTCAAAAAGTATTGATTTTTAGACAAACACAAATTAGCAAATGAGTCATAGAAAAATTAATTAAGCCACACCAAAACCAAATTCAGGCATACTGATCTAGGTATACTAACCCTTTGGGTAGCTTTTTCTTGTTTTAAAAATTCTGCTTTTTTTTCCTACTTTTCCCTTTATTCTTTCCCTTTATTATTCTTACCTATATATCTTATCCTTTTTATGCCTAGATAGAACTTTTATAACAGAGAAAGAGTGAAAGATTTGTTTTTCAAATAACAAGAATGTTTTAAAGCCAAGCAAATCAGGAAATGAAAACTCCAAGATCTACATCTACTATGGCAATCTTTGATGACTTCAAAAGGAAGCTCCACCTACTATATTTACAGAGAATACATGCAAGAGTCTAACAGTGTGTACAAGCGCGGCCAGTCCTATGCTCTGCTGCAGCCTGTTTTCTGGGTTGGTGGCCAGCTCTGGGGAGTGCTCACTCTGCCCAGAGAATTCATTTGGTTGACAGCTTGCTGACTCATACAGCTCTTCTAGGAATCTGGGAATCATTATACAACCCTCATTAGCATTGAAAATCCATCTGTTGGCCATTAGAAAGCAAACATTACCTACATCAGGCCCCCAAACAATTTAATTAACATCAAGGTCTAGTCAAAATCTTCCAAATAGAGGGGATCCCCAGATAAAGGGTTTCTTTACTTTCCCTTTATCCCTTGAGCAAAAAGGGAATGATGTCAGCCTCAGCTGCCTGCTCTGGGCAGTGCCTTGCACAGATTCATTCAGATCAATGCAGAGCTCACTGACAAAAAGACATTCTTCAGGATTCTGTGAGGTTAATGTTTTCAGCTTTTTTCCTTTCAAGGTAAGGTCTCCCTGTAACCTACGCTGACCTGAAATTCACTATGTAGTCTGAGTGGCCTCAAACTCACAGCTATCCTCCTACTTCTACCTCCCTAGTGCTGGGATTAAAGGCGTGTTCCACCACGCCCAGCCATTTTCAACTTTTGATAGTTCTGTTCCTGAGTGGAATGTAGCTATTTTCCAGATACTCTGAAACTATTACAATGAGGACAAAACTAGGCACTCCCGCTGACTGGCACAGGATGGGTGTTCACTATAGGATTTGGGGTGTTTGCATTGGAAATCCAGAATTTTAAAAGAGGAAACAGAAAAACTATTCAGCTTTGGGTAGTCTGTGTGATCTTGGACAAGTTACTCAACTTCTCAGTCTTTCCCATACTCTGTGGACTAAGGAAGTCTTACCTGGAGCCTCAAGGATTCTGACACAAATGCTCAGGTCAATATTAGAATTGCACACTCAAAATACCCCAGGCTCCAGGTAGTTTCCCCACGGCAGTATTCACAGCACTCAGAGTGAAAGGCCTTTTCATTACAAACAGTTGGCACACCAGCAGTCATAATGACAATCTGGGAAAATTCCTCAGCAACCATTCTCCAGGGAGTTGAGAGGTTGACATGTTCTCTACAAGAGATTTGTCCCCTCTTATCTCTAGACTCTGCCAATATTTACCAGTGATCACTTTCAAGCTGTAACTATGTATGAGAACAGAGAACCAACATCAAGCTAGACTCAAGAATTCCCTCCACCAAGCTTTCTGCTTGGCCTCACATAAAGGTCTTTTGCTTAGGTGAAGTCATACTGAAACTGCTGGTATTTAGGTCCATGGATTTCACTAATAAATACATTAATAGAGACAGGATTTGTGCAGAAGTATCCTGCAGGCATGGATAAAGCTATGCCCAGAAGCCATAGATTGTTTAAAAAAATTTTCAGTGTCAGTGGTGGGTGGTATCCCTGGCAGTGAGTTTTTGAGGCCCTGGATTGCCCCAAAATATCACATGTTGTTTCCAAGGGTCTTGGTTGCCCATGAGAACTAGATGATAAGACCCTATTGCTGCAGACTCCACATGCTTGGCCTGCTGGAAACTGAGAAATCAAGCTGCAGCTGAGCTGGAAGCCTCCTCTCTGTTGACAAGCTGTCAGAATGCTGGAAGGACCTAGGTAGTGTATTGGAGAAGACCAAGTTATTAAGTCTTAACCAGTAGTGGACCTTGCAAGTTTTACAGCTCACCAGTCTAGCAAAAATGTGTCAACTGACATAATGGTTGCATATCTGTTATGGGGTAAACCAAATGCTATCTGATTTAAGTCCTGCTTCACAAAAGGCAATTCATGCCAGGTACTGAAAACTTAGCCAAAAGTCTATGGCTAGGGAGATCATAAGCCCCACATTGGAAACCACTACTATTATCTGGCTAAATGGACATATTATGCACACTAAACTGTCCTCTAAATACTTAGTTTATGCTCATCTATTAATTCTACTCTCACTTTTAGTTAGAGAGACTTCTCTTTTTCAGATGGCAGTGATCACTGGGGTGACTCAAAACTCATCAAAGTGCTGAGAAGAAGTTACAGTGGAGTGTTCATGACTAAGTGATACATCTCTATTATTTTATCCTCCAAGGCTCAGGTACCATTGCAGAAGAGGTAGCAGAAAGAATGTAAGAGCCAAATGAAGGGGAAGAGTAGTTTGCAATACTGTATTCTAGACACACGGTGGCTGTGCTACTTACTCATGACCTTAGAGTGGCTGACACTACCAACACAAGACTTGTATAATAGGAAGGGAATGAAATTGAGTTCAAAATAGAAGACAGAGTCATTAGAAAGAAGAGGGAATCTAGTACATGGGGGGCTCAGGAGAAGAAAAATGGAGGGCAATGGGAGGGGGTTATAATCATGGTATATTGTCTATGTTTCAAGGTTTCAATAAAAAGTTAAAACATGTTGAATTAAAAAACAAAGAATTTCACTCCCTTCTCTATTCATCTGGAGGATATTTTTCTATCCTCAAGTTTTTTGAAAACACACTCTCTCCTTGGGGAACTCAGGGGAGAGAGAAGGAAACCAGCAAAGGGAGTATTGCAGTTTAGGGCAACCATTGGTGAGTAAGAGAAAGCAAAGTGTGCTGCTAGCACTTGTCACTCAAACTGGTAGTGAGAGTGGAAGAATCACCTGGAGCTGTTCAAAAAGTACAGAGTCTCTTTGGGCTGGAGTTATATCTTAGTGGTAGAATGCTTATCTAGTATGTACAATGTCTGGGGTTATCAATAGTACTGCAAAATAAATACAGCATTTTTATAAGGTCTTAGATGACTCAGGTACCAACTCCAGTTTAAAGGACACTGCTACAGAAGACTGAAGTGAGAAAAGCAGCCACTCTAGACTGTGAGACAGGAGATCTCCTGCACATGGGACCTGCAGTGATTGAACTCAGATGATCTCAAGCAACTAGGCTCACTGTGCTAGATAACCATGGAGGAGTCAGTGATAGATAAGAAGGCTGGTGAGGGAAGGCAGTCCAAAGGCACAGATGTATTCCAAGGAGTCTATCTAAGCATGGCAATTCTTTAATTGTTGTCAGGAGGACTTTGAGTAGGAGCGAACAATATGACTCAAAACCTCCCACCCACAATTCAACAAGAAGAAAGTATAGTTCTAGTTATTAATTTACATATTATGTTTTCTTGTACACACATCTCAAAATGGTATGCACCTACAAAGACAAAAGTGGCACACACCTCCAATCCCAGCACTTGGGAGGCAGAGACAGGAGGATCATTTTGAGTTCAAGGCCAGTCTGGAACTACAGAGTGATTTCCAGGACAGTCCTACCTCAGAGAGAGAGAGAGAGAGAGAGAGAGAGAGAGAGAGAGAGAGAGAGAGAAGAGAGAGAGAGAGAGAAAATGAGACAGAGAGAGAAAGAATTCCTGCTATAGGGAAAATAAATAGGCATAGTAAGGGAAATGTAGGTCTAGATCCTGACTCTAGTTTTCTGTCTATGTGATCATGAGCCACTCATAACTCGTTGAGTCTATAAAGCCCAGATGGAGTATGAGGTCTCTAAGACCAAACTCAATGTCATAACTCACTAGAAGGACTCAGAAATGGGCAAAGTTGTTATTCTCTGGTAGTTGCTTATATTTATGTAGGATTTTGGAGTTCGGGAGGGGTCCCTCAAGTTTATGAACCCAAATTTGGGTCCTGTTCTACTTTTTTGTTTGTTTTTCAAGGTAAGACCTCCCTCTAGTCCAGGGTGACCTGGAATTCACTGTGTAGTCTCAGGGTGGCCTCGAACTCACAGTGATCCTACCTTTGCCTCCTGAGAGCTGGGATTAAAGGCATGTACCACCATGCCTGGCCCCTGTTCTGTTTTTAACAAAAACTTGATAAATTACTCAAGAAGGATATTATGAATTATTAAGTTTATGTAGGAAGAAGTCACAATTTATGGGATTTACTTAATCTATGAAGAAGGCTAGAGCAGAGTCATAAGCACATGGTAAACAGGAAACATGCACTTACTACGAAAACACAGCATTTTCTGTGAGATTCATTTAAGATAAAATAAGGTTTTTAGGGAATAAACACTTGGGTGAAAGAATTTAGGTGCTTGGGTAGAGAGATATAGAAGGAACACCCATAGCATCCACCATGAGTTTCCCCATGGAAGAAAGTTAAAAGGGCAAAGGGTGGTGAGTTAAGGAAGAATAGCAGTCTTGCACTCAGGTTCACATTGCTGGCAAATGCACCTGACTAAGGAGCAGATTGTGGGGAGAAAAAGGTTTATTTTGGCTTACAGATCTGAGGGGAAACTCCAGGATAGCAGGGGGAAGCGATGGCATGAGAAAATGGTGGACATCATCTCCTTGCCAGCATTGGATGGACAAAAGCAGCAGGATAGTGTGCCAAATACTGGCCAGGGGAAGCTGGCTGTAACACACATAAGCCCTCCCCCAACAATACACTGCCTCTAGGAGGTGTTAATATCTAAATCTCCATCAGCTGTGAACCTAGCATTTTGAACACCTAAGTTTATGGGGGACACATGAATCAAGCCACCACATTCCACCCCTTGTCCCCATAAACTGATAATCATATGTGATGTAAAATTCAATGCATTCAGTCCAACTTTAAAAGTCACCATATTTTTTTAGTCAATCCCAATCATGTTCAAACACCTCCATAACCCAAGGTCTTTTAACTGAGCCGTAATACCAAAAATCCCCCCCAAAAATGATAATGGCACAGAATAAACATTCACACTATAAAGATAGCGTTGGGTAAAGCAAAGAAATATCCAACCAATTCAAGATTTAAAATAACCAGGACAAACATGAAACTCTGTAGCTCAAAGTCCAACAACTCTATCCAGTGACAAGTCTCCAAGTCCTATCATTCCAACCAGCAACAAGTCTCTGGAGTTCCAAGTCTGCCCCTCTAGTTAGGCTAGTCGCAGTCCTGGAAAACTTCATATGGTGTCAGCAGCTCTCCTTAGCAGCTGTCTTGTGGTCCTGGCATCTCAACTGGGTCTCCACTGCAACCCGTGATCCATCCTAAAGGCTCCATCAGGTCTCCATGCAGGCAATCCAGCAAACCTGTGTCCTACTGCCCATGGCCATTTCCAAAACACAAGACTGTGTTGTTGCAGATTCAATGGCCTTCCTTTTCCTGCTTTTCTTATACTACATAATAACAGATGAATGTGCCAATTTGTTAATCCAGAAGGGAATAAAGCAGACTTTGAAGAACAGGACATTCCTTCAGCATTCAGTTCCCTTCAAAAGACTGCATTCTTTCTGTTGTCTCAATGCAGGTCAGCTGGCCCAATCTCAATGGTTGTAATCTCATACAATTGCAGCTGAACAGGTAGAAGTTTTGGACCAAAGATTTTTTTGTTTTGTTTTGTGCCATATCCCTCTGCTCACATCAGTCCATTTCTATACCATACAACCCTGTACAAGCTCTCAGGACACGGGCATAACATCAAGTTTCTCACACAAACTGCTTCTTACCCAGTCTAGGCAAAGTTCTTTTTCACCATCATAGGCCAAACCTCACAGTCCATAGTTCTTTCATTCAGGTCTTTCAACTCTGACCAGAATAGTCTGTCAGCTGTACTTACTGCACTGCAAGGCACCTCTTAGAACAAGGCTTCAAATTTATCCACATTTCTCCTGCAAAGTAGTTCCAAAAGGCCAAAGCAACACAGTGAGGCTTCTAGCAACAATGACATCACTCATGGTACCAACTTTACTGTTGCATTAAGGTTCACATTGCTGGCAGAAATCACCCAATAAAAGATCAGCTTTAGGGGAAAAAAAGTTTATTTTGGCTTACAAACTCAAGAGGAAGCAGGAAAAAATGATAGCATGAACAGAGGGGTGGACATCACCTCCTTTCCAACATCATGTGGTCAACAGCAACAAGAGAGTGTGCTAAACACTGGCAATGGGAAGATGGATATAACACCCTTAAGCCCAGCCCCCAAAATACACTGCTTTTAGGAGGTGTTAATTCCCATATCTCCATCAGCTGAGAACCTAGCATTCGGAAGATGTAAGTTTGTGGGACACACCTCAATCAAACCACCATATGCAGAGAGAAAATATCAAAGTATACCAAAAATACCAAAAAATTCAGAGGAGAAATGAGTAATGAAGAGAGTTACACTCATGGTTACTCCAAGTTTAGAGTAATTAAACAGGTAACAGGTCCAGAGTTAGAGAAAGAACCCGTATACTTGATGTAGAGTGAAAGGGAAATATGTAAGTGGTAGTAGAGCTAGAGCATAAGAAAAATACGTGCATGGTACATTCAGAGACAACTGCAAAATCATACATGTGCTTAAAGTGAGGAGTTATCACAAACTATAAAGCAGAGGCAAACAAAAAAATCATCCAGATTACGAAGCAGTATTCTGTTTCCCCAGCCATCACCCAGCCAGGATAGGTGAGAGAGAAAGCTGCTCATGTGTACACAGAGATGAGAGGGAATCCAGAGAGAGCAACAGGAAGAGGGCCATAGCCTTTATAGCATAGAAAATGCATTCTTTTGTCAGATTCAAGTATGTAAGAAGAGCAGATTGGTTTGCAGATTTGGATGGCAGACCTCAGGGCCAGCCCACCTGGACCATCTATCTAGGTAGCATGTTAGACTGTGGGTAGCAAGGGACAATGCAGGTCAGTCCTGCCAAGAGTTCCATTCTTGTGCCAGGGTGAGGTGGCATCTCCTGGTTCTTTCTGGGCCTCCATTTCTAACTGAAACTGCCTAAAAGAAACTGGCTTTCTCTTATCTTCCCTCAGTACGGTGAAAGACAGAATAGAAAGGAGACAGATAGAATTAACAATGGTAAAGGTGTGTTAGGTTGTCCTCTCCTCCACCAGAGGCAAGGACAGAATTCCATCTGTCTTTTTCCAATGGAAGCATACAGACCACGTGTACTTCTCCTGAAAATAAGTCTGACGGCATATATACAAAGCATCACCAATCAAAGAAGCTCATATGAGCCATGGTGTCTAAAGTTTTTAACTGAAGGTGGCCATATGGTCCGACTCACTCATTAGCACTCTAGAGGTCAAACTGATGAAGGTCCCAAGAGAATAAAAGCAGGCATCCACCTTAAATCACAATGATAAGGATGAAGCTTCAAAACTATGAAGTACAGGCCAGGTTTCAGATGTAGAAAGCCAGGAAAGATATTCAAAGGGGTGAGAGGTTATCTCTCAGGAGCTTGTCACAGTCTCAATAAAAGAAAGAAAAAAAGAATTCTCTCTGCCTAGGCCTCTCCTGTCCTATCGCTTTCTATCTCTATAGTTTCTTTCCTTGGGCTCATTTCCCACTTGTAACTGTTCTGTTCAAGTTCTTTCTTTCAAGAATTTACCCACAGGTTAACTCCATAGTAGTACTTTTTCTTACTCATTCTGAGAACTTTTCCCAAGCAAATTCTTATGGTTACTTTCTTTAAAATAGTTAAAACAAAAGGTACTTATTGTAGCCAAACAACACAGAAAAGTACAATTACACAAAACCTCACAACAAATGACATTGCCTCAAATTATCTCATCCCAAACTAACTATTAATACTGTGGATGAAGGGAAGGGGCTGGGGAGATGACCCAGTGGATAAAGTAGTTACTGTGCAAGTATGAGGACCTGAATTCAGATACTATCACCCATGGAAAATACTAGCAATGGAGCTTTACACATGTCACTCCACTCTCAGAAGGTGGAGGACAGAGAATCCTGAAGCTTGACTGGCTGGCTGGTCTTGCCAAATCAGGGAGCTCCAGGTTCAGCCACAGACCCTGTCTAGAAGAATAAGGTGAAGAACTACTGAGAAGACTCTCTGACATCAACCTTTGGCTTACACATTCACACACATGAACATGCACGCCACACACACATACATGTTCCCACACATACAAGTTCACATACACACATATGAACATGCACATAGGCAAGCAAAAAACCCCATTTTATATGAAAATTGCTCTACATAATTATACATAATTTATATAAATATAGATAGATGATAGATTGGTAGATATTTTTCTAAAAATAGAATAATGCCGAAAGCACTACTTTTCACGATATTTTTCATGAAACATATTTAGTCTTATTTGAATTTACCCAAACAAAAAAACTAAAGTGAAACAGAAGAAATTTTCCATTTTAAAATATTTTTCTGTCATGATTGATGTTTAAATCCTTCTGGTGTTAGGAAATACAGTTAGGAACATTAGGTGTTTTTAAACCACAAGTTTCAATTTTGCACAGCACAAGCTGATGCCCATAAAGATGGAAACTATTAGCAACTACCAACTGTCCCACTACATCCTGATTTTTGTTAGGGCATCATGTTTAGACTATTACATCATGCAGTACCTGCATTCTGATTTTTAGGAACGATTCTATCATTTATGTTACAATTATGTTTAAAATGACTCAGTGCTCACATCCTTCACTTTCGAGCTGTATGCTTTGGTTCATCTCTTAAGTGACCTGATTTCACCTTCAAGTAATTTTTCCCTGTGAAATATTTCTAAAGGCTGATGAGAAGAGTTACATAAGAATAAATTCATGCTGGGTTCTTGGTTTTGAACACCTTGGTTACATTTTGTATTCTTGATTCATATCTTGCTCCAGAAAATGCAGGGATTACTCTATTACCTTCACCTAGTGAATAATGCTGTGTTCAGGCATCTTGTCTCCTGCCTCCATGACTGCTTCTTCTGGGATGCCAAATGAACCCATTCTTTTTCCTGGAAGTTTAGTAACTAGCCCCAGATACCTCTGCTCACATGTTCCCACTTAAGTGTTCTGCCTCAAATTATTTTCTAGCATAACATTATCTGAATCTGTGGACTAATGGCTTTTTTTGTATTTCATGATATTTTTGAATATTTTCTTCTATTTATTGTGCTTGCTATTTCAAGGACTTCAGTTACATATTGACACTAACAAATTTATCTTTTTCTCTTCCATCTGCTTGGAATTCAAGAACTGTACAATCCAATGACTTCCCTGCATGTCTATCTGAATCCCTTCCTCACTAATTTCCAAAGCTAGACCCTAGTTCCCATCACAGATGTGCTCCCTTTCTAGTCTTCTTAGTCTCAGAAATGGGAATGTGATCCTTCCAGATGCTCAGCAAGAGCCATGCACTTATACTAAGCTCTTCTCTTACTTTTGTGTCCAACATCGGATCCTTCAACAAATCCCATTATCTTCTCTTTCAAAATATCTAGACATACCACTTTATACCTACCTCCCCCATTCAGTCCATCCTCTGCTGAAAAATGTATGATACTAGATACTGGGTATTTTATAAACAACACAGCATATTTCAGTTATTTTTGTGTTGCTGTGATCAAATACCCTGAGAGAAAGAAGGTAAAGGAGGTTTGTTTTGGCTCATTGTTTCAGAGTGTTACATCCTAGTGGAAGACATGACAGAGGGGCTCAATCCATAGAGGCAGGAGTGTGAGGTAGCAGATGTTCCCATCATGAAGGACCAAGAAGCAGAGAGCATAGGCAAGAATCAGCAGTCAGACGATAACTTCCCTAGGCCTACCCTTAGGGACCTTCCTCCAGCATGCCCAATTTCCCAAGGAATTACATCCTTTAAAATAGCACTACAAACCAGACATCAAGTATTTAAATTATGAGCTTGTATGGATTAATTCAGATTTATGCCATACCTGAAGCTTCTTGTGGTTATAAAGGCTAGGGGGTCCAAGAGCATGGCACTAGCCTCTGTGAGCCTTTATGCTAGCAACATTCCAACATGGTGGGGAGGTCACAAGGCAAGGGAGGATGGGAGAGGTGGGAACAAGACAGCATACATTAGAGAGATTTCTTTTTAAACAACTCACTCTTAGAGTAACTAATTCATACTCATAGTAATGACATTAATCTATTCACAAGGGTGTACCCCATATGACCTAATCACTAGTAAAGGACCCTTCTCTTATTATCACTATGGTAATTAAATTTCAACATAGTTATTAAATGACTCTTCTTTCTTCTCTAACCCAATTTCATCTATGAAATTCACTTCCCAGCTTCTAACTTGACAATAGTCTAACCTCAACTAATCAGCCACAGTAAGCTTTCCCTTCTTATGTACAAAGCATTCTGTGGAATCTCCAGTGGCCTATATAATTCCTCAATTTCACTGTGCCCAGGCAATTATTGCCTTCCCCATTGCTAACATTCCAGTCAATCAGTGTCCTGAGGCCTCCAAACATATCAAGTGTGTTGTGGCCCCAGAGTCTTTGTATTTGTGCTTCCTCTTCCTGGAACTGCTTTTCCCCTGTCCCAGGGCTGGTTCCCTCACTTTCTTCTTTCCATCTCTCCTCCAGATTATCCTATGAGGCCACCCATGATCACCCATTATAAACCAGCACCACCTCCACACTAGACTTCCTTGACCCCTACCATGTTACGTCTCATCTTAGCACTCACCAACACCTCACCTATTTTTCTGCTTCTTTGCTGATAATTTCTTTGAAGATTTTGTCTCACAGATTTGCTTTCTACTATCTGTTAAATTAATGGAATGCTGATGAACCTTTTCCTGTCCTCTTCATCTGTTAGCACAAAACTATGTATTTCTTTGCTCTTTGCAATCTGTTTTCACTGTATTGTTTTAAGCCTTTTTACATTTTCAGTAATAAATTCTTTTAGGAATGTCTCTTCCCATCTTTACTTAATTTTGTTTTATTTTAGTTCTGTAGTAAAAGTACTTTATTCTATCATTTTTATTCTCAGAACTTTGATGTCCTTTTGCATCAAGTCCTGTTGCATTATTCTCTTACCCTTGAGCATTTATATGTATTGAATTCACCCTTACTAGGGTTGTACCAGCTATAGATACTTGAGAATTGTCTTCTGTTTGTTGGGTTATGTTGTCTTTAAGACTGGAATCTGTGTCTATATTTTGTATCTTTTCCTTCACTTAAAAAAGTCTAATTTTATTTCTTTATTTTTTCTGTAGCTTATTTGCATACTTCTCATACCTCACATCTTTGTTTCTTTTTCATTTTCTTCTTTAAAGAAGGCTTCCTCTTAATGACTAGCCCTTATCAGAACTCCTCTTTGCTCTGATGGTTGTATTAGTGGCTTGAAACTGTCCATTTTTTTTTTTACTTCAAAAGTGTCCTTTAAGGACAGTTATCATATAATTTATTTTGGAGCATCTTTTCAGGAACCTGAGGTGTTAGATGAAGATGAGTACAGAAAAGGTTGGTCAATATGCAAACTTCTGGTTGGGGAAGCACTGATAAAATGTTTGATAGCTGCTCTTACTTCTGAGGGTATCATCAAATGTCCTCCTCTAGTATTTACATATATGGGTGACAGGACAGGCTGAGGAGAAAGGGACCTTGGCATCACTGTTCCAATTGTTCCTAGAGTCCTCAATGTGTATACTCATTGGAGCACATCTTTCTCCTAAATTTCTGAACTTTCTTTCAACAAAGAAACTTTCCTCACTAGTTTCTAAGGAAGAGTTAAGATGAAGATTGTTTCTGTCTGGTTTGGGGAAGTATATATATAAACATTGTATTTGTTTCTAGGTTACCATTACAAAACACCATAGAGTACAATTTTAATCCACATTAAACAAGAGAAAGGTGAGTACAAAGGAAAAGCCATGTGAGGAAGGGGGCATGACTTTTCCTTTGTACTCAGATATCTGCTCTCCCTTCCTTTTCTTTGTAGTACAACAGTCCTGATAGATGGATTCCACCCAAAACATCAGTGTTACTTTGAACCAATCATGTCTTTAAACACCTTCTTGGCAAATGCAGTTACATTCTGAGATACTGCAGATCAGAGATGGCGAGACCAGGAATGAGGCTGACTTCCTCGCCGTAGGTTATTAAGTACAGAGGTGTGCTTAGGAATCTCTCCATGGTCCCCTCTGTAATTTGGCCACCCTGGTGAGCTTCTTTATTTTTCTGGACTCCGTCACTGGGCAGTGGTTGTATTGCTTTACTATTTATTCACTTTGTTAGAAACCCACACTGGTTGTTGAAGGAGATTTGGTATAGTGGGTTAAGGACCAGTCATACACTGCTAGACCAGATGCTGTCCCATGGCATGAATAAGGCTAGAGTATACTGTACCCTATTCACATTTCCTGCCTCTTGTCTTTTTTCCTAACCATGTCATAATTTGTTGGGGGAAGGATTTTCTCATATTCTTTCCTCTGTGCCTAGTCAAGTTCCTTGTCTGAACTTCTGAGTATTTAATAAAAACCATTCAGAAAAACAAATGGATGCATGACCTATCAAAGGTACTGTCATAATAGTATTTGTTATTTGCTCTTAGGCTCAAAGAAATAAAGAGCATGAAAAAAAAAAACTGCTCAGTTTTCTTCTGATTTCAAAAGAGGGGTAAAAAAAGGAGAAAGATTCACATCTGGCCAAGTTTTAGCTCTGAACACTTTGCATAATCAGTTGAAAACCCTTTGTTAGGAGGCCAGATGGCTGCTGCACCCCCAAAAGGAAATTAAATATGTAGGCAGTGAGAGCTCAAGGGAGGATTTAGAAATTCCTTTCTAAAGAAAACTAACTGACTTGTTTGGAGCTGCCCCATAGGTGTGGTTAGCAGTGGCCTTTGGTTTCCTAGCAACCAAGCCTTTTCCTATCCAGAAGTCCTTTAGTAACCAGTCTTTAAATAATCTTCATAGGCACTGGTGGACACAACCAACACCCATGATGCCTTCCAGAAGAGCCAAAGTCATCCAGCTGAATAGCTGTAGGAAAGGTGGCACCGGCCCTCCCAGCTGGTTTTCCTGGTGCCACTGATGTGTTCTCCTACGGAAATAGCCCATAACTCAATACTCATGTTATCGACAGAGCTCTACATCCAGAGCTCTGGAATAATTCTTACATGCAAAAGGTTTCTAAGGAAATTTCAGCATACACTTATGCCAAGACTTCAGAGTATGTCTTGATCAAACTTCCTCAACGATTAACACCTTTCTTCTGGATTACTGTAACCACCTCTGAAATGATCTCTTGCTCTTACATCTTTCCCTCCCCTAGTTAACCCTGATCATATGCATGGAATCATTTTTTGAAAGGGCCTGCAAGACCCTTTCTTCACCTCTCCAGCCCCTTTTATCTTCTACAGTTGTCCTTTCCTCTGGCTAGACAGACCATATGATTTGTAGCTCCTTAGACACACCTGTATACTTTATACCTGCTGCGGTTTGGATAGTGTTTGCCCTCAAGGGCTCTTGGATGGGAATGTTGGTCCATTGCATGGTAATGTGGAAGGTAGTGGTACCTTTAAGAGATGGGATATATCGAAACGTGAGGGGGGTCATTGGTGCCACTGCCTTCAGAGTGATGAAGAGGTTCTCAAGGGAACTCCATTGATTCTCACAAGAGGTTTGCTTTAAGAGTCAGGTTGGCTGCTCCCCAGTCTCTGGATTCTAGTTGTGCCATGTGATCTCTCTTAAACAAATTCCCCATGATGCCATCTGCCATAACACCATGAAAATACAAAGATCCTTAATAAAGTCAATGCCATGCATTCATCCTCAAAACTTGTGTGCTAGCCAGGTGTGGTGGTGCATGCCTTTAATCTTAGCACTGAGGAGACCGAGGTGGGAGGATTGCTGTGAGTTTGAGGCCAGCCTGAGACTACATAGCGAATTCTAAGTCAGCCTAGGCTAGAGCAAGACTCTATCTTGAAAAACAAAACAAAAAAGTGTGCTAAATATATTCATTTTTTATAAAGTATCTAGCCTTAGGTATTTTTGTTTTTGCCACATGTAGCAGGCTAAAACATCACCTTTCTACCCTAGGACCATCTTATCCTTCTGTAAGTTATTGTCTAGCCTCACTTCTAAAATTGTTGAATTTCATTGGGAAGACCCCCTAAGCCTTGGTCGATATCTAGGTCTTCTTTGTATGCCCCTATTCCTATATCTGCATTAACAGTGTTTATACCTGTCTTACTACTGTGAAAAGTCTGCTGTAGGGCTGGAGAGATGTCTTTGTAGTTAAGGTGCTGGCCTGCAAAGCCAAAGGACCCAGGTTCGACTCCCCAGAACCCATGTAAGCCAGATGCACATGGGGACACACACATCTGGAGTTCGTTTGTAGTAGCTGGAGGCCCTGGCACACCCATTCTCTCTCCCTCTCTCTCTCTCTCTCTCTCTCTGAAATAAATAAAAATAAATATATTTTAAAAGTCTGCTGTAATTATTGACTTACTTATCTGTGTCCCTCCTTATCTGTGTCCCCCATCAGATGTATATCCTTTAAAAATAAGGAGTGTTCACATTCCTCCATAGTCTCCATATCCAGTAGAGCATCAAGGGCAGCCAAGTAACTGTGTACTGAATGAACAGCTCGTAGCTCAGGGGTCAGTATAGCTTGCTCGACTCCTGTCCTGTGATTCCCACATGTCTCCAGTTACTCTCTGAACTAAAGTTTTGCTTTGATGTTACCAGAACAGCATGGAAAATAAGTGTATGCACCGACAAAGTTCTAGACAAGAGACCTATGATAGTATTTGCAACAATATCACCTATGGTAGAAGAGTGACTTTGTAAATGATTCCAAAGATGTAATGCTGTCCACATCCATGACCACAGGACCCATTGAGGGAACCCACTGCATTACTAAGCCTGAGTTAAAGCTGGAACCTACTATTTTTATAAAGCCAACTTGTTTATGTGCACTAGTTGGAGCTTTGTGCAGGTAAAGCGTATATATCTCTTTATCAATTGGCTGAAGTCAATAAAACTTCATGTCTTCAGCGTGTTAGTGAACTTTGTTCTTTACAGAGCTCCAGACACAAGTCTGTTTTCTTCCCTATTATTCCTAGTGACAAGAAGACTGCTTCCATACCCTACCTTGGCCTTTTGTTCTCTATACTGAACTCTGGGTCCTTTCAACTGCTCTTCCTGAGATGTGATCATCAAACTTTGTATATTTTATCAGATAGACTCTTTCTGATTGACAAAAAATACCAAATTATAACCAGTCTTCAATGAGTAATATTTTATACTTTCTTCAAGTTAACAAGATAACATACCTAGTTTAATGGAAATATGAATTGTCAGTCAGAAAGAAGAATAATACAGCAAAATCAATAGCTGAATCATCATTTTCTTGGGTCAAGTCCCCAATTTCCATTTCCCACAGTGACATGTGATGAGGGCCTGATGACACCTGCACATGAGGTATGTGGAAATAAAGAAGAGTAAGCATGAGGCTGGAGAGATGGCATAGTGGTTAAGGCATTTGTCAGCAGAGCCAAAGGATCTCAGTTCTATTCCCCAGGACCCACATTAGCCAAATGCACACAGAGGCGCATGTGTCTGGAGTTCATTTGCAGTAGCTGGAGGCCCTGGCACACCCATTCTCTCTCTCTCTCTCTCCCTTTTTCTCTCTCACTCTCTTAAATAAATAAATCAATCAATAAATAAAAATTTTCAAAGAAGCAAAGAACTACAAGCTTAATACTCCGTCATTATTACAAGTCTGTTAGCAAACCTACTAAATATTTGGTTTGAAGGAAGACATTATCTTTATTTTCTAAGGCTGCTTGCTATACCAACATGCTTAAGCATCCCTCAGAAAAGACTGTAAATGCTTCTCCTTGCAAGATGCCCAGAAATGTGAAAGTTGCATAAAGCAGTTTCTCTCAATACCCACTACAGACAACAGCATTCAGGAAACGAAACAGTGCTGTGACTGTAAGTGGGCCATACAAAAGACACAAATTGGAAACAGCTCTGGTCTCTGGAAACAGCACTCTGAGCATCATCTTCTGGTTCATGGAGCAGAAAGAACTAAACTTCAGAAGAGCTAGAGCCCTGAATTGTGGAGGAGGATAGCCAGTATGAAGACATCTGCTCATTAATTATTTATGAGAACTTTCCTGCCTCCATCGAAGAAATGTGTATTTAGTGAAACAGAGGTCAGAATCCTTGGTATTCCCCTTGGAAATGAATTGTGGGTTTGATGTGAATAGTGCCATATTTATTTATTACTTTAATTACACTTATTGTAATGAGCCCATAAGATAAGCAAAAGGCAGGTGCCAATTAAAAGGTAGTATTATTACAATGAAAACTGCTAGTGGCATTTTGTGAACATAACAGTATAGCACCATCTAAATCATAATAAGAACAGTTATAAAATTATAACAAAAGTTTTATCAAGTTAGTTAAATATTTGCCTCTGAGCTTGAGGACAAACTTGGGATTTTATCCATTACTTCATTCAACAAATAGATATTGAATACATCATTGAGCTAC
Organism: Dipus sagitta; assembly: GCA_036346955.1. Classification (NCBI taxonomy): domain Eukaryota; kingdom Metazoa; phylum Chordata; class Mammalia; order Rodentia; family Dipodidae; genus Dipus; species Dipus sagitta. The sequence continues at coordinate 12,957,806 of CM070781.1, forward strand.
ATTAGTCGGGGTTCTCCAGAGGAACAAAACCAATGAAATTAATCATATTATAAAGGGGATTTATTAGATTTGCTTACAGGTTATGGGCTGGGCTGTCAACATGGCTGTCTGCAGGCTGGAGAGTCTGAGAACCCCAGAGCTGCTCTGTCTATGAAATTGGATGCCTCAGCAGTCCCCGTGTGGTGCCTGAGGCTTGCTGTAGATCTGCTGGTCTTCAGTCCATGTTGCAAGGCTAAAGAAGCTGGGTTCTGATGTCCACAGAGGATGCACTCACCAGCAACTGTAAAGAGCAGCCTGGAGAAAAGGCACTACTTTCTTTCCCCCCTGGAACCTCTGTCTACAGGCTGCCACCACAAGCACTGGCCACTCTTGGAGAAGGTCTTTCTCCCCCAGCTATTCCTTCCTGGAAACACCCTCACAGACCTGCCCAAAAGGCTCATCTCTAATTTGATTCCTGACCTGATCAAGTTGACAATAAACATTTAACCGTCATAATCAGGCACATTTAAATGTGTCAAATATACAGCAATGAATAAAATGAAGCTTCAACTTGCTTACATGGAGTCAACACCCTAATGTGAGAAGCAGAAGTTAACCAGGGAAATCCATAGTTAAAAATGTCAATATGGGGCTGGAGAGATGGCTTAGTGGTTAAAACACTTATCTGCTAAGCCAAATGACCCAGGTTCTATTCCCCAGGACCTATGAATGCCAGGTGCACAAGGTGACACATGCATCTGGAGTTCATTTGAAGTGGCTGAAGGCCTTAGTGCACCCGTTTTTTCTCTCTCTCTCTCTAAAAAAATAAGTAAATAAATTAATCAAACTAAATTAAAATTAAAAAAAAACTGTCAGGGTGAATGGATCTGGATAATAATGTTAAGGAAGATGGCAGAATGGAATTTTCAAATTTTTGTCCCATCAGGAAAACAGCACTGTGAACAACCATCGTGCAAGAATTAAAAAGCAGGGCTGGTATAAGATTATGTCACCTGAGTATAGCACAAAATAAAAGAAAAAAAACAAACATGGTAGGAAGGACAGTTTCACAGAAGCCAACTCACTTCTTCTTTCCTCAAGCCCACACCCATCATATGAAGAAATAGCCTCTGTGTGAGGAAGGAGAATAAAGTGAGCTTCCAACTTCATTGTGGATGCCAGCACCAGATCTGACTGTGATCCTCAGCACAGGGCTGGCCCTCATTAACCCAGACTCCAGGACAAATCTAGTGTCAGACCATCCCACATTGCCTTTGGTCCCAGACCAAACCCTGTGGACATATCTACCAGGCTAGCACCTAAAGAACTAGACTTTAGCCAATCCAGCAAAGGTCTACCCCCTTGGCACCAAATTCTATACTCACACAATGCCAGGCCTACTCCTGAAGATCCAGGATCCAAGATATAACACAGAGCCTCAGGTAATAGCCTGGCCTTCTCACACCCATTCCAAGTAAACCCCATGGACCCAAGTTGTAGACTTACCTTAGCGCCTGTGCAACCTCTGCATCTCCAGGCACCAGACCTATACCTATGGGCTCAATCTCTAGGCCCAAAGCCTAGGGACTGAGGACCTCCAGGCTCACCTCAGTGGACCTCAACATTAGGAACATTTGACTAACCCCTGTGGCCTAATGGTTCCCTCTGAAATAAAGACAAGCCCACTTGAGAACTACAGAAGCAATTTCTCCCACATGCCCTGCCAGGTGTTCACCCAGAGTCTCTGGGTGGATTGGCAGGTGAATAATTATCCCAGTCTTCAAAGCTAGCTTGTACATACTGGAGCGAGGCTACCCTTCAAAGGAGCACATCCCAGCACAAGTCACAAGGATCATGACTAGTGAATGAAGCATAGCACAACCAAAGGGACAAAATGAGGTACAGTGACATTCTCTAAATAAATGTAAATATATATACACCTGACAGCATTGAAATTACAGTCATAGAGAAACTCATGAAGAACACAGATACATAACAAAATGAGATCAGGAAAAAATGGCAATAACAAAATTAAAAGTTCCATAGCAACATAAAAACCATATTAGACTGGGAAAAAAACAATGCCTGAATTTTAAACATCCATCCATAGTTTCAATGGTAGACTCAGCCAAGCAAAAGAAAGAAGGCAAAGTCAGGGATGGCTCATTTAAAATCACCCAGCCAAAATCATGAAAAAAAAATTTTTTTTTGTTTTGTTTTTTTAGAGGTAGGGTCTCACCCTAACCCAGGCTGACCTGGAATTCACTATGGATTCTCAGGGTGGCCTCAAACTCATGGTGATCCTCCTACCTCTGTCTCCCGGGTGCTGGGATTCAAGGCGTGCACTACCATGCCCGGCTATAAAAAAAAAATTGAAAAGGAAGGAAATAAGAAGGAAGTAAGAAAGAAAGGAAGTAAGATGAAGGGAAAGGGATGGATGAAAAGAGGGATGGAGGACAAAGAAAGAGAAAGAAGGGAGGTAGGAAAAGATAGAGAAGAAAGAGAAAGGGAAAAAGAAAGCAAGAAAGAAGGACGGAGGGAGGAAGGAAAGAAAACAAGTGAGGAATAAAAATAGATTATAGAACTTGTGTAGCATCAATACAACCAATACTTTAAATGAAACATGTCATGCACAAAAACATTAACTAATACATGGTCTCATTTATCTATGAAATGTTTTGAAGTCTAAGCCACAGAAGCAGGTTATAGAATGGTGGTTGTCAGAGTGTGCAAGTGGAGAAAGTAGGAATATGGTAGCCAAAAGGCACAAAGTTCTAATTAGACAGAGTGAATACTCTTGAGATCTAATGTAAAGCATTAGATCTATTGGTGACTATAGCTATTATTACCCCCCTTTCTTAAACCATATTGGAAACTGAGGAGAGAAGACTTTATTTCTTTATCCATACATTTATCCACACTTATAATCTAAAACATGGAAATTACCACACACAAATTTGAGCTAGTTTCATGAGACTTATTTTTCATATGTGTATGTATGTGTGCATGCTCATGTGTGAGTGAAAACATGTATGTGCCACAGCATGTATGTGGAGATCTGAGGACAACATTCGAGGTGCCTCATTATTCACCACTTTGTTCTTCCTGCTAGCTGCTCTGACAGCTTCCAGGAAGTTTGGCCTCTGACTCCCTTCTCACCCCAGGCATGTTGGGATTACAGAAGTCTGCCATAGCTTCCCTCTTTAATGTGAGATCTGGGGATCTGAATTCAGATATTCACACTTGGATGGCAAACACTTTATCCAGCAAATCATCTTCCCAGCCACCATAAGACTCTTTTCATATTCTTATACTTAAAACTTTTGATGGATTCTCCATCAATTACCACCTTGATGTCTTACACAAAGCTGGACAATTCTCCGACTTCAATCTAGATGCTGTACCACTCTTACATGATTGGATCCTGTTAGGATGAAGTCCTAGCCAGTCCTTCACAAGCCATTCTCCACTCTGTTCCTCCTGGTCATGCCCCACCCTAGAGTGTCTTTGCCTTCATTTCACCCTATTTTCTCCTAAGCACCCACAGTCTGGAGTGGGCCATGGCTGCTCTAGGAAGCACCCTGGACCACCCACATGAGTACTGCACCCTACTTTGCCTTATTATCCATCTCTCCCCATTCTCAATGACACCTACCTGCTCATTGCATACACTATTGATACTGAGTTCTTGGAAGGGAGAGAATCTTGAGATTCATTCCAGTATTTCAGTTCTTAACATGGTATGTGTGATTGTTAAATTGTTGTCAACTTAATCTGTTTAGTAATCCACAGAAATCCCTTTGGGTGGTTCTCTGAGGTTGCTTCCAGGAAGGATTAACTGAAAGAGGAAGTCCTTCCCCCAGAGTGAGCCCTTACCCCAGAGCAGGAGGCCCCTCTCAGAGGGGTACTTTATATAAGGAAACTCTAGGTGAAAAGAGCCCCTTCCTTCTTCCCACTTGGCTGCCAGAGCTGCTTGCTGCCTTCTAGTGTGGACTGAAGACCAGCGCCCACTGAAAACCAGCATCAACTGAAGACCCACGTGGATCAAAACCCAGAGGCTCCTCAGGAAGCCTCCAGGCCTTCAGTGCTGGATTGGGACTGCTGAGGCATCTGGCCATGTGGACTGAACAGCTACCAGGTTACTTGATTTTCAGGCCTGCAACTGCTATTGGACTACCATAAGCTAATCCAACAAATTCCCTTTTTAAAATAATTCATTCAGGCAGCTCTGCTTCTCTAGAGAACCCTGACTAATACAGTATGTTTTCCATGGTAGATGCCCAAACTGCTTTTGGTAAAACAAACAAATAATTGAATGGATAACCTACATTTGCCCCCTTCTTCCACTACCAGGAAGTGTCTGAACAGTCTTCCGGATTCTGCAGCAGCTATTGTAGGACTGGAAACATTTTCAAGCTGTGGAGGATATAATTCAATGATCTGTGATTTGTGGGACCTCTTTTGAGACAAGGTCTCACTATGTAGCTACATTCTGCCTGAAACTCACTACATAGCCTATTCTGGCCTCAAAGTCATGACAATCCTCTAGTCTTCAGTGTACTTAGTGCTGGAATTATAGGTATCACCCAGAATTCCAAATTCTAATAAACTGTTTCAAATCTATAGTGAACTAAATAGTGAACTATTTCAAAAAACTCATACCACTACTAACTTCTCTTCAACTTGCTATTTATTTGTAATGGAAGAAAGAGAAAGAGAGAGGCATGTCAGGGTTTCTGGACACTGCAAATGTACTTCAGGTGTATATGCTACTCTGTGCATCTGGCTTTACGTAGGTACTGGGGAATTGAACCCAGGCCATAAGGCCTTGCAAGCAAGTGTCTACAGCTGCTGAGCCATCTCTCCAGAAGACTATCTTCTAATAATTTCAATATAAATTGCTGTTTTGAATAATTTTTTCTCCTAAAATGTTGATCTCCCTATTTGTTCTTCCAGAAATTGCTGTGTATGTTGTGTTCTGAGAAATCCACTTAAGGTTGGTTAACAGACCCTGAAGCTCCTGGAGAATAGAGCCTTTCATTATATCTTATTGTTCTTGAATTGTTTTCAGAGGACTTGGTGTATTTGTAGATATTAAAAATGAAAATAAAAGACTACCCAGTATAGTTCAAAGTAGAGGATTAAGTGGTTAAATAGAATGACCCAGAATGACTATTACTTACACATTGGGAAATTTTTATTTCCTTATTAGGCCTTCACCTTTTGTTTTGGGTTGCATGCATGTGCACAAGAGGGTGTGTGTGTGTGTGTGTCTGTGTGTGTGTCTGTGTGTGTGTCTTTTTGCTGCTGCTGCTGCTGCTGTTGTTGTTTTGGGAATTATTTTGCATATACTGGAATCACAGCAAAGACCAAGGGCAAATGTGTAGGAAAGAGAAAGCAGTCAAGCTACCCTGGTGGATGGCTAGAGCTTCATCCAGAGGAAATGATGCCAGATACACTGCTCACAAATATCCTGCTTAAGAAATAAGGAGTCAGGTGTTTTATACAGCCACACCCAAGAGTAGGGCTCCCAATACTCGCTACTTGCTTCTCACACTGACAGTTGCATCAGGGAGAAGAAATGAAAATATTCTAAGCACAGAGGTAAGGATAGTGCCAAGACTGAGTGATGAATGAGATGCTATTGTGTCTGCTACAGACACATATCCAGACACTCTCTGAAGAACATAAAGGTCTGATCTAAGCTCACACCCAAGTGAACTCTCAAACTCACCAAATAATAATTGATCACCCCCTTCGACCCTATGCAACCGTGAACTAGGTAGGCCCAGGACTCACATGAAGAAGCACCAATCAACAAAAGCCATCCCCAGAATTAAAAAACAAAAAACAAAAAAACCTTACAGCACTAAAACCAAACAGGCAACTAGAAATTTACAAAGCTTAGCAAAAACATTCAGCAAAACAGGAAGAAAAATAAATTCATAAAGACTCAGGTGAAAGTGAACAGTGATTAATCACAGAAGCCATGGCTTAACAGAAATTAGAGGGACAGAATGGTAGAGGGCACACACCCAGGGAGCAAGTGAAGGAGGGAAAAGGCATGCAGATGAGTTACTTTTCTTACCACTGCAACAAAGTGCCTGATGAAAGCAACCTAAGGAAGGGGTTTATTTTGGCTTATAGTTCAAGGTTACAGTGCAGCATAGTAGAGAAGGGATGGTGGCAGGAGCTTGAAGCAGCTTGTCACATTCAACCCACCATCCAAAGGCAGAGAAAGATGAATCTTGGTGGTCTGCTTGCTTTCTCCTTTTTAACCCAGTCTGGGACAGCATAAATGGTGCTACCGACAGTTATGGCGGGTCTTCCCACCTCCATTAACATAATCTAGAAACTCATTCACAGACATGCAAGAGTTGACTGTGGAGATTAATCATGGTAGCAAGCAAAGAAATCCAGGCCAAGTTGGGGTAAGAAATCCTCTCTTTAACTAACCCAAGGCTACATTAAGTTCTTTATACAAGAGGACCTGAATATCATTTGGGCTCAGAAAATTATAACCCCAAGTGTGGTACTTTGACATGATATGTACTTTGAAATAAGAGGTATTAAAAAACCCTTGGGATCAGCCTCAAGATCAAGGTGTCTCTGACATCGTCCTGCCCTCTTCCTACTCCTCATTCTCCCTTGAAACCAATGATAGAAACCAGAACTTCTCTTCCACTAGGCAGAAATACAAACTAAAATCAAAGCCTTGCCCCAAAGCCAGCAACTGAAGCCAGAATTATTACCATTATGTTTACACACCTTTCTGTCTCAAAGCTGCGCCTAATGAAATCTTCATCCAATAGTAGAGCACAAGAACATCACTTCAGAGAAGTTGTACCCCAAACCAGGGAAGACTAAATTCTACACCTCAGAGGTCAAGATAAGCTGAACAAATAGCCTGGCTAGATTCCTACAGAGACTAATACTTTTAGGCCATGCCTCTGACCATATATCTGCATAGATGTCCTTGTTGTATTGAACCTAAGAATAACATGGTCTTTTCTTTCTGTGCTTTGATGTGAATTCTGAAGACTCCCATGTGACATAACAATATACTTAAATATGTTTTATGCCTTTTCTCCTGCTAACCTGTCCTTTGTTGAAACAACTTGGCTGTGACCCTTATGATATGGATGAAAGGCAACACCCTTGCCCACTCTTCCAGTGGGAAATTGTGTTTGTATCTAATTTCCTGTATTGGTTCTCTTTCTCCAGTGAAAGATTAATGCAGCTCAATACTTCTGTTAAGTAGAACATCATAGATTATTGTAACATTCACATATCAAGAGAACATTGTGTGATTTCTGCCAGGTCAAAAGCAAGAGTTTAGCACCCAGAAGGTACAAACCATGAAAGTATCTTCTGAACACACACACACACACACACACACACACACACACACACACACACATGTCTACATTATGCTGGACATGCTGGCTTCACATCACAAACATATCCTGAGCAGCAGGAATTTTAATTAACTAGGAAAAAATCTAATTTAGCCTAAATTGGCTTACAATGAAAAGTGTTAGGAGGAACAAAAATGGTTCTGTGATATGGATGTTTGTGAAAAAAAAAAACATGCTAGATCCATTGACAACAGTAATGAAAGGGATGTTGAAAGTATAAGGCTACTGAGGATGCTAGAAAGCCTACATGTTCTGAATTATTTATTATAAGCATCCATTCCTAAAGTCAATTTCACCTGAAGCTATGCCAAATATTGGAGGTTGACCCATGATAACCCTCAAAGGAAAGATGAATATAAAATAAACACATTGTTTTCCATCTTTATTTGAAAGCAGAACAGAAAGGATGACTTGAGTAGAACTGAATATATCTGGCAGAAAGATAAGAAGGTGACCAACTTGAGGCTGCCAGCCATAGAGTGGGTGTGGTTGTTTATATGCAATCAAGACTAAGTAAAGGAGAAAGTGAAGGATTAGAATAGGTGTGGTGGAGCCAGTGGAAAAGGGGAGGCAGGGCATTGAACAGCTGTGACACAGATAATAATCAAAAGTACCATAGATCAGCCTGAGCTAGAGTGAGACTCTACCTCAAAAAAACAACAACAAAAAATGTATCATAGAGAATGGAGTGAGCTTGAAAAATGAAAAGCCTAGGTCATTGTGTGGAATACAGAAATTCACATTATTGTAGGTGTAGGATTCCTGTCAATAACCACGAGTACAAGTAGTTGAAGGAGAGCAAATATAAAGACCATGCATACAGCAGTGAACTTGGAGGTCTGGATGTTGGGTGGCTTCTCCTAACAGATACTGTCCATTCTAACTGAAGGAACTGGAGTGGAGAGACAATAGCTATGCAATGACCAGTCCTTGGTATAGAAGGAAAAAGGTCAGAAGTTAAGCAAACAAAATGAGACCATAAAGAGTGGTATGAAAGAATTTTACTAGGCTCAGAGGACGAATGCTTTTATGGTTGTGAAAATGAAGCAGCAAAGAACAAAAAGAGAAAAAGAAAGGGAAGAAAGGAAGAAAGAAAGAAGGAAGTGAGAGAGGGATGGGGGAGGGAAGGAAGGAGGGAGGAAGAGAAGAAGTGAGGGAGAGAAGGAGGAAAGAAGAGAGAAACAGAGAAAGAAGAGTTCTGGGCTTGGGTCTTGAAGTATGGGAGAAAATAGCCTCCAGCCAGTGAGCAAGCAAGCATCTGTGCTGGTCAGCTGCCATGGAAGTGACGTGGGTTCCCGGTATGTCTCATACAGCAGTAGTTCCTTTGGATGTTAGTGATGAAAACCAACTAACAAAAGGAAACGTTTCCTGAGCATATGACTTTGAGATACCTGTTGGGACAACTGTCCCCACAGATGCATTGGGGACATGCTATGCTATAGAAATGTTTTGCCCTAAATTTTTATGTACATTGACTACTGAATCATTACCCTGAGAGAAATACCTGTTGACCTCACTAAATAGATGCCCTGTAGCATTTGGGAAAGCTGAGTTCAAGCACAAAGGAATAAGAGGTGCTGTAGGATGAAAAGGCACAGTATAGAGTGCAAAGTCAGCTTGCTTGATTTTGAATTCCAGCTCAGACAATTCAGGGTCCATAACTCTGAGTAAAACACATTACTTCTCTTTGCCTCAGTTTACTTATCTGTGAAGGAAAGGTGATGAGGGTAAGGACATATGCCATACTGTGATGGTGAAAATTAAAATCATTAACATACTAAAGCAAAGGAAAATGCCCACTACCTGGCATGTACCTCAAGTAAGGCTCTTCTTGTTGCTGTTTATTTGTAGGAAACAGTTTTGAGCGATAAAGTGGGTTCTAAGCAGGAGAGTTACTAAGGAAGAGCAACTCCAAATCTCCGGGGGAGTATAGGAGGCCCAGCTCTCAGCTAGACCTGAACTGTGTAGAAATATGGATCCCAAAGGCACTTCTTCAGAAACATAATTAAATATCCTATCTGCCCGCATAGTGTAAGGGCTCACAGCTTAACCATTTCATAGTTTCTGCTGCTATTAAGACTTCTGATTCAAAGTTTTTGTACATTTTCATTGCCCATTTATTTACTTTTTCTTTTCCTTTTTTCTTTATTAGTTAGTTTTGTATTCAGCAAATACAGTCAGTTTGGTACCATTATTAGGCTCATCTGTGACCTACCCCCTCCCCTTGGCCCCTCCTTGTTGAGGTATATGGGTCATGCATTGTGGAGTTAGCCCACAGTTATGGGTAGCAGCAAATAACTTGTTGTGATGCCCACACAAGTCCATTGCCCATTTATATAGCAAGGACATAAATGATTTCTCATCCAGATGTGCCTTTTTCTATTCGAATAGCTGAGAAATGGATCTATTTCTACCAGATGTGTGATTGACCATCTAACTGAGAATCGTCTGAGAAATATATACCTTTTTCTGATCCAAATCTGTCTTTTGGCTTTATAACTATTTTCTTTCAAGCTCACGTAATATCTTTACCACGAGACTCTATCCTCTATTTTTAGCTGACAGTTTTGGATTGGGAATATTGCATTGTGTCCACACCCCAAATATAATAAGACAACATTCTTTTCCTACTCACTAAATGCAAAAGATGGAAGTGAAGAAGAATGCTTTAGGCCAATATGAAGGTGCTCTGCCTGGTTACAGACACACCAGTAGGGGAGAAACTTTGGCTATTAGCTTACTGATTATACAGGCCTAACCTGAGAATGTAAGGTAAACTAGATGTTTGGGGAAAAAAAAAAATCCAAATACTAAGAGATTCTTTGCTTGTGTCTTGACCCTTGTGGATCTTTACTATTTACCAAATCCTACCATCTTTCTATTGGATTCTCACAACAACCTTGCCTGCATGGGAAGCCTTAAATTGGTCAGACAATACCTGATTCAGGTATTTCTATATATGTTAAAATGTCTGAAATGGAAGCACTTGTGTGTTGGCAAATACTGAAGCTATTACTTTGTTGAAATAGCTGACACAAGCAAAAGTGGTTGTTCGCTTGGTGATCTCATGTTCAATAGGTTCCAGAACGGCTTATGGCACTGATTACCTTTTATTTAGTATTAGTGGGGGGCATCATTTCTCGCCTCACTATCCTCTACTTTTAGAACAAAAATGTATGTGGGACCCATAATGAGAAGAGAAGGATGTGGTAGGGGAGTTATAGGGAAACCAAATTTGAGGTATTATATTCTAAACACAATTGCCAGATTTCTAGACATGACTTTACTAGTCTATTTCTCTTCTTATTATACATAAAGCAAAATCAGCAATTTGGGGGCAAGTAATCATCCCCAAAGACTTTTATATAAATCTGGACCTTCTGTCAATTTTTCTTAGAGGGATCCCTGTCTTGGATGCTGGATCTTTCTCAAATTTGAGAACAGGAGCAACAAAATGATGGAGACCTCATTTGTCCATTTTGTAATCAAGTGTGTTATAAATATATTAGTTAGTGTACTGAGACTGAAATGACATGAACAATATGTTTATCTGCTAAGGCTTTAAGGGGAGCTGAATGCCAGTCTTTTCAGCATATAGGCTCCTGTAGCTCTGTGCATTCAGAACCAGGACACTGAAAGTGACCCATTCTGGGCTCTCTTCCCATCTTACACAGCACAGCTGCAATCTGTAATATCAACTGAGTTCTGCAATATTTCATTACCAAAAGGCTTCCATTGCTAAAATCCAAGTTGGAAATCATAGTGCTATACTAGTCTGGGACAATGAGAGTAACAAAATTGCCCTCTCCAGTAAGTCACTGTCAGGGGAAAGCATTTGTCACCACACTTGAGCTCTTGCACTTTTGCAGCTTGTGGAGACAATGGGGCTTGAGAATGTGGCCCTGTTACCAAGGAGCTGACAATTGACAATGAGTATATTTCTAACATGTTAACATAGACACTAAAATCTAATGAGTGTAATGTCCACCCAAAGAGTTCATTAGAAAAAGAGAACCTTCTAGAAGTTACAATTCAAAGATATTACCAAGAATTTAAAAATAAATAGAAATGTAATATGATAGGAATCACCTTGGCTAAATGATAACTCATCTATATGAAAAAATACATTAAACATCCCTGACCTGTGAACCTGGAATGAGATAAATAGTTTAATAATAGTTATATTAACTGTGCAATTTATATACAAATTGTCTTATTAGATCCCTACTTTAAGTCAATGATTTTTTTTTCTTCATTTTGAAGAAAATGAAATAAGTTGATCATGGTGGCACACATCTGTAATGTCATCATTCAAGAGACCAAGCCTGGAAGATCATGAGTTCAAGACCAGCCTTGGCTACATTTATCTTAAAATGAAAACAGGAAAGGAAAAGAAAGAAAGGGACTATGTGTGTGTGTGTGTGTGTGTGTAAATATATATATATATATACTTAGAGGGTAAAATAGACCAAATATCAGCACTTCTCTAACCTAAAAATGTTCAGAATAAAAAACTTGTATATCTTGTTAAAAGATAAATTCAAAATGGTGGGTGGAGCTTGATAGTTTTCATGCTAATAAACACCCAAGCCAATGCTAAAGTTGTTGTGGCCTAGACTGTTCTGTGATTATCCACATCTTACACCATCATGCTCCTCTTGGCACTGTTTCACAGTGTACTACAGCTACCGGGAATATAAACGTTTACAGTGAATGGGAAGTAAGATGATTTATCTTCATGTCAATTTGATTAGATTTGGAATCACCTAGGAGACATGCCATTGGGTGTGTCTATGAGCATGCTTTCAGAGAAGTTTAACTATGAAAGGAAAACTCACTCTGAATGTGGATGGCACCATTTCATGGGCTGGAGTCCTGGACTAAGTCAAAAGAGAAAATGAGCTGAGTACCAGCATTTATCTCTCTGTGCTTCCTAACTGTGGATGCAATGTGACCAGCAGCCTCACTTGCCTACCTGCTTGCCCTTCATGTCACACCTTCCCCACCATGATGAACTGTGCCCTCCAGCCATGACACCTATGAGACAAAATAAACCTTTCTTTGTTAAGATTCTTTCATCACAGTAACTAATAGAGCAAGGCAAGCAATGTTGAGGTCAAGAGCAATAAAGAACTATGCAGAACTGAAGGGATATTTGCAAGCAGTTTCCTCACATTTCTCATCTTACTACCTCAACCAGTCCTATGGATAAATGCTATTACCATCTCCATTTTACAGATGAGAAAAATGAGGTTTTATAGGGATTATGCAACTACCTCATTGCTTCCATTTCCTTTACTAAAATGCTTGAGGTTAGATTTGCACCTAAGCTCATTTGAATCCAAAGCCTATTTGCTTAAACACCTTGCAGAATAAAGATATAGGAAGAAAAGGATACATCTGAAGAGGGGCCTGGCAGCCACCTTCCTCAGAACAGGTTTTTGGATTAAGCACCTTGACAGGTGATTTCTAGCTCTGTCCTGCCCAAGGGTGGTTTGTAAGATTAAGGGTGAAGAAACAACTAAGACTGACTAAGAAATAGCATTCATCAATGGTTAACTTGTGAGATTAAAAAAGATAGCAAGGTAGTCTTAGGTCCACCTTGGAGGCAAACTAGAAGCCACAGAATAAATTAGAATATACTGTTTTTCAGTGGTAACAAATAACCCCCAAATATGAAGGCTTCACCATCACTAGGATGTATTCTCACAAAGACAGTCAGATCTTGGTGGGTCCAGGTATCTCACATGGCAATTATTCTCTATGGGGCAAACTTAATTCCAAATTTATGTAGAAATCTCCATATTGAGCAGCTTCTTCGATTTACTTAGCAAGAAAGAGCAAAATTCAACAATGACATTATACTACCCTTGCCTATGAGTTATGTCTTTCAATCCCATCCAATGTTCATTAGCCAGAGCAAGTCATGTTGCCTCACATAACAGGAAAGGACCTGATGAATGCCATAGTCCAAGCACTGAGGGAGGGAAGAGAAATGGACAGCGATGGATGCTGGTGTACCCACCATAGGAACCTCTTCACAAATCTCAATTACATATCTCTCTGCACAGTGATTCTTTAGAAATTTACAACCACCCTTTGCCAAAACTGCTTCCACCATCAGTTAATACTGTTTCATTAGTTATATGTCTGAAGGCTGTAGTTTAAATGATTTTTGATCTTAATTCATTGACCACAGAAACACTATTTTAAAGATCTCTCCCAGAATTTGAACAGAGATTTGGGATGTCTCCTCATGTGTCCTTCAACTTAAGCATACCATATTTCTGCTAATGTAAGCTCAGGTCTATATTCTTATTTCTATGTTCTTATTTGGCCTCCATATTGAAAAATGTAAGTGGCTGGCTCAGAATAAAAGAATGACTAGCACAGACATTACTTGGGTAAGTTAAATATGATTTGTTTACTTTAATGATTCAGAAGAAACTTAACAAACTCAGGATTCATACCTGACATATTAGTAACACCCTATGGGAGAGGAGAAACTGAGGTATAAGCTCTTAGAGCATTAAGTCCTCCAGGTCCACCCAAAGGTGAAAGATAAGGATTTCATCAGAACCTGGGGAAGCCTGTGCATATCTCTATTGGAATATTTGGCTTTATATACATAGCATTTCTATGTGGTTTGATGCTTGCCAGAGATGTCCCCTCATCTTAGGCAGATTCAGTTTAGTCTCATATACACTAGATCCTGAGTACACCGAGACCAATACAATTCCATAAGCTAAGGAAAAAATCCATTTATCTTCTGCAGGGGACTTGCTCTGGAGGGCAGCACGGGCTTTAGAAGTGCAAGTCAAATAGGACTTTGAACTTCACTAACAGACACCTGAACTTAAGGGCAAGAATGAAACAGGAATATGGGGTAGATTTCAAACTTCAAATTTTTTCTATATAAAATGTCATCAAGTAATATACTATTCAACATATGCAAGGCATTTTTGTTTAAAGAAAATTTTTGGTCATCAATAAAAAGATCTTATCTTAAATCTTTTAGAGACAATTCCTCACATGCCATTAGAATATGCTTAATTCTATCTGTCCTGTCATTGTGTCTCCCTTAACAAGAACAATGTTACTTCAATTATAATTGAATCATAGAAGTTGAGCACTATCTTATTGGAATTAGATGGAAAACAAACAAAATCATCTCAGACAGAAGCTTATCCATAATTTCTTTTGCCTAAGCATCTGAGCAAAGCAAAGGGAAAATATAGATATAATAAAAAACAGCAAAGAGTGAAGTTTAAAGAACATCACTTTCCTAAAAGTCTCTTAAATTTGAATTTCAAACAGGTGTACACATATACATTTAACAAGGCAAAGAAAATATATCTAACCAGCTCCTTTGTTTCTGTTTATTCTTGATGTTGCAGTTACCTTCTCATTACTGGCACAAAACACCTGGCCAAAATCAGCATGTGGGAAGAAAGGGTTTATTTTAGCTTATAGACTTGAGAGTGAACTCCCTGATGTGAGGGAAAACATGGCATGAGCAGAGTCTAGGCATCACCTTCTGGCCAACATCAGATGGACAATGACATCAGGAGAGGGAGCCAAATTAACACTGTTACACTAGGGCTAATAAACCATCAAGGGCCACTCCCAGCAACACACCTCCATCAGCAAAGCTCCACTTTCCAAATTGCATCAGCTGGGGATTGGGCATTTAAAACACATGAGTTTATAAGGGAAACCCAAATCAAACCACCAAAATGTTATAATGTTTTATTACATCAACATTTATTGTAAGAAATATAGAACATGAAATAAGGAAAAAGAGACAACAAAAATCTGGTCCTAGGGCTGGAGAGATGGTTTAGCTGTTAAGGTGTTTGCCTGTGAAGCCTAAGACCTCATGTTCAAATCTCAAGGTCCCGTCTAGCCAGACACACGGTGACCCAACTGCACAATGTCGCAAAAACACACAAGGGGCGCATGCATCTGGAGTGTGTTTGCAGCAGACTGAAAGCCCATACTCTCTCTCTCTCTCTCTCTCATTCTTTTTTTTTTCCCTCCCTCTCTCTCAAAAAAACAAATCTGGTCTTAGATGGATCACAATGGAAAAGTACTTGCATAGGATGAGCAATGCTTTGGATTGTATCTCCAACCTCAAGACAAACAGACAGAGGAATTATCTATAGTTCCACCTTCTGAATTTCTCTTTTAATTCTATTAGGCACATACATAACTTTATAGACCTACCCAATCATAAAGTTGCAACACATAGAGGCACACATGCACAAACATAAGCACAAATAATTTATACAATTTGTGTTTCATTTTAAATTCTCCATAATACATATGCATTGTATAAAATGTTGCAATTAATTTACATACAATGCAGTTGTCTACTTACAAGCCCACATTATAAGATGCTTCCCTGTCTTCTGAGGATTTTTATTTTTTATTTTTTTGATTTTTCGAGGTGGGGTCTCACTCTGGTCCAGACTGACCTGGAATTCACTATGTAATCTCAGGCTGGCCTTGAACTCACAGAAATCCTTCTACCTCTGCCTCCCCAGTGCTGGGATTAAAGGCGTGCACCACCACACCTGGCTTTCTGAGGCTTAATGTGGCCATTGGCTTTGCCAAATAAAATGTAGACCGAATATGTTACTTTAAAGTGAAAGCATTTTAATTCCCAATAGTGACTATTCTACTATTTCCTCTACTATTTCCTTGCTTTGACATGGATTGGTCATAAATATACACATATTGAAATACTAAGTCAATAAATGCATAGAGGGATGAGTGACTAAAAGTCACCTAGTTCCATGAAAGTCAATGTACATGACCTGTAGGACTGTGGGATTGTTTACAAGTAAGTTGTACACCTATGTCTATCTCTTCTGACAATTACAATCTTTGGTATTGTTCTGATATCAAATAGTCTGTAAATTCATTTCACCATGTGGATGTAGGATAATTTATTTAATAATCTTTTTTATTTTTTAATTTTTCAAACTTTATTTATTTTATTTGAGAAGGAAAGAGAGAGGGAATAGGGACACCAGGGTCTCTAGCCACTGCAAACAAACTCCAGACACATGTGCCCACCACTGTGTGCATCCCGCTTACATGTATCCTGAGGAATAGAACTTGGGTCCTTTGGCTTGTCAAGCAAGTGCATTAAGAGCTAAACCATCTTTCCAGCCATATTTAACTAATCTTGTAACATTGAATATTTAAATTGTTTCCAATTCTTACAAGTTCTTCAAAACAACATATCAAATAAAATAAGTTTATTTAAAAGGTATATGCTCTCATATTTATAGTTATTTCTTTTAGTTGCAATCATAAAAGGGAAGATCATAGTTCAAAAGATAGAAAAGTCCATGTTTTTCTGAATGTTGGTACCAAATTGTCCTACAATGAGCTTGTTAACTACATTGTCAGTGGCACAGACATTTCATACAAATATTCTAGCCACCTACATTATATCTTTGACAAAATTAAAAGTAAAAATATGTTATGATTTTTAGTTGTACTTCCATGAGTTACATTTTTTTTATATTTGCATGCTATTTTCATTTACTCTTTTGTGTTCTTTTAACATTTTCTTACTTATTTTTGAGATGCCTCCACTTGTTAATGTACAATTCAATATGATACATTCATTCATAACTAAGCTTTGTGTTCTGCACTGAATGCATTTTTGTCAATCAACAATTTTGTTGGAAACTTTCCATGGTTATTAATAGTTTCACTGTTATTAATATTAATTTGTTGCCTTTTTTTACAGGTTTCCAAGTAGATTTATATTTTTCTTTAGTTTTTCTTGTTTCATTATATCTGTAATGGTTAATCTTGATTGTTAACTTTATAGGATCTGGATTTCCCTAAGAGACGCACTTCTGGGTGGATCTCTGAAGACATTTCCAGAAAAGATTAACTAAGGAGAGAAAACCCTCCCCCAAAGTGGGTGGCACCTTTTGGCAGTTGCCCATATGTAAAAAGTTCTCAGGAAAAAGCAATGTTGATTGCCTGCCTGCTGCCTTCACTTTCTGCTGGACAGTGCATCTATCTTTGTCCTGCTTCTGCTGACACCAGACCAGTGACTCTCATGAAACTTGTAAGCCTTCAGCAACAGATTGGAACTAGTAAAACATCTAGCTTGTTAGACTTAGCAGGTTCTTAGATTCTCCAGCATGCAGATGGCCATTGTTGGACTCCCCAGCCCCTATCGTGCAAGCCAATATAATACTCCTTTTCTATAGCACATATTTTAGTATAGGTTGTTCTTCTAGAGAACTTTTGCCTAATACAGATTGTGATAACATGAGTGGTGTCTTATCCTCAGGGCATTTTCCCTATTATCCCAGTGCACAGCACAAACTTTCTCTTTAATGTAATCTCTCTTTAAAAATTAGAGCTACTTTCTCAATACCTGCCTTAACTGCAACTTTAAAGTTGTCTTTTGTCCACCAAACCACATTTTTTCATACCTTCCTCCTCCAAAAGACCTGGATAAGAGCAGTAAGTACTATCCATGACATTACCTAAATGCTATCCTGTCTGCCAACTTAGTCCATTCCTTTTCAATCTAGCCTCATTCATGTTCTGAGGATGCATGTTCAGGAAGAATGCAGCCAGTTTGCCAGCAAACATACAAATAACCTCTAGCCAAGTTTGTGGTTGAGTCCTTGTTATCTCTAAAACCTTTCAGCTAGACCTCTACTGTCTACATTTCTGTTATCATTCTGTCCTTCCAAATTCTAATCAGAATGGCCCAATAATCTCTGCTTATAGCATACTAAAACTTTTCTGGAAGAAGTTCAAAATTCTTCCTCATTACTCCTACAAACCAGTTCCAAAGTCTTACTAAAAACTTCAAGTCAGGTTTATTACTACAACAGACCCACTCTTTCTTATCTATTTTCTGTATTAGTCACATTTCTTGTTGTTATGACACTTAATACCTGAAAAGAAGCAATGTAGCAGTGGCGGATACAGTCCATCATGATGGGGAAAGCATGGTGACAGGAGTACAATCAACTGATCACATTACATCTTTAGTCAAGTAGAAGAGGGTGGACAGGAAGAGGAATGGGGCTATAAAACCCCAAGGACTGCCTTTAGAAACCCATTTCTGGCAAGGCTACATCTCTTAAGGGTTTCATAGCCTTCTAAAAACAGCTCCATTAGGTGGAGACCAAGTGTTCAAACACATGACCTGATAGGGGACATTTCACATTCAATTCACTATAATATTATACCTTCTTTTTTATATTTTTTATTTATTTGCAGAGAGAGAGTGACAGAGAAAGAGAGAGAGAGAGAGAGAGAGAGAGAGAGAGAGAGAGAGACCGAAACAAGGGGCCTGCCAGGGCCTCCTGCTACTGCAAGCAATTCCAGATGCAGGTACCACTCTGTCCATCTTGCTTTTACGTGGTTACTGAGGAATCAAATCAGGACCTTTAGGCTTTACAAGCAAGTACCTAAACTGCTGAGCCATCTCTCCAGCTCACCTTCTTGATCCACTCATACATACATATTCACATATTTCCTTCCAATGCTTTATGATTTTGTTCTTTGATCAATATGCTATGGAGGTTGTATATGGTATGAAGTATATATCTAAATTTTCATCCAGAGTAGACAGTACTCCTACCCACTTATTGAATATTTCTTTTTCTTTATTTTATTTACTTTAGGTAGCATACATAATTTTAGGTATTAATTGTTCTTTTCATATATATTTTATTCATATATGCTATATTTCACTCTTGCTTGACTAATTTGTCTATGTCTAAACCAGTACCTGGCTGCTTTAATTTTTTCTTTATATTTCTTAACAGATAAATCCTACCTTTTTGTTTTTTCTTTTTTTCTTTTTTCTTTACATTTTCTTGCATATTTTTAGTAGTTTCCTACTGAATTTTAAAACAATCCTTATATTTTCATTTTTTCCAAGAGCATCATTCACATCTTATTTACAATCCTTTTGTTCACTAATTCACATAACAAATATTAATTGATCACTTACTATGAACCAAGGGTTAAAGCTGTTGATGAGTAAGGGGAAAGAAAGCAGGAAAGGAAAGGTTCACCTTCAGACTTTGGCCACTGAGGGATGTCTGGCATCCATCTGAAAGGAGAGAAATAAACTCCATATCTCAATGACAAAGAATAATAAATACAAGGAGGAGGAGAGAAGCAGAAATGGAGAGAGAAGAAATGCATATAGTGTGCCATTTGCTAGCAGTATCTCACAGAACATCTCAGCCAAGCCTACCCAGAGGCTTAGGAAGCCATGCAGTCCACTCAGTTTTACTTGCTTGTCGGCTGGGAGCAGCTCTGGGGGTGTGGTCTGGGAGCTGTTTGTGGTTTAGAGACAAAGGTTTCCCAACTGAGGGTTGCATGTTCTCTTTAAGGTAAGCTAAATGACTACCCTCCATCTGCTGCAATAAGCACTAAAATTCTAAAGAGGTTGACGTATAAGTTTATTACTGGTGCTCGGGACATTTCTTACTGGTTTAAAATGTGGGCTAACTCCAGAATGCATGACCCATATACCTCAATAATGAGGGGGCAAGGGGAGGGGTTAGGTAATGGATGAGCCTAATAATGGTACCGAACTGACTGTATTCGCTGAGTACAAAACTAATTAATAAAAAAAAAAAAAATCCCACAAGGACATTTTGTTCTGTCTCCCTTGAATTCTATGTAAAATGTAATAAAGACAACATATGAAAATGAAAAAAAAATAACATATTACCATCCCACATCAAAAAAATATTCTGTAGAATGTTGGCTAATAATATTAAGAGGTGGTTCCCATACAACATCAAAATTAACTATTACGTAACTACGGGATATCTAAACTTTGGATTTTTATTTTTATTTTTATTTTATTTATTTTTTTGCAAGCAGAGAGACAGAAAAGAGAGAGAATGTATAGGTGCTTCAGGGCCTCTAGTCACTGCAAATGAACTGCAGATACATGTCACACTTTGTGCATATGGCTTTATGCGAGTACTGGACAATCGAACCTGGATTGTTAGGCTTTGCAGACAGGTGCCTTAACCACCAAGCCATCTCTCCAGCCATATATATATATATATATATTTTGGTTTTTCGAGGTAGGGTCTCACACTAGCTCAGGCTGACCTGGAACTCATTATGTAGTCTCAGGGTGGCCTCCAACTCACGGCGATCCTCCTACCTCTGCCTCCCAAGTGCTGGGATTAAAGGTGTGCGCCACCACGCCCAGCTCTGGATATTTATTTTTTAACTTGCCACTTTGATGAATCTTTATTAATTTTTTTCCTGGAATGTTTTTATATTGTTAAGACCAGCAGTGCACATAGCTTTTCTCATCTCTCTAGGTTATTCTGCTTCATTTCTTTATCATTATACATGTGCTGTTGAGTTGGTACTTCTTTTTTTTATTTATGGCATTTTCAAATACAATTTGCTTTTGTTGATTCCCATATCACCTCCTATCTTTTCTTCCTCTTCCCTCCAAATCCCCCCCATGTATTTTCCTTCCTTCTGTTTATTTGTCACAAGTATCCTTTTGCATGCTCCACCCTTCTTCTAGGTTTTTATGTTTCCTTACCTTTCTTTGCCAAGCAAGTCAGATTTGAAATAGAATGATGATTGTGTCTCACATGTTCACACTCATGGGAACTCCTTGAGGTTTAAACATTACGGTTGATCTACACCATAAAAGAAGTTTGACCATGTGGTCCACAGCTGGTGGTGCTGTTTGAGAAAGGTGTGGAATTTTTAGGAGGCTTTTTGGAGGAAGTGGGTCACTAGGGGCAAGCCTTGAGGTTTTATTGCCCAGCCCCACTACCTGTTTCCTCTCTGCTTCCTGACCAGAGGCAATGTGACCAGACAGACTTGTGCTCCTGCTACAAGGCCTTCCCTGTCATGATGGACTCTATCCCCTAGAAACACGAAGTGAAATAAACTTCTCCATCCTTAAGTGGCTTCTTTCAGTTATTTGGTCACAGCAACTAGTAAAGTAACAAAGACAGTATCCAAATCAGTTTTCTATAAAAATTTATGTAAACAAAATGAACTTACGAAGTTGATGCAAGAATAGTGGCACTTACAAATGCCTGCAGAATCGTACATCATATGCTCTTCTGCCTTTTCAACTCCTTTCTCTTTTGGATCACATATTTTATTATTTCTAGTATTTGTTCTTGGGCTTTTCTGCTCTTTATCTTCATGGAACTTCCAAGAAGTTTCATTCTCTTATGGGTCATTTCAAAGAACCAGCTTGTAAAAGTTCCTATCATTTGTGCATTTATTTATTTTCCAATTAATTTCCTTTCTATCTTTAGTATTCCTTAATTCCTTCTACTTTCCCACAGATTATAAAAAAGAAGCAGTGAAACCCATTTGTTCATTTTCTTTGCCATATCTCTTATATCTGAACTATAATAGTCACACATTGCAGGCTGCATGATGTCATGGCCCAGTATGTCAATTCTGGTCCAGTACCAGTTGCCTGATATCACCTCCCACCTCTGCCTTCACCATCTGAGTGACATAGGCAAGCAGTTTCCACATCTGTAAAATGAGGATTATTATTATAATAAAACATCTCCTAGGGTTAGTGTGAAGATTACTTGAGCTAATGTTTGTAAAGCTTTTGAAGCGGGGCTTGGCACACAGTAACTGCTGTGTAATACATGAATAAATTACATTGATGCAGTTCTTTATCCTTTACAAAGCATTTCACATTAATTTTCTCCCTTAGTGATCATGACAATCCCATGAGGCAAACAGTCCTCATTCCTACCTTATATAAGATAAACCTAAAACTCTAAGTCTATTTAAATTAGTAAGTGGAAGAATCAGGTCTTAGAAATCTGTGATCAGAGCATTGCTTAAAGGCCAAGTGCCCTCTTTTGTTTGGGATACTTAGGTGGATTCAGATAGAAAAGTGTGCTTGGCTCGCTTCCAGGCATTGACATGAGTGGCAGAGTATGAGCCTTCCACAGAACTGATGAACTATTCAACATTGAGACTGTATTGAAGCTGCCTGGCTCTGGTCAGAAGTTCGGGCAGCTGTCACCAGCAGTAGCCCAGCGCGACTTGTTCTATGGGCAGGAGATATGGGTTCCTCTTTATCCTCTTATCTGGACCTTATTTAGTGAGCATCAGCCAGGGAATTTGCCCTGCTATGTATCAGTGTTCTCAGACATAGTTTTCATCATTCATACTATGAATACAGAATTTATGCTATGCTTATGTCAATAAACACTTTGAAAGTCCATATATTTTTCTACACACCCAAGATGTGGTACGTGTAAAAGGTGTCCATACCATTACTTTCATTGTCTTACACAACTAGGGCATAAAAGGCAGATGTGGAAGCAGCTCTCAGACCTCATACCTGCCCATGTTCATGGGCCCCTCTTCCCTCAAGCCAACAGCAGCAGTGTCTTCACAGATCAGGAAAGAGAGAAACTAGCCATAGCTCCAAACCGAAATCAAATTTCTAAGTGGCTTCTCCTTGATGCTGAACAGAGAGAGACAGAACACAAAAGAACTTTTCATAAATACAATTGTCCATGGCACATGCACAAAACTACCTGGAAGAAAGAAGAAGCCAAAAATTTCCCTGTCACTTAGCTCTTGAATCATAGTTAAGTGTGGAATCTACCTGGGGAATGTCATCAACTTCAGGAAGCAGGGCATCTAATCCACTTACACTACAAGAACTAGTTCCTTCAATATTTATTTTTCCATAATCTAGGAATTGTCCACTAAAATCGTTTGACATTTTAAATTCATTTATATTTAGGTCTCTTTTATTGCACAACAAGCCCAATTTGTTTGTTAGCTAATCTTTTCTTGGAGAATAGCTACTTTGATTTTCCTAAAGTTTAAAAATGAATTTTCTTAAAGCACAAAGGATATGTAAGCTGAGCAGCTAGATTGTAGTCTTTTATTTTTCCTTTTGCAAATGACACAGAGAGGAGAGCCTTGAGGGTTGACAGATTTTACCCTTCTTAAGTTTCATTCTTCCCTTGCTTTGTGAATGTATGTGGGGAGTGGTGGTGAGGGAGGGCTTAGGAAGAAGAAAAACAAAGAAGCTTATCTTCAGTGGATGTACCAGAGAGGCCTCGCTGAACTTGCCATTTGACAAGAGGGTGGCAGTGGTTGGTGGCCACCTCTGAATGCTATTTATGCCTGCTTAGACCAGGAAAGTAACCCCAGAACTAAAGAACTGTTCTCCAATTGCCCTTCACTTGTAAATTTAGATTGTTTGTATCCAAATTTAATAAATATCTATAATGAGGAAGGTTATTGCAAGTCCAGTTGTCTATCCTCATCAGACTAGCCCAGAGCAATGCATACAGATGAAGGCCAGCGAGGTGTGGAAGGGAACCTGTGATTATTCAATATATAGTAAGTGCTATGCAGTTGTTAACAGACACAGCTATATGTTCTTACACAAACACATCCAGAGAGAGAGAGAAAGAGAGAATATCTTGACTAATCCACTAGATAATGAGTTATATGGAGGCAAGGTTTCTCCTTGTTTTATTCACTTGTCACATAGAAGGTACACAAAAGTATTTGAGAAATGAGTGAATGAATCTTTACAACTCAATGAGTATTGAATGTTATGAAAAGTGTTAGATGGTTTGGATATGATATGCTCCCCCAAAAGTGTGTGTATTGAAGGGTAGTCCTCCAGTACCTCACTGTGCAGAGGAGAGACCTTGGGAAAATTATTGGAATACCCAGGGCTCTGCCTTCATCAGTAGGTTATCCACTGATGGATTCAAAATTTGAATGGAATATTGGAATTGTAGAATGCGGAACCTATTTGGGAGAAATGGGTCACTGAGGGCATGCCCTGGAAAGATATTGCTTGTCCTTGGTACTTTCCTATCACTCTCTCTGCTTCCTGGCTACCATGTAGTGAGAAAATTTGCCCTGCCACATAGTCTTGCTTTCTTGATGTTCTGTCTTCCCACAGGCTGACAACAATGAAGCAAGCCAACCATGGACTAAAACTAGCAGCAAAATGACCTTTTTTTCTAAAACATTTATTTATTTATTCATTTGAGAGAGAGAAAGAGGTAGATAGAGAGGGAGATGGAGAGAGAGAGAGAGAGAGACAGAGGGAGGAAGAGAATGGGCATGCTAGGACCTCTAATCACTGCAAATGAACTCCAAACACATGTATCATTTTGTGCCTCTGACTTATTTGGGTACTGAGGAATTTAACCTGGGTCCTTAGGCTTCACAGGCAAGCACCTTAATCACTAAACCATCTCTTCAGCCCACGTTTCTTTCTTTCAGGTGAATTTTCATAGGTATTTGCCACAGCAATAAAAGGTCTGATTAATATAACAAGGCAACTAAAGTTCAGAAATGCTGAAGAGTAGAAGAGCTGGGATTCAAACCCAAATAACACTTGACCTTACAGACAATGCTTTGAGCCAGTGCTTGCTTTCCTCACATTACCACCTTGGACATACACAGAAGATAGCATGACAATGGACTTCAAATCACATTCGACAAAATCTCAGTGAGGAACTGAAACATTTGTCTGAGAAAATAGCATCTATCAAGCTATGGCAAGCTCCTTCTCCACTCTGGGCTTCTGTTCTGCCCCATGAGCTAAAGCTCTTAGAGCAAGGGCATGGTACAAATCTCCTTTAAGACTGAGTTTTCTGCTTTGGTAAATTTTAAGTCTCCTCAGTGTCTACTACCATCTCTGTGTTGGAGATATGAGGCTAGCAGTGTGAGCAGCACTCATATTTTCCCTACTACTTCCCTGGTAATGATTCCTGGGCCCTGGCAGATGTGATAGAGATGATTCATCTCATCCTAGGATAGGTAGTGTTCTTTCTTTCCTTGTCATTATAATGGGTCTTAAGTCTCTCCAGTATGAACTGCCATCTTGGTCCCAGGAGGCTTACTTCAAGTTTACTCTTGAATAATATAAATAACCCTCAGATCTCATCAAGTATTCTGCCAGTTCTACAAAAGTATAGAACTCAAATCTCTGGTTTAGGAATTCTCATGTTTGTAGTTCTACCCAGAGTGACTTCTTGCAAACTATTGAAATCAACTCTGATTGACTTTAAAGAGTACACAGAAGGCTCAAGGAATTGATCTGCAGACTGAAGAACTAGAGTCAGGGATTGAGAAGGAAGTCTGACCACAGCCAAGATCCTGCTGTGCTCCTCCAAACTCCTCCACACTGATGACTCAGCTACCCTGTCCATTCTTG
Organism: Dipus sagitta; assembly: GCA_036346955.1. Lineage (NCBI taxonomy): Eukaryota > Metazoa > Chordata > Mammalia > Rodentia > Dipodidae > Dipus > Dipus sagitta. The sequence goes on from CM070781.1 coordinate 12,983,441, forward strand.
CATCTGGCACTGCTACAATGAAAGATGTTTAACTGCCCCAATCTCTGAATCATTTTTCATGATTCAAACAGAAGCTTTTTTGTCACACAAATTTTGGTGCAAGATCTAGCTGTTAGTGAGTGAACCCTCCTTAGGCTTCTGCTCAAATAGGAAAGTGTTTGAGAGAGAGACAGGAAAGACAACTAAATCTTGTTAAAATAAAATGTGTAAATGAGTACAAAATTCATGTTTCTTGTGAGCAAAATATCTCAATCAGAACTGTAATTTACAAGAGTCAATTTCTCCCAGGCAGTACATTCTATATAATATACTGTATTATTAACCACATGCAGGCAATATAACATGTATAATACATAAATAATCTTCATTATCTCATTGAATTCTGCCTAATATCCCTAAACTGAAATACATTAATCATGTTAGAGTCAAGAAGAGTAAATTTTTGAAGTCACACAATTGACAATTACCAGGGTCAGGATTCAAAGGTAAGCTCAAACCCACACTAGTCCACTAACCTTTAACCTGCCACATTTTCTGTGTGAGCATTTTTACTGTCCTGCTCTGAATTTGCCCTTGCCAGGAAAATTATAGATGTTTAGGTCTGTAGTTTTCCATTTAGTATTTTTGGACCAAGATTGACTAAGGTTAACTGAAAATAAAAGATGGGCATGTAGATACTGTTACCTGTTAGCACTTACCTTCTCATTGCTAGACAAAACACCAGACCAAAAACAGTATATGGAAGTAAAGGTCTTCTTTGGGCTTACATTCTCAAGGGGAAGTTCTATCATAGCGGACAAAGCATGGTAGAGCATCACATGTTGTCACAGCAGCCAGAAGGTAGCAGAAAGAGTTCTGAACATCCAGTGGGCTGAACTAATAAATCTCAAGGTCCATCCCCAGTGAAACCCTTTTCCAGCAAGAGTCTATCTTCCACGGGCTCTACCGACTGAAGATTGAGTATGAGACTTAATCAGAAACACGTAAGGCTAAAGGGGCATTTCACATTCAGACCACCAAAAATGTTCTTTAGGTAACTGTGTACACTATAGACCACCTTTAAAAATTCCTACAATATTTCCAACTTTCAAAGTCCACAAAAATGTCATGGTGTGGTGGTTTGGTTCAGGTGTCCCCATAAACTTAGGTATGCTGAATGCTAGGTTCCCAGCTGATGGAGATTTGGGAATTAAAGAGGCAGTGTATTGTTGGAGGTGGGCTTGTGGGTATTATAGCCAGTGCCCCTTGCCAGTGATTGGCACACTCTCCTGGTGCTATTGTCCACCTTATGTTGGTCACGGGGGTGATGACCACCCTCTGCTCATGCCATCGTTTTCCCCTGCTATCATGAAGCTTCCCCTTGAGTCCGTAAGCCAAAATGAATATTTTTTTTCTCAAAAGCTGCTTTTAGTTGGTGATTTCTGCCATTAATATGAACCTGGCTGCAACACCTGGCAAGGAACACAATATCCCTCACCATTGGCCTTCAAGCTGCCATTCCTGGCTGACCTCCAACCCCTGAATACCCTCCATCCTTATGACCTAAAATGAAGCACTGTTCTCTAAGTCAATGACTCTGCTCACAGCCGGGCTTTGGCCATGCTGTCTGCGGCCCCCAAGGGTTGAAATACTCAAGATTATGATAGCAGCTTCCCGCAAAACTACCAGCCTTCATTTCCTCAGCTCCTTCACCCCCACACTCCCTCACCTCCACCACACCCACACTCCCTCAACTCTACCACACACACGCTCCCTCACCTCCATCACACCCACGCTCCTTCACCTCCATCACACCCACACTCCCTCACCTCCACCACACCCACACTCCCACACCTCCACCACACACACGCTCCCTCACCTCCACCACACACACACTCTCTCACCTCCATCACACTCACACTCCCTCACTTCCACCACTCCCACACTCCCTCACCTCCACCACACCCACACTCCCTCACCTCCACCACACCCACGCTCCCTCACCTCCACCACACACACGCTCCCTCACCTCCATCACACCCACACTCCCTCACCTCCATCACACCCACACTCCCTCACCTCCACCACACCCACACTCCCTCACCTCCACCACACCCACACTCCCTCACCTCCACCACACCCACACTCCCTCACCTCCATCACACCCACACTCCCTCACCTCCACCACACACACACTCCCTCACCTCCACCACACACACACTCCCTCACCTCCATCACATCCACACTCCCTCACCTCCATCACACCCACACTCCCTCACCTCCATCACACCCACACTCCTCACCTCCACCACACCCACACTCCCTCACCTCCACCACACACACACTCCCTCACCTCCATCACTCCACACTCCCTCACCTCCATCAATTCCCACACTCCCTCACCTCCACCACACCCACACTCCCTCAGCTCCACCACACCCACACTCCCTCATCTCCACCACTCACACACTCCCTCACCTCCATCACACACACACTCCTCACCTCCATCACACCCACACTCCCTCACCTCCACCACACCCCACACTCCCTCACCTCCACCACCCCACACTCCCTCACCTCCATACACCCCACACTCCCTCACCTCCACCACATCCCACACTCCCTCACCTCCACACACCCACACTCCTCACCTCCACCACACCCACACTCCCTCACCTCCACGATCACCCCACACTCCCTCACCTCCACAACACCCACATCCTACCTCCAACCACACCTACCTCACACTCCCTCACCTCCACACACCCACACTCCCTCACTCACACCCCACACTCTCCCTCACACACCCACACTCCCACCATCACACACTCCTCACCTCCACAACCCACACCTCCCTCACCTACCCATCACCACCACACTCCCTCACCTCCACCACACCCACATCCCTCACCTCCACCACACACACTCCCTCACCTCCACACATCACACTCCCTCACTCTCCATCCATCACCCCAACACTCCCTCACCTCCATACATTCCCACACTCCCTCACCTCCACCACACACACACTCCCTCACTCCACCACCCCCACACTCCCTCACCTCCACACACCACACTCCTTCACCTCCACACACCACACTCCCTCACCTCCACCACCCACACTCCCTCACCTCCACCACCACCCACACTCCCTCACTCCACCAAACCCACATCCTCACTCACCCCACATTCACCTCCACCACACACACACTCCCTCACCTCCACCACACCCACACTCCCTCACCTCCACCACACCCACACTCCCTCACCTCCACCACCCCACACTCCCTCACCTCCACCACTCCCCACAGTCCCTCACCTCCACCACCACACACTCCCTCACCTCCACCACTCACACACTCCCTCACCTCCTCACCCCCACACTCCTCACCTCCACCACACACACTCCCTCACCTCCATCACATCCACACTCCCTCACCTCCATCACACCCACACTCCCTCACCTCCACCACACCCACACTCCCTCACCTCCACCACACCCACACTCCCTCACCTCCACCACACCCACACTCCCTCACCTCCATCACACCCACACCTCCCTCACCTCCACCACACCCACACGTCCCTCACCTCCACCACACCCACACTCCCTCACCTCCACCACACCCACACTCCCTCACCTCCACCACACCCACACTCCCTCACTCCATCCACCCCACACTCCCTTCACCCACAGTCCCTCACCTCCACCAAACCCACACTCCTCACCTCCACTACACCCACACTCCCTCACCTCCACCACACCCACACTCCCTCACCTCCACCACAACCACACTCCCTCAGCTCCATCACCCCCACACTCCCTCACCTCCACCAACCCCACAGTCCCTCACCTCCACCACACCCACACTCCCTCACCTCCATCACACCCACACTCCCTCACCTCCACCACCCCCACACTCCCTCACCTCCACCACACACACACTTCCCTCACCTCCACCACCCCCACACTCCCTCACTCCACCACTCTCCACACTCCCTCACCTCCACCACACACACACTCCCTCACCTCCATCACACCCACACTCCCTCACCTCCACCACACCCACACTCCCTCACCTCCACCACCCCCACACTCCCTCACCTCCACCATCCCCACAGTCCCTCACCTCCACCACACACACACTCCCTCACCTCCACCACACACACACTCCCTCACCTCCAACACACCACACTCCCTCACCTCCACCACACCCACACTCCCTCACCTCCACCACTCCCACACTCCCTCACCTCCATCACACCCACACTCCCTCACCTCCACCAACCCCACAGTCCCTCACCTCCACCACACCCACACTCCCTGACCTCCACCACACCCACACTCCCTCACCTCCACTACACCCACACTCCCTCACCTCCACCACACCCACACTCCCTCACCTCCACTACACCCACACTCCCTCACCTCCACCACACCCACACTCCCTCACCTCCACCACACCCACACTCCCTCACCTCCATCACACCCACACTCCCTCACCTCCACCACACCCACACTCCCTCACCTCCACCACTCCCACACTCCCTCACCTCCATCACACCCACACTCCCTCACCTCCTCCACACCCACATTCCCTCACCTCCACCACTCCCACACTCCCTCACCTCCATCACACCCACACTCCCTCATCTCCACCACACCCACATTCCCTCACCTCCACCACACTCCCTCACCTCCATCACACCCACACTCCCTCACCTCCACCACACCCACACTACCTCACCTCCATCACACCCACACTCCCTCACCTCCACCAACCCCACAGTCCCTCACCTCCACCACCCCCACATTCCCTCACCTCCACCACACCCACACTCCCTCACCTCCACCACACCCACACTCCCTCACCTCCATCACCCCCACATTCCTTCACCTCCACCACACCCACACTCCCTCACCTCCACCACACCCACACTCCCTCACCTCCACCACACCCACACTCCCTCACCTCCACCACACCCATACTCTCTCACCTCCATCACCCCCACATTCCCTCACCTCCACCACACCCACACTCCCTCACCTCCACCACACCCACACTCCCTCACCTCCACCACACCCACACTCCCCCTCAACCTCCAACACTCCCACACTCCCACTCCTCACCTCCACCATCCCACACCCCTCACCTCCACCACTCCCACACACCACTCACCTCCACCACTCCCACACTCCCTCACCCACCACTCCCCACACACCCCACCTCCACACCACCCCACACTCCCCACCTCCACCAACCCCACACTCCCTCACCTCCACCACACACCTCCCTCACTCCACCATCCACCACTCCTTCACCTCCATCACACCCACACTCCCTCACCTCCACCACACCCACACTCCCTCACCTCCACACACCCACACTCCCTCACCTCCACCACACCACACTCCCTCACCTCCCACAACACTCTCACTCCCCACCCACCCACTCTCACACCACATCCCTCACCTCACCACCACACCCCTCCCTCACCTCCCACCTCCACACCACCCACTCCTCACCTCCACCACACACCCTCCACTCACACTCCACCCACTCACACACCACACTCCCTCACCTCCACACACCCACACTCCTCACTCACCCCCACTCCTCACCTCCACCACACACACTCCCACCTCCACCACCACACTCCCTCACCTCCACTACACACACACTCCCTCACCTCCATCACACCCACACTCCCTCACCTCCACCACACACACACTCCCTCACCTCCACCACACCCACACTCCCTCACCTCCACCACACACACACTCCCTCACCTCCATCACCCCCACACTCCCTCACCTCCACCACCCCCACACTCCCTCACCTCCATCACACCCACACTCCCTCACCTCCACCACCCCCACACTCCCTCACCTCCACCACCCCCACACTCCCTCACCTCCATCCCCCCCACACTCCCTCACCTCCACCACACCCACACTCCCTCACCTCCACCACCCCCACACTCCTTCACCTCCATCACACCCACATTCCCTCACCTCCACCACACACACACTCCCTCACCTCCATCACACCCACACTCCCTCACCTCCATCACACCCACACTCCCTCACCTCCACCAACCCCACAGTCCCTCACCTCCACCACACACACACTCCCTCACCTCCATCACATCCACACTCCCTCACCTCCATCACCCCCACACTCCCTCACCTCCATCACACCCACACTCCCTCACCTCCACCACACCCACACTCCCTCACCTCCACCACACCCACACTCCCTCACCTCCATCATTCCCACACTCCCTCACCTCCATCATTCCCACACTCCCTCACCTCCACCACACCCACACTCCCTCAGCTCCACCACCCCCACACTCCCTCATCTCCACCACTCCCACACTCCCTCACCTCCACCACACACACACTCCCTCACCTCCATCACACCCACACTCCCTCACCTCCACCACCCCCACACTCCCTCATCTCCACCACTCCCACACTCCCTCACCTCCACCACACCCACACTCCCTCACCTCCACCACACCCACACTTCCTCACCTCCACCACACCCACACTCCCTCACCTCCATCACCCCCACATTCCCTCACCTCCACCACACCCACACTCCCTCACCTCCACCACACCCACACTCCCTCACCTCCACCACACCCACAGTCCCTCACCTCCACCACACCCACACTCCCTCACCTCCACCACACCCACACTCCCTCACCTCCATCACCCCCACATTCCCTCACCTCCACCACACCCACACTCCCTCACCTCCATCACACCCACAGTCCCTAACCTCCACCACCCCCACACTCCCTCACCTCCACCACACCCACACTCCCTCACCTCCACCACACCCACACTCCCTCAGCTCCATCACCCCCACGCTCCCTCACCTCCACCACACCCATACTCCCTCACCTCCACCACACCCACACTCCCTCACCTCCACCACCCCCACATCCTTCACCTCTATCACCCCCACACTCCCTCACCTCCACCACACCCACACTCCCTCACCTCCACCACCCCCACACTCCCTCACCTCCACCACACCCACACTCCCTCACCTCCATCACACCCACACTCCCTCACCTCCACCAACCCCACACTCCCTCACCTCCACCACAAACACACTCCCTCACCTCCACCACCCCCACATCCCTCACCTCCATCCCCCCCACACTCCCTCACCTCCACCACCTTCACACTCCCTTGGCCCCATCACCCCCACAGTCCCTGGGCTCCTCCAATTCCACACTCCCTCAGCTCCACCACACTACACTCCCTCAGCTCTATCACCATCACCCCCACACTCCCTTGGCTCCATCACCCTACACTGTCCTTGGTTCCATCACCTCCACAATCCCTCGCCTCCTCCACCCCCGCACCCCCTTGGTTCATCACCTCCACACTCCCTTGGCTCTACCACCCTCATAGTCCCTGGGCTCCTCCAGTTCCCCACTCCCTTACCTCCATCACCCTACACTCCCTTGTCTCCAACCACCCCCATACTTCCTCAGGTCTGTCATCCCTACATTCCCTCTATTCTCCCACCCTCATAGTCCCTCAGCTCTATCACCCCCACAATCCTCTAACTGAGTGTTTGTGGAGATGCCATCCTTCAAACACCCAGCATCTCCATTAGGAAGCTTTCAAAAGCTTTTATTTTTTCTCCCCTGTGGCACTCACTAGACTGCCTTTATCTCCAAGACTAGGCATAGCATAGTCTTTTTTTTTTTTAAAGAGTTGGACACTGTTCCAACACTAACTATTTAAATGTTCTTTGTTTTATTTTTTTATTTATTTATTTGAGAGTGACAGAGACAGAAAGAGGCAGAGAGAGAGAAAGAGAGGGAGAATGGGCTTCCAGCCACTGCAAACGAACTCCAGACGTGTGCATCCCCTTGTGCATCAGGCTAATGTGGGTCCTGGGGAATCAAGCCTCGAACCGGGGTCCAAGCCATCTCTCCAGCCCTCATAGTCTTTTTTTTTTTAACTAGTTTTTAAAACTTTATTTGGGGGAATATACAATGTAATGTGTTTTATTGTGACATTTTACACCTATATATAATTGTATTTACTATTATTATCATTCACCCTTTCTAACCTTTCCCTGTTCTTCCTTACTCCCTCCTGCTGCCCCCCTTCCTTCCCCAAGTAGTTCCTCCTTTTGCTTGCATGTCACATATGTTCCAATACTCTCTTGCCCCTCTCCCCCCAGTGGATGAAATGAAGTGAATGAAAAATAATGTTATACCCTCCCTTGATTTTCTGAGCCTTTTCTTCTGTACCAAAGTCACAACTGAACTTGCATATCATTGGCATAATCATTTGTTTGTCTGTTTTCCCCCTTGAAAGCATAAGCTCTATAGGGTTAAAGACCGTGTCTCTTATCCCACAGCTCCTATAGTGTCCTATAGGCTTTGTAAGTGTCTGTTAAGTAAACACAGCATTCAACACTTAAAGCTGTCTAAAAGCTGCACACATCATTTTTACTCCATCATATCTATATCCTTTATCAAGGACGTAATATTGCTTACAGGAACAGAGAAGAAACCCAGGCTTTATTCCAGGCATCTTTTCACAGTTTCAGTTTCTGGAAAGAGGCACAACCCCAAGTCATGTGATTTTGTATTCAGAATATTAATTTTCCCCGGGTCATGCCGAAACAGCAATACTTTCCTTAATGAAATGCTCTTGTACTAATTTCTATTTGTATGCAAAGAACGTCATGCCTTTAACACACTGAGCCAATCTCCCCCACCCCACGCCCATATCTGCCTCACAGAAGAAGGGGAAGGCATCTGATTTATTACACACAAACAAAATGAATAAGATAACATTTTATTAGTTAGAAACCATTATAAAAACAGCAATAAAATGAGGTACTACAAGCACATGATGCCCTTATCAATAAATCCTGGGAAGTTTAGGACTTGGGTGCATGTTGTAATAATAAGAAAGATAATTAAAGCATTCACACTGCAGACCTGTGTCATTTTATCAAGAAGCAACTTTAAAACAATAAGAAACACTGGACAGTATGGTCTGCGAATCTCTGACTCTTTTTGCAAAGCAAAGGTGTTGTAATCCAAGTTGTTTCAGTTTATTTGAGAAGAATCTACTTTTAGGCTGTTGTGTTTAGAACATGCAGACCCAGGTAAGAAATGGCCATCCTTTCAAATCAGCATCTTTATAAGTCTGATTTCTGGTGATGAGAAAAGCATGCTTTTATGAAATTAGCCATGTTCTTCCTATCAATTATGGTTTTAGTATAAACAGCAGTGGTAGGTGACAAAGATAGCTTTGTTACTTTTCATGTGAGACTTGTTTTTTCTTCCCTTGTCTAAGAATCTTCATTTCATCCTAGAAAATCCTTATGACACATTGCAAATACTTTTTATACCAAAACCATCACAGGGAAACATAGAAGAGATTTTTCATTTCCCAGAGAGCTGTAGTCAGTTTTTAGAAAGTAAATTGTGTCCTCTTCCTTCCTCCCCATCACCCCCCAGGTCAGTGTCTCCTGCCTGCCTTGGTCAGTTTAATATGAACCACTGCCTGGGCTTTGTTGTATGCAATAACATTTTCTCTTGGGAGTCGGTTCATGCAAAACACTCCCTGCTGAGAGAGTGGAAATTTACCCATAAGACATTCTTCCAGCAGCCAACCCTGGAGCAAACCTGATCAGAATGTTTAAGACTTCACTGCCTCCTTCTCCCTTAACTCTCCCAAAATATCTCAGGGAAAAGAAAGTGATCGGCCACATATTTAAGGTTGGTAATACCTGGGAACACCAAACACAGTGAGCTGTGGTCTAATTTAGAAATAAAACTGAAAACAAGTGGACTATTTCCAATATTGTGTCTGCCACTCTATTGTCTATGGTGATTTCTGTTCATTCTATGCTCCCTTCCCATTTTGGTTTATAGCCACTCTGCAGTCATTCAACTGATCAATGCATGACTTTCTTTAAAAAAAAAGAAGCAACTGCCACATAGTCAGTAAGTTATGTTAAGCAAAGCAGCTGTTATAATGCAGCACTTTTGTAAACGCAGAAGTATTTTTTGTAGTGTGGCATCGATTTACCACTAAAATAATACATGGGTTCATAAATGGCATAAATCATAGGAAAGCTTAGTTGGGTCCTCTTTATAAAAAGCTTTGAAACAAACTCATCATTGTAATACACACATATATAACATCATAGTATAATGTGAATATAATTAACAATAGTTATATAATTAGAATATAAAAATACATAATAATGTGATGTAGCATAATGCACAGAATCTACATATAAAGTCATATATACATATATATGTATGTGTTATTCATTTAAAAAAAAACATAATGTTCACAGAAGAATTGGTAATGGAAGCCAGTCCAAGAATTGTGTTCCTCTCCCTATGCAAAACACTGGAAGGAAAATACCATTTACCTGACGCAACTCATATGTTAGAGAAGGACTAGCCAGAGCTGACCAAGCCCTAGTTGTCTTGAAAAGGCATCAAAGGCTATATATATGCTTGATGGTCAAGCAGCTGATGGCCCCTGAGCTAGACATTGCATCATTTTCCCTTCTTTACTGAGAATATTGTTATCTGAATTTTCAATAGTGCACTTATAATGCACTTTACCAAATAGTATGTAGAGTTGCACAATGTATGCCTGTATCAAAACTTGTTAAAAAATTCAAAGTTTGCAAACTATAAGAATAAGTAAGTGGTTCATTTAATTTATTTTAATCAGTTTTATCAGGAAAATGCAATTCTATTGAAGGGAAACCTTTGCAGAAGCAGGGAGCAATTATGTTTTGCATGCAGAGTGCTCTTTTTTAAAAAAGACCATGTGTGCAGCATTGAAAAACACTTAGTAATGTCAATCATCTTGATTTCACATTCCTTCAGTGCAGTCCTTAAACACTGCAAAAATTATAGAAAGCTAAAACTATTTCTATCATGATTCTGTGTGGCTGTTTTCTGAAATTTTTGAATAGTCTTGATATAAATGCATTTACATAGGTACCACTTTTTAGAAGTAAAAATTTGTGCAGTAATGCTGTTAAGCTTCTTTTAAATAGATATTTTCACATCATCTTTCACTAGAATAGGGAGATGGCTCAGTGGATTAAGCACTTACTGTGCAAGTGTGAGTATCTGAGTTGAGATCTGCAGAACCCACATAAAAGTTGGATGCGTTAGTGTTCCTACAGCAAAACAGGAAATAGAAAGGAAGTTCTCCCTGAAGCTCACAGGCCAGCAAGCCCAGAGAATGGAAAAGTGAATTACAAGAGATCTTGTCTCAAAATGAGGTGGAGGTAGTAGTCCTCTGACCTCCACATACACACTGTGGCAAATGTGTCTACATTCATACATAGGAACAACATGCACTCACATCATATATATATATATATATATATATATATATATATACATACATATATATTTATAAATATATATATATATGTATACACACATATGTAAACCTTTATTAAGTAATGAGATTTCTCCCACTCATTAACATCATGCTATGCAAAAATTATTTTAAAGCTGAAAAATAAATGGTAATCATTCAAAATGGCAGCCAACTTCAAGGGAATTTGTTAATTATCAAAGGTGTTGGTGGGAGCTAGGTAAGAATATTTTTGCAACACATACCATGCTGCAAACACAAAGCTAAGATGCTGTCCAGAGAGACAGTATAGATCAGGATCTCTGTCTCTCTCTCCTTTTGTGGTTTTGGATAGCTTTAAATAAAGCCAATGCATGCATTCCACAGGTAAAATCCATCATGTTTACTTCCTGAATAATGTAATTCAAGTTGGAGCTCAATACTGAGTTGAAATCTGTTAAGATCTAGTGACACATCACCTGTCCAGGTATGATTAACAAAGATCTTTGATTTAAAAAATTGGAATATAGCTGACTTGTGACATGTAAATCCCTGCAGTGCATTGTACAAGTTCTTGTGGTTATATATATTCTTATATTTGGTCATTTTTTGGCCTGTAGCATGGGAACTTGTGTAAATTTCGTTATTATTAGAAATTCAATGAGTGGGTTGAAACTTTGAACAAATATTTCAAGTCTCCTGGAAGAAATAAATCACCTAAAAGTATAGTGTTGGTTTTCATAACACAGGCAACCCCTAGCTTAGAAATGTCCCAAATTCCAAGAGTTCATTCATAAGCCAACGGTTTAGTATTCAGAATGCATTTTCCAACAGAAATAATCTCAGACATTATGACTGCTTCCCTAAGTTAGCAAGAAAAGCCTCATTAACTCATAAGGAGCTGGAATAAGGTGTTAGTACTAAAGTAGCATGGTTGTAAATTTTAATTGGGGATAAATATAAATTATTTTTATTTTTAGATTAAAAATTGAAATCCGGCCTCTCACCCTCTTCTCTGCATTAGTGACAAGCCATGGGCATCAGAAAGGCACAGCAAACACATTTGTATTCTAGGTGCTTGTAAATTCTAGACAGTTCTATAACTGCAGAAAGGAAGGCATCTTTACTGTTATTCATTGCCTATACTTTGAATCGGGAAATAAATGATTGTACAACAGATTACTCTTAGCTGTGTGATCTTGAACTGTTTACTTACTTTCTCTGTGCCTCAGAGAGTACTTGTGAAAATAAGTCGGAGTATTTCTCTGCAACAGACATGTGTTCTTTGCTTCAAGTCTCTGCTCTGCTTTAAGCTGCTTCCCTGATTTTAACTGCGGATCCACAGCTGCTGCAGCCAGCCCTCAATGACAGGGTGTATGTGGTGCTCCACCTCCAATCCTAGGGCATAGCATAAGATCTGAGCTGAGCACCTCCCCCAGCACCTCCCTGCCAGGAGAAAGCATCCTGTACTTCTGGGTCAGACATACTTTTATCTGCAGGGTCTAGAAAGATGGCTCCAAGAGCACCTGGCTGCATCTTCACACAGTCCCCCACATGGGGCTCTTTAGCAGTACTTAGAAAGAGAGGTTTGGCTGCGTTTTTCTGCCTAATCTATAAGGGCCAGGAATGCTTCTAAACATCCTAAACTGGACAAAAAGTGGTACTGGTGTCTATGATCCCAAGATGCCTACAGCAAATGTGAGGTGGAGTCAGAAGGCTCTGGAAGCTCATGGACCAACTAGACTGATGCACACAGTGGCAAGACCACAAGGGGCCCTGTCTCATAGATGATGGAAGGAGAAGACAAATACCCTGAGGTTATTCTCAGACCTCACACATGCATTGTGTCCATACACACACCATACAAATAACTTTTCAAAACAAATGCTCCAAATTTCCACAAAGAAAATTTTTAAAATTGGTTGTAAAATAACATTTAGGATTTAAAAAAATTATTCTACAGTTTTCTTTTTAGCTCCTATACATTTAAATTATATCATACAATAGTTGTTATTCTAAACATACTGACTAGGTAATTTAAAGAACTTTTTCTTTGTTTTTAATCTTGCTCATTCCCCCCCCAAAGGTGGTTAAAACATAACATGTATGCCAACTCAAAATAATTATCATATTTCTTAATTTCAAAATTCTGTACCTTTATGAGCATGAGTTTCACAGAGCATTTCCATTTTCTTTACAGTGTGTGCATTTTCTCTGTTCTGTGAAATATGCATAGATTATACAAGATACACTGTAGAGATGAGACCATCATTCAAAACGAGAATCATTTCTATGAACAGCATCACTATTGTAGCATATACGACTAAATAAATGTCTCCCACGAGTGACTAAATGCAAAATAAAAAGTAACCACTCAACTTTAATAGTTTAAAAAATGCTATTAAACATAATGGCTTCTTGACATTCAAGTAGCACTGTGTTTTAAGTGATCTTCATTTTAAGGACTACTTTATTTTCATTTTAAATATTGATGACAATCGAGTTCTCCAGAGTAAGAAGCCATAGGAGGAAGCTCTGTGAGGAAAATAAATTATCATTGACTCTGGAATGCAAGTTGCTGGGGTTTTTTATTTTGTTTTTCTTTTGGTTTTGTGTTTGTTTTCTCCCTAGGCTATGTAATAAGATCATATAAATGAACAACTTGAGAAACTGACAAAACAATCTTATTTCTCAAAATTTCCTTCTATCCCTGATGGCAAGCACTTTGGACCACTTCTATACCATCCTTGCTTTGACCTTAAGGGAGAGTTCTGATGTCCAGCAAGCACAGGTGAAGGGCAAGATGGCCCAATAACTCCACCACAGAATTAAAAAAAAAAACTCATGAAAGGAATCAGACAAGAAGAGAAGGGAGAAGAGGGATGTGAAGACTTCAAAGGATATACTGACTTCTTTACTTTCTTATCCCTCTGAAGATCTTCACTGGAGTCAAACTCTAAGGGAAAATAAAACTTTAGGGAGTTAGCAGAGGTACTCAGGCCTGATGATAGCCTAGGGTTATGTGAAGGGCATTTTCAAGGTTTGTTCTTATCCCACTCCAATTTATCAGAACCTACTGGCAAGGCACCCTGTGCATTTAGCTGTCATTCTTTATGCTGTAGCACAAGAGCGTAGTGATGCACATGTGATCAACCAGGACTCAGGTAAACTCAAACAAGAACATAGCTCCCAAGAAAAAGCAGGCTCTGAGGGTTGCAGACTGATGTGGAAACAAACACTACCAACCTCCATCTGCTACACCCTGAGCTCTCCAAGGACAGAGCCTGGGTCTGTCTCAACTCCACAGAGGAATATGATGTGATTCCCAGCGCTGTGAAAGTACCTGACATGGAGATGATATTTACCTCATCCACTTACCAGAAGAAAGAAAAAATGAAGCCAACACTAGCTTACAGACTTGCAGCAAGTCATCCAGCCTTCCTTGGTTTTCCTTACTTCAAAAAAGATATTGGACGAGGTAAATTATTTCTCTAGTCGCTTACAGTCCTATAATCTTGGTTTTTAAAAATTATTTTTATTTATTCATTTTCAAGGAGAGAGAGAGGCAGATGGACATACATAGAAAGAATGGGCACAGCAGGGTGTTTCACCACAGTAAACAAACTCCAGGTACATGGACCTGTTTGTGCATCTGGCTTTGTGTAGGTATTGGGGAATTGAACTGAGGACATTAGGTTTTGCAGGCAAGTGCCTTAACGGTTGAGTCATCTTTCCATCCCCCTATCGGCTTATTGAAATATTCTATGATTTAAGCTTAGAAATCAAATTTCACAGAGGTCTGTCCAACCAACTTTCTTTTCTGTTTGTATCACATCACTGGATGTTCCAGTTGGGAAAGATAAAATATATGAAGATCTTGCTAGATAAAGCATTTCTGTCATATTCAAAATAAATACCAGAGTCCATTTCATACAACCTTTAAGGATAGCTGCATTTTGGTTACCATCCAACCAGGAATATTTTAATTTTGTTTTGGTCTATAGTATTATTTATCCTGAGCTCTCTCAGCTCTTGGAACAACCCTATTTGACACGAAGCCTCAGGAAAAAAATTATCAATCAATTAAAATTGTACAGAGAATAATGTCCATTGGCTGGCAGGATACCATAACCCGAGTACAGCTATCAGCATGAGATCTACCAGAGCTGAAACTCCAATATCACACTTGACCTCATTGAGCCATAGCCTCCTCCTCTGTAATATGGCAGTAGTAGTTCATGCCTCATTGCATTGGAAGATAGGAAGAAATGATGCATGAGAAATGTATATCCACAGTCAATGGTAGATAGTAGCAACTATTAGTTTAAGACCCTTCACTTGCTCTAACACAGAAAAAATATTGAAGGGACAAAACAGGAAATGATAAGTCTCCTTGGAAGATAGGATATTGAAAGACCCAAGAAAAGAAAAGGCAAAATTAAAAGATCCATAATACCTCTTGTGCCTATAGAATATATGGTCTTGGGAAAGTTGTCCTATTTCTCAGAACATGGCTGCTTCCTGTATAAAGTAAGTTTAATAATGAGACCATGGGAAATGTTCTAAAACTTCTAAAGCATCATCAAATATTTGATGACAATATCATTATTGTGGTAGACAAAGACAAATGATTCCCTTTGGAGTCATGCTAATAACACAGGTTTTCACAATAGTAATAGAACTAGGGACAGGTGGAAAGCAACAGCTAAGGATTAGGCATATTGACTTACTTTCTGGAACTACAGTGGCAATGACCACATTTTAAATTATTCTCCCTTTTGGTGATTAGAAAACAAAGTGAAGCCTAACCTTAAATTGCTCCTGTTTCTTTTCTTTCTTTCTTTGTTTTGTTCTAGCTTTTTTCTTTTCACTTGGCACTGGCCAAGTAACTTCTCTTCCCTTGACCTGTAACTCCCAGTACCAGGATGCAGTTAACACCCACAATGAGCTATTGATCAAAGAGACCTACAAGGTTTCCCAAAACAAGACAGACTTCTGTCATAGCACTTGATTAACCACCCTATTGCTGAAGACACCACACAGAACATGGAGAGACCTGGCCAGAATCTGGAAGAGAGCCAGTCCTTAGACAGTCCATTGATTGCTAGAAAGTGCTACATTAGCTACCAAGGAAAAGTGGCCAATATCTGGCAACTCAAGTTCTAAGCTACTCAAAAGCAAACAACCTGACATGATGCTCATCCAGGGCAATAGTGGCACACAGCCATGGTGGGTAATCAACTGCTCTTGGATTGGCTAACAGATCTGCTTAATGGAAAGGAACCCATATCTGGGACTGGAAAACAAGTCAGAATCACATCCAGATAATGAATTTGCTTTCCAAAATCAAGCTCCCACAAATCTTGGGCTACAACAGTGTATACACCCATTAAATTCTCTCCAAACTAACAATGGTTATTCCATTTAACCTGTTATGACTTCAGTCTCCATTTGAGAATCTGTTTCTTCTTTTCAGACGGAAGCTGGACCTGAG
Organism: Dipus sagitta; assembly: GCA_036346955.1. Classification (NCBI taxonomy): domain Eukaryota; kingdom Metazoa; phylum Chordata; class Mammalia; order Rodentia; family Dipodidae; genus Dipus; species Dipus sagitta. The sequence goes on from CM070781.1 coordinate 13,000,306, forward strand.
TAGATAAACAACCCATTGCACTTCACCAGGGCCCCAGCTGAAACCCCAGAGGAACTGTGGAAATAAGAAAGCAGCATTCTTTCTGAGTGAAGGAGATAGACACTGAGGACACTCAATACCTACCAAAGCAGCGGTGCAGAGGCTCGTAAGAACCTATCACTAAAGTAGACTTAAAATGAACTGAACATGGATCAGGGAATTTTGCAGAAGAGGGGGCAGAAAGATTGTTAGAGTCACAAGTTGAGACACTATGCACAGAGGCATTGCCTCTTCCACACAACTGATGGCTGTCCCCACAATGCACGACCCACAATCCCCATGGGGATGATCTGCATCCCTAATGAGGAGGGTTCTTTTGGAAGGGGGCAGAGATGAGGGGCAGGATGGTACCAACATGTTCTGTTTACATTCTGAGTATGTCCATAACTCATAAAAAGAAAAAAAGCAAAGAGGGGAGAATTAGAACCACTGGGAGACGTTTCCAGCAATACTAGCAACCTCACCATAATGTGTTAGACGAAGCTTCCTTACATTTTACTGTATTCAGAAATTTCTAAGATGCAACATCTTTGATTCAAGATTATCTTTTCTTCAATTCCAAAATATCTTACTTATGTCCATACATGGATTTAAGAAAGACACATGCCCAAATATGACATAGTGGCTCACACCTATAATCCTAACACTGTGGAGTTTGAGGCAGGGGCTTTGCCATGAGTTAAAGGCCAACCCAGAATACACTGTCTCCATGAAAAAGGGAAGTTCATATCCCAGATGTGAACAAAATTATATTCAAAGAAAAAATATTGTAAACTCCTTTAAACCATCATAAAGAAATGTGGAGTGAAAGAAAGCAAACCCTTGTGGACATACTGAGGATACTAAAGGCCATATGTGAGGTTAGATTGGATATCTCCTTCAGCCATGTCAATATTGCCACAGAATCTCCAAGAATCCACAAATCACTATTCACAAACCAAGCCCTGCCAGCTTTGACAAATAGTGATGTTCCCAGGTGAGCCAGCAAGAGATGCAGGGCACTTTACAGGAATGAATGACAAGTTAGGAGGAGTTGATAGTTCACTAGAGGGACAGTGGAAGACTATAAAGCCTAGCCAGTCATTAATCTCCTAGAAAACCCAGGACCAAGGTTCTTACTAATGTTATAAACTAAAAAGGGAAAGGAAAAAAAAATAAAGAAGGCATGCCACTCCTTTCATGGGTGACACAGTTTCAGTTGGCACATATTGAGCATTTCTAGAGACTTAATTAAGTAATCAGATTGCTTGAGCAGTCTCAGTATTCAGTGCCTTTTATAGTGTTCTTTAATGATGATGCATGGAATTATTCTGGAAACTTTATGAACCATAGCAAGTGAAGCTTTATGTCTTCCCTTTCTACCACCACCCAGGCTAAAGCAAAAATGCTTGATGTTGTTGAGGGGGCAGTGGGGTGATTTTAGAGTCATGTCTAAAAAAATTAGCCAGAGAATTAGAGGAAAAGTAATTTACTTAAGCCAAAAAGTATATGACTTTGCTTCATGATTCGTTCCAAAGACATTCTAATTGTTCATTATAGTGAATGTGCCAGTGTCTAGTAAAATAAAGAGGGAGCACATTCAAAAATCTATTCATTCTTTTATTTACTCTCTAGTCACAAGGATACAAACAGTAATTTTAGAAGCAAGGTTACACTCAGGAACAGAATCCATAAGACCTGCATCCACACACAGAGCACCATAGCACTGTGATTACAGGACTGGGCTCTCTATGTCTGTCTAAACTTCAGCAGGAAAATATACTAGAGAAACCATAAAATAATGCCCCATACACAATACAAACTATATAAGTATCAGCTCGTCTTTCATTCTTTTTTTAAATTTTTTGTTTATTTTTATTTATTTATTTGAAAGCGACTGACAGAGAGAGAGAGAAAGAGGTAGATATAGAGAGAGAGAATGGGCGTGCCAGGGCTTCCAGCCACTGCAAACAAACTCCAGACTCGTGTGTCCCCTTGTGCATCTGGCTAACAGAGGTCCTGGAGAATCAAGCCTCGAACCAGGGTCCTTAGGTTTCACAGGCAAGCGCTTAACTGCTAAGCCATCTTTCCAGCCCTCGCCTTCCATTCTTTTTTTTTTAAATTTTTTGTTTATTCTTATTTATTTGAGAGCGACATACAGAGAGAGGGAAAGATGGGGAGAGAGAGAGAACGGGCGCGCCAGGGCCTCCAGCCACTGCAAACGAACTCCAGATGCATGCGTCCCCTTGTGCATCTGGCTAACGTGGGTTCTGGGGAATCAAGCCTTGAACCAGGTCTTTAGGCTTCACAGGCAAGCACTTAACCACTAAGCCATCTCTCCAGCCTTCGCCTTCCATTCTTATATGCAGAAAAATAACAATATGCAAGAGGACAGATCAATAATTAATTATTAATTAACAAGCAGTACAAAAAAACCCTCACATAATGTAGTTGGAGTGGGGGAGAACTTTTTAGTAAATTCTTCTCTGAGAAGTGTCATATGTGCTTACTCTAGAATGTTTGTCATGAGGCAAAGTGGGATTTCCTTTGAAATAGAATAGCAGGTGCAATTTCTGTCGTCCCTGTATGAATGTGCCTGGCCATGTGTGCACAGCTCTAGAACTGCTAAACTTTAGAAATTCCTAACTAATACTGATTTATTTTTTGTTTTATATTTTAACATACTTGGCAATAGGGAGTGAGGCAGCTGTTTGATAGTTGTTTTGTACCACTTGTATTTATGAGGCTGGCGCTAGAAACTATGAGAATAATGAAATTAGGGGAGGGGCATAGATGGAAAAGGAAAAAGATAAGAATTAGTCTGATTGGTCCAGACCATAGATCTGATATTAGCCAATTCAGCCTGTATCACATCATGTACAGTGAACATGCCTTGCTGAGTGCCTGCTGTGTGAGAACCCATGTTGAGTGGGCATCTTAGCCTACTCAAGCTCCTATAATAAAATACTATGGACTTTGTGGCTTAGAAACTATAAACACCTACTTCTCAGTTCTGGAGAATGGGAAGTTCAAGGTCAAGGATCCAGTGGATTTTTGGATCTGCTTTTCAAGAATCTGCTGAAAGGCCCCTCCTTATGAAGAGCATACTCTCACCATGTCCTTATACAGTGGAAGGGGTAACACAGCCCTTTGGATGCTATTTTATAAGCACACTAACTCCATTCTTGAGGCCTCCACCCTTGCAATTTTATGTCCTCCAAACAGGCCCTATTATCTTGGGGGTTAGGATTTTAACGTAGGAATTTTTGATGCAGAAAGGTACAACATTCAGAGAAAACAAAACAGAACAAAATGCATCTGGCTTCTGTACTAAGAGGACTTGGATCTGCAGAAACAATAACAAAGAAGGTAATAAATAATGATTTACAGGTACCACCAGTACACTACCCCAGGATTCCCTAAGGGTTTTATGTTGTTTTAAGTGATCAGTTCTACTAAAGGGAAGAGTATTCAAGAAAGGCTTCAGAAAGAAACTTTGAAATGTAAAGGTAGAAATGGAAGTATTGGGCAGAAGTTTGCCAAGTGAACAAGGAAATGGAGGTGTGACATCACCTATTGACTTGGTAACTACAAGTTGATGAATATAGTAGAGACCCTGGACCTAGAAGTTAGTCACAGGTCAGATGTAGGAGGATCTTGGATACTCCTCTAAGGAGTGTGTTCTCCATCCTGTCGAGTTTACCATGTATACTGGGTGTTAGTGAAAGGATCCATTTGGGCTAGAGAGATGGCTTACCTGTTTAGTCACTTGACTGCAAAGCCTAAGGACCCAGGTTCAGTTTCCCAGTACCCATGTAAGGCAGACACACATGGTGGCACATGCATCTGGAGTTCATTTGTAGTGGCTAGAGGCCCCGCTGGGCCCATTCTCTCTCTCCCCTCTTTCTATCTGCCTCTTTCGCTAACACACAAATAAATAAATAAAGATAAAATATTTTTCAAAGGAGACATGTCTGGGAAAGTGGTTTGTGTACTCTACATGATGGATGCATATAGAGAAGACTGGAAGACAGGACAAAGAAGAGTTAGTGAGAGTTATATCTAAGCCAGGAGTGAGGATGAGGGGAGATGGAAAGAAAAACAAAAAGAATTGCTAAGGGCATAGAATAAGTTGATTTTACATCAGGCTGGATTTGCAAGGAATATGATTGGGTGTGCACAATGAACAGATGAATGAATGAATGATTCCCTCTAAGTTTTATCAGTTTTATGCCATGTTATCACCTGATTCTTCAGTCACCAAACATTGTGAAATCAGAGGAAAATGAGTGTTGGTACATCTAGAAGATAGATATAGATGGGGATGATCAAAGAAGCTCTAGTCCTCCTTTAACTGTCACATATTATTGGTGGCTCTGGGGGTAGAGGCATTGGTACCAAAGGCTGATGTAGAAGAGCTGGTTCTGGATTCTGGGACTAAATGTAGAATCAGGGAAATTTTTCCAACCTCTAGTAAACAGAGCAAAGGACCTTATTTCCCTATGCCTTGATTAGTTCCTTGCCTGAAAGGTAAGACCTCTTTCCCTATGTGAGTAGTAGATGCTTCTAGCCACCACCATATGACTCCCAGATATTTGGAAAGTACTGCCCTGAAATCAGAAAAGAGATGATGGTTCACAACTGAGAGAGAGGATAGATTAGAAAGATGGATAGATGGATGGATGGATGGATGGATGGATGGATGGATGGATGGAGAGATAGATAGATGATAGAGAGATATTAGATAGATAGATGATAAATAAGCCTTCCTTACCCAGGAATATCCCTGTGTTGCCTGGTAGAAAAAGAATAAAAAAAGGTCACCTGTATGTGGAGTCTAAAAGAGTAAATTCACTTCTTAGAATAACTCTCAGGCTGCAGAGACAGCTTAATGAATAAAGCAGTTCCTGCACAAGTCTGAGGATTGATTCCACCAGCCATGTAAAAGCCAGGGGTGGCAGTGCTTTTGTATTATCTCTGTGCCAGGAAGACAAGAGGATCTCTAGGGCTTCTGGCTTGCTATACTGGCACAATCAGTGAGAAATCTTCTCTCAAAAAATAAGGTATAACCAGACAGGTGTGGTAGCTCATACCTCCAATTCCAGAATTTGGGAGGCTGAGGTAGGAGGATCATTGTGATTTCAAGGCCAGCCTGGGCTACAGAGTGAATTCCAGGTCAACCTCGTCTTCAAAAACAATAGCAATCTGGGAAAGACATACACCACTGATCTCATTGATCTGTAACCTCCATACACACATACACAGGCACCTGCTACACACGTGAACAGACACTAGAGATAGAGAGAATTATAGCCCATTAAAATGCCTCTGAACCTGATCTAGCTAAAATAATATTATAACATTGCATAAATCCATAGGGCATCTCCGGGAGTTAAGGGGTGGGACAAATGGTTGAAATGGTTGGGTGAAATGGCCCAGGGAGATAGAGCTGTCTCATGTTCCCTGTCCTTTGATGCTGACATCTACTTCCTGCCTGGCATAAGGTGAATCGTCACTGTCACATATTCCTCCTGCCATGATGTTATGTCACTATGGGCTCAGAAGCACCAGAACCAAGAACTATGGACTGAATGCCCTAAAACCTTGAGTCAAAATTAGTAATTTCTCCTTCACCCCTCCCCAAAATAAATGAATAATTTCTCCCTTTTAGTTATTTTGTTAGGGTTTTCTCACAGCAGCAGCAACAACAACAAAACCTAACATAAAAGGAATGCTTAAATGATCTACTTTATCACTGTACCTCACTGTACAATTGACTGTGAACAAAAAAAAACAAAAAAAAAAACTTCCTTGATCAAATGAAAATCAGGCCCTGCAGAGTTGTCCCTGGTATATGTGGAACAACTGGACATTGTGGGAGACCATGATCTGTCCTGGTCACTGGACCCCTCCAGACAACCATTTTCCTATGACTAAGTACACATTGCTGTTTTGGGTCTCAGAAGGAGAATAGAGCATGGGGTGGATGTTATCCAAATTCCCCCTTCATTTGCTATTCTTGGTGAGCAGCAGAGAGAAGGAGGGAAAGCAGTGTCGTCATAGTCACTGGGGAATTTGAGCAAAGCAGAGGCAGAGAGTGCTTGACAAGGGTAAATGTTTCTCACAGTCTGAAGACACAGTGGAATCTAGAGACCATGATGGAGTGCTAAAAATCCAATGATTTATGCTTAGTTTCAGCTATGTCATTAAGAGGCCGTGGGAAAGTCACTCTCCCCAGCACATGCTCACTTCCCAACTCTCAAGTCTTGATTTGGGCTTCTCTAAATGACCAGATAGAACTCCATCAGAGGCCCTCACATTTCTCCTTGAGCAGTAGATTCCTCCATATGTACCATGAACCTTGAGTGGAGTCTCTTAGGTTGGACTGATGAGAGGATATTGGCAAATTTTTCTGCCACCTTGATAGGGAAAACATGGTGGCAGGAGCTTGTGGTAAGTGGTCACATTCAGCACAGTGAGGTAGGAAAGAGTGATGAAAGCTGCTGCTACTCAGCCATCTCTCTCCTTTTTATACAGTCCAGGACCTCAGCCCATGGAACAGTGCTGCCTACACTTAAGGTGAATCTTCCAACCTTAATCAACCTAAGCAAGATAATCCCTCATAGACTTGGACAGAGGCTAACCTAATCTGTATAATCCCTCTCAAGTGATTCTAAATCCTGTCAAGTTAACAATCAATATAAATCATTACAAGACCTACATGTAGCCAAACATATCAAGTTTAAGTCATAACCTTTCCACCTCTTGTCCCCCTAGATTCATGGTCATCTCATAATGCAAAATACACTTGAGTCAGTTTCAAAAGTCCTCATAGTACTTTACAGTCTCAACACTGTTCAAAAGTCTAAAGTCTCATCTGAGACTCAAGGCACTTTCTTACCTGGGAGCCCTATAAAATCAAAACTCAAGTTAGATACTTCCAACAGATGACAGAGTAAACATTCCTACTCCAAAAGGGAAGAATGGGGGCATAGCAAAGAAAGATTAGACAAACACAAAATCAAAACCCAGCCAAAAAAAAAAAAAAAAATTCTGGAGCTCCATCTCTAGTATCTGGGACTCATGGATTAAATCATCTGGGCTCCAAAAGACTTGGGTAATACTGTCTCTCTAGCTGTGCTGCCTGTGACTGCCTTCATGGTCCAGATCTGTCCTGAACCCACAGCTTTTCTTGGCAGATGTTTCATAATCCTAACTTCTCTAACATTCTGGGGTCTTCACTACAACTTAATTTTCATCTTCACAACTTCAGGCATTGTCTTCTTATGGGCTCTGCGCAGGGACTATGACCCTGACTCACAACAGCTTGCTGTACCCGTGATTCAATATTCCACGACCCCCTACATCTTACAGTCTTCTAAAACTATTGCCATGTGAGCATTATTGCTAAGTTCTGCTGTCAGATATGGATGAAGCCTGCTGCCTGTGGAACACAGCTGTAGCAGTCTGTGTATGCTGACATTAGAGAACAGAGACATCCTTCAGCTTTTATTCCTATCTTCAGTTTTCAGTGGGTTGGGTCTTACCCTCAGGGCATCTTTCCTATTGTCCTAGTTAGAATAGTAGCTTTCCTTTTAGTGGTGGTAATCTTTTCTAACAATTACAGTGGAGGTAGCTGTGTTCTCTGGGCCTTTACCTTTAAATTTGCTTATATTTCTTTTTGTGACAAACTATATTTTTCACATTTTTCTGCTCTGTTTTTCTTTCATTATAGATCTGAATCAAGGTAACAAAGGGAAACCATGCTACAGATTCAAAATTTTTCTGCACTGAAATTTCCTCTACCAATCCCATTAGCCCATTCCTTCTAAATTCAACTTCTTTTAAGTTCTCAGGATATTGACAGACCACAGCCAGTTTCTTTGCCAGAATATTTCATTAGCTGCTTCTACCTTAGTTCCTGACAAAGTCCTTTTCCCCTTCTGGAATCTCATAAGCCAAGCTTCCACAGTCCACATTTCTTTCAGCCTCCAGGTCTTGAAAGATCAGAAATGCCCATTAATCTTTGCTTATAGCATTGTAAGGCTTCTCTAATTCAAAGTTCCACTTTACTCTAGCAAAAAGTTCCACATTACTCTAGCAAAAAATTTCCAAAAGACTACGAGCCACATAGCAAGCATTCTCTAAGTGCTAGCACAAGCAAAAGTGAAAAAGACATTCTTTGACTTTGAGAGTAAATATTAAGTAAATACCTACTGTGGTAGCTATAGGGCTATTGTAGGATGAGTGTGTAGGTTGAGGTCATATTGTACTATATTTGGACTTAAGTTTAATTACCTCCTTAAAGTCTTTGTCTTCAATTACAATCACAATGGTTTCAAATAGAGCACTAATCAAATGTAAATATTTTTGTTGGGACAACATGGGGAGAAGACAGTTCAGCCCATATCAGTAAGTGGGAAAGGCAAATATGTGCAGATAGTTCTCACAGGACAATAGAACAAACACAATAAAGATATTATTTCTTTGGCAAGGCGTATAACCTATCCAGATAGATCTTACAAGAAAAGAAAGTGTGATTCAGGGGACTAAATGGAGCCAGAAAAAAATTCAAGCAGAGAGAATAGTTTTTGTAAAATACAAACACAAAACGTCTCTCAGATAGATGAGAAGTCACTTAAGATGACTGAGATAGAGAATGGTTCAGAGTACCAAGGTGGTAAGATTCAAATGCCACGTTGTGTCCTCATGGGATGCCATCTCCCTTCCTGCACCTTTGCCACAGCATTATTTCCCATGCTGTCGTCATTGTGACATCCCTCTTCATTTCAGTCAAACTATGACAGTCTCAGAGGCTTTATATACTTTGTATAGTACTTTATAGTCTACAAAACATTTTCCCACTTCATTTGACCCTCACAACTTCTCAGTGGGGAACATATATTTAAATAATGAAACAGATTCTAATAATGATGTTAATAGTATAAAATAGCACAAATAATAATTGACTTTTCTAAGGTTAGGAGACTATGGTACAGGTTGCTTAGGGCTAGAACCCAGACCGTCTGCACTCTGGTCTCGTGTTTTCTCTTTTATGCTACTTGTGTGTTTCTTTGCTATTTGTTACAGATGTCATAGTTCCCGAGTAATGCATCTATGCTTTGACAGAGCTTTCTGGAAATAATTTCTTTTGGCTTGGCAGACTTGTCAAGGCCCATCAAATCACACATCTGACTCACAAAGAACCAACCCAGAGCAAAGCCCATGGGAATTTTTTGCCAAAAGGAGTGAATTAAAGAACTTGCAAGTCAGGAAATGCCAAGCTAGGCTTTTCTGTGGTGTTAACTTACTGGCCCAAAGTAGACCAAATAGTAATATACCTACATCCTAGCCTATTACCCAGAATCCCTCACTAGACCTTTGTCAGTGTTGCCAAGGCAACAACAGTTCTTGACAGTATAGTCATTTTAGTGTCAATCACAAATTTATATTGACTTGGCTTGAAATTTGACATAGAAAAACTCGTTATTGGAATGTATGAGGAAGAAGTTCCCTGTTCCAACAAATCTGAGGAATTAAGCCTTTAATAATTCTTGTCCATCATTTTGGGTAGAAATTTATATAAATTTTTTCTCACATATGTATGTCTCCCTCATGCAACCAATGGAGTATGAATTAATTGAAGCATTTCCAGGTGATTCAAGTGTCAGAAAGACCTTTATATGCCACAATTCTGACTTGTAAATATCTAAACTCTTCTAGTTTGGCAAAATTTACTCTTTATTCTCATCTGCCTTTCCTAGCTCATCTTTTTCAGTCTCTCCTCATACTCCGTACTCAGGAACATGGAAATAATCAAGACTTTTGGAACATTCATATAGTATGCCATGCCCTAAATCTCTGAGTATTTACAAATAGGGTAGCTTTTCATTCTCTTCTCTGCTTAGAACATTCTTTTCAGCCCTGACCATGGAGTTCTGACCATGGAGCCAAACCACCCCTCCTACATGCAGTGTACTCAAAGTCTTTCAGAAGCTCCTCCCAGCATGATTCACAGGATTTGGTCCATTTTCCCTCAGAATAGGTATGTAGGTGCCTGACTTTCTCACTTCATTTCTGTGTTCCGACATGCATAAACGTAGCATTGACTTGACCTAAGGAAGGAGCTAAGTGCATAATTAACATCATTACCAAATTTTAAAAAGTATAAAACTCTTAATCAAATATCCTATGGACATGGTATTTACTTTATATCAGACTCCATCATAGGAAAGTTCCATGCACTTCTTACTTAATTCTTACAATAATCTAGTAAATTCAGAGCCTCAAATCAAACTTACCTGCCCTGTCTCCCCTGCTTCTGTGCAGTACATGGTACTACACATCTGAGCAAATCAACATGCTGAACAGAAAGCAGCATATTTGGTATCAACTAAAGAGTGACTTATGGAATTAAGGGCATGAAGCATTTCAACAGCAAAAAGTCTGAGTGGGCTGAAGGAAGCCAGGACCAAGGGTTTAACTAGATAGGAGGGTTTGAACAGAAATCATACGTCAGGAAGACAGAGCCAAAGGAGGAAGCAGTAGCTGGTATAAAATCTGAAAACTGTAGCATCAGCAGAGTCACAAAGTCAAATGTTTATAGAGTTGAGAAAACAATATGTTGAATAAAGCAAGTCACATGGCATCCACTCAGAACTCTTCATTTTTTATTTCCACTTAATCATATGACCTCGGTTGAACTTTCATTTCACTTTTGATAGTAATCTATGTACAAGATGCATTTTACATTTCCCTATACCCAATATTTAAAAAGTACCTGCATGGTGGAGATGGCAGCTAACATTGGACCTCCATGAAGATGTTGTCACAGTAACACTGACAATTCCAGTTCCAGGAGAGGGAGGAGTCCAGAATATTATTTCCAGATGATAGAAATTGTATTATTATGGAAGATCATCTAATCTTTAAAAGTCACAGCCATATGCAAAAATATTTAAAACATTTTGTAAGGCTCATATCAGTATTCATCTCAACTTGGCCTATGCATCACCTTGATAGCACCCCTCTGAAAGAGATTATGATTTGGTAGTTCTTATTGGGGCCTGACCATCTGCAATTTGTGCAGGTTCTTAGGGAAAGTGATGATGTCATCATACTTAGAAGTCACTGTTCAGGGGACTGGAGAGATGGCTCAATCAGTAAAATGCTTGAAGTGCAAGCATGAGCACTTGAATTCAGATCTCTAGCAACCATGTAGGAATTTAGCATAATGGCACACACTTGCAATCCCAGCACCAGGATGGCGGAGATAGGCCAGCTAGTGTAGCCAAGTCACTGAGCTCCAGATTCAATGAGAGACTTTGACTTAAAAAACAAGATGGAGATCAATTGAAGAAGATACATAGTGTTGACCTCTGACCTACACATACACGTGCATACTTGCATGTGTGCATGTGAGTGTGTGCAGGCACATGCACACACACACACACACACACACACACACACACACACACACACACAAACAATGCACTGGGTTGCCAGATCCATCCAGCTACTAGGCATACTTGTCACTGTGGTCTAGAAACTTAGAGAAGGGAACTGGGACTAGGAAATAGCAAAGCAAACCCTAGTCCCAGAAAAGAAGTTGCCATAAACACATTTTGGTGTTTCTCTTAAGGAATGCGCTTCAAAATAAGATGGAGATAAGACATCAGACCTCTAGTGCTTTTACACTTCAGTTTCAGAATAGTAAGACTTCAAGAAACCAAGAGGTATATACAAAATCTTTTGGAAATCAGAGAGCCATGAAACATTAGGAAATGAGATGGAAGAGATATGAGCAAAGGACCTGACATGATTTGGCTTAGAAAAGCAAAAACCAAGTAGTGACTCACTAACAATCTTTAACACAAGAGGGGAATTTCAGGAAAGGTGGTGAACAGCTGCTCTATTTCCACAGAAGCTCAGCTAATAGAACCTGAGCTTCCAGAACAGCAGGAGGGGTTAAGGTAGAGAAAGAACTCTGGTACCTGACAGCTGTGAAAGGTAGGCACTGATTGCCATGGGGACCCCTAGCTTACAGAGGTTTAAAACTAGATAAATGATAGGCTCTCAGAGTTGTAGATCCATCTCTGTCAGTGTTTCTCAAAGTGCAAGATTAGGCTACTAGTGGTAAAGGAATTGCTGCCTACTGCAGAGACAAAATTTTGTGATGGCAAAAGGATTGAGGAATTCCTTTCAGTTCCCTTCATTATTTGACATGTCAGAGAGAAACCAGTACCTATGTAAAAGTCAGGGGCAGGGAGGAAAGCATAGTGCATGCCTGTAATCCCAGAGCTGAGGCAATGGAGACAAGAGGATTCCTGGTTCTTAACAGCCAGAAAGTCTAGCTGAATTGGTGAGGTCCAGGTTCAGCAGGAGATACTGTATCAAAACAGAGGTGGAGACAATGCGTGACCCATATACTTCAACAAGCAGGGGCAAAGGGGAGGGAGTAGGACATGGAGGAGGCTAACAATGGTACCAACTTGATGGTTTTCACTGACTACAAACTAATTAATAAAAATAAATTAATTAATTAAAAAATAGAGGTAGAGAGTAATTGAGTAAGACACTCCATGTTGACCTCTGGCCTCCATATGCATGCACAGAAATTCGTATATACACACACCCTCACACATGCAATACATTGGACTGACAGATATCACCAGTGAGGCACTGACATCTCATTCTCTGTAACCCATGCTGATCCTCCTTTGAGCAGACACAGAGGAAGCCTAAGATGCACAAGGTAAAAGTAGACAACAGCAGGTTGATAATCATTATATTAGTGTGTGTGTGTATGTTTGTGTGTGTGTGTGTGTGTGTGTGTGTGTGTGTGTGTAGGTGTCATATGGTATTTATATGTGTGGTGTATGTGCATGTGTGTTCAGATGTGGTACCATGTGTGTACATGCAGAGGTCAGAAGAGAACAATGGGTACCCTCCTCTATTACTCAGCTGCTTATTTCCTTGACACCGAGTCTCTTCACTGGTTCCAGAGCTTTGGTGGTTTCATGAGCATCAGTGATTCTCCATTCTCTGCTCCTAACTATTTACATAGTATGGTGGTTTGATTCAGGTGTCCCCCATAATTTTCTGTGTTCTGAATGCTAGGTCCCCAGCTGGTGGAAATTTGGGAATTGGAACCTCCTGGAAGCAATGTATTCTTAGGGGTGGGCTTATGAGTTTTATAGCCAGCTCCCCCTTGCCAGTGTTTGACACACTCTCCTGCTGCTATTATCTACCTGATGCTGGCCAGGAGGTGATGTCCACCCTCTGCTCCTGCCATCATTTTCTCTTGCTATCATGGAGCTTCCCCGAGTCCCTAAGCCAAGATAAACCCCTTCCTCCCACAAGCTGCTCCTGGTCGGGTTCTTTGTGCAGCAACTCAAAACTAGCTGTACCATATGGTTTCTGGGAATCAAATTTAGTAGTCTGAGGCTCCCTCCAGCCCTCATGCTTTTTCAGGAAGCATTATTTCCCATAGAACCATCTTTCCAATCTTTATCATCATATTTTATGGCCTCTTCTATAAGTGATACTGTTTTTTCATTTTACATAGTAATAATAAGTTTCACTTTTACGTACATAAATTTAGAAAGACAAATCCATGGAATGATGAATATGAAGTATAGGATACTGATGGGTGATGGGTATGACAAAAGTTATGCTAGCAGTACCTGGAAAGGGTGACATTTTTGGAAATAATGAGTGGATATCAGCCTCTCCTTTGTGCACAAGACACCTGATGCTCAAGAAATGCAAAGGTGTCCTCAGTTCCATGCAGAACTTCCAGGTGGAGCTTGCTGAAATAAGAAGTATACAAGAAATGAACTTGCTCAGATGAGAGGAAAGGGAGCATGGGACTTCACTGCCCATGTCTACACCATCAATCTCCCTAGCATAGTGTGTGGTCAGCTTGAGGCTGGTGCACATGGAGCCCTGCATGAAATGAGCCAGTGTTCCCTCCCACACCCTGGCCATTTCTCTGTGTAACTCTGCAAATGTGAGCATCATGTTCGTAATAAAACAATGGAACCCTCATGCAGAATATGACCTGGTCACAGTGCAAAATACCACACACAAACATACCTCAGTAAATCTTATTGGGTCTTCACATGTAAAATACAGTAGATATACAATTATGCTCTTCTGCTACTTCTCGTAATCCTCTCACAGGAATGTTTCACTGGCAAAAAGTAACAAATTTTTCATAGACCTTATCCAATTTTGAACAAAAAATAAGCCTTATCCTATTCTGAACAAAAGGCAAGCATAACTTGCAAACACCTTACTTTTCCTGAATTGGCCTTTATTGTTCAGCACTGTCCTAAATTATATTACATTTTTGTTAGAGGTTTATTTCTTTCATGCATATTAAGGCAAGCTCTCCTCATTACAGTGGCAAGAATCCTTCACCCAAATATGAGTGTCATCAGAGATGACCTTGGATTATGTTGCTTGAAGGCAGAGAGGTGAATGTATTTAAGACCAGATTGTGTCATTAAATGTATATTCTCCTTGAAACTGACTTTAAACCACCCTAATGTTTATTTATCTGTTGTTCAGATATCATTAAACATGAACTTCAACTCAAGGTGTATCCAAATAACCACATATTCCTGAACACCATGGCCAAATTGGCAAGTTTTTGCCATAAATATGTGGATGATATTTAGTCAATGCAAATGAAACATTTTTGAAAAGTGGAATTATTAACAGGCCTTCATGTGCAGCTCAATAGAAAAGTGAATTTGCAATCAGCCTGCCAGAGATATTACAGAAATGTGTGATTTCTAACCTCTAGTTATGTAAACTCGTAACATTCATTGTATTGCACAAATAGATCACTCAAGAAGGTAAAGGTTGCTTCCAGAAATAATAGTTGTATAAAGGAGTTTGGTTCTGTGGTAGATTAAAGATTGGTGCCTCACTCCTGCTTTCCACAGTGAGCTGCACACGGCAGAAATCTATTAATAGCATCGTTAGCTTCAAGGAGGCAGCTTCCACGGAATTCAGATCTTAATGTACAGAAATAGATACTCATCTACTCTCCAGCAATGTAACACTCATAATGGAAAAATCTTTTCAAAATGAAAACTCTACCCTAATGAAAGTCTCCCTTTTCACTGAAATAAGAAAGAGATGTGGCAAAGTCAAGGTTCTTCATTTACGTGAATGATCTCACAGCCCTACTAGAAATGTACATTTAAGCCTGGGGATTATTTGTTGGAAATTCTAATGTTAAACTACCTGAAGAATACATTGAGCTATAGATAATACAAACCAATAGATACTGCAACATTTTTTCTGTAAATGAAACTTATAAATATTTATTTTAAAGGGTCAACAGTGTAAGGTTTCTGTTGCTTAAGCAAGTTTATTACTACCATGTAAAAAAGCTAAAGCAAATCAGTATGGTTAATCCTGTAGGGTGTTAGCATTTGTGCTGAATGTTAGTACAGTAGGCTTTTTTTTTTTTTTTTCATATTCTAGGAACCAGCTTTGTAGTGAAGTAAGTTGCCCTCAGGAGCAGTGGTGTGTGTGTGTGTGTGTGTGTGTGTGTGTGTGTGTGTGTTTGCTGAGGGTACATCCATCTTCAAGTATCTGAAAAGAATATAGCAAAAAATAATAGAATTTGTTCCTAGTGAGAAGGAATTAGAATGTGAAATTTGCTGCCAATACAACAATATATGTTTACTGTGGTCCAAGAAACAGAAAGGAACAAGCTCAATACTTAAGAAATATATCCATGCACCTTTTCAGTGAGTGTTTAAATTTTCCCACCAAAAGGAGGGATTCATGTTCTCAATCTATGGATCTGGCCTGATGGTGACTGATGCTTGGAAGGGTATTATGTCAGTTCCAATCCTAACCATTAAAAGCCCTTGCACATTTTTGCTCTTCTCCTGGAACACTTCTACCATGATATGTGTAGCCCCAAATCAACCTTCTAGAAGGTGAGGGACCACAAAGAGGGAGGCCGAGCCAACTGACCACAGATATATGACTCAGCCTAGCCAAAATCAGCCTGCTCAGGTGCTGCAAACCACCAAGTCATGAACAAGAACTAATTATTGCTGTCATGAGCCAATAAGATTAAGGTGATTAATTATGCAGCAAAATCTCTTAGCTCCTGTGATGAATTCAAATCTATGCAAAATGTCACCACTTGAGTGTCATGGACTTCGGAAGACACAAGACTAAAATATGACAGGTTAATGGGTAGCCTTGAGGAAATAGGGAGGCTTTCCTCCAAAACCCTCAAAGCTTGTGTTGGGTCAGCGAGAGACAGCAGCTGCTGACATGGGGGATATTTTACTCCTTTGTCCAGCACTGGAAGGACAGGGAAGGTGCTGCACTTATTGTATAGCAGTGAGGAGTAACTGCAGTCAGGGACTAAAGGAAGGATACCCTTCTTGACTTGGAGTCTGCTAAGCCTTCCAAGTAGGGTAATGCAGACAATTGTCCAAGAGTACCCAATGGGCTCTTGTCAATCAGATGGATTTCATTTCAAAGTCTCAAAGTAATTTGGATTAATACCAATACACTCTAAACATTGCAGATCTGCTCATACATGCTATCCCCCAAACACAGGATCCCTCTGAGTCTCAATGCTGCTTGTCTTGAGTCTACTTTGTGTCATATTAGTATTACTATGGTTCTTTTGTGAGCATTTGCCTACTGTAAATTTGTTAATCTATAAAAGCCTGAAATGTTGTATGTACTTAAATATAATGGTTGGGGAGTGACTCAATGGGTAAAATGCTTGTTGCACAAATATGAAGACCAAAGCTTGGATTCCCAGAACTGAAATAAAAATGCCAGGCAATACCAGAGCTGAGGAGGTGGAGACAGGAGGATCCCTGTGACTTGTTAGCTACCTTGTCTAGCTGAATTGGTAAGCTCTGAGTTCAGTGAGAGACCATGTTTTTTAAAAGAAATAAATGGAAGAAATGATAGAGCAAGACACCCAACATCAACCTCTGACCTCCACATGTATGCACACATGCACATGTACCCAGTGCATATCAACACACCTGCACGCATGCAGACACATCACACACACACACACACTTGAAAAACATATGATAACCAGAATCTGTCAGAGATTAGGTCTAGGATGGGCCAATGCCAGCACTGAACTTACCACAGAATGTTAATGTATAGTCAGGGCTTAGAACTACTGATCTAGATGTTTTTTCCCCCTACTAATCTCACCTGTAGATTGAGTCTTCAGCACAGATTTCTTCTGTGCAGCATCAAATCCCTCAGGTTCGGTTACAAACACCTGGAATTTCACTTACTACAGGTAATTTTAACATTATGTTTCTTGTGTTCTGGGACTCCTTTCCATTTAATTTTAGCCTCATTAATAACAATTACTAGGCCTAATTATGAGTTCCGCTGGTTCCTCTGCTCACCGGGGTCTTATTTTCCACCCCTCCTGCATGCAGTTGGTACGTCAGTTGAGGCATTTTCAGCTGCATGCAGCAGAGCAGCTGGCAGCACTGGTTTGTATGGCAGAGGAAGCAAATTTCTCCAATCAAAGCCAGAAGCAGGACACTTCCCTCCGGGGCTGGGAGTGAGCAGCTTCACTGCCTCGTCAAGGTGACATGCTCTCCATCTTTCTGCTCTGCCAGGCTCAGCATGCCAGTGAATCCCCTATGGCTTTAAAATGGAAGAGGCATTTCTTGGTGACACTTCCAAGTAAGTAGTATCTGGGACAGAAAAGCATGTCTCCTCTCATGGAACTTAAGTAAAACCTTTTTCAGAAATACCAAATTCATTTTCCATAAGGCTGTTTCACTTAAAATAAAGCCTTATCCCTCAAACCTTATGACATTTGGATAGTGAGTCAGCCAAGCTTACTAATACTTTCCCACAATATATTTTTAATCATCTATCCAATTCAGCCAAACTATTGAAATTGAATTTTAAATGATTTTTAAATGAATTTCAAAGTATACATGAAAACAAAAATATGCATGGGATAAAAATACAAGCAACATAGGCAAACTACAAAGCAGGAGGGTAAGTTGCAACTGACATCAGAAACTACAGGGCTGGTATTCCGAACTTATGGACAGTTTCATAACATAAGAAGCAACAACAGTGCACATGATGGTGTCTATATATTAGTTCCATTAACAGGAACCAAACTGGCCAGGAGTAATAAGTCTTTCCTACTCTGAGACAGAAATGGAAGAGATAAGCCTTGTGGGGTAGGGACTTGAAGAGGCTCCTACCACCCAAATATGGGACAATATGACCACAAATAAGAAAATTAGAACATATCTGTACATTGTACATTAAAATCTATCCGTTCATAATGATACTTTAAAATACAAATGAGTGAACAAAAATATTTTGGTTAATTATGGGAAGTAACTAGAGAAGATAATCTAAAAATTAACCATGAAACAGACAGTATCATTTATTCTATTATCTTTTAGTGCAAACTGAATGTGGGGGTAACCAAAGATAGATGAGGAGAAGTTTCTATTTATATCAATATTTCATCTCATAAATGAATGAAGATTGATCCAGTTGGAATTTCTGCATTTTTGTAGACCAGGAAATTGACATTGAATCTGACCTCAGTAACTTCTGGTAGAAAGATACACTGGTATATATGAGATGGTCTAGCTAGACACTCAATGTTGATCAACGTATTACTTGGTCTTTAATATGTGAACTTCACTTTAATATGTGAACATATGGTAATTTGATCATATTCCCATCTCTTTACCATTTTGTCACTTTCCCTCCATTATGGCCAATATCCCCTAAGAACCCTACTCTTTCAAGGTATCCATACCATTTTTTGTCATCGTATTCCTTTTGTTATCCTTTGCTCTCCATGTCAAAAGGTGGATGGCTCAAGTCTGTGTTGGTCTTATGGGGTTATGGGTAGCTACTGTGGGGTCATAAATGCACCAGTTTGTTCATGTCAGGAGGCAGCACCCAAACTATGCATAAGCACCTAGAGGCTCTTACATTCTTTCAGTCCCCTCTTTCACCATGTTCCTTGAGCTTTGAAGGATATAGTAAAAATCTCCATTAGTGTTGTTTCCTCAACAGCCTCATATTTTGATGAGCTTTGCCTACCACCACCTCCATAGAGACAGTTCATTATGTAGCAGTGAGAGCAGCTACCTCTGCAATGTTCCCTGATTCCTGACAGGTATGACAGAGGTGACTCATCCAGTGCTAAGCCCTGGGCTTTCTCTTCTTGTTGTTATTTTGATGAGTCTTAGATGTCCCTGGTATTCACCTCTATCTGTAAAAGGAGGCTCTCTAACCAAAAGTGTTAGAACCTCATTATTCAAATGGCTTAACCATACAAAATTTGAAGGCTTTCTCATGGGCCTAATGTTTCCATTAGCCAAATAATAGTAGAAGCTTCCTTCTAGGATCATAAGCTTTTGATTTGGTTCTCAGTACCAGGCATAAAATCCCTCCCAAATGAGCATATGAATGTCTCAAATTCAATCAGAAGGAAGTTGATAACCCTTGAAACTTAGATGCCACTATTGCCTTCATGAGTACATCCTGCCTGGCTAATTGATTCTGTATCTGACAGGATCCACTGCTTATTCAAACTCTAGATTATTTTTCTCTCCCAGCAGGTTTGATAGTGCCTTTCAAAATTATGGTAGCTACCAGGAAGGGAGATTCCAGCTTGATTTTTCAGTGAATCAAGTGAATCTTTAATTCTTCAATGGCAGCCTGTGGTGTTGTAGTTACCTTCTAGTTGCTGGGACTAATACCTGACAGTTTATGGAAGGAAAAGATTTATTTCAGGGATTACAGTGCCCAGGGGAAGCTTCATCATGATGGAAGAAGCTGGCTCACGTCACCATAGATCCATAACAGAGACTAAGCAGCAAGCATAAGAGATTCTGAACACACAGGGCTAGACTCTGCCCCAAGGTCCACCCCTGATGACACACTTTAGCCAGCAGGCCTCCACCTCCCAAAGATTATACCAGGTGGAAACTAAGCAAAAAGCTCTAACTCAAATACCTGAGGCTATGGAGAAATTGACATTCAAACCACCACAGGTGTATTTTAGTAACAGGGTCTTACCATCTCATTCTGGTGAGTAATGGAGTGTTTGGGCAATGGCTTGTATTGATTAGGGACCCTCGTGGGCTTCCTTGAACAGCAGCTCACTGTGCAGGGAGGGGAGACCCATCTGGCACTAGAATTCACCTGCAATATCCTTGTCTTAGAATAAAGTTTTCTCCACCCTGCAGGGTACTTTTGCTCACGCTATCTTCCTCTCCTCTCTTTCTTTTTTTTGTAAAATAATATCAGCAGAAATTTGATATTTTAAATTAGCTAATAAAGTAGTTTCTATGCTAATTATCCATGCCATCTTTCGTTTTGTGTATCCTTCCGTGAATCCTCATTCTCTTACCTATTCACCATCTAGGACCTTTCCACACCCCCTGTATTCTGTCCCAACACTTGCCTGTCTACCATTCCCACCCCTAGTCCCTCCTTGCTTCTTCTCTCTCCAAGCCTCATTCTGTCTTGCTGACCACTGGTCCTTACATTTATTACAGCATACAAAACAATGTAATTATTCTAAGCTAGGATTCACACACATCACTATGGCAGTCAGTTCCATTGGAGAGTCTCGAGCACACTGCACCACCAGCAGGCAGCTCCATCAGAGACTCTCTTCTCCAAGTAGTGGTTTTCCTTTCAATATAGCCTTAGAGAGGGGTCTTCCAACCCTTTCCCAGACTTGTTGGCTCCCTGAGTCTCTGGAACCTCCTTCCTGCTCTTCGCAGGAAGTTATTTTTTAGTTTCTAGCAAACGTAACTTGAGGAGTTGTGTGACCTTTAAGATTCAGGTCTCCCAGACACAGCCTCCTATCTCTTTTCAGTTGGAAGAAATCTGCTACACAACAGTTGGTATCCATGATCTTCAGTATTTGATTTGTCATTGATTTTGGCCTCCTAGTATATTTCCTCTGCCTTGTTTTGAAATCCTAATATGCTGCTTTCCTTTTTTTTTTTAGAGTTTTGTGAAACTTGTATTTATAACCATAACCAGAATATATTTCTACACTTAGATTGTTAGGATGGGCTGAGAGGTAGCACTAGCAACATGATTTTTGTTGTTATGAAAATATTTTAACATTTCATGGATCTTCCTAAATCATGAGTTAAAATTTTTGAAGTATTACATTATAAAAGTAAAATCAATCAAAAGAAAGTAAGACCACTCAGAGTAGAAAACAGGTGGATATTAATAATTAAAAGTTTATAAATATGCCTTCAGGTGCATTTGTAAACTACTACATATTGAATTACAATGTAATATAAGAGTTTTCACAATCTTTTGAAGAAGACTATTGAAATAGGTATTACGTAAAATATAATAGTATATTTTCTTCTTATATTTCAAAAAAACCCACATTTTGCAACAGATAGGATTAAAATAAAGAAGTGATAATATCTTCTGTGATACCTGTTGTATTAGTCAGGGTTCTCTAGAGGAACAGAACTGCTAGAATGAATTATTTTAAAAGGGGATTTATTGGATCAGCTTACTGTAGTCCTATAGCAGTTGCAGGCCCGAGAATCACCGAACCTGGTAGCTGCTCAGTCCTTGTGGCCAGATGCCTCAGCAATCCCGACCCGGCACTGCAGATGGTGCCCGAAAGCCTGGAAGCTTCTGAGGAGCCGCTGGGTTTTGATCCACTGGGTGTCTTCGGTTGATGCTGGTCTTTAGTCTGCACTGTTCTTCAATCCACGCTGGAAGGTAGCGAGCAGCTCCGGCAGCCAAGTGGAAGGAAGGAAGGAAGGAAGGAAGGAAGGAAGGAAGGAAGGAAGGAGCCCTGGCCTGCTGGGTTTCAACAGAAGCCCGAGGGGAAGTTAACCTGAATGGAAGAAGGCAAACAGACACAAGAAGGAGACCAAGCCAAGCGTTTAGTCAAGGTCTCGATTTTTATTAGTACAGGAGGGTTTGTATAGGGAGATCCGGGGAAAGAAGGCTAGTCGTATAGCACATAAGCAGAACCGGGAACTTGGAAGGCGAGGCCGCATGTAGCGCTTCTGGGAAGGTCCAAGGTGTGGTGTTCCAAGCACAGTGGGTCTTGCGATTTCCAGTAAGCGATTCAAGAACCAGGAAACAGAAACTGAACTCGCTACATGGCAGTTTCTGTCAACATGGCCAAGGTTTGGCTTATAGCTCCCAACAGGAAGGAAGGAAGGAAGGAACTCTTTTAACTCAGAGCTTCCTTATATCAAGTCCCCCTCTGGGCAGGGCTGCCCATTATTCTTTTTCTCTTTTTTTTTTTCTTTATTAGTTAGTTTTGTATTCAGCAAATACAGTCAGTTTGGTACCATTATTAGGCTCATCCGTGACCTACCCCCTCCTCTTGGCCCCTCCTTGTTGAGGTATATGGGTCATGCATTCTGGAGTCAGCCCACAGTTATGGGTAAGCTAAATGTCTCTGCATATCATGACCCAACATGTGGCTCTGACATTCTTTCCGCCCCCTGTTCCACAAAATTTCCCTGAGCCGTGTTGGGTTCATTTTTGGTCTGCTTCAGTGATGAGGTGTTGGGAGCCTCTGGCTCTCTGATTTGGTAGGAGTTGATTTTTCTCTGTGTTGACCTCCTTCACCCTTGTGCTGGTACCCAGTTCACCAAGAAAACAGCACCCTTGCTTGTTTCGCCAATTTTTCTTAGTTTCAGCCGGGGCCCTTTTGAGGTATGATGGGGTGGCTCTCTCCTTAGGATCTACGTCTATCTGAAAAAGAGAAGCAGATTCTCCAACGGAGAGTAAAGTTAGCACCCAACAAATGAGATAGCCCTTACTTTTTTATAGAGAATTTAGTAGGTGTAGGCCCTCTTGTAGCCCATGATTGGTGGTAGCTTGATAATGGAGAGCGGGCTTAAGTTTGGATATGACTGCTTTCCTTTTGTCCTATTCTAGTAGTGTGGCATTATTTAAAGAGACAACTCAAACTTAAAAAATCATTTAAGGGCTGAAGGGTTGGCTTAGTGTTTAAGGCGTTTGCCTGCAATGCCAAAGGACTCAGGTTGGATTCATTTAAAACTAACTTATTTTTATTTATTTATTTGAGAGAGAGAGAGAGAGACAGAACAGGTATGCCAGGGTCTCCAGCCACTGCAAATGAACTCCAGACACATGTGCCACCTAGTGTATCTGGCTTAGGTGGGTTCCTTCACCTTTCAGGCAAGTGCCTTAACCGCTCACCTATTGCTCCAGCCTCTAAAATCAATAGGGTCTCTCTCTCTCTCTCTCTCTCTCTCTCTCTCTCTCTGTGTGTGTGTGTGTGTGTGTGTGTGGTTATTTATTTATTTGAGAGAGAGAAAAAAAAGGCAGAAAGAGAGAGAGAAAATGGGGGCACCAGCGCCATGCTGGAAACTGACTCCAGATGCTTTTACCACTTTGTGCATCTAGCTTACATAAGTCCTATGGAATTGAACCTTGGTCTTTTGGCTTTGCAGGCAAGTGCCTTAACCTCTAAGCCATCTCTCCAGCCCCAGTAATTTCTTAAAATCATCAAATATCTACTGTTCAGTTTTTTTTGACAGTTTATTCGTATAAGCATCAAATAAGTTCTACACTTTGACATTTTCTTGCTATATCCTACTAGTTAAATCAATAATCTCTCTCTCTCTCTCTTTTCTTAACATTCTTTGATAGAAAAACTGGGTTGTTTGTCAAATTTTTCCAATATAGGTATTTGGTTACACTCACTACTCACCTTACTTCTGTGTCTTCTGTGTGTTCTGTATATTGTGCTTTTTTATTTAATTTTTATTTCTCCAGAGACTTTATCAGAAAAGTGCCAGATAGCTCACTTGGCTGGGCACATACAGGCCCAGGCTCCAGGATGGGGAAGTCACCATTCAGAAAATATCCTGTGGCTTAATCAGATCCCAGCAAGCAGACCTAAGTCTGAGACTCAAGTAGGTCACCAGACAGGGAACCCTTTATAAAGTTCCAGGCAGCTTGCTGGGCTCTAAAGATATAAACCCATGCCCCAAACAAGGACAGATCTTTAGGGAACCAGAAACACCAGGTGGCTATGCACCTTCTCTCCATGAGCACTGCCCTTTCCTACAATTCACACCTGGGTAGGTTGCCAGTGGCCCAGTGAGCTTTCAGACCAAATGTCTATTTGTTACTAAGAGCAGTACTGACCCTAGCTTACCCTATGTCCTCCAGTGGAGCCTGCTGCCTTTTTCAGCAAGAAAAAGAGATTATTTCCAGATGGGCAAACCCTAACCCAGAATAAGTAACAGGAGAAACCGAGGCAAGATTTCTCTGCCAAGAATGCCTAGCCCCATAGCTGAAGCCTCTATGAGAACTACTTAGAGGAAACTCCAGACAACGAGTTCCAAATCAGGGTCATGATAATTACATACAACAAACTTAAAAAAGGATATTAACAAACACTTGAATGAAATATAAGAGAATCAACTAACAGAACTTAATAGATAAATGACTCAAAGAGGACACAAAGAAATGCCTGAAAGAATTCCAAGAGGATGCAATCAACTAAATACGAGAAAATCAAGCCAAGAAATAAAGTAAAACTCAATAAAGAGATAGAAATACTTAAAAAAAAACAAACAAAAATAAAAATGAACTAACAGAATTAAAACGTTCACAGGAATGCCATACTACTAGAATAGGCCAAAAGGAAAGCAGCATATTAGGATTTCAAAGCAAGGCAGAGGAAATATACTGGGAGGCCAAAATCAGTGACAGTGGCTGGAGACCCTGGTTTGCCCATTCTCTGTCTTTCTCTCCCCCCCCCCCCCCGCCGCCTCTCTCTCTCTAATAAATAAATAAAATTAAAAACATATTTGAATATCCTAATTTTTTCAAAATGTACAAAAAATACAGATGAAATGATCAGATCGCTGGGATTTGTTTCTAAATTGAACTGGCAGGAGAAAAGGGACAAAGGGTAAAGAAACAAGGATGGCCATAATTACTTTAAATGATTGATTGATAGGTATTAGAAGATGTTATAAAATACACACATCATTATCCAGACACATATTTTGTGAGACAAGTTCCTGCTACATATCCCAGGCTGGCTCCAAATTTATGATCCTCCTGCCTCAGCCTCCCAAGTGTTGGGAATATGTGTAGGGGTACCATGTCTATGACTGTGACCTTGGCTAGATTGAGAGATGCCTAGGAGAAAAGTAAGACATACATATATCTTTTCAAAAATATTTTATTTTTATAATAAATAACAAATGTGAAGAAAAAAAATATTTTTATTTACTTTTTAAAAATTTACTTTTTATTTGAGAGACAGAGAAAGAGGCAGGGAGGCAGAAAGAGAGAAAATGGGCACAGTAGGGCCTCTAGCCACTGCAAATGAACTCTACATGCATGTACCATCTTGAACATCTGGCTTATGTGGGTACTTGGGAATCTAACTTGGGTCCTTATGTTTTGCAAGCAAGTACCCTAACCCCTAAGCAATCTCTTCAGCCCCATATAAGTGTATCATTGAGGACATTTCCAGTGGGCATTAACTAAGGAGCCACACCCTAAATTTGGATAGCACTGTTCAGGCCCAGATGGATGGGATAAAAGAGGAACAGATAATCCTATTAATCCTTCTACTTCCTGGTTTCCATAAGGTGAGTAGTTTCATTTTTCAAAGCCCTACCACTATGGTATACTGACTCATAGACCAAGAAGCAATAGAGCCAAGTGATCGTCACCTGGAACTTCTGAAACTATGAATAAAAATAAATCTTTTCTCCTTTAAGTTTCCTTTTGCTTGCTTTCTTTTCTATTTTTTTTTCAGGTGTTTTATATAGATAAAAAAGTGACTAGGGGGCTGGAGAGATGGCTTAGTGGTTAAGCACTTACCTGTGAAGCCTAAGGACCCACATTAGCCAGATGCACAAGGGGTGCACGCATCTGGAGTTCTTTTGCAGTGGCTGGAGGCCCTGGCATGCCCATTCTCTCTCTCCTCCCACCCCGTCACTTTCAAATAAACAAATAAAAATAAACAAAAAAAGTGACTAGGATTGGGGAGGCGGCTTAGTAGTTAAAGGAGCTTGCTTTTAAAGCCTGTCAGCCTAGGTTTTATTCCACATTTCTAGCATAATGGCAGATGCTCAAAATGGCGCATGTAACTAGAGTTTGTTTGCAGTGGCTAGAGGCCCTGGCATGCTTATTCTTTCTTCCCCTCTTCCTTGCAAATAGTATTTTTTAAAGTCTAACACAGAAAATTGGTACTGGAAATGAGGCTATGCTATGAAAACCTAACCATTTAATGCAGAACTTTGGAACTGTCTTGTAGGCAGAATTTAGAAAAGTTTTTAGAGATGCAGCTTAGGGAAGCCATGGAGCATTTTAAGTAGAATGTAATGTGTGATTCTGGTGGGAGCACAGGAGATAGTATGACAGAAATGTGAGCAGAAAGGATTGTGCTTATGAGGAGTCATGAGAGTCACAAAGGCTCTATAGAACTGGACCCAAGGTCATTGAATGTTATTGTGGCACAGCTTGCCCATATTTTGTCCATACCCTGAGATTTTGAGGTAGTTTAAAGATGAGAGAATAATCAATCTGTGTAGGAGAGCTCATGGCAGCCCAGAGTTCAGACTACAGTGTGGATATTGCTAGCTTTTCACCAGGTTTATGGTGAAAATTGGAAGGAGAATAAAACAGAAATATTTGAAGAATGCTGTTTGGTCAGAAAGGGCTGTCATGAAAGTTGTGGGTAGACAGAGCCTGGTTGTTAAAGCTGTAAGTGGATTAAATGGAAATGAGGGCCAGAGAGATGGCTCTGTGGATAAAGTACTTGCACAAGCATGAAGACTTGAGTTCCTGTTCCCAGAACCCACGTGGGCCTGCAGGGAGGTCCTCCTGCAATCTCAGCACTCAGGAGGTGGACACTGGGGATCCTAGGGCAAGCTGGCCAGCTAGTGAGACCAGGCAAATCAGCAAGATATGGGTTCAGTTGAGAGACCCTGCCTCAATCAATAATCCATTATCAACCTCTGACCTATACATATAGACACACATGAACACAAACATCTGTACACATATGCTCCCCCACATATGAACACACATGCACACAGGTATATGACACATACATACACATGAAAAAGATTAAAATGAATATAAAAAAGAAACCAAGTACTTTGAACAGGGACAGTATGAAAGGAAAGATGCCTTGAAAGTATCTCAGGTGTTGGCCAGATCTGTGTATCAGCGGCTAAGGATATAGAAGTGAAAATTCATTTGAAGGATTTTCCCTTGAGGAGAGAACACGTCTGGGGCATCCTACTCACATATGGTATCCTTAGAGATTTCTCCAGGATTCATTTCCCCAAGCTCAGCCTCCTAGATACTAAGAGGCTGCAGGAAATATGTTCCAAAAAGGCAAAATGGTTCCTGTTCTTGCTGGCATCAAATCTTAGCATTGTCTACATGGTGCTGGTTATGCAGCACCTGGTTACAGGGTCATGGAGGCTTCCACTCAGACACCAATGTGTGAACAAGGTTGGAATCCTTGTAGACAGCCTTTGAGAGGTTGCTACACGAAGATATGGGAGAGAGGCTTAAGATGCAGTGGAGATTCCAAGAATTTTGAGCTTCCAATAATGT
This sequence comes from Dipus sagitta, assembly GCA_036346955.1. Classification (NCBI taxonomy): domain Eukaryota; kingdom Metazoa; phylum Chordata; class Mammalia; order Rodentia; family Dipodidae; genus Dipus; species Dipus sagitta. The sequence goes on from CM070781.1 coordinate 13,027,975, forward strand.
AGAACATCTGCAGAGGAAAGCTACAGACAGTTAGCAGAACCAGCCTAGGGAGGCTGTCAGCTGTAGCCACATGGCCAAATCCATCCAAGCCCTTCTGGGCTTACTTCATGACATCATATGCCCTGAAGACTAGACATGATGCTGTAGGATTTAATGTTTCCCTTCTGAGTTTTGATCTTCTTTTTGTCTGACCATTTCTTTCTAGTCCCCTGGTCCTGACTTTTGGAATAGAAACATTTACCTTGTACCGCTGCCTGTTAGGGTCTGTAACTGCTTTCATTTTACAAGGGTTCATAGTTGAGAGGTTTCTGGGAGTCTCAGAAGAATCTGTGCTTTGTGGTTCTGGTGTAAGTAAGTGCTCTACCACTGACCTATATCCCCAAGCCAGCAGAGGAATCTTTGAACTTGAATTTCAGAGCAATACTAAAACATCTGACACTATGGTGACTAAGTATTAGAATACTTTCAGTTATACACAATTGAATTTGACTGGGTGTAATTATGACCTTGTAATTAAATTGAATTTATTAGGAGCTAAGGTGTATCTGGGTACCAGGTTGACAAGGGGTGGACTTGTGATGGCTAATCTTTAGTGTCAGACTGATTGGATTGAGAGACACCTAGGAGATTAGTAAATCACACCTCTGGGTTTGTATGTTGATGATGTTTTGAGATATTATTAATTAATGGGTCCCAGGCCCAGAAACAATGGAGCCAAGTGACTATGATTTGAAAATTCTAAACCATGAATTAAAATAAAATCATTCCTTACTTGAGTTATTTTTGCAGGTACTTTATTTCAGCAACAAAAAAAAAATGACTAAGAGACATGGAGATACACACAGTCAGATAGATACATAAAGAAAGAAGAAGGAAGGGAGGGAGGGAGGGAGGGAGGGAGGGAAGGAAGGGCGGGAGGAGGGAGGGAAGGAGGGAAGAAGGAAGGATGGAGAGAAGAAAAGAAGAAGGAAGGAAGGAAGAAAAGGAGGGAGGAAGGAAGGAAGGAAAAAAGGAAGCAAGAGAGGAAGAAAGGAAATATCTATTAGTTCTGGCTAACAAAGCAACTTTTATTTTCATTCCAGGATGACTCTGCTCCTTCTCCTCTTCACAGGAGCCTTGAGTGTGCACCATGATGAGTCTCTGGCAGGAGACCTTCTCAAAAGACTTTTCTATAAGGCATCACCTCTTCTCAGTTCAGGGAAGCCCTCTTATGAGTCCCTGTTATTCTCTGTTGAATTTCCACTAGGTTGCTTTATTCTATTCCACATGATTTTTTTTTTAATTTCAGTCTTTACATTTTTGTATCATTGCTCACTCTGGAAGAATCCCTTTACTCGAGTTTTCTTGGTGTTCACCCTGAGTCATATTTATGATCATCACTCTGACTTTAGGCCCATCTGTAGAATCTGATTTGAGAAATCATATTATGAATTCTTAAAAACTACTCCAAATTCAGGTTCTTCCACATCTGTAACCTAATTTCTCTGAACTTTAGTTTGTTTTGGTCTCATATTTTTGTTGTAGAAAGGGGCAAGTAATACTAGTACCTATTCCATAGGGATTTCAGACATTTAGTTAATGCATGGAAATGGTAGCATATGAAAAAGGCTTTAAGTAAAATGCTCAATAATTATGAGATTTCAGAGAACCCTCTCTATTTTTTTTTCCATATGGAATACTTTCAGACCTCTGAAAATTTAGAATATTCGAATTTTTATATTTTTTTCCTTTACTAACTGCCTCTTTGAGATTTTTTTCTCAAAAATTTTTACACTGGCTTGATATTTTTTGCCCTTTCTTTTCTTTAAATATTTCATGATTCATGGCTACTTTCCTACACAAAGAAAGAACATATAGATTAATTAATATTAGTGGTAGGAATGGTACCACTAAAATTTTCATAAGCTCCTTTCTTCATAAAAATATTTTAAATGAGATCTTACGATGGCCTTGGTGTAATTATGAAATCCAGGCTGAATTATGCTAATTTTCTTAAATTCCAATTTTGAAAGAAAGTAGGATATATTCTTAGGCCCACCACTTTGAAGGCACTGGATAACCTCTAATATGGTAGCCCTACTACCCCTCTGAAGACCTCTTCCATCTTCCAGCTATTGTCAGATACTGTAACTTTTTCCAAAGCTTCTTTTTACAGGAATACTTTACTGTTTAATCTGTAGAGTGTTCATATCAAATTTGGTCCCATTTTCTGTACTTGAACCAGAAAACATTCAGTTTTGTGCATCTACTCAAATCACTGGTTTCTGGCTTCCTCGTGCTGCTTTGGAATTCTTTCTGTTTATTTATGTGAGAAAGAGGGAGAGAGAGGAAGAGAGAAAACAGACATACCAGGGCCTCCAGCCACTGCAAATGAACAGTCCCATGTGCCACCTTGTGCATCTGGCTTTCATGATACTGGGGAATCAAACCTGAGTCCTTTGGCTTTGCAGAAAAAGACCTTAACCTCTAAGCCATCTCTCCAGCCCTGTAATCCTTATTTTCATGCTTATCCACTGATTTCAGTAAGAAGCAGATGGACAAAGGCTGTCATGTATGCTTTTATAACCATTTAAGATGATGTGCCAAATATTAAATTGTTTATTTTAGATAATGAATTAAATATAAATACAAAAGTAACTCAAGTCATATATGTAGTGTCTTGGTCCTCTGATCTTCTTGTATGTTTCATTTTAATTTTTCAAAATCTAAATGCTTGAATTGATGGTTTATGTCAGTTCATAATCTATTTTCCTTGAATTTTCTATTTCTTAGAATTGTGAACCTGATTTCCATCTCACTTCCTATTGATGTGCTTTTTATTCCACCCCATGATGACCATAGATTTCTGTAGCTTTATGGTAAGATTATGCTAAGCTGTGGTTCCTCCAACTTTGTTATTTATTTCAAAATTATCATGGTTATTATGTCATTTGCCTTTTTATACATTTTAAGATATATATATATATATATATATATATATATATATATATATATATATAATATGAAAAACCATTTTTGGCTTTTGATTTTAATTGCATTTAATCTATATTCACATTTGAGTGAATAGAAATATTGCTAAGTTGAGATTTCTAGAGCATGATTTATCTATGCCACTTATTTAGTTTTTTGTATTTCCCAGTATTTTACAAGGTTCAGCACATTTGTTCTATAAATATTTTGTTAGATAGCACCTGTAAGTATACAATTTTCTTTAGGCCAATTGTGAATGGTATTGGCTTAATTTTTGATGTCCACTTCTAGTATAGAGAAATGATATTGGCTTTATGTATTGATCTCATAGCTTGTGAGCTTACTAAGCTTACTTATTACTTCTAAAAGTATTTTTAAATATTCTCATTAGTATATTCTAAGGCAGGAAATCATGTCATTTTCAAATAAGAAAAGTCATTTCTTCCTTCCTGGTCTATTTGAGGTATTTTTTTTTTCTTGCCTTATTGCTCTGGCTAGGATTTGCAATCTGATTGTAAATACTGTTTGACAAATGCTAATTAGTGTGAGTATCTATACCTCTTCCTCACTATAGAGACAAAGTATTCAATCTTCACCACTAATAATACTGTCACCAGTTGGCATACATACATTATTTGGCTGACAAGACTTGACCTGGATAGTTTCTGTCTGGATACATATTAAACTGGGTCAAGCTATTTTTCTGCATCAATTGATACACCATGTGCTTATCCTTCTATAAGTTATTAATATCAATCATAATCTATAGTAAAACAGAACTATTAGGATGTGTGTGTGTACATGCATACGTAAGTGTGTATAGAAAAGAAGAGTGTGAGAGAGATTTCTTTAAAGTAATTATGAGGACTGTCAAGTCCACACATGTAGCAACAGTGTCACAGTTCCAATCTAAAGATCTGTAGCCTGATAGACAATCGGGTCCTATGTCCCAGTTTCAAGGCCGTCATAAAGAAAGTAGGTAATTCCAGTTTGAAGACAGTTAGGCAGCAGCATTGTCTCTTCCCCAAGAATGACTCAAACTTGTGTTGTATTTAAGCCTTCCCCTAAGTGAGTGAGGTCCTCCAATTTATGAAGGACAATCTGCTTTACCTAGGTAATTTGTTTTATTCTAACATACCACATAAAGAAACCTGATAGTGTTTGGCCAAATATTTGGGCACCCTATGGACTTTTATCCTCTCCTTTTTATGATGCTGTTGGTTCATTATATATTTACATCTGCTAACACTGAGAAACTCATCAGACCATATTATCTTTTTTGTTTGTTTGTTTATTTTAAACCAGCAGACATTCAAAGAAAGATTGACCTGTCTGTCACATTGCTGGTGTTCTTCCTGCATTCCCACTATTCCAGCTTTTCTATCACTTTCCTTTCATCTCAAGAACTCATTAGCAATTCTTAGCAAGAACTGGGAATGAATTCTCATGATAACCATCAACTGAGGATGTCTTTATTTCATGTTCAAGGATATGTTTTTCTGGATACAGCATTTATTCCTGTCCTTTTGGCTTTTCCAAAGCAGTTTCAAAGGGCTGTACCATGTCCTTTGGGATGCCACAGTTTCTAATGAGAAAAATGTTGAAGATTGAACACCTGTGCTTTTCTTAATAAGGCATCCATTTTTTTCTGGCTACCTTTTTTATTTTAAGTTTTTATCAATTTTATTATTGTCTCTTGTAGCATATGTTTATTTAAGTTTATTCTGTTTGGGGTTTACTAAGCTTCTTTTTTGAAAATATTTCATTTATTTATTTAGGAGGGAAGGGGGTAGATAGAGAAAGAATGGGTATGCCAGGGTCTCTAGCCACTGCAAATGAACTCTAGCTGCATGCTCCACCTTGTGCATCTGGTTTTACATGGGTACTGGGGAATCAAACTCAGCTCCTTAGGATTTGTAGGCAAATGTTTTAACCACTGAACCATGTCTCCAGCCCTCACTAAGCTTTTTATATTTGTAGATTGATTTGTCAACATGGGAAGCATTCAGTCTTAGTTCTTCAAATATCTTGTCCAGCAGTATACTTTCTCTTGTCCTTCCTGAGCTCTAAGACAGAAATATTAAAGCTTTCGGTAGCTTCTTCTCTGCCAGTCAGGAGGATTTCTTTTGATCAATTTTCAAGATCATTAATGTTCTTCTCTGTCATGTTCATTCTGCTATTGAACCCATCCACTTATTTCTTTTATTTTCATGATTGACTTTACAGTTATAAAAATTCCATTTGTTTGTCTGAACATTTTGCTGAAAATATATGTTCTTTACTCATGTTAGCAGTGTTTCCTGTCAGTCTTCCTAGGAATAGAATACATATTAAAATTTCAATATAAATAACAAAATTTTCTTTCAAAATTAGTACATATCCATTGTAGAAGAATTTTTTTAGTTAATAACAAAGAAAATAAAAATCTATGACCTAACTCAGGAGATGATTGTTTCTTTCTATTTATATACAACCTCTCATTCTCCTAGAATACATCTGACATTTAATTTTGACATAATTAAATTGATTTTCTGAGGCCTATGCCATCTCAATTATAGATTTTAACTCTCTGATTGCAATGTTAGCTTCCTTTTAATCATCCTTTTCCGCTAGTTGGTCCCTCTTCATTCACTTGTGTTGACTTTACAGTTTCCGCATTCCTCTCAAATTTTTGCCATCACTTTCTTTCTCAACCTATGAGTTCTCTTATGTTTCTTTTCTCCCATAGAGCCAAGATTCTCTTGATGCAATTGAGCGTTCCAAAAATTTTCTAGTGTATTCTGTATCAAGTGATGAATCACTTTCTAACTGTACTTTCTCTGGATTTTATATGTCATAAGTTTGCAATAACATGCATAGCCCCCTTGCTAACATTGTATGTTTTTACTTTACAATGAATTTTATAGAATTGTTAGTTCTATATACTTTACATAGAGGATAGTTGTTATGATATAGTTTCTAAACAATTCTCCAACTTTCATAAACAAACCTATTAGACTTGAGGGGCAGAGGTTATACCGGTTGGTACATACTCCACTGCTGTTTGGCTCAGAAGAGTGGGTATACACATCAAAATGTCCCTAAATATCTATGCCTATACCCTTTAATCCAAACTGCTTTCACATTTGGTTTTATTTTATAGATGTCAGGGAATTCTGAAGAGATCCAGGATCCATCAAAACAATAAATGAGCCCAGCATGGTGATGCACGCCTTTAATCCCTGCACTAGGGAGGAGGATCGCCATGAGTTCAAGGCCACCCTGAGACTACATAGTGGATTTCAGATCAGCCTGAGCTAGAGTGAGACTCTACCTCAAAAAAAAAAAAAAAAAACAAAAAAAAAAAAAACAAGAAATGATAACAGACTGCCTGCCACAAGATGAGTCAACTCTGGCACATCCGCAGGGTCCCCAGAGACACCGCAGAGGAAGCTGTGACAAAAGTTCTGCTCTCACTGCTAGGCAACAACTAGCTCCAGAGAGACAGCCACAAATACTGTGGTCACTCAAACCTCATCAAAGCAGGAATCCACAGGCTACAGAAAACTCAGCAGACTTCTAACACCCTGGCTGAGGCTCAGGAAACTTTGCAGAAAAGGGGGCAGAAATATTATAAGAGCCACTAGATGAGTAGTGTTAGCCAGAGGCATGGTTCCCCCCAACCCACATACAACAGAGACTGACAGAGGCCTCAGGATACCACAATGAATACCAACAGCCCTACAGAGAAAAGTCCTCAGTTGAATAGGGATCAGGTAGAGGGGGTATAGGAGTGTAACCTTTTATAAAACGAAAGTGGGACTGGAGAGATGGCTCAAAAGTTAAAGGTACTTCCTTACAAAGCCTAACTGCCTTGATTTAATTCCCCACTGCCCACATAAAGCCAGATGCACAACATGGCACATGCATCTGGAGTTTGTATGCAGTGGTAGGATGCCCTAACATGACCATACTTACACTTTGTCTGCCTCTTTTTCTCTCTCTTTAAAATGAATAAATAAATAATATACTTAAATAAATAAATAAAATGTAATTTATTTTTTAAAAAGTAAAAGTTAAAAATGGAAAAGTAAGAAGTAAATTATATCTGATTTATAAGTTAAAAATTAAATAAAAATTTAATCAATCAGTTTCAGGACTAGTAGGAACAAGACTCCAGCTTCACTGTCTGTCTGTCTCTCAATACTTTCCATATCTCCGTGTCTTTGTCTTCAGAATTAAATTTTCTCCATAACTCTTCAAAAAAGTGCTGAGAGTTTTTTTTCTCCTCAAACTCATCAAGCCAAAGTCCCAGGCTGTACTCATGTCTGATCTCCTTACCTTATGTACTAAGCCTTAGACTATCATGAGAAATTCTCAGATTTCATCTTCCACATGGCCACATGGTGGTTACCCAGGGTCTGCATTATATCAAATACACACTCAGTAGGAAATATCCAGGGAGGACACTGAATATTAACTAGCATTTCCCCCTCCCATATGTGCACTATGTCCACTATGAAAATGTTGTTCACTTGGACCTCTGGAACTTTAAGTCAATGAAATCCATGTTATTCCAACCATGACTCCTATATTCCGCAGCTTATTTGTACAAACTAAACCCTGAGAATGTGGTATTGGGTCACCATTTGTCAGCTAGGCAACATCCACTTGGTTTCCTGTATTGAATCATGGGTTTATCCTTAGTTGTTTTCTTGGATCCAACACAGTCAGTCTTACAGCTAGCAGAAGTCTCATCCTGGATTCTGAGAGTAAGATATCTTTGACGGTCAATGCAAATTTTGATCTGTTTTTTTAGAAACTGAGCCAGGTGCTAGACATTTAAACTACAGACACTTAACTCATTCATGATATTTTCAATCCAGCTGTCTTATTTAGGTAATGACGTATTCTACACTCGATATTGCATATAAGTATCATTCAATATGCCAGGCATGGTGGCGCACACCTTTAATCCCAGCACTCAGGAGGCAGAGGTAGGAGGGTTGCTGTGAGTTCAAGGTCATCCTGAGACTACATAGTAAATTCCATGTCAGCCTGAGCTTGAGTGAGACCCTACCTCGAAAAACAAAAAACAAAAAACAAGAATCATTCAATAAAAGTGTTTAAAATATCTACCATATATATGACACTCCTAGGCAGATGAATGCATATTTTTAAAAAAATCATTGTGTATAACACAAAAATTAAAATACTACAAACCTATCATAATAACAAGATCAGAGACCTGCTTGTTGTTAGTAGGAACTATATTTTCTCTCTAATTGAGCCTTCTTTGACTCTGAGCTTCCTATAGCACTCAAAGAAAACAGAATGGAAAGAGTGCTATTCCTCTCAAATGTGAAACTGTACTAATCCTTCAAACCTTATATGCTTATGATACCAAGTATTAAATGAATATACCACATGAATTTATAAACATTGTTATAAATGACTTCTTTCTCAATGTTTCTATAGAGAATAAAAATATAAGATCTTTATATTTTTTCTTATATTTCTGCATATACTAAAATAATTGAAAGATCAGGACTAAAACAAATTAAATGAAGGAGATTTTACAAGAGGGCATATAATAGGTGGCAAGCATGTAGTGTTCTTACATTTAATTTTATCCTAAGATGTAGATATAAATATCCTGAAAATTTCTTATAAAGTGACTCTTTCAAGTAATCTATTTTCTTCTCCACTCCAGCTTTGGGCAGGATTTTGTGTTCCTTCATTTGACATTTCAGTAACCTGAGGTAATATTCTTACTCCTTCTAAATTACTTCTGAGGAACTAGAAGCTCTTAGGAGTAAAATGCTTTGTTGAAAGTCAGACAGCCAGAGGAATGACTGGGAAAAAAAAAAAACACTCAAATACAGGTCTTCTGATACTAGATTGACAAACTGTATTTATTAGGCACAGATAGCAACTAAGCACTGCTCTAGGACCTAAGGGTGATTACTTGAATAAGTAGAATATAATCCACACTCCCAAAGAGCTAGCAGGAAAAATAGCTACACAAAACATCCTTTACATAGCTTATCCACTGTCCTCTCCCTTCATATTGATACAAGTAATCATGGAGCACATAGTTTGGGAATGGAATTATCTCTGGACATTTCTTTCTGATTGTGGGACACATAAATTCAGTAGAAATCTAATCCTGTATTAGGATATACACAGATGGAAAGACTGGAAAGGGAATAATTTCATGGAATTGTTGGGCCTCTTTTGGAAAGATCAGAAGGACAGAGGATACTTTACTCACAAAATCATGACAGCCGGGCGTGGTGGCGCACGCCTTTAATCCCAGCACTCGGGAGGCAGAGGTAGGAGGATTGCCGTGAGTTCAAGGCCACCCTGAGACTACATAGTTAATTCCAGGTCAGCCTGGGCCAGAGTGACACCCTACCTCGAAAAACCAAAAAAAAAAAAAAAAAAAAAAAAAAATCATGACAGCTAATGGGTGTGGTTATTCTTGATCATGCTGGGAAATGAAATTTGGTCATAATATTTGGTTCTGATGATTTTCAATGACAGATGAAACTATATCACCCCAAATATTTCAAATCCTAAGGGTCCCCATTCCACTGATACTGTTGCTGGTGGTGATTTTACTTAACATGATAAAGTCAGCAGTGTTCTACCTGGAAGTGGGTCAGCAGAGACTGATGACTATGAGGAGGCTCAGAACGACTGACTTGTCATCACTTTTAATTGCTTTATTATATTATTTGTTTATTTATTTGTTTGTTTGATAGAGAAAGAAGCAGATAGAGAATGGGTATGCCAGGGCCTCCAACCACTGCAAAGAAAATATATGCACATGTGCTGCACCTTGTGCATCAGGCTTACATGGGTACTGGGGTTGTTAGGCTTCACAGGCAAGTGCCTTAACTGCTAAGCCATTACTCCAGCCCTGTTATCACTTTTGATTGTAATTGATAAATAAGAAAATGATATTTCAATTCAAATCTCATGTTTAAGGGTAGGTTATTTATAAAGGAGAGAAATTTATTTGGCTCTCTGTTGTAGTGGTTGTAAAGTCAAAGAGCATGCACTGGCATCTGGCAGAACCTTCTCACCTCCTAACAGCAGAGAACGTCACACGGTGAAACAAAGCAAACATGCTGCCTCAGGTCTCTCCCTCTTCCTGTGAGCCACTAAAACCATCACATGCCCCACCCTCATGATACAATCCCATCCTACTTACCTCTTAAACATCTTGTCTCAAAACACTATTGATATTTATTGCAATAAATTAATACATAAATTTTGGAATTAAGTTTCCAACAGATGAACTCTTACCAAGCAGTCAAACCGTATCTTAATGTGAATCTCGTCAACTTGATGGGGTTTAGAATCACAATGAAAATGAACCTCTGGTCTCCTATGTGAGGGATTAAATAGATAAGATTAATTAAGGTGAGAAGAACCATCTTCGATGTGGACACCACTATCCCCTGGACCAGGGGTCCTAGACATCATGAAAAGGAGAAAGTAAGCTGAGTACAAGCATTCCATTATCCTTGTGTTCTGAGTGTGGATACAACATGAAGGGATTCCTAAACTTCCTACTGTAATGCCATCCCCACCCTGATGAACTATATCCTCAAAATGTGAGGAAAAGCAAGCCCTTCTTTAATTGTATTTACTTATTTATTTTGAGAGATACGTAGAGAGGCAGATAGATAGAGAGAATGGGCATGCTAGGGCCTCTAGCCACTGCAAACAAACTCCATTGTACATCTGGCTTACATGGGTAATGAAGAATTGAACTTAGGTCCTTAGGCTTTGAAGACAAGTGCCTTAAGCACTAAGCCATCTCTCTAGCCCAGCCCTTCTTTTTTTTAAGTAGCTTTTGTGAGGTATTTTGTTGCGCAAACAAGTAAAGTAACTTAATAGCAACTTTCACTGCCTCCCCTCCTGACCACACCTTCAGGTGATCATTGAAGCACTATTTGAGAAATGGTGGGACAAATTCTTCCAAATCAAAGGGTCAGAGATTCTAGGACTCTACAGAATAAAAGATTATAGTTACTTTATTCCAATGGCTACTGCAAAACATGCTGTTAGCAACCTTTAGGGGACTACCAATAATTTAGGTTTCTGCTTCATTTGCAGGTGATCACTTCAATGCAGACAAAGCACACAATTTCAGAGCTATGATTAAAAAGAAAATAAAGAACAGTTCACAGTAATGACCCCACCCAAGAAAAGTCCCAGCAATCTTTCAGCTACAGTAACAGTAATCCCAAGCCCACCACAGCATCTAATTGAAATATTGATTCTTTGGTTAGATCTCTAGCTTAAAATTCCAGGGCAGACAGCTCCCCTGCCACATAGACACCCCCTTCACAGAACCACAGCAGAGAGCACAGAGTGTTTCCTTAATATTAAGCTTGCCCAGGCTTTCACTCCAATTAGTCATAAAAAAGACAAAGAGCTAAAGCATTGTCAGAAAGATTCCAGCCAATGTTTTATTGTCTGAGGCAGTTCTCTGGCTTAACTATTTCATAGTAAAAGAAGGATTTTGCAGGAAAAGAAATGCCCTTTCCTTATAGGTAAGAAGCTAAAGAGAAAACAAACAAAATCTACTTTCTTTGAAGTGATTTATCCAATATGTTTGCACTACCCAATCTCATTTACAACATTGTTTTTTTTAACACAAGAATCCAATTTATGCCAAGAAATTATCACAAATCCAACTTTTGCTATTCTTATACTTTCATTTAGATTCTAAGAGCAACAAAATCCCTTGACATTATTATCTCCTGTGAATACTAATTATGTCACTACAACTGTGTGTCTGCTAATCTTCCAGAAATAATGTGAGAATTACTGGGACATGATAGGAGCAGAATGGAATTAGAAAGCTATTTGCGAATTTGTCAAAACTACCAGCTTTCTAACAGTACTAAAAAGTGCACATCCCAAAATGCTTTCATAAAGGGACAAATTATCACAATGAAGATAAACACTGATTCTTAATACCAAACTTTGAGCACATGACAGTCAGTCTGCGAGGCAGCCTTCTGTGGGCTTTCAACCTTACAGAAAAAAAAAAAAAATCAGCCCACAGAACCCAGGATTTTTATCTCCGAGAGCAGCCTCAACTACAGATAAGACCTGTTTTAATCATGTTTAATAGGTTTGGTTCCTAGGAGAATAAGAATGAATGTGAAAATCTCTCCAATAGGGTGTAGAGTCTACTTCCTCTATATACCAGGACCTAATGTGCTTCTCTGATGGAAGGTCAACATTCACTAAGCACAGAGGCAGACATATTTGTTGAATGTATGTTTTTCTTATCCAGAACCAAAAACCAGTAGCATCCTGATTGGTTATGCTTGGTGTTAAGCTCTTAAACTGCCCCTTTTGCAAAGAAATCTAAAGGCTGCCAAAGGAAGGTGTTCACCTAAGGTACACGCATGGCCACAAGGGACAGAGCCACAGTGATATTTCCCAAAACTCTGTTCAAGACTCTTTCCTTCACTATTGACTACAAATCTTACCTTCAAACAAAAAACCAAGTCTCAGAAATTTCTCCAAGTAATTTCCATCCTCCATGGCAATGGTCCAGGTCACAGGTTTCTCTTTTTTATTTTTTATATTTTTTAATAGTTATGTACATACTCAGTGTGTAAAAATCCATGTTGGTACCATCATTAGCCTCTCCCCTGTCCTCCCCGGAGTGTCTGCGCTTGCCTGTCCTTGTGATCCCAATCCTCTTTAGTCTCTCCACACAGCCCTCAACTTCAGCCACGTTCATGGCCTTTATTGCTATCCAAACTCTGACATCTATCCTCACATTTCTACTCTATAACACTGCTAACCTAGAGCTTTATTTATCTATTTATTTGTTTGTTTTTTTATTTGAGAGAGAGAGAATGAAAAAGGCAGATAGAGAGAGGGAGAGAATGGGTACACCAGGGCCTCCAGCTACTGTAAACCAACCCCAGACTCATGCACCACCTTGTGCATCTGGCTTATGTGGCTCCAGAGGAATCAAACCCAGATCCTCTGGCTTTTCAGGCAAGTGCCTTAACTGCTAAGCCATCTTTCCAGCTCTGAGTTTATTTTTTGTCTCCTTTGTCTGATTTCACCTCCCGTTGACCTAGTTTCTTCCATTCTATACCACTGTTAACTCCTACATGTGCTCCTCTTTTCTTCTCTCCATGCACACACCTGGATTAGTAACCTCTATTTCTCTGACCATACAATTACAACCAGTGTCACCACATAAACTCAGAGACATGACATGAAATTTACCATGGGCTTCCCTTATTCAGTTGAGTTTGGTTCCCCTAATTGCCTCAACAAATAAGCATACAGACATCACATGAAACTGCATCTGTAGACTTATAAATATTGACACAAAGAGGTGACAGGTAGTTAGGGAGTGTTTATACAACTTTCTTACACAGCTAGGCATCAATTACCCTGTCTCCTCTTTAGCTCCATGAATTATTACAAATATAGGGTACCTGTATTCTTTCTGCTCTTCTCTTGGGATCAGAATAGAAATAGACATAACTTTGCTTCTAATTTTTAAAACCTGATATTTGTTAAGCACAACAATATGTTTTTCTTTAAAAGATTCCATGACTGAATAAAAATATATACTCTATCTCTGAAGAACAAAATTCTTAATTGTGTTTGTGATGAAGTATATGAATAAATAAATAGGACACATTAATATTTTATTAATAGTTATGGCCATCTTTTAGAATAGTGTATGCATTGCCAAGTGCAGCTGGTTGTATTCTAAATATCTTTTTTATATGTCTGTTCCCCACACTTGATTCCAGGCTAATTGCCTGATTCAGATTGTGTGGTCAGAATCCAACATCAAATCTGGCATGTGATAAAAATTCAATACTTTTTGAATGAAAGATTTATGTAGTCCTAAACTCTCTGCGGAACCTGGGCTAGGTTTAACCTCTTTTACTAACATCCCTGAACAAGTCAATCCACACTTAAATTCAGCTCAAATTCTGCTTAAATTCATACTGCACAAGTGTGTCCTATGCTTTCCACTTGTCCTATAGAGCTGCCCTCTTGTTGTATATACCAAAGTTGAGCAATTCTGACTGCTGCTCTGAACTTGTCAGGACAGTGGCTGCACCCTGACAAATTTACATTTATCCAGGCTGGTGTTTCCCTCTTCCTCAATCATTCTCATGCTAGTATCCAGGCTTGCTTCCTCCAGGCACACCCTCCAGTGTTCCATCTCCACCCAATTTAAATCTAAACTGTTCCTAGTCCTGCCCTCTAGACCACAGATCCACACCAAGGGAAAACAACAAGCTATACCCTGCTTTTTTTTTCCTTTTGCTTTGCTCCTTTTTCCATTTGTACCTTCTGTTTCAGTCCCTTCTTCTGTGAGAAGTCCCTGTGAGCAGAGTACCTTTATCCCAGTAAAGATAATCACTTGCTCTTCCTTGTTTCACAAAATTGAGACTGCTGCAAGACATGACATCTATGGGCCTTTCCACATCTAATCTTGCAGAAATCTCAGATTCTTCTGATGAATACCAGTTCATTTGTCCACATTACCTTGAAAATTTTGAACTCCTAAACATTCTATTCATCTATGAGCTCACAAAAAATGGCAAATTCATTAGGGATGGATTTCAGTCAATGCAAGATATGAAGAGGCTGTGACAGTAGTCTTGTGTTTCCAAAGAATAATATCAGCAAAGCATCTGGTTGACATTCTCATCCTCCCAACACTGCAGAGGCTAATGCAGCATTTTTCATTCCATGTCACAAGTGGGTCACATATTTTTTTTAAATCATGATCACACTTCAGGTAGGAAAGTTTACAGCCTTCCAGTGTCCTTGGCAATGAGTGTTTCATTTATCCCTGAAATGGAGACCTGTGATTGCAACCAAACATTGTTTATTATTGTCAAATTTCCTGACTGTTCTGTAAGAATTGTTTGTTGTTGTAGCCATCTTCTTGACTCATATTCATACTTTGGGGTTACAAATATGAGACTGATTTTGCTGATCAACTCCTAATTGTGTTTTCTCCAACACTTTAAATCACAGGCTCCTGTGCAGGAATATATTTCATTCAAGGTGACAGAAATTACAGTTATAAATTTGTGAGTGCATGATTGTGGCTTATTCTAATGTAACTTCAACAGAAATAATATAAACACACAATTTAAGAGAAAAAATAGTGGCCTGTCCCTTCATTCCCAATGGCAATATTTTTAAGCCTTTTAGCTATTCTTCTGGTATTTAACTCAATATTTCTTTTTTTTTAAATTTTGGTTTAGTTATTTATTTGAGAGCGACAGAGAGAAGGAGGCAGAGAGAGAGAGAATGGGCACGCCAGAGCTTCCAGCCTCTGTAAACGAACTCCAGATGCATGCGCCCCCTTGTGCATCTGGCTAACGTGGGTCCTGGGGAACTGAGCCTCGAACCGGAGTCCTTAGGCTTCACAGGCAAGCGCCTAACCGCTAAGCCATCTCTCCAGCCCTTAACTCAATATTTCTAAATGATATACTAACCCATTCATTCTTTATTGTTCAACTTCAGACATTACTGTTTAGTTTATAGATTAGAATACAAGTTAGATACTATGACAAAAATTAAAATGGTATGGCCTTAAAATAGAAATTTTTCTATTTTTTTAATGTCAAGGATCCTTAACCATCTGATCCAAGATGGTTTATCCTTGTGGCCACTTTTATTCAGTAGTATAGAGAGAATGGAATGGGAATAGACCATGGTTTCCTGTAAAGGACACAAGGCAGTTTTGTATCTAGTGTCATGGTCCTCCTTAGCACAAGGGAGGGTGGGAGCTGATCTTTATTCTTTGAAACCAAACTACCCACTAAAATTCTTTTCCTATAAAAAAGAAACACTATTTCTAGACAAACTACCAGTTCTATAATTTCTACATTGAAATAAGCAGGAGTGAGTTTGATATAAGGGTATTATACCCTTGGAAACAATCCTCAAACACACACACACACACTTTGCATCCTATTTTCCAGAAAAATAGTTGTTATATATAAATTGTAGTTAGGAAACATGATGTTTAAATTCAGAAATATTATTTATGACTGAATTTTTATTCACAACCTTTCTTGAGCATCAGCTTATCGAAAACATCTTAACAATACCTCTCCTTGTATTGGTTGGTTATTTCTTCACTAATATTTAATTGTCATAAAATATGATGATGAATGGATCTGTTGGTTCAGTTCTGCTGCATCTGTGTCTCAGTCTTCTCCTAGGACTTCCCAGTTAGTAGGATTATATACTTTGTGTGCTGAAAAACAGAAATTTAAGAGGGAAATCAGGTACATACAAATCTCTTAAAACCTGGGCTCAGGATTGACAATTGTCACTGTCATTTATACCCACATGACATGTTCCCAAATAAGTCCCATGAACAGATTAGTTAATTATCTCAACCAAAAACGGATATAAAACCACAAATTGTGACAACGAGAAGGGCTGAGGGATAGAGGACAAATACCAAAACAACTTGAGTCTCCTGCCCCAAGGCAATGATTGCTCCCTGACCTGCTGAGGACTATCTTCATAGGTTTTCCCTGACCTGCCAAACCTGTTTCTAGGATCCCATGCTTCCTATTTTTCAATTTACATTTTCTGTTTGTATCAGCGTCTATACATCCTTGACTTCATTCACATTTAAAGCTGAAGCACCCGCCGCTGACTGTCAGCATATGGGTATTAAGATGAGACACTCACACTGTGCAGTAGTGGCACACAGCCATGGTGGGAAACCAACTGCTCTTGGTTTGGCTAATGGATCCACTCAGTGCAATGGAACCCATAGCTGGTTCTGGGAAACAAGTCAGGATCATATCCAAAATGAGCCCACTCTCCATTATCGAACTCCCACCAATTGTGGGCTACAAGAGGGCCTACACCTATTAAATTCTCTCTAAAATAATAATTGTTAGCCCATCTATCTGGTGCTGACTTCACTCTTGGTTGGAGAATTTGCTTCTCTTTTTCAGTCAGATGCAGATCCTGAGGAGAGAATTAGCCCATCACACCTCAACAGGGCCCCAGCTGAAACCATAGAGTAACTGGGGAAATGATCAAGAATGCTGCTTTCTTGGTGAACCTGGTACCAGAACAAGGTAGAAGAACACTCAACTCCTACCAAACCAGATATCCAGAGACACAGAGGTTCCTAAGACCTCATCACTAAAGCAGACCTAAAATGAACTCAACATGGCTCAGGGAAATTCATGAAAGAGGGGGCTGAAAGATTGTTAGAGCCACATGTTGGTACATTATGTACAGAGTTTTTGCCTCTTACCCATACCTGATGGCTAACCCCACAATGCACCACCCACATTCTCCAAGGAGGAGGGTGCCTGTGCAGGGGGAGTACAGGGAGGAGGCTAAGGATGGTACCAGCATGGCTGTATACATACTGTGTACATAACTGTATATATATATATATATATATATATATATATATATATATATATATGTATATATATATGTGTGTGTGTGTGTGTGTGTGTGTGTGTGTGTGTGTGTATGAATCCACATAAGGGCAAGCAACAGAGACCCAGTCCTTTGAAAAGGAGGATCCCAAGCATCACTATTCATAAACATTTTTTAAAGTTATCAGTTTCCTTCAAAGGGGAATTTTTCACATGCTAATCTAGAGTAGGTGGTAGCTGCCAACATTCTCAGAGCTGATATGAAAATGTGTGATGATCCTCATTAAAATAACTCCCAAAGAATGATTCAAGGAAAGGAAAGGATTCCATATGGGAGGGCTAAAAAACAAGAAAGAATAGTAAGTGGCAGATCTAAAATGGAAAGATTAAACACATTGCCAAAGAGTTTTCAGCAGCAGCCCAGCTCTTTGCCCTCCCTTGTGCCTCCCTGATGACAGGAATGCTCAGAACAGCATTGCTCATGAAAGAAAAATCTCAGGGGCAGCACAGGGTACACAGCAGCAAGGGAATGGGTGCAAAGCCATGACTGCCTCAGGAAAATGAATATTATGTGGTAGTGAGCAAGGAATAAATTCAAGGACATGGAACAATATGTATTCTTGGGAGGGACTATAACATTTTAATATCATTACTATCAAAATGCTTAAATAACTGTAACTTCTTTAAAAAGTGTTCTATTCTTGCTTAAATTTAACATTTTTTAAAAACCATTTAAATAACTAGTCCAAAATTCACAATCATGGTTCCCTCACAGTGGAATGAAGGGAAATAGAATAGAGGAAAACAATTTCAAGATAATGTCTAAGCCAACCACTTTGTGGTGGGCTCATGGATGGTCTTTATAGTGTTATTCTGTTTTATAACTGGCATGTATCATGAAATACATGGAAATACTTTGAACATATTAGCAAAAGGAAAACACAAGCTAGAAATAAAACTAGAACATACTAGCATATAAGGTCAGTAGGCAGTCTTTCAGAATTAAAGTGTTTTGAATATCCTTGTAGTGTTTAGCATGAAACTCGAAACTATCCACAAGTTTGAGACTACCTTGAGCAACATAATGAGACTCTGCCTCACAACACAAACAAAACCAAATCTCAAACTAAAATAAAGTCCTAGAAAGAAAAAAGTACATAAGAAGAACACAACAAATCTGCCATGTTAGAAAGTAAAAACAAAACCAGACAATCAATAACCATAATGCCTATATATATACTGTATTCATGAAATAGAAGAGATAGTTAACTTTCATAACACTGACCAAGTACAGTAAAGATCCTCTTCAAAGGCCACATATACAAAACTGAAAGGATAGAAAAATCACCTATCAGGAATATGGTAAATAAAAGCTGGCATTGTAATGGCAGAAAAAGATAAAGATCAAAAACATTATTAGATTACTATATACAATAGCAACTGTCCCCCTAACTTCAGAGATGTAATTATGATTACTATGATATAATAACATAACCTTAAAATACATCATAGTGAAAAAATGAAAATATGCAAAGGGGAATAGCATTGCCTCCCAGCAAATCTCCAGAACTATGATTTCTTCCTTAAACCTGTTTATCTGAGATCCATCCTTCTTCCTGCACCTCCAGCCTTGGTATTGCCTCTATCAAAGGCTGTATTTTCCCAGGATCCCATGTTAGTTGGCTTTCTAATGGATTTGGCCAGTAGGAAACCACCATACTGTTTCCATGGTAAAAGACCTGTGTCTAGCTGTGGCAAATTCTTCAGTCTGGCTCTGGATTCCACATGATAAATCAGGCCCTTGGTTTTGATGGTGCTTTATTCCTACAGAAATGGCCATTCGCTAGCCACCTTTAGGTTTTCCTTAGTGTCTCTTCTTTGGCTTTTCAGCTCTTTTGCCACCAGGGTAGCCATGAATATGCATGACATTTCTTTCTTTTTATTTAAGTACTAAGAGTGATTCTTGTTTTAAGTTGGACCCTGTATTTGTTTTTTTAGTTTTCTCATAACAAATTTGACATTTCACAGGCATGTGCATCAAATGTCTGAAAACTTTGGCTGGTTCCTCCACTCCAAGCTTCACAAGGCTGGAGTTTTGGGTTTTGGGTTGCATTCCTTTTCTGGACACAAGAAAGAATCATGTCCATTGACATTCATGTTGTTGGCAAAATTTCCTCCCCTGCAGTTGCAGGGCTCAGTTCCATCCCTTGTTGGTTACCACCCAGCAGCTGCTCTCAGCTCCAATGGGCTGCCAGCATTCTCTGGCTCATGCCCTTGTCATTACCTTAAAGCCAGTACACAGTAGGTCAAATACTCACTGATGACACATATCTCCTGCCTCTTCTAAGTCATCTTATTTTAATAAATTTTAATTGTACAAAGAAGGGGATGTCATTATGACAAGTTATTTGGAACTGGCATATCACAACAATTAATAACTGATATCTGTCATAATTATAATTTCTTTGCCTCGCTTATAACCAACTCATGGAGTGATATATGGATTAAATGAGATAGTGTATATGTACAATGTATATAGCAAATGGTTTGTACTCACTATCTCATTCACTTCAATATAGATATTCTAAATATGTAGATTATACATATTAGTATAGGGTTCATATGCCAATAAAATTCTCAAGAAAGGCCTTTGGTAGAAAGGTGTGTAGCAGGAGTCATGATTTTAGGCTTTGTTACTGAATCTGAAATTAGGCAAGGAATTTAGCCATTCTTTTCCTCAGTTTCTTCATCTATGAAGGATAGATTGTTTAGGTGATAGATCAGAATTCTTCTATTGCTTTAAGACTGAAACCAGAAAATGATCTTTTTCTACCCTCGTTGGGGTTTTAAATTAATAAAAATTAAAGAGTGCTCTGGAAATGTAACCTATAACAATACAACATATTTACAAATACAATATAGCTACAAATTTATTTCAACATGAAGCTATGGACGTCGGTTTTGGTGCTCTTTCAGTACACCGATACTTATGTGGCTGGTATCTCTGCAGAGACCTTGAGCAACCCAATGGATAAAATGAGAAACCCAAAGTTAGCCAGTATTCAGAGAACAAATAGGAGAAAAGACAAAAGGGACTGGTTCCTTCTTGTTCTTCTAGTCCAGAGCTGCTCCTAGAGAGGAGAACACAATTGTAGACTGCTAGAAGCAGCAGAATGAGGAGAAAACCCAAAGATAATAGAGATGGCAATAGGAAGATGGATTTTACTAGCATCCTTTACCAACCACTGATTTAGCATGCACCCTACAGCTGTCACTCCATGTTAGGAGCACGGGCCTACATATGAAGCAGGCCACAGTTCCATCTGCCTGGTAGGAATAAGGTCAAAAATAACATCAGGGGACCCAGGAAGAAAAGCTGTAGCTTGGCTCAGAAACAAACACATGGGCAAGCAAGGTGTCAGCAGGGCAAAAGGGTTTGTCTGCTTGAGAGAAGTCAATGCCCCTATAGTAAGAGCATGTCCTTACCTAACTCAGAGAGGAGTCCTTTATTTTTGCTAGAAACAGACTCTGCTTAAGGTATCTGAAACAATAGATTTGATGTCAGGATGCACACTCAAAATAAGGGGCAAGTTCACAGAAAAAGCATTGGGAATATTGTCAGTGCCGAGAGTCTGTCATTTCTTCTCCTCTGCTGTCTGTGTTTTGTTTTCTCTCTTTCCTTATGAATTTCTGTATTCTGTATATTTTCTCAGGCGTGCCTGTAGAAGAAACCAATGTAGCTGACTCTGCTGACTTCCTTTCCCTTGCTTTTAGACCAGGCTTCCTGGTGGCTGTACAGCTGGCCTATCAGTTGACTGCCATCTAATCAAATGATCATTGCTCACCTGGTACAGAGCTACTCTAGAATCAAGGAATTGTCTCAATTCATGCTTAGGTGAGGCTGCTGACTTGGCAGTTGCTATGAGGAATGTCGTTACTGGTTATCATCTTCATCCATAAAACAGACATTAAATACGTTCCTACAGTTGGCCAATGTCTACCAAGACTGGGACCCTCAGGAATAGTGACAAATGTGAAAGAAAGGGAGTTCCATGAAAGTATGGGAACCACACGAGTTTGGTATGAGGGGAGGAAAAATAAGAAGTGGATAGCAGGCTCTAAAGAGACAAGGAATCTGGGAGGTGCTATACCAGCAGATGATGGATTTTTTTTCCCCATGGTCCAAGTTTGTTATTAATGTAGTCACTGGTGTCACAGTCTATACAAGAGGCGTTCCCAAGGCTGGAGAGATGGCTAATAGGTTAAGGGGCTTTCCTGCAAAACCTGACTGCCAGTGTTCGATTCCCCACTACCCACATGAAGCCAGATGCACAAAGTGGTACATGCATCTGGAGTTTGCAGTGGCTGGAGGTCTTGACATGCCCACTTGCTCTCTGTCTGTCTCTCTCTCTCTCTTCTCTCTGTCTTTCTCTGCTTACAAATAAATAAATAAAAATATGGTTTTTTTTTAAAAAAAAGAGGTATTTTCTCATGTGCCTGTCCCAACTGATGATACCTAAGACAGTGTTATAACTCACAGGCTCTATAGGTATAGAAGGATAATCAGACCAGGTATCTGTCACTGGCTATGCTCTTAGTTCTTGCAAAAGCCACTCACTTTCTTGGGTCTTGGTGTCCTCATCTATGAAACTATGCTAAGAAAGTTCTCCTCATGTATTCGTTAAGCATCACCACTACATTTGCAATCTTTTCATTACTTGGAATGGGATTTCATTGTGTTTGTCTCTCAGAAGCAGAAAGGGTATAATGGAAGTGGTAGTGTGGCTGGGACAGAGAAGAAGAAAGACTTGAAGGACATGCATCCAGAGAAGCAAAATGAAGTTGAAGAGAAATGGTTTGAAGGCCTTAAGGTCATGTGCTCAAGAGGCTGTGTCTTAAATGGCTCTTCTGGAGGATTCCTAGAATCCTGACACAAAAGTACCAAGAGTTGTAATGTCAAAGTCAAGGCCAGGATTGGCTTGGAGAATCCTTTCTATTTTACCTTTGAGAGAGCAGCTATATTCCTGCCAATAACACCACTGGATGATCCAGTGAAGTTTCTTGTTAAGTTTCTGGTGTGCATGAACACTTGCGGTAGCACCACGGGGAGAGGACTCTCCCTTTCCTCCATGCCTTCAGATGGAGAAGCGTGAGAGCAGGAAAGGCAGCAGGGCCTCCTGCTGGAAAAGTGAGATCCATGCCAGGCATGCAGCAGGCACACCGTGTTCCAAGAGTAAGGCAAGGCCACAGTTATGGGTGTACAGAGAAAAAAAGCAGAAGCTAAAAACAGCTTCAAAATATTGCCAAGAATTTTAGCACACATCCTGCAACTGCCACCCCATGTTAAGACTACATTGGAACTCCTTGGGACTGCATCACTACACAGAAAACCTCAGCATCCTTGGATAAATCAGGGTAGAATTGAGGACATTAGTCACTCTGCTAATATATATGTATGTTTGCAGTAAAAGGCTTTTTTGTCATGTCTATATTGGCATGTTGTGTACATAGGTGGCCATATGTTATATGTATGGGTCCACATGTGTGTGCACCTATACATGTATGCGTGTGTGTGCATCTAGAGGGCAGGCACTGATATCAAGTGTCTTCCTTAATTACTCTCTGCCTTATTTTTTGAAACAAAGTCTCTCACCAAACCTGGGATTCTCCAATTAAACTGCACTAGCTAGCCAGAAAGTCTCAGGGATTCCCCTGTGTCTATATTCTCAGTTCTGTAACAGATTTAACCTGAAAAATCAATGTAACCTTATGCATGTAAAGAAAAGTAGTCATTGTGTTTGTATTATTATTATTTGGAAGTAGGAGGATTTGAGCCTGGAAAAAAATGTTCTTTTAAACTTTATACATGGCTCTCAAAGGGTTGGGAGGGAATGTTCAGGGATTTGAGGAGACTCAGGCACATCAATATACTTACAGTGATCAGTTAAATAGCTGTGTCTAGGCTGTGATCATCCTGAAGAAGACTGACAAACATGTCTAAGGCTTTAGGAGGTGCCAAAGGCAAATAATCTAGAACCCAGAGTGCAAAGTCACCATGAGAAGCACTGAGGAGCTTCACATCAACATGTAGCCTTTGCGAGCAACAGACAAAAGTGCATGTTCAGAGTAGGCCAGCAGAGTGAACTAGACAGGAAAAATGATTTTGATTCAGGGTAGAAGCTAATTGCCCTCACTGTTCTAAAATCTTACCTCAGTACCTAAGTCATTACTTGCCTTATCTCTAAAAGTTTTCAAAAACATATTTCTCAAAATACAAACCCAAGATGCTTATGACAATATTCAATTTCCAAGAAAGACAACCATAATAGGACTAAAGCCTAAATTTTTCTCTGTGCACAGCTGTGCTATTAATGTTGGCATTTGAGCTTCATTCATGAACTACCTAATACCCTACATGGCAAGATGGTTTGGATACTGCAATTCACAGAAAGAAGACAATTTAACTATCAGTCTAATGCACATAGATCAATTTAGTTCAAATATAATTTAATTTTCTTGAATTCACTTTGCTGGTGATTACTTTTTCAGTAGGATAAATTCTTTTCTTACTCTTCCCTAGCTGTGACAAGAAATGGGCAAGTTATGACCATCTAGAGCTCCATGAAAGAAAAAGTCTAGAAAATGTCAGTTAAGAAAATAGTTCTAAGTGAGGTGATCATTGAATTGAAGCAGAAATTAATGTTTGAGGAGGTATTTTGGAATATAAAAAGTTTAAGTCAGAAAACACAGTTAGTTATTTGAAAACATAAGGAAGATATATAGACTTCTGAACAAACTAAGCAGAAGAAAGAGAAAGAAGATCCAAATCAATAAGATTGGAAATGGAATAAGAAATATTAAAATATGCTTCAATGAAATTGAGATATAAGGACATAGTTCAAAAACTTATATTCCACCAAACTGGAAAATCTCAACTAAATGGATGAGTTTCTCAACACACATGACCTATCAAAGTTAAACCAAGAGGCAATAATTTAAACAGAGCTATAACAAGCAATGACATTAAAGCAGTAATTAAAAATCTCCCAATCAAAGAAGCCCAGGTCTAGACAGGTTCACCATAGAATAATATCAGACCATTACAGAGTATGTTAAACCACAAATTCTCAAGTCATTTCATAAAATTAAAATGGGAATAACGCTCCTTGATGCCTTCCATGAAATAAGTATTATACTAAAAATAAAACCTGAAAGAGATGACAAAAAATATAGTGATAGACTAATAGCCCTGATGAATACAGATGTAAAAAATCTCAATAAAATTCTTATAAACTTGGCTGGAGTTATGGTTTAGCAATTAAATGGCTTGTCTAAGAAGCCGTAGGACCCATGTGTGACTCTCCAGGTGCCATGTGAGTCAGACGCACAAGGTGACACAAGCACACAAGGTTGCACATGCATACAAGGTGGCACAGGCATCTGGAATTCGATTGCAGTGGCTGGCGGCCCTGGTGCACTAATTCTCTCTCTCATAAAAAAGTCACAAAAAATTCTTGCAAATCAATTTCAAGAACATATTAAAAATATCATCCACTTTGTTCAAGTGGGTTTTATTCCAGGGATTAAGAGATGTTTCAAGGGCTGGAGAGTTTGCTTAGTGGTTAGTGTTTGCCTGTGAAGCCTAAGAATCCATGTTCACTTTCCCAGTACTCATCTAAGCCAGATGCACAAGGTGTTGCATGTGTCTGGAGTTCATTTGCAGTTGCTAGAGGCACTGGCACATCCATTCTCTCCCTCCCTCCCTTCCTCCGTTTCTCTCTTCTTCTTTCTCTTTCTCTCTCAAATAAACAAATAGATAAATAAAAATTTAAAAAAACACGTTTCAACATATATAAATCAATAAAGACAATACATCACAGAAATTGACTCAAGAATAAAATTCACATGATCATCTTAATAGATGCAGAAAAGGCTTCGGACAAAATACAAGTCTATTTTTCATAAAAACTTAGGAGAGGCTGGGTGTGATGTTTCATGCCTTTAGTTTCACCCCTTGGGAGGTAGAAGTAGGAGGATTGCTATGAGTTCAAGGCCAGCCTGAGACTACATAGTAAATTCCAAGTCAGCCTGGACTAGAGGGAGACCCTGTCTCAGGAGAAAAAAGGAAGAAGAAGAAGGAGGAGGAGGAGGAAGAGGAGGAAGAGAAGAAGAAGGAGAAGAAGGAAAAGAAGGAGAAGAAGGAGAAAAGCAAACTTAGGAGAGACTAAGGATGGAGGGAACATAAATCAACACAGCTCTAATTTTTACTTACACCAGGAATAAGACAAGGTTGTCTATTCTCTCCACTGCTATTTAGTATAGCATATAAAGCCCTAGCTAGACTGATAAGACAAGAGAGAGAAAGAAAAAGGATACATAAAGGAAAGGAATAAATCAAACTATCACTATTTGGAGATTATATGATTCTTATTTTAAAAACTCAAACTCTACCAGAAAACACCCAAGCTGATTAACTCTTTCAGTAAAGTTGAAGGATACAAAAGTAGCACTCAAAAATTAGTAGATTTCTTATATAACAGTGATAACCATACTGATAAAGAAATCAGAGAAATAGTCCCATTCACACAAAAAAAAATTAAATTTCTTGGAATAACCCTACCCAAGAAAGTGAAAGACCTCTACAACGAAAACTTTAAGACACTGAAGAGAAAAATTAAGGAAGGCACCAGAAGATAGAAGGACATCCCATGGTCATGAACTGGAAGAACTAGTATTGTTGAAACAGTAATCCTTCCAAAAGAAATATAGATTCAATACAACTCCAATGAAAATACCAGCACCATTCTTTACAAAATAGACAAATAATCTTAAAATTCATATGGAAGCACAAACCAAGTTAAATAGACAAAAATGTCCTCAGCCAAAACAATGCTACTGGTGGTATCACCACACCTGTTTTCAAGCTATCCGACAGAGCCATGGGAATAAAAAGAGCATGATATTGGCATAAAGACAGGCATACAGGTCAATGGAATAGAATGAATTATCCAAGTATAAGTCCATGTAACTACAATCACCTGCTTTTAGATAAAGTGGCCAAAAAAAAAAAAATATTGGAGCAAAGAAAGACAGCATTTACAACAAATGGCTCTAGAGAAACTAGATATTTACAATAAATCTAGACCCATATCTGTCATTATGTACAAAATTCAATTCCAAATAGACTGAGAACTTCAATGTGAGATCTGAAACAACTAAAGAAAAGTATTTGAGGAACACTTCAATATACAGGTATAGGAAAGAACTTTCTAAATAAGACCCTAATAGCCCAAAGAATAAGTCAAACAATCAAAAAAAATGAGATCTCCTGAAATTAAACAGCTACTGAACAGCCAAGCAAATCATCAATCAAGTAAAGAAACAGCCTACAGAATGGGAGAAAATCTTTGCCAGCTTCTTCATATAAAAAAATGCCTCATATAATATCTAGAATATACAACAACCCCAACATATTGAGCAATAAGAAATCAAACAACTCAATAAAAGAAAAAAACATGAGCTTTGGAACTGATCAGAGAGTTCTCAAAAGAGGAATACAAAGGGGCAACAGACATTTTAAAAATGGTCAACATCATTATTAATCAGGGAAATGCAAGTTAAAACTACTTTGAGCCAGGTGTGGTGGCGCATGCCTTTAGTCCCAGCACTTGGGAGGCCGAGGTAGGTGGATCACCATGAGTTCGAAGCCACTCTGAGACTACATAGTTAATTCCAGGTCAGCCTGGACCAGAGTGAGACCCTACCGTGAAAAAACAAAAAATAAAAAAATAAAAATAAAATAAAATAAAGACTACTTTGAGACTCCTTGCCATGGTCAAAAAAAAAAAAAAAAAAAGACAACAAATGCTGGTGAGGATGTGAGAAAAAGGGGTACAATTATTCATTCTTGGCAGGAGTGTAAACTTGTGCAGCCATTATGGAATTTAGCATAGAGATTTCTCCAACAGCTTAAAAGAGATTAACCATATTACCCGGCAATATCACTCCTGAGCATATACCCTAAGGACTCTCCACTTCACTGTAGAGATACCTGCTCAGCCATGTTTATTCTCTAGCCACAATAGCTAGGCAATGGAATTATCCCCTGGTACTGGATTTTTCATGTAACAACCTTTGATTTATGTGTTTAGAATTCGCCACCCCAGCAGGGTACTTATGTCCAAACTCTTTTTAAAAAATTATAGTTTTTAATTTGCCAATGAAGAAGTATATTTCTGTATGGCTTATTTATAACATTTGTCAGTTCTGTGTATGCTTCCCCCCTCCTCTTCTCCACCCCTTTCCTTAGCTCCTCATAGACCTTGCTATCCCCATATTCTATCTCTCTACTTACATCCCTTCTATCCTCTCCACTAACAACTTCTCCTCCCACTTGGTCTCTTTCTAATTTTTAAGGCTTTACTTCTGAGTGTTACACCATCTTACATACAGATCCAAGAATTCAAGGCTAGGATCCATATGAGAGACAACATGCAGTGTTTGTCTTTCTGAGCTTGAGTTACCTCACTTTGTATGATAATTTTGAGATCCACCCAATTTTCTGATAATTTCACAATTTTATTTTTCTTTACAGATGAATAAAACTCCATGGCGTATATATATCACATCTTCATTATCCAGTCATCTGTTCATGGTCATTTATGCTTACTCCATGAGCACTCCCTGGAAACAATGCAGGCTATTGCCAATCCTCTTGGTTGCTCACCAGAAGTAGATGGTAAGATCCTACTGCTGAAGACATCACACACTCCAGTCACCTGAGACTGAGACAAGGTAGCACTGAACTGGAAGCCACCTTCTTGATGGCTAGCAGTTATATTACTGGAAAGTGCTATGCAGCCTGCTGGGGGAGAAAAGACAATAACAGTCTTAATAAACACATGAGTCTGTAAGCTACATGACTGACCAGGCCGGCAAGATACACCCACTGGTGCAATAGTGATATGCCAGTTATGGGAATAACCAATTTCTCCTTAACCAGTCTTGAGGCCACTCAGTGGAAAGGAACTCATGCCTAATACTAGAAAAATGAATCAATAAGCACAAGAAGTTTCAAAGAGACAGAAAACTAAGAAGAGGGCAAAATAATTGATCAGACTTTCCAGATGTGTGACAATATTCAATGTACCAAAGGAGAACCATAATGGAGTTAAAGCAAGAATTCTCTTTGCACAGCTGTGCTATTAATTTTGGCATTCCAGCTTTATATATGATCCACTTCACACTCCACACAGCAGGATGTTTTGTGTAATGATAATGAAATTTATATATAGAAAACAATTTAAGTACTGTTTAATTCAATCTAATCCAAACAGAATGAATTAATAGTGATCAAATTTTTATCTAAATTTATAAAAATTAAAGATCAAGCCATGTCTAGGACATCACAATAAAACTACTAAAAATCAAAGATAATGATAAAATTTGAAGGCAGTCAAATGAAATAAGACACTGTACTATAAACAAGTGAATAAAGATGCAGTTATTGATGGTTTCTCATAATAAACATCAAAGACCACAGACAATGCAACTCCTTCCAGAAGGTCTTGGAAGGGAGTACACGTGGCCCTAAAATAGCAATGTCTCATAAAATTCTCACTGAAAAACAAGGATGAATCATTGATAAACCCAGGAAAATAATGCCTGAAATAATTTGTTGCTGTACAGACAAGCACTATGCTCACACACACATTCTCACGCACACACACAATGGATGTTCCTCAGGTCGAATGAAAATGATACTAGTAGAATATCAGATCCATAAGATGCATTCAAGAGCATTAGAAATGGAAAATAAGTGCTAAATATTAAAGCTATGGTATTTTATTTTGCTTTTGTTTGTTGATACTACAATTGAACTCAGCACCCCAAGCATGCTAAGTATATTTGTGTTTAAAATAAACAGTACCCTCAGCCCCAACAATGTTTCAGTATTTTCAGTATTTCCATAAATCCAACTTTAATTTTTTAAATTTATTTACAAAGGAAAGTGGGAGAGAATGGTGTGCTAGGGCCTCTAGCCACTGAAAAGAATTAAAGACACATGTGCCTCCATGTGCATTGGGCTTATGTGGGTACTGGGGACTGAGACCTGGATCCTTAGGCTTCCCAGGCAACTTCTTTAACTACTAGGCAACCTCTCCAGCCCAAATACAACTTTTAAAACAACTAATTCATCAAAGTATTTAAATGTATGTAATTATATATAAATACACATTTTATTATGTACAACAACAATAGCAAAAAAAAAAAAGAGTGATATAAAGTTATCAGAAAGAGAAATAGAAAAGTACAAAGTGAGAAATGTAACTAAAAGTTTGCCCAAAATGAACTCCAAATATACTGCTATAAGTTAGGGGTACAAAGCACTAACACATAGTGAACAAGATTACATGTAAAATATGAAATTTTTACTCTAAATATCACTGAATAACTTCCAAGAAGGCAGGAAATAAGTATGAGATGGAAAACAAAAGAAATAAAGAAATAAGAAAAAGCAATAGTAGATTTAAATTCAAAGACTTTATTACTATATTGAATGTAAAGTAAACATTTTATTTCAATGCAGGAAGAATCAAACTAAATGCTTAAAAAAATAATGCAGTGCTGGAAAGATGGTGTAACAGTTAAAGGTACTTGCTTTCAAGGCCTAAAGAACTGTGTTTGATTTCCCAGTACCCATGTAAAGCCAAACACACAAAGTGGTCATGTCTGGAATTCATTTGTGGTGGCACTAGGCCCTGTGGTGCCCATTCCCATTCTCTCTCTCTCTCTGTCTCTCACTCACTCTCTCTCCCTGCAAATAAATAAATAGAAGTTAAAACATAATATATTTGTATATTTTTCTGTATTAATATATTAAATAATAATTAAATGCAAAAAGGGTCAAACTCAAGACTTAAAAACATAGTATATTATCTGTACAACATATGTAGTTTAAAAAATTAGGACAAAAAATAAACTGAAAGTTTAAAAAGGATAAGAATAAATACCCATGAAATAGCAAAGTGTCTTATAAAGCACAAAAGTTGGGTCCCTTGTAGGTAAATAAAATTGATCAACCTAAGTAAGAATAATCATGAAGTAAACAAGTTAAGTGCTATAAATTACTATTATCAACAAGCAGCATGAGTGTGTCACTACAAATCACACAAACACTAAAAGGATAATAAAGGACTATTATAAGTAACTTTATTACAGAAAATTGTAAAAGTTAGATTGTAGTAAAATGCTTGAAGATTTACCTTATTAAGCCAATGCAAATTCAAAAAGAAATGTAGAATCTGAATAGCTCAAAATCTATTAAAGAAATATAATCCAAACACAAGTAGCTTCAATAGACACCACAGATACAGATGGCTTTTCTGATTCTATAAAAGTTTTAAGAGTGAATAGATATCAATATTACCTGAACTTTTTCATAAAATAGAGGAGTATCTCACAATTCACATTATAAGGTCTGCCAAACATAGTACCAAAATAAAATAAAAACGTTAGAAAGGAAAACATAAGCAATCAATATCTGTTATGTATTTTATCATCAATATCATTTTCTAAGTAGCAAATGAGATCCCACAATATATAAAAGAAGAAAAATTATGCTCAAATGCACGTCTCTTCAGGAATGCAACATTGGTTCAACATTTCAAAATTAACCTAGGGGAGATCCAGATATACTAATGCATGCCTGTAGTCACAGAACTTGAGTTGCTGAGGCAGAGTGATTGTGATTTTGAGAGGTGTTTTGAGATACAAAGTGGGACTGTCTCTAAATAAATAAATGACACCTGCAATTCACCACATTAGTAAAATAAAAATATTCAAATCTGAATAAATACAAAAAAATCATTTAGTAAAATTTAGCACATATTGTGAATAAAAATCCATTGTCAATCCAGGAATAGAAGGAAGTGTGAAAGAACATTTACCAATATATATATATATATATATATATATATACATATATATATGTATATATATATACACACACACACACACACAATTAACAAGATACTTAATGGTGAATGAATATTTTTCCTCCTAAGGATGAGGAGCAAAAGGTAAAGACATTTGCTTCCTGACTCATTCGAACTTATAGGGATGTTCATGAAAAAAGTAAGAAAACGAAATAAAAGGCACATTAATTAGAAAGACAGAAGACTCCAAATACTAGGGGATCAAGGATATTGAAACTCCAGAGTCCTTTACTTGTGAAAGAAGTTTCTTATTAAAATCTCTATGTTCTTATTAGTTCACAGCTAACACCAATCACTTTCTATTCATGCACTTTTTCTTAAATACACAGATACAAGTAAACTTCAATACTTCTACTACCTCTGTTTCTCAATTACCTATAAAATAACAACTTATACCTATAGAATATCCATGTGATGGGCTGGAGAGATGGCTTAGCGGTTAAGCGCTTGCCTGTGAAGTCTAAGGACCCCGGTTCGAGGCTCGATTCCCCAGGACCCACGTTAGCCAGATGCACAAGGGGGCGCACGCATCTGGAGTTCGTTTACAGAGGCTGGAAGCTCTGGCGCGCCCATTCTCTCTCTCTCTCTCTCTCTGCCTCCTTCTCTCTGTCACTCTCAAATAAATAAATAAATAAATAAAAACAAAAAAAAATTTAAAAAAAAAAAAAAAGAATATCCATGTGAGTTAGGCATTCATTCTTAGTCTTATCTCATATAAGTAGGGATGGGTATACATGATGGAAACCCATCGTGAGAGACCCCACCAAGAGCATGAGCATGTGAGAGTAAGAGCAAATTCCTAGGGGAAAAAGAATTGTGGTGATCTCTATAATAGGGATCTGCAGGATAAATAAATATGGACCTCTAATTCTTAGTTTTCTCGTCTGTAAAAATGTCACAATAGTAGAACCACCTTAAAATCATCATGGGTATTGAAGGGAAAAGGTATGGTATTTTTTTCCAGAGCCCATCATGTGCTTCTTTTTATTTTTTTAAGTTTTTTAACTTTTTAAAAATATTTTTATTGACAATTTCCATAATTATAAACAATATCCCATGGTAATTCCCTGCCTCCCCCCACTTTGAAACTCCACTCTCCATCATGTCCCCTCCCCCTCTCAGTCTCTCTTTCATTTTGATGTCATGATCTTTTCTTCCTATTATGATGGTCTTATGTAGGTAGTGTCAGGCACTGTGAGGATATGGATATCAGGCCATTTTGTGTCTGGAGAAACATGTTGTAAGGAGTCCTACCCTTCCTTTGGCTCTTACATTCTTTCTGCCAACTCTTCCGCAATGGACCCTGAGCCATGGAAGGTGTGATTGAGATATTTCAGTGCTGAGCACTCCTCTGTCACTTTTCAGCGCCATGGTGCCTCCTGAGTCATCCCAAGATCACTTCCATCTGAAAGGGAAGATTATCTAACCAAAAGTGACAGTAGCATTAATATATGGGTATGAACATTAAGAGAAGTGATTACTGGGTAGCTTGGTGAGCATAGTATATACTTTTACCCAGACAGCAGCAGACGTTACACTCCTAGGGCTCCTGACTACCCTTGTTGTAGGTTTTCAGTATCAGGGATATATTCCCTCCCATGGAGCAGGCCTCCAGTCAAATTAGAGGGATGTTGTTTTCCCCCATAACAGATGTGCCACTACTGCACCCCTTGGCTCATTTGTCCTGGCTGGCCAAATGTAAGGTTTGCAGTGTCCACTGTTGGGTATCTTCACTGGTGATTTCTCTCTCTCCCATTGAGCTACATGCAGCATGGCTTTTTCCAGCTTTCTGGCAGATGATCTACATGGAGGAGGTTTGCAGCTCAGTTCCAGCAGGATGTCTCAGTGACCTTACAGCCCAAATATGTGGAGTCTTCAGCAATAGGGTCTTACCATCTATTCCTGTTGGGAAACCAAGGGCCTCAGCAATGGCCTGTAATTTTGGGGGGTCATCAGGGACCTCTGTGGCCAACAACTTACTGGAAGGTATCTCATCCCTGGCCCTGAAAATTTTCTAGTAAAAATCTATGGCTCCTGTGTTCCATTGTCCAAAAAAGTAGATTTGCATATGACTTATTTATATCCTCTTAGATTTTGATTATCCCTCCCTCCACCTTTCCTTACTCAATCTCTTACCCTGACCTCAGTTAGGCCTTTTAAAAAGATATTTTATTTATTTATTAGAGAGAGAGAGGGAGAAAACTAGAGAGTGGAAGAGAGAGAGAGAACAACAGGCATGCCAGGATCTCTAACCCCTGCAAACAAACTCCAGATGCATGTTCCACCTTGTGCATCTGCTTTATGTTGGTACTGAGGAATTGAACCTGGGTCCTCAGGTTTGGTTGACAAGTGCCTTAACTGCTAAGCCATCTCTCCAACCCTGTATTGTTTTTAACTTTTTATTGACAACATCCATACATATTTACAATATACCATGATCATGGTCCCCTCCTGCCACCCTCCCTTTTCCCCCTCTCATATACCTCCTCCACAGAGTCACTTCTTGTATTTTTATTGACAATTTTTATGTATGTACAAAATGCATTTAGATCATAGTCATCTCTCCTCTTTCTGTCTTTTTCCTATCCCCCTACTTCTTCCTCTGCCCCCTTCCTCCCTCCAACTAGTTTCTCTGCTATTATTTTAGTTGATTACAGATTTTACTGTATGACCCTCTAATGTACTGTCTATATTCCCATCATGATATACTCTGATATTCTCTCTCCTCCACCCCCCATTTCATTGAGGGCCCTCCTCAATAATGTTATTGGTGTTTCCTGTGGGGTCATGAGTGCATCAGTCACTCTCTGGTGTGATGGATCAATGACATAGGATCCTCCTTCCCACCTTGTGGCTCTTACAATCTTTCTACACCTGCTTCCACAATGTTCCCTAAAGACTTGGCAGGTTTGTTATAATACTACTTTAGTGGTAAACTGCAATCTCTGAATTTCTGCTTTTAGGATTTTTGAGTGTCCTCCATGTCTATCACCATCTTCCTGTAGTTTGTTGTCAGGTTATCAGTGAGAGCAACACTCACATTTAGATCTCTGTAGTGTCAGTGTCTCATGGGCCCTGGAAGATATGATGGAGGTGTTTCATCTCATGCCAGCCATTTGGCTATTGTTTCTGATATATTGATGACCCTTGGTTCTCCCTAGGTTTTACCTGTGTTCTGTACAACAAATTGGATTTTCCAACCAAGTGTGAGAGCAGCATGGATTAAATGGGATAAGCCTGCTTATTTAAGAGACTTTTGAATGGGTATAGCCACACTTCTTGGTCAAAGGCCAGTGGGAGCTTCTTTCTGAAATCTATAGTCTCTTATCCATGGGATTCTGACTTGGTTCTCAGTACAAGGTGTTAATTCTCTCCCAATGAGTGGGCCCCATATTCAATGAGAGAGCTGTTGGTTACCTGAATAGGCTGTGTGTCATTATTGTACAGATGTATACATCTTGTCCAGTGGGTTGATTTTACAGCTTACAGGATCCCTTGCTTGTTCATGCTACTGGTGACCATTATCCCCCAGCGGCTCACATAGCACTTTCCAACACAACAAGGACTAGCAACGGGTCATTGGCTTGCTTCTAGGTTCAACATAAGTAATTTCAGGCAATGCAGATACATAGCAAACTTTCATCCAATAGCTAACACTGTGATAAGACTTAGATTTGGCTCAAGCACATCCACAGAAAGCTGTGTGTTGGAAACTTGGTCCCCAGAGTAGTAGTGTTGAGAGGTGTTGTAGAAGTGGGACACCCTTCATTCAGTTGGGGACACACACTCAGAAGGCATGGGGGACATTAGTCTCTCTCTAGCTTCCAGCCTAGTAGTATATTTTCTTGTTCCTGCACATACATCCACCATTCTGATGCCGTTTCACCATGAGATATTCCCCAAAGCTAAGATGATGTTCGGACTATGCTTTGGAGCTTCTCTGGGACTGTGAGCTAAATAAGCCTCTTTTCTCATGAGTATAGAAGCCTTGCTCTTCCCCCCATGCCAGGATGTCTCATGAGACCACCTATTTGTCATCCTCCCTGTGCTGATTACAATATTGAATATTTCTGTATTTCCTTGTTTAGATTGCCACAGCCTTTTGAGGCAGATATATGAAGAAACTATAGCTCAAATTCTGGGAAAGGGATGTAGCTCAGTTGGTACTTACCTAGCATGCACAAAGCCATGGGCTTGATACCCAGTGCCAAATAAACTGAGCATAGTGGCATATACTTGTAATTCCAGCACTAATAAGGTGGAGGCAAGAGGATGAAGAGTTCAAGGTCGGGCTGGAGAGATGGCTTAGCAGTAAGCGCTTGCCTGTGAAGCCTAAGGACCCTGGTTCGAGGCTCAATTCCCCAGGACCCACGTTAGCCAGATGCACAAGGGGGCACACGCGTCTGGAATTCATTTGCAGTGGCTGGAGGCCCTGGTGTGCCCATTCTCTCTCTCTCTCTCTCTGCCTCTTTCTCTCTCTGTCTGTTGCTCTCAAATAAATAAATGAAAATGAACAAAAATTTTAAAAAAAAGAGTTCAAGGTAATCTTCAGCTATGTAGTGGGTTCAAGGCCAGCCTGGTCTACATGAGACCTTGTCTCAAAACGAAAGAAAGAAAGAAAGAAAGAAAGAAAGAAAGAAAGAAAGAAAGAAAGAGAGAGAGAGAGAGAAGAAAAGAAGAAAAGAAAAAGAAAGAAAAGAAAAGAAAAGAAAAGAAAAGAAAAGAAGTCAAGTTCTATGTCAATATATCCTGTCAAGTAAGAGGTGGGATAGTGCTGACTTTGTCCCTGTCTGCAGAAAAAAAGAAAACAAAACTCTGTGATCATGAGTCAGGTACTCAGCAAGCAAGCTATTGAGCCAGACCCTTTAGCTCCACTGGAAATTTTCATGGCATTACAGGTCTAATGGATTAAATCTCTCCCATGAAATATAAGTTTTGTCATACTCAGGAGTTTGTCTTGTTTCCCAGTCTCTAAGTAGGAGAATTCTACAGTTTCACTGAGCTATTTATAGGTCATCTGAAACACAATTAAGGATTATTCAGGTATGCCTGTTGAAAAGTTTTTTGCAAGTTATTTTTTTCCATTGTGTGGAGAAAATTTAGGGGGCAAATAACAATAAAAGAGCTGAGATAAAGTACAATGCACAATGTTCTTGGAGTCTGTTTATAGGTTAGTATTTTACTCTTCTTCTTAACATCAGTGTCTATTCGCTGAATGTACATTAAAGGTATTTGGCAAAGGGGAATTATCATATTTAAATAATGGCCTGTAGGTTTTGTGCTATTTTATAAATATTATTTAAATTTCTTTTTTACCTTTCCCTTTTCATGGTTAAAGAAAAGAAAGATTCAACATAATAATTTAAAAAATAACAAAGAACCTAGTAGCACTTCCTCATGTTAGTTCTCAATATGACAAAAAGTCTTCTCTCCAGGCAGTAAAATGCAACAGGCAATTTTAAAATAATTGTTTCCAAATAACAACAGAGCCATGTTGGTTAGAAATAAAATAGTGACTCAAACTCATAAATACTAGAAAAGACCAAGTATCAAAGTGGAACCCAGAATCTAAATATCATTTCTTTGACATTTGGCCAAGGACCACAATGAAATGAAATTAAAAAAAAAAATAAGTAACCATCAAACACCGCCTCAAATTTTCCTTCAGAGGAAGAGGGCTCAGCGTCACTTTTGAAATGTCATAGCTCACCAACACTGCTATACAGAGGACAAAGTTATACTGACCCATAGTCTGGATCTTAAATGTCCTCCAAAGATACATCCATGTCTTGAAGGCTTGCCCTTCAGTCTATAGTGCTATTGGGAAGTTATATAACTTTTGCCGGCATAGGCTTGTGGAAGGCAAGTGTATCTTTGGATGCTTGTCTGTGAAGGGGATCACAGAATGTACCCCCTTCTTTTCTCTCTGCTTCCTGACTCCCATGAGGCAAGCAGCTTGCTCTGCCACATGCATTTCTCTGGTGCATGGAGCCTTGAACTGAAATTCTGAAAATGTGAGCCAAAATAAATAAACCTTTCCTCTCTTGTTGATTATTTCATATTTATCATCACAGTGATAAAAGCTAACACAAATCAGAACAAAGAGAGCTTGGTACTAGAACCTTCTCAGATGCCAACTTGTACTGTCATGCTCTCTCACACAGCCTCTCTGACTATTGAAAACAAACTGTTGTATCTCAGAGATAATAAAATACTAATACTAAGGGAAGATAACTGGAAATATTAAAAAAAAAGATACATGGAAGCTGAGAGTAGAAATGGGGGCTTCCCAACCAAGCAGGGGCAGTATGCAAGGCAAACAAGACTTAATATAATGGAAACTTACTACCCCAGGAAGGAAGTACAGGCGTCTGAGGAGTGGACCTGCAGAGATTACAGTTTGAAGACATAAGTGAGAGAATCTAGAAGCAGAGAACCAGGAAAGTGCCTAGTGGAAGTTAAATGACAACAATGAAGTCAGGAGAAGAAAGTTAGGGAAAGGCCAAAACATCTCATTTTCTACTATGGATGGCACATATATTTTTCTATCACCCAATGGAAAATTATATCACTTTCATGGCAGAATCTTAAATATTCTTATTTTTATTTATTTGTTTATTTGACAGAGAAAGAGAGAGGGAGAGAGAATGAGTGAGCCAAGGCCTCCAAACACTTGTGCCCCCTTGTGCATCTGGTTAATGTGGGTCCTGGGGAATCAAACCTGTGTCCTTTGGCTTTGCAGGCAAATGCCTTAACCATAAAGCCATCCCTCCAGCTCTTATTCTTTTTAATATTTTTATTTTTATTTGTTTATTTCACAGAGAAAGAGGGAGAGAGAGAGAGAGAATGAATACAGAGTCTTTTAATTACCACCTACTACTCTCATAATTAAAAACTAAAAATAGTGCTGGAGAGATTGCTCAGCATTGCCTGCAGAGACTAAGGACCTGGGTTCCATTCCCTAGTGTCTATGTAGAACCAAATGCCAAAAGTGGCACATGCATCTGGGGTTCATTTGCTGTGGCTGGAGGCCCTGGCATTCTCTCTCTCTCTCTCAAATAAATAAATAATATTTAAAAATAAATTAAATAAATGCATAGTTTAACAAATTTTTAAAAATTAAGAATAAAAACATGTATACAGTGCTATCTAGTTACTCTAAATACTAGGCAGAAAATTTGATCTAAATTGACACAGGCTCTTTGTGTTCTTTCTTTGTTAGGTGTGACTATTCAGGGTCAGAACTATGAATAGGATGATTATGTGATAGTACCTCAGGTTCTCCCACAGATATACTCATATATATGATGCAATCAAATTACACCTCTATAATCTGAAAAAGTCTAACTCCTCAAACACACCTGGCTGCAAGGTTTCTGGATCAGACACTACAGGTCATGGTTTTTATAATGACAACAATGGCACCCATGGTGATGCCCTGGCCAACCTCATACCCGTTTATCTACACTATACAGGATTCCAGACATATTCAGTCTTTATCGCTCCCGTATACTACCACTGTGCACCCCATTATAGCTTGGCACAAGCATGCATCCACTGTAAGGATTGTCTCTACCTTGCCTCTACTTCTGAAAAAGTACCCTGAAACTTTCAAAACCCATTCCAAAGGCTGCTTTTCTGATAAAGCCATCCCCAGCTTGTCCAAGTCCAAGTCTCAGTCCCCTCCCATGTCCTAGACAGAAATTGCTACTTGATTTTCTGTGCACTTGACCATATATGCAGAGCACAGTTCAGCAGGAGCCATTTTTATTATTTTATCAGTATTTGGTGTTATTTCTTTAGTTTAATTATTAGATAAGCTGAATGAGAAATTTTGAAAAGGAGAAAATATAATCTCACAATTGCTTTAATTTACATTTATTTGATTGCTTAGAAACCTCAAAATGTTTGTAACAAATATTTACCAGTTTTTTAACCTATTGATATCCTTTCCCACTTATTTACTAAAGTCCTGGGATTCATATTATGGGAGTTATTTGTGTTCTATTACTATTTAATAGGATTGCCCTTGGTACTTTTTCTATAATATTATCTCATTTTATTGATTATATTTTAATCTTGGTGAAGGTTTTCACAATAACAGTTTTAAAATTTTATATATTTAGATCTATCACATTTATACTTAGAAAATCTTTCTCACTAAGAGGTTTTATAAATATTCATATCTATTTTCTGCTAGAATTTCTAACAGTTCAAGGTTGTTTTTATCTAATTTTTAACTATTTAATCAACCTAAAATTTATTTTGCTGTTCCTTATAAGGTAAGAAACATTCAAAAATCTTTTAAAATATAGTCAACACTTAAGACATCATATATTTAGCCAACATTTGCATAAAATTTGATGGCTAAGTGTTACCCACATCAAAGATGGAAAATTTTTTAATAGTGTTCAGTATTTCTCCGATAATAGCACAGGGTAAGTAATGTGCAAACTTGCCAGCCACTGCTGCAAGTGTGTTTATCAGCATTCTGCACACCCAACATATGGCTTCTTTTTTCATTATTAAGAAAAGTAAGCAATAAATAAGAACCGAGGCTCCCACCAATCATTAGCAAATCCTCCAAAGAAAATCAAGCATATATTAGAGTCTTGTCCCTAGTGGACTTGTGCAATTTCTCTGACTGACTCATTTAACCACAGAAAACTTTCCTTCCTTCCAATTAAAGTGTCTCCTTAAAAGCATGTGGTGACTCATTTGAAAGAGCTCATGCAAGAGGCAGCAGAATACATGCGTTTGATTTCTGTCCACACTGGGGAAACATTCCTGCCTTTCCCTGCCTTCCAGCCCAAAGGTGGCCACGTCTGGTGCTGCACTGAAAGAGATTTGTGGCTTATTGTCCTGACGGATGGCAGAGTAATGGAATTGCTCTGTGCTATGTCCTGGAAAGGCAAGCTGACAAGGCATTGTGCTATTGACAGCTCACATTATAATGGAGAAATATTAGGAGTATATTTCAATAGCCATCTAGAGGAGAAACAGTAGCTATAAGAATGCCACAGACTGTATCCAAGGAGAGTAAAGAGGACATAAAAAGGGAGGAGGGGATGCTGTAAGGGGGTAAAAAAAAATGCCTCAGGTGAGAAAAAAAAGGCCCACTCAGAATATGTTAAAGCTGTTTGCTAGCCTGGTTATAAAGAGAAGGGTAGCAATGATCCCCCGTATGTGAGCTCCACATTTATAGATTATTAATCTATCTATACAACACCACAGACCATACATGAGACTTCAAAGTCATGTTAGTTTACCTCTGAACATAAATAACTATTTTCTGTTTAACACATGTTTAAAAGGTGTCTGGAAAATGCATACTCATTGTAAAACTTGTCAGTAATATGTTGAAAACTCAACACAACAAGTACTGCATAGCAATACATCCAGCAGAGAATGTTAGAGACTCAGCCAATAAACCACTCTGTTTTACTTAGAGAAGAGGGTAGGGAAGTGCCAAAAGATTCCATCAGTCTTGCCTGTGTGATCTGAACTAGAAACATACACAGGTACAAGTAGGCACCGCAGACAAGGAAAGAGATGATAACATGAATATCCGGGATGGCCAGTATCCCCCCAAAACATAGCACAAACGAGGTGGGAAGTGAGGATAAGCACTGAAGGTGGTCTTCATACCTCTATGGATGCACTCTAGCACACACACTCCCTCACACACACATATGCACATAATACCACAGATGCAAAAGAATATTATATGAACTTTTCATTGTGTTCACTAGATAAATTGCATAAATACTGTGCAATTCATTTCTAACTCTTGCCTATAAAACTTCTAGGAGCATACTTTCCAGCAGTGCTTACTCATGAGACTTTGAGTTGTATTTAGACTGCCATTTAAGTGGCTAAATTTTTTTAGACTCTAATTCATGTACCTGAGTGAGCCCTATATCAAATCCATGCTGAATTACAAATTACTGTTTTCAATATTGTGAAAGATGTATGCAGAAATAAAGTCATGTAAGTTTTACTAGAATTATACCTAAAGAAAATGTTAAAGCTGTGTATCAGTTATATACTGCTGCTTAACAAATTATCTAAACATGGAGAGGCTTAAAGCAATAAACATTACTATTACAGAGTATGCAAGTCAACTTTCCATGGTGTGACAATATATGTAAGAAATCAACTACAGGCTCCTCCCACCTCCCAGGTCTGAGTTCCTTGCATTGACAATGTGTGGGCAGGTGCTGCAGTCTGGAGTGTGTAGGCCAGGCCCATTTCCAGGCTCCTCCCACCTCTGAGTTCCATGCATGTACAGTGAGAGGGCTGGCACAGTGGTATGGAGTGAGTAGGCCAGACCCCTATATCTGGGCTCCTCCCACATACCCAATCTGGGTTGCCTGCACTGGTCTGTGTTCTGGAAGGCACAGCATGAAGTAGGCCAGGTCCCTGTTCCCTTACATCAAGAAAATCAGAACTCGAATTGAAATCATACCTCAAAAAAGAGATGAACGTGTTGCAAAATAACACAACAGATAACAAAAATCAAACAGAAATTATAAAAACCTGTCTAGAATCACTCACCAACAGAGTTACCCATGTGGAAGACAGAAACTCAGATCTGAAAGATAAGACAGAAGAAGTTGATTGGGAGGCCAAAAACTGCTAAGTTCAAAAAAATCAAGTGAATAGAATACAGTGAAATGTGGGACACCTTAAAACAACCAAACTTCCGGATCATGGGTATACCAGAAGGATAGGAAATCCAGGCCAACAGTATAAAAAACATTCAACAAAATTATTGAAGAAACTTCCAATCTTGTAAAAGATAGGCCCTTCCAGATACAAGAAGTCCACAGAACACCAAACATACAGGAACAAAGAAGAAACTCTCCAAGACACATTATAGTTAAAACTCTTAACAACAAAAACAGAGAGTATTAAAAATGTTAAGAGAGAAGCAATTCACAGCATACGAAGGCAATCCCATTAGAATTATATCAGATTTCTCAATGGAAACCCTGAAAGTCAGAAGGGCCTGGAATTGAAGACTTCAAAGTCTGAAAACTGTGGCTTCCAACCCAAGATACTTTATCCAGCAAAAGTATCACTCATAACAGATGGTGAAAGAAAAACTTTCCATGAAAAAAACCAACTCTATGATTACATGAACACAAAGCCAAACCTAGAGAGAAAGAATATTTGAGGGAATACACCACACAGAAGAGTCCAACAACTAATCTCAAGAGCTAACAAGAAGAAGATCACAATAGCCAAAAGAAAGTACTATAAAACACATAAACCCCATAAAACCCCTCATCATGGCAGGGAGTAATTCAAACCTCACAGTAATAACCTTAAATATTAATGGTCTTAACTCACCCATCAAAAGACACAGGCTATCAGGATGAATCAAAAAACTGGACCCTTCAATATGCTGTCTTCAAGAAACCCACCTCCTCACTAAGCATAGATACCT
The DNA here is from genome assembly GCA_036346955.1 of Dipus sagitta. Classification (NCBI taxonomy): domain Eukaryota; kingdom Metazoa; phylum Chordata; class Mammalia; order Rodentia; family Dipodidae; genus Dipus; species Dipus sagitta. Next base: position 13,070,829 of record CM070781.1, read on the forward strand.
CCTCAGTGTGAAATGTTGGAAAAATGACATTCCACGCAAATGGAAATAAAAAACAGGTGAGTGTTCCTATATTAATATCTGATAAAATAGACTTCATGTCAAAAATAATCAAAAAGGACAAAGAAGGTTACTGCTTACTCATCAAGGGGATGATTCAACATGAACATACCATGATCATAAATATATATGTGCAAAATACAGGGGCACCACAGTTTCAAAAACAAAATCTACTTGACAATAAAACAGAAATAAACACCAACACAATCATAGTCAGAGACATCAATACTCCACTATCATCAATAGACAGATCATCCAAGCAGAAAATCAACAGGAAAATAATTGAGCTCAACAACATCATAGATCTACTAGACCTAACAGATATCTATAGAACTTTCTACCCCAACTCTACAGAATAAACATTCTTCTCAACAACCCATAGAATCTTCTCCAAAATTGACCATATATTAGGCCATAAAGCATGCCTTCATAAGGTCAGGAAAATTGAAGTAACTTCCTGCATCATGTAAGATCACAGTGTTTTAAAGCTAGAAATCAACAATAAGAGACACATTAAGAACTCCACCAGCCCCTGGAGACTAAACAACACACTTATAAACAATGAAATGGGTCATGGAAGAATCAAAAAAAAGAAATTGCAAAATTCCTAGAACTGAATGATAATGAAAAACAGCCTACCAAAACTTACAGGACTCAATGAAAGCAGTCAAAGGGGGAAAATTCATAGCCCTAAATGCCTTCATTACAAAGACAGAGAGATCCCAAATCAATAAGCTGACTTTTCACATTATAGGGTATGGAAAAACAAGAAGAATTCAATCCAAAGAACTCCAGATGGACAGAAGTAATCAAGATTAGAGCAGAAATTAACGAATTTGAAACTAAGATAACAATTTTAAAAAATTGATGAAATGAAGATATGGTTCTTTGTAAAAATAACAAGATTGACAAACTCCTGGCCAAACTGATCAAGCAAAAAAAGAAAGAAGTCTCAAATTAATAAAATCAGAAATGAAAAAGGAAAGATCATAACAGACATCAGTGAAATTAGAAGAGTCATCAATACATACTTCCAAAACTTCTACTCAACAAAATTAAAAAATCTGGAAGAAATGGATGAATTCCTAGACACATACCACCTACCAAAACTAAACTTAAAGCAGATTAATCTCCTAAAAAAATCCATGGAGATTGAAAAGGTAATCAAAAACCTCCCCAAAAAGAAAAGTCCAGAAAGGATAGCTTCTTGGATGAATTCTATGAAACCTTCATAGAAGAACTGAAACCATTTTTTTCTCAAAATATTACACATAATTGGAGACCAGGGAATTTACCCTGACTCCTTTCATAAAGCTAGTATCACCCTAATACCAAAACCAGAGTGAGATGCAATAAAGGAAGAAAATTGTAGGCCTACATCCCTAATGAACTTAGATGCAAAGATGCTGAACAAAATCCTTGCAAACCAAATTAAACAACACATTAAAAGCATTATCCACCTTGATCAAGTAGGCTTCATCCCAGGTATGCAGGGATGACTTGACATGGAAATCAGTCAACGTAATACACAGCATAATAAACTGAACCATGAGAACCACATGGTCATCTCAACTGATGCAGAGAAGGCCTTTGACAAAATACAACACCACTTCATGACCAAAACACTGGAAAGAATAGGCATGGAGGGTTTATACCTTAACACAATAAAGGCTATATATGAAGCTTCTAAAGCCCAAATAATATTTAACAGGGAGAAACTCAAGTAGTTCCCACTAAAATTGGGAACAAGACAGGAGTGCCTACTCTCACCACTGCTGTTCAACATAGTACTAGAAGTACTAGACCAAGCATTAAGACAGAAGAAAGAAATATTTGGGTTCAAATTGGAAAGGATGAAATCAAGTTAGCTCTATTTGCAGATGGCATGATCCTATATATAAGTGACCTGAAAGTCTTCCATCTCTAAACTTCTAAAGGTGATAAGTTCCTTCAGAAAAGTGACATTTTGTAATCAATGCACAAAAATCAGCAGCTTTTCTATATGCAAAGGACAACTATACAGAGAAAGAAATAAGTGAGGCTGTCCCATTTTCAATTGCAACAAACAAATTAAATACCTTGGAATAACACTAACAAAGGAAGTGAAAGAACTATATATTTAAAACATAAAAACACTCAAGAAAGAAATAGAGGAGGACTTGAGAAGATGAAAGGAACTTCCATGCTCCTGGATAGGTAGAATTAATATTGTGAAAATGGCAATTCTACCAAAACAAATATACAGATTTAACACAATAACAATAAAAATACCAGCATCATTCTTCACAGAGATTGAAAAAATTATCTCAAAATTCATATGGAATAGTAAAAGGCCTCAGATATCCAAACATATCCTTAGGAAAATAAACACCTCCGGTGGTATCACCATGTGTGATCTAAAGCTATAATACAAAGCCATAGTGACAAAAACAGCATGGTACTGGAAAAAAAAAAAAAAAACAGAAACATCAACCAATGGAACAGATTTGAAGACCCAGACTTTAGGGCAAGCAACTACAGCTGCTTAATCTTTGATAAAGGTGACAATAATGTAGACTGGAGAAAAGAAAAGCATCTTCAACAAATAGTGTTGGAGAAATTGGATGACCATATGTCAAAAATGAAATTAGACTCACTCATTTTGCCATACACAAAAAAATCAAGTCCAAGTGGATTAAAGACATCAATATTAGACCTGAAACTCTTAAACTACTGGAAGAAAAAATAGGAGGCCCTCTCCACGATATAGGACTGGGAAATGACTTCCTGAACAAACCCAAGTAGCCAAGGAAATTAAACAAGCACTCAACCAATGGGATCTAATGAAGCTAAAAAGCCTTTGCCCAGAAAAGCATACCATAAGCAGAGCCAAAAAGATTACCCACTGAATGGGGGAAAATCTTTGCCAGCTATACCACAGACTGAAGCCGAATAACTAGATTCTACAAAGAACTCAAAGAAATAAACAATAAAAAAAAATCAAACAACCCACTCCAAAAGTGGGGCAGAGAATTAAATAGGGAGTTCTCAGAGGAAGAATTATAAATGGCTAACACACACTTTAAAAAATGTTCAACAACCCTAACAATTAGGAAAATGCAAATTAAAACAATTATGAAATTCCACCTTACCCCAGTAAGGATAGCAAACATTAAAAAAAATCAAATGAACACAAATGTTGGTGAGGCTGTGGAAAAACAGGAACCCTCATTCACCGTTGGTGGGAATGTAAGCTTCTTCAATGACTGTGGACATCAATATGGAGACTCCTGAAAAGAATGAAAATAGAGTTACAAACAGATCCTGTTATTGCCTTACTGGGCATTTACCCTAAAAGCTCCACATTTCAGTTCAGAGATATTTTCTCAACCATGTTTACAGCTGCTCAATTCATTACATCTACAAACTGCAACCAACCCAGGTGGCCATCATTGGATGAATGGATAACCAAGATGCAGTATATCTACATGATGGAATTTTATTCAGCAGTAAGAAAGGATGACACATTGAAATTTGTAGAAAAATGGTGAAACTTGGAACAGATCATTCTAAATGAACTCACATAATCACAGAAAGACAACTGTTGCATGATTTCACTCATCTGTAGTTCCTAACCTGGATCAGCCCAAGTTGCTGACATAACTGAATATCATCTTGAGGCTTGGACAATAGAGTGGGTAGGGCTTGGGGGAGTGAAAAGGGTAGGGGTGGGGGACACAAAAACAAACCAAATTGAACTGGTACCATAGAATCCTATATGCTGGAAGTCAGATTAAAAGGCGGAACTCTCAAGAGGACCTTAGAGGGAGCACCTGAATCAAAGAGCCCTGTAGAGAGCGAGAAGCAAACTAACCTCAAATTTTTCCTGTTTCTCTTTCTTCTCTGGCTTTTTCTTTTTTTTTTTTTCCTTGGTGCTGGCCTATAATTCCCTGTACCAAGGTGTGGTCTACATGCACAATGATAGGTTGATGAGTGAGACCCACTAAATCTCCCAAAACAAACACGATAAACTTCTGTCAGAGCACTTAATTACTCACCAGAGGTTAATGGTAAGACCCTACAGCTGAAGACACCAAACACTGTTGGCATGGACCATGGAGAGACCTGGTTGGAATCTGGAGGAGAGCCAGTCTCTAGACAATTAGCCCATCTAGTGCTGGAATGTGCTACATGAGCTACTTGGGGAAAGTAGGCAGCATCTGTCCAAGCAACTCAAAGTTTAAGCAAATTAGAAGCAAACAACTTGATGTGATGCTCACACAAGTGCAATAGTGACACAGAGCAATGGTGGGTAACCAACTGCTGTTGGATTGTCTAACAGATCTGCTCAGTGGAAAGGAAACCGTATATGGAACTGAGAAAAAAGTCAGAATCATATCCAAATAATGATTCTGGTTTCCATTGTCAAGCTCCCACTAATCTTAGACTTTAAGGGGGTTCAAACCATTCTAATGCCCTCCAAGTTAATAATGGTTATCCTATTTAACTGGTACTGACTTCATTCTCTATTGGAGAGTCTGCTTCTCTTTTCAGATGGGAGCTGGATCTGAGGAAATAAGTGACCCAGTGCACTCCATCCTGGGCCCAGCTGAAATCACAGAACAATTGGTCAACTGAGCAAGAGTGCTGCTTTCTTAATGAATCTGATATCAACACAAAGGTGATGCAGAAAGATGCTGAGGATACTCAACACCTACCAAACCTGAGATCCAGGGACTCCTAAGTGCCCATAACTGAAGTAAACAAAATGCTCGCAGCATGGCTCATGGAATTTTGTGGAAGAGGAGGCAGAAAGAGTGTTAGAGCCAGAAGTTGGACATTTTGCACAGAGACGTTGCTTCTCCATGCCCCCCCATAATGCATGGCCCACAATCCCCATTGGGTTGACCTGTATCCCCAATAAGACAGGCGTCTTCAGAAAAGAGGCATGGATGAGGGAAAGAATGGTGCCATCATTTGTTATTTACACACAAAATGTGTCCATATCTAATTTTAAAAAGATGAAAAAAAAATTCAAGGTGGCAAAATTTCTACCTCATGTGAACTTTAATGACTATGCCTACAGAGAAGTGTGATGATCATCTACTGGAGCTCCTACCCACAAGTGACATTGTGTCTAATGCTCACATACTTGAAAAGCAAATCAAATGGCAAGACCTAACATCAAAATGGTACATGGAAATTCAAGCCAACCACTGAGTTATCTCAATTAAAACATATTTGTATCTTAGTTGGGACATTTTTCACAGAGACATTGCCTCTTACCCCTATAATGCATGACCCGCAATCCCCATGGGGTTGACCCACATCCCCAAAGAGGAAGGCTTCTTCAGAAAAGGGGCAGGGAGGAGAGAAATGTTGATACCAACATGTGTTGTTTACATACAAAGTATGTCCATATCTTATTTGAAAATAAATCAACTACAGTAAGAAAGATTTATTTTAGTTCATAGAGGTTTCAGAGTTTCTAAACTATGGTCACATGGTTCTATTGTCTCTGCACCACCCATAGTGTACAGCAGATGTGTCCAACCTGAAACTTGTAGGATACATGTATCCCATGATAGCTACGAATGTGACTAAGATGTCTGTAGATGACAGTCATATTGCAATGTCAGGAAATGTTTTTATACCACATGTTGGAGCAAAGATGTTCACCTTATGGTTGCCAGGAAACAGAGAGAATTCACTTTTATAACAAATCAACTCCCTCAACCCAATTTGTGCTATAAATCCATCAGTAGACTAATCAATCCACTGATAAGGTTTAGCTGTTATAATCCATCATCTCCCAAGCTTGCCTCTTCTAACACCACTGCACTGGATACCACAACATCAATAAATGAGCTTTTGAGGGTACAGTTAAGATTCAAATGCATGTTTTCTAAAAGTCAGTAATCCAGTAACAGCTGAAGTTAGGTTCTCTGGCTCTTACCTCTTCTGAGGCTGAACTCAGGATGTGGGATAAATCTCAAGAGTGTCGTGTGGCTCGGAATTCTCTGAGGCTATGGTCAGGGCATGGAATAAGTCTGATGGGAGGGCAAACATGTATAACCACCATGGAAATCAGTATGGGGTCTCGTGAAAAATATGAAAACAAATCTACCACCTGACACAGCTATTCCTCTCTTGAACATCTACCTTATGTGTCCATTGTGTTCACGACCCCACAGGGGCTGTCACGTCCGGAATCAGACCTATACAATGTTGGGGCTCATCAACATTTTCACACGGATGATGAAGGAGGGCAAGAAAAAGACGTTAATATAGAAAAGGATTAGTTGGAAAGAAGAAGGGGTTCAGTGGATGAGGGAAACGTATGTTAATGGTAATGGAAGGGGATTATGATCAAAATAAATTATGCATATGTATTAAGATTGTGAATAAAATGGTTTTAGATCAAACAATGCAATAACTAGCAATAACACTGAACCACCAAATACTTGCCCAAAGACGGAAGCGCAAGACCAAATGTCTTCATTAATGAATTCTATCAAGTATTTTCTTCCTTTTTTTTCTTTATTACTTAGTTTTGTATTCAGCAAATACAGTCAGTTTGGTACCATTATTAGGCTCATCAGTGACCTACCCCCTCCCTTTGGCCCCTTCTTGTTGAGGTATATGGGTCATGCATTGTGGAGTTAGCCCACAGTTATGGGTAAGATAAATGTCTCTGCATATCATGACCCAACATGTGACTCTGACATTCTTTCTGCCCCCTCTTCTGCAAAATTTCCCTGAGCCATGTTGGGTTCATTTTTGGTCTGCTTCAATCATGAGGTGTTAGGGGCCTCTGAGGCTCTGGCTCTCTGATTTGGTAGGAGTTGATTTTTCTCTGTGTTGACCTCCTTCACCCTTGTGCTAGTATCTGGTTCATCAGGAAAACAGCACCCTTGCTTGTTTCACCAATTTTTCTTAGTTTCAGCTGGGGCCCTTTTGAGGTATAATGGGCTGGCCCTCTCCTTAGGATCTATGTCTATCTGAAAAAGAGAAGCAGATTCTCCAACGGAGAGTAAGTTAGCACCAGGACAAATGAGATAGCCCTTACTTTATTGTAGAGAATTTAATAGGTGTAGGCCCTCTTGTAGCCCATGATTGATGGTAGCTCGATATTGGCGAGTGGGCTTATGTTTGGATATGGTTCTGACTTGTTTCCTAGCTCCAGCTATGGGTCCCATACCACTGAGGAGATCAGTTAGCCAAATTAAGAGCAGTTGGTTCCCCACCATGGCTGTGTGCCACTATTGCACTTGTGTGGGCATCACAAGTTATTTGCTGCTAAATAGGTTAGACCATGAGTTGCTTGGACAGATATTGGTCATTTTCCCCCAGGCGCCAATGTAGCTCCTTCTGGCAGTAGACACGCTGACAGTCTGGGGACTGACTGTCTTCCAACTTCCAGCCATGCCATTCTATTTTGCATGTCAACTACATAAGGTGTCTTCAGCAGTAGGGTCTTACCACTAACCTTTGGTGGGTCATCAAGTACTCTGACAGCAATCTGTCTGTCTTTTAGGAAACCTTGTAGGTCTCTCTGATCAAAAGCTCATTGTGGATGATAGCCCCATGCTGGATCTGGGAGTTACAGGTCAGTGCCCACTAAGAAAATGAGGAAAACGATAACTAATATACAAGAGGTAGAGAGAGGAGAGAGAGAGAGAGAGGGAGAGGGAGAAGGAGTGAGGGAAGATGTAGAAGATTAAGGTTAGTTGTGAAGCTACCCCCTCCAGTGTCTTGTGATTCAAGTGTTCCCTCTAAGGGCTGGTGGAGGATCAGCCATTTGGTCTGTCTTTTAGTAAGTAGAATATTATGGTACCATTGCTGTTCGGGTCTAGATTTGTGTTTCCCACCCCTTTCATGCCTTCTCCTCCCTCCCCTTCCATCCTAGTGTCTAGTCCACGAGATGCTTGCTGGACATGTAAGGTATCTTGGGTAGATTCACGTTAGGTGCCGTAGATGAGTGAGACTATGTAGTGATTTTTTTTTTTCTGTGATTGGGTAATTTCACTGAGAATGATCTGTTCCAGGTTCAACCATTTTTCCTCAAATTTCATTGTGTCATTTTTTTCTTACTGCTGTATAGAATTGCATTGTATAGATATACTACATCTTATTTATCCATTCTTCTAGTGGTGGACAGATGGGTTGATTCCAGCTTTTAGCTATTACAAATTGAGCCGCTACAAACATGGTTGAGCAAATCTGGGCAGATGCCCAGTAAGGGAATAAATGGGTCTGTTGGTATCTCTATACTCAGCTTTTTAAGAAGTCTCCATATTGCTTTCCAAAGTGTTTGTACCATCCTACATTCCCACCAACAGTGGATGAGAGTTCCTACTTCTCCACATCCTCGACAGCATTTATTTTTATTTGATTTTTTGATGTTTGCTATCCTTATTGGGGTAAAGGTGGAATCTCATACTTGTTTTAATTTGCATTTCTCTGATGATTAGGGATGATGAACATTTTCTTAAGTGTACATTTACCATTTCTATTTCTTCCTCTGTGAACTGCCTGTTCAGCTCTTTGCCCCATTTTGTGAGTGGGATGTTTGACTTCTTACTGTTTAGATTTTTGAGTTCTTTGTAGATTCTAGAGATTAGGCCTCTATCAGTTGGATAACACGCAAATATTTTCTCCCCTTCTGTGGGTGGTCTATTGGCTTTGCTTATTGTATGCTTGTCTGTAAAGAAACTCTTCAGCTTCATGTGATCCCATTGGTTGAGTGACGGTTTAATTTCATGAGCTACTGGGGTTTTGTTCAGGAAGTCTTTTTCCATTCCTATATCATGGAAAGTACTTCCTAAATGTTCTTCCAGTAGTATTCCAGTTTCTGGTCTTATATTGAGGTCTTTGATCCATTTGGACTTGAGTGTAGTGCATGGTGAAATGTGTGGGTCAAGTTTCAGTTTCCTGCATATGGTTAACCAGTTTGTCCAGCACCATTTGTTGAAGATGCTGTCTTTTTCCAGCCTATATTGTTTAGGCCTTTATGGAATATCAAGCAGCTATAGTTGCTTGACCCAAGGTCCGGGTCCTCAAGTCTATTCCATTGGTCTATACTCCTGTTTTTATGCCAGGACCATGCTGTTTTTATTACTATGGCTTTTTAATATAGCTTTAGATCAGGTATGGTGATGCCTCCAGATGCATTTCTTTTGCTGAGGATATGTTTGGATATGCAAGGCCTTCTGCCTTTCCATATGAAATTTGAGATCGTTTTTTCTATCTCTGTGAAGTACACTGTAGGGATTTTAATTGGAATTGCATTAAATCTGTATATTGCCTTTGGTAGGATTGTCATCTTCACAATTTTAATTCTGCCTATCCAGAGACATGGGATGTCTTTCCGTTTTCTCTAGTCCTCCTCAATTTCTTTTTTGAATGTTTTTATGCTTTTGTTGTATAAATCTTTCACTTCCTTAGTTAATGTATTTCCAAGTTATTTTATTTTATTTTATTTTTTGTTGCTATTGAAAATGGGACTATGTCCTTATTTCTTTCTCTGCATCTTTATCATTTGCATATAGGAAGGCTACTGATTTTTGCGCATTGATTTTGTATCCTGCTACTTTGCTATAGGAGTTAATCACCTTCAGGAGTTTTGGCATGGAGTCTCTCAGGGTCTCTGACATATACAATCATGTCATCAGTGAATAAAGCTAACTTAACTTCTTCCTTTCCAAATTGTATCCCTTTTATTTCCTTCTCCTGTCTTATTGCTTCAGCTAGGACTTCCAGTACTATATTGAAAAGCAGAGGTGAGAGTGGACAACCCTGTCTTGTTCCTGATCTTAATGGGAATTCCTCCAGTCTCTCTCCATTAAGTATTATTTGGGCCTTCAGAGCTTTGTATAATGCCTTTATTAGGTTAAGACATGAACCAACCATGCAAATTCTCTCCAATGTTTTGATCATGAAATGATGTTGTATCTTGTCAAAGGCCTTTTCTGCATCTATCAAAATGATCATGTGGTTTTTATGTTTAACCTTGTTTATGTGGTGTATTATATTGACATATTTCCGAATGTTGAACCACCCCTGTGTTCCTGGTGTGAATCCCACTTGGTCAAGGTGGATAATGTTTTTGATGTGTTGTTGGATTCGGTTTGCAAGGATTTTGTTTAGGATCTTTGCATCTAAATTCATCAGGGAAATAGGCCGGTAGTTTTCTTTTCTTGTGGCATCTCTGCCTGGTTTTGGAATTAGGGTGATGCTAGCTTCATAAAAGGAGTTGGGTAGCTTTCCCTGTCTACCAATTGTGTGGCACAGTTTGAGGAAGATTGGTTTGAGTTCTTTCATGAAGGTTTGATAGAATTCAGCTGAGAAGCCATCTTGTCCTGGACTCTTCTTTTTTGGGAGGTTTTTTATTACTTTTTCAGTCTCCATGAGTGTGATGGGTTGATTGAGGTGGTTAATCTGCTCTATGTTTAGCTTTGGTAGATGGTATGTGTCCAAGAACTCATCCATCTCCTCCACATTATCTAGTTTTGTGGAGTAGAGTTTTTTGAAATAAGTCCTGATGATTCTCCCAATTTCACTTATTTCTGTTATGATCTCTCCTTTTTCATTTTCAATTTTGTTAATTTGAAGCTTCTCATTTTTTTGCTTGATCAGATTGGCCAGGGGTTTGTCAATCTTGTTTATTTTTTCAAAGAACCAGCTCTTTGTTTTGTCAATTGTCTTAATTGTTTCTTTGGTTTCCAATTCATTGATTTCTGCTCTGATTTTAATTATTTGTTTCCTTCTGGATCTCTTTGGGTTGGATTTTTCTTGTTTTTCCCATGCCTTTGGGTCGATGGTTATGTTATTGATTTGGGACTTTTCTGTCTTTTTTATGAAGGCATTGAGTGCTATGAATTTTCCCCTGAGGACCGCCTTCATTGTGTCCCATAAGTTTTGGTACGATGTGTTCTCATTGTCATCCAATTCCAGAAATTTTGCAATTTCATTTTTTATTTCATCTACTATCCATTTATTGTTTAAAAGTGTGCTGTTCAGTTTCCAGGTGCTGTTGGGATTCTTGGTGGGTCTTTTGTTGTTGATTTCGAGCAATATAGCATTGTGATATGATATCATGCAGGGAATTATGTCAATCTTCCTAAATATGTGGAGGCAGGCTTTGTGACCCAGCATATGGTGTATTTTAGAGAATGTTCCATGGGCTGCTGCGAAGAATGGGTAGTCTGTGGATTTGGGACAGAAAGTTCTGTAGATGTCTGTTAGGTCTAAGTGATCTATGGTTTTGTTGAGCTCTCTTACTTCCCTGTTGATTTTGTGTTTGGATGATCTGTCTACTACTGATAATGGTATATTGAAGTCTCCAACTATGATTGTGTTGGTGGTTATTTCTGTTTTATTGTCAAGTAGGTTTTGTTTTATGAACTGTGGTTCCACAGTGTTTGGTGCATACAGATTTATGATTGTAATATCCTCTTGATGAATCATTCCCTTGATAAGTAGGAAGGGGCCTTCTTTGTGTTTTTTATTATTTTGGGTTTGAAGTCTATCTTATCCAATATTAATATAGCTACGCCTGCTTGTTTCTTATTCCCATTTGCTTGGAATATTGTTTTCCACCCTTTCACCCTGAGGAGGTGTCTGTCTTTAGTGGTTTAGTGGTGAGGTGGGTTTCTTGAAGGCAACAGATTGAGGGGTCTAATTTTTTGATCCATCCTGTTAGCTTGTGTCTCTTGATGGGTGAATTAAGGCCATTAATATTTAGGGTAATGACTGTGAGATTTGATTTGATCCCTGCCATATTGTGATGGTAAATGTGGGTTGGTGTTTTCATGGACTTTGAAGTTTTTTGTGCCTACTCTGAGTTTGGTTGTTGTGATCTGCTTCTTGTAGGCAATTGAATTTGATTATTTGTTTCTTCTCTGTGGAGAATTTCCTGAAATACTCTCTGTAGGTTTGGTTTTGTGTTCATATAATTGTAAAGCTGAGTTTTGTCATGGAATCTTTTTCTTTCACCATCTATTTTGAGGGATACTTTTGCTGGGTAGAGTAGTTTGGGGTGGAAGCCATAGGTTCTTGGACTTTGCAGTGTTTCATTCCAGGCCCTTCTAGCTTTCAGGGTTTCCATTGAGAAGTCTGAAGTCATTCTGATGGGGTTACCTTTGAAGGTGGTGTGCTGTTTTTCCCTAGCTGCCTTTAGGATTTTCTCTTTGGTGTCAATGTTTAGAGTCTTAATGACAATATGTGTTGGAGAGTTTCTCCTTTGGTCCAGTTCTATTGGCTTCTTGTATCTTGGTGGGCCTTTCTTTTAAGAGACTGGGGAAGCTTTCTTCAATTATTTTGTTAAAGAAGTTCTCCATGCCTTTGGTCTGAATTTCTTCTCCTTCTGGTATTCCAATGAACCTGATATTAGGATGTTTAAGTGTATTCCACAATTCCCTCATGTTCTGCTCACAGGAACTTTTGAACTTACTGAAATTTTTGAACTCTCTAACTGTTTCTTCCATCTTGTCTTCCAGATCAGAGTTTCTATCGTCCACTTGGCTGACTCTATTCTTGAGAGCTTCTAGAGGGTTTTGGACTTGTTCAATTAAGTTTGCATTTTCTACTACTTTTCTATGTATAATTTCCATCCCTCTGTCAAGCTCCCTTTTCACATCATTTTCTGATTTTCTTGATGATTCTTGGGATTCATCCTTGCATTTCTTTATGTCTTCATTTAGCATAGCCAGCTGATTTTTAAGGTCTTCTTCTTCTTTTTTTTTTTTTTTTTTCACTCTCCCTCAAATCTCTTAACTCTCTTTGAACTCTTTCCAATTTCTTATCTATTAGTTCTAGTTTAGTGATGGCAGCATCCACACAATTATCGGTCCTTTGTTGCTTTCCTGCAAGTTCTACCAGTTGGTTAGTCAGGGTTGCATTGCTCATAGCTTCAATTTGGTGTTCTGATCCTAATGGTTCTTCTATGTTTTGGTTAGATGTATTCATTGTAGGATTGGGTGATCTAACTGGATTTTCTTGCATTTGATTTTTCATGTTATTTCTTTTGTGCTTTGGTCTGCCCATGACAGTGTATGGTCATGCAGGTGGGCGGATCAGCCTGGGATCAAGTATAATGGGAATCTGAGGCAGCCTGGGGCAGTTGCCAAGCAGCCTGGGTTTTGGCTGTCACTTGCCAAAGCTGCCTATCTACTGCCTCCTGGGGCCCCAAAGTTGCCTGAATTCTCAAGTGGTAATGTGTCAAAGGTGTCTGCATTCAAGCTAGGAGTGGCACTGAGGCACCAAGCACTGAAGCAGCCCGAATTCTGCCTGGGAACACTGGACCCGGAAGCAGTCTGCTCTCCCCCGCCACTGGACAATGGCGGATGGATGGCGTGGCAGACTGGTAGGGGATGGCACCTGAGCTGGCACAAGCGAGAGACAGTATGAGCTTGTGTGGCTGTTGCTGTGGGGATGAGCTCACTCTGTAAGTGGGCGAGTGGACCAGTGTGCCGAGCAGTCTAAGCTTCTGCATGCAGGGATCGATCGGCGCGCTGGCACGCAGCGGCAGCAAAGGTGGGCACCATTAGCAGCTGTGGCACTGTGGACATGGTGGTTGTTTGGGGAGAGGGGTGGGCTACCCACCCGCGAGGGCATCTGCAATTCCCTGTTTCCCCCGCCTCTGTGCCCTCCCAGATTTCTCTCCCCTAAAAGCCCCAATGAACCCTTAATATCTTGCCTTTCTTTTCCCAGGATTTGCAGTGCAGCTATGCAGTCGCCATCTTGGCCAGAAGTCCTATCAAGTATTTTAAAAGCAATTACTATCAATCTTTTTCAGAAAGTTCCAGAAAATCATGAGGAGGGAATACTTCTAAGACAAGGGTACTGTGATAATACTCAGGCTAACCAGATTGATGAATACTGATTTAAACTCCATAATAAAATCTTAAGTATAGAATGTAATAATATATCAAAAGGATTAGGCACCATAAACAAATGGAAAATATTCCTAGAATGCAAGAATGATTCAGCATACAAAATTCAGCCAAAGTAATATATTAACAGCCTAATTTCAGAAGTAAAATTTTATCACTTTTAATAAATTCCATTCATTAGAAGCCAGTTGCTAGTTCTATCCCTGTTCAAAGTAGAAAAGATTACACCAGGAGCTGAAAAGCAGGAGACAGGGGTCATTGGAAACTGTTACAAAGGCTGACTACCAGTATTACTTTTACATTGCTATGAAAAAATACCATACAAAAACAACTTTAAGGAAGAAAGATTTATTTTGGCCCATGGTTTCAGAGGTCTCAGTTTATCGTGACAGGGAGGGTGTGATAAAGTCACTCACATAATGGTGTACTGGAGGCAAAGACAAGAAATACAGGCCTAGCACAAGGTAAGATATAGCTCTCAGGAGTTTATCCTGACATCTACTGCCTCCAACTATGCCCCACCTTCTACCCTTGACAACTTCCCAATATTGCCATTTATTATGTCAGAGTCTTCATATTCTAATCATTGCTGGAAACGCCTTTGACAGCAAACCCAGAAGTGTGTTCAACTAATCTCTCAGGTGTTTCTCATTCAAACCAATTGACAATGAAGATCAATGATCATATTAAGGGATTAAACAGGCAATTAAAGACAAAATTAGTAATTGTTATTTAGTGATTATCTTTCTCTTACCATAAAAGTTTCTTGAAGGTCTACAAATAAGATGAACATATAATTTATCATTCAAAATGAGTTTTCTTTTGAGATAATGAAATGAGGGATACTATAAATAATCACACTTGGGCAACAAGTTTAAATAGACTTTTCCCTGTTACTCCCAGAGATATGGGCATTTCAGTTGAAGACCATAATTCCAGGTGTTATTCCTTAGCCAGCAGCCCAGTGCCAACAGATGATAAGGAACATATATGTGTGTGTATGTACATATATATATATATATGCATATAGAATACCAAAATGATTCCAAGACACATAAAAATTACTGAAGCTACTAAATTTTTATCTCAGGCATTTTTCATTATAGTCCAATTACAGAAAACTCAAAATTCTATTTTACCCTTATATCACTTTTAAATCAAAAATAAATCTGTAATAACATAGTGATTTCACTCTAGCAATAATCCCAACACAAGGGTGGGTATAATTGCACAGACAATGAAGTTTTAGCATTTGGTCTGGTCAGTCCTAATGTGTGGTATTATGGTGAAGAACTATCTGTTTCTCTTTTTTAGGCTCTGATCCAACTCTTAGACATAGAAGCTTACAACCTGACACCCCTACACCTTAGAATCTTCACTCATAAATGCTATTTGATTCAATATGGTAATACTTATAGAGCACCTTAAACATATACCCAATATATCAATCCATCTTTTAGTATTCGTGTTCCAATATATACATTCTGGAAAGCTAGTGTCCAAGAATATTCTTGATAGATATGCATATGACTGTACAATCTGGGATGCTAAAGAATCATCAACAAACTAAATCAGGATCCCTAAACTTACAGGAACTTATCATTTCAGCAGTCAATCATAGCAATAACTGAAAACAATAGCCAATTAAGAAAGTGTTACTCTGTGGATTTAAAAGAAAAACATGTTCCTTCCAAATTGCTAGAAGCTCAATTATTTACATGAAGTTCTTTGACTTAAAGAACTTTCAATTTTGTACCCAGACAATAAAATAAAACAATGAGTTTAAAGTTTCAGTAGGTTGAAAATACATGTATTTGATGAAAAACAAATTTTTGTTACCCTTCATAACTCAAAATTACTAATGACTACTTCTTTTATATAAAAATGAAATTTTTGTAACTTTGCTCTTCTGCCTAACCAGTATTGTTTTTACAGATCAGTTTGTAGCCATTCAGGATAATAATTCTATCCCACAATAAAGGCATGAATATAAATGATATAATCATGAATATAAATAATTCTCAGGCTAAAGTAAAAGCATGAAACATACAGCTTGTCACATTACAATTGTCCTAATGTTCTCTGTTACAACAAATTACCAAAATCTTAGTGAAGTGAAAGAACACAATGAATTATCTTCCTATTTTGGAGGTCTGGAATTGGACAAAATTGTCCAGATATTAAAATTAAGGTGGTCTCAGAGCTAAAGTCCCCTCTTAAGGCTCTAGCAAACAATCTCCTTTTCTTTTTTCTCCAGGTTTGAAAGGCAGCCTGTATTCTTTCCTCCCTTCCTCTCTTCCTTCCTTTCTATTTCTTTTCTTTCTTTCTTTCTTTCTTTTTTTTTTTTTTTTTTGTGAGACAGAGAGGAAGAGGCAGACAGAGAAAGAATGAGTATGGGCTCCAGGGCTTCCTGCTACTGCAAACAAATGCCAGAAGCACATGCCACTTTGTGAATCTGGCTTTACATGATTATTGGAGAACTGAACCTGGGCCTTCAGGCTTTGGAAGCAAGCACCTTTAACCACTGGGCCATCTCTTCAGCCCCAGCCTGAATTCTTTGGCTTGTGACCTCTTCCTCCTTCCTAAAGCCAGCAAAGGCAGATGCATTTCTTCCCACACTCTCACTCTATCTGTCTCTTTTGCCTCCTTCTTCCACATTTATAGGCCTGATTCCACTGGGCTCATGTAAATAATCTTTTTTTTTTTTTTTTTTTAAGGCTAGCTGATTGACGATCACAATTCCATCTGCCACTTTTATTTCTTGTTGCCATGTAATATGGCATATACACAAATCCTTGGATCTTGGATATCTTTGAGGTGACATTATTCTCTCTACTACAGCTGTGTTTTCCAAAGCTTGTTCAATGAGAGGATACTAATGAGAAAGCAATCTTAAGGGTGAATGTATTAGGGAAACGCAACTGACTATAGCTTATTCTTGGAACTTCACAAGAAGTTAAAAAGGCCTGACTTACTAGCCTGAAGATAAAACTGATTTTTATCTTAAAGCAACTCTTAATATTCAAGCAATTAATGCCCTACAAAATTTTATAGTCTTGAATTTGTACAAGACTTCTAAATCCTGCCATATGATTACAAGTTCACCATGTACTCCTGAGCCATCCTTCGACTCCCTATAGGAAATCACAGGTTTAGATATTTCCTGACATACTTTTCTGCTTACTAAAGTGGCCAAACTGTTAACTTCTAAACCGAAAAATCATATCAGTAAAGTGTATTCAATATTATTCTGGAGATAGGACATAAGCTAGATTCTGGGGATAAAATGATAGAAAGACCAGGCTTTCTTAATACTCAGATGCATAGTAAAGAACATAGGCATTAAAAAAGTCCCACCGAGGTGGGGGAAGCTACATTGATGTTTTGCTAAATGGTTATGCTGTGCTCATAAAATTGCCCTCTAAATATTTATGTTTATTCCCACAGGTCAGACATCTCACTTTTGTTCAAAGTAGCTTCCTTTTGCTGGTGGAAGTGACTAGTCAAGAGACCCAATGAGAAGTGACAGCACTAAATGAAAAATCTCTACCATATCCATCAAGGCTCAGGGAACATTGCAAAAGATATGATAGAAAGAATGTAAGAGCCAAATGACTGGAAGAAGTGCTTTGGAATGTTGTCTTCTAGACACAAAGTAGCCATTGCATTCATGACCTCCCAGTGGTTGAGGTTGCCTGCACAGTATTGGACCCATGAATACCTAGTCATGGATGATATCAAAATAGAACAGGGACTAGTTGGAAAGAAGCAGAACACCAATGGAAAGGAAATTGTAGAAGAGGACAAATGAATGTAATGGGAAGGGACATATATAAAAATTGTCAATAAAAAAGTTTTTAAATTTTCACCATACATCTAGTAGAAGTCCTTAGCAGAAGTGGACACAGAGTGCAGAGGCAGCATGGAAAATGGAAGTCTAATTTAATCAGAGATGGGACAGGGGGTGTGATATGCCTTCAAAGGACAGCAGAAGTCTACCTGGTTGGGAGTGGGAAGAGGGTATCCAAGCATTCATTTGTAAACTCATGTCAGAAATGGAAGGACCCAAATAAAGAGTTCTTGCAGCAATTCAGAAATGGCATTTGCAATGTATTTTCAGTGGACTATTTCATCATTCAAGCCAAAAGACTAGGCTCAGACCCACAAAAATTGTCCCTTCTCCCATAATTAATATCCACTGGAAAATTCTTTCTGACCACATCACCAAGGGTAGTTCTTCCTAACAGCATCAAGGTCCTATGGAAGATGGATGGAAACAACTACCCCACTCCAGGAACAACCTAGTACTGAGGAAAGAACATGTGATTTATTCAGACTGAAATATTTATACTAAATTGTAGACCTTGCTTTGCATATCCTAAGGGTTTCTCAAGTTTATATTCAAGAAAGGTGTATTATATTTTCACTGAGATTTTTGTCAACAACAGGACAAAGAGACTATGGGTGTTTCTGAATTACCATGGCCTCTTCCATGACTAAAAGAGAGTCATGCAGGCTGTACATTCATTAACAAGCACATGGAAGCACATTCACCACTCTAAATTGGACACTTTCTTTTTCCAGTTACATTTAGAGTTGTGGTGTTTTAATGGAAGGCCACCCATTATTGCCATTGTTTCTAAGAACTATGGAAGGAAATCAAAAGGCCAATAAAAATGTTTTCTTGTATAGAAAACTTGGCAAAATAAATAAGCCAATAAGTGTAACAATGGCAAGATTTACCAAAGAGACCTCGAAACAAGATCCCATGTATCTCCATAGAATAGGGAGAAAAACAAAACATGAGAGAGCTAATGATTATAAAACTGTGGCTTTGTGACAAGTGACGTGTGAAACATTCTTGTTTATTTAATTTTCAAAGCCACTTTTTGTTATTTTTATTTATTTATTTGAGAGCGACAGATAGAGAGAGAAAGAGGGAGAGAAAGAGAGAGAGAGAGAGAGAGAGAGAATGGGTGCACCAGGGCCTCCAGCCACTGCAAACGAACTCCAGTCGCATGCGCCCCCTTGTGCATCTGGCTAGGTTCTGGGGAATTGAGCCTCAAACCGGGGTCCTTAGGCTTCACAGGCAAGGGCTTAACTGCTAAGCCATTTCTCCAGCCCTCAAAGCCATTTTTTGAGGAAGCCAAAGGGCTCTACATCAATTCCTACCATGAACATACACAAGTCTGTAAATATAAATCAGGCCAATATTCATTCTCATAATGGAAATTCTGTGGATCCCTGTGAATCCCTTCTATAGGACCTGTAGGATTCAGGAGTTCATTCATTGGTGCTCCCAGTTATCCTTCTCAAACTCTAATCATTCCATGAGGAGCTGCTATGAGCCCTTTATGATAACATCTCCCTTCCAAGCACTTTCTCACCTATGCCGGTAAAACTGGTAATTCTGCCAAGCAGAACAACACTGAAGCTTTTAAATAACTAAACTGGGGGCTAAGAAGACAGTTTATAAGCCGGGCGTGGTGGCGCATGCCTTTAATCCCAGCACTCGGGAGGCAGAGGTAGGAGGATCTCCGTGAGTTCGAGGCCACCCCGAGACTCCATAGTGAATTCCAGGTCAGCCTGGGCTAGAATGAGACCCTACCTCAAAAAACTAAAAAAAAAAAAAAAAAAAAAAAAAAAAAGAAGACAGCTTATTGGGTAAAGCACTGGCTATATAAGTGCAAAGATCTGAGTTTATATCCCCAAAATTCACGTAAAGCTAAACACAGTAGCAAGCATCTGTAACCCCATTGTGCCTATAGTGAGAGGGGAGGCAGAGACAGAAGAATTACTGGAAGTTTGTGAGCTAACTAACTGGGAATACACAATGGTACACAAGAGACCCCACCTCAAATAAGGTGGAAGCAAAGACCCATATCCAAGGTTGTTCTCTGACCTCCACACACATGTCATGGCATGCACACACACACACACACGCACACACACACTTTTTTTTTAATTATGAACTTTACTGTATGAGTATGTCACATATTGGCAATATTCCAGCAGTCAGGTTGTACTCCTACATCCACCTCCCCAACCTCTATTCCACTGATGGCCTTCTGTAGTGGGGTTATTGGTATTCACTATGGAATCATGAATACACTAGAGTTCAGGGAGGAGCAGTGTCTCAGGATACTCTTTCCCTTCTCATCTTGTAGCTCTTACAATCTTTCCACTCCCTCTTCCTCAATGTTCGCTAAACCTTGGTGGGTGTATTACATATCCTTAAGTGTTCAGCTCACTTCATCTTCTGAATTCTTGCTCTGATGAGTTTCAAGTCCCCTCAGTGTCTACCACCTTCTCCTTGGAGGAGGTTGTCAGGCTAGCAATGAGAGTAGCACTTGCATTTAAGTCACCATTTCTTCTATACTGTCTCCTGGGTACTGGTAGATATGATAGAGATGACTCATCTTTGCTAGGAAGTTGGCTATCTTTTCTTGACACATTGATGGGTCTTGGATCTCACAGGCTTTCATTTCCATCTGTTTAAGAAAAAAAAAAGCAAATTCTCCAACCAACAGTGAAAGCAGCATGGATTAAAGGGGATAGACATAGTCATTTAAGAGACTTTATGATAGGCATTTCCTCTCTTCTCATCCAAAGGACAGTGGGAACTTCTCTGTAGAGTGTATGACCTTCCTGTCCATAGCATTCTCACTTGGTTCTTAGAAGCAGGTATGAATTCCTTCCCACTGAGCGGACCTCATATCCAATAGGAAGCAGTTGACTACCCATATAGACTGCTACTACTGAACATGTGTGTACATCTTGCCCAGCTGGTTGATTTTTTTTTTTTTTTAGCTTGCAGGATCCCCTGTTTGTTCACACTATTAGTGACTGTTATTCCCCAGAAGTTTTCATAGTACTTTCTAAAACTAAAAGACTAAACTGGGTCTTGTTTTCTGGAATACATCCATGCCTGAGTTCCATGCAGAGGTATACAAAATTTCCTACAATTCTGTTTACCATATTTCTCATTTTAACTCCTAGATATTAAATGTGATCCTTCAAGGTAACTATGGAGTCATCCCCTTCAGCTTCTAGCTACCACCATTTCTAGGTGAGACATGACCATAAGGTGGAACTTAAATACAGATGCCATTTGTGTTTCACCTCTCCCCTCCCCTTACTAGCCATCTACAAAAATCTCTGACTTCCCATTCCTTGGACCAAAGTCCACCATGACATGTGATATTCCTGTGAATTCATCAGATATACAAAGATACCTCTGAAGTCCAGCTCTTAGTCATAGGGAAATTAGAGCAAATGAAGCATTTGAGCTTTAGAAATCCTAAAATAAATTGACTTAGTTTTTACAGGTTGGAGATGGAGCCTCATGACTGTCTAACTGCAAGTTATACCATTCAGACCTTATTAAATATAGCTTATGCCCATAAAGAACTTAAGTTTTATCAAAGTGTCAGGCTTCATATTTTAGTCTAGGTGCATATATCTGATATCAGTTCTACTTTAGTCTCTCCCTAGAATATTGAGAAAACTGAAGCCCAAATAGTCCAGGAGTAAGTATGCTTACTCATTTCTTGCTTGTAAGTGAGGTCATTTACCCATCATATTAGCAGACTTTTC
The DNA here is from genome assembly GCA_036346955.1 of Dipus sagitta. Classification (NCBI taxonomy): domain Eukaryota; kingdom Metazoa; phylum Chordata; class Mammalia; order Rodentia; family Dipodidae; genus Dipus; species Dipus sagitta. Next base: position 13,092,356 of record CM070781.1, read on the forward strand.
ACCTTCTCTGTTGGGTGTTGTTTGGAAGCTCTAAGTGTTGGACTTTATGTTATTATGAACCAGACACTCAAGCAAAGGTTGTTTATAAGTGTTGACAATATTTGGCAGTTGCCTACAAAATGAAGCATGGCACTCACTACTCACGAGAAAAACTTGACAGTGTCTCCAGTCAATAGCAAAGCTGCAGTGTTAAGCTCACTGGATCTCTCTCTCTCTCTCTCTCTCTCTCCTATGAATGGAGAAGATAATTCTTTATTATCTCTGGAAGCCTTCTTGAAAAAAAAGTATATTTTCCAAATATTCTGGAAGCATCTTATTGACCATTTCCAATTGAGATTCTTTCAAGAAAAATCAAAATCCTTCAAATTTTATGACCTAGCTTGCCTTTGTTTTCCTTTGAAGTCACAGATTATTGGAGAAGGAATCCTTAATTTATTAAGGCTAAGGAACATTTTTCTCCAGTCCAAATAAAGACTGGTATAAGGAAAAACAGATGTGAAACTACATATAAAAAGCCAAAGACCCAAATCACAGGACCTAAACCATGTCAAGACAGGCACTCAAAATTTCTTCATATATTGAAAATGCCAGCCAATAAATACAATAGGAAATACAGAATTTAAAAAATCATTTTCTAGCTGCTAAGGAAATAATTGACTGAGGCAGGAATCACCGTGTTAAGAGTCTTAGATGAAAGGTTGATAGATAATTGGATGTTCTCACAATGACAAATGCTGGTCACAGGGAGAATATTAATTTTAGGACTGGGATCATATTGTTACTGCCTTACCTGCCTCCAGAAGTGCCTAATTGTGAAGGGCACAGCACTATCCAGAAAGTGGTTCTGCCAAATGCATAGCTTAGATCTACTTAAGCATGAGTGCCAAATGTTGTGGCTTGCCCAGCATTCGGAAGGTTGAGGTAGGAAGATCACCACAAGTGTGAGGCCAGCCTGGACTACAGAACAAGTTCTAAGTCACCCTGGGCTAGAGTGAGACCCTGCCTCAAAAAAACCAAAAAGGAAAGACACGAGGGAGGGAAGGAAAGAGGAAAGGAGGGAGGGGAGGGAGGGAGGGAGGGAAGGAAGAAGGGAGGGAAAAAGGGAGGGAGAGAGGGAGGGGAGGTGAACCTGAAACATATCATTCTCAGTGAACTTACCCAATCACAGAAAAAAAAAAAATCGCCACATAGTCTCACTTACCTACAGCACCTAAGCTGAATCTACCCAAGATACCTTACACACCCAGCAAGCTTCTCATGGACTAGACACTAGGAAGGAAGGGGATGGAGGGGGGTGCAGCTGAGAGGTGGGAAACACAAATCTAGACCCAAATGGAAATGGTACCATAAAATTCTACTTCGTAAAAGACAGACCAAATGGCTGAACCTTCACCAGGCCCGTAGAGGGAACACCTGAACCACAAGATACTGGAGAGGGTATGATGAAGACTAACCTTAATCTTCTACAGCTCCCCTCCCTCCCTCCCTCTCTCCCTCTCTCTCTCTCTCTCTCTCTCTCTCTCTCTCTCTCTCTTCTCTCTAACTCTTGTATATTAGTTATCTTTTTCTTCCTTTTCTTAGTGGGCACTGATCTGTAACTCCCAGTACCAGCATGTGGCTATCATCCACAATGAGCTTTTGTTCAGAGAGACCTACAAGGTTTCCTAAAAGAAAGACAGATTTCTGTCAGAGTACATGATGATCCACCAAAGGTTAGTGGTAAGACCCTACTGCTGAAGACACCTTATGTGGTCAACACGTAAAATGGAATGGCATGGCTGGAAGCTGGAAGAGAGTCAGTCCCCAGGCAGTCAACGCGTCTAGTGCAAGAAGGTGCTACATGGGCGACTAGGGGAAAATGACCAATATCTGTCCAAGAAACTCATAGTCTAACCTACTTAGCAGCAAATAACCTGTTGTGATGCCCACACAAGTGCAATAGTGGCACACAGCCATGGTGGGGAACCAACTGCTCTTGATTTGGCTAACTGATCCCCTCAGTGGTATGAGACCCATAGCTGGAGCTGGGAAACAAGTCAGAACCATATCCAAACATAAGCCCACTCACCAATATCAAGCTACCATCAATAGTGGGCTTCAAGAGGGCCTACACCTATTAAATTCTCTGTTAAAAAACTAAAGGTTGGGGCTGGGAAGATGGCTTAGTGGTTAAGCACCTGCCTGTTAAGCCTAAGGACCCAGGTTCAAGGCTCCATTCCCCAGGACCCACATTAGCCAGATGCACAAGGGTGCGCATGCATCTGGAGTTCGTTTGCAGTGGCTGGAGGCCCTGGCACGCCCGTTCTCTCTATATATATATCTGCCTCTTTCTCTCTCTGTCTGTCACTCTCAAATAAATGAATAAAAATGAACAAAAAATATTTTTAAAAAGTAAAGGTTATCTCATTTTTCTTGGTGCTAACTTACTCTCCGTTGGAGAATCTGCTTCTCTTTTTCAGATAGATGTAGATCGTAAGGAGAGAGCCACCCCATCATACCTCCAAAGGGCCCCGGCTGAAACTAAGAAAAATTGGCAAAACAAGCAAGGGTGCTGTTTTCCTGGTGAACCGGGTACCAGCACAAGGGTGAAGGAGATCAACACAGAGAAAAATCAACTCCTACCAAATCAGAGATCCAGAGACCCAGAGGCCCCCAAGACCCCATCACTGAAGCAGACCAAAAATGAACCCAACATGGCTCAGGGAAATTTTGCGGAAGAGGGGGCAGAAAGAATGTCAGAGCCACATGTTGGGTCATGATATGCAGAGACATTTAGCTTACCCATAACTGTGGGCTAACTTCACAATGCATGACCCATATACCTCAACAAGAAGGGGCCAAGGGGAGGGGGTCAGTCAGGGATGAGCCTAATAATGGTACCAAACTGACTGTATTTGCTGAATACAAAACTAATTTATTAACAAAATAAAAATTTAAAAAAAAAGAAAGGAAGAAAGGGAAGGAGGGGAAGGGAGGCAAAGGAAAGGGAAAAGACAAGAATAGAAGAGAAAAAAGATTTAATTCCGCATTTATATACTGTTTTCAATCCATGTAAAAATTATTAAAACTGGAAAACTATCATCATGAGGAAGCAATCAGATAATTGAGAAAGAGGAACAATTAGCTAGTTTTTCTTTTCTTTAACAGGTCAGTGTCATGAAAAATAATAAAATAAGGGCTAGAGAGATGGCTTAGTGGTTAAGGTGATTGCCTGCAGAGCCAAAGGACCCAGGATTGATTGTCCAGGATCCATATAAGCCAGATGCACAAGGTGGCGCATGTGTCTGGAGTTTGTTTGCTGTGACGCCCATTCTCTCTCCCTTTCTCTCTCTTTCTCTCTTTTCCTCTGTCCTTCTTTCTCTTAAATAAATGAATAAATAAGGGGAAAATTTTAAAAATAAAATAACATGATGGAGGGAAGTTGTGCGAGATTAAAAGAGACTTAAGAGATGTAACAATCAAATGTGATGTATGTTGTATCCCGGTTTAAATGGGTCAGTTATAATACTGGGGAGGTAATTTAGGGAATTTGAGCATGAACTGGTTATTTGATGATTAGGAAGAGATTATGTAGGAAAATGACATTTTTAAGAAATCTGTACTGAAGTATTTATGGATAAAATGCCATATCTATTATTTACTTTAAATTTCAGCACAAAAAAACAAATGCAATCAATACAGTAAAATACAAATAATTCTTATATCTACATGATGGGTCCACAGTATATACTGTTCTATGCAGTTTGACATTTGCCATAACTATTCTTTTCTATGGTATTTATAAATTGTACAAAATAATTAATTTCATTATGACACTTATATATATGTATATATGTATGCATGTATATATAATGTATTTTGTTCATTTGCCCCTTCTACTCCCACGAATTCCCTTGGCTTTGGGAGAGTAGGAATCATGTAGGTTCCAAGGAAGCCTCACCCCCTTACTTTGAAATTCCAATGATGTCATCAACTCTTCCGTCAACAGTGCTGCTGTGGGACCCTCCAACATACTCAGGCTCGCCCTTTTCTTATCTTAAAGGGAAGAAACAGAACCCCACAGTGACAAAGTGACTTTGCCCAAATCTCACATTATATCTGATTTCTTTGGCGCGTCTGTATCAGGTACTGCATAGTCCCATAAACTCTGAGCTTTTGACCAAAGGAAAACAGAAATCAGATCTGAAGAAACTTCCACTGTTGTTTGAAATTCAAGGTTAATGGTGTGGAGCATGTTCCTTCAGCCTCGCTTAGGACTTGCTGGTTCAAGGCGGAGCAAGGTCCAAGTATTGTCAAGCTGGTGTTACAGCACCAGTGGAAACATACAACCTACCAGACTATATATGTGAATGAGAAAGAGCAATCAGTGGATTGCTTCCTCCTATTGATAGTGAGAACAGACAGGCTCTGGGGCTCAGTCAGGGCATTCAGTCCTATTTCTACCATCTAATTCACCTGACAGAATCACTTCAAAAACTTCAATGTTTTCACATATGTATGTGGTATGCATGTGTGTTCATACACATTTGGGAACACACAAGGGTGTGCATACATTTGTGTACATGTGTGTGGAAGAGAAAGGTGATAATGTTATTTTCTTCAGTGGCTGTACACCTTAAGTTGTGAGAGTGTCTCTCACTGCATCTGGAGCTCACCAATGTGACTACACTAGCTAGCCAGCAAGCCCTAGGGAGCCTTTTGTCTCCACCTGCCCAGGTGCATGCCACCATGCTCAGCTTTTATGGGGGTCCTAGGGATCTCAACTCAGGTCCTCATGCATATGCAGCAAGCACTTCACCCACTAAACCACCTCCTCAGCCTCTGCAGGGGATCCTGGAAATAAAAGTAACTGCCTGATATGAAGGATGACTCCTGGACATGTTTAAAACATCCATTTCCTCCCCTTGCATTTCCCCAAATGAGAATGATTTCCCTACATAGAAAAAAAAAAAAAAAAACACCCAGAGACCACTGTGTTATCCACCAGAAAACTGTTTAATAACTTCTGCTCTCCAGCTGTAACAATTTGTGCAGATTTCTTCACATTTTCTTTGCCTAGAGAAACATTTGGTTATCAAAATATGTACCTCATATTAGCTCGGGAAACCAAAAAAGGGGAAAAAAGATCTTCATTCTGTTGCTGCAATAAAGGTTTCCTTCTCGAGTGATAATCAAGTCTGCATAATTAAAATCGCTCAGACTGCTGAACTAATTTTCAGACTGGAGGTTTCTTCCTGTAGCAACACTTACAAGCAAAGTTTCTGCTGTGAATAAATTTAATCGTGAGTCTAATTACAATTTTAATGAATATCTCCAGCCCTGCATGTAAACTTGCACTCCAAGGCTTAGCTCTTTGTTAGGGTGTTTTAAGGTCTTCTCATTTTTAATATAAAGAATGTGTTTGGCAAAGTGATTGTGCAGGAAATATTCTCTTCAGTTCAGTTTGGTTTGTTTTTGATGATCAAGTGAAAAAATATATAAAATGCCAGGTGTCTTAAAGAGCCTGTCTTTTGTGAGAATTGCCTTTTTAATCTTTGTTAAGTGTTCTCTTTCCTTAAAGATGGGCAGTACCTTGCAATGCTTACATGACATTTCTAATTTGGCACCAATGTCCCCTAATCAATTATGGAAAATCAACAAGATTTTATTTTTAAAAAGTATAAAGGAGAAAATCTACAAGGTTCCTTCCTTAAATACATTTTTAAAGGGAAGACAGACACAAAATTAAAAATAGCCAAATGAAGGCACTCAAGTACTTATAGTTATCTTTCTAAAAAGAAAAACCTTCCTTGATTAAGGGCAGCAATTTTTATAATAAGATAAACTGAAAACCGCCTAATACCTTCCACAGACAATAAGAGAAAGAAAGCTGTCATGTGTCTGAAGACTATTTAGGGCTGAGATGTTTTTTCTCTTCTTTAACTTATTTTATTGTGCAAGTGTTCATTTAAGACAAATCAGCAAATATGTTATTTGCTAAACTTTTTAAGTAAGTAACATTTTAAAAATATCATTTGTGATATCACAACTTGCAATTTAATATCTTTTGTTTTTAGTTACTACTGATTTATCATCTTTCATACTTTATGCATGTATAAATATATATACATATCTACACATAATACACACATATATACATAATTCTATGCAAACACATATATGTTCTATACCAAAATGGTTTCATATTGTCTTTACTGCTCTGTATCCTGCTGTTGTTACTAAGGAATATATTAGTAAAAACATTTCCCTGCAAATAATTATACTTGTGCTACATTAAAGCAGACTACAGGAGCAGCAAGATAAAACCATCCTAAGCTATCCAGGTCAACTAATCATGTCTGAGTTCTATCTCTCCAAACATAATGGTTATTAGCCTTGTCCTTTCCTCGCTGCCTCTGCTGGAAACCCTTCCCCTTTCTCCCACTCTTAAGACTATATATAATGTCATTCCTTTGTGTTGCCATAGAATTAGAAAGTGACACGTGGCAGAATCTTTCCTAGTCAGTTCTGGGCCATGGAATTGCACAAACAACAAGCACATGACTCTGAAGGGGCAGATAAATTGACTGTGCAGAGGGGTGAGAAGGAAGATGGTATTCACTGCAACCAGAGAGACCAAGTGTGTGGTGTGTCCAAACACATTTTTATTTCAGCCTCACAGTGATTCTCAGAGGATGGTGTGAGCAGGTATTCTTATATGGATGTGATGACCAAGAGTAAAGGTGATGGCCACGAATAATCCCACTTAATGTTATAGCCTCTTCATGAGCCAGGCATGGGGGTGAGCACCTGTAATCCTGGCACTCAGAACATATGGAATTCAAGGATCTCACACTGTGCTACATGAGTTTGAAGCCAGCCTGAAATACATGATACCCTGTCTCAAAACAACAACAACAAAAGAATAGAGAACAAAACAAAAACCATTGCATGAATATGTTGTCACTGCCTAGCTGAGAGAGTGCTATGGTTGGCAGCATTGATGTCTAGCTCTGGGTACCAGCTCTTTGTGCATCCTCTAAATGTCAGGAATCTGTGTCAAAGTCACATCATGTATTCCTTGGGACCCATGTTTTTAATATTATTTGCTCCAATTTAACAATCTATCAGTAGATTCCCTCATAGGCCTATAACAAGCTGTTAGAAACACTGGAAAATACATATTGGGGGAGTTTTATTCTTGAAATCCAAGACTTGTATTTTAAACTCCAACTAATTCATTTCTGGAATTTAAGGCCTACTAAAGTCCTGCTCATAGGCATCTTTGAGTGCTATTTGGAAAAGTAATCTTTCCCAAATCCCTCTACTTCTTCCTGCTAATTTTTGTGTTGACCTTGACTTTCCCTCAATACATCCCAATAGTCATACATAAGGGACTATTCTAAGGAATGTAGGCCACACTGTACCATCTGTGAGAATCTCATTCTAGAAAGATCTGTTCTTCTAAGGTTCTCAAAATACAAAACATAGAAAAAGGAGCTGTAGATGCAAATCCAGGTCTACCTCACTCACACGACTATATTTTGAGAAATAAATGTCTGATGTATATCCACATTGAGCAATAAAAATGAAAACAGAAAGAAACCATTGGAAATGCATGCTTTCTATTTTGAAAATATTTTATTTATTTATTTTAAAGAGAGAGAGAGAGAGAAAGAGAGAATAGGCATAGGCTTTCAGGGTCTCCTTCCACTGCAAACAAACTCCAAATGCATATACCACTTTATGTATCTGGCTTTACATGGGTACTGGGGAATCAAACCCAGGCCATCAGGCTTTACAAGCAAGTGCTTTTAACTGCTGAGCCATCTCTTCAGCCTGAAATACATACTTTCAAAAGGCAACTTAATAGTCAGGGCAGGTGATGCTAGATACTGAGTTCAAGTCCTACATGGGCTACAGGGTGAGTTCAAGGCTAACCTGGACAACTTGCTGAGGTCCTGTCTCAAAATAAAAGAATAAAAAGAAGGCTGAAAATACAATTAAGTGAAAGAGTACTCCTTGCATAGAATGTGCAAGACCATGTGTTCAGTCTCCAGAAAAACACACACACACACACACACACACACACGAACTTAACAGTTCTTTGAATCAGTTTGATTTTTCTCCCAAAGCCATGAAGTCTAGGAAGATGTGGAAAACTTGTTTGGGGATGTAATTTTAGTCTTTTAAGAGTGAAAATGAAATTAGCAAAATGGGAAAAAGAATAAAGCCAAGTTTGGGGGCTGGAGAGGTTGCTTAATGAGTAAAGAGCTTGCCACACAGGCATAAGGCACTGAGTTTGAACCCCCAGAAACCACATGGAATGCCAGATATAGTGGTACACACCTACAAAAATCTGAGTAATAGGGTGGCAAAGATGGGAAATCTCTGAGGATCACTACTCTAGTGAATTGGTGAATTCCAGGTACAGCAAGAGACACTGCCCCAAAAATAAGATTAAAAAACCATCAAGACTCTCAGCATTGACCTCTGGCTTCCACATGCATGTGCACCAACAGGCATGCACAGCCACATGCACACATGTCCACACACATGAACACACATGTATATATGCATGCACACCACACATACATACTCACACACAAAAAAAAGAATAGGGCTGGAGAGATGGCTTCGCTCTTAAGGCCCTTGCCTGAGAGCCTAAGGACTCACGTTTTACTCTCTAGGTCTCACCTAAGCCAGAAGCAGTTATGCAAATGCACAATGTCACACATGTGGACACATGTCTGGAGTTCATTTTCAGTGGCTGGAAGCCCTGACGTGCCAATTCTTTCTCTTTCTCTCTCTCTCCCCCTCTCTCTCACATAAAAAGTCCAGTCTGTTGGTATTGCCTCAAAAAAATAGGGTTATAGGATTAAGGTTTTTAATTTAAAAAAGATTGAAGGAAGCAAATAATATAGGAAAATGGTAAATAATTGAACCCTACCCAACATTGTAGGAAACTTAAGTGAGATTGATTTGGTGTTTTGTTTTTTTTTTACCTTTTTTTTTCTCAATACATCTCCTTTGTCTCAAAAACAAACACAAAAGAAAATATGTATCTAGAAAAAAGTACCAAACATTAGTTTTATAAATTTCACTCTGGACAACTAATCTATTAATATGTATCCATCATCTATTGATAGTATATGGTTAATATATACATGATTAAATTTATATGTGTGTATCTACACATGTATTTGGTTTTATTCAAATTAGGCAGAAACGAGCTACATTTGAGGAACTCTGTCTTGAAGAGGTGGTTCAGTGTTCCCAATTCTGTGAATTACAATAGTGTCTTGGTCCATAGTATTTATAAAGTTTAGACTTTGCAATTACAAACAATAAAATAGTTCTAACATTAAGTGAAACTTATGTATTACAGAATACCTTTGACCAGGTGACTTTTTAAGGCAAGATTTGTTTTACTATAATTAAGTAGGCTATTTCAGTGCAAGCAAAATAGTGACATTCTGCTGAGAAAGATAGTGTGCTTCTTATATGAAAGTACACGTCAGTGTCTACCTTTTATCCCCGAAATTTAAATGTTTATAGCTGCTTTGTGAACAGTTGTTCTGTGGTGTGGTTTGTAGCCCAGTGGCGACTGAAGAACAGATTGTAGTTAAATATCACTGCAACTTATTCACGTTGTAAGCAGTTGTGAGTAAATATTTCAAGTTGTCAATGCTATACAATGGAAATATAATGCATGTATAATATACACACATTGTAATGTGTATGGACAATAAGAGATGTCTGGTCATTTATTTTAGCTGTGCTACAAAGAGCCAAGAGGCTTTGTGGAGAAAGTAAATAGCAACCCATCATTAGACTCAGGTGACATAGAAACGTTGGATCTTGAGAAATTATGCAATGATCTCACCTGAATCACTTCCATTATTTTCCTAAGTCAACGAGCAGGACAGTCCCTTTGTGCCTTTTATTTAGGGATCTTTTTTCCTAGTCTTCATACAGGTTGAATCATGTTAGGAGGAAAATTCCATCCAAATGAAATACAGTACTTGCCAATAACCAGCATCAACCTCAGAACCAGATCCAAAGAAACTATACAACTTAAAATGCAGTTTTCAGAAAGTGATAATGAGATTCCTCCAAGTTGGACCCAGTTCCCAGTTCTTAAAGGCAACTGCTTTACCAAGTGGTGCGGTGTTGGATCCCACAGAAGTCCATGGAAACTATGCCCATGAACACAGAAGTCATAAAAAATCAGGCTTGGTGTCAGGAGAGTGAGGGTCAGGCCCCTGCCTTCATTGGGAGCCAGATGGCATTGAATGAATAAATTAACCTTTTTTGGTCTTGTAATCCATAACTATGCTTGAAAAGGAAAAAAAATGAAGCATGTGGTCCACATATATCATGTAAAAGCTAGAAGACATATCAAAATATGAATGAATGCTATTATTTCTGTAACTACCCTGTGAAAATTCCTAAAGAACTTTGACATTGATTTTTTGTTCATGCTAGAAAATCTGAAACATGTGCTAGTAAAATATTTTGAAATTTAGATCATATCAATTACATTTGTGACAAATTTAATGCATCTTGGTGTGGAAAATGATCATGGGTGGCATATTTGCCACATGTCTGGTCCTATGCTCAAGGCTTTTCCCGTATTTTAGTCCAGTGAAACTATATGAGCTCCAAGCACCACTTCCGGAGGAACTCCAGCATCAGGAGGATGTACTGCATACATAAGTTCTCATTACACACATTTTCCTGAAGTGGAAGCACAGCAAAAGAGTCAGAAATCTGAACAAACCTACTTCCCTGAGCTGAGGCTCTAGCAAGAAAGATACAAAGGTACACAATAGAACAGAACGCCTTCAGGATAATGCAAGTCCTCTTATTCTGACCATCAAAACCAGTACTGACCATGGAAAATGAAAGTTTCATAAAATAGCGAATCATAAAAATTATATATATATATATATATATATATCAGCCCAAAATATTTTACTTTAAAATATATAAATATTCATTCATGTAACATAACTGCTATTTGAAAGATGTTCAGAAGAAAAGAAATACAGTTTTTAAAGTAGACCTGAAATATGTACAATTCCTCTGTGCCATGACAGAGCCGGCTGCTGATTCCATTAAGTGAAACTCTTCCAGAGCAACAGAGCTTCTGGAATGGGATCTGGGCTCTGGACTCATCACACTCCCTTGTCCATCCTCTTTTTGATTTTCTGATTTATCTGTTTCTTTCATGTTCTGAGTGATTCCTTCTCTGACCCTCAGTGTATGCTGCAATAAAAAATGTTTTACATCATCTTTCTGTCATTTACTGAAAACTCCAAATTTGTATAAGATCCATTACTAAATCATGTTCTTAATTATTATTTTGTGCTTCAGACTTTTCCAGTTTGTCACCTTAGGCAATATTGTTCTTTCTTTAAGATTGCTGGGAATTTTGTTCCCCATGAAATCCTACAAGATAGTGAAAAAGAAGCCCTTTATTGTTAATGACTGTGTGCAAATTACATGTTCTTCTCTTCATTTTTCCTAAAATCAAACTCTAAAATTATTTTTAAAACATCTTATAGCCCTTTGATCCATAACTTGGAACAAAGAAGTTGCATTCTGTTATAAAAACCTGGCATTTATTTAAATAACTTTCTTGCATTATTCATAACCAAAACCTGAGAAAGCATTATTTTAGCTGAAAAGCTCTCAAAGTGGAGTTTTTTTTTTTTTGCCAGAAATCAAGGCAAAGAAAATTTTACACCACAGCTAGATACTTCATGTTACATATTCATACATGCACACACATATACACCTATGTCAAATCAAACACTTTTCATTAGCTATCATTAAAATATTCAATGCACAGTGATGTTTTCTCATTTCATTTCATCTCTTTCTTTTTTATATGTGGATGTGTGTGGTATGTGTGTATGCATGTTTGAATCTGTATGGGTACACATGTGTGTGCAAGTGCACATGCATGTATGTGCACATACATGTGGAGGCTACATTTTGATATTCAGTGTCTCCCTCAGTCATTCGCTTCCTTATTTCACTGAGGCAGGGTCTCTTACTCTCTTATTTGAGGCCCAGACTTGCTGAGTGAGCTAGTCTAGCTGGACACATGTCCCAGTGGTTACGGTCTCTACCTCCCACACTCAGGGATTATAAACAGCATTCATGCCCACCAGGCATTTGCACAGCTAGTGAGGACCCAGAGTCTCATCCTCATTCCTGTGCAACAAGTGCTTAATCCACTAGAGCCATCTCCTCAGCCCCTCATTTGCGCATTGAGATAGTGTATTTCATGGAACCTGCAGCTCATTGATTTGGCTGGACTGCCTTGCCAGCAAGCCTTAAGGATCTTGCTGTCTCCAGCTCCCCAGTGTTTAAATTACAGGTTTTTTCTTCTGTACAAGGATTTTTACATGGGTTCTGAACTCATGTCCTCATGCTTGAGTGGAAAGAACTTTCCAATGGATCCATCTTCCCAGTCTATCATTTCAGGGTTTTTTTTTTTTTTTGAGGTATGGTCTCACTCTAGCTGAGGCTGACCTGGAATTCACTATGTTATCTCAGTGTGGCCTCGAACTCACAGCGATCCTCCTACCTCTGGCTCCCAAGTGCTGGAATTAAAGGCGTGTGCCACCACGCCTGGCTATCATTTCATTTTTAAAACTTTCTTTTTTGCAATTCAAGAAATTTGTTGTATGGTCTACCAAAAGTCAAAATTCATAATTTGAAAAACACTGGTAAAGAACACATTTAATACTTTTTTCCAAGTGTGTGTCTTCACAGAATGATGAGTTCATTGTGGGGGGGGGGATCAATTTTTATAGAGCAACAAAGAAGCCGGCCGTGTTGATTTTTGTGAAGCATACTTATCTGTATCTTATCTAGAGACTTTTTCTTTAGCTATCATAGAAAGTCAAAATTTGGAATTCCACCTGCATTACTGTGGCAACTTAAGTGACTGCTTTCTTGGAAGTTATACATACAGACAGATCTCACCTGACCTGCTGCACTACGCATTCCTACAAAATGTTTCAGCTGTACTGGAGTGTTATTCCCTGAACATAATTTTCCAACTGATACTTAACTTCTAACTTCTCTGTAAATTTTGAACAGCACATTGACTAACTAGTAATTTCAGCCTTCCAAGACCCATAGCTGTGATCCACAGCTTTTTTATTTTTTTGTATATTCAAGATATCTATCAATTTCTACAAAGCTCTCAGAGCTGACAATCATCTGAAGGTTCAAGATCTTTTCTGTAACTATTGGTTTGCTGGTTGGCATTCTGTATACTCCTTCCTATATAAACCACAGTACCATACCAATTCTAATCATTAGGTTTTATGGTTTCATGTTTTTAACTAGAAAAATCATTTCAAGACACTTGGAAAGTAATGTAATTTATTATAATTCTCCCCCAAACTTTTACAATTATCTTAAACGCCAAGTTTTATTGCAATTCTTAATTTATTTATTTATTTTAGCCACATTGTTTACAATCAAAATTTTTCCAACTAACTTTTCATAGAAACAATCCTCTAAGTTCACATTCATGACTTGTTGGCTGATCTACCATTTAATTGCATTATACAATTCTAATAACTAGTTTAAATCATGCACATGAAATTAGGGGAGAAATGTGACTCTAGCAATATGAGCACACTTCTCAGGCAGGAACACCTAATACTATAGTAAGGTAACTGGCTATCACCATTGAGTGTGACTGAAAGGAGAAATGGGGACCATTGGACAATGTGTATAGCTTAATTAGAGATGGGTTAAGATAGCTTCTGCTACTGAATCATGGAGGTTACAGGCGAAGCCCAGTTGGAAGAAACTGAAAGTGCCATGGCTTAGGGTCTCTAGAATTTCTAGTCCAAGGCAAGAATTAAAGCATGTTCACTTTATCTAAGTGCTACCAATCAAGGGTGTTGAAATGTAAAGGAAAAGGGGAAATGAGGTCAGGAACAACACTAAACAGCAGTGTGATGCAACTTCTACCACAACAGAGACACAGCCACAACAGCTTAAGAGGTATGCTTGTCCACCCTTCAAGGTCCTCCTGGAAACTGTTTATAAAGAGAAGTTGGATCTCAGAACAACCCAAAAATGACAAAAGGATCTGGAATTTATGGACCCATCTCTCTTTTTCATCTCCAGGAACTTATTGGTGAAGGGTCTCCCCACAACAAGTACATTAGCCCTCACTTTAAATTGTATTTTCCAGCCCCTCCTCCACAGAATCCAGTAAAGGACCCAGATCCAACTACACACAGTAAGACTTTTAAGTCCCAAGCTCAAATGTCTGAAAATGGAGGAGCTTAGCTTGTGAAGCATGAGGGCAACTATAGTTTAGAGCTCCAATTTAGACACTAAAGAACTCAGAATTCATAGGGTATCTAGAAGGAAGGTGATGCTTTTATTCAAAAGGTGACCAGCATCATTAGAAGTGAGAATGTGGTGGAGACAATCTAAGAACACGACCAAGGTTTATGCCCAACACAGAAAGCATAATTGAGAAATGATGTAATTTGGGATACTGAGTACCCTCCAAAGCTAAAGTTTTGTTCTCCAAGGTGTTATTATTGGGAAAGACTGCAATCTCTAAAAGAAGAGGTATAGTAAGAGATTCTGAGGCCATTGAAGGGGACTGTAGGGATCTTTGAAAGGGACTGTAGTGGTCTGGCCTCTCCTCACTTTTTTGCTTCCTGGACATGAGGTGAGCAGTTTGTTCTATTATGATCCTTCACATAGTCAACTGGTACCTCCACAAGAGGCCCAAAGCAATAGAACTGCTCAATCTTGGACTGGAATCTCTAAAAACAGCCAAAATAAACCCTTTGCCTATATAACTTGATTATTTCTGGTATGTCATTACAGTGAGGTAAAGCTGACTAACAGAAAGTTCTGTACTTTGAAGGCCCAAGTTGTAGAATATACACACTTTTCAGAAGAAGAAATGATACATTTCACATGATTCAGTGGGAGATATCTGCATTCCAATGTTCACTATAGCCTTACAATAGACAAGACATGGAAACAACCCAAATTCCTATTAGCTGATAACTGGATCAAAAATATAATCTAGGGTTTGGGCAATGTCTCATTGGTTGAAACTACTTGCTTGCAAAGCCTGCCAGCCTGGGTTTAATTCCCACGTACTCATGTAAATCCAGACACACAAAGTGGCATATGCGTATGAGGTTCATTTGCAGTGGCAAGAGGTCTTAGTGCACCCATACTCTCTCTTTTTCTCTTTCTCATTCATAGATAAATATTTTAAGATGATCTATAAATGCAACAAAATATATCTATCCTTAGAGTACGAGAAAATATTAACATTACAAAAGTACAAATGAACCTGGAGACCATTTGCTGAGTGAAATCAGCCAAATATAGAAGAATTCCTTCATGATTCCTCTTACATGAGGGATGTAAGATGCTCAAGCACATAGAAGAAAACACAATGGTCATTCCAGGAACTGGATGAATGGGTGGTGTCTATGGATATAAAGTTTCAGTTAAACAAGACAGATAAATTAGAGATCTCCTGTCCATGATACTACCTACATCAGGCCAATTTCCATTGTTAATGACAGAATGTCACAAACGTTATATGTTAAAACATTAAATATTTTTAGTTTGGATAAGCCGGGCGTGGTGGCGCACGCCTTTAATCCCGGCACTCAGGAGGCAGAGGTAGAAGGATCGCCATGAGTTCAAGGCCACCCTGAGACTCCATAGTGAATTCCAGGTCAGCCTGGGCTAGAGTGAGACCCTACCTCGAAAAACCAAAAAAATATATATATATATTTTTAGTTTGGCTCATGGTTCTATTCCAAAGTTGAGGAACCATACTGCTAATAACGTTCTTCTTGGTTGTGTCCATGTCATCATGTAGTAAGAGGCAGAGGGGCATGTGTACCTTGATCTCCATCTTATCATAAGGCTACCAGTATTCAATCATGAGGGTGAAGAGGTGGTCCAACCTTATCTAATGCTATGTAGCAACCAAAGCCTTCTCCCTCTCAAAATAATGATATTGGTTATATTTCCACCCTCTTAATATGTCAAATAAGGAATTAAGTTTTAAGTAAGTTTAAAGGCCACAGCCATACAGAAACCACAGCAGTGCCTTCAGTGAGCATCATGATTTGTGCACTGTGATGCATGTAAATAGGATGTAGGTCATGCTAAGAACTGTTACTACAAACAAAAAATAGACAGAACACAAGAAAATATTAGTATGTTGAGGGTGGTGATGGCATTGTAGATACATGCCTATGTCCAAACTTATGAAATGTACACGTTATATAGATGAAGTTATTTGTATTTAAAAAGACCTATTATGGTTTTTGAAAGAGGTTTCATGAGGGAAAACAGTGTGGCATTTTCAGCAAAGTATAGTGTGTAGGCAATACATACCAATATGTTCAACCTGCAGCCCACAGTTGTATTCATCTCAGGAGGCCTAAGGATATAGTTCAACACATTTCTAGATGGCTCTGTCATGCCACAATGTCAAAGGTTGGATTTGCCTGGTGTGGTAGCTTGTGCCTTTAATCCCAGCACTTAGGAGGCTAAGTTAGGAGGATTCCTGTGACACCAAGACTATCCTGTGTTATAAGAGTTCCAGGTCAGCCTAAGCTAGACTGAGGCCCTTCCTCAAAAATAAATGAATGAATAAATAAAAACAAAAAAGGTTTGAGGTCCCTGATAGAATATGATGAGGGTGAAATTTCATCATATTTGATAATGCTGACTCTTCCCAAAACTGTCTTACAAAGAATTTATAGTCAGTCCAAACTCCTGCATTATCTTTTCACACAGCAGACCAGATATGCACATGATTCCTCATTCTCATCCACCACACTGCATGCCCATTGGAGAATTTCCTCCTCATGAGTGAGAGGCTTAGAAGAAGGAAGGAATCTAGAAAAAAAAAATACCTGCTCATCTCTCCTAAATAATGCAGCCTCCATAGTTCACAGAGTTGATGCTGACAGAACTCAAAGAGTTTAGGGCAAGCAAAAGCAAGAGTGCATCTGGTATTTTCTAGCTATTTTAAAGCTTGCAGTTCCTTCTGCCATTTGTAACCTACCATGGAGAATTCATTTCATGCCTGTCTACTCTGGTAAAACCTTGGAATGAACTGAATTGTTATAAAAGGTGAAAATTAAGAATGCCAAGAGTTATTTGAGGCAGCTAATTAAGAGTCGTCATCTCTGCAGTTTTGCACACTTTTCTGACTTTCTTTACCTGTAAACTTAGTTTCTGAAGTTTTGTTTGATTAAAGTATTGTGAGAAACCCCTTTACCTGTTGCCAAGGAGAAGGTCTTGTCACTTCATACTGAAGCACTGCAGAATAAATATTCACTTAGAATATCTTTTTGATATTGGAATTATTTGGATCGCATTAAAAACCTTTGAGATCAAAATCAGCTCAATTCTGTGCTCTATGTGGAAAGGGGGGGTGATGAAAGAAATAAACCTTCCCTTTCCAGTGACTTCCAGTGAATTTAGGTTAAAAATTCAAATTCCTCACCTGGAAACAATGTCCAACTACTGTGGCCTCTGTTTACATTCCTATCACTCCTCCCACCAGCTGGGACTCCTCTCTTTTCTCCAATCATGTTGTGTGCTCCCACTCCAAAGCATCTTCCATCTCCAGTCCCCATTGCCTGGAAAGTTCTCTTCCCTCACATAACTTTATTCCTTCTTGGCATTCTTCTATGAGCTTGAAAATCCTTTTCTGACCCCACAAGTGTCTGTTAGGTTGCAAGGAGTAATCAGACCCAACCAGAAATAACTAAAACAGGACCCTACTGGCACACAGCACAGCATACAAAGACAGGGTGGTTCTGAACTTGGGTAGTTCAGCTGCTTTTGGGTTTCATCCAACACTCAGATCTGTTTCAGTTGTCCATTCTGTTATCTTAACAGATCGGCAACAATATTGCTTTGATGATCACAAGGTGACCACAGCTGCTTTAAATGTCATCATGGTGATGAGTGAACAGAGGCATTTTATTTCTTGCAGCTCTTTTTTTTTTTTGACAACTTTCTTTATTTGTATATACTCCAAAGGTTTAAACAGTCTTGAAGCTCTTTCTATTAGGAATAATGACTTACTGGAGGCCACATATATGACAACCTTCTAATTTTATTGGCTGGAATTTGAGGCACCCAAAGTAGTTACTGATGAAAGGGTGTGTGTCAGCATGATTGATAGGAAAGAATCTAGAAAAGTTCACATACCTTAAAATGGCCCAAGAGTGAGCATCCCACTACCCCCCAAAAGTGAAACTCTGCCATCAGTGCAAAGGAGGAGGCCAGGGTCAGGGAAGAAATGAAGTAAAAGACCAGAAGCAAATGGCCACAACATCCAATCCAAAACTACCCTAGTCATGATCTACTCTAATGGGCAACTGAATCTCTGCAGAAAATTGAGGTAAAAGTAAAATTCTCTTGCTCATTTACTCCTGATGCTGTATGCCACAGTGGCTCCATGATTACAGTGGACCTGTACATTGCCTTACTCTGGGATTTCCCAGTCCCAGAAGAGTGCCAGGTACATAATAAGCAGGAGTGAGTAGTTTCGAATTAATGCATGCAGAAATGAGCCTTCATTCATGTCCACTGTCAAAGTACACCTTTTGTGGCAGCTTCATATTGAATATGACAAATAAGAAAGTCCACCAAGACTAAGCATTACTTCAATGACCATAACCTTAGAACATGGTACTGTGCCCATCAGCACATCTCTTAAGATTTCAATCAATCCCTAACTTGCCTCCACCTTCAGCAGTCAAGTCCTAAAGAGCCCAAATATCCATTCCATCCTCTCCATTTTCACATTTACCACTTTAAAAAGGTTAACTCTTTGTCTGCTGCAATTTTTGATAATACTTTGACTCAAATTCCCTTGTTTTTCAAGACTCTGCATTAAAACAGCTATCAGAAAAGGATCAAGTTTATTATTATTTTATATTATGAGTACATCAAGACCATTTCTGCTTTTTCCTTCCTCAGTAAGGTTACATTTGAGATTATAGGGAAAAAGCAGTTTAAGCTGTTACATTAAATGGTCATTTCTTTACAGTGGAAAAGAAATCTAGAACATAACTCAAGAGTTTTTGCTTGAGACTCAACCAATTGTACAGAGTCCAATCTTGTAAAAAAAATCTATCAATATCTAAAATAAATGAGACAAAGATAGTCCAACATCTTTTGTGGTTCTGGGATGCTAACCATGGGGAACTTTTTGCTTTCAAACACATATCATAATTGCTGAGATGACATTAAAGAAAATTTGTAGATAACATGTGAAACCTTTGTCCTCCAATCAAAGAAGTCCATCTCCCCTTTAAATTCCTGAGGCACTTTATATGGTCAATGCTCTTCTTCTCTAACATGTGTTACCTGACCTTATTGTATCTCCCCTGCTCATCTGTGAGCTCACTGAAGGCTGAACCCAAGTGCTTTAGGGGGTTTTAGCTCACTGGGGCCATTCTTTCTTTCTCCCAGTTACTGCTTCCAACCTTGCTCTGCTTTGCTCCTCTTCCTGCTCTTGTTGATACCATGCAGAACACCTGACTTCACAGCCACTCTCAGATACTAGCAATTCTTTGTGTTTTAAAGCATCAGTTTCATCTCCTATATATAGAAGTTTGCCTCCTGTGGCTTCTGAGCTGCCACAGGATTTGAGAAAATTTGAGTGGAAAGTTGTTTGGCCTTAATTTTCACTTCCTACCATTTTCTTTCAATATAGTCTCTTGAGTCCTCGGAACTTGGAAAGAGAAGAGGGATGGAGAGCAGGGTATGGGCAAAGATTGCTTCTCTCATATAGCAGTGGTAGAATGTCTCTTAGCATTTTCTGTTTAGACCATTAAAAGTCCCCCTTTAAAAGGCAAATAGCAGGCTGGAGAGATTGCTTAGTGGTTAAGGCATTTGCCTGAAAAACCAAAGGATCCCAGTTTGACTCTCCCAGACCCATGTAAGCCAGATGCACAAAGTGACACATGCATCTGGAGTTTGTCTGCAGTGGCTGGAGGCCCTGGTGTGCCCATCCTCTCTCTCTCTCTCTCTCTCTCTCTCTCTCCCTCCCTCCCCCTCCCTCTTTCTCTCTCTCAAATAAATAAAATATATTTTTAAAAAATTTAAAATATAAAGTGAGTGGCTTCCTACACACCCTCTCAATAGACCCTCCTCCATGGGAAACCGTGAAAGACCTTTTTTTCTTTTAATTTTTGTAATTAGTGAATACAGTCAAGTTGGCACCATTTTTAGCCTCCTCCCTGTCCTCCCCCCTCCACAGGGACCCTCCTTGTTGAGGTACATGTGTTGTGCATTGTGGGGTTAGCCTTCAGTTTTGGGTAGGAGGAAATGTCTCTGCTTGTCATACCTTACGTGTGGGCTCTGACATTCTTTCTGCACCTTCTTCCGCAAATTTCCCTGAGCCATGTTGGGTTCATTTTACGTCTGCTTCAGTGTTGAGATCTTGGGAGTCTCTGTGTCTCTGGATATCTGGTTTGGTAGGGGTTGATTGTTCTCTGTGTCTACCTCCTTCACAGTTGTGCTGGTTCCCGGTTCACCAAGAAAACAGCATTCTTGCATGTTTCCCCAATTATTCTTAGTTTCAGTTGGGGCCCTTTTGAGGTATGATGGGATGGTTCTCTCCTTAGGATCTACATTTATCTGAAAAAGAGAAGCAGATTCTCCAACGGAGAATAAAGTTAGCACCATATAAATGTGGTAACATTATTTTTTTAGAGAGAGTTTAATGGAGAGTGGGCTCATTTTTGGATATGGTTCTGACTTGCTTCCCAGATCCAGCTATGGGTTCCATTCCACTGAGCAGAACAGTTAGCCAAATCAAGATAAGTTGATTTCCCACCATGGCTATGTGCCACTATTGCACTTGTATGAGCATCAGGTCATGTTGTTTACTGCTAAGTGGGTTAGACCATGAGTTGCTTGGACAGATATTGGTCATTTTCCCCCAGTCACTTATGTAGCACTTTCTAGCACTAGACACACTAACTGTCTGGGGACTGACTCTCTTCCAGCTTCTAGCCATGTCACTCCAGGTTACGTGCCAACAGTGTATGGTTTCTTCAGCAGTAGGGTCTTACCACTAACCTATAGTGGGTCATCAAATACTCTGACATAAATCTGTCTTCTTTTGGGAAACATTGTAGGTCTCTCTGATCATTGTGGGTGATATCCACCTGCTGGCACTGGGAGTTACAGGTCAGTGCCCAATAAAAGAAGGAAGAAAAATATAAGTGATATAAAAGAGATAGAGAGATGAGAGAGAAGAGGGAGGGAGAGAGAGACAGAGAGACAGAGAAACAGAAACAGGAAGAGATAAAGGTTAGTTGTCGTCATACCCTCTCCATGGCCTTGTGAATCCGGTGTTCCCTCTAAGGGCCTGGTGAAGGTTCAACCATTTGGTCTGTCTTTTAGGATGTAGAGTTTTATGGTACCATTGCCGTTTGTGTCAAGTTTTGTGTCCCCTATCCTCTCCCTTAACCTCCCTTCCCTCCCCACCCTCCCATTTGTCCACTACTCTAGATGCTAGTTAGGTATGTCAGCAACTTGGGTAGATTCAGGTTAGGAGCTTTAGATGAGTGAGAGACCTTTTTTATTCCCTCACACAGCTCAGAGTGATGTTTATTCTAGTAACAGCTCATATCAAGCCTGGGACATTCTCTTTCACTTCCAGGAAAGCCATGATTTGGGGAAATGATGAGAATACTGATGCCCTGACTGGCTCATTTCTTGAGCTTTGCCTCCTCACTGTCATTCTCTTTCTCTATTCAGAAGCCGATACACTAAGAGCTAAGCAACCATCCACATTTCTCTTGCCTGGCCCCAATCTCATAAGACATTCTCTGGAAGTTCCTGCTGCTTGATGGTGAGTGGAAAAGTGAGGTAATCACTTTTCCCCAAAATACTCCCTGTCAGCATAATAATACCGAAGGCTCTCTCCCTTCTCCCTTCTGGTCTTCTCCTTTATAGCACATAGAGAGACAGGGCAGCATTTAGAGAGCAACCGTTATGGTGAGGGCCAATCTTGCTCCTTTTGGAGAATTAGCATCTCTTTTTCGGTAAGGAGAAATCACTACTGTTTTGCCCCCTACTATAGACTGTTAATCTTCTGTTCTGCAGTCAAAGGGGAAACTACCACAAACATGGAGAAAACCAACAAATGTGTAATTCATCCTCTCATGGCTTCTATGGGCCAAGAGTCCAGACAAAACTCAGCATGGTTCTCTACTCGGGGTCTCCTAAGGTTGTGTCAAGTTGTCACTAGCTGCCCTCCTACAGGGAGGTTTCACTGGGGGAAGAATCTACTTCCATGCTAAGGTTGTCAGAGAACATACTGCCTTACAAGTATTTTGGCTGAGGGTGTCATTTTCTACCTCATAGATCCTAGACCCACTCATAGTTCCTCACCATGTGGCTTTCTTCATTGATCCTTCTACTTTCTCCAAACTGTCAGATATACCTTTCACTCTACGAAGGAAGCATCTTAGACAATGCAGCACAATGATAGCAGTGTCTAACAAACCTGTTCTTTTGAATCAAAGCAAGCCACAGATCTTTTCACATACCTGCAAGAGAAAAGATGCAAGAGAGCATGACTCAGGGAGGCCTTAGGGTGCAGCTCTCATGCACAAGGTTTTTTCCTCTCTCTCTCTCTCTCTCTCTCTCTCTCTGTGTGTGTGTGTGTGTGTGTGTGTCCCTCTTTGCCTTCTCTCTTTTATCACTTTCTTTATTCCAAATATAATTAGTATGGTATGTATAAGCCAACTTCATTGAGACATAAATAATTAAGGCAAGATTCTTGGTTTTTCTATAACAGCATACCATGGAAGGACAAGAGACTTGAGCAAGGAAGAGGGCAGAGCTGACTGGAGGCTACACATACACAAGTGGTTCTGGATTCATGGGGAAATAAAAGGAAATCATGAAGAAGGCAATACTGATAGAGTACATGGAAATGGGTAGGAGAGCCATGGAGGAAGCAGGACATAGGCGCCTCTCAATATGCTGATTGGATTTGTGTACTTAGTCACCGCCTTATTTGACTACAGGCATCTGGAATGATCACATTGACCAAATGTCCAGAGACTCGACATGGACATCAAGATAGTCAGACTTTTGTTGATGAGTATTTTTACTTAATATATATCTTCTTAGCTTTGTCTTCTACCCATTGCATAACCTGTTCTTTCTCCACAGAGAAACTTTTACTACTCTGTAATAAATCCCCTGGTTGCTCATATAATCCTCCACCTTCCCCACTTTCTTTGGACCATTAATTCTGAGCTATCTGAACCTGTGTTTCCTAGAATGCAACTCCTAAGAGAACAAATAAAGTCCTTTTTCTGGATTTGACTAAATCTACACCAGTGAAATGCAGACAGTCATGTACTTCAAAACCTCTACTCTCAAGCAACCTGCATTTTCATAATCACATACTGATACTATAAACTGCCTTTCATACACCCACAAAACACTGCCTGTGTGAACTGACAAATGAGTGCTTTGAACTATGTAATATTATACCTTTTAAATTCCTTTTGGACAGTGTCACCACCTTGAGCTATAATATGCACAAAAATTCTTAACTGGGGTTTGGAGCAGAGCAGAGATACTTCTGAGATCCTCTGTCCCTCACTACATTTTAATTAAGGTTGTAGATGTCCTATAAACTAGATTCTAGGAATGAGAGTTTCATGCCTAATTATTATTTTTACCAAAACCACTATTATATCCTTTCTTTAATAATAAAAATGAGAGCCAGGTGTGGTGGCGCACGCCTTTAATCCCAGCATTTGAGAGGCAGAGGTAGGAGGAACACCATGAGTTCGAGGCCACCCTGACACTACATAGTTAATTCTAGGTCAGCCTGGACCAGAGTGAGACCCTATCTCAAAAAAAAACAATAAATAAATAAATAAAGTAATAAAATAAAATGAGGAGAAATTAGATAAAATACAAGTCTTCAGACAATTCATAATAATCTCAGTACAAACACTGCAATCAAAATTAAGATGGAGGGCTAGAGGGATGGCTTAGTAGTTGAGGCATTTCCTGCAAATCCAAAGGACCCAGGATCAATTCCCCAGGACCCACGTTAGCCAGATGCACAAGGGAGCGCACTTATAAGACTTTGTCTTCAGTGGCTAGAGGCCCTGCTATGCCCATTCTCTCTCTCTCTCCCTCTTTCTCTCTACCAAATAAATAAAAATAAAACACTTTGAAAAATTAAGATGGAGAGCTGTAGAGATGGCTTAGTGGTTAAGACATTTGCCTGCAAAGCCAAAGGACCCAGGTTTGATTCTCCAGGACCCACATAAGCCAGATGCACAAGGGGACGCATGCATCTGGAGTCCACTTGCAATGGCTTGGAGGCCCTGCTGCACCCATTCTCTCCCTCTCTCTCTCTACATCTTTATCTCTCTCAAATAAATAAATTAAATTAAATATAAAAAAGAAAAGAAAAATATTTTTAAAAAATTAAGATGGAAATTGTTGAGCATACCAAAGCAGAACAGCTTTATTTTAATTCAATGTTTAATAAACTTAGCATTGGTCAGCCAAACATGTGATTAATTATGAAGGAAAAGAGCTAGAAGTTAAACATGTACAAAGTACATGGTTGAAGCCTGTGACTGAAAGTAAAGATGTAATCATAATGATTATAATGAAACACTATAAAGTGTTTAAAGCTCTCTGGAATGCTGCCCTTATCATCCCAATAATATCTATTACATTTTTCATACATTTTCCGATTAGCACTTACACATTTTTTTTAATTTACTTATTTATTTGAGAGAGGGAAAGAGGCAGAGTGAGACAGAGAGATAATGGGCTCACCAGGGCTTCAAGCCACTGCAAACAAACTCCAGATGCATGTGCCCCTTGTACATCTGGCTTACGTGGGTCCTGAGGAATCAAACCGAGGTCCTTTGGCTTTGCTGGCAAGCACCTTACCGCTAAGCCATCTCTCCAGACCCACTTACACATTTTTAAGAATGTGTATGCATATAAACAGGGGAATGCCTGCAAAACCAAAAGTGTTTTCATTTTAAAATATCTTAAAACTAGAAACAGTCCTCCAGATATCACGGGTGGGTAATAATATTCTCAATATACACAACACACAGTATAGCCTTTATCTTGGAAGTGCTTTGGGGTTCTATTCCTGTCTTATCTAGATTTAACTTTAATCCACATCTGTTTCTCTTTGTTTCTTACTGTAGCCAGTGCTTTCACTGGGGACTCTAATCATTTGATTCACATTGTACCAAATTAAGATGCAAGGTGAGCCTTTGAAAAAGCGCCTAATGAGTGGCCAAAAAGGAAACTTGGCATGGCCAAGAACAAAAATCATGCCCAGATACAGGAATCCCATGGCACCTAGAGAATTGGTGCCAAGACTTGCTACAAATACCAAAATCTGAGTATACAAGTTCATTATATAGAATGGCTTTGTGTTTGTATGTAACTGATGTGCATCCACCCTACTGTACACTTTCTCATTTCTAGATTAATTCTATTAATACAGGGTAGATACTGTCTACATAGTTGTATTTTATGGTTTAGAGAGTAATGGCAATGGAGAATGTTCTACACATGTTCAGATTAGATGCTATTCTCCCTTCTCCTCATAGTTTCAATGCCTGGTTGGGTGAACCCAAGAGCATAAGACTTATAAATACAAAAAAAAAAAAAAAAAAAAAACACTGATTAACAACTGAGCTGTTAGTTAAGGTATCCCTAAAGATTATACATTTTTAAATGACTTAGAAGGTCCTATATGTTGAAGTCAGTCAATGAAAATAATCTTGCTTGAAGGATGACTTTAGTCTTTTAAATTGTTGTCGTTTTAGTCACACTCAGAGTATGCAAGATCATTAGGATTTTCTGTTAACCAAAAATGAAATGGTTTCTTTAATGATAAAAGTGAAGCCTGCTTACTACATGATGTGAACTGAAGGGCACTGAAAGGATTCAGCCCAGTCCAGAATCTATCATTATCATCTGTCCAACATTAAAAAAAAAGCATAAATAATATAAATAACTAACTCCATGGGAGGAGAAACAAAGAAAAAAGGAAGGAAGGAAGGAAGGAAGGAAGGAAGGAAGGAAGGAAGGAAGGAAGGAAGGAAGGAAGGAAAGAAAGAAGGAAAGTTCATTCAAGAAAGTCAAGGTAACTTTATGTCTCATAGCCTGATCCTGCTAACTTCCTGCCTGCTTTATTTCAGATCATTTAAAGTTTAGAGAGTTTATGAGCATCACAATAATAAGCCAATGAAAAAGAAAAACAACATAATTGCAACAGGAGGGGTGGTACACACCTGTAATCTCAGCACTCAAAAAACTGAGGAAGAACTGGGTGTTGTGGTGCACGCCTTTAATCCGAGCACTCGGGAGGCAGAGAATTGTAAGAGGACTGCAGTGAGTTCGCGGACACCCTGAGAATTCCAGAACAAGACCTTACCTCAGAAAACTTAAAAAAAAAAAAAAAAAACCCTGAGGAAGGATTTTAACTTCAAGGCCAGCCTAGGCTATACAGAGAATCCAAGGTCAGTCCAGACTACACGTAAACCCCTGTATCAAACTGGTAATAACAGTGATGGCAAAGTAGGATTGGCCTCATTGTTAGGAAAAAAATATACAATAGATATTGAGTTTACCATGGCAGTGAGTGAGAAAAATGAATATTAAAACAAAATTATTATGCAGAGGAATGATCTCTCCTCTTAAAACATCACAAGAATGAAATTTTTAAGAAGCTTTAATGGCAAATATTTTAATAGACAGGGTCTTAAACCTGAGTTTCTAGATTTCTCTGTCTTGCTCACTACTTCGCTGCTCTCTTTCCTTCTCTGTGCAAGTACTTTGCAATTCAACAAGCAAGCCTAAAATTCATATAGACTCCTGTCATGAGCAGGAGAAGCACATTGTCAAAAGGCTATGGAAGATACTTTATTGAAATTACCTGTGAGTCTTTATTTTAGTAGGGTGCTAATTTATATATTATAGCAAAGAATGACATTATATAAGAAGAGAGAAAAAAGTTTTTTATTTTTTTTATTTATTAGTTTTGTATTCAGCAAATACAGTCAGTTTGGTACCATTATTAGGCTCATCTGTGACCTACCCCCTCCCCTTGGCCCCTCCTTGTTAAGGTATATGGGTCATGCATTGTGGAGTTAGCCCACAGTTATGGGTAATATAAATGTCTCTGCATATCATGACCCAACATGTGGCTCTGACATTCTTTCCGACCCCTCTTCCGCAAAATTTCCCTGAGCCGTGTTGGGTTCATTTTTGGTCTGCTTCAGTGATGAGGTGTTGGGGGCCTCTGGGTCTCTGGCTCTCTGGCTCTCTGATTTGGTAGGAGTTGATTTTTCTCTGTGTTGACCTCCTTCACCCTTGTGCTGGTATCCGGTTCATCAGGAAAACAGCACCCCTGCTTGTTTCGCCAATTTTTCTTAGTTTCAGCCAGGGCCCTTTGGAGATATGATGGGGTGGCTCTCTCCTTAGGATCTACATCTATCTGAAAAAGAGAAGCAGATTCTCCAACAGAGAGTAAGTTAGCACCAGGACAAATGAGATAACCCTTACTTTTTTATAGAGAATTTTAAAAAGTTTTTTTTTTTTTTAAGATGGGATTAGAGGTAGTTTTAAAGAGTTGATAACATTTAAGTACACAAAGAGAAAAATCATCTGTCTTAGTCCATTCATGTTTCTGTATTCAGATACTATAGGCTTAGGGTCTTAAACAATATGTTTATTCCTCATAGCTTTTGGAGGCTGGGAGACCTGAGATCTGTGCCTCTGCACATGTGGTAGTTTCATTTAAGATAGGTGATTGCCTTCTCTTTACTTGGAGGAAGGAACAAAAGAA
This sequence comes from Dipus sagitta, assembly GCA_036346955.1. Lineage (NCBI taxonomy): Eukaryota > Metazoa > Chordata > Mammalia > Rodentia > Dipodidae > Dipus > Dipus sagitta. Next base: position 13,120,272 of record CM070781.1, read on the forward strand.
TGTGGGAGTATCTTTGATGAAATATTGATGCCATTCATGAGGGTGAAGTCTCCTCCATCTCTCCAAGGTCCACCTCCCAGTGCCGTCACAATAGGAATTTAGCTTCAAGGCAAGAATTTGGAGACGAGAAGACAAAAACATTCAGTCTATTATAGCTTCCCTAAGGGAACTTAGAATGAACTTGCCACAATAACAAACTGTAAAATAGTTCAGAAATGAAACGTAGAAGTTAGGCTATAGGTATGGCTATGGTTTAGATGTGAACCCGACCCTACAGGCACATGTGTTTAATACTTAATCCACACCTGATGGCACTATTTTGGGTGGTTCTGAAAACTTTAGGGGGTAGGCCATAATTGGAAGGAGTAGATTCCCCAGTCCCTTCTTTTCATCTGCTTCCTATAATAAGAAGACTAGACTCTTCCTCCACAAGCTCTGGTCAACACCATGTTCTGCCAAGGGGCTAGGGACTGATAGTCTGAAACCATGAGCTAATCCCCCTTCAGGTATTTATGTCAGGTATATTTGCATGGCAATGTAAAAAGTTAACTAACATGGATACTGAGAGACTCAGTTTCAAACCTGAAGTGGTCAAAACAGTAAACTTACTCACTTACTCTTTTCTTAGGGAGATGAAAACATGACATCAAGGTGTACATAATGGGCTAGAGAGATGGCTCACTGTTTAAGGTGCATGCCTGCGAAGCTTAAGGACCTGAGATTGATTCTCCAGTACCCAGGTAAAGCCAGATGCACAAGTTCATTTGCAGTGGCTAGAGGCCCTGGATCACCCATTGCCTCTCTCCCTCTCTCTCCCTCCCTCTCAAATAAATAAATTAATTAAATATATTTTAAGAATAAAAAAGGGAATGTAAATACAACTTTGGTACATTGAGGCATCACATTTTACCCCCCCCCCCAGTGCCCCATTCTTTTTCCCTTCCAACATCTACGTCATATTATGTTTATGCTCTTAAGGGCACATACTTTCCAGAGTCCAGATTTAATCTTCAGTCTCTATTACTTCAAGGTCTCCATGCAGCCAAGATCAGCTTGCCTGCATCTCTCCACTTCGTTCACTAGAGTCAATCACCTGTAGTTTTAACCATCCTGGGATCTCAGCATAAACACACACCACCCACACCTTGGTAAGTAACCAAAAACACTGGAAAAGTGTATCCTACACTTAATTCCCCTAAATTGATGTTTGTTCTTATAACTTTTCTGCACCTTTTTAAGTAATAAAGTAATAGCCACCGTGTGCATTGTCTAGGTCACCTGTGTCAATTTGAAGTAACACATAGAAAAAACTGAACACCCTGTATGTAACACATATTTGCACAGTAAACTAAGAAAAGAAAGAAAGGAATTTATTTGATTTTTTTTTTTTTTTTTGCTTTGATGTGTTTTTAGAGGTAGGGTCTCGCTCTAGCTCAGGCTGACACAGAATTCACTATGTAGTCTCAGGGTAGCCTTAAACTCTCAGCAATCCTTCTACCTCTTCTCCTGAATGCTGGAATTAAAGATGAGTGTCACAATGCCCCACTGAAAGAAATTAATTTAATGTCACAATGATACACTAAACTAAGGCAGATAATGATATTTCAAAGCTTAACCTGGGAAACAACTTTCCAGCCATGGTGAGAAAAGATACACTGCAACCAAATAAGACTCCCTTACAAATGAGTAATCATAAGCCACTCTACAGTGAGAGAAGTTTTCCTCTACCAATATATGAGAACCCGCAACCTGCATCTTGCCAGATGTCATTATGTGCTCTGTGTAATTGCTCTTCAAGGAAGATCGCAGTCACTTATTGACATAGGACTCTCATCTATAATATGTTGAGAAATGGGCCTTAAGTCATATCACAAATTAGCCAGGGAGAAAGCAGACATTTAAACCTGGACTCATTGAACTTTAAATCCTAACTTATAGATCTTATATGTACATCTATCCCAAGTGTGTTCCCTTGGGATTTACTTCACATTTTCTCTCTGTTCTGACCCCAAATTTCTAAATGGGACCCTTTTTCTTCCCTAAATCATCTAAAATTGTTCGTATCACTAAGTGCCTAAGTGTACTAGGCATTGTTTTCAGTGGTTTGAAAGCATGATAACACTAACATCAAGATAGCCGTAAGTACGAAGAGTTGGTATTCTGCATGGCCATCCTGATTGCTTATAGATTCCCTTTATCCTGAGCAATCAAGATCATGCGAACCTAAAGGGAAACACTTTTGATTAATGCATGGAACAGGCATCATGATTATGCTTTAGACACACAAAATTTAGAACTCAGAGGAATGGCATGGTCTTGGGAAGCAGTAGCATAATGATTCAAATCCAGACAGCTATGGTTATAAAGCCATGCTCTCTTCTCATCCCACACTTGCCTTAGACTTCTTCTGTCTGCTTTAAAGCCATCTAGATTCAAATTGTCCATCTGCTTGTCATGAACCAATCATACAGGCCTGGATGAGCAGTTAATCTGTGTGAGCTTATGTTTCCTCATTTGTAAAAGGTGGCTACAGCATCCAGCTCATATATTTGTCATCATAGGGTCTATATCCAATCAACTATCATCACCAGAACAGCTAGCTTATAACAGGCACTAAATTATTATATTTATTGTCCCACATTAATTATCAAGAGTAATTTTTCATTTCTGTTAAAGAAAAGTCCCCTCCAAAGACTCTTGAGACTACCTACTTAAGTCATTGCTATTAAATGTACTTACCTGCCTTCACTCCCAATATTCACATAAATATGAAATATACTTTCACTCTGTCCACTTTTATTCATGCTGAGCTCCACCCATAGGAAAGTTTCTAAGGAGTGTCAAACTGAGCTTCAATATTGTGTTCCCAAAAGAATCTTCTCCAAGCCATCTGTGACACTTAATTTCTGTTGCTAATTTTATTAGATCATGAGTCACGTAAGACTTGGTCAGGTCTGTGAAGGCATTTCCAAGAAGGAGTAAATTGAAGGGGCAACCATGCTGGCAGTAGCCTATGCAGATAAATATGCTCCAGGAAAAGCCAGGGCCTTTTTTCTTGGTTGCCCTTGCTACTGAATGGTGAGAGCATCTTACTCTTGGTGCCACCCTCAGAGATATCAAATCCTAGCTTCTTCAGCTTCCCAACATAGACTGGAGATAAGTAGCCCACTGGAAATCCTCCACACCTTTAGCACCATATTAGGACTGTTGAGGCATCTAGCCTTGTGGACTGAGCAGCTACTGTTTCTCAGACTCTGCAGCCTGTACACAGCCATTGTTGAAATGTCCAGCCCATATCCCATAAGTCAATTTAATAAATCCACTTTATAACATATGTCAATTCTATTGGTTCTGTTCCTCTAGAGAACCTGGACAAGTACACTAGCATTGCAAGTTACCCACTGCTTGAAACTATAATGAACAATTACTTCTTTCTCTCTTTTTTTTCAAGGTAGAGTCTTACTCTAACCAGACTCACCTGGAATTCACTATGTAGTTTCAAGTTGACCTCAAACTCACAACAATCTTCCTACCTCTACCTTCTCAGAGCTGGTATTAAAGGTGTGCACCACCACACCTGGTCTCTTCTTTCTTTTTTATTGGCTATACAGCTTATTAATTTATTCCTCTGTCTACCTTAAGGGCTAGAATCTATTTGATTCTTTTCTGTTTCCCCATGATATCTAGACAATCCATGTAAAGAGAAGAGCAGAGGTAAACAGAGAAGGGGAAGTTGAGAAGAGCTGATCTGGAGCTGAGCTCAGTGAAGGATGGGAGAAGACTTGGAGAGAGTAGGGTGGAGCTTCAGTTGGTCAAAATAGTGCATCGTGGGTTCCTGATCTCTTGCTCCAGGCTGGCCAAGATCCCCCTGAAGGCGCCCAGGCAACTGGGGTGGGTGAGTACCTGTTGAGAGAAAGAATCACTCCTGAGAGATAGTTTAGGTGAAGAGCTCTCTTGGTTTATTGTCAGGGAAATGGGTTTATAAGCATCTGAGGGTGGGGGGAGGGTCCAAGGGGATTGGACTTTCAAGGTTCCTTTGGGAACATTCATTCTAGCACATAGGCAATGGCGGGAGTCAGGTGATCTAGAGTCTCAGGGGGATGGGCTGTGTGAAGGTGCTGGCTGATAAGGAGTTTCCTAGGCAACTGGCCAAAGGTTACAGGGTATGGGCAGAGCCTGAGTTCAGTGGGCCGGGCTTAGAGAGGGACTGGCCTCCTGTATCCCCAGGGTCCTTAGCTGTGCCTGGAAGCTCAGGCCCCTCTCCTGATGGCTCTAGCCTGTGCCTGGCAGTGCCAGACAGTGCATGACCAGTACTCAATGTCACACATCAGGAGAGACCTTTTAAATCCTGGTTATCCACTTGGAATCTAATTATTTGGCTGACATTAAAAACAGTTGGCAAACATACACTTAAGAAAATGTTCATCATCCCTAATCATCAGAGAAATGCAAATTAAAACAACTATGAGATTCCACCTTACCCCAATAAGGATAGCAAACATCAAAAAATCAAATAAAAATAAATGCTGGCGAGGATGTGGAGAAGTAGGAACACTCATCCACTGTTGGTGGGAATGTAGGATGGTACAACCACTTTGGAAAGCAATATGGAGACTTCTGAAAAAGCTGAGTATAGAGATACCAACAGACCCAGTTATTCCCTTACTGGGCATCTACCCTAAAACCTTCAAACCACAGACTAAAGAGATTTGCTCAACCATGTTTATAGCGGCTCAATATGTAATAGCTAAGAGCTGGAATCAACCCAGATGTCCATCACTAGAAGAATGGATAACTAAGATGTGGTATATCTACACAATGGAATTCTATAGAGCAGTAAGAAAAAATGACACAATGAAATTTGAGGAAAAATGGTTGAACCTGGAACAGATCATTCTCAGTGAACTTACCCAATCACAGAAAAAAAATCACCACATAGTCTCACTCATCTATAGCACCTAACCTGAATCTACTGAAGATACCTTACATACCCAGCAAGCATCTCCTAGACTAGACACTAGGATGGAAGGGGAGGGAGGGGAGGGCATCAAAGGGGTGGGAAACACAAATCTAGACCCAAACGGCAATGGTACCATAATCTTCTACTTACTAAAAGACAGACCAAATGGCTGATCCTTCACCAGGCCCTTACAGGGAACACCTGAACCACAAGACACTGGAGAGGGTAAGATTAAGACTAACCTTAATCTCCTACATCTTCCCTCCCTCACTTCCCCTCTCCCTGTCTCTCTCTCTCTTATCTCTAACTCTTGTATATTAGTTATCTTTTTCCTCATTTTCTTAGTGGGCACTGACCTGTAACTCCCAGTACCGGCATGGGGCTATCATCTACAATGAGCTTTTGATCAGAGAGACCTACAAGGTTTCCTAAAAGACAGACAGATTGCTGTCAGAGTACTTGATGACCCACCAAAGGTTAGTGGTAAGACCCTACTGCTGAAGATACCTTATGTGATTGACATGCAAATTAGAGTGGCATGGCTGGAAGTTGGAAGAGAGTCAGTCCCCAGACAGTCAGCGTGTCTAGTGCCAGAAGGTGCTACATGGGCGACTGGGGGAAATTGACCAATATCTATCGAAGCAATGCATGGTCTAACCTACTTAGCAGCAAATAACTTGTTGTGATGCCCAGACAAGTGCAGTGGTGGCACACAGCCATGGTGGGGAACCAACTGCTCTCAATTTGGCTAACTGATCCCCTCACTGGTATGGGACCCATAGCTGGAGCTGGGAAACAAGTCAGAACCAGATCCAAACATAAGCCCACTCTCCAATATCAAGCTACCATCAATTGTGGGCTACAAGAGGGCCTACACCTATTAAATTCTCTATAAAAAAAAAAGTAAGGGTTATCTCATTTGTCCTGGTGCTAACTTACTCTCCGTTGGAGAATCTGCTTCTCTTTTTCAGATAGATGTAGATCCTAAGGAGAGAGCCACCCCATCATACCTCAAAAGGGCCCCAGCTGAAACTAAGAAAAATTGGAGAAACAAGCAAGGGAGCTGTTTTCCTGATGAACCGGATACCAGCACAAGGGGGAAGGAGATCAGCACAGAGAAAAATCAACTCCTACCAAATCAGAGAGCCAGAGCCTCAGAGGCCCCCAACACCTCACCACTGAAGCAGACCAAAAATGAACCCAACATGGCTCAGGGAAATTTTGCGGAAGAGGGGGCGGAAAGAATGTCAGAGTCACATGTTGGGTCATGATATGCAGAGACATTTAGCTTACCCATAACTGTGGGCTAACTCCACAATGCATGACCTGTATACCTCAACAAGGAGGGGCCAAGGGGAGGGAGCAGGTCACGGATGAGCCTAATAATGGTACCAAACTGACTGTATTTGCTGAATACAGAACTGACTAATAAAAAAAAAAAAGTGGGCTATGGAACTAAATAGACAGTTCTCATCAGAAGAAATACAGATGGCATATAAACATCTCAAAAAAAAAAGTTGGTTTGTGTATTTCAGTCTCTGTATTCTTGCTTGAGACATAAAAGAAGTGTATTAAATCTAAAAGGGTTCCTCCAATCATGAAGCCCATGAAGCAATGTCCCTCCTCTAGACCTCGTGCTGCCACCAGTGACCGTGATGACCACACATTGCTGTCACTACTCACTCTACCAAACTCTGAGCACCTCCAGTAGCTGCACTGTAGTACTTTGCTTATACAGACCACTTGACTGGGAATAATTCCGCTGAACAAACAGGAAAATGTAAGTAAATGAAATCTCTAGAAAATGAGGAATTCTGAGCAGAAGTTTAAGTCCAAGTTGGTATAACTGGTTTCAGTGGCTTCTGATGACAGAGTGAAGTGTGCACATGTCGCCCTATGGCACAGTTTGCCTGGGACAGTTTCAAATCCACTGGTCATCCTAATGTAGTCACTGCAGCACGCCTTCCAATCTGATATCTCACTTTAAATGATCAATGAACAGTCACCATGAAAAAGAAGGTACCCCATGTTTTGGTATGTACACATCATTAACCTAGCTGTCAACTGTTAATCTGAGGATTAGCACCCCCTCTCTTGGCATAAATAAAGTGAGGCTTACATGTAAAGTTCATCTAAATAGATAAAGTACTCAGATTTATTCATCAGTAGAAGCTAGGTTCATATCCAGGACTGCCTGGATAGAAATTGCTGTGTTTTTTTCTTTCTATTCTGCCAAAAGCTTAGATCAGGAAGGTAGTGGGGGAGGGTAAACATCATGATCCTCTGGACTCAAGGCCATATTTCTGTCCTATTATCCTCTGTTGTTATATTACTTTGACTCCTAATTTTCGTTGTAGATCTTATACCCTATCCAGGTGACAGAACCACCAATTTCAACTGTGATAGAGGGAACATTTCTTTCTTCCTCCCATCACTCTTCTCCATTACTACTTCCAGAGATTAAACCAAGAAGAGGAACTATGCTTTGTAACTCATAGAGAAAGGATGCCAAGCTCTCTGAGCTTAATACACAGCAGGATTTGACCTTGCCAGTGCATGGAGGGTTGTACATGGTAGACTCAGAGACAGCACAGGCATTGTGGCTCCCCAGACACTACCTTGATGGAGAAAGACAGGCATTTTAAGTTGACCACCTCCAACTAGGTAATGTCAGGATAATTATTTAACTTGTCACAGCTTCAGTTTCTTTATCTATAACAGCTCATTGCTATTGTTTGTCATAAGAAGTCATTCTCACCAACTGATCTCTGAAAGGGAGTAAAGGCTAGGGCTTAGAGTCTTAACATGTCCAAATGCAGATGACACCTCTCCCTAAATTAGATTCTTTGGGCAAAGCTGCTTTCTCTCTTTAAGCCTTTAAAATATCATCTTGACAAATCTCCGAACCCACCTGTCCTCCTTCTCCACCCATTACCCATCTTCTTATACCCCTTCCCTCCACCAATTTATTCTCCATTCTGACTCCAGATGGATTGCATTTAAAGTGCAAATCTATTCATATCACTTGTCTATTTAAAATTCTTTATTCATTTCCCTTTGCCCTCAAAATCAAGTTCAAGCTCCTAGGAGAAAATTGTACATATTGGGCATGATCCAGCCCTCACTCTCACTCTCCTTCCCTTCTCTCCAGCCACAGTGAACTTCTCTTGATGTCATTATAGAACCACATTTCCCTGCTTCAGGGAGCTCTTATTATTGTTTTCCCTGTGCCTAAAAAGGTCTTCTCCCTTGCCCATCCCCCCATTAACTTCTTTTAATATTGTTAAGTATTTCTTAGTCTTCAAGACTTCATTTGAACCTCTTTTTAACAGATAAGCCTATCCTTACCCCTTATGTCCACTTAGCTGACCCACTTACAGGTGTCAAAGCCCCTCATGCTCTCCCCTATAAATGTTCAGTCTACATGCCACCAAACCAAACCATACAAGAGTGGGAACCACATGTGGCCTGAATCATACCATATCCCTACATAATGGGGAATCAGGTAAATCAGACATTTCATTTATTCATTTACTCATTCATTTATTCATTAATTATCATCCAGGGTCAGTATTTTAATCCTATTTCTGTAATTTTTTTCTTTGCTACTGATAAAGACTGAGTCTGCAAGAGCAGTACACTTTGTAACTTAGAGAGAAGGATTGACAGATCCTTTGTGTATAATCCTAACACTTGATCCATGAAATGTGGGAGTTTAGTCCTCTACCCTGAAACCATGGCAAAGACATTTACCTCCTCTAATCTAGGGATGTGAATCCCCTTACTCTTTCTCTTATACCTTTTGTCAGCAGTAGGAACTGAAGGAGCAAAGATTGACAACCTAGATTTAAGATAAAACCCTAGGTGAAAGCAGAAATTTAGTGAAAGAAGTAACAGGATGAAAATATCAAGTAGATATGAGCAGACCATGAGAAAACAGGACTAAACGTTCCCACCTAGCATTGGACTCGATAAACCATATGACCTTCTGCCATCCTATAGATTCTGAATAATTTGAAACATCTGTTGCTTAAGCCTGAAGTATAGATCTGGGTAAAGGTCTGCTAAAATTCTCTAAATAAACCCATAAATAACTGACTGTTTCATAAGCATCCTTCCTCCAGCAAGCACTGATTGTCCACTGAAATGCATTCTTCCTTCCCCCTTTGGAATATAATTGAAGCTTAGGCAAAGCTATGTTGTGATTATATTTTCCAGGCATGAATAGCTTTAGATATTCTTCTTCCTCCTTCTCCTCCTCCTCTTCCTTCTCCTCCTCTTTCTCCTATTTTTTTCTTCTTCATCCTTAAATATTTTATTTAAAAAGATGGAAGAAAGGCATGGCCACTGACCTGTTCATTAGCCTTTACTATTCACCACAGGAATATTGCATGAGACTGCAATATAGTATTTCCCTTAAATTATGCTTTTTTGGTATCTTTATTAGAGAAGATTTACTTATACCCAAATTAACAGAGCAACTTTTATGTTCCATGTCAAAATGCACAGAGCTGGATGTTCAGTGATTGGACCTGTGATAGAACAAAGAGCTTCCCAAATGTGTTTTGTCTCTTAGTACCACACAGTAGTTCTAACAGTTCTCCCTTGGGACTTATTAGCCAGGCAAGCAATGCACATTAAATATGCACACTGAATTTAGATTAGTTTTGAAGTGCCTGTGCAAATACAATAATCCCCTCACCTTAGACAGAGTTTTGTTTTTCACAGTTTCAGTCACCTGAAGTCAACTAGAGTCTAAAAATATTAAATAGAAAACCTTGAGAATCAGCAATTCTTAAATTTTAAGTTGTGCCATGTTCTGGGTAAAGTGATCAAATCTTATACTATCCCACTCTGTCCTTCTCAAGTCATCAAGCATCCCTTTGTTCACATTATCCACAGTATATGTGCTACCTGCCTGTTACCTACGTAAGCCATCTTGGTTACCAGATCAGCTGATGTAGTATCACCATGCTGTGTCCAAATGATCCTTGTTTTACTTAATAATTGCTGCAAAACACAAAAGTGGTGATGCTGGCAGTTCAGATATGCCAAAAAGAAGTGGTAATGTTCTGCATTTAAGTGCAAAGGTTAAAATACAACAACATGGTTTTTATATTAATTTATTTGAGAGGGAGAGACATAGAGAAAGAGGAAGAAAGAGAGAGAGAGAGAGAGAATGGACACACCAGGTCTTCCTGCCACTGCAAGCAAACTTTAGTCACATGCCCACTTTGTGCATCTGACTTTACATGGGTACTGGGGAATCAAACCCAGGCCATCAGGCTTTGCAAGCAAGTACCTTCAACCACTGAGCCTTCTCTCCAGACCCAAAAATACATTTTTAGAGAGTGGTGGATCACAGTCACATAACTTTTACTGCAGTAGTATTATAATTACTTGATTTTATTATTAGTCATTACTAATCTCTTATTGTTTCTAATTTATAAATTAAATCTTATCACGAGCACATAATCCCATGTGTGCTCTTAGATATCCACTACAGGTCTTAGAACATATTCCTTCCAGATAACTGAAGACAATCTACTATATATGCAAATCTTCCAAATTATTTTGTCTCTATAGTTCAATTAACCAGAAAATGTCTTTCAAGTTTCAGCTCAAAATCTACCTCTATCAAGAAAATTTCCCTGAACTCTTACTACAGCTCCAATCACTCCCCTTTTGTAGCTGTCCACATCACTATAGTGGTAAGTCTCCTCTATCTTCCCAGAGAAGTATATGTACCACTTCTCTCTTCTATCAGGTTGTAAGCTACACCATTGCTTTGCATAACTAATTACTTATTAAGTACTTATAATGTGTTAGATATGGTATTAAGAGATAGAGATAGAAAGTTGAATGAGTCAGAATCTGATGGAGGGAGAGGGGACTATCAACCAAAAATAACAATACTATTTTGTCACATGTACTGTAGCAAGAAGAGCCCCAGTACCAAACTCCAATTGTCTTCATTAAACATGCACAATTTGTTAAAATCAATTATACCCCAAAACCAATTTGTTCCCAATTGAGCTATTAAAAAAAAAAAAAAAAAAAACTTCACAGAGGAAGACCTGGGTACGTGGCTCGGTATATAAAGCATTTGACACACCACTCTAAGTACTTGTGTTCAAATCTCCAGCAACCCCCCCCCCCATACAAGCTGGAAGCTGTGATGGGCTTCTGTAAACCTAGTGGACCTTAAGATAAAGGGAGGCAGAGGCAGGAGAATTTCCTCAGATCATTAAACAATGAGAGGCCCTGCCTCAAACAAGATGGAAGCATAGAACAAATCAAAAGCTGTCCTTTGACATCCACGTAAGTGCTGTGGCAAACACACATCCATGAGAATGCAACCACACACACCAAATAAATAAAATTTTTAAACAATTGAAAAATAAAACTTCTCAAGGTTAAAAATGGCTGGCAAGTTATTAAAGGGCATGTAGCCTTGTCTCCTTCTCCAAGAAACTCTAGCATGCAGAAGTGTGGTATGCAGCTGGTTTAGTGGAATGAAACACTGCAAACTCTAAGAACGTATAGATTCCAACCCAAACTACTCTACCCAACAAAAGTATCCCTCATAATAGATGGTGAAAGAAAAACTTTCAACAATAAAACTCAGCTTTACAACTATATGAACACAAAGCCAAACCTACAGAGAGTACTTCAGAGAATGCTCCACACAGAAGATTCAAATAACCAACCTCAAGTGCCTATGAGAAGCAGATCACAATAACCAAACTTCAAGAAGGCACAAACACTACAAAGACCAAGAAAACAACAAACTACATAAACCACCACAATATGGCAGGGATTAAATCAAACCTCACAATTATTATCCTAAATATTAGTGGACTTGATTCACCCATCAAGAGACATAAGCTAACAGAATGGATCAGAAAATTAGACCCCTAAATATGCTGTCTTCAAGAAACCCACCTCACCACTAAAGACAGACACCTCCTCAGGGTGAAAGAGTGGAAAATGGTATTCTAAGCAAATGAAAATAAGAAGCAAGTAGGTGTAGTTATACTTATATTGGATAAAATAGACTTCAAACCAAAAGTAATCAAAAAAGACAAAGAAGGCCACTTCTTACTTATCAAGGGAACAATCCAACAAGAGGATATCACAATCATTAATCTTTATGTACCAAACACAGGTGCACCAAAATTCATAAAACAAATTCTACTTGACAACAAAACGCAAACAACATCTTAATTAGAGACTTCAATACTCCACTATCAGCAATGGATAGATCATCCAAACAATAAATTAACAGGGAAGTGAGAGAGCTCAACAAAACCATGGATCAATTAGAACTAATTGATATCTACAGAACATTCAACCCCAAATCCACAGATTACACCTTCTTCTAAGCAGTCCATGAGCCATCTCTATATCATATACTGAGTCATAAAGCCTACCTCCATATATTTAGGAATATCTACATAATTTCCTGCATTATATAAGACCACAATGCTGTATTGCTAGAAATTAACAACAAAAAATGCACCAGGAATCCCACCAGCTCCTGGATACTGAAAAACATACTTTAAAACAATAAATGGGTAGTGCACAAAATAAAAAATGAAATTGAAAAATTTCTAGAAATGAATAATAATGAGAACACAATGTACCAAAACTTATGAAACACAAAGGAGGCAGTCCTAAGGGGAAAATTCACAGCGCTAAGTGCCTTCATAACAAAGACTTAGATTCCAAATCAATAACCTAACCACCCACCTAAAAACCTTGGAAAAACAAGAAGAATCCAACCCAAAAGCTCCAGACAGAGCTCCCCAACACCTTTTTATAAAGCTAGTGTCATCCTAACACCAAAACCAAGCAAAGATACCAAAAGAAAAGAAATGTACAGGCCAATTTACCTGATGAGCTTAGATGCAAAGATCCTGAACACAACCCTCACAAACTGAATTCAACAGTACATCCAAAGTATTATCCAACTGGATCAAGTATGCTTCATCTCAGGAATGCAGGGATGGTTCAACATACATAAAGCTGTCAATGTAATACACCACAAATAAGGTTACACTTAAAAACCACATGATCATCTCAATAGATGCAGAAAAGGCCTTTGACAAAATATCACACCACTTCATCATCAAAATATTGGAGACAAAAGGCATGGATGGTCTCTATCTCAACATAATAAAGGCGATATGTAAAGATCCCAAGGTCCATGTAATATGTAATGGAGACAGACTGAAGGAATTCCCATTGAGATTTGGAATAAGACAGGGGTGTCCACTCTCGCCTCTGCTCTTCAACATAGTACCAGAAGTACTAGCTCAAGCAATAAGACAGGATAAAGAAATAAAAGGGATACAATTGGAAAAGAAAAAATTGTTAGCCCTATTTGCAGATGACATGATTCTATAAATAAGTGACCTGAGAACCTCCATCTCAAAACTCTTAAAAGTGATTAATCCCTTCAGTAAAGTAGCAGGACACAAAATCAATGCACAAAAATCAGTATCGTTTCTATATTCAAAAGACAAAGATACAGAGAAAGAAATAAGAAACATTGTCCCATTTTCAATAGCATCAAAAAAAAATGTTCCATACAGAGCTCCCCAACTCCTTTTATGAAGCTAGTGTCATCCTGACACCAAACCCAAGCAAAGATACCAAAGAAAAGAAAAGTACAGGCCAATTTCATATGCAGAATAATGAAACTCAATCTACACATCTCACCATGCACAATAAAAAGTCAAACAACCCACTCACAAAATGGGGCAGATGACTGCACAGGGAGTTCTCAGAAGAAGAAATACAAATAGAAAACACACACTTTAGAAAATGTTCAACATTGTGAATCATCAGGGAAGTGCAAATTAAAACAACCATGTGATTCAATTTTATTCCAGTAAGCACAGCAAACATTAAAAACTCTAATGACAACAAATGCTGGTGAGGATGTGGAGAAATAGGAACTTTCATTCACTGTTGGGGGGAATGTAAGCTAGTACAACCACTATGGAAAGCAATATGGAGACTCCTATAAAGAACGACTATAGAGGTACCAACAGACCTAGTTATTCCATTATTGGGCATTTACCCTAAAAGCTCCAAACCTCAACTCAGAGACATTTGCTCAACCATGTTTATACCTGCTCAATTCATAATAGCAATGAGCTGGAATCAACCCAGATGACCATCATTAGATGAATGGATAACTAAGATGTGATATATCTATACAATAGAATTATATACAGCAGTAAGGAAAAATGACACAATGAAATTTGAAGAAAAATGGTCAAAATTGGAACAGATCATTCTCAGTGAACCCACCCAATCAAAGAATGATAATCATTGCATGGTCTCACTCATCTGTGGCTCCTAACCTTAATCTTCCCAGGATGCTGACATACCCAATAAACATCTCAAGGACTGGACAATATGGATGGTGGGGCAGACGGGAAGGTAATGGTGGGGAGGACAAAAAAGTTGGACCAAATGGAAATAGTACCATAAAATCATACATCCTGAAAGACATACTAAAAATCAAAACTTCCTCAGTCCTGGAGAGGGTATGATAACGACTACTCTCAATCTTCTCCTATTTCTTTCTCTCTTTCTCTTTTATATTACTTATATTTTTCTTCCTTCTTCTGCCTTGGCACTGAACTGTAACTCCCAGTACCAGGATGTGAATAACATCCACAATGAGCTGTTGACCAGAGAGACCTACAAGGTTTCCCAAAACAAGACAGAATTCTGTTAGTGTACTTGATGACCCACCAAAGGTAAGACCCTACTGCCAAAGATACCATACGCTGTTGGAACAGAACATGGAGCAACCTGGATGGAAACCAAAAGAGACTCAATCTCCAGACAGTTAGCTTGTCTAGGGCCAGAAGGTGTTACATGAGCAACAGAGGGAAAATGATTAACATTTGTCTAACCAACTCATGGTCTAAGCTACACAGCACTAATCAATCTGATGTGATGCTCACATAAGCGCAGTAGTGACACACAGCAATGGTGAGTTACTAAATGCTCTTGATTTGGCTAAGAGATCCACTCAGAGGAAAGGAACGCATACCTGGAATGAGGAAACAAGTCAGAGCCATATCCGAAAAATGAGCCCACTCTCCAATATGAAGGTCCCACCAATAGTGGGCTACAAGAGGGCCTACACCTATTAAATTCTCTCTAAAATAATAATGGATATCCATGTATCTTGCACTGACCTCAATCTGTGTTGGAGAATTTGCTTCTCTTTTTCAGATGGACGCAGAACCTGAGGAGAGAATCAGCCCATCACAGCCAACCAGGGCACCAGCTGAAGTCATAGAGTTAGTGGGGTAATGAGCAAGAGTAGCTTTCTCGATGAACCTGCTGTCAGGACAAAGGTGAAGGAGACAGACACAGAGAACACTCAACTCCTACCAAATCAGATATCCAGAGACACAGAGACTCCCCAGACCTTGTCACTGAAGTAAACCTAAAATGAACCCAACATGGCTCAGGGAAATTCGCAGAAGAGGGGGCGGAAAGATTGTTAGAGCTGTAAGTTGGGTCATTGTGCACAAAGACATTGCATCTCCCTCATAACTGATGGCCATCCCCACAATGCAACATCCACAATCATTATAGGGGGCATGACAGGGAGAAGGCTAACAATGGTACCATCCTGGCTGTATACACACTATATACATAACTAATAATTTTTTAAAAAGTTACAAAGAAAAAAATATCTTTGAGGGCTGGGGATGTGGCTCAGTGTATAGAATGTCTTCTAGCATTGAAAAAGCCCTGAGTTTGATCCACAGCACCATGCAGGTATAGTGGCACATAGCTGTAATGATAGCACTCAAGGGTTGCAGGCAAGAGGATTAGAAGTCCGAGGTCACCATCAGCTGCCTAATGGGTTAGGGGCCAGCCTGTGATATATGAAACTCTATCTCAACACACAAATGTGTGCGCGCACACACACACACATTATATATTTATTCTGTAAAAGATATGATTAGACCTGGAACTTCAAAGTGGCAAATAGAATAAGCACAACTGGAAGAAAACAAGGTTACAATAGAGAATGGTGAATGTGGAAAACTGTGTGAACTTAAAAAATTTACTGCTGGTCAGTCACATGCACTGTGGACAGTTGGCTGACTCTGCTGCCACTCTAAACTGCTGACAAATGAACTGTTCTGACTTGGGTGGCTGCTGCTTACTTGTTTGTTTGTTGGGGGTAAGGGGGGTGGTGCTCTCTTGCTCCTAAACTAACTCCTACTTATCTGTGCTCTGTAACTAACTGAAATAAACTTCTTGCTGCTTTGCAAAACTGGAAAAGGAATGCATTACTATCTATTCCTGGGTTAGTTCTGACCATGCTATGACACACTAGGCTTTTTGTCCACAGTCACTTTGTGGTGGTTTAGGAATTGAGATGTTCTTTGTCCACTTTTCGAGTTCTAAGTAGCTATATATCTTGGCTCTTTCAATATATTTTATGAAATTATAGAAAGAGCATGCAAGGAAAAGATGACAGGAAGGAATGAAAGAAGAAAGGGAGAAAGGGAAGAAAAACATTGCACTTACAGGGTTGGAGAAATGGCTTAGTGGTTAAGGCATTTGCCTGAGAAGCCAAAGAACCCAGGTTTATTGATTCCCAGGACCTACAAAAGCCAGATACATAAGGGGAACATGCATCTGGAGTTTGTTTGTAGTGGCTAGAGGCCCTGGTGTGCCTATTCTCTTTCTGTTTGGCTTCTCTCTCTCTCTCTCTTCTTCTTGCAAATAAATACAATTTTAAAAATGCACTTGAAATTAGAAGTCAAGATATAGTTCCTGACTCTGCCACTGAATATCTGAATTATTTGGACAAAATATTATTTTTGCCTTTCAAAACTTCTAATTTTTTGTTAATTAGTTTTATACTTAGCGAGTACAGTCAATTTGGTACCATTGTTAGGCTCATCCATGTCCTACCCACCCCCCCCCGCAGGCCCCTCCTTGTGGAGGTATATAGGTCATGCATTGTGAAGTTGTTAGCCCACAATTATGGGTAGGATAAATGTCTCTGCATATCATGACCCAGCATGTGGTTATGACATTCTTTTCCTACTTTTCCTATTTTTTTAATCCATGGTTTAAGAAAAATATATTTGAGCTGGATGAGGCTGGATAGTAAGTATGTGTATGAGGGGTATGTAAAAGAGAACAGTAATTTAAAATAAAAATTAATCAAATCATTAAAATGCAACTAAAGTTTCAACTCCAGCCATGAGGGGAACTCCACCTCCACACACACATTTCATGAGACACACACTGTCAGAACACTCATTTGTATCACTATTAGTCAGGTCCTTGTCCCTTACTAGATTAGAAGTTCCTTAATGACAGCTGTCAGTCCACACTAACTGATAAACTTTCAGACTCAGCATATGAGGAAGACTTTACATATATATATATATATATATATATATATATATATATATATATATCTATATATAATCAAACTCTCCAACCTAACTCAGAAATTGAATGTTTCATGATTATGAAATGTCTTCACCATAATAAACAACCTTTTTTCATTCCAGAAGATTTTGAATTTTCCATCTTGGATTTCCAGATGTGACTACAGTTTACCAGGGCAGCTCTCCCATGTAAAATCACACATGTAGAGTCTTTGTTGCTAAGGAACAGAATGTCTCCTTGTTGAGTACTCATTATTCCAGATGCTTCAGACCAGAAGCACTTTGGATTTCTGATTTTGGTGAGAATGTTTGTGCCTACTTATGAGATATCTTGGGCATGACAGCCAGAGACTAAACATAAAATTCATTTCTATTAGACTATATCTTATATAGAGAGCCTGGAGGTAAGTTTAGGAAACAATGTCACAGCTTCTGAGTGCTGATTATGACCATCCCATCAGGCCAGGTATGGAACCTTCCACTAATTGAGTCACTTTACACCTCGAAATGTTTCTGATTTTGAAAAATGTTGGGTTTTATATTTTTGGACTAGGAATACTGGCTAATAATTCAAGAGACCAAGGAATTATATCCATGGGGATAGTAGTGACTCCCAAAATGGAACAAGAGTGGTAGGAAAGAAGATAGAAATTAGCTAGTAATTCAAGTCTTCATGATGAGATCTATAATTTCCATGTGACCGATTTAAAGAGATACATGACCACAGTTGTATAAACATATAAGGAAAAGTAAGAGATGTTAAGTTTCAAACAGTCCCTTTGACTCTGATCTTCTACTCTGAGGCAAGAACAATTCATGTAAATGATCTTCTAAGCCATGTTGGCACTATATTGAAGGTTCCAGTGTTCTTTAATGCCACAAGGATAAAACATAGAGTCTTCAACATGCATTGCAGGACTTTCTAATATACTGTTTCTGGAACTACTTCTTTCTTTTATAAAGTTTCTTCAAACTCTTGATCAGGTATCTTTAAGAGAAAAAATATTTTTAGAATGCTTATACATACTACTGTGTTAATACATTGTTTTATAGCAAAGCATGCACTAAAATAAAATGAAATAGATAATTTACATGAGCAGCTGTGATCTAGAAAGCCACAGACTAGTTTTGAAAGAGACTATTATACCACTACAGCTGAAGATTTCAACAACTTTCTAGTCTTTCAACCAAACAGAAAATAAGTAATATAAAGGACTCCACAACACAGCCAACAATAAAATATACTGTTATAAGACATGTCACCCAATAACAGAATATTCATTCTCTTCAATTACTAAGGGAACAAATACACATTAATCCTTGGCCATTTAGAAAATCCTCATCTGGGCTGGAGAAATGGCTCAGGAGTTAAGGTGCTTGCCTGCAAAACCCAATGACTTGAGTTCAGTTCCTCAGAATCCAGGCAAGCTATATGCACATGGTGGCACATGCATCTGAAGTTCAACAGCAGTGGGCGGAGGCCTTGGCATACCCATTCTCTCTCTCCCTCTCTCATAAATAAATAGCAATAAGATATGTTTAAAAACCTCAACTGTCTAAGGCTCTAAGTTTGATCCCCACCACCTCAGAAAACTAAACCAAACAAGCAAAAGAAAAGCTCAACATACCTAAAGAAATGAAATTGTGTTGAATGTGTCCTCTAACAGCAATATGACAAAACAAAAAATCAATAGTAGAAATAGAAATGGAGGAATCCCCAAAACTTGAAGACTTACCAACATACTTTTAAGTAATCCACAAGTCAAAGAAGTCATTGTGGTAAAAATAAAAAATATATAAAATTGAATAAACATAAAAATCCAGCACACAGCTAAGCTATGCAGAAAGGGAAATATATAGCACTACATAGAAGGAAGGCACATAAAACCAAAACCCAGAGATTAAATATAGATACAATAGGGGTTGGGGATGTAGCTCAGTTGACGTAGTATTTGTCTAGTATGCATGAAGCCCTGGGGTTTGTTCTCCAACACTGAATAAACTAAGTGTAGTGGCACACATTTATAATCCCAGCACTCAGAAGGTAGAGGCAAGAGGATCAGAAGTTGAAGGACATTTTCAGTTAGGATAAAATATAAGCATATTGAACATGCATGTCTATATTAACACATAGGGCTGACAAAATTAAAAGGTGCTGATATTTTATGATAGAATTTTGGTATTGTTTTTCTTTTTGGAGGTGGCGTCTAACTTTAGCCCAGGCTGACCTGGAATTAACTATGTATTCTCAAGTGGACTCAAGCTCATGGTGATTCTCCAACCTGTGCCTCCCAAGTGCTGGGATTGAAGGAGTGTACCACCACACCCAGTTTATGATAGAATTTTTTAAAGAGGAAATGTTGGGTGTAAATCAAACAAAGCCGGAGTGGAATTGTGTAATGAAAACCATACAGTGCTAAAGTAGTAACTAAAGAAAGATGAGATCAGTGGAGAAACAACACCTTCATGGGATGTAGGGCCAATACATTAACTCTTCTCAAACTTATATACAAACTTAACATTCTACCAATACTTCAGCAATGTGTTCGTATACACAGAAAAGTTCCTCTACATTTTATATGGAAAAGCAAATGAACTAACATAGTTAAAGCTATTTGTGAAACAAGAGTAAAATGAATCTTAGAGTTTGGCATGTCTGTAATCCAAGCCCTTGGAAGACTGAAGGAAGAGAATCACAAGTTCAAGGTGAACCTGGAATATTTATCAAGATCTTAGCTCTAAAACTGTACAACAGTAACAATAATAGCATGCTTTCAAAAGATTGGTCTCAGCACTTGTTAGATAAATACAAACAAGATTGTAATGATGGTATAAGGGTAGATACATATATCTATGGAACATAATAGGAAACCCAAAAATAGACTGATATACATTTCACAAGTAACTTATTAAAAAAGGAAGAAAAACAGCTTTATCAACAAATGGTGTTAGAATGATTGGACATGCATAAATAGGCAAAAATACTATCTTCCATCTAAGTTGCAGTCTTACACAAAATCTAACTCATTTCTTACAGGATAAAATAGGAAACTGTTCAACTTAAAAAAAATATTTTAGGAGAACATCTTTGGGACTTAGGGTTAGTAAAATAATTCTTAGACTTTATACCAAAAGCACAGTCCATGAAAGGAAATATGCTTAATAACACTTCATCAAAACTAAAGTCTTTTGCTCTGTGGAAAACTGTGTTTAGTGGGTGAAAAGATCAGCTAAATAATGGGAGAGTATATTTACAAATCACATATAGATGATGGATTAACATCTAGAGTATGCAAAGTATTTGAAAGTCTCAACAGTAGAAAAGCCCCCAATTGAACATGTATGGAGACATTTCACTCAAGAAGATATACTATAGAAAATATGCACAGTCAAAGAGGCGCTTCATCATTAGCCAATAGGGCAAGGTACAGGAAAATTACATGCAATTTCTCAAATTGAAATTTAAAAACAGCTATATTAACAATGAGCAAGGATGCTATGGTGGTTTGATTGTGAAATGACCCCCATAGTCCTGCTTAAATACTTTGTTCCCAGTTAGTGGCATTGTTCTGGAAGTCTCTGCAACCTTTAGGAGCCTTTAGGAAGCCTTTATTAGAGAAGTGTTGCCACTGGAGGAATGCCTTAAGGGATTTTAGCCTGGCCTCAGATATCCAAACATATCCTCAGCAAAACAAACAAACAAACAAACAAACAAAAAAACACCTCTGGTGGTATCACCATACCTGATATAAAACTATATTACAAAGCCATAGTGACAAAAACAGAAACATAGACCAATGGAACAGAACTGAAGACCCAGACCTTAGGGCAAGCAACTACAGCTGCTTGATCTTTGACAAAGTTGCCAATAATGTAGACTGGAGAAAAGATAGCATCTTCAACAAATTGTGTTGAACAAAATGGATGACCATTTGCAGCAAAATGAAATTAGACCCACTCATTTCACCATACATAAAAATCAAGTCCAAATGGATTAAAGATCACAATATAAGATCTGAAACCCTTCAACTACTGGAGGAAAAAAATAGGAAGTACTCTCCTACAACACAGGACTAGGAAAAGACTTCCTGAACAAAAGCCTAGAAGCCAAGGAAATTAAGCACTCAACCAATGGGATCTCATGAAGCTAAAATGCTTTTGCACAGACAAACATACCATAAGCAGAGCCAATAGATTACTCACTGAATGGGAGAAAATCTTTGCCACCTATACCACTAACAGAAGCCTAGTGTATAGAATCTACAAAGAACTCAAAAAATTAAACAATAAAAAAATTTAAGAAAACTCAATGCTTATATGGCTTATTAAAAATGTAAAGAACATATCCCATTCTACAAAATTTAAGATCACTGAAAAGGTGTTGTTTACACAGTTCTAAGTGAAAAGGCCACCACTAGTTATAATTAATACCAGTTTTTCAGAAGAGAACAATTTTAAATTATAAATACTTGGACAAAATTTAGGTTCTCATAAAAGTAAATAATAATTTTATGGCTAGGAAACCGGGTTCTAAAAGAATAAATTTTTAGTGGTACCAATAAGCTGGCTTAAAGTACCCAAACAAAAATGGATGAGTGCATCATTATCATGTACATATAGTATTTTAACTTATTTACTCACTGAACAAATATTGAGTGTACATACCTTGCCAAGCCATATTCTGTGGACTTAACCTGTCTCAGAGTAAGACACACTGAGCCAATAACCTCAGTTGAAAGTTTCTTGCTCTAACCCAAATTTTCTTGCATTTCTTCAGATATTGCTATTTTCTTCTTTAACCCTGCTATTAATGCAAATACTAATATTTAGATTACCATTCACCTTGTTTTCCATCATATATGTGCAATGTTATTGTTTGCATTTAAATTGAAATAATCTCAGAAGTTATAAAGAATATTCAAAAATGAAACAAACAAACAAACAAACAAACAACCCACTTCAAAAGTGGGGCAGAGAACTAAATAGGGAGTTCTCAAAGGAAGAAATACAAATGGCTAACACACAATTTAGAAGATGTTCAACATCCCTGTCCATTAAGGAAATGTAAGTTAAAACAACTATGAGATTCCACCTTACCCCAGTAAAGATAGCAAATATTAAAAATTCAAATGAAAACAAATGTTGGTGAGGATGTGGAGAAATAGGAACCCTCATTCACTGTTTATGGGAATGTAAGCTGGTACAACCACTGTGAAAATAAATTTTGAGACTCCTGAAAAGGATGAATATAGAGTTACCAGCAGACCCTATTATTCCTTTACTGACATTTACCCTAAAAGCTCCAAATCTCAGTTCAGAAATATTTCCTTAACTATGTTCATAGCTGCTCAATTCATAATAGCTGAAACTGGAATCAACCCAGGTGCCCAAAATTGGATGAATGTATAACCAAGATGTGGCATCTCAACATGATGGAATTCTACTCAGGAGTAAGAAAAGATGACACATTGAAATTTGTCAAAAAATGGCCAAACTTGGAACAGATCATTCTAAGTGAACTTGCACAATCACAGAAAGACAGCCATTGCATGATCTCACTCATCTGCAGTTCTTAACCTGGATCAGCCCAAGTAGCTTACTTAACTGAATATCATCTTGAGGCTTGAACAATAGGGAGGGTAGGACTTGGGGAAAGGGAAAGGGTGGTTGGGACACAAAATTTGCACCCAAATTGAACTGGTACCATATTATCCTATATCCTGGAAATCAGGCTAAAAGGCGAAACCCTCAAGCAGATCTTAGGGGAAGTATCTGAATCGAAGGGCCCTGGAGAGAGTAAGACGAAACCTAGCTTCAAATTTCTCCTGTTTCTCTTTCTTCTCTGGATTTTTCTTCTTTCTTTTCACTTGGCACTGCCCTGCAATTCCCTGTACCAGGATGTGATCTACATCTACAATGAGCTTTTGATCAGCGAGTCCTACTAGATCTCACAAAACAAACAGGACAGACTTCTATCAAAGCATATGACTACCCCCCCAAAGGTTAATGGTAACACCCTACTGCTGAAGACAGCAAATGCTGTTGGCATGGACCATGGAGAGTCCTGGTTGGAATCCAGCAGAGAGCCAGTCCCCAGACAATTAGCCAATCTAGTGCTGGAAGGTGCTACATGAGCTACCTGGGGAAAGCAGCCAACATCTCTCCATGCAACTCAAAGTCTAAGTGAATCAGAAGCAAACAACTTGACGTGATTCTCACACAAGTACAATAGTGGCACACAGCCATGGTGGGTAACCAACTGCTGTTGGATTGGCTAACAGATCTGCTCAGTGGAAAGGAAACCATATCTGGAACTGGGAAACAAGTCAGAATCATATTCAGATCATGATTCTGCTTTCCATTGTCAAGCTCCCACTGACCTTAGACTGTAAGTGTGTCTCAACACTTTTAATTCTCTCTAACTTAATAATGGTTATCCCATTTAACTGGTGCTGACTTCACTCTCTGTTGGAGAATCTGCTTCTCTTTTTTCAGATGGAAACTGGACTTGAGGAGATAAATGACTCAGCACACTCCACTCCAGCCCCAACTGAAACCACAGAGGAATTGAGGAAATGAGCAAGAATGCTGCTCTCTCAGTTAAGCTTATATCAGCACTAGCATGATGGAGAAAGTTAGTGAGGACACTCAACACCTACCAAACCAGAGATCCAGATGCTCCTAAGTGCCCATCACTGAAGTAGACTTAAAATGCTCCCAGCATGGCTCAGGGAATTTTGTGGAAGAGGGAGTGGAAAGATTGTTAGAGCCACAGGTTGGGACATTTTGCACAGAGATATTGCCTCTCCCCCATAGCTGATTGATGTCCCCATAATGCATGACCCACAATCCTGATGGGGTTGACCTGTATCCCCAGTGAGGAAGGCATCTTCAGAAAAGGGACATGGAGGAGGGAAAGGATGGTACCAATATGTGATGTTTTCATATACAATATATCCATATCTAATTTAAAAAAATTAAAAAATTAACTTAGATCTATAAATTCCATTAAAATGTAACAGAGATAGTAATTGGTTGTGGACTATGGGTGGTCAGGAGGCCAGGGGGAGCTTCATTGTGTATTTACAAAACCACTTTAGTGAAGCACAGGCCCTTAAGTAGAACTTTGGTAGCTGTCTGTGAATATAGTACACAAAAAGATGGGGCTCGACAAATATTTGCTAAATCCAAACAGATTTTCACAAGAGCCCATTCCACTTGCTCTCACCCAGCTGTAACACATCCTGTAATTTTTAGCTCAAGGCACAGGCTGAGCCTGCGCCTGCAGGGAAAACAAGGTCAAAGTTAATTAGGAACAGCCAAAACTCCCAGAATGGTAGGACCGTGACTTTTAAGGTCAAGTTCTAGGAGTTCCTATCCTCCACAGTCCCAAATGTGGGGGAAGAGTGAGGAGCCTCAGGAGGGATCCCAAACACCTAAACAATGGATTGGGTAGCTGAGGGGAAGCAGGAAGAGATATCTAATCAATGAGGATAGCCATGTTTCTTTGGGAACTTTATTTCTAGTTCAAAGGATACCTGGATTTTGAGATCCAGGATTTTGAGCAACATACTATGGCAGTGTCAATCAAACATGCCAGCTTCCTGTCCCCAGTCTATGTTCTCATCTCTTACTGGTTTGGCAGAAAAAGAACACACATGACATTGACAATAATCACTTAGGCAATTAGCATGGAGTTTCCCCGTGGACACAGGCTTCTGAGGCCCATGCTTTCCAGCTAAACTGACTTATTGGATCAATAGCATCATTAGCAGGAGTTCCCTCAAGGAAGCTGCCCAGAACAAAGCTGATGCTTAATCTGTCTCAGATGGCCCAGGTGACCAGTAAAGATGCAAAGGACAGAGGGCCAGGAGGAAGATCAAGGACTTGTCCAGCCTCAGCAAGAGGGAAGGTTAGGATAAGGAGTACCCAGAAAACTATATCCAGGAATCAGGAGCCTCAGTCAGAAAGTACAAAGGTTCTCCAAGCACAGTCAGTCCCAGAGCACCAACACCTGAGCACACCTGAGGATCAGTAATGCATGAAGACTTGTAAGAATGGTATTTTCTCAGATCCCACCCCAGACCCAATGTCCGCTCTGGATGGGATCCTATGCATCTCTGTTTTAAGGAGTTTGAGAAGTGTAACTGGCCAACACCGCAGTTAAAACACTGGTGGTGGCCTAATGGTTCACTTGGACTAATCCCCTGCACTGGGTCCCAAAAGAACAAATTAAAACTCATGCTAAAGTTTCATATCACCAGGCTGAAATTAGCAGTTTACCTGACCTTTTAAGAAATCAAGAGAGAGCGATAGTAAACAAGAGCAGCAAATGGACCAGCTTTAATCTGCCTGATAAGGAAGGACCCTCTGCTTTTAGCTTTCAGAGAATGTAATGTTGCAGTAACCAGTCTACATTCCCCTCCCTGCCCCTGCTTTCTTCGGCCTTTTTCTATCTATAAATACTCAATGCACACATTGCAAAGCAGATCTCTCTGAGCCTTTTGGGAATATGAGACTTGCCTGATTCATGAATCATTCTTTGTTCAAATAAACTCCATTGCATTCATTCTGTCTAAAGTTTGTCTTCCATCACTGGTCATGAGATTTGTGTTTTACTTACTAGGTGGGGGACCATATTCAAGTTGCTCAGCCTCCATTTCCTCATCTGTAAAAGGGAGGTGGTAAAAATAGGACACATGTGTTGGGATTCTTGTGATGATAAATTGAACTAGCATATATGTAAAACCCTTGGAATTGTGCCTGCTGTGCTGTATTAATATCTAACATTAGCTATTATTATCAGTGTTACTCCTATTTTTATAATCCATGAAAGTGGAGAAATTAAAGGAATGGATCAGGGCTGGGGAGATGGCTTAGTGGTTAAGTGCTTGCCTGTGAAGCCTGAGGACCCCGGTTCAAGGCTCAATTCCCCAGGACCCACGTTAGCCAGATGCACAAGGGGGCGCATGCATCTGGAGTTCGTTTACAGAGGCTGGAAGCTCTGGCGCGCCCATTCTCTCTCTCTCTCTCTATCTCTATCTCTCTCTCTAGCTCTATCTCTCTGCCTCCTTCTCTCTGTGGCTCTCAAATAAATAAATAAAAATAAAATAAAAAAAACCTTTAAAAAAAAAAAAAAGGAATGGATCAGGTCCTCTGCAGTAAGTCTCATTTTGGCAGTGTTCACTCTAGGCCTGGCGTCCAGGGGCATCCTTCTATCCACCCCTTTTCTCTGCTTGCCACCTCCTCCTTGTCATCGTTCTTCTCAGGGTGGGTCACTTGATACCTCATAGGCTATAAGGACATATTCAGTAAGTATTTCAGCTTGATAAAAATTTTCAAGAGGAAAAAGTGCCTTTAACCCATATACTTTTGGTACACCTATTGGTCACTCAGGCCTGGGAGATAAGGACCCAGCCTCTAGGAAAACTGTGAATGGAAGAACACATGGACATGGAATGGCCCATTTCAGTATAGCAAGAATAAGCAAGAAGCAAGTACAGACAGCAGAGGAGAAAGCTTGAATCTCTCACTACAATCTATGCTGCTATCCACTTAACAATTTGTATTCTCACTCTGGAAACATGAAAGCATATGAAACCTTCTATTGGAACAGGAGATTCTAATATAGCACAAACTCTTTTTTATTTTTGTAAATGTCCTATCTTTTAAAATCTGGGGTTTGGAATCTGGGCCTATTGGCAGGAGAAGAGATAACACCATCCAAGCTTGGAACAGGAAGTTCTCACACAGCATAGTGGAAAGGAACAAATATTAGCCCACAACCAAAACAACATGAGACAGAACCGAAACAAAGCCTTTAGTAACTTGGATCCTCCTGATTTCCACTGTGGTCACTTGGGCGGACAGATGGATGGATGGATATATGGATGCATAGATGGATGAATGAACCAAAATAGAATCCCAGAATAAGTTTTTGAAAATTAAATAAAAAGAGCACAGCCCAGAGGCACAGACAAAACTTCAGAGTTGAAAAGGTTGTGGAGAGAGGAGGATAAATATTAAGAGGAAGAGAGGGGGAGATGGGGACCAAAAAATGGGCAAGCATCATAGAAAGAAGGACCTTGGGAAGGAGTAAATGATGGAGAGGCCTCATAACTTCTGTTTTAGCTCATCCAACGGAGAGGAGAAATTTGATCATGGAAATTAGAACAAGAAGCTTGGAGAAGGGTTGACAGAATATAGTGGACCTGATGATCCAGCCTTAGGCTCATAATTACATGATGATTCTCCCAACACAGCACAAGATGAAGTGACCCACTTATTAGGACAAAAATGTCCTCTGTAATCCCTACAGGGCGAACAGTTTATTTTTTTCTCAAATGCCATAAAATGGCCTCTTCTTCTCCCCACCATTCCCTTCATCCTCCCAAGTCTCATTCACTTCGCAGAAAGGTGGTGACATATGTAGGCAACCTTCAACAGTATTTCATAATGCACAGGTTCTTTATGTGAGAGAAATAATGAAACACCTTATTGGTGAAACAAACTTCAAAGTGTAAAAAGAGTGCTGGGCAGGGAACAGGGGAAAATTGCTTCCTTCTGCACCCAACCCCTATATATAAGTCCCTTCCACATTGGGGCACTTGGCAAGGCAAAGGGTTCTTGTTCCTATTTAGAGTTTAGTAAAGATATAAGGCAGTTGTAGCATTTCAAGAGGAACATGTGTTCCTGTCATTAAAGTAGCTAATGTTGTGTTTTCAGAAAGTCAGAAGGAACTCTGCCCTCTCACTTCCCTCATCTTGAAAGATAAACTTTATTTTATATCAAAAAGTTATAAATGTTCACTCCAGGAAAAAAATAACAAAAGAAGGAACCAATATTCTTCATAGAGCTCAAAACATTGCTTGTATCTTGTTATAATTAATCCCAGTCTTTTTGTCCCTATATGCACATTCCTCCCTTATTAAATTTCCTTTCTGAAAAAAAATCAGTGATCACAGTAGAACTCCTTGGAATGTTTTAAAGGGACATAGCAGACAGAGACATATTCTATGCTTGGCTGTCCAACATGTCTCACCTTCCTTTCATAATTGTGACTATCCTATTTCTTGGGTGTTATTTTTTTACTTAATGTCCACGGTAGTAAAAAAGATATGGAACTGTCCTGTATTGCTCTTATCATGGGAAGGACATCTGACTCAAAGTAAGCAAATCATATGTACTTTTCTTAGAAGTTATACCTTGAGAAAAGTGACAAGAGAAAAAATAAGCATCTCAGGCCTGATTGTACAGACCTGAATTTCCAGCTACTCTGGAAGTTAAGGTACAAGAATCACAAGTTCAAAGCCAATCTGGGGTATAAAACATGGGAACCTATCTCAAAATAAATATTTAAAAAGAGAGATGGGAATATAGGTAACTGCTGGAGCACTGACCTAGCATTTACAAGACTCTGAGTTCAGTTCCAAGCACCACAAATAATAATAAAGTTATAATAAATAAAATAAGGTAAAAATGGTCATATTCCAATGTGATTTACATGTGAAATGTGTCATTCTAAGAAAATTCTTTGATTGCCAAACCTTCTCTAAACTTGTAAGAAATCATTTGCATTCTCCATAAATTTTGCTTTTGCTTAAGTCAAGGAGAGTCCATTTTTGTTGCTTGCAACTAAAGAATCCTAGATGAAAATATGGCTGAATGAGTGCAGGGACAATGAGAGGAATTACAATGAGTGAATAAAAGAATAAAGGAATCTGGGCCGGAGAGATGGCTTATCAGTTAAGGCGCTTGCCTGCAAAACAAAAGGATCTTGGTTCAATTCACCAGGTAGCACATGCATCTGGAGTTCATTTGCAGTGGCTGGGAGCCCTGACACACCTATTCTCTCTCTCTCTCTCTCTCTCTCTCTCTCTCTCTCTCTCATAAATAAATAAGGAAATAAAAATAAAAATATTAAAAAAGAATATCTGGGTATGACACCTTTAATCCCAGCACTCAGTAGGCAGAGGTAGGAGCATTGCTGTGAGTTCGAGGCCACTCTGAGACTACATAGTGAATTACAGGTCTGCCTGAGCTACAGTGAGACCCTACCTTGAAAAACAAACAAACAAAAAAAGAATAAAGTAATCTTTCTTAGAGAGAGTTTAATTACTTGTGGATAAGGAGGAGAGGTGATTCTTCAAGAAATGCCACAAATACAGGATAGTCCTAGCTAATGATGCAGATAGATACATCAGTACTGAAAAAAAAATGTGAGACTAAAAATCAAATGCCTGGATTAAATTTTCATTTTGCCCATGTGAGCCAATGCATCAGGTACATTTTGCTTCCTTATGCAACTATTGCCTCATCTATAAGAAGATGAAAAGAATAAACCATGTTTTAGGATTAAATGGTCACATATGGGGCTGGAGAGATGGCTTAGCGGTTAAGTGCTTGCCTGTGAAGCCTAAGGACCCCGGTTCGAGGCTCAACTCTCCAGGACCCACGTTAGCCAGATGCACAAGGGGGCGCATGCATCTGGAGTTCGTTAGCAGTGGCTGGAGGCCCTGGCACGCCCATTCTCTCTGTGTCTCTCTCTCTGCCTCTTTCTCGCTCTGTCTGTCGCTCTCAAATAAATAAATAAACAAAAAAATAAAAAATAAAAAATAAAAAAAATGGTCACATATGAATAAAAGCATAAACAAAAATCGTTTGAAGCTGGAGAGATGGCTTTGCAGTTAAGGCACTTGCCTACAAAGTCTAAGGACCCATGTTTGATTCCCTAGTACCCACGTGAGACAGATGCACAAGGTGGCACATGCATCTGGAGTTTGTTTGCAGTGGTGAGAAGCCCTGGCATGCCCATTCTTTCCCTCTCTCTCAAATAAATAAATATATTTTAAAAATCTTTAAGTACAATGTTAGCCATCATCAGTATTATTGTTCTCTGGCAATCTGATTTTCAGGGTCATAATGACTGAAAAGAATCACAAACTTTCTGTGGTTTGAATGTGCAAAGGTCCCCATAGCCTCATGTGTTTGTGATTAAGCCTCATTCTTAGTCCCCAGTGAGCCTTTGGGAGTTGGAGCCTTGCTGAAGGAGATGTGTCACTAGGCGTGGACTTTGAGGCTTGTTAATCCAGCTTCATGTGGGCTCACTTCACTCACGCCTTCTCCTCTAAGCTGATATGACAAGACATGACACTCTTTCACAGAGTTGTCAGCTCTTCCATGCTTTCTCTACCATGATGAAACTTCCCCTGAAAACACTTTCCATAAGCCATATCTGGTTGGGTGTTTTTTATCCAGCAACAAGGTAACTGCTACAAAAACATGGTACTGAGAAGTGGAGCCATTTCTGCAATAAGGCTGACCATGTGGTTTTTAGGGATTTTTTTCTTGAACTGGTTATGGGAGGACTATGGAGACATTTGGACCTTTGGACTAGAGAAGCAGAACTTAATAGGTCATTATGGTGAGAGTTTGAAAGACTGAAATGGAGACAGGCTGTGAAGGCTTAGCTTATGAGATTTCAAAGGGAACAGAAAGAGGACTTTGAAGCTGGGCTAGAAAAAGTTTGTGTGATGTCCTGGAAAAGAGTTTGGCTACATTCTGTGTGTGTCCTAAGAACTTGAGCAAGGTAGAATTCAGAAGTGATGGGCTGATATGTTTGACAGAGGAAAGTGAAATGATGTGAAACATGTGAAACATGTAAAATTTGACACAGAAGGAAGCACAGACTAGTTTCAGGCCACTTCAGCTGCACGTGTTAAGAGTATGGGCCAGCTTCTCTGCACTTTAATGACAGGAGGAGTGCTGACTTCTTAAGTGAGGGGCCTGCAGAGATGTGAAGCAGGGTTGAAGTCCCTGCATGGTATGGAGGACCATAGCATGAGCTGTCAAGATGAACCATGGGTTGCAGTAGAGTTCTTATGATGTTGGGGATGCCAGGACTATAAGATGGTCCTCCAATAAAAAATTAAAAAAAAAAACCTTCTGGTTGAGGAAGCAAGCAGCAGAGCTAGTGGGGTGGAGTTGCCCAAGCCATTTAAAGCCCAAACGATTTCATCAGGAGTCCCAGATGCCAGACAATGAACTTCAGGGTTTGATGGTCCCCTGCTTATTTTTGATCTTGCATTGGCTCAATCTTTCCCTGCTATGTCCTTATTCCTCCTTTATGGAATAGCAATGTTTAATCTGTGTCATTATGTGTTAGACATATATAACTTGTTTTGGTTTTATATGGCTCATAGTTAAAAGACTGGCTTTAGTCTCAGTTGAGACTTTGAACTGTGGACTTTTGAAGTTGTAGAAAGGCCTACTGGACTTTGTTGTTGTTGTTTTGTCATTGTAAATAACCAATATTATTTGAGTCCTTAAAAAACAAAATTGGCTATGTCTTTCAGAAACCTTCAGTAAAGCTGCATAAGATCTGTCTACATATGTTTGTATCAAGGAAATAAGGTTAGCATAATGAAACAATTGTTCCTGAATTGAGTATTCATTGCAACATGTAGTTCAGATGGGAGGACTGGTGATTAGGAATGTCTGACAGGAAAACAAGAAGACATTGTAAATACTAAGATCACATTGCACTACATTCAAAGACAGCACTATATGTAGAAAGGGGCAATCAACATGCAGCATATAAATTTACAAAAAAGAAAACAGGTGCAATTAAAATATTTTAGTCCTTAATAGAAAACAGGACCAAATTCATTAATTCTGATTCTTAAATCATAAAGGGATGAAATTTAGATACCATTCCATGCAACATGCTTTCTTTTCCTCATTCCTTACAAGCAGTTATCTACTTTTCCCATGAACCTTTCTATAAGGAAGACTCATTGCATTTTTATCTTCATACATTTCATTATGGAGAGGCTCCAAGAGTTGATGAATTCCTCCTTTCTTATATCTTACAATCCCTACCACATAAGTGCCTTTGCTGCCACTTTGGACTGAGGGAAAGCTGCTTCCAGCTGGAAGCAGCTACTCTCAGTTCCCACCTCTCACATGACTAGGGTCGCAGATCA
This sequence comes from Dipus sagitta, assembly GCA_036346955.1. Lineage (NCBI taxonomy): Eukaryota > Metazoa > Chordata > Mammalia > Rodentia > Dipodidae > Dipus > Dipus sagitta. The sequence goes on from CM070781.1 coordinate 13,152,671, forward strand.
TCCCTGCCTTTTGAGTTTCCTATTCTGGTAGCCAGCACATTCACAGAGGCATGTATGTCTATGTCTATATGATGGCTTTTCTAGTTCACAACAGAAACTGATCTGAAGTATCTCGCTTATTACAGACTTTAAAAATAGTAGTCACTTAGAAGCAAAACATTAAATAATTTCTGTTGACTATGGATACATATGTTCTCTTCAAATGTCTTTGCAGGACAACCCAGATGTGGAGCATGTTAAAATTATAATACTATTCCAAAGGCATTTCAGCCTGGATCATGCTCCACTGTAGGGCTTGCACATTGGAAGAATTTTGGTAGCATATCTGTCCTATAGCACCTACCTTAGAGAAGTTACCATTCTAGCTCATAAGAGTCTAAGGACATTTTAAAAACCAAAATAAAAATACTTCAGTTGAGGATATAAAGAGATAGCTCAATGGGTAAAGTGCTTTCTGGGTGAGGTGGTTTGAATGTAATGTCCCCATAGCTTCGTGTGTTTAGGATTAATTTTTCTATTTAATCTCTACCTCCTAGAGCATTTGCGAAGTGATGCCTGGCTGGAGGAAGTGTGTCAGTGGCAGCAGGCCTGGAGATAGGGCCCAGCTCTGTGTTCAGAGTCTGCTCAAGCTTGCTGATGCTCACTATGTTCTCTTTCTCTGCTATGGATGTGTAATGAAGTGATCCTTCTTCCACCACTATGAAGATTCCCTTGGAATCTGTAAGTCTGAAATAAACCCTTCTCTCATAAGCTGCTTCTGGTCAGGTATTTGTCCCAGCAACAAAAATGTAACTGCAACCTTATGCAAGTATAAGGGCTTGAGTTCAGATACCAAGCACCTATATAAAAATTGTTAAACATAGTGGTGTGTGTCTGTAATTACAGCTCTGGGGAGGCAGAGACAGGGAATCTGTGGGGCATACTGGCTACCTCATCTGGCCACATCAGTGAGATTTAGGTTCAGTGAGATTCTGTGTAAAAGAGTAAAGTGAAGAATGTATGATGAAGGTTCATGATGTCAACCCCTGGCCTTCATAAACACATTCATAGACACCCAGACACACACCACATATACAAAAATAAAAGACTTCAGTTGACTTATAGGGTACATATGCATTTTGAAGTATATAGTAAGAAACTGTAGAAGTTACTCATAATGAGCTATATTCAATCCCCTACTGTTTACCTGACTTGTGACCTTGGCCAAGTTGAAGCTGAGTCTTCTACAAAATGAGACTCTGGGATTAGACAATCCATCATTACCCTCACTTCTAGCCCTAACAGACCAGAAGTCTATCAGAAAACAATTGTATGATTCTTTCAGAATGCCAAACATAGCCAAAGGGAAGTAGCACATTTGTGAAAAATCAGTCATGTCTGATAGGCCTGTTCTCATTAGAGTGACCTTCCTAGTTGAGAGGGTGAAGCATCCTATCAGACATAGGGTATCCAGTTCCTGGTGCATCTGACCTGGTGCATCAGAGTGTCCTGGGGAGACAGAAACATGGGCTGTAGGAACACATTACTTGGATGGGTTGTAATGTGATTCTAAGGCTCAGGGAATCCTGTTCGTGGGTAGATGGGAATGTGCAGGGCTCTCTGCAGTTGTGTACCCCACAGCAGACTTTGCTCATACAAAAGGTGATTTCTAGTCCATCAAGTTTATGGGCATTTAAAAGATGAACTAAGGTGACCTCCAAATCTTATTCCTGTCTACTTTCCTTCCAGGGCTGCTGTCTTCTTGAGAATGAAGTGTCCCACTCCTCCATGTCTAAGCCAGGCCACCCCAACATCTATAGTGTCACCAGTGCTCAACAGTTCCTGTGGCTCCTGAGGCTGCCTTCCTCTACTCCTGGTCACTCTACTCACACAGTGCCTCTCTCTGTATTTATGCTCTGTGCTGCCACTGACACCAGATAACTGCAGGGATTAAATTTCACTGAATTTTGAAGAGCAGCTGGGGGAATTTATAGCCTAGAATAGAAAACGGCTCCAAATTAAAAATCGTACATTAAGCAAGAAAGATATTTTCTAGTTCCTACTACAGAAGATGTCCAGTCACCTTTGCACCTTCTCTCTTGGCCTCAGCAGCCCAAGAGCTGTACAGGCCTTCATTTCTTTCACTGAGCTCTGGGTCCCTGGCAAAGTGGCTTCCCTGCTTGTCTCCACTCAGCTTTTGAAGGGTGGTTAGAGAAAAAGTAGTTGGTTCATCATTGCTAGAACAAAATACCTGATGAAAATAACCTTAAGGGAGGAAGAGTTTTTTCAGTTTATAGTTCCAAGGTACAGTCCATCATGGTGGGGAAGGCACAGTGGCAGAAGCATGAAAGAGCTGGTCAGAGTCAGTCCACAGAGAAGAAGCAGAGTGGAACTCTGTCCTTTCATCCAGTCCAGGACCCCAGCTCATGGAATGGTGCTGCCCACATTTAAGGGAAGTCTTTCCATCTTAATTACCCTAATCTATATAATCCCTCACAGAGGTTAAACTAATCTATATAGTCCCTCATAGATGATTCTAGGTCTTGTCGAGTTGACAACATACCACAGAGAGTTTGCCTTCTTCAACTAATTTACCCACTAAAAAAATTTCTAACACTATAGACTCATTGACCCAAGAGAAGATGTGTGACTTCAAAAGTAGGTAGAAAGAAATTTCCCTCATAAACATGTCCAATCATCATGTGTTGATCAAAATGTAAAAGATGAAACACTTCTTGGCAAACATGCCACAACTGAGGAGATGGTTCAGTTTGTAACACACAGTCTGTGTAAGCATGATAACTTGATTTCTGATCTCAGCACTCATGTAAAATGATGTGTGTGGTGGCACATGCCTGTAATCCCAAGGCTGAGAAAGTGGAGACAGAAGGATCCCGGGCTTGCTAGCTTCACTGAATTGGTGAGCTCCAGGTTCATTGAGAGACCCTGCATCAAAAATATGGTGGGGAGCTGTGCAGAAAGTCACTAGCTGTGGATCTCTGACCTGCACATACACGTGTACTCACACCAGACAAAGTCAAATACTCATATTTGGGCATACCACACAAGCACACACAAAAAATAATAAAGCATTTTGGAAAAACTTCAAAGCTCTCTGCTGCTTGGATGCTTTGATATTGTGGTTTGACCCTATTTGTCCTCAGAGGGCTAACTGCCCAAGAAACAAGGACCACTCACCCCCATTGCCCAGCCAAGGATGGAGGACCAAGGCTCACAAGTTGTGTGGACTGAAACTTCCCACACTACATCAAGGACTGCTATGCATTTGCAAATCTTTCGTTATGTATTTGTAGAAACCTGAGTGCACCTTCACTCCATTCAGCAAATAGGAGCTTAATATCCAGTGACAGCCTAAAGCAGTAGCAGAGGAAGAGGAAAAATGATTTGCAGGCAAATAACAACAACACAAGTACTGATCTGCAGCCTGAAAGGATGAGGTGTCCATGCTAGAAAGGGCATGGAACACAAAAGGTTCAGAAATACCACACTCGCCTTTGCCTCTCTGTTGGGCGCTGGTGGGGAGCTGCTCTGTGTGTCCCACTGGGAAGTGGGAGGTATCAGAACAGATGGCTGCTGGCAGTGTGGGAGAGTCTGACGTCACGTTTATGATCCAAGGGGTGTTTTCCATGTTCCACCTCTCTAGTATCCATTCATGGAAACCCACAACCTCTATCCATGCTCTGCTTCAGTCTCCCACATCCCCTTGAACATAGAAGCCTTCCTTTCCTAAAATAATAATGTCATCATAGAAGAATAGCTGGCTGGCAAGACATGTGCTGCCCTGACAAATGTTGTGGTCAGGCTTAATCTGTCAAGTAACTCTTTGAAGGCCACCACATCTTCCCTCAGCGCCCAGATGGCCACATTCCTCCACTTACTCAGCATGTCCTTACTGAATACCTGCTACATGCCAGCCACTGAGACAGTGTCTCTCACTTGAACCAACATCAACCTCTGGTCTCCATAGGGCTTGCTAATTCAGCTGGTCAAGATAGCCATTTTGAATCCACAGATCCCCTGTGTCTGCCTCCTGAGTGCAGGAATTAGACATGGGCCACCATGCCTACTCAGTATTTCAGTGGGTGCAGTAATGTGATCTCTGGTCCTCACACTTCTGTGGCAACCACTTAATTCACTGAGCCATCTCCTCAGCCCATATCCCACCCACCCTTGCAGGATAGTCTTTGCCCCTGTGAGCCACAGTTGACCTCATACCCTCAACTGAAGGGGATGCAGGGAGCTGCAAGTAGGTTCAGAAGGTGGTATGGTCCCCAGGGTTGCAATGGAACCAGAAAATGTTGATGAGATTTTGCATAAAGCTTTCCCATCTTGTAGACAGAAACAAAAAGGCATCATAGAGCAAAGGAACCCGGCTGCCTGGAGAGTGGCCTGTCATTCCCAAGTGTAAGAGTGAGATGCTGGATGTTTGCAGTGGGCAGGCAGAATGGATGCTCTGGACACTGCGCAGAGCCATCTGTCCTGAGTCAGCCTGCAGGGGCTTACCTCATAGACAGAAGAGCTGAGGAGCAGTGTCTTCTAAGGAACTACAGGGTCAAGTCTTCATGTAAGGTGAGCCAGTGAGCTCAGGTAGGATAGAAATGGGAAGGGAAGTGTTCCTGGAGGGTGGGTGTCATTCTTCCCAAGAAAGAGCTGTCAATTGCTTACCTTGACTTGTAACCATCAAGAGATATTTTGGTACAGTTTTGTCACTATATCAAATTACCAAAGACTGGATAGCTTTATAAATTAAGTAGAGGAGTCAGGAAGATTGCTCAGTGGTTAAAATCATTTACTGCACAGGCCTTACAACTAAAGTTCAGATTCCCAGAACCCCCTTAAAGCTAGACACAAATAAAATATAGCTTTTTAATCTTTATATGCCGATGATGGGAGTTGGAGTCAGGAGAATCTCTAAACCTGTAGGTCAGCTAGTGTAGTGCACAGCAGCAAACAAGAGACCCTGTCTCAGACAAGGTAGCAAGCAAGAACTGATGCCTGAGGCTGTCCTGTGACCTCCACACATGATCTGTGACAAGCATGTACCCATACATACACATGAAAAAAATTAAAGATTTATTTAGCTCACAATTCTAGAGAGTCAAGGACAAGGTACTACTGGCATTGCATAGGTTCTGGTTAGAACCTCATGGCAGATGACATTGGAACAGCAGAAGTGTGTGGAAGAAGAGACCATATACCAAACAGAAGGCCAGAGAGTGAGTCAAGGTTACACTCCCTCAACAACTCACTCAAGAATCCCATGAGAGCTTCCTTAAACAAGCTTCCTAGAAAGCCCAAGACTTTACCACTAGGTGTCACTTCTTAGAGTCTACCACTTCCCTCTTGAACCACCTCCATGGGACCAACCTCCCAACACATGAACCCCTAGGGGACACTGTCAAACCATAGCCCTTCACAGTAGGACAGAACTGCAAACAGCACCAGCTATCTGCAATGCCCATCCAGCATCTTCCCCCTCCTCCAGCCTGATTCTGGAAAAGCCAGCAGAAGTCCAGGGTAAGGCGGTGCATGGAAGCCGGGGAAGGTGGTGAAGTGCCTCTAAGAGGTGACTTGATATCCCTGCTCTTGCTGGTCAGCAGGACCTTGACTTGAGCTTGAATACTGAGGGAGTGAGAGCACTTCAGCTGGACAAAGGACAGAAGCTTTGACATTAAGCTGGACTGAACTATTAAATATCTCAAGGCAAGATTATTTTAGTTGCAAAAGTTTGTCATGAAAATGATACGATATGGTGTACTCTCATTCTTGGAAAACCCTTCCCAAGCAAGTTTGAGGCTGTGCTGAGTGAAAAATAAAAAAAAATAGTCATTTCCTATCTTATCTTACTAAATTCAGCTTGCTTAAATTCCAGCTATGGAGGTAAAAATGAAGGTGAAAGGGAGACAGAGATGAAAGCTACTTTTGAAATTACCACTCAAATAGATCAAGCAGACAACAGCAGCAAGGAGCCATCTCTGGTGACAAGCGAGCAGGGTCAAGGCAAGCTAGGGGAGAGACGTGTACCGCGGCTCTGAGGCAGGAAGAGGGAGTGGTGGAGCTCAAGGCCCTGAGCGGGGCAGAGTTTGGGAAACAGTACTCGAGTCAGATCCCACAAGGTGATGTTGTCCACAGTGCGGGGCTGGATTAGTTGTGTATTTCAGAGTTTAGACAGAAAAATGACATGGTCTTGTTTTTTAAAAGTAAAACATTGCTTTTATTGTTGTTTCAAGAAAGGATAGGGGAGGATTAAGAGTGGAGGCCTGCCATGAAGACACAATCACTAGAGAAAAGTTACAATAAATTCTGTCTGGTTGCTTTTCTCAAATCCACAGATTCTGGACCACCATAAATATAGACAGTACTGCATGCCTAAGAGAACTAAAGCAGTCTACTGGAAATTAGTGAACAAAAGTGACTCAGAGAGATGGTTCTCTATGAAAAACAAACATTCAGCGAAAGTTCTATACAACACTGTATTTCCACATGTATGTATGTATGTATGTATATATATATATATATATATATATATATATATATATATATATATATATATATATATTAGTACATGGTATGTTACTCACCAACAAGCTTAGAGAAAATCCCATGCTCTAGTACAGGGATTTATCTCTGTATCCACAGTTTATAATCTCTCCTTTAACAGAATTTCAGCATCAGTATGTGCCTTCTGATTGTGCTTAAGAACCTCAAATCCTTTAGTAAGAAAACAATTAGCTACAATAAAATTGAGTATGACATTTTTAGTAGTTTGATATTTTTCTCATCAATAATTGCACTGAGCAATCCACGTCTGGGCTGACTGCGACACTTGACTCCTATCCCAGACTTGCTGCCAGCCCCTGGAGATTACTGCAAACATCCTCTGGTTTGTGAGACAGCTTCCAGGAAGCCCTCATTCCCTCTTTGGCATTCTAGTCCTATTTGAATGCTGCTATGCATTGAACACTTGTTGTATGCCAGGCATCATGAGAAGCACTTTATGTACAGCATCATAATCTAGCATCATAAACCACTTGAAGACAGGAACTATTACTATATAGCCAGGCCTCCCTCCAGCGTGTTGTGCTTTGCTGCATTTCAAAGATACTGTGGGGGTTTTGTTCTGTTTTGTTTTGTTTTGCAAATTAAAAATTTGGAGGGCCTAGAAAGATTGCTAAATGGTTAAAGGTACTTTGTTGCGAAGCCTGCCAGCCCAGGTTCAATGCCCTAGAAAAGCCAGATGCACCAAGTGGTACATGCATCTGGAGTTCATCTTCAGTGGCAAGAAGCCCTGGCATGTCCATTCACTCTCTTCTCTCTCTCTCTCTCCCTCTTTCAAATAAATAAATAAATACTTTTAAGAAAGTTTGAACAACCCTGTGATGAGAAAATATATGGGCACCGTTTTATCATGAGGTTCAGGTGATCATTAGCATTCTTTCAGTAATAAAGTATTTTAATGACATAGTACATTATTTATTTTAGACATAACACTATTACACAGCTACTAGATTGAAGAATGGTGTAAGCATAACTTTTATATGCTTTGGGAAACTACAGAAAAATGTGTGACTCACATTATTGAGATATTTGCTTTATTACAGTGGTCTGGAACAAAACATGTTATGCCGTTGGGATGTGTCCATATATTCCTATTTTATAAGTTTCAGTCACATACCCCAGTTCATCCATATGGTCAGAGGTATCTGCTTCAAATGATAAGCATATGGGATTCAAGACCCTTACTCTGATTACTATCGTACCTTCACCCTTGGTCCATCAGACAAGATGTTCTCCTATGTCATCCTTAGGTCATGTCCACACACCTTTTCTGTCTCCCATGTGCATTGGATTGGCTTTGTTCATTGCTTATTACCACTCACCATGGTCTTCTGTGAAAACTCCCAAGCCTACTTCAGGTCCTAACCCAGGTACTCTGTTTCCCTATAGGTGCTCACAGGAATCAAGACAGACACTGTTGCCCTGGGTTTGCCTGTGCTGGATTATGGGGTGCTTTCACGTGTGTGCATGGTTTCTTTACTATGCATTCAAGATAGCATGCTGCCTAGTTGAAATGAGCCACAGTGAGAACATTTACATCAGTGAAGTGGACAAAGAACAAAATCAGGGATTCGGGGAAGGAGACATTCTAGTCACCAGCCACAATTTGGGACAGACAATAAAATAACACCTATCTCTTCTCTTGCACAGTCTTTTCTTCCTAAGCCTTGATGAACAAACCATTCTTAATGCCCAAGACCACTCCAGAAGAAGCTCAGTTGGAATAGCTCACGTAGTGACCAGTTCTGCACAAACTCAAAGTGTTTCCTTCAACCTATTCTGCATTAAGAGAAAAAGACTGAGAAATGTTTCATGCTTCCCTACTTTCTGTTGAGCTTGCAATCTTGCTGGAAGAAGAAAGCCAATCTCAGGTGCTGAACATCAAATTGCTTATTGGAACAGCTACTGCTTTCAGCTGAGTAAGCAGGACAGTCCAGGTGGCACTTTCTCACCATTGTGCTATGCCAGTTTAGTGCCAGTAATAGAAAATAAGAAAAAACAAAACCCTAGGCTGGAAAGATTGCTCAGTGGTTAAGGGACTAGCCTGCAAACCCAAATGACCAGAGTTCAATCACCCAGTACCTACGTAAAGTTGAATGTACAAAGTAACGTATGCACCTAGTGTTCATTTGCAGCAGCTGGTGGCTCTGGTATGCCCATTCTTTCTCTCTCTCTCTCTCTCTCTCTCTCTCTCTCTCACCCTCTTTCCATCCCTCTCTCCTTGAAAATAAATAACACTATCTCTTTTTAAAAAAGAAAGAAAACCCATCTGATGGCTTGACATCAGCCACAGCCTCCCTGACACTTTTGACACAGTGTAGAAAGGAAGGATGCAATTGCAAAGTAAGAAAGGCCTGCCTCTGAGCCTAAGTAGGGAAAAGAAAGGGCATAGAGGGGAAAGTAATAAGGCTTAAGGAGAAAGGACTTTTTTCACTATGACAAATTCAAGGACAACTTTAGCATCTCCATTCATTATTCAGTATTTGTCAGCCAGTTTACTGTGTGCCCCAAGAAATAGTAAATGTACTTGTGAATGATAGAAACACAGCCCTTGCCCTCGTGAACCTTACAATCCAGTCAAGAATGGGACATTAACTACACAGTATTAAACAAGTTGGATATTTGTCATGATAAAAAAGTGACCATAGGGGATTGGAAAGATGACTCATTGGTTAAAGGTATTTGTTTGCAAAGCCTGACAGCTTGGGTTCAATTCCCCAGTACCCATGTACATCCAAATGTGCAAAGTGGCACATACATCTGGAGTTCATTTACAGTGAAATGAGGCCTTGGCATGCCCATACTCATTCTCTTATCTCCCCCCCCCACCTTCATTCACTCTCTTTCAAGTAAAAGTAAATAAATAAATAAAAATATTCAAATGGAAGGTGATCATGGGTAATAACAGGAAGGAGCTGGGACCCAGGGAACAGAGAGTTACCCCCCTGCATGCCCACAAAGTCCTGATCCTAGAGTGAAAGAACAAAGTGGTCCCAAAGCCAAAACAGATATGATGACATCATCCTGGCACCCACCACTCCTGGGAAAGCACAGTGAGCCAGGTGGGCTACCACTGTAGCTTTGGAAGCCTGAGGCCAATGTGCAAATCCTGGTTCTACCATTGAAAAGCTTAGTTCTTCATTGAGCTTAATACCTTTCTCACAAACAGGAAGAGCACTAATGTTGTGCACGCCTTCCAGGTTTACTAGTTAATTGAATTTATGAGGAGAACAAGACTTATTATAGTATACAACATACAACTAGTGTTCAATAAATGATAGCCTGATGTAAAGATAAATCATGAAAATTTTATTTTAGAAATTAAGGATCCCTACACACTGGCTGCGCTATATGCCAAAGTATCTACCTGCCAAAGGATTTAATAAGGCTTAGCAGAACACTCCTATAAGAAAGCTTGAGGATTCAGCAAGAAGTTTTGAAAGTGCTTGTGTTAAATATAGCCTGAATAGTCAGCATTTGTTTCCAGCACAGCAAGAATGCCCTTCACCATCCCAGGCTACCTCTGAAGCTTGACCTCAAATGTAGTTCCATCTGCACTGATGACACATATTCCCATATCATCCCAGTACTGCCCACTTCATTCTTTTCAGTAAATACATACAGAAAGGACTCAACTCCCCATAAAAAAAGATAATTTGTTTACCATTGTCAAACTTTATTTTAAAATATTTTATTTATTTTTGATTTATTTATTATTTATTTATTAGAGAGACAGAAAGGCAGATAGAGAAATAGAATGGGCACACTAGTGCCTCTAGCCACTGCAAATGAACTCCAGATGCATGTGTCACCTTGTGCATCTGGTTTACGAGGGGACTGGGAAATTAAACCTGTGTCCTTAGGCTTCATAGGCAAGTTCATTAACTGCTAAGCCATCTCTCCAGCCTCAAAACTTTATTTTAACAAAATTCACTAAACAGGAAAAAAAAATCATTGTCCATGGTGGATAGATTTGATATCAGGGGTATAGTTACTTCTGATAGTCTGAGTAGGAATAAATAAATTTTATTGCTACAGTATTTGTTACTGTTCTTGTTGTACTGATACAATATCCAAAAAAAGTAACTTGAAGAATGAAAGGTTTTTTTCTGGCTCACAGTTTGAAGGTGTGGCCCATCATGGTGGGACATCAGGGTGGCAGGAAGCCACATTCAACCCACAGTCAGGAAGCAGAGAGGGAGGGATGTTGGATTCAGCTTGCTCTTTCCTTTTAGTTCAGTCAAGAACCCTAGTCCAGGGAATAGTGCCATCCTCAGATAGGGTAGGCTTTCCCACTTCAGTTAGCCTAATCTAGAAATGCCCTCACATGCAGGCCTAGAAGGACCTGTCTCCTAGCTGATTTTAGATCCTTTTAAGTTTACAATAGAGATTAACCATCACAACTACCAATGCCTTTCCTAAAATGTTCCCCCATGCTGCTCATCCATCTGGTGAGGTTCATAAGTGTTAACATGAAAAGTACTTCTTTCTATATGATGAATTTGCAGTGGTGGCAAGAGGCCAGAATGCTTGTCTCTTGTGTACTTCTGCTCACCTTTAGCATAAGCTATCAAAGAATGTAGTAAAATGCAAGTTGAACTTTCTCCCCATAACTTGCTTTTAATTTAGCATGGCAGGTCATAATGGTTTTGTTCCTCAGCCAGACTTTCCATGGAACTGTTTCACACAGTAATATGACATGACTTAGACAGTCATAATCACTGTGACAAGATAAAGGGAATTTGTTAAAACTTAATTAAAGCCATGTGGATAGCAAATACAACCCTGTGTTTAGTATCTTGCATCCTTTCTTGCTGTATTGACAAAAAGGAAGAAAATGCTTTGTGGCAAACACAAGAGCACAAAGTTAACAAAGAACGTTTCACCCTGGTCTGAAATTTTCAAATCAAAATTGAGATCCATGGAGAGATAGCTTAGCAGTTAAGGCGCTTGCCTATGAAACCTAAGAATGCCTATTCAAATCTCCAGGTCCCACTTTAGCCAGATGCACAATGACTCAAGTGCACAATGCTGCACATGAGCACAAGGGGGCGCACGCGTCTGGAGTTTGCAGCAACTGAAGGCCCTGGAGCATCTCTCTCTCTCTCTCTCTTTAAAGAAATTGAGATCCAAAGGAAGAAACTGGTGGTATGGCTATCTGGCAGCATCCACCCATTTTTTCCCCATATGCAGAGCAAATAGGGAGGATGAGCGAGGAGCGCATGTGAATTTAGAGATCACGGTACTAAGCGAGCACCCATGTTTTAGTTAGTTTTACATTGTTGTGACCACAAAACCCAACAGAAACGATGCATGGGAGGAAATATTTGCTTTGGCTCAGTTGCAGAGGGTTTCAGTCCATCATGGTTGGTGGGGAAGGTAGGGTGGGGCAGCTCAGTTCATGGTGGTGGGAGTGTGTGGCAGAAACTGCTCACATTACAGCAGACCCAAAAGTGGATTGAGCCTAAGAGCCAAGGGCTGGGTGTGACCTTCAAAGGCCTTTAGTGACCTGCTTCCTTCAGTCAGGCTCTTTCTCCTAAAGGTTACAGTCTTGCCAGTTAACACCACCAGCCGGGGAAACAAGTGTACAGAATATGAGCCTGTGGTGGATATTTCAGATTGAACCCCATTAACAGGTTTTCCCCTGTTTAGGAAGCATCTTGGAGCATTCATTTAAAAGTTGAGTTGAGCCTGGGCTACAGCGAGACCCTACCTAGAAAAAAAAAAAAAAAACTTTTTGGAGATATGATCCAAGACATTCAATTTGATAAATCTAGAATTGCAGACCAGAAATCTTCATATTTTAACTATGTATTTCATATGTATTTCAGCACTAAAGTTATTTCTAGTCAAAATATATTTGGTACAATAGAGCATGAGGAGAGTTTTTTTTTAAAGTATCCCTTGTATGCATGGACAATTTGTGTTCTTTTTATTTTATTTATTTATTTGCAATAGCTGAGAGAGAGAGAGAGAGGGAAGGAGGGAGAGAGAGGGAGAAGAGAGAGGAAAGGAACCAGGGCCTCTAGCTCACTGCAAGTGAACTGTAGAGGCATGCACCACTTTGTTCATTTGGCTCTGAGCCATCTCTCCAGCCTGAGGGGAGATATTTTAATATTATATAAATATTCTACTCCTCTTTAATGTTTACGCACTACTTTTAGCATGCATGGATGAGCCTTCCTGAAGAAATTTAACACTATTATAATTGCAAAATGGTGATTATCTAACTCTTACATTCAATGGTTTGTGTATATTATTTATCCTATGCATTTATTAGTTGTGGATCAGTTATCTTCTTGTTGCTGGAAAAAAACACCTGACCAGAAGCAACTTATGAAAGGAAAGGATTTATTTCATGCTTATAGTTTCAAGGGGAAGCTTCATCGTGGCAGAGAAAACTGCTCACTTCATCACACATCTGCAGCACAGACAGAAAACAGCAAGTAGCCTCCTCTGAACACCCAGTAGGCTGGACTAATCAACCCAAGGTTCAGAAACACACCCTCCAAAATTTACTACTTGGAATTCTACTCTACAAAAGACCTCACCCACCAATTGACTATGGTATTTATTTTTCCAATGAGTGCTTGGCCCATTACTGTCCTGTATGTAAAAAGTGCTCATTTCCCATATTTGGTCACAGGCACCCCCCTCCCCTCAAACCTTCTAAGCATTTCTTACTTTCCGGACAATACAAAGCTCCAAGTTGATCTTGCCCTTTCTCTGTCCACCCTGAAATTAGACAGTTCTCTTAAAAACCATGGCTCCTTCCAGTGGAAAAAGTGAAATGTTAGGCTGAGAAGAAATTAACATCACTTCTATCATACTTCTGCCAAAAATGTATTACCTAAGTCAGACAACGAAAAACATCACAAAACTGAAATTGAGGTCTGTTCTGCCACAAAAGCATGAATCTTTCAAAAATACCAATGTCCTAAAAGGCAAAGAAAGAATAAGGTAGTGTTCCAGGCTAAAGGAGACTAATCAGACATGAAACAAAAATGAAATGCATGATACAAGCTTGGATATTAGCTAGAATTTTTTAATGCTATATGAAAACATTATTTAGACAAGTTAATTTGTATAAGGGCTACAGATTAGATAATTACATTGTACTAATTCTAAATTTCTGATTCTGAACAGCATAATGAAACAAATATTGTGGCATGTGGCAACAAATACATCAGAATTCTTTTTACTCTTCTCATAAGTTTTATGTATATTTAAATTTATTTCTAAATGTAACATTTTAGAAGTTGATAATACAGCATCAAGGCAAGTTTCCCAAAGCATAATACTCATCAAGGAATGGTGATTTTTTCTACTGCACAAATTTCCATATTAATATTTACTCTAATAATAATTTTAAGGTATTTTAACCAGTAAATCTAATCCATCATTTTACAGAGATCAGTACTTATTAATTTTATTTCTAAAGAAATCAACTTAAAGAAGATATTCAACAAATAATAGCACAAATATATAAGTATGGCAAAAATTATAAATATTGATCAAAATGGTTGACTTTCAAGGAGCATAGGAATATTGAAATAAAGCACTTAAAATAAGAGGCCCATGTTCATTTAGACATGCTGCAGGTCTGATGTCTTATATGCATATTATCTAAGATCATAACATGGAGACAGGAATATTTATCTGTACCACTCATGGTCTATGATGATTATAAAAGAGATTTTTGTGAAAATGTGGGTTCTATTTCAGTATGTATGGTGTGTGATCTGAGATTTAGAATTCCTAGAAAGCTCTCTGGAGATGCTGGTGCTTCTGGCCCATGAACCACACTCAGAGGCTGAAGGGCTGAAGGCAATGGGAAGATGGCTAACCCACAGCAGGTTCCACATTCACTTCTCCCTCCCACTCCCACCTGCTCATTTTCTAAAGGGAATTGTTATCAAGAAGAACTTGCTAAGAAAAGTCAATCAAAAGATGACAAAGAAAAAGTGTAAGAAATTCACAGCTCTACACTAGAGGTTGATTAGGGTCAAAAGAAGATATATTTAAACCTAATTAAGATAAAGGATCTCTCGTTAGGCTGAGAGAGTGTCGAAGAGTAAAAGCTCTGAGGATACATTGATTTCTGTCAGATTCCTGTCAAGAAAATACTGTATCAAGGGAGCATGCTGACAGCTTTGAAGAGTGACAATCTTTATTGTAACTTTGAAGGCACTTTTAATATCACAGAATTCAAGAAATAATAATAACCTACATGAATATGCTATTTTAAACTCTATAAAATCCTTTTGCATGCATTAATGCATCCAATACTCACTTCTTCATTCTGCTACCATTCTTACCAAACAGAAGAAGTCTTAGAGGGCAGTGACCTGCCTTATTCATATTTGTATCCCTGGCATCCAGCAGACATGGGACAAATAGTATTCACAACAGAGATGTTTCTCAAAATCTTCCAATGTGTATAATATGTACACCTCATTGACTATATGATTTATAATTATGTTATTTCTAAAAAAGGAAAAAGTGCTACAATTTAAATTTTTTGTCTCATTAATTTTAAGATATATCTCAGTTTAAGAGATGATAAATATGGAGACAATGTAAACTTAAAAGTGAGAAACTGTAGTGGTGGGAGTTTGAAGTCAGTGGCCCACTGCAGACATGAAATTGCCAAATGACCACATATGAGGGTTGCTGAACATACCATAAGGAAGGAGAAGGGCAAATCAGGCAAGGATATGATTGTTTATAGCTCAGTACATATTAAAGATCCAATAACTTTGGGGATGTAAAAATAGTTCTCAGATTGTATTCTAGCAAGCAGACACCTTTCTTTTGTTATCTTTTAAAAATTTTTAATCTTATTGTTTGGTTTTTCGAGATAGGGTCTTGCTCTAGCCCAAGCCTGGAATTCACTATGTAGTCTCAGAGTGGCCTCGAACTCACAGAAGTCCTCCTACCTCTGCCTCCTGAGTCGTGGGAGTAAAGGCATGCACCACTATGCCCAGCATCTTTCTTACCTTTAAAGGCCATGTGAGCAGCAGGATCCTGAGACACTCCTCAAGGCAAATGGTCCTCTAACAGAAAAAACTACTGAAGAGGGGGAAGAGGAAGAAAGTGTAGGAGGAGGGATGGAAATGAGGAGAACAGAGATGACATTACCTTGTTACACCAACCTGTGCAGTCGCTGGTAGAGGAACCCAGAGCTATAGAAATCCAGTGAATGAGGATGCTCAGAGAAAATGAAAAGAAAAGCATTAGTGATTCTACCACTGGCATAAATGCCTTGGTTTAAAGAAGACCTCTTCCTGCTATCGACTAACATTAAGGAACCAGTTAATGGGTTGTCAAAAGAGAATCTGATTAGTGAAACTGAATTCCTGACTTTACAACAACATGGAACACATGAAGACATCAAAATGAGGTTTTCTGATTGGGGACGCTGTCATCAACACCCCCATTCTACTCTGCTGTTACTGAAGTCAAAAGGGCACCATACAGATTTCTCTCCAGTAATGACTTTCAATTACATTTTCTCAGTCATGTCCTCATCTAGAGAATGGGAAGAGCAACAACATGTAACATCTTGATGTGAGAGTGAGATGAGTACATACATGAGAAGCTTTGGAACAGTGCCTAGCATGTGGCAATTTCTCAGTAAGTGTTTCTTGGTCTCTGCAACTATCATCTGAGATACCTTTCTCACAGATTAACACAATGATAGCATGTTGCATAATTTTGGTGGATCAGGTTGCATATGCCAGTAGCATTTCCACATTCTTTTCCTAAATGTTAAAAATCCAATTGTGGCCCACATAAGCAGTAGAAAAATGCTAGAAATATTTTGATTGCAGAGATGGGGAGATGGTTCAGTGGTAAAGTGCTTGTTATACAAGCATGAGGACCTGAGTTTGGATCCCCAGGACCCACATAGAACTCTGTAAAAGCCAGGCAGGGAGGTAGAGACAGGGAGTTCCTGGGATTCACTGAATGCAGGAACTCCAGGTTTAGCAGGAGACCCTATTAACTCGTGTCAAAGAATAAAAGTGGAAAACTACCTAGGAAGATATGCAATGTTTACATTTGGCCACCAGATGCATGTTCACACATGTGTACCCACCTACACACACACTCATGTGACCACACATATACAAGCATGCACACAACGCACATACACGCAAGAACAGTCTGTCTGCAGAAAGCAAGATAAGTCTAGGTGCCCGTAGCACTACACCTGCAGCAGCCTTGGCTGCAGCATCACAAAAAAGCCAAGACCCCGATCTGCATTACTGCTACAGCCCATGTCTCCAAGGATGCACATCACGCTCTGTGTAGTCTGCCTTGCACACAGAGACATTAATCTCTGGAATCAAATGTGTCCATTAATAAACCACTATGCCTCTCTCACTGCCATCCTACCTTCAGCATCAAGTTGCAGGCATGTCTTGCTTGTCAGCTGGTTCAATTGCTGAGGCACAACCAAATCTGTAAATGTGAAAGATCCAAAATTATCTCATCCTGAGGTGACAAACCAAGTACAGTGGCCACAAGTCCAGACATTTTACATGCAAATAAACAAATCGTAACATTGGTGGGGGCATCAATCTCATAACACTTTAGGAAAAACATAGTTTATTTCTTATCTGTAAGATTAATAAACCAGGTTGTAACCTCACCCCTAATTGTGGATGAACAGAAATTAGGTGCTGTTTTTAATCTATTCTGCAGCAACACAATAATGTCAGGTCACAAAAGTTCATAAAGAAAGATCCTTTCCTTAACTACAGAATTATTTAAAATACCCACTGTCTAGCCATTAATATAAAATTATTGTTTTTACTAAATACACTGAAGTTTAAAAAAATAGCATGTATAGCAGCTCAGGCGGTAAAAGTTGCTTTTCGCTAAATAACATTTGGTTTCCTATTACAGATACACATATAGAAATATGTATTTGTATAGTATGTTGTTGAGTTGTTTAAAAGCTATTGATATTTGTACAGCTTCCTGACATCTTTCTGGACTTAACTTATTCTAGTTTCTCTGTAGTTTATTTTGCCTTATTTTGAATAAACATTTATGCCCACTCTCCTCTCTCCACCTCTTGGTTGGAATATAAATCTCAAAAAGCTGGGGTGAAGAAGAAAGTGATGATAGAAAGGAGAGGAAAGAACTTGTTTCCTTTAGGTAGAGTAACTCCTACGAGAGACCAAATGCTTCAAAGGCTCAACTGCAAACAGTCAGCACCTTTTCTCTCAAAATTCTCAGGAAAATTCTTTTACATATATAATGAAACATCTTGTGGTTAAAAATAGTCATGCTTATTGAGCTTTCCTACACATGAAACATAAAACATATTTTTATCTCAAAATCCTGTATTCCAACAAGGCTGTGAGTAAGTGCAAGAGATTCTTCCCGACCAAACTTCTATTTTAGTAAAGAAATAGGATGTCACCGTGTACAGGAGGCAAAAGCCACCTGTCCAAGTGAGTCCCTACCTAAGGAGGTGGCTGAGGCCTTGGGCCATATCAGCATTACTGATTTGCAGCATGGAATTTGGGTGCAATTTTGAGCTGGATTGTAGGCAGATTTTAAAGAAAAATCATGATGTAACTCTGAAGTTTGTCCATTAGTCTAAGTGATGTAGTATGCTCACCTAATAACCCAGGAAGTTCTAGACTAAATACAGCTGAGTGAAATGATCTGTGTGTGTGTGTGTGTGTGTGTGTGTGTGTGTGTGTGGTGTGCCTGTTTGTGTCTGTGTGTGATTTCACTTCTAACTGAAGTATTTTTTTAATGTCTAAACTATGCAAGCCCTGTATAGTCAACATAACACTCAATAAGTATTCAGTGTAAAACAGGTCTTTTTGCTAAGGGATAAATGATTACAAAACACCCTAACTAAAGATAGAACATAAAGCCTAAGAGGAAACCAAAATTAATACTTGTCACACTTCTATGTGATTCTTCATGTTGATTGTCTGGTTAGTTGTATTTTTCTGTTGTTTGCTTTTTTGTTTGTTTGTTTTTGATGCAGGATCTTACTCTGTAGCTCAGGCTGGCCTCGTAATTATGATACTCCTCTCGCAGCCTTGGGTGTTCTGAGATGACAAACATGTGCCACTGCACCCAGGACTATCTCACTTTTCTAAATTATGTATGAGTATTAATGTATGTGTAGATGTATGTGATGTGTGTGTAAGTGGAATGTATGTGCCACACTGCATGTGTAAAGGTCTGAGAACAGTCCAGGGGTGTTCATCCTCTCCTACCTTGCTGGAGACAGAGCCTCCCTTGCTATTTTTGCTGCTTTGTGTGTGCAAATCTAGTGGCACTGTAAGCTTCTGGATTCTCCTAGCTTTACCACACACTGGCTTTATGTGGATACTGGGGAAACGAACCTGAGTCTTTTGGTTTTGCAGACAAGTTCCTTAACCATTAAGCCATCTCTCCAGTCTAGCACATTGGGATTATAGACAAATGAGCTGCATTACATCCTGATTTATGGAGAATCAGACTCAGGCCAGCAAGGTTGCAAGCAAGTGCATTTAACCACTTACCCATCTCCCTATCCCCCATCTCAATTCTTTACCACAGAAGGCCTCAATATGCCCAGGAGCGGTATCTCATGCCTTTGATTCCAGCATTCAGGAGGCTGAGGTAGTAAAATTACCATGAGTTCAAGGCCAGCCTGAGGTTACAGTAAGACCCTGCCCTTTAAAAAGGAAGGCAATATCCAGGTGTGGTAGTGCATGCCTGTTATCCCAGCACTCAGGAGGGAGAGGTAGTATGATGGCTGTGAGTTAGAGGCCACACTGAGACTACATAGTAAATTCCAGGTGAGCCTGAGCTAAACCCAGACCTTACCTCAAAAAAACCAAAGGGGGGAGGAAACAGAAAAGGAGCTAAAAAAAAAAAAAAAAGAGTCCTCAAGAAGTGGAAACAAATTACATGCCAAAGAGTTCTGCCTGCCCCTGGAGCCTTGGCCTACTCACCCATATGATTCTGGAGGTGTTGCTAGGTAGAACACTCTGGCCAAACCTTTCTTTCTTGGGCTTATATTTCTTAACGAAAGCTGCAAGGTCTGGCTTTCTACTAAGAATAAAGCTCTCCAGGACTGAATTTGCCTTGTTCGTGGCCCCAAAATGATTGATAGGAACTAGAAAAATCAAAGAGAAGTGTATGGCATTATGGTCTTCCTTTCTTCTCAAGGAGTAACAAACCAATAGTTTAACTACAAACACAATTCCTCTCCAAGAGTGATGATAAATCTGCATGATAGTAAGATCTACATGATAGTATCTGGAGAAGTATAGTTCCAAAAGAAAAAGAAGCCTTATATAGCCTAATAGTAAAGGAAGATCTGAGATCAAATAATTAAATATATAGTTGCCTTCCTTATCTACAGGAAATATGTTCCAAGGTCCTTAATGTATGCTTGAAGCTTTGGGTTTATTTGGTGCTTATTTCTGTAACATGTACCTATGATACAACTTAATTTATGCATTAGGCTTAGAAATATGTTAATAAGTGATAATATAATACTATAACTATTAATACAGCAATAAAATAGGTCATTATTATGTAAGATAAAGGTTACTTAACACAAGCTCTATGATATTATAACAGATGGTCTGATAACTAAGACAGCTGCATCTAACAAATGGTTGGGTAGTGTGTACAACAGGGATGCTCAGGGAAAAGGGAGGAGACAAATCCTTGGAGATGAAATAGAATGGTTCAAGACTTTATCACACTACTCAGAAGGGTGTACAACTCAAAACTTATAAATTGCTTGTTTCTAGAATTTTTCACTTAAGATTTTTGGATCATGATTGGCCACAGGTAACTAAAACTGCATAAGTAAAACTACAGATAAGGGAACATGCTACATTGTATTAAAGGTGAAATGGAGATAATAAAGTGCTGCATGACAGGAAGATGAGACCTAAACCCTTATGGAGCCCTCATTGCCTGGTGGATAAGATATTGACCTCTTGAAACTACCGCTCAGAAGCCACACAACACTTCACAAAAGGTTGTCATCTGACCAGAATTATGAGCAGACAGCAGGAAATGGTCATTTAGATGTGATTCTAGAAGACAGAAACCACAGTGTAGAGCCAGTGAAATATCCAAATACAAAAGGGACAATCTACATCCTTGAACAATGTGCTATATGGGAGTGCAAACAGATGGCAAAGCCAGGAGAGAAGAAAAAGGACAGATCTCAAAGTCCTGTGTGCTAGGGTCTTAATGTCCCCAAAATTCACGTGCTGAAATTTAATCCCTACTGTGGGGGTAGTAAGAGGTGAGGTCATTTGGGAAGTGATTAAATTATGATGGTTCCACACATATGAATGGATTAGTGCTTTATGTTTTTAAAAGAGAGAGAGAGAGACTTGAGGGCTTAGCAGATAAGGTCTTACCTGCAAAGCCAAAGGACCCAGGTTTTCCAGTACCTGCATAAAGCCATATGCACAAGGTGGTGGCACATGCATCTGGGGTACCTTTGCAGTGGCTATAGGCCCTGATGTACCCAGCCTCTCTCTTTGTTTCTGTCTCTCTCATGAATAAAATATTTAAAAACAAAAA
Source organism: Dipus sagitta (assembly GCA_036346955.1). Classification (NCBI taxonomy): domain Eukaryota; kingdom Metazoa; phylum Chordata; class Mammalia; order Rodentia; family Dipodidae; genus Dipus; species Dipus sagitta. Next base: position 13,173,803 of record CM070781.1, read on the forward strand.
GACTTGAGAGAAGTAGGTTAGGCCATTTTTGTTGCCTTTCTGCTTTCTACTGTATGAAGACATATCATTCAAGGCACCATCTTGTAAGCCTACTAAAACTGAACTTGCTGAAATTGTGGCCTTGGACTTCCTAGACTCCAAAGATGATATAAATAAATTTTCATCACTTAAAAGTTATCTAGTCTATGGTATTCAATTTTAGCAGCAAAAATAGACTGGCTCTATGTTCAAACATCCATATGTATCTGGAGAAAGCCACAGAAGTTTTTAATGAAGGGGTATAAACAGTTTTTAATAGTGACCTGTGTAGGATATAATGAGCTACAAGAGTAGGACCATGAATAAACAGAAAGAAGCATAATAGAATGATATTATTCTTATTGTTTCTATTTATTTTTTATTATTTTGTTTACTTATTTTCTATGTGTGTGCACATGAGTGCTGGCACCTGTGTGCCACAGTGCTCATGTGGAGGTCAGAGGACAATGTATTTATTTTGTATGTGTGTGCACATGCATGCAGCGAGTGCTGCTGTGTGTGTGCCAAAGTGCTTGTGTGGAGATCAGAGAACAATTCCAGGGTCAGTCCTCATCTTTCCACCTCACTTGAGTCCAGATTTCTCTCTCTCTAGATCTCAGTCAGCTGTTTTTGTTCTTTGTTTCACTTGCTGCAAGCTACCAGGAAATACTTCTGTCTCACCCTCACCTCTCTTCTCACTGTCAGCATGCTGGGATTACAGAAGAAGCCCACATGGCTTTTGCCTTTTTATATGGGGTCTGAAGATCAAACTCAAGTATTCACACTTAAGCAGCAAGTTCTTTATCCACTAAGCCATCTCCCCAGACCCAGAAAGATATGTCTAATTTAGAATTGTGAGGCCAATCAAGTAGGGTGAATAAAGGAGAAGGAGATGAGTAATGTCAAGATTGCTACCTTTATGGTTGGGTGGAAATTAACATCATCAATCACACAGGATCGGGTTTAGACAGATGAGTTTGAGATGTCAAAGAGAAGTCAAGCCATGAAGCCCACATACAATGGGAAACATTAATCTGCTTAACAAATCTTCCAAATGGACAACAGACTCTTATGACTTGTTTGATTTATTTATTTATTACTATTTATTTAGAAAATTCAACAAACATGCAGACAGAGGACAAAGCACAACCTCCATCCTCTAAGAACTTAAGTATCTCAAGCAAAATTCAGATTTTAGTTTAAATTTCAATCTAAAATAAAACTTTCAGCTGGGCATGGTGGCTCATTCCTTTAGTCCCAGCACTCAGGATGCTACCTCAGTAGGAGAATAGCCATGAGTTTGAGGCCACTCTGAGAATACATAGTGAATTCCAAGTCAGCCTGGGCTAGAGCAAGACCCTACCTCAAAAAACAAAAACAAAATCAGAAACAAAATTTGACTACATAAATTCTAGCCAAATGTTCCCTTTTCTTTATGGTGGAGCTCAATTCTCGCCTACAGGAAGCTGTCTTCTTTTCCAAATGCTCTAGCATCTCTCCTCTGCATCCTAATGTTGAAAGTACAAGTCTAATGATGTCTTCCTTTGGTATTTATGTGGCATTCTGTATATAATTGTCAGTTAATGTTTTGCAACTATGTACCTTATTCTTCTCAAATAAATTGAGACTTTCTTCAAGGAATGAGCTGATTAACATTTTTTCCAGCCCTAGAGTGCATACTCAGTGCCCTTTACATTGTGACAAGCTTAGTTGAGACAGATGTTCTTAGCTTGGATCTCGACCTCATCTAAAAAAATAATTTGAGCATGGAATTTTCTCTGTGTCTCAGTTTCTTCTTCTAAAACTTAAGACAACAGCCATACCTTCATAAAGGTGCTATCAAAGTTAAGTGAGATAACAGTTGCAAAGCACTTTCTAATTCCTAGAACATATTATCTTATTTATTATTTTGAAAGAGACAGAGAGCAAGGAGAGCAAGGAAGAGATAGAAAGAGAGAGAGAAAATGGGTGTGCCAGGGCCTCCAACCACTGCAAAATAACTCTAGGGGCATGTTCCTCCTTGTTCATCTTGTTTACTTGGGTCCTGGGGAATCGAGCCTGGGTCCATAGGCTTCACAGGCAAGTGTCTGAACCACTAAGCCATCTCTCTAGCCCTACAACATGAATTTTGAGTAGATCAGGATTGCTATGTTCACAAATAACGTTCGTGTTTCCATATCTGGTTCTTCTTAGTGCCATAGACTGAATGATCATTAAGGAATTTTGGCTGATTAAGTACTACAGGGACAGACTAGCAGTAACCACCATCCTGAATGTTATTGGTTGTCATGTCAGAATGGAAGAGAGCCATGAAAGTCTCACTAAATAATACGTAAGTGACACGTCTTAATCCAACTATGTTTTGGCCACTATTACAGTTTGAATATGAGTTGTCCCCCCTCAAAATGCTCGTGTGAAAACTTGATCCCCAATGCAATGTTCATAGATAGTACATGGGAAAATCATTGGATCTTGAGGCCACTGGCCTAATCAATGGTTTCATGCATTGATAGATTAAGAATAGAATGGACTATTGTGACAGGGTGAAAGCATGGACAATGGGGTCTAATTTAAAAAGTAGGATGGGGCTGAAGAGATGCTTAGTGGTTAAGGTACTTTCCTGTGAAGCCTAAAGACCCAAGTTCAATTCCCCAGTACCAACATAAGCCAGATGTACAAGATACTGTACAAGGCACCTGGGGTTCGTTTTTAGTGGATAGAGGCCCTCATGATGCACCCATTCTCTTCCTCTCTCTCTCTCTCTCTCTCTCTCTCTCTTTCTCAAATAAAATATCACACTGGAGAGATGGCTTAGCAGGTAAGGCACTTGGCAGGTTCTATTTCCCAGTACCCACATAAGCCAGATGCACAAGGTGGCACATGCATCTGGAGTTCATTTGCAGTGGCAAGAGGACCTGACATGCCAATTCTTTCTCTCCCTATATGCCTCTTCCACTCTCTCTCTCTCTCAAATAAATAAATAAAATATAACATAAATAAATAAATAAAATATTTTTAAAACTAAGATATATCTTGTCCCAAGCCTATCTGTCTGCCATATTTGCTGGCACATTCTATCTAACATGGTATTCTACCATAACCAAGAAACTACACAGCCACCTAATCAGTGAATGAAACCTGTAACACTAAGAGCTGAAATAAATCTTTTGTTTTTTAAACAGTTTTGCTCAGGCATAATATCATAAAATTACCAATCATTACCAAAAATTGCTATCTGGGCAGAACTATCTCTATGACTATTCCTGATTATATTCTTTAGATTTTCAAACTGGTTTATATGGAAGAATTTAGAAGGATTTGGAGAAGCCAGGTAGACCAAAAACTTAGAATATTATAAGCTGAACTGAATGGGAAGTTCTTAGGTGAGCTTAGATTACCAAAATTCTGATAGATATATGGAGAGTTAAGGCTGTGCTCATGAAGTTCAGTCAAGAATTGGATTGAGATGGTACTTGTTTTACATTCTGGCAAAGAACCTGTCTACGTTTTGTTTATGCCCTGAGCACTTGTGGGAGGATGAGTTAACCTGACCAGAGGAAATGTCAGAGAGCCCAGAATGCATGGTATCAAATGGTTATTACTGGCTGCTTTTAGCCAGATTTAGAGTGAAAATATGCAATGAAAAGCAGACCACCTGTGATGGGGGTGATACATGAAACTGAGAATGAAGCCTAAGCTACAGTGAATAACAGAGGATATTAGAGATGCCAAAAGGGTCTACAAGGAAAGCTACAGACAGTGAGCAAAGACCACCCAGGAAAGAGGGTTGGCCAGGATGCAGAGATGCTATTTCTAAGGCTTTCAGAGTGCATATCATACAACCATGTGCCCCAGAAGCCAGAAATAAAGCTATAACATTTAGTGTTTGCCCTACTGGATTTGATTTTACTTTGGAATCCATCCATTCCTCCTTTCATTTGGCTTTTTCTTCCTTTGAAGAATGGAAATGCTTACTTTGTGCCATTTTGTATTCAAATTTTATAAAAATTATTTTATTGGATTTTTTGTATGTGCTTATGTAGTATGTGTGGTATGGTGTTGGTGTGTAAGATATGGACATGTTGTAGTCCTGTGAACCCACATGGAGAGGTCAGAAGTAAACATCAGATGTTTTTTTTTTTCTTTCTTAGTATTTTGATTTTTTTTCTTTTTTTCTTTATTAGTTAGTTTTGTATTCAGCAAATACAGTCAGTTTAGTACCATTATTAGGCTCATCCGTGACCTACCCCCTCCCCTTGGCCCCTCCTTCTTGAGGTATATGGGTCATGCACTGTGGAGTTAGCCCACAGTTATGGGTAAGATAAATGTCTCTGCATATCATGACCCAACATATGGCTCTGACATTCTTCTATTGCTTATCCATATATTTCCTTGAGACAGTCTCACTCCGAACCAGGAGCTACTGTTTACATGAGCTCAAGCAATACTCCAATCTCTGCTTCTCATAAGACTGGGTTGCAGCCGGGTGTGGTGGCACACGCCTTTAATCCCTGCACTCAGGAGGTAGAGGTAGGAGGATCACCTCACCATGAGTTCCAGGCCACCCCGAGACTACATAGTGAATTCCAGGTCAGCCTGGACCAGAGTGAGACCCTACCTCGAAAAAAAAAAAAAAAAAAGACTAGGGTTACAAGAATACCCAGTTGTTTACATGGGTGCTGATGAATTGAACTCAGATGGTCTCAGGCCCTCATTTATTCATGACAGGTGCTCCTACTTGCTGAGCCATCCCCTCAGTCCTTTGTTTTTTTAAGAGAGTCATAGACAACAGTTTTACTTGTGACTCAAAGATGATTTGATCTTACACTTTTTGAGAAATGCCTGGAACTGTTGAGTTTCTCTGGACTCTTGGAGGCAAACAGAGGTGGATATGAGCCATGGGGATGAGGTTAGAATGTCACTGCTGGGATGTAAAGTATCCCTGAAAATGCTCATGTGTTGAAGACCTAGCTCCTTTCAGTGATGAGGCTTGGGGGATATGACTGAATCTTGGTAACACTGGTCTGATGAGTGGATTAACCCATTACTGGACTTATAATTGGGCCTTTGGGAGGTGGTGGGAATATGGAAAGGCAGAGTCTGAGTGGAGGAAGGGGGTTGCTAAGCTTATGTCTGAAGTGTGTGTCTTGAAAGAGAAAGAAAATTTCTAAGTTTGATTCCTTTAGTATAAATTTCAAATAACAATGTAAAAGGTTAGCTACTGCAAAGGTAGAAATAACTTCTAGCTGTTTCTACTCTTTTATGGTAGAAATTTGAGAGAATAATGCAGCCCTTGTACTTATAAGTAGTTATCCTGGATTTTAAATTCACCTGTTCTATACTTTTTAAAACTTTATGCACCATAAGAGCTCAATAAATGAATACTGAATGAAATTGTTAAAACTAACTTATTTGTATATTTTGAATCTCAGCTTTGTGGATTTTTCCAATCCTGTTAGTCTTATTTTTTTTAAAAAAACTTAACATGCCCATTCTTGGCTGTCATGCTAAATTCTCCATGATGACCAAAATATTTCTGAACTTTAAGCCACATCTTCCTAAATTTTTTTTAAAAACTTCAAAGTGATGTTGAGTACTTTTTATCTAATTTGATTTTATCTAATTTTATTATCCTTTTTAATGTGTTTCATTAGTAATCTAGCTAATATTAGAATTAACCATGTGGCTAACAAAGGGAAAAGTTATACTAATTAATCTGTTTAAAATATTTCTTCCATTTTAGCTTTATTAAGCCATAATAAAATATAACAAATATATATGTGTGTGTATATATATGCATATGTATATATAGTGTTTTAATACACATATATAGTGAAATGATTAAATCAACTTTATTTACATATTGATTACCATATCCACTTATTTTTGTAGTAACATTATTTATATATTCTCTTACTAATTTCCAAATATATAATGTAGTTGGCTCTCTATATCAAGGGACTCATGGATTCAACCAAATGCAAATCTAATATACCAAAAAAAAACCATCTTAACTGAAACATGTTCAGACTTCTTATTCCTGTCATCTCCTAAATCATATACTGTAAAGCTACTGAAATAGCACTTACTACTATATTACACATTATAAATAGTCAGAGATTCTTTAAAGTACACAAAAGGATATGCATAGATTGTGTGAAAATACTATACTATGTTCTATGAGAAACTTAAGTATCTGTAGATTTTGACATCTTTGAGGGTTATATAACCAATCCCATGGAAATATTGAAGAATGTTGCAATTATATATAGCTAGTCTGGGATTCAGATACAAGTTCTAGAATGTTGTTACATATGACAGGATATATGTCTTCTCTAAGCTAAATAGTATTCCCCTGTGAGCATGTACCACATCTTCTTGATCCATTCATCCATCAGTAGACACTCAAGTTGTTTCCATATCTTAGCTCTTGTGATTCATGCTGCAATCCAATGTGAGATTGCACATGTCTCTTCAGCATAATAGTTTTATTTTTTGAAAGATATACTTAGTAGTAGAATTTCACGTTAGAGATTAATGTATCTCTGAACCTACTAGTGTTCCAAGATCTCACCAAATATTACTAAAACTTTTGAACATGCCCAACAGTCATTTCTCAGTTATTCATGTATGGCATCATTAAATGCATAGTAACTGTGGGCCTGCACAGTTTGGGAATGCAGCAAGAATCAAGGGTAAAACAGGTCCTGACTCCCAGGGAGCTCACTGTCTAGCAGGAAAGCCCACCCTTCCAACAAAGTTAATGGACAAGCATTATGTAGTATGTAATAGCAGTTGCAGAAGTGTGTACACCAGTTTGTGAATTAGGAAGAGCCCTAAGTAAGCACAGGAAATTCATCTGTGACAGATGAGAGGAAATGTGTTCTAGGAAGGTGTGGGGTGCTGAGGAGATGACTTAGTAAAGTACTTGCCATATAAACATGATGACCTGAGTTTGTAGCCCCAGCATCCATGTGAAATCTGGGTGTGGTGGCACTCACCTGTAATCCAAACACTGGGGAGGTGGAAAAAGGAGGATCCCTGGGACTTGCTGAGTAACTGGTATGGCTAAACTGGTAAGTTCCAGGTTTAATGAGAGACCTTGTCCCCACCCCACTCACTCTCCCAAAAATGGGGAGAGTGATTAAGGAAGACACCCAAAATCAACCTCTAACCTCCACATGAATACATGCATGAACACCATACACACATACATATGCCAAAGAACAAAAGAAGATTTGGGCAGATGGTACCACATCCAAGTAAGACAGCACTCTACTGAGGACACTGAAAGGCAACTGCACAGATTCCAAGACATGTGAACAAGGTCAAGTATTTTGGACCTCACTCTCAAGACAAGGAGAACCACAGCAGGATGTAAGAGTGTATTTGTTTCCTAGTACAGCCACCACGGAGGTGGCTTAAAATGGCAAGAATTTATTCTCAGTATTCTGGCAGCTGAACACAGAAACCAAGGTATCTGTGAGTCCGGGTTCCCATGAGGCACTAAGGGAGAGTCCTGTCTAGCTTCTTCCTAGCTGCTAGTGATTGCTAGCAAACCATGCTCTTCCTTGACTGGTAGATACATCACTCCAGCCCCTGCTCCTGTCGTCTCAGTGCCTTCTTTGTATCTCTATGTCCAAATCTCTCTCTGCTTTGAAGGACACAGTCATACTGGATTTAGGACTTTGACCCAATACAATTTTACTTTTTACTGGATTTCATCTGAAAAGAGCCTATTTTCAAGTAAAGTCAAATTCATTAAGTTCTACCTGGATATGAATTATTGGAGGGAAACAGTTCAAGCCAGCATAGCAGTGGCAGGATATAATTTGGTTTGCTTTTTAGCAGAATTATCCTAAGAAGAATGAGAGGAAAGATATAGACGCTCCAAGATGAGGATGAAGATTAACTTCATACACATTCATTGTTATAGATCTGTGAGGCTTATTCTGACATCTTAGATCCATCTTACTGAGCCAAGAATTGTTTGCAAGATTAGCAATGCAGTCCTTACCCTGGCCTGTAAAGAAGGTGAAGGAGGCAACTTCGCTTGTCCATGTTCACACAGCAGCACTCCAAATCCAGATTGGGAACACTGAGAGGCTCCTTTATTTTCTACCCCTCCAGGATAAAAACCCAGGATGAAAGCAATGGAAGCTTTCCACATGGAAGGATTTCCAGATAGAGAATACTGCTCAGTGGCATGGTCCTGTTTGCAAGCACACTTTGCATTCCTGGTACAAAGCCAGGGCAAAAGGTGAGCAGTTAACATGTGCTAAAGAGCTGTCATGTAGCAGCATGAAGGAATCAGAGGGTTCCCACCACACTGGACTATGTCCAGTGATTGAACACCAAGTCAGAAATGTTCTTTTTAAAGAAACTTAGTAAAATCCATGCTCGTGCATACAAGCCCATATTAAAAAAAAAAAAGCCTGTTTCTTACAGAATGTGGAAGCTTGACGCTCTTACCAAAAAACTCAGAAACAAAATGAATTCTGAGAAAAAGAGAGGTCAACCCAACGAGCTGTTCAGACGATCACTGGTATTGATGGAAGCACGGCATCCCTCGCCCCTTCTTTGCCTTCTTCACCCACAGCAATAAGGGTATACTGAATTGTTATGAAAAGACAATAGATGCCAAGGCTATTATCCCTCAGGCTTAGTATTTTTCAGGGAGAAAAATGAGTCTTGTGAGTATAGGTTACAAATTTCATCACTTACTGCCATGTTGTCACGTTAAAAATCCTGTCAGAGGACTTAACTCTGAATTTTCACTTTTATATTCTACATCTATTTCTATAATGTTAAAGTAGGAAGGAAGGAAGAAGGGAAGGGAAGGAAGGAAGGAGAAAGTAACAGAGAGAGGAACCAAGGAAGTGAAAGAAAGAATAATAAAAATTTTAAAAACAGATGTAAATCCAAAAATGGAAGAAATAACAGTGGCCTGATTGATGGTTCTGATATTTATTACTAGTTAGAAAAAAACCCATCTATAAATCAGGTTCTAAATTATAAACTGGCTCCTAAAAATAAAGAATAAAGAGGTGTTTGAAAGCAGTTAATAAGCAATTTTTATCTAGAAAGTGGGTGATTTTGTGCATGGGGGAAAAAGGCTCTAGGCTTTGCCTCATCTCCTAGAAGCATCCCATATTCTTAGATGTGACGTTGCCTTGGTAACCACAACTTGGTGACCTCGTTATTTCAACCTAATCCTGCTTTGAAATTATAGTTGCTCCACCCTTTTGCCTGGCTAGCCTGATAACATAATCATTGTAAATGAGGATGGAAAAAAAACAGCAGGATACAGTCCCTCTGGTGACATAAGACCCGTCTCACCTTATAGTGGAAATAGACGAACAATTAAATGCTATGAATCTAAAATCCTAAAAGTGGATATTTTATTAGTTTTATGGTTTCTTATGCTTATTTTCACAACCAATTGGTAGATTCAGTGTACAGGGTATCTTGATATTATTAAATGAAAATGGAAATTTCCTATTTGTGTTTAAAAAAAGATAAATGAGCTAAACTGTCAAAGGTGAAGTTCTTAATTATCTGGTTTGCCCAATAGCCATATACAAGCCAGAATCACAACATATTTTTGAAGGAATAGATTGGCAGTATATGGGTTTGTTTGCCTGGTTTAGCTTCCTCTCTCTAAAGCCTGACAAATCATTGTCGTCATGAATTCAGGTTCTGTTCATCATAAAGAGCCCTTAGAGACAACCCTGCTGAAATTCAGGATGCATCAAATATAAATATAGTTTAAAGGAAATGCAATTTACTCATTTGTTCAATTTGGGTGCTTGGTGATCACTGTTTAGAAGGGAAGGAAATTTCATTCTCTTTCTCATTTATTTCCTCCTTTTATATCTTTTTCATTCCAAATACTGGCATTGGTTCAGATGTTGAATCTCGGTCATGTTTTCATACTCTACTCAAGTCAAACCTTGAGACTCTGGAGAGTTATGTGATGTGCCACTGCCTCTGAGGCTCCTGAGTGTCCCATCTCCCTTCCAGGACATGGTCCCATTCTGACTGCCACAAGTCACTTATTCATTGTCTTCTCAGGATACTCAATTGAGGCACTTGGGAATGGAAGAATCAGAAACATACACACATACACACACACACACACACACACACACACACTGGCTCTTGCCCCAGCTTCCCAAAAAGAACTCTTTGACACTAGTAGATGGATATTAGTGTCATCACTGGGCACTACTGATATGTAAGAGGAAAGTTTCCTGTCAGGCCCCTTACTCAATTATAAACTGGGCCATACCTGGATAAGCCCAGGTATTCATGCTGGCATCCCCACCACCCTGCAGAAAGAGGGCTACTTCTACCTCCCTCTTATACTATCAATGCTATTATGACATATTAAGAGTATAGGAAAACACTGTAACCTCTTGAAGAAGCTGCACAAATTAAAACTTTAACATCACAACAATAAAATCAAGTACCTTTCAAGATACAACTCAACATGGTGTTTGAGTTAGAAGAACATGCTACGTTTTGCTAGGAGGTGAGCCAGAAGTAGCATCTTAGGAAGTGTAAGCTCAAGATAAAAGGCATGTAGCTATCCACTCTCCGCTTGTTCGCTGTGGCCACAAGTACAGGACTGGCTCCCTAAACTAAAAATCCAAATGCTCCAGAATCTAAACATTTTTGAGCACCAACATGATGGAACATTTTACAGCTGACCTCTGACATATCACAGTCAAAACACAGCAAAGAAAGTTCCAAGTAGTATCAACTGTCCAAAAGTAGAATAGACCTAGTCTCAAAAAGAAAAGAAACAGGCAAGACAAGAAATCTAAGGCCAAATATCCTTGACCTCTGAGAACAGATCTGAGTATGTCTGCTTAGACTTCTTAGATCACAGACTTGGGGATAAAGATGGAGTGGGGCACAGATTTCTTGGCAAATGCACGTATATGTGTGGGGAAGAGCAAAAACAAGTAACAGTTATTAGAATCATAGTCTAATGAAGATGAAGACCCAGCAATAGAAAAGCTTGAGTCCAGACTAAAAATTAAGAGAATCTGAGGCAAACATGAAAAACTAGAATGACACAGGCAACTGAGCAAGAAAAGCCATGCCAACTGCCAGGATTCTCCTCCATATATTCAAGCCACAGTTAGGAACTTCCAGCATGGATGTTTCTGCTAAGGATTGTTTTAGCTACTTGGAGCCTTTTTGTGCCTCCATATGAACTTTAAGAGTGTTTATTCTAGTTCTGTGAAAAATGCCATTGGAATTTTGAAGGGGATTGCATTGTATCTATACACAGCTTTTTGTAAGGCAGACATTTCCACAATATTAATTCTGCCTGCCAAGAACATGAATGTTCTTTCTGTCTTCTTGAATTTCTTTCTTCAGTGTCTTACAGTTTTCATTGTAGAGATTGTTCACCAACTTGGTTAGGTTTGTTTGTAGGTATTGTATATTATTCTGGTTTTATTAAATATTTTATTTATTTATTTAGTTTAGAGAGAGACAGAGCAGTAGATAGAGAGAAAGAGAGAATGGGCACACCAAGGCCTCTAACCACTGCAAACAAACTCCAGACGCATGTGCCCTCTTGTGCATCTGGCTTACATGGGTCCTGGGGAATCAAACTGGAGTCCTTAGGCTTCACAGGCATATGCCTTAACCTCTAAGCCATTTTCCCAGCCCTATTATTCTATTTTTTGAAGCTGTTGTGAATGCAAGTTTTCCCCTGAGAGAGTTTGTTATTGGTACATAGAAGAGCTGCTGATTTTTGCATGTTGATTTTGTATCCTGCTACTTTGTTAAGCATGTTTATCAGGTATAAGAGTCTTCTGGCAAAATCTTTAAAGTCTCTTGAGTATCCCATCATGTCGTCTTCAAATAGTGATAATTTGACTTCTTCCTTTCCTGTTTGTATCCTCCTTGTTATTTCTCTTATTTTATTGCTCTAGTTAAGACTTCAAGCACTGCATTGAACAATAGAATAGAGTGGCCACTCTTGTCCTAGTCCAGATTTTAGAGGAAATGTTCCCAGGCTTTCCACACTTAGTATAGTATTACCTACAGGGTTCTCACACATTGCTTTTATTGTGTTGAGATATGTTCCTTCTGTTCCTTATTTCTTCAGAGCTTTTATCATGAAGGGATATTGAACTCTATCAAAGGCTTTTTTTTTGCATTGATTGAGATGATCATGTGATTTCTTTTTGTAATTTATTTTTATTAGATATGGACATACTTAGTATGTAAACAACACATATTGGTACCATCCTTTCCCTCCTCCTTGCCCCTTTTCTGAAGAGTGCTTCCTCAGTTGGGAATGCACGTCATCCCCATGGAGATTGCGGATGGGGGCAACAGTCAGTTATGGGTAAGAGGCAATGTCTCTCTGCATAATGCCCCAACTTGTAGCTCTAACAATCTTTCCGCCCCCTCTTCCACAAAATTCCGAGCCATGTTGGGTGTATTTTAAGTCTACTTCAGTGACAGGCTGTTAGGAGCCTCTGGATCTCTGGTTTGGTAGGTGTTGAGTGTCATCACTGTCTATCTCCTTCATCCTTGTGCTGATATCAGGTTCAAGAAGAAGCAGCACTCTTGCTCATTTCCCCAGTTCCTCTGTGGTTTCAGCTGGGGCTGAGGTGAAGTGTGCTGGGTCATTTATCTCCTCAGGTAGGCTCCCATCCCACCGTTGTCCTGCCCACACACCATCTGCTGCAGGGAACCCACTATCATGTGATTTCTGTCCTAAGTCTATTTATTACACTTACTGATTTGTGTATGTTGAACCAGCCTTGTATCATGGAAGCTGAGGTAAGAGGATTGCTATGAGTTTGAAGCCAGTCTGAGACCACATAGTGAATTCCATGTCAGGCTGGGCTAGAGTGAGACTCTGCCTCAATAAATAAATAAATAAATCCAACTTGGTTGTGGTGTATGATCTCTTCTTAATGTGCTCTTGATTCCTAGTTGCAAGAATTTTCTTGAGAATATATATATATATATATATATATATATATATATATATATATATATATATAATGTGTGTGTGTGATCATCAGGGAAATTGGTCTATGTATTTCTCTTTGTTGTGTTTGTATCTGTTTTGGTATCAGGATAATACTGGTGTTGTAGAAGAAGTTTAGTAGTGATGAAAGGAAAGAACTTGAGTAGAGGATCAAGTTTAGGAACAAGTGAGGCAGTAGCATCCTATAGAAATGTAGTATGAGCTATAAATACAAGCCATGTGCTTAATGTTGAATTTCTAGTGGTCGCATTTTCAAAAAATAACAAAAGTAGATGAAAATAGCTTTTGAAATGTATTTTATTCAAGCCACTATTTGCAACCTATTATTTTAACACATAATCCTTGTAAGAATGTTAATGAGCTATTTTGTAGTCTTTTCACTGTCTGGTGACTGGTGTGGATTTTCTACTTACAGCACATGGCAATTCCAAGTAGCCATGTTACCAATGCTCAGTGGTCACGTGTGCTATCTCCCTGGGTATCAAAGGCCAAGAAAAGGCATTTATCTCCGTCTCTTCAAACCTGGGCCACCTCATCCATCAACCACGACTTAATCTTCTCAACTGCATCCTTATGTTAGGGAACTATCATTATTATCCCCGTTTTACAGAGGTCACCAATTTTAAAAAATTAGCTCCTGAAAATGGATGCTCTTTTGCCGGCATGCTTTGTGACCTCAGTCCTGAGCAACTTCAGGCTGAGTGTGTTTCTCTTTCTAGAACTGCCCTGGGAAAATGCTCCCAGGAATTTTCACAGTAAACCAGCATGACGCGGAGCAGAAACAAACCACGGACATCCCTGGCAGTTTCCTCCAGAGCCCAGACCCACAGCTGCCTGGTGTGGCCTTAGGTATTTGGAAGTCTGGGGAGTGGTGGGAGGGGGGACTGGAAGCCACCAAACAAGTGCACAAACTTTTCCCTTTCCAGTGAATGAGTATCAGACCAGGAAGGACGCCTGCTGGGCCCAGACCTGTAACTTGGTTGTTCATTTGACCAGCGCTTAGTGAAGAAACTCGAGCTGGCTTCTCTGTCTCGCCAAGCGGGAACTAGCTTACCTCTTAGAGAGCTGCTCTTAGATGCCTTGACTGGAAGACCAGAAGAAGAGGGAAGAGCGTAAACAGAAGTAACAGCGACGATCTGAAAAGGGACAACGCCGCGGGAGGCTGTGGGGAAGGATGTTGGCAGCGCTGGGGGCGCACAGACCTGCGCCCCACCCCCCACTTCAGGGTCAGGGGGCGGGGCCCGGCCAGTGTCCAGGTGTGCCGACCTGGCCTTGCAGACTTCTCTTCTGCTGCTTGCTAGTTCCATGACCCCTGCGTGAATTCCATGGGGACTTCGGAGCCTTTCCCCAACAAGCCCCCATCAGCAAAACCCACAGGAAGCTTCCGAGATGCTCGTCAGGTTTGTTGTTGTTATTTTTTTATACTCTGCCTAGTATAACTCAGAATTCTGCAGGACCAAGATTTGCTCCACCACTACAGGTATTTCATGCCCCCAAGCTGAACTTTTTGCAGGACGTGCTTTTCAGCAAGACATAGCCAGGCCACATTACGGAGCATCTTGAGTTGGCCTCAGAAGCAGAGCCAGCCACACCCCAGGACTCATGAGAATCTGTTTTTGCCTTTCCTTCTCTGGTGGGCATGGGTGCTATTCCCGGCTCTGAGCCCTCCTTTTGGCCGGTGCTTATGGTCGGCTCAACGCTAATGATACCATGGACTGTTGGGCCAAACTTTGGAACTAAGAGAGAAAGAGCAAGGGAGGGAGGGGACGAAAGAGTAAGAGACAATGAAGAAAGAAAGGAAGGAAGAAAGAGCGAGAGTGAAAGGAAAGAAGGAAGGAAGGATGGATGGAAGGAAGGAAGGAAGGAAGGAAGGGAGGGAGGGAGGGAGGGAGGGAGGGAGGGAGGGAGGAAGGAGGAAAATAAAAGAAGGAAAGAAGAAAGAGAGAGAGAGAGAAAGAAAATTTCATTAATCGCCCCAGAATCCATTCTCTGAGGCACAGAGCCTTCACCCGCCAGCCGCTTGGATCGCTAGCGACCCCAAGTGGCCAATTTAAATAATGATTTTTTTTTTTCAACCCTGCAGAAAAGAAACACTTGTTATACTCCCAAATCTGGGTAGAATTGAAAAACTACAAGGCCGTAGAGACCTTCTGAGCCTCCTCACCCAGCCAACACTTTCTTATTCTTTCAGTTCTTTGGGAGGAGGGGTTCAAACGTAGGATGCCATACAAGCTAAGTTAGCATTCTACCACTGTACTCTACATCCCCTGCCCTCCAGCCACTGCATTTTACAAGAAGCAGAGACTCAGGAGTAAAATGGCATCGCAAAGGTCACACCACATGTTACAGACAAGTTTAGGAAGTAATACAAGGACAAGCTCTCAAAGATCCTATGCTTTTCTTTAATGGGATGGGCAACAGGCTTCTGTTTCTCCAGACCACAAAAGCAACACTGCTATTACAGAAGTGACTGCAGTAAGACTGAATGCTTTGGCTGAAGCCACGTTCCAGTACACGCACAGCTAGTGCACATCCTCTGGTTTCTCTTCCATGCTTACAACTATCTGGGATACTGTAAGCTGAGTTTTGGCAAGAGAGGGAAAGACTTGGCATTTGGTAGATCTAGATTACATTCTTTTCCTCACGGCCTGGAGCTTGAGTGCAGGAAAAGTTTGCATTTGGTTTCCACTCTCAGAAGAGCAGCATTAAGACTATTATTCCCACTTTACAAAAGGGAAAACTGTGGCTTGGGGACATGAACTAACCTGTCCATGATCAGACAATATCCTAAATTACAGAGCCAATTTGCAATTATCATATACAAATATGATGTTAGCTGTGGAGGCCTCCATGTGCTATAATAATGTCTGTGTATAGAATCAGAAGATATTACTGCTATAAAGGGTCCTCAGTGGAGCCCTCCTCCAAAAAAAATGGAACCACCAAATAAAAGTAACTGGTGTCCACTGGTAAATATAATTAGGCCTGCATATCTACAGGTTCCATATCTGCAGATTCAAAGAACTGTGGATCATGTGTATTCAGGAGGGAAAGTTGCATCTCAATTGAATATGTACAGACTTTTCTGATCATCACTGCCCAAACAACACAGTACACCATCTACTTACATACCACTTACCTATTAAGTGTCACCAGTACCTATGTCTGGTTATTTCTGGACAAACATGGGTGTTACTTGTAAGTGAATGTGAATACAAGCACCTAAAAATGCTCAAATTTCCCACATAAAATGAATACCAGCCATGCAATCTTCCCACATGTACATATTAAGTGTACGATTTAAGAGTGACAGGGTCTTTGTTGGCCTTGATGGGTTTAACTCAGATGGCTAAGGTGCTGCACAATTCAAACAGCTGCCAGACAGAGTCAGTGGTTCTAGATTTCACTGATGTATGCTGAAGAATTAAGGAATATGGACTAGAGTGAGCAGCAAAAAATAGATTTGTTAAAGAGCTAGTTAGGTATCCCAAGATAGAGAGACAAGCTGAGAGAGAGATTGACAAGGATCTTCCTGACTTACTGGCCTTTTATGGGACTTATTGTGAAAACTGGATAGAGATTGATGTAATCTTACAGAGACTGTTCTTCTTGGGTATTATGGGCCATACCAGTTGGGGGACTACTTGTCTTATATATGTCCCCTGGGCCCAAGGGAGAAGCTGGTCACATGCTGCTTTCCATATTAGGGGTCATCCATCATAGTCATCAAGTCCAATCCTTGTCCCAATTCAGTCTGAAGGTTCATTGAGTCCTTTGCCTATTCTGTGCCTGTGCTACCTGACTGGCTTGTGATGGACTCCTCCCTTACTACACTTAACCAACAGTACCTGATTTTAAACAGAATTTAATATCATGCTTGCAGTTGTCTTGTTTACTCTGTAACATGAAATGTTGGACTTGTTTTACCCAAGATAAAAGTTAATTGTGGTTTGGTTAAGCTCCATTATTTCCTGATGATTTTCTGCTTGAATGATTCATCTATTGATGATAATGGTATACTGAAGTCTCCTACTATTGCTGGTATTGGAATTTATTTGTGGTCAGATGTTTTGTCCAAGCAACAAGAAGGTAACTGCTACACATTTTGATGGCTTAGCCAAAGATGCAACTCTTCCAAGAACTCCTGCTATGCTCTGAATATGAAATGCCCACCAGTTGGTTCATGTCCTGGTAACTTGGTCCCTTGTGAACGGCACTATTTTGGGAGATTGTGAAAAATGTTGGGAGGTGTGACTCAGTTGGAGGTAATAAGACAATGGTAGCATGTCCTTGGGGGCCATATCTTACCTTGAATCTTCCCTGACTTTTTGTTCTCTGTTTCCTGTCTGCCATGAGGTGAGTAGCTCTGTCACTACATGTTCCTGTCTCCATGATATTTTTCGTAAGTAACTCCTTCATTAAGTTGTTCCCTCTGTATTTTGGTTTATATCTGCATAAAGTAACTAATCCAACTTCTCATACTCACAGGTCATGTTGACCTCTTCTGTATTTCCAAACTTTATATGGATCAAGCTGATGAAAGCCCATATTCCCTGAGTGTGTGAGTGCATTTTTCCTGCTTGAAGGGTGGGGTCTGCATGGTTAGAATTCATTGAACTAACATTATTGAGTGTAATATGCCAAGCTTTCTTCTGGCTGGATGTAAGAGAAGTGATCCCACTTTGAGGCAGCTGGCATTCTGGCAGTGGCCACAGACAATAATCACACAATTGAGAAGAATGTTGGCTTGGATAAGTACAATGACTTGGTGAATTTTCTCCTGATCTGTGATGGCCAAGCCATAAAGGAATGCCCAGCGCTACCTTGTGTCCACACACTTAGTAACTTCTAGCTTCTTCAAGGTTTGTGCACTAGTGGTGAATGCTAGAAACTGCCAAGAGCTCCCAGGAAGAGAACCACAGACAGTGAGTGAAAACAAACATGCTCACATGAGACAACACCAACTCCCCTGATTCTGAGACATTCTTTCCATCCTGGCAAGTGATGGGGGTGACTGGAGAGAATAGAACAGAGCTGTGATGTTAAACATCTCTTCCAAAAACTAAACTCACTCATATGTGCTCTAGGGGGCCCATTGCTCATCTTCCCAGGAGGGTGCTGTTTAGTTTTGCTTTATCCAAAAGAAAATAGAAACTTTAACATTCTATAATGGTGTTATATTTGTTAAGCTTCCTCTATAAGTAACTCAAGAACGGAAAGTTCTGGAGAAGGGATGAGATTTATGACCAAAGACAGAAAACAGTAATAATCCAGGGAGAAAAGAGCACCTCAAACTCACTTGTTTTCCCAAGATTGTGTCATGCGTGTGCATGTGTACACACACATATACACATTATGGTGTTGCCTGAGTATCCATTCAGAAAAGTTTGCCAACATTTCTGTAACTTATATAACTTCTTTGTGGTCATAAATTGGAATTTCAACTGGGCTTAACACTATTACTGAAACATTCATCAAACATCAAACAACAGAGCTGGAAATGGTTAGAAGCTGATTGTAAAAGATTAAGGCAAAAGGGGTCTGTTCTGAAGAACTGCTGTTTAGCAGGAAATCAAATGACCTAAGGTGTTGTTGGTAGGAAGGAAAAGAACAGGCATAAATCTAGGAAATAGCAGATTCCCAATTGCTATCATGTCCATGGACAATTATCAAAGAAAACTCAAAATATGAAAATACAACCAGCTTCAAATATATCCCAGATGTCCACCTTTGACTCCTAAAAAATGGGCAAGTAAAATTGAAAAGGTATTTACAATGAACTCCTTGGGATATGTCTCCCATTTAGTCTGGCCTCCAGAATTTACCTTTTCTATTTTTTATACTTTATTTAATTATTTATTTGAGAGAGAAGAAAGGAGAGAGAGAGAGAGAGAGAGAGAAAGAGGAAGAGGCAGATAGAGAGAGACTGGGTTCACCAGGACTTCCAGCCACTGCAAATGAGCTCCAGATGCATGTGCTACATTGTGCATCTGGCTTACATGGATCCTGGGGAATTAAGCCTGGGTCCTTTAGCTTGCCAACAAGCACCTTAACCACAATCCATTTCTCCAACCCCTTCTCTAATATTTTTAAATATTTTATTTATTTATTTATTTACAGAGAGAGAGAGAGAGAGCCAGGTAGAGACAGAGAGACAGAGACAGAGAGAGAGTAAGAATGGGCACACCAGGTCCTCCGGCCACTGCAAATGAACTCTAGAGGCATGGGCCACCTTGTGCATCTGGCTTACATGGGTACTGGGGAATTGAACCTGGGTCCTTAGGCTTCACAGTCAAATGCCTTAAGTGCTAAGCCATCTTTGCAGCCCTTTAATTTCTTTTTAGATTTTTTTTTTTATTTGAAAGAGAGAGGCAGATAGAGTGCTAGAGAGTCTAGCCACTGCAAATAAACTCCAGATATATGCATTATTTTGTGCATCTGGCTTATGTGGGTTCTGGGAAATCAAACTTGGGTCCTTTGGCTTTGCAGGCAAGCACCTTAACCACTAAGCCATATCTCCAGCCCCTTCTCTAATATTTTAAACCAAACAGCAAATTTGGCACTTAAGAAAATACTTCCTTGTTCACAAAAGGAGTCTATGTATATTTCATTTTTCCAACAGTGTTCATGGGCTTAAAGGGTAGAAATTATGCCTTGCCCTTGCACCAAGGACATAGTTGTTGACTAACATTAAAAGTGTGAGGGTCTACCTCACACTATTACCTGCACAAAGAAGTGCACATAAGCTGCAGAGATATGCAGAAAAAAGGCTTATGTCACTGTTGCTAATCACAATAATGGGAAATAATAGCTCTTTACAGTTTACAAAGCACTTCCATAAATGTTATCACTGAACTCCCATAACAGCCATGGAAAATAAGTATTGAGGTTAATTCTCCAGTCCTAGCACCTTTCTGAGAATATAAGCAGATGGACTAATTACTCTGATCATAAAAGAATACCTCACTCTAGCCCCAGGAATCTCAGATCGAGCTGTGCTTGCACAAGAGCAGCAGTTAGTTCTCTATGCATATCCTCAGAAAGACACACAGAGGCTAAAAAACAGTAGCTAACAACTGCAAAGAAATTCATCTAGGAATAGAACTGATGGACCCCATTTGTCATATTCCTACCATTGTTAATTCAGTTTTAGTTTGTGGAGATGCTTTTGTTTTATTTTGTTTTCCTAGCACAATTTTAAACAACTTGTCCCTGATCCCCAAATTTCCAACACTTAAAAAAAACATTGCAATGCCTGGGGGGACAAACACTAGAAAATACATTCATGCAGCAACCTATGTTGAACTTGCTCTATTTTGATAGCAAACTCAAACTAAAAAAAAAAAAATCATGAATATATATGTTTAACAATGTTTCTATATCAGTTTTTTTTTTAATTTTAAAGACTTTAAAAACTGAGTTTGCAGGCTGGAGAGATGGCTTAGTGGTTAAGTGCTTGCCTGTGAAGCCTAAGGACCCCGGTTCGAGGCTTGATTCTCCAGGACCCACATTAGCCAAATGCACAAGGGGGCACACGTGTCTGGAGTTCGTTTGCAGTAGCTGAAGGCCCTGGTGCGCCCATTCTCTCTCTCTCTCTCTCTCTCTCTCTCTCTTTCTCTCTCTCTCCTTCTCTCTGTCACTCTCAAATAAATAAACAAAAATTAAAAATAAATAAATAAAAGAATGCTGATTCTCTTTAAAAAAGTGAATTTGTGGTTGAACAATGCTCTAAATTCTTTAAGAAGTGGTCAGGTTTTAATGTCTATAACAGATTTTAAAACATATCCACATAATACGTATAATGTGCATGGGCCCATGTGTCTTACTTAGTTTATCCTATAGGGTAGTGTTGAGGAACTTGATGGTCTGCCTCTGTCAGTCTTGTTTTCACTGTTGCATCATTTAACTAAGAGTTCTTTTCTCTGATCCAACTACAGAGCAGGTAATCCTAGCACTGGCTACGCCTGTAGACAGCAATCTTTTCTTGCAAGATGCTCTTAAGCATTCCAAAGAGCAGATAGCTAAGGTTTCATGAAGATTACAAGACCAGACCTATGACTAGCTGCTGTCTTTCTTAACAATAAACATTTGTATGAATAGAAAACTCATGGTAGCTTTAAAATAACATATCACCTAATGACAACATCATGAGGGAGAGAGAGACCAAGACTGTCATTATAACCTTGGAGATAGGTAGCATCCACCAAAACTCCATGACAACTCTGAACTTACTTCAATAAGCTTTGTGCTGCTGTAACAAAATAAATAAATTAATGAACTGAAGAGAAAAAGGTTTATTTTGTTTCATGATTCTGAGGGTAACCCCATTGTTTGGACCTCTGACAAGGGCAGAATATCAAGGAAGGATCATAAAGTAGAGCAAATCACTTATGTGATGAGCCAGGAAGCAAATAGGATGAAGACGACTAGAGTCTCGCCATTACCTTTGTAGGTATCCCCCAATAATCTAGGGACTTCCCAAAAGGCCCATTCTATAGTTTCATAGAACACTAGCCTGGCATGCCACCCTCTAATATATGGGGGACATCCAAACTTTAGCATCACCATATCAGCTTTGGACAAGTTGTGATGATTCAGTTTTAATTTGTACTATCTGGACCATATTGGGACTCAAGTGATGTTCAGGCTTTACTTGCATTGCAGCTCACAGAGAAGGCACTTTCTTTACTGCCTTGTATGGGGAAGTTCCAGAATGGATACTTCTGCATTTTCTCTACCTCCACCTTCCTAAGTACTCTTCCCTATGTAGGAGTGACTGAACCCATTTGTTCAGAGCTTGAACATTCACTGGATCACATTTTACTGTCATGGTGGTGAATGGTCATCCTTGACATGCACTCAACCTCTTTCTGCTTCCTCTTTTACTTCTTCCTTGGGTATGACAGGATCTCTTAATCTTTTGAGCTTTACAGCTTGCTTGTGGTCGTTATATCTAGAAAAGGTCCAGGGTATGCCTGGTGAAGGTAGGCTTCCCTATCAGACTGGCTTCTCTGCAGAGCCTTTAATTATAGTCCATTCATAGGACTGTATAGAAAGGCACAGAAATTCAGAGTATGCTGGGCTGTTTCAATTAACTGGTATTATTTTTCTACCTTCCTTATATACCCCACCCATACAGATCTTAAGAACCATGGTTCAGTTCAGTCTAACCAGTCCATCTCTCAGCAAGTGATAAAAGCTAGGTTATTGGGAACTTGCTCAATATCACTTAATAATACAGTTCTTTGTTTATCACTGGGTGTTGACTAGGCATGTGCTCTAGTGATCAGAAACTAAGAGGAAAGGAAAGATGTATGGCTCCCAGAACTTCTACCAGAATACTCTGTACACATCAAGACCATTTTTTCCTAACAATATTCAAGAAGATGGTAAAATATTTACAATCTAATTACAAATGTAAAAGAGATTCATGCTCAGGAAGATATGTAGCTTTGTTTTATATCTGAAAGGATAATGGCAGAAAATATCCCCCAGTGTGTGTCTGCTTATCTCAAAGAAATGGCATTCCTAAAAATGTCTGTTCTTGATTATTATACTTTCAAAATATTTTGAATTGAATAAGAATATTCATAACCAGCAAGAAAATGTTACTATAATATTTTAAATGTTTGCTCTTATCAGGGTAGGTTCTACCAGCCATGTTGCATAGGGAAGGATGTGAAACAAATAGGGTATTTAAATTTTTTTATCATACCATACTATTTGAAGCATAAGAAATCATGTAAAATTCATTTTAGTAGAATATTTTACTATTTGACCCAAGATGCCAAAATATTAAGTGTGAGCCCAATAAAAATTATTAATGAAATTCCTTCTTTCATACTGAGTCCTAAAATGTGGTATGTACCCTTATGCTTGGAGAACTGACTGCATTTCAGACTGACCTGAATTTTTGTGACTGCAATGAAATACCAAGGGCTAGATAACATAAAAAGAAGAGGCTTGGTTGGCCCTAGTTAATTCTGTACGCTAACAATCAAACCAGTCATAGTGTTAGCTCTGTCACAGTACTGTTTGGCTGCATGGCCTCATGGAGGAAGGCTTCAGCATTTTCAAGGAGAGATCACATATAGAAAAGAAGCCAAAGGAAGGAAGGAAGTGGCCAGTAATGACCTCTCACTAGGCCCCACCTTTTAAAGGTCCCATGCCTTCAAAACTGCCAAATGTGAGATAAGGCCTCTGACATGTAAGCCATCAAAGGACAAACCATAACCAAACTATAGCACCATATTTCAAGGGTTCAACAGCCACATATGGCTAGTGGCTTCTATGATGGACAGGAGCTCTATACCCTAGCAATGATGCATCAATATGGAATACATGGTGTCAGTAGATGATATGTCTTACCTAGTGTGCTTTAGACCTTGGCATTCCCACAATCATATTTTAAAGCTAGGACTATAGAATGCCTGTTTAAAAAGTAAATATTCTTGAACCTGAATCTCCACCAGAGTCATCCAGGCTACCTTTCCCAGTATCATGTGATCTTCAGTTCCAACACTCCACCTTCAACCCTGGGTTTGACTTGGAGGTCCCCTGGGATTGCATACACCATATGGCCCTTGTCCTGGTGCCTCTGTTCTACATGGACACCCAACTACCAGTCTGCCCATCTGCTTTCTTTGATGTTTGTCTCCTACCAGAATAGGGGATACATTTCCAGTCTTTCCTCTTAAATATTAGTCTCCTCAAAGTTAATACCAGACTGGCTCAAAAAGGTAATTTTAGCAATACCAAACCACTCTCATTTTCCCTCTAGTGCCAAAACTCTATTTCCAGCAAATGCAATTTCTGTCTTAAGTACAAATGTCCAGCATTCAGTAAAAAGTATCAGGAATGATATTTCTAGACTGCTTGTTCATTTCCAAGGCACTCTAGGGGTTTCTTTGGCTCTTAAATCAGTAGCCCAGTTTCTGCCCTGCTGTGCCAGGCTCTTGGTGACTTGACCCAACCTAACCTTCATGGTTCCATCTCTTTCTTTCCCTAATGGTAAACCCACCTAGTTCTTGACCTACACTGGGCTCCTTCGCCTCTCACTTGCCTGCCCCTCTGCATAAGCCTCCTCCAACCTCTGGAACTCTTACCATTATTTTCTTACCTGGACTTCCTCCAGGAGCACTTTGAGATATAGTCCAGGCCCAAGCTGGATTTAGAACAAGCCTAAATTCAATGATAATTCCCCTTACAAAAGAAAAGAGAAGGAGAATTGAGACTCAGAGAGACACCTGGGGAGAAAGTTTACAAGCCAACAAACAAGGATTGCTGGAGCCAAAAGGATTCCCTCTCAGAGCCTCTGGAAAGAACAAACCCTGCTATCACCTGGATTTCAGACGCCAAGTTTCTAGGATTGTCAGAGAACAAATTCTTGATATTTTAAGCTACTACATTTGTGGTAATTACTTACAGAAACTCTGGGACCCAAACACAAAGAAATTTCTAAGAAATGGAATGTGAACACATATATGCTGACTAATATCCTTGAGCAAAACCAATTCCGATTTATAATGTGGTTTCATGTTGGAAAGTTCCAGAAACGTCTAACCTGATTCATCCTCACTTAAGACCCTCTTCCATACCCCAACCCCAGCTCTGGGCCATTAGCCTAGAGGGTTCTCCTTTCTTACATTTAGTGCCCCAGCTGAGTTCTTCCAAGTTCTAACAGCATTCCCACATCTGAACTCTGACCCCTGTTCTCTCAGGTATGTTCTTGCCACAGTCAGACTCCCAAAACACAGAATTATGAGTGAACACTTTCCTCATTTCCCATGTACAGCCAATGTTTGTGTAAGATGCTGATTGCTAGTTCTAAGCTACATTGGTTAAAAGAGAGGCATATTTTCTAGTCTGAAGCATATTTTCAAGTTTAAACTCATACATGCTTTTCTTTGAAATAAGTTATTATTCCTCAAAGCATTGTCTTGTTTATTTCTTCAAAAGAAAATTGAGTTATATGAATTAAAATTAAGGTATGCTTATATCCACAAATAGTATGACTTTCAGTACTTTTTAAAACTCAATATCTAATCCCATCATTATTTGCTAATTATGCTAGAAAATAGGAAATATTCCTGCTGTAACTCAGCCAACACTCGCCTTCATTCCCTTTCACAAAAAAAAAAAAAAAAAAAAAATGATTTCAAGAATGTAGTGGAGGAAACCAAGTGACATTGCAGGATCTTATTATCAGGAGTTTGTGTGATAGCAGGGAGCATGCCAAGTTGTGACATCAGAACACTTCTTCCCCAGTGAAGAAAGTTGCACTGTTGAGAACTCCATGGCTCATTGCTATAGTTTTGACACAATTCAGTAATTTTCCAGAAGGTCAGAGGGCCTCAAGCAGATTGTTGGCTTCTACTGACTCACCACAGTAACATCCTTCCTGATCAGGCCTGGTGAGTTCCCTTACCCTGGACCCAGGCTGTCAAAGCTGTCTGCTCCCTGCCTCCTGCCACAGCCCCTCCCCATTGCCCAGAGATAAGAGAGCCAAGGTTCATGCAATCAATCATGTCACCCTCCTACTTAAATTTTCCATAGCCTGGGGATAAAACCTGATCCTCTCACCCCAGTTACCTTCATCACTCCCTCTTCAACCTCCCCACAGCAGCAAGATGCACCTGAGCCCAAACCACAACATTGCAGTTTGAATCTCCAGCTCACTTCACTCAAAGTCATTTCATGGCATTTCATATGAAGAGGTTTTTCCTATGGTAGTTCATTTACTTTCAAACGTTTCAGTTACTTTCTCTTCAGATTGTGTTGGCATTGAACCAGTTGGTTTAATTTATTTTTATTATTTATATTATTTATGTTGATATTATTTATTCATTTAATCTTCTAAAAGGGTTAGCAATAATAAGTACCTCAAAGGTAAACACACACACACACACACACAGGTGTGCTAATGGTGCCATGGTTACGGAGTGGAATATCCTTATTCATAGCAGACCTCAACCAGCATACTAGACTGAGATGTCATACTATGTTGAGGTGTCACCATGTGAGTAATATAAAAAGTAAAAAGAAAACATAGATGTGAGGAAGAAAAACAAATTGGAAATTTGCAAAGTAGAAGTATGGGAAATAGGTTCAATTCTAAGTAAAATGATCAT
Organism: Dipus sagitta; assembly: GCA_036346955.1. Lineage (NCBI taxonomy): Eukaryota > Metazoa > Chordata > Mammalia > Rodentia > Dipodidae > Dipus > Dipus sagitta. The sequence goes on from CM070781.1 coordinate 13,199,978, forward strand.
CATCATTGGACAAATCATCATAAAGGAGCTGGTTGGAGGTTGCTGGGCCTGTTAACCTTCTTCCTCTACATGTGCTCCTTGGGAAGCCTCTTAGGGCCCAGTTTAAATATTACCTTGATCTTTCTCTTGCTCTCCTCAACCCTGTCTGGTGTCTCCTTACTTTACAAGCCAGGCATGGTGGCGCACACCTTTAGTCCCAAAATTGGGAGGCTGACGTAGGAGGATCACCGTGAGCTTAAGGCCATCCTGGGGCTAAAGAGTGAGTTCCATGTCAGCCTGCGATAGAGTGGACCCTTTCCTTGAAAAGGAAAACAAAACCAAAAAATGTACAGTTATAGTATTGCAATGGGTTTGAAGTCATAGTCACAAGAACAATTTGAAACGTCTTAGTATCCAGGCTAGAACCGAGCACACACAATGTTCCACAAAAGGATTATCCTAGAGGGAATCCCTGAAGAAATGAGGAACTGTATGAAAATCTGATATTCCTTCTGTCATATATATTCTTTTACTTGTTGGGGTACTTGGAAAAATGAGCTAATAATAAATGGACTGAGTTCACAAGAGCTCATATCAAGATAGCTTACAAAATCAAGAATCTGCAATGAAAAGAAATAGACTGCACCCAATGAATTTGTCCAGGAACTTTTACAGTAAACAGACTAAGGAGCATCAGCACTTTTTAGTGTAAGTCACAGTGATGCTGCCTGGAGGCACTGACCATTGAGTCTATGTCATACTTGGACATGATGGCTTCAGACTGAGCATTTGAGGAGACTATGTCATCTAAAAGATGCTCATAAAAAATTCCACCCATGTGTTACATCAGACGCCCAACAAAGAACTGCGTTTCATATCTAAGTATTGTGCAGCCTTGAAATATTAGATGGCTTTGACATGAAAACCTCAGGTGTCCAGAGAAGAACAAGTTAAGGTATTTTATAATCATCTCTTCAATCATTGCCCACCTATACCTACTGTTTCACGCCATCTTTACACCTAACATATCTACCATGCCCTTTAATAGCACAGAACCTCAATACCTCATAATTTAAAACATCTTCAATCTTAAATTACCCTTTAGAAAACATTTCTAATTCCACATATTTCTTATTTTGCAATATATATAACCTTCCAAACTTCTGAACCACTGCTGTAAATGTAAGATTTGGGATTGTAATTTTGATTCCTACTACGACCTTTTTGTTCCTGCTTTGTGAACAGCATGGATAAATAGAGGCCACGATACCCTTGCAGATTGACCAGAAATTGTGAGGTCTTTGAAGGTATTCATTTTCACTCTGAGCTTCTGATGCCTCAATTTAACTAAATAACAACAATTGTGCCAACCTTAAAAAATGCTGGGGCTGATGTGATTGCTTAATGGTTAAGACACTTGCCTACAAAACATAAAGACCCAGATTCAATTCCCTATTACTCACAAAAGCCAGATGTACATGGTGGCACATGCATCTGGAGTTCACTTGCGGTGGCTAGAGGTACTGGTGATTCTCTCCATTTCTCTCTCTCTCTCTCTCTCTCTCTCTCTCTCTCTCTCTCTCTCCATATATATATGTGTGTATAATTTCAAACAAATAAATAAAAGTAAATAAAAATGCTCTGAAGTAGTTAATGGTTTAATAAATACAGAATTTCCAGCATCATAAATGTAACAGTACATGCACAAAAAAGGTGTTTTCTTTCCATAAAAACAGAACCAAATAAGATAGAGAGAAAATTACTATGAAGGATTAATTCACATGATTATAAAGTCTGAAAAGTCACACAATGTGCCATTTTATAAGCAGGAGATCCAGTAAAACTGGCTATGTCACTCAAAAGTGAGAGCCAGGAAGATCAATGCTATAGCTTAGGCAGAGAGAAAATTCAATGTCCTTTTTGTCCTATACAAGCCTTCAACAGGTTAGATGGTATCCACTTGCACTGGATTGGCAGGTCTTCTTCCTTCTGTCTGCCCAGTTCAAATGCTAATCTCCCTGGAAATATCCTCAGAGAAACACTGAGAAAAAATATTCAGCCACCTAGATGGACATCTCATCAGTAAAGTCCAGTAAAAGCTGATATTTACTGAACACTTACCTCATCCAAAGACACTCCGGACATTTGACAAGCAAAGATGACACCTCACACCAGGCTAATGACCTGCCTCTGACTCAATTCTAATAATAAAAATAATACTAAAAGAAACTATTATTTAGGCCTAGTCCAGAGAAGAGAGATTTACACTACCTTTGTGTGGTTATTTAAAATATGAAGTGTTCCCATATTGCCTCTTAGGTTAAGTAAAGGCTAGATCCTTCTTCAGCTGGTGACACTATGTTATAAGATTCTGAACACATTTGGAACTGGGGCCTAGCTAGAAAAAGCAAGTCACTGAGGATATTTGGATGGATGTTTCTTGCCCATGTCACCTTCTCATGTGCCATGAGAATAAACAACCCTCCTAGAGCATATGCTCATGCCACCTTGATGTTCTACCCAAGTGCATGAGGCCAAGCAGCCACGGAATGAGCCCTCTGAAACCAAGAAACAAAATAAATCCTTCTTCTTTAAGTTGTCAATAACAAATATTTTGTCACGGTAACAAAAACAGCAACTAATACAGTTTGACAGGCACTGAAACACTCAGCTTCTCTGAGTACAGTCATTTAAATTCACCCTGACTTAAATCCCTTATCCCCAAACATGTCAACAGCAGTGTCTATCTTATTTCAAGGGCCACTGGAAAGATTAAATTTTGAAGACAACTCACTATCATGGTTAAGAGCTCAGGTTTGGGGCTAGGGGAAATGAGTATGTGAGTTTGTATCCCTAGAACCCATGTAAAGTCTAGCTATAGCACTAGCCTCTATAATCCTAGCACACCTAGGACAAAAAAGGAGGTGGAGACAGGAGAATTTCTCAAAGCCCTCAGGCTAGCTAGCCTTCTGTGCACAATGGTATGCAACAAGATAGACCCTGTCTCAAACAAGGTGGAAGGTGAGGACCAACATCCAAAGTTATTCGATGTCATCCACGCTTGTGCATGCTCTCTCTCACTCTCTCTCTCTCTCTCTCTCTCTCTCTCTTTCTCTCTCTGATTCTGGAGCTAGACTACCTAAGTTCAGACTCCATTTCTGCTACCATCTAGAGGTGTGATCTTCAACGTATTATTCATGCATCCATTAATTTAAATGTGCATTCAATTTCATATTTATCAGACAGAACTAAGTGCAGCTCCTATATTATAGGGTGATTGTGAGGATTAAGTTGGTTAATAAATGCAAAGCATTTTAAGTGGTGTTTCCACAAAGTTGCTGCTTACATAAGTACTAGTGGTATAAATGTGAAAGCATTTTAAAAGACAAAACTGTTACCAAAAGATTAAATTGGACTCTATAAAAAGTGTCTTATTCAGGAGATTTCAGTAAATTTCCTAAAGAGATCCTTGAAGAGATCCAAAACATTCAAAACACCAATCACTAATTCAGAATTGCAGATCAATAGTTCCAAAATTTTGAAGAAATGTTGAAGAAATCCTATAGACCACAACCCAGCTTTCTGTTACGCCAAAGCATCGGCTCTAATTCAGCTAGGAAGTTTGGACATTTCTTAGGATAGAGATGATGGCTGGAGTCACATGCTGTAATGAAGTTATTTTCAATGAATGATATTCAGCATGAGTGATAACCTTTCAACCACCATGGCCAATTCACGGCTCATCACTGTCTCTCAGAAGCAAGCATGCAAAAGTCTAGGCCATAAAATGCTACATGAGTAGTTTTAAATCCTTGTTTTGTTTTGTTTTTTTGTGTGTGTGTTTTGTTTTTTGAGAATCATTGTGGAATTCACCCACACCATCACTGAATAAATTCCTTTGACTCAATGTCTAACTACTTTCACATACACTTTAAGCTTCACAGTAGTTCTCATAATAGTCATTCCTCACTTTATGTTAGTGAAACTAGTTTCCTTTGGTTCCAGAGGACAAGCCTATAATGCATCTCTAGCTTCAAATATGTAATGCTATTATCTGAGTATAATGTGGGAGTAACATTGAACTGAAATCTACTTAAATTAAAATGTCACACAGCCCACATTGCCATGCTCTGTACATTTTTGCACTCTAATCAAAACTTGGGAGGCAGGTTGGAAAGACAATTCAGTGGTTAAGGTGCTTGCCTACAAAGCCTAATGACCCATGTTTCATTCCCCAGTACACACATAAAGCCAGGTACACAAAGTGGCACATATCTTGAGTTTCTTTGCAGTGGCTAGTGGCCCTGGTGTGCCCATCCCCCCTTCATTTTTCTCTCTCTCTCACTCTCTCTCCTCTCTTCTCTCTGTCTCTCTTTGCTTGAAAATAAATAAATAATTTTTAAGTAGAAAGTTGAATGGATACATCATATGTTAGTACCATCATTTCCCTCTGGCAGTACACTTGAAAAGATGACCAGTAGGCTAGCAGTAAACAAGGTGAGATTCTATCTCAATAGAGATTTGTCAAGAAACATGTAAGGCAAATGGAGTGCCAGAAGATATAAATACAGTAGGATTTAAACTTGTAAGGTCTTTTCCTTCCCATCCTCCCCAAATCCTACCTACCTCGAGGCTCCCTCTAACTGCTGTCATATTGCTGAATCTCTCTTTCTCACCTTCCACTCACTCCAGTCTGCTCCACTCTCCTGAGATTGTGCTCTTTGGTACAAAGGAAGTTTTCCCCTCATATATGAACACCATCAGGACAACAGGATATAATTTATATAACCCATACTTCCCTTTCCTTTTGTTATTTTAATCAAATCTTTCATTCATATTCATTATAAAATGAGGAAAATTAAAATTATTAATAAAAATTACCCAGAATTTCACAACTGAGAGCAAACACAGTTAGCAAGTTCGCATAGATCCTTCCAAACTATTCCTATTATACCAACACATTATATAGGTATGCATCTTACCAAACAATACCATCACATATCTTAAAACCTGGTTGTTGTATTTCTCACTTAACTATGTTAATACATAGAAGCACACAAATGTCATCATGACTTGAGAATAAACTACTCAGCCAATTCTCTTTGCTAAAAATTTAGGTTGTTTTTAGTTTTTTTTAGTGTTATAGGCAACATTTTTGAGCATTATGGAACACACGTTTTATTTAAGTTAAATGCTAAGCATATAATGACTAAAAGAGGATGAAAGAGCTCAGATGCAGGCTAACAAAGGAAGTCTCTGACCTTCTTCTGCCTCCGGGCTCTTGCCTCCCCTTTCTTCTCCAAGGCAGGTTATAGAAACTAGAATCTCTTTTGCTCAAATCCAGCTGCAAGGTCTAAAAATTCTTTCTACTGCTGCCTTTCTATCTACAGGAAAATCAAGACTTTCACCCCAGAGGGATCCTATACCATACTTGGGAGGAAGGAACTCTCCCCATAAAGGCCAAGAAGCTAGACAGACTTCTCTGGTTTCCCCCTCTTTTTAGTACGTACCTTTTTGTCCAATTAGGTTTATATAACTGCCCCTGAATGGCTGAACCTATGTACAACATCAGGTTTTCCCTATATTATGGGTATTTGATCAGAAGGTCTCTCATGTCATATAAAACTTTTAGTAAATCTGCCATATATATCTCTTATTAATCTACCTCATATTATAGTAGTATTGGATATGACCCTTATTATGGCAAGGAATTCTACAAATTTAAGTGATATGGCATGACAAGTAACAACAAAACTGCTAAGTACATACACTTAACACTCCTTTGCTCCAGGAAATAGTATAAACATATTACATAGACATATCATTTTACCATGAAAACAAATCTTTGAAGAGTTTCTAATGCTCCTAATTTTACAGAGAAATGCATTTGTATGTGTTTAGAATTGTTTGGATTTTCTAATTCTAATTACTTACAGATGAGTACTTATACAAAATTTTAAACTAAATAAGTATGTGTATGTGTGCAGCTCTTACTAAAGGTATAAATTTAGCTATGTTTTGAATAAATTATTTTTCCAAAACAATTAAGTCATGCCATTATCCAGAAGAAAGAATTGTAAGATGCAATTAAAGAAAGCAGTGCAATTACAAGCAGGGCTATTAGATTAAAATTTAGAGTGGAAAGTAAATTATGAGTATTCTAGATTAAAACTCAGCTCCAAAATCCGCTAATCACATTAACTGCCTTTACACACCAATAAGAATCAGGGGAAATCCAACCTGTACACAAAGGTTTAGGTTTTAGTTTTAGTGCCATGTCCTTCATCAGGTAATTCACACCCTGCAATAAAAATCAAGGTTACTACTTTATTTTACTCAGCTAATCAAAAGGAAAATTGGAATCCCTATCCAAAAGAAAATCAAGCCAAAATCTACACTGTCATACTTATTAAGCTTTAACAGAAATACATTACATGTTTAAAGCAGTCAGCAAGTAATGAGTTGAACCTAGAATTAGATTTGTTTTTTATTGTTAGAATGTGAAAATAAACCTACTAAATAAGTCATTCAACTATTAAACCTTTACTAAAAAATTTATTGTTAATTTTTTTAATTGTGATGACATAAAATACCTTTTTTATTTCAAATTAATGACCAAGTCCTGGATGACTTTTACTAATTGACTTAGCTTCTAACAAAGATAAAATAATAAACTCTTAACAAAGACATTATCCATGTCTCAACAAGTAAGAGTTTTCAAGCCTATTGAATTGTGGGACTTAGTGCCACGTGGTGGGAGAAGATCAGACAAATATACTGGATCTCCTAGACCATCAATTTCCCTGACAATATATGGAGCTGAATGTATTTATTCCAAAACAAATATGGTGACATTATGAAATAAATAGAATTTCATGGTTTTAAATCAAAGGCCGTCATTCAGTTAAATACCTTCTATTGCAGTTACCTTCTCATCGCTGAAACAAATACCCAACCTGGAGCACCTTATGGGTGAGAAAGGCTTATTTCAGGCTTAAAGACTCCAGGGGCAGTTTCTTCATGGTGGAGGAAGCTGACTCACTTCATCATCCATCCTCAGCACAGAAAAGAGAACCAACTACCAGAGTTTATGCTGGCTCCAAACACTCATTGGAGCTGGAATCCATTCCAAGGCCCACTCCTGGTGACACCGCTCCTCCAACAGTCTCTGCCTGCTAGAGACTTAAGTAGGAAGCTTAATCTTAATCAAAAATACTGGAGGCTATAGGGATACTCAAACCATCACACCTTCCTTTCACTCTTGAATTTCAGTCCTTTGGAATTTTGTACCTTTTTAATGTATCACCACTTAAAAAAAATAAATTTTAACTATAACATCAGAAATTTAGGAAAAAGTTAAAGAACTATTTTTCATGCCTCATTTTACATAAGTACAAAGATTATTCTTAACTCAAATGTATATATATATATATATATATATGTATATATATATATATATATATATGTGTGTGTGTGTGTATAAATATATATATATATATATATATATACACACACACACACACACACACATATATATATATAAATAGACACTATCAATATCTATAATTCTTCCAAAAGGTTTTACAGAAGACATCCCAACAAGCAAAGTAAGTAAAAGTGAACAATTCTTGCTTCACTCCAAAATTAACCAAAAGGGGCTATAAAATTTCAAATGTTCTACTAATATTTTTAAATCATATTTTTATGCTTGATTTTATTTGATCAATTTTGTTTTTTATTCTATTTTAAATTTTTAATTATTTTCCCTGATATTTTAACTTGTGCGAACAAGTATAAACAAGCTATATTCAAAATTCAAAAAGAGACATGGTTAAGGTGGTGGCATAGGGGCCACACCAAGCCAGCCTAGGGAGAGACTTAAGCAAAACCCCAGCAAAACACACTCTTCTTCTAAAAAGTTAAGGAGTATAGGTTATTCTTAGACACAGCAGAGAGGCCGGGTAGAACAAGATCCATCAGAAAGGAAGAAAATGGCCCAATATGCACAATCCATGGACCCGCCCAGCACTGCCCCACCAGATGCACCAAGCGGCAACAGCAGACCCCAAACAAGGGGATTTTTTAATTTCATCAGCCTCCTTGCAAAGTTAAGAAAATAGAACTAAAGACAGCTGATATCAACCAAAGAGCTATTGAAAGGGATACAGGTGGAACTGCATGAGCAATTGCAGAAGTCTGAGCCCCCTCATCCCCCACCATCAGAATCGGGAACCTCTGGCAGTCAGCCCCCAGTGGCAGTGCAGCCAGCTCAGCTGATCAGAGCTCCAGCTCCACAGCACAACATGGAGGGATTAAGGTGGGCACTCAGCATTGGTGAGATTGAAAGCCACCCAAAAAGTAACAAGGCTGACTAAAAACAAAAAACAAACAAACAAACAACAACAACAACAACAAAAAAAAAAAACAGGGACATAGGCCTGATTTAGAAGAGCTAATCTCTCTTTCAATGTCAGGGCAGGTTATGGGCTATATATTCATGGTTGGCTTTACAATTTTCAAATAACCTGTATTTAGGGGTTGGATATTGTTGCCTTTGATATTTTCACATTTATAGGGCCTTTGTCTTTTGCTTCTGTCATTATTGGGGGCAGGGTCTGAACCAGATCAAGGCTGACCTTGATCAGAACAGAAATCTCTACCTCCCAGCTGACAAGATTAAGGGTGTAGAACAACACACACTCTAAGGAATTTGGCCATATAAGACTATCTGTTTGTTTCAATCTCAACAATTGCATACTTTGTGCTAGATTTTATTGATTGTGTATGTTGCTTGGTTGAAGTTTAGAATTTGACAGTAAATTGTTCCACCAAGTCCACAAGAATACTTGCTTAGTAAGCAAACTCAACACCTAGGATTACTTCTGTGGCTTGGTTGGGGGACAAGAGCTACACCTGGCACCTTGAATTCATATCCTGAGGGTATGTAGAAGTGGATTGCCACCTCTGGGAACACTGCAGATAAGTAGAAAACCCAAGTATCAAATCAATTCAGGATGCAAAAGTTGCTACAATATAATACAAGAAACTCAAAGAATCAAGACAATATATTCCCACTGAAAACTATAAATCCACCAGAAATGATCAACAATGGGACTGTTTTAGATGAAATGCCTGACAAAGATTTCAAGAAAATCATGATATCTATGCTCAAAGAAATCAGTGAAGAAATGAGGGGAATCAAAGAAGAAAACAAAGGAATTAAAGAAGAAAATAAACTTCTGAAAGAGAACACAGGAAACCAGCTTAATGAAATAAAGAGGTCATTACAAGACATGAGTAAGGAAATAGAAATACTGAAGAAAAACCAGGCTGAAATCCTAGCTCTGAGAATACAGACAATGAAATAAAAAGCTCTGTGGAAAGTCTCACCAGTAGAATGAATGAAGGAGAGAACAGAATATCTAAACTAGAAGACCAGGTGGCAGGTCTAATACAGTCCAACAAAGAGAAAGACAAGCTAATAGCAAGGTATGAATGTGAATTTTAAGGTATCTGGGACACTATGAAAAAAATCAAACATAAAATTCAGGGCATAATAGAAGAATTTCAATCCAGACACTTAGTAGGTGTTTTCAACAAAATCTTAGAAGAAAATTTTCCTCAAATTGGGAAAGAAATGCCATTGCAGACACAAGAGGGTTTTAGAATACCAAACAGACAAAACCTGGAAGGAACCTCTCCTTGCCATTTTATAATTAAACTACTAAACACACAAACCAAAGAAAATATATTGAGATCAGTTAGAGAGGGAAAGCAAATCACCTACAAAGGCAAGCCCATCAAAATAACTGCAGATTACTCAGCCCAAACTTTAAAAGCCAGAAGGGCTTAGAGGGATGTATTGCAAATCTGAAAAATAACATCAGTCAATCAAGATTACTTTATCCTGCAAAGCTATCTATCCAAATTGATGGGGAAACAAAGACATTCCACAACAAAAACAGGCTATGGAATGTATGACAACAGAACCAGCTCTACATAAAATACTTAAAGGAATTCTTAATGCCAAAGAGAAAGCAAAACACACACAGGAGGAAATAGTTAAAAAAAAAAAAAAACACTCAAATAACAGTTAAAACCAAAGAGTAAAGGGAAAACAGGAAACACTACAAAATAAGAATGGTGAGGATAAATGCATACTTTTCGATAATAACTCTTAATATCAATGGCCTCAATGCACACACACACAAAAAAAAAAGACACAGGCTTGCAGACTGGATTGAAAGTCAGGATCCTGCCATTTGTTGCCTCCAGGAGACTCATCTCTCAATAAAAGATAGACACTGTCTTAGGGTGAAAGGATGGAAAACAGTATTTCAAGTAAATGGGCCTAGGAAACAAGCAGGGTTTACTATCCTAATATCTGGCAGGATAGACTTCAAACCAACATTATTAAGGAAAGACAAAGAAGGTCATTTATACTGATTAAAGGAACACTCCAACAGGTGGAAATTACAATTCTAAAGTTATATGCACATAACATGGGGGCTCCCAGTTTCATCAAGTAAACAATATTAGACTTAAGGTCACAGATAACATCAAAAAATAATTGTAGTAGGTGACTTCAATACCCCACTCTCATCAATTGACAGTTCATCTCAGCAAAAAATAAACAGAGAGGCATCTGAATTAAATATTAAATGATGTCATGGAACAAAGGAACCTAACAGATATCTACAGTACATTCCATCCAAATGTTTCAGATGATACATTTTTCTCAGCAGCACATAGGACATTCTTCTAAAGTAGACCATATATTAGGACACAAATCAAATTTCAACAAATACAGGAAAATTGAAATAATCCCTTATACCTATCTGACCACAATGGGATTAAATTGCAATTCAGCAACAAGAAAAGCTACAGAGCAAACAGAAATTCATGGAGACTAAACAGTACACTATTGAATGATCAATGGGTCATTGAAGAAATCAAAAAGGAAATTAATAAATGCATAGAATCAAATGATGATGATAATACAACATACCAAAACTTTTGGGACACAATGAAGGCAATCCTAAGAGGGAAATTTATAGCTCTAAGTGCCTATATTAAGAAATTAGAGTTCACAAATAAACAATTTAATGCTTCACCTTTAAAGCCTTGGAAAAAGAAGAATGAGGCAACCAAAAATCAGTACATGAGAAGAAATCATAGAGATTAGGGCAGAAATTAATGAAATAGAAACCAAAAAAACAATCCAAAGAATCAATGAAACAAAAAGTTGGTTGTTTGAAAGGATAAACAAGATTGATAAACCCTTAGCAAATTTGACCAGAAGAAAGAGAGAAGAGACAAAAATTAATAAAATTAGAGGTGAAAAAAGCACCATTATAACAGATAACAAAGAAATTCAAAAAATTATAAGGAAATGCTTTAAGAATATATATGCCTCTAAGTTTGAAAATCTGTAAGAAACGGACTATTTCCTTGAAACATATGACCTACCAAAATTAAATCAAGATGGGAAAAAACATTTAAGTATACTTATTACAAGTACAAAGATCCAAGCAGTTATAAGAAGTCTCCCAACTATAAAAAGCCCAGGCTCAGATGGATTCACTAGTGAATTTTACCAGACCTTCATGGAAGAACTAACACCACTGCTTCTCAAACTTTTCCATAAAATAGAAAAGGAAAGGAATTCTACCAAACTCCATCTATGGAGCCAGCATTGCTTTCCTACCAAAACCAGACAAAGACAGAACAAAAAAAGAAAATTAGAGAACAATCTCCCTAATGAACATAGATGCAAAAATTCTGAACAAAATATTGGCAAACAGAATACAAGAATATATCACAATGATAACAACCAAGTTGGCTTTATCCCAGGAATGCAGGGAATGTTCAACATATCCAAACTGATAAATGAAATACATCATATAAATGGTCTAAAGGACAAAATCACATGATCATCTCACTAGATGCAGAAAAGACATTCAACTAAATCCAACATCCTTTCATGGTAAATATATTACAGAAACTTGGAGTAGAAGGAACATATCTCAATAAAATAAAAGCTATTTATGACAAACCTTCAGCCAACATAATACTAAATGGAGAAAACCTCAAAGCTTTTCCACTAAATTCAGGAACAAAACAAGGGTGTCCATTGTCCCCACTTTTACTTAATATATCACTGGAAGTCTTAGCTATAGCAATAAGGCAAGAGACACTCATAGAAGGGATACAAATTGTAAAGGAAGAGATCAAATTATCACTATTTACAGATGATATGATTATATACATAAAATACTCTAAAAACTCTATCAGCAAACTGTTACTGCTGATAAACACTTTTAGCAACATAGCAAGATACAAAATAAATACACAGAAATCAGTAGCTTTCCTATATACCAATAACAAACATGCAGAGAATGAAATAAGGGAATCTCTCCCATTCACAATTGCCTAAAAGTAAATCAATAAATAAATGAAGTACCTTGGAATAAACTTAACCAAGGAAGTGAAGGATCTCTACAATAAGAACTTTAAAATACTCAAGCTAGAAATTGTAGAAGACACAAGGAAATGGAAAGACATCCCATGTTCTTGGATTGGAAGAATCAAGATTGTGAAAATGTCAATCATACCAAAAGTAATCTACACATTTATTGCAATCCCCATTAAAATTCCAATGGCATTCTTCACAATAATAGAAAAAACAATCCTAAAATTCATTTGGAAGCACAAAAAAAAAAAAAAGCATCAAATAGCCAAAGTGATTTTGAGCAACAAAATAAGGCTGGTGGTGTCAGTATCACTATACCCAATTTTAAGCTATATTACAAAGCCATAGTAACAAAAACAACATGGTATTGGCACAAAGACAGGCATGTAGATCAATGGAACAGAATAGAGGACCCAAATGTTAAACCAAGCAGCTACAGCCATCTGATTTTTGACAAAAATTCCAAAAATATTCACTGGAGAAAAGACAGCCTCTTCAACAAGTGGTGCTGGGAAAACTGAATATCTATATGTAGAAAGATGAAAATAGATCTTTGTCTTTCTCCATGTACAAGAATCAAATCCAAGTGTGTCAGGGACCTTAATATCATACCTGAAACTCTGAAATTGCTAGAGGAAAAGGTATAGGGAACCCTTCAAAATATTGGCATAGGTAATGACCTTCTGAATATAACCCTAATTGCTCAGAAAACAAAACCACTAATGAACCACTGGGATCTCATGAAATTACAAAGCTTTTGTACAGCAAAGGACACTGTTAATAGAACAAATAGACAACCTACAGAATGGGGGAAATATTTTCCAGCTATACATCTGACAGTGGATTAGTATCCAGAATATACAAAGAACTCAAAAACCAGAACATTATGAAATCAAACAAACAGTTAAAAAATGGTCTATGAAACTAAATAGAGAGTTCTCAAAACAAGAAATACCAATGGCATATAAACATCTAAAAAAGTGTTCTACATCCTTAGCCATCAGGGAAATCCAAATTAAAACTACCTTGTGTTTCCATCTCTCTCCTGGCAGCATGGTTACCATCAAGAAAACAAATGACAATAAAAGTTGGTGAGAATTCATTAAAAGGGGAACCCTTCTACACTGTTGGTGGGAATGTAATCTGGTACAGCCATTGTGAAAATCAGTGTGGAGCTTCTTGAGACAGCTAAAAATAGATTTGCCATATGATCCAGCTATAGCACTCCTATACATATATCCTAATGACTCTTCTCACTACCTTAGAGGTCCTTTCACAACCATGTTTATTGCTGCTCTATTCACAGTAGCTAGGAAATGGAACCAGTCTAGATGTCCCTCAACAAGTGAATGAATAATAAAGATGTGGTACACTTACACAATGGAGGTCTATTCAGTGGTTTAAAAAATGAAATTATGAAATTTGCAGGGAAATTGATGGATCTGGAAAGGATTATACAAGTGAGGTAACCCAGGCCCAGAAAGCCAAATGTCACATGTTCTCTCTCATATGTGGATCCTAGCTACAAATGTTTAGACTTGTGTGTAAGCTGGAACCAAAAGTCAGTAGCAGAGGCCGGTAATCTTGAAAAAGTCTATAAAGGAGGGAGGAGAGGGAAGGACTTCAGGGGATGGTATTGTATATATGTAAGTAGAAGAACAGATTACATACAGGGAGGGGAAAGGCCTAAGCGAGGTCAGGGGAAGAGAGTGTACAAAATAAGGGTGGGGGAAGGGTCAATCAAAATTCAAGATACTCTGAATAAGACATATGAAAATCTACTTTCTTGAATAATGGCACATCCAGAAGCCATAGATTGTTACTAAAAATTTTTCAGTGCCAGGGATGGGATACCTTCCAGTGAGTTGTTGGCCAGGGATGTTTCTGTTGCCTCCAAAAAATTACAGGCTATTGCCAAGGTCCTTGGTTTCCCATTAGAAAGAGATGGTAAGCCCCTATTGATGAAGACTTCACATGCCTTAGTAGCAAAGTCACTGAGAAACCAAGATGGTTTTGAGCAGAAAACCTTCTCCCCATATCCAAGCCAACTGAAAGGTGGAAAAAGCTGCACTGTATGCAGCCACATGGGAGACAGAAGTTATTAGTGGTGAAAACAGTGGATACTGGAAGCCTCAAGTTTGGCCAGAATGGCCAAATGACTGAACGAGTGCAATAATGGCATGTGTGCTCTGGGGGAAACCAACTGCTCTCTAATTGGACTGAAGACTGGCTGTATGGGAGGGAATACATGCCTGGTGCTGAAAACCTAACTGTCCAGACAGAAATTGGCCTCAATATCCAAGACCTTGCAGTGCCTAGCAATACCTACACAAGACCCTCATAATAGGAAAAAAAGATGACGACGTCAAATCAAAAGAGAGACTAATGTTGAGAGGGTAGGGATATGATGGAGAGTAGAGTTACGAAGGGGAAAGCAGGGGAGGGGAGGAAAATACCATGGCATGTTGTCTGTAAGTATAGAAGTCATATACATACATACATACATATATATACACATATATATATATGTATATATATATATATATATATATATATATATGCTTAAAATACCAATAAAGAAAAAGATAAAGAAAGAAAAAAAGAAACAAAATACATATAAAAAATTCCTTTTACCTCTGTCTCTACTCCATTTCCACTCCTGAATGCCATAATCAGTGCTATCAAACTTTTATCTTCCCTTCCAGAAGGCTCTTTTCATCTGACTCTGCCCCCAACCCCAACTGCAGAAAAGTTAATTGTCTCAAAAGATAAATTTAGGGTATACTCATGACTTTATATAAATATAAAATGATTATGTGTCAAAAATTTTAGTTACCTCATTAATTAATGATGGGACCAGTAAAGTTGGTAGAATAGTTGAGAGGGGAAGTTGAACAATCATACATATTTATGTAGATAAGGAATGCCAAAATAATGTTGGCAAATACTGGTTTGTATACAGCTGAAAAAACAGTTGTAGGTTGTGCTTTCAAATGAAAAGGAAGAGAGTAGGGAGAAAAACAAAGTCAGGATATGGCCTCAGCTAGAGATGAGCTTCAACTTGACTAACCTGAAAACAATGTGGGAGAGGAGAGAGAGCCAATACCATTAAGTAAGATGGGGTGAATCCTAAAACACAACTTTTGCCTCACTGATTGGCAAATATTTAGCATTTATTTATTTATTTATATTTATTTTTTATTTTTTCCAAGCTAGGGATTGATCTCAGGACCTTGAACATATGATGCAATGCTATTCACTTTGCTATGCTGTTGCTTGTCATCTGTCCCTCTGTGTATACACACACAACACTCTAATTTTATTTGTTACTTTGTGTGGGTAATATATGTGATATGGTACATACATATGTGTATAGAGATGCTTGTACCCTGTCCACATGTGTGCAAAGGTCACAGGCAGTAATGTCTGGTGTCCTTTTAATAATCTTCCACCTTATTTCCCTAAGTTGATGAACTATAGTATAACCTGAAATTCTCTGCACCGGGTGAAGAGTTCTCTTCATTTTGTACTGTTTGGTATTGGGAGAGGACAACTGTTTTCTTCCTGGAATTTTCAATCCATTTTTTTTAAACTCTAGAATTAGTTACTGTGAATTCAGCTGGTTTCCTCAGCTCTTGCGAAGGCATTTTTTTTCCAGAAATTTACATTTCCGCTGGAACACAGTTTCTGAAAGGTCCTGCTTGCTTCACCTGTTGAATTGTTCTTTCTTTTTTTTTAATTTGAGGAAAGGTGTAGAGGATAATTTTCTGAAAAGAATTTAATGTAAAGTAAGATTATTGGTTAGTCCAGAACATATTTCTCAGTGCACTTTATATTGTCATTTTATAAATTCCTTGAATATTTCCAGATATTATACTATAACTCAGGGTCTTGTAGATATTCAAAGCACCAGATAAACTTTCATGGTAATAGGTACTACATGACAATTTTATCTGTTTTCATTCATTCATTCCCCCAGAGTATTTGGAACTGGGGAGTAGGTGGCCAAAATAAAAAGATTATTGTATCTTGTACTTTATAACGTACTTGCTTCTTCTCTATTTTGTTTGGTTTGGTTTTGGAGACAGAGTCTAAGTTCCCCTGCCTGGCATTGAACTCTTGGACTCAAGCAGGCCTCCTAACTCACCCTCACCAGTAGCTAGGACTCTAGGCACATGGCACCATGTCTGGCATACATTCTTATTTTTTATAAAGAAACTTTATTGAGAATAATTCTCACATCATGAAATTTACTTACTCAAGATATACAATTATTGAGCTGTACCATTATTGACTTTTTCATTATTAATTTTATGTGTGCACATATGTGTATGTTTGTGTGAATGGGTGTAGGGTATGTGTGTATGGACATACACATGCCGCAAAACACACATGGAGTTGAAAGGGTAACATGGAAGTGTTTGGCCTCACTTCTACCTTCTGTGTTGAGACAGTTTCTCTTGTTTTGTTGCTTCTGCTTGTGAGTTTCCAGAATCTCCTGGTGCTGCCTCCCACTGCCCTAGGCATGTTGGAATCACGCATGCATTGGCCACTCTTGCATCTGGCTCTACTGGATAGTGAGAAAGACCAAACAAGGGCTGGAAAGCTTGGAAGCAAGCCCCTTTGACTGTTGAGCCATCTTTCCAGCCCCAAGTATTTAGTATATCCAAATATACACACAATGATTATCACAATTTTATTTTTTTTCTTTTTTTTTCTTTTTTTTTTTAATTTTTTTTTCTCCATTTTTATTAATATTTTCCATGATAACAAAAAAAATCCCATGGTATTACCCTCCCCCCTTTCCCCTTTGAAATTCCATTCTCCATCATATCCCCTCCCCATCTCAATCTTTCTACTTACATATATACAATACCAACCTAATAAAAGCCCTCCTCCCTTTCTTTCTCTTCCCTTTCTATCTCCTTTTTTAACTTACTGGCCTCTGCTACTGAGTTTTTTCCTTCTCACACAGAAGCCCAATCATCTCTAGCTAAGATCCACATATGAGGGAGAACATGTGGTGCTTGGCTTTCTGGGCCTGGGTTACCTCACTTAGTATAATTCTTTCCAGATCCATCCACTTTTCTGCAAATTTCATAACTTCATTTCTCTTTACTGCTGAGTAAAACTCCATTGTATAAATGTGCCATATCTTCATTATCCACTCATCAGTTGAGGGACATCTAGGCTGGTTCCATTTCCCAGCTATTATAAATTGAGCAGCAATAAACATGGTTGAGCAAGTATCTCTAAGGTAATGAGATGAGTCCTTAGGATATATGCCTAGGAGAGCTATAGCTGGGTCATATGGTAGATCAATCTTTAGCTGTTTTAGGAACCTCCACACTGATTTCCACAATGGCTGGACCAGATTGCATTCCCACCAACAATGTAGAAGGGTTCCTCTTTTTCCACATCCCCGCCAACATTTATGATCATTTGTTTTCATGATGGTAGCCAATCTGACAGGAGTGAGATGGAATCTCAATGTAGTCTTAATCTGCATTTCCCTGATGACTAGGGATGTAGAACATTTTTTTAGATGCGTATATGCCATTCGTATTTCTTCCTTTGAGAATTCTCTATTTAGCTCCATTTCCCATTTTTTGATTGGTTTGTTTGATTCCTTATTATTTAACTTCTTGAGTTCTTTGTATATCTTAG
This sequence comes from Dipus sagitta, assembly GCA_036346955.1. Classification (NCBI taxonomy): domain Eukaryota; kingdom Metazoa; phylum Chordata; class Mammalia; order Rodentia; family Dipodidae; genus Dipus; species Dipus sagitta. The sequence goes on from CM070781.1 coordinate 13,218,096, forward strand.
ATATTAATCCTTTATCAGATATATAGCTGGTGAAGATTTTTTCCCATTCTGTAGGTTGCCTCTTTGCTTTCTTCACCGTGTCCTTTGCAGTGCAAAATCTTTGTATTTTCATGAGGTCCCAGTGGTTAATCTGTGGTTTTATTGCCTGAGCAATTGGGGTTGTATTCAGAAAGTCTTTGCCAAGACCAATATGTTGAAGGGTTTCCCCTACTTTTTCCTCTAGCAGTTTCAGAGTTTCAGGTCTGATGTTAAGGTCCATAATCCATTTGGACTTAATTCTTGTGCACGGAGAAAGAGAAGAATCTATTTTCATCCTTCTACAGATATATATCCAGTTTTCCCAACACCATTTGCTGAAGAGGCTGTCTTTTCTCCAATGAGTATTTTTGGCATTTTTATCAAATATCAGGTGGCTATAACTACATGGGGTTACATTTGGGTCCTCTATTCTGTTCCATTGATCTACGAGTCTGCTTTTGTGCCAGTACCATGCTGTTTTTGTTACTATGGCTCTGTAGTATAGGTTAAAATCAGGTATGGTGATACCACCAGCCTTATTTTTGTTGCTCAGTATTATTTTAGATATTCGAGGTTTTTTGTGATTCCAAATGAATTTTTGGATTGTTTTTTCTATTTCCGTGAAGAATGCCTTTGGAATTTTGATGGGGATTGTGTTAAATGTGTAGATTGCTTTTGGTAAGATTGCCATTTTCACAATATTGATTCTTCCAATCCAGGAACAAGGGATGTTTTTCCACTTCCTAGTGTCTTCTGCAATTTCTCGCTTGAGTGTTTTAAAGTTCTCATTGTATAGATTCTTTACTTCCTTAGTAAGGTTTATTCCAAGGTACTTTATTTTTTTTTTGATGCAATTGTGAATGGGAGTGATTCTCTGATCTCATCCTCTGTGTGTTTGTTGTTAGCATATATGAAGGCTACTGATTTCTGTGTATTTATTTTGTATCCTGCTACATGACTGTAGGTTTTTATCAGCTCTAACAGTTTGCTAGTAGAGTCTTTAGGGTCCTTTATATATAGAATCATGTCATCTGCAAATAATGATAACTTGATCTCTTCCTTTCCGATTTGTATCCCTTTTATGCATGTCTCTTGCCTTATTGCTATGGCTAAGACTTCCAGAACTATATTAAATAAAAGTGGGGACAGTGGACACCCTTGTCTTGTTCCTGATTTTAGTGGAAAAGCATCCAGTTTTTCCCCATTTAGTAATATGTTGGCTGTAGGCTTATCATAAATAGCCTTTATTATATTGAGATATGTTCCTTCTATTCCCAGTCTCTGTAGGACTTTTATCATGAAGGGATGTTGGATTTTGTCGAATGCTTTCTCTGCATCTAATGAGATGATCATGTGATTTTTGTCCTTCAACCCATTTATATAATGTATAACATTTATAGATTTGCGTATGTTGAACCATCCCTGCATCTCTGGGATAAAGCCTACTTGGTCAGGGTGAATGATCTTTCTAATGTATTCTTGTATTCTGTTTGCCAATATTTTGTTGAGAATTTTTGCATCTATGTTCATGAGGGAGATTGGTCTGTAATTTTCCTTTTTTGTTCTATCTTTGCCTGGTTTTGGTATCAGAGTGATGCTGGCTTCATAGAAGGAGTTTGGTAGAATTCCTTCTTTTTCTATTTCATGGAAAAGCTTAAGAAGCAATGGTGTTAGCTCTTCCCTGAAGGTCTGGTAAAATTCAGCAGTGAATCCATCTGGGCCTGGGCTTTTTTTAGTTGGGAGATTTTTGATAACTGTTAGGATCTCCATGCTTGTTATAGGTCTATTTAAGTGATTAATCTCATCTTGATTTAATTTAGGTAGGTCATATAAATCAAGGAAATCATCCATTTCTTTCAGATTTTCATACTTTGTGGAGTATATGTTTTTATAATATGTCCCTATGATTTTTTGAATTTCTCTGGCATCTGTCGTGATGTTACCGTTTTCATCTCTAATTTTATTAATTTGTGTCTCTTCTCTCTTTCTTTTGGTCAGATTTGCTAAGGGTTTATCAATCTTGTTTATCCTTTCAAAGAACCAGCTCTTTGTTTCATTAATTCTTTGTATTGTTTTTTTGGTTTCTATTTCATTAATTTCTGCCCTAATCTTTATTATTTCTTCCCGTCTACTGATTTTTGGTTTGCCTTGTTCTTCTTTTTCCAAGGCTTTAAGGTGAAGCATTAGGTCATTTATTTGCGACCTTTCTAATTTCTTAATATAGGCACTTAAAGCTATAAATTTACCTCTTAGAACTGCCTTCATTGTGTCCCAGAGATTTTGGTATGTTGTGTTCTCATTATTGTTTGACTCTATAAATTTTTTGATTTCCTTCTTGATTTCTTCATTGACCCATTCATCATTTAGTAATGTATTGTTTAGTTTCCATGATTTTGTGTATGCTCTATATCCTTTCTTGCTATTGATTTGTAGTTTGATTCCATTGTGGTCAGATAGAATGCAAGGAATTATTTCAATTTTCCTGAATTTGTTAAGATTTGCTTTGTGTCCTAATATATGGTCTATTTTAGAGAATGATCCATGTGCTGCTGAAAAGAATGTATATTCTGCAGCATTTGGATGAAATGTCCTGTATATGTCTGTTAGGTCCATTCCTTCTATGACCTCGTTTAGTCCAGATGCCTCTCTGTTTATTTTTTCCCGGGATGACCTGTCAATTGATGAGAGTGGGGTGTTAAAGTCACCAACTACCACTGTGTTTGGTGTTATCTGTGATCTTAGTTCTAACAGTGTTTGTTTGATGAATTTGGGAGCCCCCATGTTAGGTGCATATATGTTTAGGATTGTAATGTCCTCCTGTTGGAGTGTGCCCTTAATCAATATAAAGTGACCTTCCTTATCTTTCTTGACTAATGTTGGAGTGAAGTCTGCCTTGTCAGCTATTAGGATAGCAACCCCTGCTTGCTTTCTGGGTCCATTTGCTTGAAACACCGTTTTCCAACCTTTCACCCTAAGATAATGTCCATCCTTTGTAGAAAGGTGAGTTTCTTGGAGACAACAAATTGTAGGGTCCTGCTTTTTAACCCAGTCTGCAAATCTATGTCTTTGGTTGGAGCATTGAGGCCATTGATATTAAGAGATATTATTGAAAGATGTGTATTTATGCTTGCCATTTTTTTTTTTTTTTTTGTGGTTCTGGTTCTACCTTTGCTCTCTTATATTAACTAGTATTTGAGTGTTGTTTGTTGTTTTCCAGGTTCCTTATATGTGTGTTTTTCTTTCTCTTCGGCATGGAGGATTCTTTCAAGTATTTTGTGTAGAGCTGGTTTTGTCTTCAAATACTCCTTTAGCCTGCTTTTGTCATGGAATGTCCTTATTTCTCCATCTATTTGAATGGATAGTTTTGCAGGATAAAGTAGCCTTGGTTGACAGTTGTTATCTTTCAGAGTTTGGAATACATCACTCCAAGCCCTTCTGGCTTTGAAAGTTTGTGTTGAGTAATCTGCTGTGATCCTGATGGGCTTGCCTTTGTAGGTAACTTGATTTTTCTCTCTAACTGCTTTCAATATTTTTTCTTTGGATTGTGTGTTTGGTAGTTTGATTATAATATGGCGAGGAGAGGTTCTTTCCAGGTTTTGTCTGGCTGGTGTTCTAAACTTCCTGTATCTGCATTGGCACCTCTTTCCCAATTTGGGGGAAGTTTTCTTCTATGATTTTGTTGAAGATGCCTACTATACCTTTGGATTGAAATTCTTCTCCTTCTACTATACCCTGAATTCTTATATTTGATCTTTTCATAGTGTCCCGAATATCTTGAAACTCCCATTCATACTTTTCTATTAGTTTGTCTTTCTCTTTGTTGGATTGTATTAGATCTGCCACCTGGTCTTCTAGCTTAGATATTCTGTCCTCTCCTTCATCCATTCTACTGGTGAGATTTTCTACAGAGTTTTTTATTTCATTAACTGTGTTCTTCATTGCTAGTAATTCTGACTGGTTTTTCTTCATTATTTCTATTTCCTTATTTATGTCTTGTATTGATTTCTTTATTTCGTTAAATTGGTGTCCTCTATCTTCTCTGATTCCTTTGATTTCTTCTTTGAGTTCATTGAACATATTTACAATCATTCTTTTGAAATCTTTCTCAGGCATTTTCTCTAACTCGTTTTCACTAGGGGTCATTTCTGAAGCATTGATGCTTTTTGGTGGATTTATATTGCCTTGGTTTTTGGTGTTTCTTGTGTTATAATGTATATATTTTTGCATCTTGGATTAAGTTACTGCTTAGATTTTCCAGTTAGCTGGGTATCCTTTGCTGTATCTATTGATCTGATATTGTATATCTTCTATGTAGGAGATTAAGATGTTAGGTGTGGCTCTTACCACTCTCAGAGTACCTAGGCACGTGGTCCTAGGGGTTAAGTTTGCCTGCTATGGGAGTATTCAAATAGGTTGAGTGGAATAAAATACAGGTATATTCTAAAATTTAACTAAACCCTATACACATTCAGTCAAGAACAGCACCGAGCATTTATGCAAGATTAGGTATTATAAAAACCAGATCCTCTATCAACAAAGAAGTTAAGATTTCTGGTCTGTTGAGGGATCCAAGTCAGCTTGTGACCAGGTGAGACCCTTCCCTGGTTCAATCCCAGTTACCTCTTTGGATGCTTTTGGTCTCAGTCAAGCTGCTGGCTGGGATGTTGGGCCACTGTTCTGCTTTCTGGAACTGGGTACTGGCTTTTCCTGTGGGGCAAACCAAGCCTGGCAACTGTGGCCCTGCAGATTGGCACCCCTGATGCTGGATCCCTGCTGCTGCCGCTGGAGCTGCCGCTGGCCGCTGCTGGGTCTGCCCCCACTGATCCGCTGGAGCTGCCGCTGCTGGGTCCTCCGCCTCTGATCCGCTGGAGCCTCCGCTGCGGGATCCGCCTCTGCCGCCTCTGCCGCTGTGGCCGGTACCGGAGCAGCTGATGGTGTTTTTGGGGCTGGAGTCACGGCTTCCACCGCCGCTTCCGGCTTCCACTGCCGGGGTCTGAGCCGCCGCTGTTGGATCCCGAGTCGCCACTGCCGGAGCCAGAGATGCAGCTGCCGGTGCCCGTGCTGCCGCTGCCGCTGCCAGAGTCCGAATCGCCGCTACCGGGTCCCGAGGTGCCGCTGCCGGAGCCCAAGTCGCCGCTACCGGGACCCGAGCTGCCGCTGCCGGATCCCGAGCTGCCGCTACCGGGTCCCGAGCTGCCGCTGCCGGAGCTGCTTCGGCCTGCCCGTGTGGGCTCTGGATATCTCCTACTTCTCCGCTGCTGTTTTAATCTCTTATACACCTCCCTTGTGTATTTTGCTGGGTTTTCTTTGGCTTTTTCTCCCCTAGGCTGCTTAGGCGTGGTTCCTATGCCGCCATCTTGACCGGAAGTCGATTATCACAATTTTAGAACATTCCCTCATCTTAGCCATTACACGTTAGCAACTGCCCCTTATCCTCCCATACTCCTAGACATAAGAAAGCACTAATCTACTTTCTGTGTAGATTGTCTGTTCTGGTATTTCATGGGAATTTTTATTAGCATACAAAGAATTAGGCTTAATTATGGTATTTTCAGGCAGGTATTTTATAACTGAAGAAGATTCTGGTATGTGGATACACCTCAATGTTGTATGTCAGCTGGTGGACATTTGGATTATTTCACCTTTGGGCTGCTAATGAATAATGCTGTTGTAACATGGTCACACAGAAGTTTTCATTTCACATTGATATATATTAAGGAGTGGAATTGTTTGTTAGTTTAGTACATATATTGAAGAACTGCCAAACTGCTTGCCAATGTAACTGCACATTGTTCAATCCTACCAGCAGTACATGAGGGTCTTGCTTGCACTTGCCATTATCTAGGCACCTGGCTGGTACAGAGCTACTTCATCCATTTTTGCATTTCTCAAGTGAGCAATAATGTTCAAGTGCTTATTAACTATATTCACTGACAAAACTTCTAAGGTATTTTGCTCATTGTTAAATGTGTCCCTATTCTCTCATGCTTGTACTGTGCCTTCACTCTAGATGACTCCTCCTCCCCTTCATCTTTCTGTGTATTTTCTTTTTTCATCTTCTTCTTCTTTGTGTTTTCCTCTTTTCATGGGGTCCATACAGTACAGATCAATCTGGACCTCACAGTCTTCCTACCTCAGGTCTCAGTGCTGAGATTACAAATGTGCACCTTGCCCAGTCAAATTCATCTGGATAAGTTAACTATTTTTCACTTTGTTGCTTATGCTTTTTGTGATGTAGTTAAGAATCCTTTGTGAAGTCTGAGGAAACAAGATTTAACTCTGTTTTCTTCTTAGAGTTTTATAGTATTAGCTCTTAGAAATTATCTCACTTATCCACATAGAATTATTTTAGTACATAATTTGAATGTTTTTAACTTTATTACATTTCATTTAATAAGCTAGGTGTCTCCTCAGTATTGTTTTTTTCCATGTGGTGTGTGTGTGCATGTGCATGCATTCACATACACATGAAGGCCAAAGGTCAACATCTGGGATCTTTTGAGGCACAGTCTTACACTGCACCTACAACTTACCATTCAGGCAGGCTAGCTGGCCAGCAAGTTTAAACATTCTTCTGTCTCTGCCTCTTAACTGCTAGGATATCAAGTGAATGCCATTAATTTGGGCTTTTAACTGGGTTCTAGGGCTCCAAACTCAGCTACTTGTGTTTGTACAGAAAGCACTTTACCTACTGAGTCATCTCCTCAATCCCAGGACTTTACTGTTGCTTGAAGGAATATTAAAAAGAACTGAAAATGCAAGATCTGTACTCTGAGACATTGTGCCCCCACCCCCAACAGAGACTGATTGGTGAATTCATGACCCCACAGTGACTACTGATACCCTCACCTCACCAAGAATAGCACTCAATGGGTAAGAGGAGAGGGCACACAGCAGTATAATCTGGTAGGAATATGACCAATTTGCAATATATTCACATAGTAATCTTCTCAATAAAACAATAGGGCTGCAGGGATGACTCAATGCTTAAATAAACTAACTTACAAGCCCCTAGCCTGAATTTGAATCCCCAGTGCCCACATAAAGCTGGATGCAAATTGGTGCGTGTACCTGTAATCCCAATCCATGTGCAGCAATGGGAGATGGATCCATGATCATGGGGAAGCGGGGAGCCAGCTAGGCTGGTGAATGAAGCAGCAAAATCAGAGACCTGTGTCAAAGGAGGAAGGAGAAGATAAACACACCAGGTTATCCTCAGACATCCACCCATTCTCATGGCACACATGTGCCCAAATGAATGCACATACTCATATATATATATATATATATATATATATATATATATATATATATAAACTTTTATCCTCCTAAGGAATGTTACTAATGTTACTATCCTTGTTGAACAACAGCTTGGCCATGGATGATCTCTCTCTCAATTCTAGTACATTGACATGCCTGTTTTTGTACCAATCCCATACAGTTTTGAGTAAATTTGCTTTGTTGTGTTTAACAATCATAATGTTACTCTCCCTTCTTTGTTCTTTGCTGAAATAATTTGGCTATTCTGGGTCACTTGCAGAATCAGCTTGTAGATATTTTCACAGAAATCAGCTGAGGAGCATTTTCTGCACAAACATGAGAGCTTGAAAAGGCCTCAGAGACCTCTTGAATTTGATCCCCAAGACTCACTTAAAACAGCTGGGTGTGGCCACACCCATCAGTAACCCAGTTACAGGAGCAGAGAGGGCAGGACAAGAGAGGAAAGGAGGGGAGAGAAGAAGAAAGGAGAAGATGTAAGTTTCTTTTCTTAATCTCATACCCTCTAACATATTGCCCCCATATTATAACTATTAGGCTGAAAAATACATTAGCTCTCTATAAACACTTCACCTACAGAGCATAAGCCTGGGAACATTCATAACTGAGTAAACAGATTGTGGATTCCAGAAATCCAAACCCCAGTCAAGCATTTCCTCACCTTTTTCTAGCTCCATAACCATTCACTTAATATTTCTCAGTATGTTTCCTCATGAAAAAAAATGAAAAATGTAATAGTGTTGGTTCCAATCACCCAAAAGAGTATTTGTACATGGTAGACATGTTTTTGAGCACTAAAGATACAATTGAGATCAAAATAGAAAGATAGTAAGGCATGGTTGTACACTCCTGAAATCCCAGCACAGTGGCAAAAGGTCTAGGAATTCAAGACCAGCCTGGGCTATGTAGCAAGTTTGGGGACAGCCTGAGCTACATGGTGAGAACTTGTGTCAAAACAAAGACTTTTTGCTCTTCATTTAAAGTTAGATTTGGGGCTGCAGAGATGGCTTAGCGGTTAAGCTCTTGCTTGTGAAGCCTAAGGACCCCGGTTTGCTTGATTCCCGAGGAACCCCGTTAGCTAGATACACAAGGGGGAGCACACATCTGTAGTTCATTTGCAGTGGCTGAAGACCCTGGCATGCCCATTCTCTCTCTCTCTATCTGCCTCTTTCTCTCTCTGTCTGTTGCTCTCAAAATATAAATAAAAATAGACGAAAAAAAAATAAAATTAGATTTTAACAGATAAAGTATAAATATGTAATAGATAAAAAATAAAATTCCAGGGGCTGGAGAGATGACTCTGATTGTAAGAGTGCTTCTTGCACAAGCATAAGAACCTGAAGGGGTTGAGACAGCCTGAGTTCGATTCTCCAGCATCCATGTAAACATGTCTGTCCAGTCCCTCTGATGAACAGAGACTGCAGAGTTGCTGGAACTCTCGAAAATGGCAATCTCTGGAATTAGTGAGTGTCAAGGAAACACAGATGGATGGGTACACCCAACACTCTGCTTTGGCCTTGGCATGTGTGCACATGGGGTGCATGCAACTGGCATATACCACACACATAGAATATACCACACTGCATGTGATACACATACATACACACAGAATGTATGTATGTATGAATGTATGTATGTATGTATGTATGTATGTATGTGTATGTGTGTGTGTGTGTGTATAATTTCAGGGACTGGGGAGATAGCTTCCTGGTTAAAGAACTTGCCTTACAAGCACTAGGACCTGAGTTTGATTCCTTGAACCCATGGAAAATGCGAGTCATTATAATGCACAGCTGTAATTCCAGCACGGAGGAATCAGAGACAAGTAGATCCCTGGGGCTTGGTGGCCAGTTAGTTTAGCCTAATTGTTGCGCTCCAGGCCAGTAAGAGACCTTGATTCAAAAGAGATGAATGGAATTCCCCAGGATAACTGTCAGGCATTGGTAAACACGGGCTGGGACTGTGAGAAAGCTGGCCTGGGCTATTGGACGTGGCCAGGGATCTTGGGCTGTGGGGGTTGCAGCCGGCCTTATCGTGGAGAACCAACTCTGGCGCAGGAGCTGGCCCTCCCTTCTCACAAGGTCGAGGTCCTAGTGTGCCTCGTCTTCGCCCAGAGGAAACCGGACCAGCGGGCCCTCCCCCCAACCCAAAGTACCTGAACATTTCCTAGTCTAAGGTTCCGCCTCGCCCCAGTTCCTGGCCTTGTGGCCAGCTGCCCAGGAGTCTCTTATATGGTAATAATCAGTCTCCCTGCTGCTGTAGCCATCCAATATGCGGCTGAAGTCAGGTAGCTTTTCTCACCGCTTCTGTTATCTCCCTTGCAACTTCTCCCTCACAACTTCTGACTTCCAACACCAGCCAATTAGATAACAACCCACAAACCTATGTATCCAATCACCACATAGTCTGTATGTGCCTTCTCAACCTTTCCCAAGTGTTTATAAACACACTCCCCTTCTGAATCAACGAAACAAACTGCTATCCATCACTGTCTCGGGTGCTTTATTGCCTGTGGCACTCACCCTGCTTCCCCCCAGCTCCTCCTGCGCCCAGGATGTCGGTCGGTCGGTCGGTCGGGGGCCTAAGACCCCTGGGAATAGCGAGGACCCTCATATAACCCCAAAGATTGTCTCTTAGCCTCCACATCCATGCACACACATGTGCACACACTTGTACACACATGAGCATGCGAAAAAAAAAAATTCCAGATGATGCTAAGTGCTACAAAGAAAATGCATCAGGGAACTGAGTTAAATAACCTTAAAACTTTTTATGAAGAAATGCCTTATTACTGAACACGGTAGTTCATGGCTACAATCTGTAGGATTCAGGAGGCAGAAGCAAGAGGATTGCAAATCCAAGGCCAGCCTGGGCTACAAAGTGAGACTCTTTGTTTTTAATAATAATTATTATAATTATTGTAAAAAGAAAAGCTTTATTGAGGAAGTGAAATTTGATCACCTAGACTATTTTCAAGGTTGTTGTGAGGATAAAATGAAATAATTGTATGAATAATATTAATTGAAGTGATTTTCATAATTATGGCAAACATGCCCTGAATATTTACTCTTGCTATTAGAGGGAGAACCCACTAGAGGGAACTAACATTCACTGAGTCCCTGCTGTGTGACCAGGACTAGGCTCATTACTTAACATCTGATTTTCATTTAAGCACAACAGAAACAGTCATGAAAAATAGGTGTCATTGCCCCCATTTGCAAAAGTGAGTCTCAGAGAACAACTGTCCCTGCGGTCACACAACTCTTGAAAAGTGGTGCTACTCCAGTTCATCTGACATAAAATCCCTGCTTTTCAGTTATATCTTGCCACTGCTCTCTTGATACTGGCTTTCCTCAAAGACAAAAGAGAAGCAGAAGTGCTCAGCAAAGGAAGATCAATACGTAGGAGGGGAAGGAGAAATTCCCATTTCAAGTCAGTGGTTCACAGTTTGAAGTCAAAAGCTCGGACAAGCAAGGTGGTGAACAACTGCCTGACACGAAAGGGAATTCTTCAGAGCTGTTCTGGAGGCAGGCTAACTTTTTTCTCCATCCTGGGGCTCTGACCACAGAGAGTCCCATGAAATCAAAGCTCAAAGCCCCACTTCATAGCTCTGAAACAGAACTGTAGGCACTTCTTCGAGGGCCCCTCAGGGCAGAAGTAGGTTGAAAGTTTTACTCTGTGAACCTGACAAATGATTTTTTGTTCTGTAAACAACGCCCACCTGACATCCCAAAGACCTTGCCCAGATAAAGGGCCCTACAGGCCTCTTTCAGGATGTGGAGGTACATCTAGAATTCAATCAATGTCATGTCTAGTGGCAACAGAGAGCCTGAGTCAGAAACCTTAGTGAAAATGGAAGAAAACAGAGGTAAACTCCACTCTGAGATTAAATGACCCACCTGCCTAGTGAACCAGCCATAGTGGCTTTGGACATAAAAAAAAAAAAAAAAGAGAGAGAGTTGACAAGTGGATTACCAAGGGCTTCTCCACCTGACAGTCATCCACCCAACATTTATTGAGCAGTAGTATTGTATCAGGATAAGAAGGAAAACGTGTACCATGTTGAGCATCATTGTTCAATAGGAAACTTACACTTTGTATTTCATCCAAGACTTAACACACTTCTATATTTACTGAAAAACATCTCCCTGTATTTTTTAAATTACAATAAACAGTAGCTATAGTTAAGGTTTAGCAGCTCTGTAGGAAGGAACGAAGGAAAGCCTGATTAATATCATTTGCTGATTTCCCTGGTGTACGTATTTCCACCATAGCCAGTTTTGAGCTCCCAAGATGAAGTCACTGAAATAAAAGGTTTAGAACCCAATGCTCACCGTCAGCTCTCATGAAGTAGCTACAGTCTACAGGAAAATAAGGACTTTACCTGTCAATTTTACCTCCAGCTTCTGAAGAGGTAAAACCTAGTCCACAAGTTCCAAACTAAGAAAGAGGCAAACTACAATGAGAAAATTGTGAATTGGAATCCAGTGCCCTCTCCTCAGATGTACTTTGAGATCTTGAGGAGTCATATTTCCCTCTCTAAGCCAAATGTCTCATATCAAAAGACAAGGGCATGGCGAGATGTTTAGTTTTCAATTATGGTTTACACATCTGAATTGATGTGAACTTGTTGGATTGGTTGGTTTGTTAGTTACTTAATTCTAAGTTTTACCCACTATTGCTTGGAAAGACTTAGCAGAGCTATTAATCTTTCTTCTGTAACTCCGTAGGGATTCGTAGTACTGGTACATCTAAGGAAACACATAATTGCTCTAAGGCCTCACCAAAGCTTACCATTCATATCCCAATATATGATGACCTGTTCTCCTGCGTGCATGTCCCTGTGTCATCTCACCTTGAGGGCAAGACCTGTGATTGAACCTCACCTGTAAAATGTGGCAAAATCATGTACACACCTCTTGTGACTCTGAGATGTTATATGAGCCCTTATATCAACAGTGGGCTTGTTCCAAGATCCCATGCCTGCTAGCCGAAAGAAACAGCTGCCATGTGTGACCAGCCTCTGAAGAGCTGTGCCATGGGAAATGTGGGTGGTCCCCCAGTGCTAAAAGCAGCCTCTAGCCTGCAACCTGCCAAAACTAGAGTTCTCAGTCCTGTGATAACAACAAATCCACATCACCAACAACAGGAGAGAACTGAGAAGCAGATCTTCTGCAGCTGAGTCCACATTTCCTTGCTGACTGTCTTGGGGGACATAAAAATTAAGCAAAAAAAAAAAAAAAAAAAAGAAAATAAGAAAAGAAAGAAAGACAAAAGAAAAGAAACAGAACAAAAAATTCAATGGAATAGAATTGAAATAGACAATTCCTTTTATTAGCAGCTGACATTAAGAATTAGCTCTCAAACCTGAGCAGAAAACTGGATAGATTATGTGGTTTCTGTGTTTCTTTTATTCAATAGATATCTTGTTTACAAAATTGCATTGAAAACTGTAAACAAAATATTTAAATAATACTTTATCCCTCAAAAAAATTTTAAGTGAGTGCTTAATTAACCAATTCCTTAAAGCTCTGTACTCTGACTAAAAGATTTAGGTTGTAGTATAGAACCTGAGGACACACCAAGAATTCACAGTGTGAACTACTGTCTCAGCCATGAAGAAAGAAAAGTGGCAAGGTCAATGGAGATGGAGGCATGCAAAAATAAACTTAGCAAAGGGGATGAAAATACACTTTATTATTTATTTTTTATTTATTTATTTAGGTAAGTGCTATAAGTCTGAGCTGTACCCTTAGCCCCGCAAATAAATTTTAATGAGGTCATTTTTGAACTTATTTTATATCTGCACTGAACATTCATTGTATAACTTGACAATTTATGTAAAGTTTTCCACCTTCCATATCAGCATTATATCATCATCCCTTATACACTAATGGCTGCTGTACAGGATTCAGGGGCCATTCCTTACCAGTGCTATCGTATTTAATAATAGGAAACATATATGTATCACATTTATGAATCTTGGAATTTGATTATATTATATTGTTTCTTGTTGGAGACTTGGGCAGAAACCTTGGTATGCGGAAACACCCTTTATGGAGACATTGTAACCTTTACTCACCTATACTTACTGGCAGAACTGTAAGCTTCACTGGTCATTCCGAGAAAAACTACAGAATGTTCTGGGAACTTACACAAGACCTGGTCCCCCACCCAATACCCCCTCCTACTTCCTCCTTTTTGCTATGCTTAAAAACTGATGTTTGGAGATTAATAAACAGACCTTGACAACTATTTGCTTGGTCTCATTCCTTCTTTCTCACCCATCTTTTCACAGGCCTGGTCCCCCTCGTGCTCCCCGAATAACTGAGTCCTGCTGGATGGGACAGTTTCTCATCTTTGTTCTCCATTTCATTTTAGTATATATTATTTTATAATGCATACCTTTCATTCACTAATATGTCATTGTCATATTTCCAGAGCAGTAAACATTTAACACCTGTAATGGCACACTTTACACTGTTTACAAATTCTGTAATTATATACAACATTCTAATAAAATCTTCATGGCTAAATAATAAATCTTCATAATTCTTCAATATTCATAGATGAACACTCTTTAATCACTGGAACAGGGGGTTTTCCATATGGAATTGGACCTTTGGGTCCTTTTGAGGAGGTTGGCTACATTCTGCCAGATTGTCTGAGGTAGTACTAGTCTGCCTGTGATCCCAGTGCCTTACATATATTTGATAGTTGATTTATGTCTAGGCCATCAGTTTAAATTCTTGTCTGGTTGTTCATGGATCTCTCCAGTCTGAACCCACTCTGCCTTTCTACCACTACAGATACTTCTTGATTCATGGTACAGTTATGTTCTAATATCGCCATTTTAATGTCAAAATATCATATGTCCAAACTGCATGTGTTTCCAAAGGAATATAGGTCAGCATACTACAGAGATACCTGCATATTCATTGCAACACTATTCATAATATCAAATTATGAGATCAGTCTAGATGCTCATAAACAGATGAATACATAGAAATTTGTAATTTCTTGATATTTTTACATTTTACTGAATCTTTGGAAACATTTCACAAGGAGGTTATCTTCAATGAGATAACCCTGTGGAAATTATTATATATTATATATATATTTATATATAGTTATATATAGTTTTATTCAACCATAAAGGTCAATAGAATTATGTCACTTGAAGAAACATGGATGTAGCTAGAGATCCTCATGTTAAACAAAACAAGCCAGATTCAAAAAGACAAGTATTGTATGTTTTCACTCTTATGTTGAATTGAGATTAAAAAAAAATTATCTGTGTGTGTGTGTGTGCATGTAAGAGAGAAAGAGAAAGAGATAGATGGAAGTAGAGGGAGATTATTTGGAAGATGAGGAAGGGGATTAGTCAGCAGGAATCAAGGAAACAGAGGAGGGTACTGTGGTCATATATGAGCAAAGTAAAATGAAATGTATATATAAAATGTCATAATGAAACACATTATTTTATATGCTAACTAATAAAGGTTAATAAAAAAACGTTTAACCCACCTACCTACTGGGTACCCTGCAGATTGTCTGTTGTCATATTTATTCCTATTTAGCAATGATGCCAAGCAATTGAAAGTTGTAAATATCTCATCTTAAAATAAATTATCATTTGGCCCAGTGCCCTGGTCCCAGTTCACTGTGCCAGAGGGTGTGTGGGCAGGCACAGCATGGAGTGAGTAGGCCAGATCCCTATTCCCTAACTCCTCCCAGTTCCCTGGTCCCAATAGGTCTCATTGTGCCTTACTTGAGGAGTCCTGGTCCTTGTGCGGTATGTAGAATCAGGCCTTTTTCTCTGGTATCTTGACTGGCCTCTAGGTACCAACATCCCAGTTCACCAAGTCAGAGGGTGCATAGGCCCAATGAGAAAACTTATTTCCTCCTCAATAAAACACACAGTCTTCCTAAAATGGGTAGACCACCATGCGAAAAAAGCCAACAAAAGTCAGAAAACTGAGATATCTCCACCAAGGATGCCTGGTACTACAATGGATGCCTCCAATGAAATCAGAGAAAAATCAACAGAAATTCATTCCCAAAATGAAAACACAACAATCAATGAGACCCTGATCAAAAGAACCACTGAGGGAACTTCTGGTCGAGAGGGCATCCACCTAATCAAGCCACACCTCTCAGGGAAGGAAAGACAAGCTGTTGAGAGTTCATTGGGTCTTCTAGTGGGGAGAAGACTCTAATAAACCACCAGTGGAAAGGTACAGAGGAGCAAAAAGGGAATCTGCTGATTCACTCAGGTAGCCCACCAGTCCCCCAATCCCCTCATGTAGCCATCTTAGCCATAGTCACAGCTGCAGCTTCCTCCTGCACTAACCATAGGCAAGGGGACCCAGTCCGCATGCTTCCATGCTCATGAACACCATCCCACTCACCGCTGCCCCCACTCCCATGCGCAGACCCAGGCCAGCTGGCTAGCATTCCCCCAGGGGACCTCCAGGCACAAACGGACCATCACACTCACCTGCCACCCAAACCTGTGTGCAGGCCTAGACTAGCAGGCTAGCAATATCCCAGGGGACCTCCAGACTCGAACACCATTCCACTCGCCACTGTCCCCCACCCCCATGTGTGGACAAAGGCAAGCATAATAGCATTCCCACAGGAGATCTCCAGGCACGAACACCATCCCACTCACCAGCACCCCCTCACCACCATGCTCAGACCCAGGCCAGCAGGCTATCATTCCCCCAGGGCACCACCAGGCATGAACACCATTCCACTTGCCACTGCCCTCCCAACCCTGAGCATGTACCCAGGCCATCAGGTTAGCATTCTCCCAGAAGACATCCAGGCATGAACAACTTCTCACTTGCCACTACCCCCCCCACCCATATGCGTGGACCCAGGCCAGCAAGCCAGCTTTCCTCCAGGTGACCTCCACACAGGAACACCATCCCACTTGCCACCACCACCCCCTAACCCAGTGTGTGAACCCAGACCAGCAGGCTAGCATTCCCCCAAGGGACATCCATGTGTCAACACAGACCCACATGCTGCCATCTCCCATCTCCCTATGCAGACCCAGATCAGCAGGATAGCACTCCCCCCACCACCACCACCAGGGACCTCCACATGCCACTGCCCTTCTGTGCACAGACCCAGACCAGTAGGCTAGGGTTCCCATGTCCCTAGGCTCTCACACCAGAGAGGAACTCCATGCCCCCCACATGTCACCTGACCCACAGGCTAGATTACAGCTTCCTCCTAAATTAAACAAGACTCCTACAATGTGATGGGCAGACCACAGCGTAAAAGGAATAACATGAAAAATCAAGTGCAAGTAAATCCAATAAGATTGCCCACTCCCAAAATGGATGTCTCTAATCAAAACATAAAACACACATTAGGATCAGAACCCCAAAATGAAGATACAAGCTATACAACCCTGACCAAGCAAATACCAGCACTTGCAGAAAAGCAAGAAAGGGCCACTAATAATATGAATGCTGTCCATACTAGATTAGACCTAATAGATTAGAACCAGGAAGGGATCCAAAGACATTTAAAGGATCTGGAGAGAGATAAAAAAGAGGACCTCGATAACCAGCTGGCTAAGCTCAATGAAGACATAAACATATGCAAGGATGAATTCCAAGAAGCATTAAGAAAATCAGAAAATGACATGAAAAGGGAACTCAACAGAGGGATGGAACCTAAACATTAAAAAAAAAAAAAAACTAGTAGAAAATACAAACCAAATTGAACAAGCCCAAAATTCTATAGAAGCTCTCAAGAATAGAGTTAGACATGTGGAAGATCAGAACTGGAAGACAAAACAGAAGAAACTGTGAGTCAAAAAGTTTCAATAATTTCAAAATTTTCTGTGAACAGAACATGAGGGAATTGTTGGATACCCTTAAACATCCCAATATTTGGATAACAGAAGGGGAAGAAATTCAGACCAAAGGCATGGAGAACTTATTCAACAAAATTATCATAAAAATCTTTCCCACTCTCCCCAAAGAAAGTCCCATCAAGATACAAGAAGCTAACAGAACTCCAAACAGACAAGACCAAAGGAGAAATTCTCTAAGACATATTAAGACTCTAAACATTGAGAGAGAGAGAGAGAGAGAGAGAGAGAGAGAGAGAAGGAAAGAAAGAAAGAAAGTCCTAAAAGCAGCCAGGGAGAAACAACACATTACATTTAAAGTTAACCCCATCAGAATTACTTCAGACTTCTTAATGGAAACCCTGAAAGCCAAAAGGGCCTGAAATGGAACACTGCAAAGTCTAAGAACCTATAGCTTCCAACCCAAACTATGCTACCCAGCAAAAGTATCCCTTATAATAGATGGTGAAAGAAAAACTTCCCACAATAAAACTCAGTTTTACAACTATATGAACACAAAGCCAAATAGATCGAGTGTACTTCAGGGAAATATCCACATAGAAGAATCAAATAATAAACCTCAAATGTCTACAAGAAGCAGATTACAAAACCCAAACTCAGAGAAAGCACAAAAATCTACAAAGTGCAAGAAAACACCAAACCACATAAACCACCATGACATGGCAGGCATTAAATCAAACCTTTCAGTTGTTACCCTAAGTACCAATGGCCTTAATTCACCCATCAAGAGACATAAGCTAACAAGGTGGATCAGAAAATTAGACCCCTCAATCTGTTGTCTTCAAGGAACCCACCTCACCATTAAAGGTAGACACTTCTTCAGGGTGAAGGTGTGGAAAATGATATTCCAAGCAAATGGAAATAAGAAACAAGCAGGTGTAGCTATACCAATGTCACATAAAATAGAATTCAAACCAAAAGTAATCAAAAAAGACAAAGAGGGTCACTTCCTACCTATGAACAGAGCAATCCAACAAGAGGATATCACAGTCATTTACCTTTATGTACCAAATCAGGTGCACCACAATTCATAAAATAAAACGTATTTGACAACAAAACAGAAATAAGCACCAACACCATCATAGTTGGGACTTAACAGGGAAGAGAGAGAGCTCAACAACATCATAGATCAATTAGATCTAACGGACAACTACAGAACATTCTACCAAAAGCTACAGACCCAAATGGCAATGGTGCCATAAAATTCTATATCATAAAAGACAGACTAAATGGTTGAACCTTTATCAGGTCCTTGGAACACCTGAATCACAGGTCCCTGGAGAGGGTATAATGAAGGCTAACCTTAATCTCCTGTTTCTCTCTCACTTGCTCTTCTCTCTCTTTCATATTACCTATCATTTTCTTCCTTCTTTCCCTTAGTGCTGGCCTGTAACTCTCAATACCAGCATGCTGTTTATATCCACAATGAGCTGTTGATCAGAGAGACCTACAAGATTTCCCAAAATAAGACAGCTTTCTGTCAGAGTACTAGATGACCCACCAAAGGTTGATTGTAAGATCCTACTGCAAAAGACACCATATGCTGTTGGTACACAACATGGTGTGACCTGGCTGGAATCTGGAAGAGTCAGGCCCCAGAGAGTTAGCTTGTCTCATGCAAGAATGTGCTACATGAGTGAATGGGGGAAAATGACCAACAGCTGTTCAAGCAACTCATGATCTCAGCTACCCAGCAGCAAACAACTTAACATGATGCTCACCCAAGTGCAATAGTGACACACAGCCATGGTGGGTGAGTAACCAAATGCTCTGGATTTGGCTAATGGATCCCCTCAGTGGAATGTAACACATAGCTGGATCTGGGAAACAAGTCAGAACCATATCCAAAAATAAGCCTGCTCTCCATTATCAAGCTCCCACCAATTGTGGGCCACATGTTGGGGCACATGCATAGAGACATTGCTTCTTCCCCATAACTGATGGCTACCCCATCAATGCATAACCCACATATTCGCTATCAAGGAGGGTCCTTGTGGAGGGGGAGGACAGGGAGGAGAGTAACAATGGTACCAATGTGGCTGTATAAACACTGTGTACATAACTAATAATAATAATAATAAGGCACTTGGAAAAAAAAAGCCCAGGTAAAAAAATTGAGGAGGATTGGGTGAAATATACAAAGTTCAAACAGGAATTTTTAGTAGGGTACAAATTTCAAATCAGTAGATAGGAACTCTATTACCTCTGAGGACTAGCATTCATTTTGGGGGTTGTATTAAGGCATTCTAATCAAGAAACAATTTACAAAATTGCATTAAAAAGTTTGATACTGGAAAAATACAAAATCAGATATCACCCTTGCTCTAAAGACATGGTTTGCTAGAGAACAAAAAGAATCTGAACTGGAAGCAAACCATCAAAGAACCAACAATGGAATCAATAGAATTAAACAGAACTGTCTCTTAGGGCATTCAGCATTTTAGAGTAGCCTTAAGTTAATGGATGAAAATATTAGAACCCTCAAAAGAGATATGAATGAATTGGAGGTGAGTCAAGAAGTGGAAGATCTGAACAACCAATTGATTAGGCTTAATGAAGACTTGATCTAATGTAAGAATGAATTCCAGGAAGCATCAAGAAAATCAAAACTTGAACTGAAATTGTACCTCAAAAAAGAAATGGACATGATGCAAAATAACACAACAGAAAACAAAATCAAATAGAACTTATAAAGACCTCTCTAGAACCCCTCACTAACAGACTTACTCATGTGGAAGTCAGAACCTCTGATTTGGAAGACAAGACAGAAGAAATTGATCATGAGGCCAAAAACTTCACTAAGTTCAAAAAAATCAAGTGAACAGAATACAAGGGAACTATGGGATACCTTAAAACAATGAAACATCTAGATAAAGGCTATATCAGAAGAAGAGGAAATACAGGGCAGAGGCATAGAGAACATGTTCAACAAAATTATTGAAGAAAATTTTCCCAATCTTTCAAAAGAAAGGCCCATCCAGATACAAGAAGACCACAGAAGACCAAATGACAGGACCAAAGAAAAAACTCTCCAAGGCACACCATAGTTCAAACTCTTAACAATGAAAACAAAGAGAGAGTGCTAAAAGCAGCAAGAGAGAAACAATTCACAACATACAAAGGCAATCCCATCAAAATTACATCAGATTTCCCAATGGAAACCCTGGAAGCCAGAAGGGCTTGGAATGGAACATTTCAAAGTCTAATTAACTATGGCTTCCAACCCAAGCTACTCTACCCAAGAAAAGTATCCCTTATAATAGATGGTGAAAGGAACATTTTCTATGAAAAAAAAAAGTCAACTCTGTGATTATATGAACACAAAGCCAAACCCACAGAGAATACTTTGGTGAATACTCCACACAGAACAGTCAAACAACCTATCTCAAAAGCCAGCAGAAGAATATCACAGTAACCAAAAATAGGCCAGGCTCAACATAGTACAAAACACAAGAAAGCACGAAATCCCATAAAACATCTCATCATGGCAGGGATTAATTCAAACCTCACAGTAATAATATTAAATATAAATGGTCTGAACCTACCCATCAAAACACATAAGTTATCAGGGTGGATCAAAAAAGTGGCCCCAGCCAGGCATGGTGGTGCATGCCTTTAATCCCAGCACTTGGGAGCCAGAGGTAGGAGAATCACTGTGAGTTTGAGGCCACCCTGAGAACACAGAGTGAATTCCAGGTCAGCATAGTCTAGAGTGAGTCCCTACTTCACAAAGCCAAAATAAATAAATAAATAAATGGACCCTTCCATCTGCTGTCTTCAAGAAAACCACCTCACCACTAAAGATAGACACCTCCTCAGGGAGAAAGTATGGAAAATGATATTCCAAGCAAATGGAAATAAAAGCAAGTTGGTGTTGCTATAGTAATATCTGATAAAAATGACTTCAAACACAGGTGCACCACAGTTGATAAAACAAAATATACTTGACAACAAAACAGAAATAACTACCAACACCATAATAGCTAGAGACTTCAATACTCCACTGTCACCAATAGACAGTTCATCCAAGCAGAAAATCAACAGGGAAATAATAGAGCTCAAAAGCATCATAAATCAACTACATGTAATGGACATCTACAGAACTTTCCACCCAAACTCTACAGAAAATACATTCTTTTCAGCAGCCCATGGAACATTCTCCAAAATTGACCATATATTAGGCCATAAAGGGTACCTCCATAAAGTCAGGTAAATTAAAGGAACTTCCTACATCATGTCATATCATAATGCTTTAAAGCTAGACATTAACAAGAGACACATAAAGAACTCCACCAGCTCCTAGAAACTAAACAACACACTTTAAAAAAAAATGAATGTATCATGAAAGAAACCAAAAAATAAATTGTAAAATTCCTAGAATTGAATGATAATGAAAACAAAAACTACCAAACTTATGGGACACAATGAAGGCAGTCCTATGGAGTAAATTCATAGCACTAAATGTCTTCATAACAAAGACAGAGAGATAGCAAATTAATAACCTAATTTCCCACCTAAAGGCACTGAAAAATATGAGAAAAATCTGACTGTAGGATCTCCAGTCAAAAAGAAATAATCAAGATTAGAGCAGAAATTAATAAATTGGAAACTATGAAAACAATTTAAAAATTCAAAGAAATGAAGAGCTAGTTCTTTGAAAAAATAAACAAGATTGATAAACCTCTGGCCATTTTGATCAAGCCAAAACAAGAGAAGTCTCAAACTGACAAAATCAGAAATGAAAAAGGAGAGGTCACAACAGACATCAATGAAATTATAAGAATCATCAGGGCATATTTCCAAATTTTTTAACCCACAAAATTAGAAAATTTGGAAGAAATAGATGAATTCCTAGACCCATATCACTTACCAAAACTAAAATCAGAGCAGATTAATCTCCTAAACAAACCTATCACATCCATGGAGATTGAAAAGGTAATCAAAAACTGCCCCAAAAAGAAAAGTCCCAGACAGGATGAATTCTCAGCCAAATTCCATAAAACCTTCATTGGAGAACTTAAACCAATTTTTCTGAAACTGTTTTGCATTATTAGAAACAAGGGAATCCTCCCTAACTCCTTTTATGAAGCTAGCATCACCCTATTACCATAACCAGACAGAGATGCAACAAGAAAAGAAAACTATAAGCCTATATCCCTGATGAACTTATATGCAAAGATTTTAACAAAATCCTTGCAAAGCAAATTCAGCAACACATCAAAAGCATTATGCACCTTGATCAAGTAGGCTTCATCCCGGGCGGGGATGCAGGGATGGCTCAACATAAGGAAGTTGGTCAATGTAATACACCACATAAATAAATTTAACCATAAGAACCACATGATCATCTCAGTTGATGGAGAGAAAGCCTTTGACAAAATACAACACCACTTAATGATCAAAACACTGGAAATAATAGGCATGGAGGGTTTATATCTCAACAAAATAAAGGCTATATCTAAAGCCCAAATAATACTTAGTGGGGTTAGGGTACTATATATATATATATATATATATATATATATATATATATACATATATATATATAGACAGATAACTGTGGGTAGAGTGGCCTAAGTGAGGTCAGGGGGAGTGAGTGAGTAAAAGGAGTGTGAGGGAGGGGTAATCAAAATTCAGGATATTGTTAATAAACCATATGATAACCTACTTTTTGGATAATGGCACACCCAGGAGCCACAGACTGTTACTAGAAATATTTTAGTGCCAGGGGTGGGATACCTTGCAGTGATTTGTTGGCCAGAATGGTCTCTGGTGCTCCCAAAACATTACAGGATATGGCCAAGGCTCTTGGTTTCCCACCAGGAATAGATATTATCCTATTGCTGAAGACTTTACATGCTTCAGCTGCAGGGTCACCTAGAAGTCAAACTGGGGAAGAGCTGCAAAATTTTTCCCAGTAGACAAGCTGACAGAAAGCTGGAAAAAGCTGCATTGCATGCAGCCTTGTGGGAAACAGAATCCATCAGTGGAGAAAACAGTGGACACTGAAAGCCTCAAGTTTGGCTACCCAAATGAGCCAATGGGTTCAATAATGGCATGTGTCTGTTATGGGGGAAAACAACTGCTCTCTAGTTGTACTGGGCACCTCCTGTTTGGGAGGAAATACATGCCTAGTACTAAAAACCTCATCAAAAGCCTATGGTGGGGGAGGTCATGAGTATTAGGAGTGTAATGCCTGCTCTTGTCTGGCTAAATGCATATATTATGCTCATCAAACTGCCCTGTAAGCACTTCTATTAATATTCATACAAATATAATAATTCTACTCTCACTTTTGGTTAAAGAAGCTTCTCTTTTCAGATGGCAGTAACCCACAAGACACCGCAGTGCTCAGAAGACATGATGAAAGAATGTTCAGCACTGAAACATCTCTATCACACATTCCAAAGTTCAAGGTCCATTGTGGAAGAAGTGTCAGAAAGAATTCAAGAGCTGAAGAAAGGGTGGAACTGCTTACAATGCTATTGACCAGACAGAAATTGGCCTTGTTATAGATGACCTCACAGTGCATAGCATTATCTTCTCACAAGACCCTCATAATAAGAAAAAAAGATGACATCAAAATAAAAGAGATACTAATGGAGAGAGGTGGGGATGTGATGGAGTACAGGTTTGTGAAGGGGAAAGTTGGGGAGGAGATTATCATAGTTTAGAGCCTGTAAGTATGGGAGCTGTCAATAAAAAGGGAAAAATAATTTTAAAAAATACTAAATAGGAAAGACTCGAGGAGTTCCTACTGAGGTCAGGAACAAGACAGGAGTGACAACTCTCACCACTGCTCTTCAACATAGCACTACAAGTACTAGCCCAAGAAATAAGACAGAAGAAAGAAATAAAAGTGATACAAATTGGAAAGGAAGAAGTGAAGTTAGCCCTATTTGCAGATGATATGATCCTGTTCATAAGTAACCCAAAAGTCTCCATCCCAAAACTTCCAAAGGTAATTAATTCTTTCAGTAAAGTGGCAGGGTACAAAATTAGTGCACAAAACAGTAGTTTTTCTGTATGTAAAGGAAAAATATACAGAGAAAGAAATCAGTGAGGCTGTCCCATTTTCAATGGCAACAAAAAATTAAATGCATTGGAATAACACAAACCAAAGATGTGAAAGACCTATAGAACAAAAACATTTTTAAAAAACTCAAGAAAGAAATTGAGGAGGACCTAAGAAGATTGAAAGACCTCCCATACTCCTGCATATGTAGAATTAATTTTGTGAAAATGGCAATTCTACCAAAAGCAACATACAGATTTAATGTCATGCCAATAAAAATACCAGCATCATTCTTCACAGAGATTGAAAAAAATGATCTCAAAATTCATGTGGAATGCCAGAAGGCCTCAGATATCCAAACATATCCTCAGAAAAAAAAAAAAAGCTCTGATGGTATCACCATACCTCCATACCTGATATAAAGCTATATGACAAAGCAATAGTGACAAAACAGCTTGGTACTAGAATAAAAATAGAAAGGCCAATGGAACAGAATTGAAGACCCAGACCTTAGGGCAAGCAACTACAGCTGCTTGATCTTGACAAAGTTGCCACTAATGTGGACTGGAGAAAAGACAGCATCTTCAACAAATTGTGCTGGGCAAATTGGATGACCATATGTAGAAAAATGAAATTAGAACTACTCATTTTGCCACACGAAAAAAATCAAGTCCAAATGGATGAAGACCTCAATATAAGACCTGAAACTTTTCAACTACTGGAAGAAAAAATAAGAGGCATTCTCCACCATATAGATCTGGGAAAAGACTTCCTGAACAAAACCCAAGTAGCCAAGTAAATTAAATAAGCACTCAACCAATAGGAACTCATGAAATACAGACAAACACACCAAAAGCAGAGCCAATAGATTACCCACTGAATGGGAGGAAATCTTTTCCAGCTATACCATTGACAGAAACCTAATATATAGAATCTACAAAGAACTCAAAAAACTAACAATAAAACATCAAACAACCCACTCCAGAAGTGGGAAAAGAACTAAATAGGGAGTTCTCAGAGGAAGAATTACAAATGGCAAACACACACTTAAGAAAATGTTCAGCAGCCCTAACCATTAGGGAAATGCAAATTAAAACAACTATGAGATTCCATCTTACCCCAGTGAGGATAGTGGACATTAAAAAATCAAATGAAAACAAATATTGACGAGGCTGTGGGAAAATAGCAACACTTATTCACTGTTGGTGGGAATGTAAGCTGGTACAACCACTATGGAAATCAATATGGAGACTCCTGAAAAGGATGAATATAGAGTTACCAACAGACCCTGTTATTAAAAGCTCCACAGCTCCACACCTCAATTCAGAGACATTTGCTCAACAATATTTATAGCTGATCAATTCATAATAGCTAAAAACTGAAATCAACCCAGGTGCCCATCATTGGATGAATGGATAACCAAGATGTGGTATATCTATAATACGATGGAATTCTACTCAGCAGTAAGAAAAAAAATGACACATCGAATTTTGTAGAAAAATGGTCAAACTTGGAACAGATTATTCTAAGGGAACTCACACAATCATAGAAAGAAAACCATCACATGATCTTTCTCATCTGCAGTTCCTGACCTGGATCAGTCCAAGTTGCTGACATAACTGAATAGGCTTGATCAATAGTGAGGGTAGGGCTGGGGGAAGGTAAAGGGTATGTGGGAAATGGCACAAAACTGAACCCAAATTGAAGTGTACTATAGAATCCTATATCCTGTAAGTCAGACTAAAAGTGGAACCCTCAAGAGGACCTTAGGGCTAGCACCTGAATCAAAGGTTCCTAGAGAGAATGAGACAAAACCTAACCTCAAATTTCTCCTGTTTCTCTTTCTTCTCTGTCTTTTTATTTTATTTTATTTTCCCTTGGCACTGGCCTGTAATTCCATGTATTGGGATGTGGCCTACATCCATGATGAGATGTTGATCAGAGAGACCTACTAGATCTCCCCAAACAAACAAGACAGACTTCTGTCAGAGCACTTGATTATCCACCAGAGGTTAATGGTAAGACCCTACTGCTAAAGACACCAAATGCTATTGGAATGGACCACAGAGAAATCTGGTTGGAATCCAGAGAAGAGCCAGGGTCCAGACAATTAACCCATTTAGTGCTGGAAGGCACTACATGAGCTACTGGGGGAAAGTGGCCAACATCTGTCTGAGCAACTCAAAGTCAAAGCTACTCAGAAACAAACATCCTAATGTGATGCTCACACAAGTGTGATAGTGGCACACAGCCGTGGTGGGTAACCAACTGCTCTTGGATTGGCTAACAGAACCACTCAGTGGAAAGAAAACCATATCTGGAACTGGGAAACAAGTTCAGAATTATATCCAAATAATGACTCTGCCTTCCATTGTCAAGCTCCCACTAATCTTGAGCTATAAGAGGGTCTACACTCTTTTAATTATCTCCAAATTAATACTGTTTAGCCCATTTAGCTGGTGATGACTTCATTCTCCTTTGGAGAATCTACTTCTCTTTTTTCAGATGGGAGCTAGATCTGAGGAAATAAACGACCCAGTGTACTCCACCCTGGGCTCAACTAAAAGCACAGAGGAAGTGTGGAAATGAGCTAGAGAGCTGCTTTCTCAGTGAATCTGATATCCACACAAGGGTGAAGAAGATAGACACTGAGGACATTCGATACCTACCAAACCAGAGATCCAGAGGCTCTAGAGTGACCATCACTGAAGTAGACTTAAATTGCTTCCAGCATGGCTCAGGGAATTTTGTGGAAGAGGCGGGTGGAATATTGTTAGAGTCACAAGTTGGGACATTATGCACAGAGACATTGCATCTCCCCCATAACTGACTGCTGTGCCCACAATGCATGACCCACAATCCCTATGAGGTTGACCTACATCCCCAGTGAGGAAGGCATCTTCAGATAAGTGGCAGGAATGAGGGAAATGTTTGTACCAACATGTGTTGTTTACATACTAAGTATGTCCGTATCTAATAAAATAAATTTAAAAATAAAAGAAATTAGCATTTGAATAAATCATTTCTTTTGTTGCCGTCACCAAACACCTGACACAAAGAAATTTAAAAGAGGAAGGATTTATTTTGAATGTATACAGTCTGTCATAGCAGAGAAAGTATGGTGGTAGGAACATGAGGCAGCTGGTCACATTAAGTTCACAGCCAGGTAGCAAAGAAAGATGAATGCTATGCTTACCAGACTTTCTCCTTTACTCCTTTTCTAACCTAGACCACTCAACTCCATTACAACTACTTTATCCACATTATACATAGGTCTTTTTCTGGCTCTGCCACCTGCAATACACATCTCTCTTGAGCCAGCTCCACTCTGTGCCTGCAGCTTTCACATAGTCCTGGCATCTCCAATATCCCAAAGTACCCACTGAAACTTGGCTTTATTTTTATAGCTTCATATAACAGCCCCTCAGAGCCACATTACAACAACTCCATCCCTGCCGTGCACTGCCTGGCCTCGTCTGTTTTCAGGAACCTTAGTGTAAGCCTCCATGGAATACTTGAATTTTTCATGGCTGCAAACCACGTGGATGATAATAACCAGGTGGGTGATAACACCAAGTTCTACTGTCGATTCAAAATATATGCTCGTCATTTAGTAAGAATCAGTGGCCTCAGAGTGCCTGGATGGCTGAATCTGTGGAAACTTTTCCTGAGGAGCCTATCTTCAATGAGGGAACCTGTAGAAGCACTCTCTGCTCAAGAAATCATGTAAATGAATTGGTATTCTTATATCCAGAAGCCTTAAGACAGGTGTAGTCTTTTCTTTAAGCTACCATTTCTGTTGTCTTAGTCTGAAGTATGATACTTCTCTTTATTGTGCTAATCTCTTTAACAATTACCTGGGCTTTGTCTACAGCTTTGACTTGACCTAATTTCCATTTTTACCAAACTGCACATTTTCATACCTTTCTGCTCTACTTTATTATTCATCCATTCTCTCTCTCTTTCTCTCTCTCAATAAATAGACTAAACAAATAAATGAAACTGCTAACAGGAAGAGGGAAGGGCTCACAAGGTCCACCCATTCCTGAATATTTATAGGCAATAAATGGTCACTAGAGGAGGTAGCGACATCTTCAGTGATATAGGCAATAGTAAAACGCCCAGGCTCCTGAAAGCAACCTTAATGAAATTCATTGGATCACACAAAAAAGATATATCAATAAAAAAGACCAGAAAGGGAGAAAAGATCAATAGTAATGGGTTAGGAGCAAGAGAGAATAATGGGGAGTGAATATGATAAAAATACATACATACATGTGTGAAAAGGCTCTAATGAAAGCCCATTATTGTATATAATTAACATTTACTAATAAAAACAAACAATTCTGCTGCCTTACAAAGCTGTTGTAACTCTTTCCTTCACCCAGTAAGCACTCATGGGTGGAGCTGTATTTGGAAAGGTGATAGTTTGTCAGTTCACTGAAGGCAACTTTTTTTGTTTAACTTACTGTCTCTGTGTGTGTGCACATGCCAGAACCTCTTGCCACCACTCATGCCACTTGTTGCATGTGGCTTACTTGGGTGGCTTGGAAATTAAACCTGGGCTGACAGGTATGATAAGCAATCACCTTTGGCCACTGGACCATCTTCACAGCCTCTGAAGACAACTTCTCATTAAATGAGACTGTCCCTTAAAGTGACATGGCTCCAGCTAGAATCACAGGCTGAAGAAGAGTTACACTACTCATCAATGCTCTCTAAGGTCCTCTTGGCTATTGTAATGTTTAATTTATTTGATGTCTCAACTGACTTCACACTTATTAAGAATTTCACATTATAGTCACACTAATGTTTTTAAAATCTCCTTCTAATATCATGACAAATAGGGGAAATAGACTTTTGCTTCTGACTATATTTTCTTTAAATTGCAAAATAGATTTTTTTTCTAGAAATTTGTCATGCAACCTCTCTCTCTCTCTCTCTCTCTCTCTCTCTATATATATATATATATATATATATATATATATATGTATATATATATATATGTATATATATATATGTGTGTGTGTGTGTGTGTGTGTGTGTGTGTGTGTGTGTGTGTAGCCACCCTCTCTCCCACACACAGAGAAAAGCACTATTCTCCTGCCAGGCTAAAACCATCCTATTTTGATATATAAACACATATCACATAATTTGTATCTTTAATCAACACATGTAATTTGGCTAATGCACATGGGGTGATTGGGTGTCTATGTGCTAATAACAGTGTCTGAATGCTGATAGCTTAGAAGAGCTAAGTGCCCGAGAATAGACTTGGATTAATGATGAGCATTTGCCTATTGGCTTTCCTAGAACTATTTGATTTCACCTCTATTTAACCTTGGAATTTATAAAGCAAATCTAAAGTCTTCAATACAAAGCAAAATGCCAAGAACCCTATACATACTACCCCACAGGGGAAATATTCAAGGCCAAGTGAGGGCATCTTCTTTAAACCCCTGTATTTTCACCTCATTGAGTAAAGATAATCCCAGAATTAAGAGACTATTTTTAGAAAGAATGCCCAATGGATAACGGGAAATATATACTTAAGGACTACTAATTAGCCATAAAAATATACAAGGATCTTTGGCTTTGAAGAAACAGATAGCACCACATTTACATAATACTGTGTAAATATGGAATTCTGTCTCCAAACAAGTTTATCATTGTTGACTACAACATATCTTCACCCACCTATGAGTTTCACATCCCAAATTTCTATCCCAAAATCTCAATGCAAAGCTTCATCTTAAAGAATCTTGAAGCACAGAAAGATACTTAGACTTGATTAACTCATTCTTGCCTGGATGTGTTTGACAAAAGATAATCCCTTTTGAGCAACAATATTTTGTGAATACAGATTAAATTAAAAATGACCATAATATGTCAGGAGAT
Organism: Dipus sagitta; assembly: GCA_036346955.1. NCBI lineage: Eukaryota > Metazoa > Chordata > Mammalia > Rodentia > Dipodidae > Dipus > Dipus sagitta. Next base: position 13,248,197 of record CM070781.1, read on the forward strand.
GCAGATACCAAGATAAGCTCTTCTCTAATTAACTGTACCTCTCAGAGCAAGTCTTTTCCTTTCACTCGTGCTTTTATGGAATGAAAGATTGAATTCAGTAAGCTCTGAGGTCTCTCCCAACTCATAAATTAAATAATCCTCAGAAGGTCTAAGGAAATGAAGGTGAGGACTGGGATACAATACTTGACTCCACCTGAGGGCCCCCAATAATCAAAATGGGGATGAGGCCTCATCAGAAAAAGGGAAGGAAGACATTTCATTCCCTTGAAATACCTTCCAATCAGCCTGAAACTATGGGCTCACGTCTTGGTCAAGAGAAACCCAGTTCAGAACCAGGAAACTAAAACATTGCAAGAAAAAGTAGATAAGAAAAGAAAAGAGAGAATGAAAAACAGGCAAAATATGTGAAGATTATCAGTCCTACATGAAGGAAAGATCCAAAGTATGGTCCAAGGTGAATACCTCAAGGGCAAAACCAATAACCAAGATTTGATGCACAACTTTCTACCAATGAAAAGCCAACAATAGATTGGATAAAAATTTAAATTATGGGTTATCTTTTTTTTTTTGAGGTAGGTTCTCACTCTAGCCCAGGCTGACCTGCAACTTACTCTGTAGCTCCAAACTAGTCTCAAACTTATAGCAATTCTCATGCCTCAGCCTCTTGAGTGCTGGGATTAAAGGGGTCACCACCACAACCAACATGGGTTACCTTTTGCACTATTCAATTGGCTATTTACAACTTAATAAACTTTAGATGAAATTGCTTTATGACTCTGCAAAAAGTATGTAAACAAATGGCTGGAGACATTGCTCAGTAGTTAAGGTGCTTGCCTGTAAAGTCTAACAACCCATGTTTCATTTCCTAGTACCCACATAACCTACATGCACAAGGTGGCACATGCATCTGGAATTTGTTTGTAGTGGCTGGACGCCCTGGTGAGTCTATACACACACTCTCTCTCTATTTTCCTGTATCTCTCTGCTAGCAAATAAATAAATAGGTGGTTGAATATGACCAATGTTTTCCTTCCTAAAACCTCTAAGTCTTACTCAAATCATAGAGCACTGTTATTTTTTAGTACAGCACATACCTGCACTTCTGTAAATTGTTATAGACCTATACTAATGCATAGTGTACATTATGAAACATACAGAGAAAGCAAAAAGCCCAATGAGATATCTAAATAACTATACTTATTTATAATGCTATGAAACTCCTAAAATGAGAAGCATTCAACTTGAATGATGGCTGATATGAAGATGAAATCAGTTAAAGAAAAGATGAGACAGAACAAAAAAGGAACTTGTCAAAGGCATACAGGAAACAAGTGTGGAAGCTCACTTATTGTGCAGTGCATGGATCCAGCTGGATCTGAGACTTAGAAATAAGAAAGGCAATAAGGAAATGAAAGACTTCTTATTCTTAACTTAAAGGGCCCTTTATCCAAGATTCATGAGGAGAAGTGTAGTGGTTTGAATGAAATTGTCTGTCCCCCATAGACCTGGGTATTTTTAAATTATTTTGTGGTTTATTTATTTATGGGAGAAAGAGAGAGAGAACGGATAGGTTCTCCAAAGCCACTAGCCACTGCAAAAAAACTTCAGATGCATGCATTGCCATATACATCTGGCTTATGTGGGTACTAGGGAATCAAACCTGGGTCCTTGAGCTTTTCAGGCAAGTGCCTTAACTGCTAAGCCATCTCTCCAGATCAACTGAGGTATTTTTGATTAAGCTTCCTACAGAAGTTTTCAGTAGGCAGAGCTCTGCTAAAGGAGGTGTCTCATTGAGAGCAGATCGTGAGTACAGCCCTACTGGGTGTGTAGAGAGTCAATTTGAGTTCTGGCAGTTAGTACTTACTGGTATTGGCTTGTCTCTGGCTGTCATGGATGTATGGAAGTAGGTCAGCTTCTTCTGCCATGATGAAGCTTCCCTTGGAATCTGTAAGCCTGAAATAAACTCTTTCTTCCCACAACTATGAAAAGGTAACTGCAAAAAAAAAAAAAAAAGTTTGAGTTTTCCTTTGATAAGGCCACTAGCATGAAAAAATAAATTTTGCTTAGAAACTTGTCAGCTCAATGCTGTCATGCCTGCTTCCTTTTGGAATCTTCAAATATCAATGCGACTTGGTCTCCAACGTGGTGCTATTAAGAAATGAAGTGTTGGGCTGGAGAGATGGCTTAGCAGTTAAGGAGTTTGCCCAGAAAGCCTAAGGACCCAGATTCAATTCTCCAGGACCCACATAAGCCAGATGCACAAGGAGGCACATGCATCTGGAGTTTGTAGTGGCTGGAGGCCCTGGTGCATCCATTATTTCTCTCTCTCTCAAATACATAAAATATATTTTTTAAAAAATAGAAAAAAAAGAAGTGTTAAGAGGCCGACCTTTTACGGGGTCCTCAGATCATCGGCAGCAGGCACTTGAAGGAGACTTTGGGCCCTCAGCCCCTTACTCTTTCTCTTTTGTATCCTGGCTGTGAAGCAAGATGGTTTTCTCTGCACAAGTGCCCATCATGATGTACTGACTTACTACAGTACCCAGAGGAGGTGAATCAACCATGAACTGAAATCTCTAGATCTGGGAGTCAAAACAAAAACAAGCCTTCTTTCTAAAAGTTGACTATCTCAGGTATTTTATTATAGCTGTGAAATGCCAACTAATAGAATGATAATACATTTTACTTAAATAAATATAAGAACAAATAATTATCTATTGCTTAGTAATAACTTTTTCTCACTATTTGCTTCTTTCCCTTTCTTTCTCTCTCTCTTACTTTCTCTCTCTCTCATAAATAAAAATGAAAAAGAGGGTGATTCTATATGCCATCTAGCTTATCTCCTTCCAGAAGGATCTGTCCACACAAGTACAGGTGGGAAGCAAAGCACCATGCTACTAAGAGAAGGGAAGGCAGTAGAAAGATCTAACACCACCTCATGTTCAGATAACTGCTGTGATGAAATACACGGAAAGGCCCAAAGTCTAAGGAAAGCAGGTATTTCACCATACTGAATCTGGGATGGCTGGGTCTATGGGGTAAAACACTTCAAGCCTTTCCTTTTGCATGTAGAGACAAAGGAAGGGAAAGGCCCTGTCTGGGAAAACTTTCCAATAGGGAACTGGACATACAGAAAGCAGTACCTGCAAGGAATCCTGCTGCTAGAGCCCTGACCCAGGGTGTGCCTGTGGAGGCTAAGGTAACGGAACAGGGCTGACCTACAAAAACTGCAGACAGGGTCACCATCCCTTTAGGAAGCTGTGCTCTTCCTAGTTAGTCACCCACTTTGCCCTATGGAGAGGCTGGACAAAATCAGAGCAGCAGTTCCTCTTTTAGAGAGAATGAGTGAAGGCTCCTGATGCAGTGATTGCAATTATTATCACAAATATAATCAAGCTCTAATGAGAAATCAGTAGTGGTAGGATAATGAAAGCCAATTGCGTATTATGCAACATTGAGTTAATTTGAAAGTACATGGTAGAAAAATATTAATAAAGTCCCAACTTACGTGCAAGGTTTGAAATTACACAATTTGCAAAACACTGTTTAATTCATCAGGAATTGTTTATTTTTATGCTGATATGCAGAGTGGGTTGTAGGCAGTGTTTATACTACCACCACTTGAGTTGGTAAACAGAAATACCCACCATCAGAAACGCTTTCATTAGATCTGTGGGAAATTAATCTTAATCATTTTAGTTTTGCACTGTGTAAGTTCTTCAAAAATCTGTGCTTTGTATAAATTGTTATCTCTGTAGAAGGAAGCAGGGAAAGGGAATTTCAGTAAGGAATGATTATTACTTCCAAATGCAAAGACTCAAGAAAGGATTAAAGGGAAAGAAGCAGAAAGAAAAAGATAAAAGAAATGAAGGAGGAAAGGAAGGGAGTTGGAAATATATAAAAAATAGTGTCCTGGTTTAATAAAAGACAACGTGATAAGCTTACATAGCCTACAGGTTCTTTTTCAGAAATGTCATTGTCCCATAAATGAAAGAAAATGGGACCTATAAACTTATGTGAAGAAGTGTAATCAAATAGGGAACAGTTCAAACACATTGAGAATAATTATAGATTTTAATGTTTATTAAAATGTGTATCAATACAGTTTAAAATATATCTAACTGTATATCAATGTAAAAATGTGCTTTAAGCAAATAGGGTGGAAGAATGTAACAAAAATCATTATGAACGCCATAAATAGAAGGAAAGAAAAAGAAACAGAGAACAATGACATCCAAAAGCAGAATAGGCCAAATGTGTCATTAGTCATAGTGAAAATACCTGGTTTGTATCTGTCATGCAGAATTCCCATACTGGTCATGAAATTCAGGATAACCCAAGTAAATAAAAAGATCTGTGACCTGCTTGTAAGAACTGTGCTAAAATAAAAATAAAAAAAATTAAAACTTAGGGCGGGGCATGGTGGCACACACCTTTAATCCCAGCACTCAGGAGACTGAGGTAGGATGATTGCTGTGAGTTCGAGGCCAGCATGACACTACTTAGGAAATTTCAGATCAGCCTGGGCTAGAGTGAGACCCTACCTAAAAAAAACAAACAAAAAAATTAAAAATTAGTAGATTGACCCCATTGAAAGCAATAGTGTGTTCTTATAACTGCACATTCGTGTATTGGCAGGTGTCTCCCTGAGGAAACACTTATTTTCAGGTAGGTCACCAGATCATTCTATACACTCATTTTAAAATTTAATTTGAATTTTTCTTTTAATTCTAAGGTGTTAACTTTTGACTTCTAGTCTGTTTGAATACTACTGCTCCAACTCATTTTTGTAGACATAAAAATATTTTACTAAAGGATCAAAGATGTTTGCTAAATAGAATAGTAGGCAGGAACTTCCAAGAAAATTCTCTGTATGCCCAAAGTTCAGGAAGACAGGAAAGATGCAAGATAATTGCATGCATTAATAGCTATTATTTGCTTTCTCATTTTGATTACACACTAAATGCAAATGATGTGTGGAATATTTAGCAATATTTTGGGATATTCCTTGCTACTGAGCAATGTAAGGTTATCAGTATTTTCACTTAAAAATAATATAATGTGACAGGGATACTTCTTAGGCAAATGCTAACAGCTACTTACTTACTACTGTTCGTACTACTACTGTCGTTACTGATACTATTGAACAAACTATGGCTAGTACTCCCCATATGCCCTCTAGAAAAGTAAAATTTCTCAATATTAGCTTCTAATTTTGTATTTTAAAAAATCAATGGGGTGGAATATTTTTAAACTACAAATAAGTTATGTCAATAAAAAGTAAAATTTATCAAGCACCTACAGTAGCACTAAACAAAATTGTTTAAAAATATCTAATTAATTAATTAATCTAATTAGACAGTAAGCAAACCTGATTAATCCACTGAAGTGGTGGGATAGGTTAATAGACAGCTCTTCAAACTGATTGTTGCTTTTGTGTGGAAGTTCTTGGATTTTAATATTAGCATACTTAACTAAATACTTACTTAAAGATGATATACACAGCAGAAAAAAGACACTTCTAAATAGGTGTGAAAATTCAGAAACAAAGGTCACACTGAAAAATCTAAGGAGGACCCCAAAGCAGAAATTATTATACAATCCAATCATATTAGAAATATACAACAAAATATAACCAGTAACATCCCATGAAAACAACTACTTGGAAATTTTAAACAGCCCTTTTAATGTCTTCTAAATAAAAGCAGAAAATAAAACTAAAGTATAGATACTTTCAAAAGTAATATTTGTGAAAGTATCATATTTCAAAGTCTGTGGAACTGGTGTGGCCTCAGTGGCATTCAACAGTCTTTGATGTGTTTCTTAAAGCTTTCAAAATATCCAACTGCAGAAATGAAAAAGTGAATAAATATAGAGGGATTTAAGTATGAAATAATTAATGAAATATAAAATAAACTAAATTTAAAATTGATTTTGTAGAGGATTTCTGGGTAATTTGGCAGCATAGTAGCCACAACAAAGCAGCCTAGGGAGGCAAATAAGCAGGAAAATGCAAAATACACTCTTCTGCCAGAAAGTGGAGGTGTACAAGGAATTATCAACCACAGCAGAGGAGAAGAGACTCAGATCTTCCAGCAAGCAGGAAACTGGTCAGAATCCTGCTGAGACTGGCAACCACAATCCATGCACTGGACCAGCCAGCGCAGAGCTGCAGGAGAAGAAACCAGGTGAAGGAATTTTCCAATTACATCAGCCTTCTCTGAATGCCAAGAAACCTGAAAAAGAAGACAGCTGAGACCAGCTGACCAGCTGTGAATGAGATCACAAATTGGACCAGCTGAGTAGCTTCCATATAACTCCAGGCATCCTGCACAGCCTCCCATCCCCCAACTGCCAGTGCCATGAACCACCAGAGAACTCATTCACCTCCCCCACCCCAACCCTCCACCACATGGCATCCAGCATACCCAATCAGAACACCAGATCCAGTGAACCAAGCAGCCTAACCAAGATCACAGCACAGAGAGGGATTGAGGTGGGCACTCAGCACTAATGAGATTGGAAATAATTCCAAAAGGTAATAGGTCCTACCTACACAAAGCCAGGTACATAGACCTGCAATGGAAGTGCTAATCTAACCTTCTCTGTCAAGGCAGCTTTTGTGTTAGATTTGATTGATATATACTTGGTCATATTTACCAATATCAAATAAGCTGTATTTTTGTGTTGACTGTTGTTGCCTTTGACATTTCCTGATTTATAGGACCTTTGTGTTTTCTTCTGTTATTATTGGGGGTAGGATCTCACTCAGCCCCAGGCTGGCTTAGAACCCATTTCAGACCAGAAACCTCAACCTCTCAGTTGACAGGATTAAGGGTGTGGGGCAACACACACTCTTAAGGACTTTGGCTTTATTTTATTTTAGTCCCCACTCTTACATAAATACTCTGTGCTGGTTTTGATTGAAAGTATATATTGCTCAGTTAAATTCAAGAATTTCCCATTAATTTGCTCCACCAAGCCTACTACAATACTTGCAAAGCAGGCAACCTCAACACCTAGGGTCATTCAATTGCATTCTTGAGTGTTTTAATTTTTTAATTATATAAGTCTTTCACATCCTTGGATAGTGTTATTCCAAGGTATTTAATTTTTTGTTGCTATTGAAAATAGGACAGCCTTATTGATTTCTTTCTCTGTATATTTATCCTTTGCATATAGAAAAGCTACTGATTTTTGTGCACTGATTTTGTACCCTGTCACATTACTGAAGGAATTAATCACCTCTTAGAAGTTTTGAGATGGAGACATTTGTATCACTTATGTACAGGATCATGTCAACTGCAAACAGGCCTAACTTGACTTCTTCCTTTCCAATTTGAATCCCTTTTATTTATTTCTTTCTCCTGTCTTATTGCTTGGGATAGTACATCTAGTACTATATTGAAGAGCAGTGGTGAGTGTGGGCACCCTAATCTTGTTTCCAATCTCAGTGGGAACTCCTTGAAGTTTTCCCCATTAAGTATTACTTAGGCTTTATGAGCTTTATATATAGCCTTTATTGTGTTGAAATATAAACCCTCCATGTCTATTCTTTCCAGTGTTTTGATCATGAAGTGTGGTGTTGTATTTTGTCAAAGGCCTTCTCTGCATCAATTGAGATGCTCATGTGGTTCTTACGATTAACTTTATTTTTGTGGTGTATTATGTTGGCTGACTGCCATATGTTGCACTATTCCGGCATCCCTAGGATGAAGATTAACATGAATAATGCTTTTGATATGTTGCCGAATTTGGTTTGCAAGGATTTTGTTCAGGATCTTTGCATCTAAATTCATCAAGGATATAGGCCCATTATTTTCTTTTCTTGTCGCATCTCTGTCTGGTTTTGGTATTAGGCTGATGTTTGCTTTGCAGAAGGGGTTGGGGAGGATTCCCTGCTCTCCAATTATGCAACATAGTTTGAGAAAAGTTGGTTTCAGTTCTTCAATGAAGATTTCATAGAATTCAGCTGAGAAACCATTCAGTCCCGGACTTTGCTTTTTGGGGAAGTTTTTGATTGTGTTTTCAATCTCCATAGATGTGGTAGGTTTGTTTAGGAGATTAATCTGCTCTGCGTAGATGGTATGTAGCTAGCAATTCATCCATTTCTTCCAGCTTATCCAATTTTGTGGAGTAATGGTTTTGGAAGTATGTCCTCATGATTCTTCCAGTTTCATTGATGTCTGTTGTAACCTCTCCTTTTTCATTTACGATTTTTTTTAATTTGAGACTTCTCTTTTTCGGCTTGGTCAAATTGGCCAGGAATTTATCAATCTTGTTTTTCTCAATGAACCAACTCTTCATTTCATCAATTTTTTAAATTGTTTTTTTTTTATTTAGTTTCCAATTCATTAATTTCTGCTCTGATCTTGATTATTTCTTTCTGCCTGGAGTTCTTAGGGTTGGACACTTCTTGTTTCTCCAGTGCATTTATGTTGACAGATTATTAATTTGGGATCTCTCTGTCTTGTTATGATTTCTCTATAATTTTACTGGAAGCTTCCATTGTGGGACTAGGTATCCTGGGTGGAGATCTCTGCTTTCTGATGAGGAGGTGGAGAAGTAGGAACACTCATACACTGTTGGTGGGAATGTAGGATGGTACAACCACTTTGGAAAGGAATATGGAGACTTCTGAAAAACCTGAGTATAGAGAAACCAACAGACCCAGTTATTCCCTTACTGGGAATCTACCCTAAAACCTTCAAACCATAGGCTAGAGAGATTTGCTCAACCATGTTTGTAGCGGCTCAATTTGTAACAGCTAAGAGCTGGAATCAACCCAGATGTCCATCACTAGAAGAATGGATAACTAAGATGTGGTATATCTACACAACGGAATTCTATACAGCAGTAAGAAAAAATGGCACAATGACATTTGAGGAGAAATGGTTGAACCTGGAACAGATCATTCTCAGTGAACTTACCCAATCACAGAAAGAAAATTGCCACATAGTCTCACTCATCTATAGCACCTAACCTGAATCTACCCAAGATACCTTACATATCCTGCAAGCATCTCGAAGACTAGACACTAGGATAGAAGGGGAGGGAGGGGAGGGCATCAAAGGGGTGGGAAACACAAATCTAGACCCAAACAGCAATGGTACCATAAAATTCTCCTTACTAAAAGACAGACCAAATGGCTGATCCTTCACCAGGCCCTTACAGGGAAGACCTGAACCACAAGACACTGGAGAGGGTAGGATCAAGACTAATCTTAATCTTCTACATCTTCCCTCCCTCCCTCTCCCTCTCCCTCTCTCTTCTCTCTTCTCTCTAACTCTTGTATATATTAGTTAACTTTTTCCTCATTTTCTTAGTGAGCACTGACCTGTAACTCCCAGTACCAGCATGGAGCTATCATCCACAATGAGCTTTTGATCAGAGAGACCTACAAGGTTTCCTAAAAGACAGACAGATTGCTGTCAGAGTACTTGATGACCCACCAAAGGTTAGTGGTAAGACCTTACTGCTGAAGACACCTTAAGTGGTTGACATGCAAAATAGAATGGCATGGCTGGAAGTTGGAAGAGAGTCAGTCCCCAGACAGTCAGCGCATCTAGTGCCAGAAGGTGCTACATGGGCGACTGGGGGAAAATGACCAATGTCTGTCCAAGAAACTCATGGTGTAACCTACTTAGCAGCAAATAACTTGCTGTGATGCCCACACAAGTGCAATAGTGGCACACAGCCATGGTGGGGAACCAACTGCTCTTAATTTGGCTAACTGATGTCCTCAGTGGTACGGGACCCATAGATAGAGCTGGGAAACAAGTCAGAACCATATCCAAACATAAGCCCACTCGCCAATATCAAGCTACCATCAATTGTGGGCTACAAGAGGGCCTACACCTATTAAATTCTCTATAAAAAAAAGTAAGGGTTATCTCATTTGTCCTGGTGCTAACTTACTCTCCATTGGAGAATCTGCTTCTCTTTTTCAGATAGATGTAGATCCTAAGGAGAGAGCCACCCCATCATACCTCAAAAGGGCCCTGGCTGAAACTAAGAAAAATTGGTGGAACAAGCAAGGGTGCTGTTTTCCTGATGAACCGGATACTAGCAGAAGGGGGAAGGAGATCAACACAGAGAAAACTCAACTCCTACCAAAGCAGAGAGCCAAAGCCTCAGAGGTCCCCAATACCTCACCAGTGAAGCAGACCAAAAATGAACCCAACATGGCTCAGGGAAATTTTGTGGAAGAGGGGGCGGAAAGAATGTCAGAGTCACATGTTGGGTCATGATATGCAGAGACATTTATGTTAAACATAACTGTGGGCTAACTCCACAATGCATGACCCATATACCTCAACAAGGAGGGGCCAAGAGGAGGGGACCTTCATTCTTATCACACTTCATGAATTAAAAGTAGCAGTGGCTACAAGCTGTGTGGAGTTCCTCCTGGCTTTATTGCTGCTCAACAGGAGATCCCATGCTTGGTGCATGTGAACAAGCCCCCTTTAGGCTTATACAGCTCTGTGTGTTGGCCCTGAGGAGGCAGGCACTCCCCCTGCCAGAACTATGGACAGGAACTTCAGAAGATGAGCCCTAGACAGGATTTAGGTGTACTCGGAAAAGTCCTTTGTACCATTCTGTTGACGATATTGCCATGTCAGATTGCCTTCTATTCTAATGTGATATCTAACATGTAGCATCTCAGGAAAGAAGAAATGAGAAGCCACCTTATAAAATTCCTACAACATGATCTTGGGACCGGAATAATTCTAATTTCTTTTTTTAATGATGTTTAATATTTATTTTCCCTTTTTTTCAACAGGTAAACATTTTGTATGGTGTCAGTGATGAAAGTGCAATTACCAAATGCAGAACTGGAAGGAGATATTCAGCAGTGACTTGCTAGTTTCAGTCTTTGGTTTGATTAGAATACATTTATATGAACCACACTCCACAGCACATTCATTTTAATGCTTGCTCCATTGGATATCAGTTTTGTAGACATCTTCCTGACTAGGAATTTCTAAGCCTAATCACTTATGTAGTGTTTCCTTTGAATATTAGTCATGTCTGTTGTAACTAGTGCAAACCCTTTTTATCTAGTGATCTTGGAGCCATTATCTATTGACCTTTATTGAAGTTTCAAAATCTGAAACAAATGGATTATTTCCTTGATTTATATGACCTAGCAAAATTAAATCAAGATGAGATAAATGATTTAAACAGAACTATAACAAGCATAGAGATAAAAACAGTTATTAAAAAATCTCCCAACTAAAAAAGTCCAGGCCAAGATGGTGAATTACAGGTGAATTTTACCAGACCTTCACAGAAGAAATAACACCAATGCTTCTCAAACTTTCCCATGAACTGGAAAAGGAGGGAATACTACCAAACTACTTCTACAAAGCATGTACTACACTGATACTAAAACTAGACAAAGATAGAACAAAAAAAGAAAATTATAAGCCAGTCTCCCTGATGAACATAGAAGCAAAAATTCTCAACAAAGTACTGGCAAATAGAATACAGGAATATATCAAAAAGATCATTTACCTCAACCAATTAGGTATTATCCAAGAGATGCAGGGATGGCTCAACATATGCAAATCAATATATGCAATATACCATATAAGTGACTAAAAGACAAAAATCACATGATCATTTCAATAGATGTAGAAAAGGCATTTGACAAAATCCAACATCCCTTCATGGTAAAAGTTGTACTGAAACTGGGGATAGAAGGAATATATCTCGACATAATAAAGGCTATTTATGACAAACTTACAGCCGGCATAATACTAAATGGAGAATAACTTGAAGCATTTCCACTAAGATCAGTAGCCAGACAAGTGTGTCCACTGTCCCCATATTTATTGAATATAGTACTGGTAATCTTAGCTATAGCAATAAGGCAAGAGATACACATAAAAGAGATACAGATTGGAAAGGAAGAAATTGAATTATCATTACTTTCTAATGAAATGAGTCTATAAGTAAAGAACTCTAAAGTCTCTACCAGCAAACATAATTGATAAAAGCTTTTAGCAGCACAGCAGGACACAAAATTAACACACACAAATCAGTAGCCTTCCTACATACTAACAACAAACATGCTGAGGATGAAATCAGGGAATCACTTCCATTCACAATGGCCTCAAAAAAAATAATAAAGTACCTTGGAATAAATCTAACCAAGGAAGTGAAGGATCTCTACAATCAAAACTGTAAAATATTAAAGAAAGAAATTGCAGAAGACATAAGGAAATGGAAAGACATCCCATGTTTGGATTAGAAAAACAAATTGTGAAAATGTCAATTATACCAAAAGCAATCCTCATCAAAATTCCAATGGCATTCTTCACAGAAATAGAAAAAAATCCTAAAATTCACTTGGAAACATAAAATACCTCAAGTAGCCAAAACAATATTGTGCAACAAAAATAAGGCTGGTGGTATCATCATACCTGATTTTAAGCTTTATTAAAGAGCCATAGTAACAAAAACATCACGGTACTGGCACAAAGACAGAAACATAGATCAATGGAACATAATAGAGGACCCACATGTAAGTCCAGGAAGCTACATCCATCTGATTTTCGACAAAACTGCCAAAAATATTCATTGGAGAAAAGAACACCCATCTAACAAATGATGCTGGAAAAACTATCTATACATAGAAGGTTGAAAATAGATCCTTATTTCTCTCCATGTACAAGAATCAAGTTGAAATGGCTCAAAGACCTTAATATCAGACCTGAAATTCTGAAACTGCTAGAGGAAAAAGTAGGGGAAACCCTTTAACATACTGGCATAGGCAATGACTTTCTGTGTATAACCCCAGTTACTCAGGAAATAAAAACAGTAGTCAACCACTGGAACCTCATGAAATTACAAATCTTTTGTATACCAAAAGACACTGTGAATAGAGCAAAGAGGCAACTCACAGAATGGGAGAAAATCTTTGCCAGCTATACATCTGACAGAGGACTAATATCAAGGATATACAAAGAAGTCAAAAATAACCAAATAATAAAAAAAACAACCCAATTAAAAACATAGGCTATTGAACTAAATAGAGAATTCTCAAAGAAAAAAATTCACATGGCCTATAAATATTTTTTAAAATCTTCTATATATTTAGTCATCAGGGAAATGCAAATTAAAACTACTTTGAGATTACATCTCATTCCTGTCAGAATGGCTATCATCAAGAAAAAAAATGACAACAAATGCTGGCAAGGATGACAAAAGAAGAGGAATACATTTACATTGTTGGTGGGAATGTAATCTGGTACAGCCATTGTGGAAATCAGTGTGGAGGCTCCTGAGACAGCTTAAAATAGATTTATCATATGACCCACATATACTACACCTAGGCATATATCCTAAGAACTTGTCTCACTACCTTAGAGATACCTGCACAACCATATTTATTGCCACTCCATTCACAATAACTAGGGAATGGAACCAGCCTAGATGTTCCACATCTGGTGAGAGGATAACAAGGATGTGGTACATTTATACAACAGAGTTCTACTTAGCAATAAAAGAAAAAAAATGAAATTTTCAGGGAAATGGATGGCTCTGGAAAGGATTATATGAAGTGAAGTAATCCAGGCACAGAAAGACAAACACCATATGTTCTCTCTCATATGTGGATCATAGCTACAAATGTTTAGACTTCTCTGTGAGTTGCGGTAAAAATTGGTAGCAGAGGCCAGTAAGCTAGAAAGGGGTTATAAGGAGAGAAGGAAAAGGGAAGACTTAATGGGATGGTGTTGTATATATGTAAATAGATGTACATATTACTGGGGGTGGAATGGCATAAGTGAGATCAGGGGAAGACATTGAGTAAAAGATAGGTAGGGGAGAGTTAATCAAAATTTAAGAGGGTTGAATAAGTCATATGGAAACCCACTTTTTTGGACAATGGCACACCCAGAAGCCATAGGTTGTTACTAGAAAAATTAAAGTGCCAGGGATGGGATACCTTCCAGTAAGTTGTTGGCCAGGGAGGTCCCTGATGCCCCCAAAACATTATAGCCCTTTGCCAAGGCTCTTGGCTTCCCACCAGGAATAGATGGTAAGACCCTGCTGCTGAAGACTCCACATACATAGGCTTCAAGGTCACTGAGAAATCAAGCTGGAGCTAAGATGAAAACCTCCTTCCTGTAGAATAGCTGACAAAATACTGGAAAAAGCTACACTACATGCTCCCCTATGAAAGACAGAAGACATCAAGGGGAGATAAACAACAGTAGACACTGCAAGCCTTAAGTTTGGCCAGTCAGGCCAAATGAACCAACTGGCACAATAGTGGCATATCTGTTATGAGGGAAATAAACTGCTCACTAATTGTACTGTAGACCCACTCCATGAAAGGGAATACATGCCTGGTACTTAAAACCTATCATGGGGGGGTCAGGAGCCCTAGGGGTGTAACGCCTGGTGGAGTCTAGCTAAATGCATACATTATGCTCACCAAACTTCACACTAAGCACTTCTCTTAATGTTCATACCCATATTTTAATGCTATTCACACTTTTGGATTAGAGAAGCTTACCTTTTCAGGTGGCAGTGACCTCTGGGATGACTCAAAAGACACCATAGTGCTAAGAAGAAGTGACAGAGGTGTGTTCATCACTGAAACTTCTCTATCACACCTTCCAAGGCTCAGGAACCATTGCAGAAGAGGTGGCAGAAAGAATGTAAGAGTCAAAGGAAGAATAGGACTGCTTAAATGCACTGTTCCAGGTGCAAAATTGCCTGGATATCCATGACCTCACAATACCTGGTACTAACTACAGAGGACCCTCATAATAGGAGGAAAAGATGATGTCATCAAAATAAAAAACAGACCAATTGGGAGGGGATATGATGGAGAGTGGATTTGTGAAGGGGAAAGTTGGAGAGGGGAAGGAATTATCATGGTTTATTTTCTATAATTATGGAAGTTGTCAATAAAAAACTTAAAAATTGTTTTTATAAATAATGTTGATTACTACAACAAAAAAAAAATGGTCCTTTAGATAATGAACTAACAGTAGCAATAATAAAAGAGGCTACACTCTGGCAAGTTTGATCATGAGAAAAAGAGAGAAGACAAACTAAACTCATGGCAAAAAGAAAGTGAGGCTTATACAGATATAGCTTAAAACAGCATCTAGGCCAGATGACTTAGTTTGGATTCCATCACTTCTTCCTTTTACACAAGCACCAAAGGCACTCCTCTGTTCCACAACTTCTACATCAGTAATATTGGTATGAAGATAGCACTGTGGTATATTTACCTCAGCCAGGACTCAGTGTGTCAGAGATCACAATCCTTTCAATATAGCAAGGACTCAATGTGTCCTACATCACAGCCCTTTCAACATAGCAAGGTCTCCATGTGTCAGAGATCACAGTTCTTTCTACATAGCAAGTAGAATATACATGTCACAGATCACAATCTTGGCAATGTAGCAAGTGACATATACATGGTGGCCACTGTGGTCCATTCAAATTAACATTCAAACATATGAACAGTGACTCAAGAAGAACTTCAACTGAGAAAACTAATGATTAATGTTTAAGAAGAAATTGGAAATGTAGCTAAAGACTAAAACCATCATCAGGACTACTTATACAATTGTTTAGTAAAAACAGTTTATAGTGCTGAGAAGAGGTGGCAGAGGAGTGTTCAGCACTGAAACATCTTTATCACACCTTCCAAGGCTCAGGGTCCATCGTGGAAGAGGTGGCAGGAAGAATGTAAGAGCCAAAGGAAGGGTAGGACTCCTTAGAATGCACAATTCCAGACACAAAATAGCCTAGCAGAGCATCGTGCTGCATGCCTTTAATCCCAACACTCAGGAGGCAGTGATAGGAGGATTGTTGTGAGTTTGAGGCCACCCTGAGACTATGTAGTGAATTCCAGGTCAGCCTGAGCTAAAGAGAGACCCTGCCTCAAAAAAATTGAAAAAATCCAAACAACATTAAAATGACCTAGATAACTACCTTGCAGTGCCTGACATTACCTACATAAGACCCTCATAATAGAGGGAAACGATGATGACATCAAAGTAAAAGGGAGACTGAAAGTGGAAGAGAAAATGATGGAGAGTGGAGTTTCAAAGGGAAAAGTCAGGGTAGGGAATTATCATGGTTTATTGTCTATAATTATGGGAGTTATCAAAAAATATATCAAATCTTATATCAAATACTTCAGAGTTCAGTCAATTTATTGGAGTATCATATAATCCAAGTACCAAAACCAGATTTTAAAAATTCACCTACACACACATAAACACACACACACATACACACATACATACTGTAGAAAAAAATTACTTATGTATATAAACAGAGAAATACTAAGCAAAATGTTAACAAGTTAAATCTGACAATATATTTTAATATTAGGGAAAACTCTCAGGAATGAGTTAATATTGGGAAAAATCGATTATAGAATATTATCATAAAATGCTAAAAATATAAGCATAGGTAACTATATGATATTGACACATACTAAAGATTTGTTTTTGTAAAATTCAATATTTGGTTTAAATTAAAACAATTGTAGCCTGGCGTGGTGGCGCACGCCTTTAATCCCAGCACTCGGGAGGCAGAGGTAGGAGGATTGCCGTGAGTTCGAGGCCACCTGAGACTCCATAGTGAATTCCAGGTCAGCCTGGGCTAGAGTGAGACCCTACCTAGAAAAACCAAAAAAAAAAAAAAAAAAATTGCTTCTTGCCCTGGGCAGCCCAAGGAAGTCTGCTATCTTTCTGTTACTCAATATGTTCCTGGAGGTCCTGGTAATCTCAATAGGACTAGACAAAAAGAGAAATATTTTTTGAAAAAAAAATGTTGTTAGTTATTTCTTTTCTTTCACATTTATTTTTACTATATGTACATGACAACTTGTCAAGTTTTAGGCTCAGTGATGCCACAGCTTAGTGTTAAATTTACAACTGTTTCATTCTATTTTAGAAGACAACTCATCACAATTTATTTTCAACAGATGGTTGTAAATGAAGATAAAACTACCTTATTTGGATTATTACACATTCACAGAGAACACATTACTTTCTGATGAAACTAAATCATGTCATAAATCTTATCAACAAATGAATCTGTAATTTCTTTAGAATGTACAAAAGCATAAGTAACAAGCAGTTGGAACATAGCCCTCCACAGAAATTCCTGTCTCTGGCCTCATAGTTCCTACATCTGATCACTGATTAACTGCATAGGGAGACAGAGCTTTGTTCTAAGAGAAACAGGTGTGGATCTGTTTCCTTGTGGCTTGAACAATACATATTAAAGGCATCTTCAGGTATCCAAAGCTACCCTCGGGGTTTAAGTTCTAAATCCTGCCTAAAGGACTCTTTGGAAGACCTGTTCTGTGAGTAGGGTTCAAGAAGTAAAACGATGGCTACTTTTTTCTTCCCCCA
Organism: Dipus sagitta; assembly: GCA_036346955.1. Lineage (NCBI taxonomy): Eukaryota > Metazoa > Chordata > Mammalia > Rodentia > Dipodidae > Dipus > Dipus sagitta. The sequence goes on from CM070781.1 coordinate 13,265,596, forward strand.
AGTTTCAAGCCCTCAGTTCTTGCTCCATGTCTGACAAAAGTGGTTTGGTATAGATAAGCGTTCCCCCAAAGCCCATGTGTGAAAGGTGATGTGGCCCACAGTAGTTTTGGGAGGCATTGGAACCTCTAGGAAATGGGGCCTAGTAGAAAGCAGGTTACTGGAAGCATGGCCTTGAAGGAGATGTGGGAGTCCTGGCCCCTTTGTTTCTCTCTGCTGCCCGGCTGTTAGCATTGCGTTACATAGTGCTTCTACCACAATGTACTGCCTTGAGGCAGGACCAAGAGAAAAGAGCCTATTAAGCATGGATCAGAGTATCTGAGCCCATGAGAATGAATCTCTACTTATTAGTTATTTCAAGTATTTTTTTTAGTTGTGGAAAACTGGTAAGCCCAAAAGGAAAGGCTATGGGCTTAGGTAAAGAGCTCTGTCTCTAGTTCTGCCTCTCATTGGATGAGTGACTAAAGCAGAAGACATGTGGGAACCTGTTCTCCCATCTTTCAAATGAAGGACCAGAGTAAACTGTTCCCTGCCATCATACATTATTGTTCTTGGGTTGTGTATGGGATTATAACTGCCTTCATGTGAATTACCTCTTTCTTTCCAGCCTATAGCTCTTTTGACTGAGAGATGGTAATGCTATCATACATGGAACCATGTGTAGGATGACTGGGAATGTAGAAGAAATCATGTTTTGTTCCATTTCCTTAACAAGCTTCTTCCATAAAGTATAGGGGAAGAATATGAATAACACTTTTGATTTGTTTTTCAATTTTTTATTGACAGCTTCAATATTTACAGACAATAATAAGCCATGATAATTTCCTCCTCTTCCCCACTTTCCCCTTCTCAAATAAATTCTCCATTATATCCCCCTCTCTCTCTCCATTAGTCTCTCTTTTATTTTGATGTCATCATCTTTTCCTCCTATTATGAGGGTCTTGTCACGGTAGTGATAGACACTGTGAGGTTATGGATATCAAGACCAGTATCTGTCTGGACCATTGCATTGTAAGCAGTCCTACCCTTCTTTTGGCTGTTACATTCTTTTAGCCACTTCTTCCACAATGGATACTGAGACTTGGAAGGTGTGATAGAGATGTTTCAGTGATGAACACTCTTCTGTCACATCTTCTCAGAACTATGATGACATTTGGGTTATTCCAGTGGCCACCACCATCTGAAGGGAAGCTTATCCAACCAAAAGTGAGAGTACATTAATACACGGGTTAAGTAAAGTGCTTACAGGGCAATTTGGTGGGCATAATATATACATTTAGCCAGATAAGAGCATTCCTAAGGCTCATGACCTCCCACACCATGGGCTTTTGATTAGGTTTTCAGTAGGAAGCATATATTCCCACCCATAGAGCAGGATTCTAGCCCAATTAGAGAGCAGTTGGTTTCCCCCAAAACATTGCAACTATTGCATGCAATTTTGTTGCTAAAAGTTATTTTGGCTATCTGAGGGTTTTCTGTGCTTCCAACTGAATTTTAGTATTGCTTTATTCTATTTCTGTGAAGAATGTCGTTGGAATTTTAATGGGGATTGCATTAAATGTGTAGATTGCTTTGGGTAAGATTCGCATTTTCACAATATTGATTCTTCCAATCCAAGAACATGGGATGTCTTTACATTTTCTAGTGTCTTCTGCAATTTGTCACTAGAGAGTTTTAAATGATATTTTGGATATATTCTTTTTTAATATATATATTTTATTGACAACTTCTATAATTACAGACAACACACCATGTTGTTTCCCTCCTCTCCCCCACTTTCCCCTTCATAACTCTGCTCTCCATCATATCCCCTCCCTCTCTCCATTAGGCTCTCTTTTAATTTGATGTAACCATCGTTTTCTCCTATTATGAGGGTATTGTGTAGTTATAGATAGGCACTGCAATGTCTTGGATATCAAGGACAATTTCTGCCTGGACAGTTGTATGTAAGGAATGGTACCCTTCCTTTGGCTCTTACATTCTTCCCTCCACCTCTTCTGCAATGGACCCTGAGCCCTGGAGGGTGTGAGATGTTTCAGTGCTGGACACACCTCTATCCCTTCTTCTCAGCACTATGTTGTCTTTTGGGTCATCCCAGTGGTCATCGCCATCTGAAAAGAGAAGCTTCTCTAACCAGAAGTGAAAGTAGCATTAATATATGAGTATTAACATTAACTGTAGTGCTTCCAGGGAAACTTGGTGAGAGTAATATATGCATTTATTCAGACAGAACAGGCTTTATACCCCTAAGGCTCATGACCCCCTCCCCCCCCCACCATAGGCTTTTGATTAGGTTTTCAGTACCAGGCATGTATTTCCTCCCATAGAGTGGGCCTTCAGTCCAATTAGACACATATATATTCCTAAAGTATGTCCTTATAATTGTCTGAATTTCTTTGGTACCTGTTGCAATGGTGCCTTTTTCACCTCTAATTTCATTAACTTTTGTCTCTTCTCTCTTTCTTCTGTTCAAATTTGCTAAGGTTTTATCAATCTTGTTTATCTTTTCAAACAACCAACTTTTTGTTTCATTGATTCTTTGGATTGGTTTTTTTTTTTTTTTTTTTTGGTTTCTATTTCATTAATTTCTGCCCTAATCTTTATGCTTTCTTCTCATCTACTGATTTTTGGTTTGCCTTGTTTGTCTTTTTACAACGTCTTAAGGTGAAGCATTAAATTGTTTATTTGTGAACTCTCTAATTTCTTAATATAGGCACTTAGAGCTATAAATTTCCCTATTAGGACTGCCTTCATTGTGTCCTAAAGGTTTTGGTATATTGTATTATCATCATCATTACATTCTATGAATTTATTGATTTGCTTTTAGATTTCTTCAATGACCCATTGATCATTCAATAGTATACTGTTTAGTCTCCATGAATTTCTGTATTCTCTGTAGCTTTTCTTGTTGCTGATTTGCAGTTTAATCCCATTGTGATAGAGTACAAGGGATTGTTTCAATTTTCCTATATTTTTGGAGATTTGCTCTGTGTCCTAATATATGATCTATTTTAGAGAATGTTGCATGTTGTACTGAGAAAAATGTATATTCTGCAGCATTTGGATGGAATGTTCTGCAGATATCTGTTAGGTCCATTTGTTCCATGACATCATATAATTCAGATGTCTCTCTGTTTATTACTTGCCAGGATGACCTATCACTTGATGAGAGTGGGGTATTGAAGTCTCCCACTACAATTGTGTTTGATGTTGTCTGTGACCTTAAGTCTAATAGTGTTTGTTTGATGAAACTGGGAGCCCCCATGTTAGGTGCATACATGTTTAGGATTGCAATGTCCTCCTGTTGGAGTGTTCCTTTAATCAATATAAATGACCTTCTTTATCTTTCCTCACTAATATTGTTTTGAAGTCTATCCTGTTATATATAATGATATGCAAACCCTGCTTGTTTCCAAGGCCCATTTGCTTGAAATACCATTTTCCATCATTTCACCCTAAGACAGTGTCTATCTTTTATTGAGAGATGAGTTTCCTAGAGGCAATAAATGGCAGGATACTGACTTTCAATCCAGTCTGCAAGCCTGTGACTTTTGGATGGCGCATTGAAGACATTTATAAAAGAGTTATTATTGAAAGGTATGGATTTATTCTTGCCATTCTTCTTATCTTGTAGTGTTTCCTGTTTTCCATTTACTCACTTATTTTAACTGTTCTTTGAGTGTGATTTATTTTAACCTATTTCCTTCTGTGTGTGTTTTGCTTTTTCTTTGGCATTAAGAATTCCTTCAAGTATTTTCTGCAGAGCTGGTTTAGTTGTCATAAATTCCTTTAGCCTGTTTTTGTTGTGGAATGTCCTTATTTCTCCATCAGTTTGGATAGACAGCTTTGCAGGATAAAGTAATCTTGGTTGGCAGTTGTTATCTTTCAGAACTTGGAATACATCATTCCAAGACATTCTGGCTTTTAAAGTTTGTGCTGAGTAATCTGCAAATCTGTTATTCTGATGGACTTGCCTTTGTAGGTGATTTGCTTTTTCTCTCTAATTGCTTCCAATATATTTTCTTTGGTTTGTGTGTTTAGTAGTTTTGTTAAAAATGGTGAGGAGAGGTTCTTTCCAGGTTTTCTCTGTTGGGTGTTCAAAAAGCTTCTTGTATCTGCATTGGCATTTCTTTCCCAATTTGAAGAAAATTTTCTTCTAAGATTTTGTTGAAAACACCTACTAAGTGTCTGGATTGAAATTCTTCTATTATGTCCTGAATTTTATGTTTGATTTTTTTCATAGTGTCCCAGATACCTTAAAATTCACAATCATACCTTGCTATTAGCTTGTCTTTCTCTTTGTTGGACTGTATTAGACATGCCACCTAATCTTCTAGTTTAGATATTCTGTTCTCTCCTTCATTCATTCTACTGGTGAGACTTTCCACAGAGCTTTTTATTTCATTGTCTGTATTCTCAGAGCTAGGATTTCAGCCTGGTTTTTCTTCAGTATTTCTATTTCCTTACTCATGTCTTGTAATGACCTCTTTATTTCATTAAGCTGGTTTCCTGTGTTCTCTTTCAGAAGTTTATTTTCTTCTTTAATTCCTTTGTTTTCTTCTTTGATTCCCCTCGTTTCTTCACTGATTTCTTTGAGCATAGATATCATGATTTTCTTGAAATCTTTGTCAGGCATTTCATCTAAAACAGTCCCATTGTTGATCATTTCTGATGGATTTATAGTTTTTAGTGGGAATATATTGTCTTGATTCTTTGAGTTTCTTGTATTATATTGTAGCAACTTTTGCATCCTGAATTGATTTGATACTTGGGTTTTGTACTTATCTGCAGTGTTCCCAGAGGTGGCAATCCACTTCTATATACCCTCAGGATATGAATTCAAGGTGCCAGGTGTAGCTCTTGTCCCCCAACCAAGCCACAGAAGTAATCCTAGGTGTTGAGTTTGCTTACTAAGCAAGTATTCTTGTGGACTTGGTGGAACAATTTACTGTCAAATTCTAAACTTCAACCAAGCAACATATACAATCAATAAAATCTAGCACAAAGTATGCAATTGTTGAGATTGAAACAAACAGAGAGTCTTATATGGCCAAATTCCTTAGAGTGTGTGTTGTTCTACACCCTTAATCTTGTCAGCTGGGAGGTAGAGATTTCTGTTCTGATCAAGGTCAGCCTTGATCTGGTTCAGACCCTGCCCCCAATAATGACAGAAGCAAAAGACAAAGGCCCTATAAATGTGAAAATATCAAAGGCAACAATATCCAACCCCTAAATACAGGTTATTTGAAAATTGTAAAGCCAACCATGAATATAGAGCCCATAACCTGCCCTGACATCAAAAGAGAGATTAGCTCTTCTAAATCAGGCCTATGTCCCTGTTTTTGTTGTTGTTGTTGTTGTTGTTTGTTTGTTTTTTGTTTTTAGTCAGCCTTGTTACCTTTTTGGTGGCTTTCAATCTCACCAATGCTGAGTGCCCACCTTAATCCCTCCATGTTGTGCTGTGGAGCTGGAGCTCTGATCAGCTGAGCTGGCTGCACTGCCACTGGGGGCTGACTGCCAGAGGTTCCCGATTCTGATGGTGGGGGATGAGGGGGCTCAGACTTCTGCAATTGCTCATGCAGTTCCACCTGTATCCCTTTCAATAGCTCTTTGGTTGATATCAGCTGTCTTTAGTTCTATTTTCTTAACTTTGCAAGGAGGCTGATGAAATTAAAAAATCCCCTTGTTTGGGGTCTGCTGCTGCCGCTTGGTGCATCTGGTGGGGCAGTGCTGGGCGGGTCCATGGATTGTGCATATTGGGCCATTCTCTTCCTTTCTGATGGATCTTGTTCTACCCGGCCTCTCTGCTGTGTCTAAGAATAACCTATACTCCTTAACTTTTTAGAAGAAGAGTGTGTTTTGCTGGGGTTTTGCTTAAGTCTCTCCCTAGGCTGGCTTGGTGTGGCCCCTATGCCACCACCTTAACCATGTCTCTTTTTGAATTTTGAATATAGCTTGTTTATACTTGTTCGCACAAGTTAAAATATCAGGGAAAATAATTAAAAATTTAAAATAGAATAAAAAACAAAATTGATCAAATAAAATCAAGCATAAAAATATGATTTAAAAATATTAGTAGAACATTTGAAATTTTATAGCCCCTTTTGGTTAATTTTGGAGTGAAGCAAGAATTGTTCATTTTTACTTACTTTGCTTGTTGGGATATCTTCTGTAAAACCTTTTGGAAGAATTATAGATATTGATAGTGTCTATTTATATATATATATATGTGTATATATATACATACATATATATATATGTATACACACACACACACACACACATATATATATATATATACATTTGAGTTAAGAATAATCTTTGTACTTATGTAAAATGAGGCATGAAAGAATAGTTCTTTAACTTTTTCCTAAATTTCTGATGTTATAGTTAAAATTTATTTTTTTAAGTGGTGATACATTAAAAAGGTGCAAAATTCCAAAGGACTGAAATTCAAGAGTGAAAGGAAGGTGTGATGGTTTGAGTATCCCTATAGCGTCCAGTATTTTTGATTAAGATTAAGCTTCCTACTTAAGTCTCTAGCAGGCAGAGACTGTTGGAGGAGCGGTGTCACCAGGAGTGGGCCTTGGAATGGATTCCAGCTCCAATGAGTGTTTGGAGCCAGCATAAACTCTAGTAGTTGGTTCTCTTTTCTGTGCTGTGGATGGATGATGAAGTGAGTCAGCTTCCTCCACCATGAAGAAACTGCCCCTGGAGTCTTTAAGCCTGAAATAAGCCTTTCTCACCCATAAGTTGCTCCCGGTTGGGTATTTGTTTCAGCGATGAGAAGGTAACTGCAACAGAAGGTATTTAACTGAATGACAGCCTTTGATTTAAAACCATGAAATTCTATTTATTTCATAATGTCCCCATATTTGTTTTGGAATAAATACATTCAGCTCCATATATTGTCAGGGAAATTGATGGTCTAGGAGATCCAGTGTATTTGTCTGATCTTCTCCCACCACGTGGCACTAAGTCCCACAATTCAATAGGCTTAAAACTCTTACTTGTTGAGACATGGATAATGTCTTTGTTAAGAGTTTATTATTTTATCTTTGCTAGAAGCTAAGTCAATTAGTAAAAGTCATCCAGGACTTGGTCATTAATTTGATTTACTGGCAAATTCTGAACTTCAACTGAGTATCATGTACAATCAATAAAAACCAGCAGAAAGTATGCAATTGTGGGGATTAAAACAGACATATAGTCATATAAAGCCAAAATCCCTAAGGGCGTGTGTTTTTATACACCCTTAATCTTGTCAGCTGGGAGGTAGAGATATCTGTTCTGAATTGGGTTCCATGTCAACCTGGATCTGGATCAGACTCTGCCCCAAAAAATGACAGAAACAAAAGACAAAGGGCCTATATATATGAAAGCATTAAAAGCAACAATATTCAACCCCAAATACAGGTTATTTGAAAATGGTAAAGCCAATCAAGAATATGTAACCCATAACCTTTCTGACAACAAAAGAGAGATTAGCTCTTGCAGTGTAAGCCAGTGTACCTGTTTTTATTTATTTATTTATTTATTTATTTATTTATTTATTTATTTATTGTCAGTCAGCCTCCTTACCTTTTGGGGTGGCTTCCAGTGTCACCAATGCTGAGTGGCCACCTCAATCCCTCTGTGTTGTGCTGTGCAGCTGTACCTCTGATCAGCTCTGCGGGCTGCACTGCAACTGGGGTCTGAATGCTGGAGGTTCATGGTTCTGATGGTTGGGGATAGGCAAGTTCAGACTTCTGGAGTTGCTTGCACTTTCAGCAGCTCTTTAGTAGATCTTGGCTCTCTTTACTTCAGATTTCTTAACTTTCAAAAAAGCTGATGAAGTTGAAAAATCTGTTGCTTGGTCTCTGCTGCTGCTGCTGCTGCTGCCTAGTGCACCTGGCGGGGAAGCATTGGGTGGGTGTGCAGAGTGCAGATCGTGGGCTGTGAGCACCTCAGTGGGACTCTGGCTGTTTTCCTCCTTTCTGATGAATCTTGGTCTCTCTGGCTTCTCCACTATGACTAAAAATAATGTATATTCCTTCACTTTTCAGAAGAAGAGTGTATTTTGCTGGGGTTTTGCTTATATCCCTCCCTAGACTGGTTTGGTGTGGCTCCTATGCCACCATCTTACTCAGAAGCCTATTTTTGATATATTCTTGTATTCCATTTGCCAATATATTGTTGAGAATTTTTGCATCTATATTCATAGGGGGGATTGGTCTGTAATTTTCTTTTTTTTGTTTTGTCTGTGTCTGGCTTTGGTATCAGGGTGATGCTGGCTTCATGGAAGGAGTTTGGTAGAATTCCTTCCTTTTCTATTTTATGGAAAAGTTTGAGAATCAGTGGTGTTACTTCTTCCATGAAGGTCTGCTAAAATTCACCTTTGAATCTATCTGGGCCTGGACTTTTTAGTTCAGGGATTTTTTTATAACTGTTTGGATCTCTATGCTTGTTACAGGTCTATGTAAATGGTTTTTCTCATGTTGATTTAATTTTTGTAGGCCATGAAAATCAAGGAAATTGTTTCTTTCAGATTTTCAAACTTACAGGAATATATGTTCATAAAGTATGTTCTTATGATTTTCTGAATTACTTTGGTATCTGTTGTAATGGTGCCTTTTAATCTCTAATTTTATGAATTTGTTTCTCTTCTCTCTTTATTCTGGTAAGATTTGCTAAGGGTTTATCAATCTTATTTATCCTTTCAGAGAACAAACTCTGTTTCATTGATTCTTTGCAACTTTTTGTTTCTATTTCATTAATTTCTGCCCTAATCTTTATAATTTCTTCCCATCTGATGATTTTTTGTTTGCCTTGTTCTTCTTTTTTCCAAGTCCTTAAGGTGAAGCATTAAGTGGTTTACTTGCGAACTTTCTAATTTCTTAATATAGGCACTTAAAGCTATAAATTTCCCTATTCAGACTGCCTGCATTGTGTCCCAAAGGTTTTGATATGTTTTATTCTCATTATCACCTGATTTGATGAATTTTTAAAATCCTTTTTGATTTCTTTGAAAAAAAAAAAAAACATCATCTACTAGTGTCCTGCTTAGTGTGTATGTTCTATAGTTTTTCTTGCTGTTGATTTATGGCTTAATCCCATTGTGAGCAGACAGAGTGCAAAGAATTATTTCAATTTTGCTATATGTGTTAACATTTGCTTTGTTTCCTAATATATGTTCTATTTTAGAGAATGGTCCATGTGCTGCTGAGGGAAAAAAAAATGTACTCTATAGTATTTGGTGGAAAGTCCTGTAGATATCTGCTAGGTCCATTTGTTCCATGACAACATTTAATAAAAATCCTTCTGTGTTATTTTTTTCCAGAATGAACTCTAAATTGATGAGAGTTGGGTATTGAAGTCACCCACTACAATACTGTTTTGTATTATCTGTGCTCTTATGTCTAATAGTGCATGTTTGATGAAATTTGGGAGGCCCCAAGTTAAGTGCATGTATGTTTAGGATTTTTATGAACTCCTATTGGAGTATTCCTTTAATCAATATAAAGTAACCTTCTTTATCTTTTCTCACTCACCTTGGTTTGAAGTATATTCTGTCAGATAGTAGGATAGCAATGCCTGCTTGTTTCCTAGGCCCATTGGATTGAAATAGCATTTTCCTTTCTCTCACCTAAGATAGTGTCTGTCTTTTATTAAGGGGTTAGTTTCTTGGAGAGAACAAACAGAAGTATCCTGCCATTTAATCAAATCTGCAAGCCTGTATTTTTACTTTGGTCATTGAGGCCTTGAGGCCACTGATATTAAGAGTTATTACTAGGCTTCCGGTTAAGATGGCAGTGTAGGTACCATGCCAAAGCAGCCTAGGGGGGAAAAAGCCAAAAAAGCCTGCAGCAAAATACACACTTTTACCAAAATGTGAGGTGAATAGCAAATTGAAATGGCAGAGGAGAAGTAGGAGAGATCCAGAGCATCCAGAGCCCACAAAGACTGGTAGGAGCAGCTCCGGCAGGTCTGCAGACGGCAGCGGCCAGAAAGCTGCCAGGCTTGGCTTGAGCCACGGGAAAAGCCAGGTGAGGGGATTTTCCACTCACACCGGAGCTCTCTGCAAACTCAAGAAATGTGAAGGGAGAATGGCAGTGAACAACGGAGGAGCAGCTCATAAGGTAGAGCACGTGGAACAGCGAGCAAACTAGAGCAGCATTGGCAGCCTCCCATCCCCCAACGCCAGTGCCCGGCTCCAGCGAACAGAGCAGTGGTCCAGGGACCCAGCCACGCCAACTTGAACTGACAGCGGGACCCAAGCAGGAGCAGAGGTAACTGGGATTACACCAGGGAAGATTTTCACCTGGTCACAAGCTGACTTGGAACCCTCAACAGATCAGAACTCTTAACCTCCTTGGTGTCAGGATTAAGGCTGTGTGGGGGGCACCACACACCCTAAGGGACAGTTAGAGGATCTGTTTGTCATAATACCTACTCTTGGATAAATACTCTGAGCTGTTTTTCATTGAAAGTGTACATTGTTTAATTGAAATTCAGAAGCTATCTGTATTTGGTTCCACTCAGCCTACTTGAATATTCTCATAGCAGGCAAACCCAACACCTTGGGTCACTTTTGTAGATACTCTGAGAGTCTTCAGAGCCACACCTAATGCCTGAAGCTCCTACCCTGGAGTTATATAACATCAGATTGACTGATACATCTAATAATACCCAGGTAACTAGAAGATCCAATCATTAAATAATCCAGGATGCAAAAATATATACATTATAACACAAGAAACACCAAAAATCAAGACAATATGAATTCACCAAAAAGTATTAATGCATCATAAATGACTTCCAGTGACAATGAGTTAGACTAAATGCATGAGAAAGATTTCAAAAGAATGATTATAAATATGTTTAAAGAAGTCAAAGAAGAAATCAAAGGAATGAAAGAGGAAAACAAAGGAATCAAACAAAACACAGGACACTAATTTAATGAAATAAAGAGGTCAATACTAGACATAAATAAGGAAATAGAAATAATAAAGAAAAACCAGTCAGGATTACTAGCAATGAAGAACACAGTTAATGAAATAAAAAATTCTGTAGAAAATCTCACCAGTAGAATGGATGAAGGAGAGGACAGAATATCTAAGCTAGAAGACCAGGTGGCAGATCTAATACAGTCCAACAAAGAGAAAGACAAACTAATAGAAAAGTATGAGTGGGAATTTCAAGATATTCGGGACACTATGAAAAGATCAAACATGAGAATTCAGGGCATAATAGAAGGAGAAGAATTTCACTCCAAAGACATAGTAGGCATCTTCAACAAAATCATAGAAGAAAACTTCCCTGAAATTGGGAAAGAAGTGCCAATGCAGATACAGGGATCCTTTAGAACACCAGCCAGACAAAGCCTGGAAAGAACCTCTCCTCGCCATGTTATAATAAACTACCAAACACACAAACCCAAGAAAAAATATTGAAAGCAGAGAGAAAAATCAAGTTACCTACAAAGGCAAGCCTATCAGGATTACAGCAGATTACTCAACAAAAACTTTAAAAACCAGAAGGGCATGGAGTGATGTATTCCAAGTCTGGAAAAATAACAACTGTCAACCAAGGTTACTTTATCCTGCAAAACTATCCATTCAAATAGACGGAGAAATAAGGACATTCCATGACAAAAGCAAGCTAAAGGAGTATTTGAAGACAAAACTAGCTCTACAGAAAATACTTGAAAGAATCCTCCATGCTAAAGAAAAAGAAAAGCACACATATAAGGAACCAGGAAAAAACAAACAATACTCAAATACTAATTAACACAAGACAGCAAAGGTAAAACCTGAAGAACTACAAAAAAATGGCAGAAATGAATACAAACCTTTCAACATTATCACTTAATATCAAAGGGCTCAATGCTCCAACTAAAAGGTGTAGCTTCACAGACTGTGTTGGAAACAAGTGAGAACCATATCCAAACATAAGCCCACTCACCAATATCAAGCTACCATCAATCATGGGCTACAAGAGGACCTACACCTATTAAATTCTGTACTAAAAAAATAAGTAAGGGTTATCTCATTTGTCCTGGTGCTAACTTACTCTCCGTTGGAGAATCTGCTTCTCTTTTTGAGATAGATGTAGATCCTAATGAGAGAGCCACCCCATCATACCTCAAAAGGGCCCCAGCTGAAACTAAGAAAAATTGGCGAAACAAGCAAGGGTGCTGTTTTCCTGATGAACCGGATACCAGCACAAGGGGGAAGGAGATCAACACAGAGAAAAATCAACTCCTACCAAATCAGAGAGCCAGAGCCTCAGAGGCCCCCAACACCTCATCACTGAAGCAGACCAAAAATGAACCCAACATGGCTCACGGAAATTTTGCGGAAGAGGGGGCAGAAAGAATATCAGAGCCACATGTTGGGTCATGATATGCAGAGACATTTATCTTACCCATGACTGTGGGCTAATTCCACAATGCATTACCCATATACCTCAACAAGGAGGGGCCATGGGGGAAGAGTAGGTCACAGATGAGCCTAATAATGGTACCAAACTGACTGTATTTACTGAATACAAAACTAACTAATAAAGAAAAAAAGAAAAGAAAAAAAAATTTTTTTTAAAAAGCAGGATCCTTCAATTTGCTGCCTCCAAGAAACCTACCTTTCTACAAAGGATGGACACTATCTTAGGGTGAAAGGTTGGAAAACAGTGTTTCAAGCAAATGGACCTAGAAAACAAGCAGGGGTTGCTATCCTCATATCTGACAAGGTAGACTTCAGTCCAACATTAGTTAAGAAAGATAAGGAAGGTCACATTATATTGATTAGAGTCACCCTCCAACAGGAGGACATTACAATCCTAAATATATATGCACCTAATAAGGGGGTCCCCAAATTCATCAAACAAACACTATTAGAACTAAGGTCACAGATAACACCAAACACAGTGGTAGTGGGTGACTTCAACACCCCACTCTCATCAATTGCCAAGCCATCCCAGGAAAAAGTAAACAGAGAGGTATCTGGACTAAATGAGGTCATAGAAGGAATGGACCTAACAGATATATACAGGACATTTCATCCAACTGCTGCAGAATATACATTCTTTTCAGCAGCACATGGAACATTCTCTAAAATAGACCATATATTAGGACACAAAGCAAATCTTAACAAATACAGGAAACTTGAAATAATTCCTTGCATTCTATCTGACCACAATGGAATCAAACTACAAATCAATAGCAAGAAAGTCTATAGAGCATACACAAAATCATGGAAATTAAAGAACACACTACTAGATGATGAATGGGTCAATTAAGAAATCAAGAAGGAAATAAAAAAAATTATAGAGTCAAACAATAATGAGAACACAACATACCAAAATCTCTGGGACACAATGAAGGCAGTCCTAAGAGGTAAATTTATAGCTTTAAGTGCCTATATTAAGAAATAAGAAGAGGTTGCAAGTAAATGACCTAATGCTTCACCTTAGAAGAACAAGGCAAACCAAAAATCAGTAGATGGGAAGAAATAATAAAGATTAGGGCAGAAATTAATGAAATAAAAACAAAAAAAATCCAAAGAATCAATGAAACAAAGAGTTGGTTCTTTGAAAGGATAAACAAGATTGATAAACCCTTAGCAAATCTAACCAAAAGAAAGAGAGAACAGACACAAATAAAAAAATTAAAGATGAAAAAGTCAACATCACAACAGATGCCAGAGAAATTCAAAAAACTGTAGGGATATACTATAAAAGCATAAACTCCACTAAGTATGAAAATCTGCAAGAAATGGATGATTTCCTTGATTGATATGACCTACCTAAATTAAATCAAAATGAGGTTAATCACTTAAATGACTTATAACAAGCATGGAGACCCAAGAAGGTATCAAAAATCTCCAAACTAAAAAAAGTCCAGGACCAGATGGATTCACTGCTGAATTTTACCAGACCTTCAGGGAAGAATTAACAACATTGCTTCTTAAGCTTTTCCATAAAAAAGAAAAAGACCACAGTGAATTCCAGGTCAGCCTGGACTAGAGTGAGACCCTACCTCGAAAAACCAAAAAACCAAAAAAACAAAAAAAAAAAAAAAAAAAAAAAAAAAAAGAAAAAGAAGGAATCCTGCTAAATTCCTTCTATGAAGCCAGAAACACCCTCATATCAAAACCAGGTACAGATAGAACAAAAAAAAATAATTACAGATCAATCTCCCTCATGAACATAGATGCAAAAATTCTAAACAAAATATTGGCAAACAGAATACAAGAATATATCAGAAAGATCATTCACCCTGACCAAGTAGGCTTTATCCCAGAGATGCAGGGATGGTTCAACATACGCAAATTGATAAATGTAATACATTATATAAATGGACTGAAGGACAAAAATCACATGATCATCTCATTAGACGCAGAAAAAGCATTTAACAAAATCCAACATCCCTTCATGATAAAAGTCCTACAGAGACTGGGAATATAAGGAACGTATCTCAATATAATAAAGGCTATTTATGAAAAGCCCAGAGCTAACATATTACCAAATGGGGAAAAACTGGAAGCTTTTCCACTAAAATCAGGAACAAGACAAGGGTGTCCACGGTCCCCACTTTTATTTAATATCGTACTGGCAGTCTTAGCTATAGCAATAAGACAAGAGATGGACATAAAATGGATACAAATTGGAAAGGAAGAAATCAAGTTATCATTATTTGAAGATGACATGATTCTATATATAAAGGACCCTAAAGACTCTTCTAGCAAACTGTTAGAGCCGATAAACACCTACAGCCATGTAGCAGGATACAAAGTAAATACACAGAAATCAGTAGCCTTCCTATATGCTAACAAAAAACACACAGAGGATTAAATCAGAGAATCATTCCCATTCACAATTGCATCAAAGAAAATAAATTACCTTGGAATAAACCTAACCAAGGAAGTAAACAATCTCTAAAATGAAAACTATAAAACACTCAAGCGAGAAATTGCAGAAGACACTAGGAAATGGAAAAACATCCCTTGTTCCTGGATTGGAAGAATCAATATTGTCAAAATGGAAAGCTTACCAAAAGCAATCTACACATTTAATGCAATCCCCATCAAAATTCCAAAGGCATTCTTCATGGAAATAGAAAAAACAGTCCAAAAATTCATTTGGAATCACAAAAAACCTTGAATATCTAAAATAATGCTGAGCAACAAAAATAAGGCTGGTGGTATCACCATACCTGATTTTAACCTATACTACAGGGCTATAGTAACAAAAACAGCATGGTACTGGCACAAAAGCAGATATGTAGATCAGTGAAACATAATAGAGGACCCAGATATAAATCCAGGTAGCTATAGACACCTGATATTTGCTAAAAATGCCAAAAATACTCATTGGAGAAAAGACAGCCTCTTCAGCAAATGGTGCTGGGAAAACTGGATATATATCTGTAGAGGGATGAAAATAGATTCTTCTCTCTCTCCATGCACAAAACTTAAGTCCAAATGGACTAAAGACCTTAACATCAGACCTGAAACTCTAAAATTGCTACAGGAAAAAGTAGGGGAAACTGCTCAACATATTGGTCTTGGCAAAGACTTTCTGAATATAACCCCGATCGCTCAGGCAATAAAACCACAGATTAACCACTGGGACCTCATGAAATTACCAAGATTTTGTACTACAAAGGACACTGTGAATAAAGCAAAGAGGCAACCTACAGAATGGGAAAAAATCTTTGCCAGCTATATATCTGATAGAGGATTAATATCTAGGATATACAAAGAACTCAAAAAGCTAAATAGTAAGAAATCAAACAAGCCAATTAAAAAATGGGCTATGGAGCTAAATAGATAGAGAGTTCTCAAAAGAAGAAATATGGATGGTGCATAAGCATCTAAAAAAATGTTCTACATCCCTAGTCATCAGGGAAATGCAGATTAAACCTACATTGAAATTCCATCTCACTCCTGTCAGATTGGCTACCATCATGAAAACAAATGATCATAAATGCTGGCGAGGTTGTGGAAAAAAGGAACCCTTCTACACTGTTTTTGGGAATGCAATCTGGTCCAGCCAATGTGGAAATCAGTGTGGAGGTTCCTAAGACAGCTAAAAATTGATCTACCATATGACCCAACTATAGCACTCCTAGGCATATATCCTAAGGACTCATCCCATTTCCTTAGAAGTACATGCTCAGCCATGTTTATTGCCGCTCAATTCATAATAGCTGGAAAGTGGAACCAGCCTAGATGTCCCTCAACTGATGAGTGGATAATGAAGATGTGGCACACTTATACAATGGAGTTCTACTCAGCAGTAAAGAAAAATGAAGTTATTAGCCGGACGTGGTGGCGCACGCCTTTAATCCCAGCACTCGGGAGGCAGAGGTAGGAGGATCGCTGTGAGTTCGAGGCCACCCTGAGACTCCATAGTGAATTCCAGGTCAGCCTGGGGCTAGAGTGAAACCCTACCTCGAAAAACCAAAAAAAAAAAAAAAAAAGAAAGAAAGAAAGAAAAATGAAGTTATGAAATTCACAGGAAAATGGATGGATCTGGAAAGGATTATACTAAGTGAGGTAACCCAGGCCCAGAAAGCCAAGCGCCGCATGTTCTCCCTCATATGTGGATACTAGCTACAGATGATTGGACTTCTGTGTGAGAAAGAAAAAACTCAGTAGCAGAGGCCAGTAAATTAAAAAGGAGATATAAAGAGAAGAGAAAGGAAGGGAGGAGGGTACTTAGTAGGTTGATATTGTATATATGTAAGTAGAGGAATAGATTAACGGAGGTGAAAACACCCAAAGTGAGGTCAGGGGAAGAGATTGAGTAAAGGAAAGGTGGAGGGAGGGCTAATCAAAATCTAAGAGGATGCAAATAAATCATATGGAGTCCTCCAGTTTTGGCCAATGGAACACCTAGGAGCCATAGGTCATTGTTAGAAAATTTTCAGTGCCAGGGATGGGATGCCTCCAGTGAGTTTTTGGCCAAGGAGGTCCCTGATGCCCCCAAAACATTACAGGCCATTGCTGAGGCCCTTGGTTTCCCACTAGGAATAGATGGTAAGACCCTACTGCTAAGACTCCACATACTTGGGTGGCAAGGCCACTGAAAAATCCTGCTGGAACTGAGCTGATAACTTCCTCCATGTAGACCAGCTGAGAGAAAGCTGGAAGAAGCCATTCTACATGTAGTTCAATGGGAGAAAGAGATACCACCAGTGAAGATACCCAACAGCGGACACTGCAAGCCTTATAATTGGCCAGCCAGGCCAAATGAGCCAATGGGTGCAATAGTGGCACATCTGTCATGGTGGAAACCAACTGCCCTCCAATTGGACTGGAGGCCCGCTCCATGGGGGAGAATACATCCCTGATACTGAAAACTTAAAACAGGGGTAGTCATGAGCCCTAGGGGTGTAACATCTGATGATGTCTGGATAAGTGTATATACTATGCTTATCAAACTGGCCAGTAAGCACTTCTCTTAATATTCATACCCTTACATTTACACTACTCTCCCCTTGGGTAGAGAATCTTGTCTTTTCAGATGGCAGTGACCTTGGGATGACTCAGAAGGTATCATAGTGCTGGAGAGAAGTGACTGGAGTACTGAGTAACATCTCTATCACACCTTCCAAGACTCAGGGTCTAATGTGGAAGAGGTTGCAGGAAGAATGTAAGAGACAAAGGAAGGGTAGGACTCCTTGCAACGTGCTCCCTTCAGACATAAAATGGCCTGGATATCCATGACCTCATAGTGCCTGACACTACCTACACAAGACCATCATAAGAGGAGGCAAAGATCATGACATTGAAATAAAAGAGACTTATTGAGATGTGGAGGGAATATGATGGAGAATGGAATTTCAAAGGGGAAAGTGGGGGGAGGGAGGGTAGTACCATGGGATATTTTTTATAATCATGGAAAATGTTAATAAAAATTGAGAAAAAAAAGAGTTATTGTTGAGGTAGACTTCTGGGTATGATGACTGCATAGGAGTCATACCAAACCAGCCTAGGGAGGGATTTAAGCAAAATTACAGCAAAATACACTTTTCTTCTGAACAGTGAAGGTATATAGATTCCTATCAGCCACAGCAGAGAATCAGGAGAGGACAATAGCTACCAGAAAGAAGGAAACCAACCAGAATCCCACAGAGGTGCTTGCAGCCTATGTGGATCTGTATGCCTCCCCAGCCTTGTGCCCAGCTGTAGGAGTACAGACCAAACGAAGGGATTTCCCAACCTCATAAAACCTGAATGGGAGACAGCAGAGATCATTGAAGGAGCTGCTGAAAGGGATACAAGTGGGACCAGCTTAGCAGTTCCAGTACAACTCCAGGCTTCCTGCACTCTCCTGTCCCCCAAAGGTCAGAACCATGAACCTCCAGAGATTGCATTCAGCCCCACGAAGCAAGGCATCCAGCACAGCTGATCAGACCACAAGCTCCACAGCACAACACGGAGAGATCGAGGTGGGCACTCACCATTGGTAAGATTTGAAGCCACCCAAAAAGGTAATGAGTTGAACTGACAAAAAAGCAGGTACAAATGCCTGCACTGGAACTGCTAATCTCTCTTTACATGTCAGGGAGGGCTATAGGTTACATATTTCTGGTTGGCTTTACCAGAACAGAAATATCCTCTCAGTTGACAGGATTGAGGGTGTAGAGCAATACATATCTTAGGGATTTTGGCTTTACAAGGTTATCTGTTTGTTTCAATCCCCACACTTACATACTCATACTCTGTGCTAGTTTTTATTTTATAATTTTGCCAGTAAATTGCTCCACCAAGCCCACTAGAATACTTTAATAGCATGCAAATTTAACACCTAGGATTACTTCTGTGGTTAAATTAGAATACAAGAACTACACTTGGAACCTTAAACTCCTACTCTGAAGGTACCTAAAGTTGGATTTCCAAATCTAAGAGCACCAAAGATAATTAGAAAACCTGACCATCATATTAACCCAGGATGCAAAAATCACAACATTACAGTACAAGAAACAAAAAGAAGATAATACAACCCCACTAAAAATATAAATCCATCAGAAATGAATCTCAATGGGACTGTTTATATGAAATGACTGACAAAGATTTCCAAAAAAATGACTTTATATATACTGAAACAAATCAAGGAAGAAATCAAAGGAATCAAAAAAAGAAAGAAATTAAAGAAAAAAACAAACTCTTGAAGGAGTTTCAAGGAAACACAAGAAATCAGATTAATAAAATAAGGAGGTCATTACAAGATATGTATAAGGAAATACAAATACTGAAGAAAATCCAGGCAGATATTCTAGCACTGAAAAACACAGTCAAATAAAAAACTCTGTGGAAAGTCTCACCAGTATAATGGATGAAAGAGACAACATAATATCTAAACTAGAAGACCAGGTGGCAGACCTAATACAGTCCAACAAAGAGAAAGATAAGATAATAGAAAGGAATGAATGGGAATTTCAAGATATTCAGGACACTATGAAAGATCAAACATAAGAATACAGGGTATAGCAGGAAGAGAAGAATGTCAATCCAAAGGCATAGTAGGCCTTTTCAACAAAATAATAAAAAAAAAAATTTCCTCAAATTGGGAAAGAAATGCCAATTCAGGTACAGGAAGCTTGTAGAACACCAAACAGACAAAACCTGGAAAGAACCTCTCTTTGCCATGTAATACTTAAACTTCTAAACATGCAAACCAAAGAAAATATGTTGAAAGCAGTTAAAGAGAAAAAGCAAGTCACCTATAAAGGTAAGCCCATCAGGATCACAACAAATTACTCAACACAAACTTTAAAAGCCAGAAGGGCTTGGAATGATGTATCCAAAGTCCTAAAACATAACAACTGTCGACCAAGATTACTTTATCCCACAAAGCTATCTATCCAAATTGAAAGACAAATAAGGACATTCCACAACAAAAAACAGGCTGAAAGAATTTATGACAACTAAGCAAGCTCTACAGAAAATACTTTAAGGAATTCTTCAAACTGAAGAGAAGCCAAGGCATACACATGAAGGAACAGGAAAAAATAAACTATATGCAAATAACAGTTCAAATAAGATAGTAAAGGGAAACCAGGAAGCAACACAAAGCAAGATGAATGGTGACAATAAACACATTGGAAGAACCAATATTGTGAAAATGTAAATCTTACCAAAAGCAATCTACACATTTAATGCAATTCTCTTTAAAACTCCAGTGGCATTCTTCATGGAAATAGAAAAAACAATCCTAAAATTCATTTGGAAGTACAAAAAAACCTTGAATAGCCAAAACAATTTTGAGCAACAAATGTAAAGCTGGTGGTATCACCATAACTGATTTTAACCTATATTCCAAAGCAATAATAACAAAAACAGCATGGTACTGGCACAAAGACAGACATGTAGGTAAATGGAACAGAATAAAGTACCCAGATGTTAATCCAGACAGCTACAGTTGTCTTATTTTTGACAAAAATACCAAAAAATTCTTTGGACAAAAGACAACCTCTTTATCAAATTGTGCTCAGGAAACTGGATATCTATATGTAGAAGGATGAAAATAGATCCTTGTCTTTCTCCATGCACAAGAATCAAGTACAAATGGATCAGGGGCATTAATATAATACCTGAAACTCTGAAAATGCTAGAGGGAAAGTGGAGAAAGCACTTCAACATATTGGCACAGGCAATGAGTTTCTGAATATAATGCCAACTGCTCAGGAAAAAAAACCATGATCAATTACTAGGATCTCATGAAATTATAAATCTTTTGTACAGCAAAGGACACTGTGAGTAAAGCAAAGAGACAACCTACATAATTGGAGAAAATCTTTTCCAGTTACACATATGACAGACGATTAATATCAAGAATATACAAAGAACTCAAGAAACAACACAATAAGATGTCAAACAACCTAATTTAAAAATGAGCTATTGGGGCTGGCGAGATGGCTTAGCGGTTAAGCGCTTGCCTGTGTAGCCTAAGGACCCCAGTTCAAGGCTCGATTCCCCAGGACCCACGTTAGCCAGATGCACAAGGGGGCACTTGCGTCTGGAGTTCGTTTGCAGTGGCTGGAGGCCCTGGCGTGCCCATTCTCTCTCCCTTTCTCTCTCTGCCTCTTTCTCTCTGTCTGTTGCTCTCAAATAAATAAATAAAAATAAATTTTTTTAAAAAAATAAATAAAAATGAGCTATGAACTAGAGAGTTCTCAAAAGAAGAAATACAGATGGCATATAAACATATAAAAAAGTGTTCTGCATCATTAGCAATCAGGGAAATGCAAATTTAAACTACTTTGAGCCAGGTGTGGTAGCTTACACTTTTAATTCCAGCACTCAGGAGGCAGAGGTAAAGGATTTCCTTGAGTTCAAGGCCACCCTGAGACTCCATAGTGAATTCCAGGTCAGCCTGGGCTAGAGTGAGACCCTACCTTGAAAAACAAAACAAAACAAAAAAAAAAGGCTACTTTGAGATTGCATCTCACCCCTGTCAAAATAGCTACAATCAAGAAAACAAATGACAATAAATGTTGGTGAGGATGTGCAAAAAGGGGAACTTTTCTACATTACTGGTGGGAATGTACTCTGGTACAGCCTTTGTGGAAATCAGTATGGAGGTTCTTGACATAGATAAA
The DNA here is from genome assembly GCA_036346955.1 of Dipus sagitta. Taxonomy (NCBI): domain Eukaryota; kingdom Metazoa; phylum Chordata; class Mammalia; order Rodentia; family Dipodidae; genus Dipus; species Dipus sagitta. Next base: position 13,287,179 of record CM070781.1, read on the forward strand.
AATAGATTTACTATGTAACCCTGTTATAGTACTCCTAGGCATATATCCTAATGACTCTTCTCACTGCCTTAGAGATACTTGCAGAACAATGTTTATTGCTGCTCTACTCACAATAGCTAGGAAATGGAACTGGCCTAATGTCCCTCAACAGGTGAATGAATAATAAAGATGTGGTACATTTACACAATGGAGTTGTATTCAGCAGTAAAGAAAAATGAAATTATGTAATTTTCAGGGAAATGGGTGGATTTGGAAAGGATTATAATAAGTGAGGTAACCCAAGCCCAGAAAGCCAAATGTCACATGTTCTCTCTTATATATAGATCCTAGCCACTAATGTGTAGACTTGTGTGTGAGCTGAAACCAAACATAAGTAGCAGAGGCCAGTAAACTAGAAAAGGGCTGTAATGAAGGGAGGAGAGGGAAGAACATAAGGGGATGGTATTGTGTATATTTAAGTAGAAGAACACATTACAGACAGTGGAATGACCTAAGCAAGTCCAGGGGAAAAGATTGAGTAAGAGAAGGGTGGGGGGAGGCTCAATCAAAAATCAAGATATTCTGAATAAGACATATGAAAGACTACTGTTTGGGATAATGGCACATCCAGAAACTATAGATTGTTACTGGAAAATTTTCAGGGCCAGGGATGGGACACCTTCCAGTGAGTTGTTGGCCACAGAGGTCCCTGCTGCCTCCAAAGCACTACAGGCTATTGCCAAGGCCCTTGGTTTCCCTTGAGAAACAGATGGTAAGACCCTATTGCTGAAGACTTCACATGCCTGGGTGGCAAGGTCACTTTGAAAACCAGCTTGTGCTGAACTGAAAACCTCCTCCCTGTATACCAGCTGACTGAAAGCTGGAAAAGGCTGTACTGAATGCAGGCCAAATGACCAAAGGAGTGCAATAGTGGCATGTCTGCTCTGGGGGAAACCAACTGCTCTCTAATTGGACTGGAGGCCTACTCTATGGGAGGCAATATCTGCCTGATACTGAAAACCTAATAAAAAGTCTATGACAGGGGTAATTATGAGCCTTAGGTGTATAAAGTCTGCTCTTGTCTGGCTAAATGCATATATTATGCTCACCAAACTGCCCTGTAGTCATTACACTTAATTTTTATATTCCTATAATAATGCTACTCTCCCTTTTGGATAGAGAAACTCTCTTTTCATATTGTGGTGACCACTGAGATGATGACCCAAAAGGCAACATAGTGCTGAGAAGAAGTGACAGAGAAGTGTCCAGCGCAGCACCAAAACATTTCTATAACACCCTCCAAGGCTCAGGGTCCATTGTGGAAGAGGTGAATGAAAGAATATAAGAGCTAAAGGAAGAGTACCACTCCTTACATTGCAACTGTAAAGACAGAAATTGGCTTTGATACCCATGACCTCACAGTGCATAGCAATACCTTCATGAGACCCTAATAATAGGTGAAAAAGAGGATGACATCAAAATAAAAGAGACAATAAGAGAAAGAGGGGATGTGATGGAAAGTGCAATTGTGAAGGGGAAAGTGAGGAGGGTAGTTAATTATCATGGTTTATTGTCTGTATGTATAGAAGTTGTCAATAATAAAATCATAGAACCTTCCCCAAAATAGATCATATACTGTTTCACAAAGACTTCCTCTATATATTTAGAAAGATTGACATAATCCCCTCCATGATATCAGATCACAATACTGTATTGCTGAAAATTAACAACAAAAGACCTACCAAGAATCCCATCAGCTCCTGGAAACTGAACAGCACATTTTTAAACAATAAATGGGTAGTGGACAGAATATAAAATGAAAATTTGAAGTCTCTAGAAATGGATGACAATGAAAACACATTGTACTGAAACTTGTGGGACACAATGAAGGCAGTCCACAGGGGAAACATCATAGCACTAAATACCTTCATACCAAAGACAGAGAGATCCCAAATCAATAACCTAACCACCCACCTAAAGGCATTGGAAAAGCAAGAAGAATCCAATCCAAAAAGCTCCAGATGGAAAGAAATAACTAAGCTCAGAGCTGAAATTAATGAATTGGAAACTAAGAAAACAATTAAGAAAATTGATGAAACAAAGAGGTGGTTCTTGGAAAAAAATAAACAAGATTGACAAACCGCTGGCCAATTTGATTAAGTGAAAATAAAAGATGCTTCAAATTAAAAAAATTAGAAATGAAAAAGGAGAGATCACAACAGACATAAGTGAAATTGGGAGAATCATCAGGACTTATTTCAAAAACCTCTACTCCACATAACTGGATAATATGGAGGAAGTGAATAAATTCCTGGACACATACCATCTACCAATGCTAAACTCAGAGCAGATTAATCTCCTAAACAAACCTATCACACCCATTGAGATTGGAAAGGTAATCAAAAACCTCCCCAAAAAGAAGAGTCCATGACCAGATGGCTTCTCAGCTGAATTCTATCAAACCTTCATGGAAGAACTGGAACCAGTCTTTTTTCTAAATATATTTATTTATTTATTTGAGAGAGAAAGGGGGAGAGAGAGAATGGGCACGCCAGGGCCCTCAGCCACTTCAAACAAATTTCAGATGCATGCGCCTCCTTGTGCATCTGGCTTATATGGGTCCTGGGGAACCAAACCGGGGTACTTTAGCTCTGCAGGTGAGCATCTTAACCATTAAACCATCTTCTCCAGCCCCCTGAAACCAATCTTTCTGAAACTATGCCAGCCACACAATTGGAGAATAGGGAAAGTTCCCCAACTTCTTCTAGGAAGTTAGTATCACCCTAATACCAAAACCAGGCAGTGATGCCACCAGAAAAGAAAGCCAAAGGCCTATTTCCCTGATGAACATAGATGCAAAGATCCTGAACAAAATCCTTGCAAACCAAATCCAACAACACATCAAAAGCATTATCCACCTTGATCAAGTGGGCTTCATCCCAGGAATGCAGGGATAGTTAAACATATGGAAATCTGTCAATGTAATACACCACATAAACAAGGTTAAACACAAAAACCACATGATCATTTTGATAGATGCAGAAAAGGCCTTTGATAAAATACAACATCACTTCATAATCAAAACATTGGAGATAATTGGCATGGTAGATTTATATCTCAACATAATAAAGGCTAGATATAAAGCTCCCAAACCCCAAATGATGCTTAATGGAGAGAGACTGAAGGAATTCTCATTGAGATTAAAAAAGAGTTATTATTGAAATATATGTATTTATTCTCACCATTCTTCTTGTTTTGATGTTCTTCCAATTTTCCCCTTAGTCTCTTGTTTTAACTGTTATTTGAGTATGACTTATTTTTTTTTCCTGTTTCCTCATGTGTCTACTTTGCTTTCTCTTCAGTGTGTAGGATTAGTTGTCATATATTCCTTTAGGCTGTTTTTTCTGTGGAATGTCCTTCTTTCTCCATCAATTTGGATGGATAGTTTCACTGGATAAAGTAATCTTGGTTGACAGTTGTTATTTTTCAGACCTTGGGATATATCATTCCAAGCCCTTCTGTCTTTTAAAGTTTGTGATGAATAATTTGCTGTTATCCTTATGGTTTTGCCTTTGTAAGGGACTTGCTTTTTTTCCTTGGTTTGTGTGTTTGGTAGTTTAATTATAACATGGCAAGGAGAAGGTTCTTTGCAGCTTTTCTCTGTTTGATTTTCTAAAAGCTTCCTGTACCTGCATTAACATTTCTTTAACAATTTGGAGAAAATTTTTTTCTATGATTTTGTTGAAAATGCCTACTATGCCTTTGGCATGAAATTCTTCTCCTTCTACTATAGCCTGAACTGTTATGTTTGAGCTTTTCATAGCATCCCAAATATGGTGAAATTCCCAATCAATCTTTCCTATTAGCTTGTGTTTCTCTTTGTTGGAATGTATTAGATCTGCCACCTGGTCTTCTAGTTTAAATATTTTGTTCTATCCTTCATTTTGCTGATGAAACCTTCTACAGAGTTGTTGTTGTTGTTTTTTATTTGACTTACTCTGTTTTTCATTGTTAGTATTTCTGCCCTTTTTTTTCTTCAGTGTTTCTATTTCCTTACTCGTGTCTTATATTTACTACCTTATTTCATTAAGTTGGTTTCCTGTGTTCTCCTTCAGATTGTTTTCTCCTTTGATTCCTTTGTTTTCATCTTTGACTCCTTCAATGTCTTCTGTGATTTCTTTGAGTATAGATAAAATCATATTTTTGAAACCTTTGTCAGGCATTTCATCTAAAACAGTCTCACTGGGGGGGGGGCGGTCATTTGTAATGGATTTATAAATTTTTGGTGGGATTATATTGTCTTGATTCTTTGTGTTTCTTGTATTATAATGTAGAGATTTTTGCATCCTGAGTTAATTTGATGCTTGCTTTTTCTAATTATCTGTAGTGTTCTTAGCTGTGTAAATCCATATTTATATACCTTCAGAGTAGTAGTTTAAGGTTCCAGGTGTAGCTCTGGTACTCCAAGCATACAGCAGAAGTAACCGTAGGTTTTGAGTTTGCCCACTATTCAGGCATTCTAGTAGACTGAGTGGAGCAATTTACTAGCAAATTCTGAAATTCAACTGAGCAATATACACATTCAATCAAAACCAGCACAGAGTATTTATTCAAGAGTGGAGATTAAAACAAACAGATAATCTCATAAAGCCAAAGTCCCTAAGGATGTGTATAGCTCTACACACTTAATCCTATCAAATGACAGGTTGAGATTTCTTTTCTAAAATGTGTTCCAGGTCAGCCTCAGTCTGAATCAGACCCTGCCCCCAATAATAACAGAAGAAAAAAGACAAAGGCCCTATAAATCAGGAAGCATCAAAGGCAACAATATTCAATCCCAAAATACAGTTTACTTGAGAATGTATAACAACTAAGAATGGGTAACTGACAACCTGCCCTGACATGGAAAGAGAGATTAGCACTTCCAGTGCAGGCCTATGTACCTGCTTTTTTGTCAGTTGCTCCCTTTACCTTTTGGGATGGCTTCTAGTCTCACCAATGCTGAGTGCTGACCTTGATCCATCTGTACTGCAACTGTGGATCTGATGTTCTGGTCAGCGTGCTGGATGCCTTGTAGCCAGGGACTGAATAAGTTCTCTGGTTGGTTCAATGTGGCACTGAAGGTTGGAAGATGTGGTCCTGTTTGTGTTCTCCTTCAGCAGCTGCCCAGCTGGTCCCTGCTGTCTTCCCCTTCAGGTTCTTGACTTTGTGAAGGGGCTGATGGAAGTGGAAATTCCCCTCAGCTGGTTTCTGTTCCTGCAGCTCGGCACTGGCAGGGCAGGCGGGTGGGCACACAGACTGGGCCTCTGGTGCCTCAACAGGATTCTGGCCAGTTTCCTCCTTTCTGGAAGATCTTAGTCTTTCCTGCTTCTCTGCTGTGGTTGATAACAACTTATACCCCTTCACTTTTAGGCATAAGAGTGTATCTCACTGTGTTTTTATTTCCCTCCCTAGGCTAGTATGGCATGGTTCCTATGTCACCATCTTACCTGGAAATCCTTCTGAATAACACTTTTTTAAAATGAGTTTTTCCCCTTTTTTAAAATAAATAGGCCTGTAAGCATATAAGCAAAATATAAATAAAAATATGAAATATAACCCTAGCAGGATACAACAAATAACTCTCCACCTTCTCTCTGCTCTTGGAAGAAAAGAATTAAGAGGAGAAAATTTTTCCTGAGTTTAATACAATGTATTTCCTCTTTTTTGTTTCCTTCTTTGCTTCTTTAGTCCAGACAACAAGGGACTTTCCATAGAAGTCAAGAAGCATCTCATTTTCTAACATAAATCTGAACCACATTCACAGGTTTCAACACAACCACTCTTCTACTGCACTTCCTAGCTTTGTACCAGTGCACTGAAGAGGATGAGTGGTTTATGCTCACAGTTGTGTGGCTGACTGGGAGGGGTGGCTCACTGCTATTGCCCAGCATTGTGAGATAGTACCATACTACACATTGCTTGGGAAAAGATCAAAATTCAAAACCTTGAGGATGGCTGATACCAAATGCATGCCACTTTTGGAACATCATAAAAAATCATTAGGCCATCATAAGCTGGACCCATGTATAGAAAGAAAAATAAAACATGCAAGATTAAAACAAAACATCCATGATGATTTTCATCTTTAAAAATCACTTTTGATGCCGGGCATGGTGGTGCACACCTTTAATCCCAGCACTCGGGAGGCAGAGGTAGGAGGATTGCTATGAGTTCGAGGCCACCCAAAGACTCCATAATGAATTCCAGGTCAGCCTGGACTAGAGAGAGACCCTACCTCAAAAAACCAAAATCACTTCTTTCAACAGGCGTTGTGGCACACACCTTTAATCCCAGCACTTGGGAGGCACAGGTAGGAGGATCACTGTGAGTTCAAGACCATCCTAAGACTCCATAGTAAATTCCAGGTCAGCCTGAGTTGGAGTGAAACCCTGCCTTGAAAAACCAAAAAATCAAATACTTCTGTATGCAAATAACTTGAAGACTGAAATGACTACTCCATAGTAAACTGTCCATAGTCCTGCTTCTTTCCATGGTGACTGGTAGCATGAGACAGTTGAGGATGTCTACTTTTCTTTTCTTAATCCTTCAACACTGACATAATCTCACTCGTTTAATTTTCATGTTTAACAATAATACATTTTATTTTTATTTCTTGGTTTTTTGAGGTAGGCTGACCAGGAATTCACTATGTAGTCTCAGGCTATCTTCAAACTCACAGCAATCCTCTGACCTCTGCCTCCAAAGTCCTGGGATTAAAGGCATGCACCGCCAAACCTGACAGAGAGAGACAGAGAGGGAGAGAAAGAGAGAGAGAGAGAGAGGGGAGAGAAAGAGAGAGACAGAGAGAGAGAGAGAGAGAGAATGGGCATACCAAAGCCTCAAGCCACTACAAATGAACTCAACATGCATGTGCTTCTTTGTGCATCTATAGTTTTACATGACCACTTGGGGAATCAAACTTGGATTGTTGAGCTTTACCAAGTAAGCACCTTAACCACTAAACAATATCTCCAGACCTTTTTAAAAATGATTTTGATAACTTTATTGTATAAAAATATTACCTAATTATCATATTCATATTTGGTTGTGCTTTTATGTTCCCTCTCCTTCACACCCATTCCCATATACTTCATCTGATTTTCTGTTTTGATGAGTTTTGATTCTACTCAGCACCTACCACCATTTCCCTGGAGGAGTTTCTCAGACCAGCAGTGGGATCCACATTCATATTTAATCCACCACTTTCTGTAGGTTAATATTCCCTGGGCTCTGGAAGCTGAGATATAGGTGTCTCATAAGAAATTTTCAGGAAAGTGAATGGACTTGTTAGTTATTTATAAACAACATCAACAACCAGTGGATTTTCAGAAAGGATGCTGTCATGGCTAGCGCTAGTTTTATCACTGAGGAATATTTCCAGGTGACTGTAAAATCACTAGAATAGCTGCAAAATGGGCCTCACTTGGGCTAGCACATGGGACAGCTACTCCACAGAATCACAGTCAAATAAATACATGATCCAGAACACCACCATCTTTCCATCAACACGCTGCTGACTTGGGAACATAGGGCCTGTGCCACCACCAGGAAGAGTCTCCAGGAGCAGACTTTACTAATATCAGAAACAGCTACATCTACTTTGATCCATGCCAGTGAACTGGACACTCAGACATTCCCTTGACCCTGCTTAACTCGTCCCAAATTCACCCTAACATAACAGATCCAACTGGCAGAACCTACATCAGTGTAGGAGCCCAAACCACAAAGGGGTCAGGAAAATGCAGTTTCCAGTGTTCCAGTCCAATATAGCTATTACAATAACAATAGAACACAACAAATGCTGCAGAAAAATCCTAACAGGAAATATGCATGTTCTACATGAAGAGAATAGAACATAAAAGAAAACCTGCACTCTAGAAGAAAAAAATTTATATTGTCTTCCTTGTTGGAAGTTTTGAGCACAAAAGTGATGTCAGTTATTCCAAATTATCTATAAATGAAATATAATTCGAATCAAAGCTCCAAAAATTTCTTATAAGTAAGACTAAATATTATATGGAAAAGAAAATAAATATGCAAGAAAAATAGTAGCCTATATTCTCCAGAATAGTTTTGGGTTAGCAGCAGAAAATGAAGCATTTTCCCATGCACTTCCACCTCTTTCCTGCACAGCCTCCTCCACACTCAGCATCCTTCACCAGACAAACGAACACACATTGACACAAATTTCTACTGAATGACTGCACTTTTCATTAGAATTCACTCTGGGTCATTGCATATTCCATGGGTTTAGACAATATATATCATGACTTGTCTATACACAGGTTCACATAGACAAGATATGTTTGACAAAATAGTAGACAAGGCTAGCATAGCAATAAATAAATAATAGAGCAATATAAAAAGTACAAGAAACACCACATGTGGGGGCCATTAGATAATTTATATACAATGAAATTAGCATTTTGTTTTGCATTGGGTTTGGTTTTAGTTTTTTAGTCAGGGTCTAACTACATAGCCCAAGCCAGTCTCCTCTCCGGGCATTGAGCCTGTAATCTTCTTGGAAAATAGCATTTTAAATTGAAGGAGAAAAGACTGACATATTAACATTATAAATAAATGCATATTATAAAATGGCTGTCAGTTAATAATGTTGAGAAAAATAATTGAAGTTCTAGAAGAAAATATGGGAGACTTTAGAAATATGTTAAGAAAACATGTTAAGGGAAGGCTTTTCCTAAGCAAGAACAAAGTTCAGAAAGCATATTAGGATGTCTTTATCATAAATATCATAGGACAGCTCAATAATAAAGGATAATCTAAGAGAAAATGTTTGAAAAGTATATTTTCAGAGATAATGAAAAAGACAGGGAGTGGATAATTGGTACTAAGTTAGTTGTTATGAGAAGTTCTCGTGTTCCATGGAACAGTAACATAATAATAATCCATAACAACTAACTATACATTTCAAAATAATTAGAGGAAAAGAATCCAAGGATGCCCAACAGTGACAGCTAATCTTCAGTATCAACTTAACTAGATTTTAGAGTAACCACAGAAACACATTCTGGGTGTGTCTATGAGTTTGTTTCCAAAAAAGTTTAACTGAGGAGGGATTACTAACGTTGAATATGGATAACCAACCTTGAATATGGATGGCATCATCCTAAGTGTTGACACCACAGACTGCATATAAACTAGCACTTATCTCTCTCTGCTCCCTGACTGCCACTTACTGCCATGACTTCACCAGCATTCAAAAGGTGGGGTAGAATAACTAATATTTGTTAAGTGCTTACTGTCTCCTAGGTATGTTCTAAGGGCACGAGGTGAATCATCATTTAATGTTCACAACACTCCCATAAAGTAGATACTATTATTATTTCATTTCACAGAAGAGGACCTTAAAGCAAAGAAGGTTAGCTTGCCCAGGGAGTCTCTGTCAATTACTGGTAAAACACCCAATTCAAAGTCAAGCAATGTGTTGTCACATCCCTCAGCTTGCTATTCCCTCTTTTGAGCTGAAAGAGAATGGAGGCCAGGAAAAATAACACTACCAATAAAGGGGCTCATATGTAAATACTAGTCCAGGTGACAGATGGTCATCATCTGGAGGTAGCCACCATCAGCCTTGATAAATATTCTGATATAAGAAATAAAATGGGAGCCAGGTGTGGTGGTGCATATCTTTAATCTTAGCAATCAGGAGGCAGAGGTAGGATTGCCATGAGTTAGAGGCCAACCTGAGACTACATAGTGAATTCCAGGTGAGCCTGGGCTAGAGCAAGACCGTACCTCAAGAAAACTAAAAAGAAAGAAAGAGAGAGAGGGAAAGCAAGAAAGAAAGAGAGAGAGAGGAAGGAAGGAAGGAAGGAAGGAAGGAAGGAAGGAAGGAAGGAAGGAAGGAAAGAAGGAAGGAAGGAAGGAAAAGGAAGAAGAGAAAAATGGAATTCTAGACAGGAACAGGATGAAAAAAAGAGCAAGGTGAAAATTTCAAGAATGTTTGGTGATTCCATCTTTGATAGTTGGGTGAAAATCCATTCTATTGGCTTAGATGAGACATTTCAGCTAGACACCAAATTAAGTGTTGGTCATAAATAGAGTTCTAGAAGAAGATGCTCTTGTGGTGCAATGGCTTACCTGAACATGGAGAGAGTAGCTCGTAAAAAATATTCAGCTGATTGTTCACACCACTTCCCAACAGGTGGCAGGTAGTGGACAGGAGCACTAGTTTATTGTGTTTTTTTAAACATTACTTAAAATTTATTATCAGAAAAATAGACCTATGTCTCACGTTCTCAAACGCTGTTGCCTGTAAGTGCAAACAGGAAGTTTCCCTGCATTTGGATTTTTTTTATTAAACAGAAAGTTATATGGGCATATCATATGTTAGTACCATCATTTCCCTATTCCTCTGAAGGCCCTCCTAGGTGAGATTTCTGGATTTTCCCATAGATTTGCAGGTTATGAGATATGAGAGGATAAGTCAGTCATTTTAAAGGGGGGGGGGCAGCAGTGCCTCTGGACATTCCCTTTCACTCTATGGCTCTTACAGTCTTTCCACCCTTCTTCTGCAAAATACCCCTGGCCATGGTGGGTGTATTTTAAGCCTACTTTAGTGATGTGTTCTCAGGAGGTTATGAATTTCTGCTTTGGTGCATTTTGTGTATACTCAGTGTCTGTCTCCATGATCATTCTTGAGTGTGGCCTTTCTCTCTGTGTGATCTGGGACACTTGACTACAGTTTCCTTATCTATAAGTTTGGTGGGGGGCTCAAACCTACAAGCCAGTGAGATAACAAAAAGAAAAATAGGTTATTGTCAGTGCAAATATAATTATGAAATAGCATGCAAGAAACTCTCAGCTCCTGATTCAGGGAACTAATTCTTGCATAGAGAAAGTAGCAGCAATCTTTCCTGGCTGAGTAAGCATTTGGTCTTCTGTGAAGAAAGTCAGCAGTAAGGCCACAATCACGAGAAATCAACATGACTATAGATTTGAGTTTTTAACAAAATCTATATTTGCATAGATTTTTTTAAAATATGGTTTAAATGGGCTTTTCTGAAATCAATACACTGCATTTACAGAGACACTGTAAGAAAAAAAGGAGAGTGCCATTTTTAGGATCAATAATACATGACTTGATTCTTACGCAGGCAAGTCACATCCAGATTAACTATTGAAAGCTGAGAATTCACCCTCAGAGCCCAGGATTACCCAAGGATTGGCTGTTTCTCAAGGCCCAGTTACCTACCATCTCTGAGGAGGCCAAGAGAGAAGAGGGCAGTGTTAAAAGAACATGCTCTGGTGTCAGTCATAAAAGAATATGTGCCACATCTTTGCCCTTGATTAGATCTGTAATATGTAGCAAGGTACTCAATTTCCTAATTTGATAAATAAGAATAAAGAATTATTATAGTACCATAGATTGTCACTGAGATTTAAAAAAAAAATGTGTTTTACGTCAATGCTATGGATTGAATGTGTCCTCCAAAAAGCCTGCACTGGAAATTTAATATGCAATGCAAGTGTGGTGGGCAACTCTGTCCCTATCCAATGTTCTAGTGCATCTCTTGCCCTAGTTGCAGGTGGGGGGGGGGAGAATTTTGTTCAGTGATCATGTTGAAAATGCTATGCCCTTGGATAAAAATTCTTCTATAAAAGTGATTTCTTATGGTAATGTGAGTCTCTTGTTCTTGATTTCTACCTTTAATGTATTACAGTCATATATAGCACAGGGAGTGATGTCAATTCTCCATAATTTATGGAGGTATGCTTTATTGCCTAATATATGATCTATTTTGCAAAATGTTCCATGGACTGCTGAGAAGAATGCGTATTCTATTGAATTGAGGTGGAATGTCTTGTACATGTCTGTTAAGTCTAGCTGATCTATGGTTTTGTTCATCTCTATTATTTCCCTCTTGATATTCTGCCTGGCTGCTCTATCTATTGATGATAGTGTGGTATTGAAGTTCCCTACTATGATGATCTTGGGATTGATTTCTGGTTTATCAAGAAGATTTTGCTTTATAAGATGTGGTTAAACTGTGTTTAGTGCATATAAATTTGTGATTGTAATAGCCTCTTGTTGGATCATTCCCTTGAGTAAAAAAAAAAAAAAAAAAAAAAATGGCCTTCTAAACCAGGAGTGGTGGTGCATGCCTTTAATCCCAGCACTTGTGAGGCAGAGGTAGGAGGATTGCTGTAAGTTCAAGGCCCCCTGAGACTACATAGTGAATTGCAGGTCAGCCTGAGCAAGAGTGAGACCCTACCTTGGAAAAAAAAAAAAAAAAAGGCCTTCTTTATCTCATTTGATTACTTTTGTTTTGACATTTATTTCGTCAGATTTTAGTATAGCCACACCTGCTGCCTGCTTCTTATTTCTGTTTGCTTGGAAGGTTGTTTCCCACCCTTTCCCCCTGAGGAAGTGTCTATCTTTGAAAGTAAGGTGGGGTTTTTTTTGTAGTAGATAGCAGGTAGATGTATCCATTTGTCTAATCCAACCAGTTAAGCTGTGTCTTTTGATTAATGAGTTCAGACCGTTTATGTTTAAAATTATAACTGTGAGGTGTGAATTAATTTCTGTCCTACTGAAGGCTTTGCAGGTTTTGGTGCTATGTTGAGTGTTATATGTTTCTGCATCTGTTTCAGTTTTGGTTATTGTTTTTCCCTCTTGTAAGTTATGGAGGTTGGTTGTTGGACTCTTCTATAAGTTAGGCTCTCTCCCTCTCTCCTCTTCCTCTTCCCTTCCCTCTTCTTTCTACCCTCTCTTCTCTTCTCTTTTCTTCTATCTCCTCTCTCTCTCTCTCTCTCTGTCTCCTCATGTTTCTGAGGCAAAAGCAAAGCACCTGGTACAGATGGTATGTGATCCTTAAGCAAAGGCACATGGACTGTAGACATCAGAAACATAGAAATTGCCCTTGCTCTTATCTGCCTTCTCCTGCCGCTTTGTCCTTGAGTTTCCAGGGATCAATCAACCTGGGGATACTGAGAACTTTCTGCATCATTTAAAGGTTTAACACTTTCCTACAGTGCAGAAACAACACTTTACAAGTGAGCCAATTTAATGGAAGATCTAATTGATCCACTTGCCTTGGTAGCTAGGACCCCTTCCCAATCTTTGCTGCTTAAATATTTTTTAAAGCTATGGAAAAATGAAGGAACTTGGCCATAAAACTAATTCAGTGCCATCTTGGGAAATGTGTTAGTGAAAGTTGGGTAAGGGATGTGCAAGAGCAAAAGATGGGATTGTGAGGAGATAGTCATGTATTGTCAATAATAGCAATTGTAGCCGGGTGTGGTGGCACACACCTTTAATCCCAGCACTCAGGAGGCAGAGGTAGGAGGATTGCTATGACTTTGAGGCCACCCTGAGACTCCATAGTGAATTCCAGGTCATCCTGGGCCAGAGTGATACCCTACCTCAAAACAACAACAACAACAACAATAATAATAATAATAGCAATTGTATCTAAAGTCATGAATCTGCAAATATCTTAAGCTCTGTAATGCTTCAACAACTGACCAGAGGGCCCTCAGTGCCAGTTAGGAAAATGTTTATAAACCAAATGAATGAGAACAGAGAGTGCTCTTGAACATGTCAGGGTGCAGTGATAGAGTTCAATGGGAAATAGATCATAGGAGAGTTTTATGATCCATGAATGTTCTATTATTCCCTACAATGTAGTCTGTCTTGCATCAGAACCCTCTACACTCCCAGCAGAGCCCCAGGCCCCTCCAGCCTCCATTTCCTCCAGACTTTTGCTCACTAACTCTGCAGAGAGAAGAATGCATTAGCAGTTTGGAGTGGGAGATTGTTTGCTTGTTGTTTGTTTGGATTTTTTTTTTTTTTTGCTTTCCTGGTCATTTACTCTTATGAAGTCTTAGGACCTCAAAATCTCCTCAACACCTCTCTTTCTGGAAGCCAGAAGAAAAAGAATAAAACATTCATGTAATTCATGAAAATTGCCCATAATGAAGATAAAACTCAGTGCCAGCATCATATGAAAGGGCTTGTAAGTGAATGTTTAAAGGGTTAAAGCAACAACAACAACAAAATCAAACAGTAAGGCTAGTTTCTAAAATATTTGTATTACATCAACTGCAGTGAAAACTACATATGTCCTAATTAAATTTCTAAGCAGTGAATACTTAGTAGTTTAGGAGAAGAACCCCATTGTTTCATTTTAACATTCAGCTCTAAGCTTTTTATCTAATTCAGCCTTGCCAATTCCATTGATGGAAGGCGTAACAAGACTACTATTTGGAGGGAAGTAATGGTTAATTAAATCTTTAAAACAGGCAGCATCATGCATTACTGAGGATATAGGCTTTGAAATCAAAGTGGTCTGTATTCAAGTCTCATGTCCCATCACTCACTTTGCAATCAGGTATAAGGTACTTAGTTTCTCTGAGCTACATTCGCCTTGCTGCAAGGTGGATGTAATAATATCTAATTTATAGTGTTGTTACAAGATTTATATAAATTGTGCTTCTAACATGCCTAACACAGCACAGAGAAGACTTATGATAAATGTTGAGAATGAGAGCTGTAATGATGTTGGTGGGGTCATAGTGATGATGAAGATGAAAATGAAGATGGTAATACTGATGGAAAAGTATCAAGGCCAGCATTGTATATCTATAAATCACTACTTTCCATCTCAGAGAGTTGAAAACTGACCAGCTATTATTCATCTGTAGATTCCTGTTTTGCAGGCTCTCCTCAAGTCACAGGGTTAGAAAAGAATGAATGCAAAAAAAAAAAAAAAAAAAAAACTAGTTATGGACAAAAGAAGCTAGGACAGAGACACTGGGGGAGGGGTCAACACCTACACACTTACACTCTCACACTTAAGAACTTCATCTCTAGTAAGTGAGTCTTCTCAGGGCACGTCTCCCCAGCATGATACATTCCCTGAGCAACACACTGGTGCTGAATTCACTGCATAGGCCTATATATATGCTGGGAATCCTGTCTTGCTTCAGCCTAGATGTTTGCTGGGACCTGAGACTGTCAGCCATTTTCTAGTCATATGAGACATGGAAATCTACCTCAATATGACACTATAAAAATAAATCTTTGTCACCTAATTTATATTTATTCTAACAATTGGAAACAGGACTGGAGAGTCTTAAACATGAGATTTAGTGTGGGACAGGGGGATTGAAGAAATCTGGGTGGCTTTTGTATGAGAGGGTGATGGTAATAAATGTCACCAAGTAGGAAATATTCAAAGCCTATTCCCAGAAACCAGGGGCAATAGCTCAAGGCAAAAAAATGACAATAATTAAATTGCTCTGAAGCTGACAGCATGCATAAATCTGCTGCATCAAGCTTGGCTCAGAAATGTGATTTCAAAATCTCATGTTGGCAGCATCCTTTCTCATCAGAGTCTTTGTACTGAGAGACCTCAGATCAATTCTGTCTGAACAAAGGATTATGATTATCAGATTTTCTTTTTATTTGCTTGTTTTTTGTTTGTTTAGGCAGTACCAAATCTTATACATTTTAAATTTCTATCTGGTGAACTGGAGGACACAGAAAGGAGGGGGCAGATGACTATGACTCAGGGGCTTTAAGAAGGCATTGTGTGTGAGATTTCTCCTAGCTCCCTGCCAGACAAGTCATATTTGGACCCAGGCTTATGTAACAAGCCACTTCTCAAGCAATTTTCCAGTTCCTAAGCTAGCCTCCAGTCAACCAGTTTTAAGATGTCATTGGAGATTATGCTGGTGTGTGTGTGTGTGTGTGTGTGTAAAACAGTGCATTCAAAATTTGTAATGCTGAAGGAAGACATTAGAATTGTCAGAGGAATGTGCAATTTATGGCATAAATACTTCAGGGACAGGACGGAATTTTAAAGTCATATGCTTTGAAAATTTATACACAAATTATCAACATTCCCTTTGGTACCAAATTTAGTTGCACGTTGGGATGAATTTTCAACTGAGGGATCTGGTATTAACCAATGCATTCAAATATAAGATTATGGATCAGAAGTATGTCAGTGTTTCCAAGTGTTAAGCTTAGCCATGAAAGAAAAGTAAAGATGCTACCTCATCCAGGCTGGGAAGGGGGGCAACTTTCTTCAGGCTGAGGTTTAACTGCTTTGCTTTCCCTCCTAATGCTCCCTAAAATAAATCTTATAATTCACAGTTAACCCTTCTATGAGTCTTCCTTCTCAATTCTTTGATAACTTGGTGTTGCAGTCTGCTTTGTGTTGCTGGCAGAAAACACCCAACCTAAATCAGCTTGTGGGAGGAAAAGGGGTTCATTTGGCTTATACACTTGAGGGGAAGCTCCATGATGGCAGGGAAAATCAATAGCATGAGCTGAGGGTAGCCATCACCTCCTGCCCAATATCAGGTTGACAATAGCAGCAAAAGGAGAGTATGCCAAACACGGGCAAAGGGAAGTTGACTATGACACCAATAAGCCCACCCACAACAATACACTGCTTCCAGAAAGCGCCAGTTCCCAAATTGCTACCAACTGGGAACCTAGCATTCAGAACACATAAGTTTATGGGACACCTGAATCAAACCACCACATTCTGTCCCAGCCTCCATAAACTGATAACCATTCATGATGTAAAATGCAATGCATTCAGTCCAACTTTAAAAGTCCCCATAATTGAGGAGACTTCCGGCCAAGATGGCGACTGCCTAGCTGCGCTGCAAATCCCTGGTAAAAAGAAAGGCAAGATATTAAGGGTATATAGTGGCTTTTAGGGGAGAGAAATCTGGGAGGGCACAGAGGCGGGGGAAGAGGGAATCGCGGACCCCTCGCGGGCGGGTTGCCCACTGCTCACCCCAAATAACCGCCATGTTCACAGCACCTCCCCTGCCGCTGTTGCTGCACCAGAGCCCACATGGCTGCCACCGTGTGCCAATTATTCCCTGCACGCAGAAGCTTAGACTGCTCCGCACTCTTCCACTCGCCCACTTACTGAGTGAGCCCAGTCCCACAGCAGGAGCCACACAAGCTCAGACTGTGTTTCGTGCTTGCACCAGCTCAGGTGCTATCCCCTACCAGTCTGCCACGCCGGCCGTCCACCATGGACCTGTGGCGGGGGAGCGCAGACTGCTTCCGGTTCCCAGCGTTCCCAGGCAGAGTTCGAGCTGCTTCAGTGCTTGGTGCCTCAGTGCCACTCCTAGCTCAAACACAGGCAACTTTGGCACCCCTGCCAGCCAGTAGATCGACCGCTTTGGCAAGTGAGAGCCAAAGCCCAGGCTGCTTGGCAACTGCCCCAGACTGCCTAAGATTCCCATTGTTCTTGAGCCCAGGCTGATACGCCCACCAACCTGCCCATACACTGTCATGGGCAGAACACAGCGCAAAAGAAATAACATGAAAAATCAAATGCAAGAAAATCCAGTTAGATCACCCAATCCCACAATGAATACATCTAACCAAAACATAGAAGAACCAATAGGACCAGAACACCAAATTGAAGCTATCAGCAATGCAACCCTGACCAACCTACTGGTAGAACTTGCAGGAAAGCAACAAAGGGCCAATAATCGTGTGGATGCTGCCATCACAAAACTAGAGCTAATAGATAAGAAATTGGAAAGATTAGATAATAAAATGGAAGAGATTTGAGGGAGAGTGAAAAAAAAGAAGACCTTAAAAATCAGCTGGCCATGCTAAATGAAGACATAAAGAAATGCAAGGACGAATTCCAAGAATCATCAAGAAAATCAGAAAATGATGTGAAAAGGGAGCTTGACAGAGGGATGGGAATTATACATAGAGAAGTAATAGAAAATGCAAACTTAATAGAACAAGTTCAAAACTCTCTAGAAGCTGTCAAGAATAGAGTCAGCCAAGTGGAGTATGCAAACTCTGATCTGGAAGAAAAGATGGAAGAAACAGTTAGAGAGTTCAAAAATTTCAGTAAGTTCAAAAGCTCCTGTGAACAGAACATGAGGGAATTGTGGAATACACTTAAAAATCCTAATATCAGGATCATTGGAATACCAGAAGGACAAGAAATTCAGAGCAAAGGAATGGAGAACTTATTTAACAAAATAATTGAAGAAAACTTCCCCAGCGTCTTAAAAGAAAGGCCTATCTAGATACAAGAAGTGAATAGAACTCCAAACAGACTGGACCAAAGGAGAAACTCTCCAAGACATATTATCATTAAGACTCTAAACATTGACACCAAAGAGAAAATCCTAAAAGCAGCTAGGGAAAAATAGCACACCACCTTCAAAGGAAACCCCATCAGAATTACTTCAGACTTCTCAATGGAAACCCGGAAAGCTAGAAGGGCCTGGAATGAAACACTGCAAAGTCTAAGAACCTATGGCTTCCAACCCAAACTACTCTACCCAGCAAAAGTATCCCTCATAATAGATGGTGAAAGAAACACATTCCATGACAAAACTCAGCTTTACAATTATATGAACACAAAACCAAACCTACAGAGAGTATTTCAGGAAATTCTCCACAGAGAAGAAAAAAATAATCAAACACAATTGCCTACAAGAAGCAGATCACAACAACCAAACTCAGAGTAGGCACAAAAAACTTCAACGTCCATGAAAACACAAACCCACATTTAACATCACAAAATGGCAGGGATCAAATAAAATCTCACAGTCATTACCCTAAATATTAATGGCCTAAATTCACCCATCAAGAGACACAAGCTAACAGGATGGGTCAAAAAATTAGACCCTTCAATCAGTTGCCTTCAAGAAACCCACCTCACCACTAAACACAGACATCTCCTCAGGGTGAAAGGGTGGAAAACAGTATTCCAAGCAAATAGGAATAAGAAACAAGCAGGTGTAGCTATATTAATATCGGATAAAATAGACTTCAAACCAAAAATAATCAAAAAAGACAAAGAAGGCCACTTTCTCCTTATCAAGGGAACGATCCATCAAGAGGATATTACAATCATAAATCTGTATGCACCAAACACAGGCGCACCACAGTTCATAAAACAAAACCTACTTGACAATAAAACAGAAATAACCACAAACACCATCATAGCTGGAGACTTCAATACACCATTATGAGTAATAGACAGATCATCCAAACAGAAACTCAACAGGGAAGTAAGAGAGCTGAACAAAACTATAGATCACTTAGACCTAACGGACATCTACAGAACCTTCCATCCCAAATCCACAGATTACACATTCTTCTCAACAGCCCATAGAACATTCTCTAAAATAGACCATATACTGGGTCACAAAGACTGCCTCCACATATTTAGGAAGATTGACATAATTCCCTGCATGATATCAGATCACAATGCTATATTGCCAGAAATCAACAACAAAAGACCCACCAAGAATCCCAATGGCACCTGGAAACTGAACAGCACACTTTTAAACAATAAATGGATAGTGGATGAAATAAAGAATGAAATTGCAAAATTTCAGGAATTGAACGACAATGAGAACACATCGTACCAAAACTTATGGGACACAATGAAGGTGGTCCTCAGGGGAAAATTCATAGCAACCAATGCCTTCGTAAAAAAGACAGAAAGGTCCCAAATCAATGACCTAACCATCCACCTAAAGGCACTGGCAAAACAAGAAAAATCCAACCCAAAGAACTCCAGAAGGAAAGAAATAATTAAAATCAGAGCAGAAATCAATGAACTGGAAACCTAGGAAACAATTAAGACAATTGACAAAACAAAGAGCTGTTTCTTTGAAAAAATAAACAAGATTGACAAACCCTGGCCAATCTGATCAAGCAAAAAAAAGGAGAAGCTTCAAATTAAGAAAATTCAAAATGAAAAAGGAGAGATCACAACAGACATAAGTGAAATTGGGAGAATCATCAGGACTTATTTCAAAAACCTCTATTCCACAAAAATGGATAATGTGGTGGAGATGGAATAAATTCTTGGATGTATACCATCTACCAAAGCTAAACACAGAGCAGATTAACCACCTCAATCAACCCGTCACACTCATGGAGACTGAAAAAGTAATAAAAAACCTCCCAAAAAAGAAGAGTCCAGGACCAGATGTCTTCTCAGCTGAATTCTATAAAACCTTCATGGAAGAACTCAAACAAATCTTCCTCAAACTGTGCCACACAATTGGTGAACAGGGAAAGCTACCCAACTACTTTTATGAAGCTAGCATCACCCTAATTCCAAAACCAGGCAGAGATGCCACAAGAAAAGAAAAATACCGGCCTATTTCCCTGATGAACTTAGATGCAAAGATCCTAAACAAAATCCTTGCAAACCGAATCCAACAACACATCAAAAGCATTATCCACCTCGACCAAGTGGGATTCACTCTAGGAACACAGGGGTGGTTAAACATATGGAAATCTGTCAATATAATACACCACATAAACAAGGTTAAACATAAAAACCACATGATCATTTCGATAGATGCAGAAAAGGCCTTTGACAAGATTCAACATCACTTCATGTTCAAAACATTGGAGAGAATTGGCATGGTTGGTTCATATCCCAACCTAATAAAGGCAATATACGAAGCTCCGAAGGCCCAAATAATACTTAATGGAGAGAGACTGGAGGAATTCCCATTAAGATCAGGAACAAGACAGGGTTGTCCACTCTCACCTCTGCTTTTCAATATAGTACTGGAAGCCCTAGCTCAAGCCATAAGAGAGGAGAAGGAAATAAAAGGGATACAATTTGGAAAGGAAGAAGTTAAGTTAGCTTTATTCGCTGATGACATGATCATATATGTAAGAGACCCGAGAGACTCTATCCCAAAACTCCTGAAGGTGATTAACTCCTAGAGCAAAGTAGCAGGATACAAAATCAATGTACAAAAATCAGTAGCCTTCCTTTAGGCAAATGACAAAGATACAGAGAAAGAAATAAGGGACAAAGTCCCATATTCAATTGCAACAAAAAAAAATAAAATAGCTTGGAATAACATTAACCAAGGAAGTGAAAGATCTATACAACATAAACATAAAAACACTCAAAAAAGAAATTGAGGCTGAGTTGAGAAATGGAAAGACCTCCCATGTTCCTGGATAGGCAGAATTAACATTGTAAAGATGACAATCCTACCTAAGGCAATATACAGATTTAATGCAATTCCAAATAAAATCCCTACCTTGTTCTTCACAGAGATAGAAAAAATTATCTAAAATTTCATATGGAAAGGCAGAAGGCATCGCATTTCCAAACATATCCTCAGCAAAAGAAATACCTCTGGAGGCATCTCCATACCTGATCTAAAGCTATATTACAAAGCCATAGTAGTAAAAACAGCATGGTACTGGCATAAAAACAGGAGTATAGACCAATGGAATAGACTTGAGGACCCGGACTTTGGGTCCAGCAACTATAGCTACTTGATATTCGATAAAGGCCCAAACAATATAGGCTGGAAAAAAGACAGCATCTTCAACAAATGGTGCTGGGCAAACTGGATAACCATATGCAGGAAACTGAAACTTGACCCACACATTTCACCATGGACTACACTCAAGTCCAAATGGATCAAAGATATCAATATAAGACCAGAAACTCGAATACTACTGGAAGAAAATTTAGGAAGTACTTTCCATGATATAGGAATGGAAAAAGACTTCCTGAACAAAACCCTAGTAGCTCATGAACTTAAACCGTCACTCAACCAATGGGATCACATGAAGCTGAAGAGTTTCTTTACAGACAAGCATACAATAAGCAAAGCCAATAGATTAACCACAGAATGGGAGAAAATATTTGCGGGTCATCAAACTGATAGAGGCCTAATCTCTACAATCTACAAAGAATTCAAAAATCTAAACAGTAAGAAGTCCAACACCCCACTCACATAGATGGAGCTGGGATCAAGTCAGAACCATATCCAAACATAAGCCCACTCACCAATATCAAGCTACCATCAATCATGGGCTACAAGAGGACCTACACCTATTAAATTCTCTATAAAAAAAAAGTAAGGGTTATCTCATTTGTCCTGGTGCTAACTTACTCTCCGTTGGAGAATCTGCTTCTCTTTTTCAGATAGATGTAGATCCTAAGGAGAGAGCCACCCCATCATACCTCAAAAGGGCCCTGGCTGAAACTAAGAAAAATTGGTGGAACAAGCAAGGGTGCTGTTTTCCTGATGAACCGGATACTAGCAGAAGGGGGAAGGAGATCAACACAGAGAAAACTCAACTCCTACCAAAGCAGAGAGCCAGAGCCTCAGAGGTCCCCAAACCTCACCACTGAAGCAGACCAAAAATGAACCCAACATGGCTCAGGGAAATTTTTTGGAAGAGGGGGCGGAAAGAATGTCAGAGCCACATGTTGAGTCATGATATGCAGAGACATTTAGCTTACCCATAACTGTGGGCTAACTCCACAATGCATGACCCGTATACCTCCACAAGGATGGCCCAAGGGGAGGGGTAGGTCATGGATGAGCCTAATAATGGTACCAAACTGACTGTATTTGCTGAATACAAAACTGACTGATAAAGAAGAAAAAAAAATTCCCCATAATTTTTGTCAGTCACAATGCTGTTCAAATATTTCCATAGTTCAAGGATTTCAACCAAGCCATAATACCAAAAATGAAACCATAACTATGTAAAATTAACATCCACACTGCAAAAGATGGCATAGGGCATAGGAAAGACATATTCAACCATTAAAGGATTTAAAAGAAGCAGAACAAACATCAAATTCAGTAACTCCAAGACATACAACTCTAAACAGAGACAAGTTTCCAAGTCCAAATTTTGAACCAATGATAAATCTCTATAGTTCCAATTCTGCGCCACCAGTTAGGCTACTCACAGTTTTGGAAAACTTCATCAGGCGCCATCAGCTCTCCTTGGCAGCCATCCCATAGTCCTGACATTGCCACTGGGTCTCCACTGCAACCCATGGTTAATCTTCATGGCTCCAGTGAGCCTTGACGCAGATAATCCAACAAGTCTGCTTCACTCTGCACATGGCCATCTCCAAAAAACAAAATTGTGTTGCAAATACAATAACCCTCTTTTTTACATTTGTTATGCTACATAGTACCAGGTGGGCTACCAATTTGTTAATCCAGGGGGAAATAAAGCAGACTTTGAAGAACAGGACACTGCAGCATTCAAACCCTTCAAAAGACAGTCTGCGTTCTTCTTGTTGTTCCAATGCAGGTCGGCTGGCCCAGCCTCAATAGTTGTAATCTCTCAAATAATTGTACCTTAATGGGCAGCATTGTCAAATATTTTCTTTCTTTCTGTGCCATATCCTTCTGCTCAAACCAGTCCATTTCTATACAACACAATGCTGCACAAGTTCTCAGGACACAGGCATAACAGCAAGCCTCTCACACAAATTGCTTTTAGCCCACTCTGGACTTCCCCTCATAAGCCAAACCTCACAGTTCATAGTACCCACTGCATTCAGGTCTCTCAACTCTTACCAGAATGGTCCATCAAGCTGTACTTACAGCACTGCAAGGTGTCTCTTAGGCCAAGGTTTCAAATCCTTCCATATTCCTCCCTCAGCTCAGTCCCAAAAGGCCAAAGCCACATGGTCAGGTTTCTACCATTAACAACTCCATTCCTCTGGTATCAATTTCACTGTTGCAGTGAGCTTCATTCTGCTGTCAGAAAACATCTGACCAAGAGTAGCTTGTGGGAGGAAAGAGTTTACTTTGGTTTATAGACTTGAGGGGAAGCTTCATGATGTCAGGGGTAATGATGCCATAAGCAGAGGGTGGACATCACCTCCTGACCAACATCAGGTGGACACCAGCACCAGAAGAGTGTGCCAAACACTGGAAAGAGGAAGCTGGCTATAACACCCATAAGCTCACCCCCAATAATACACTGCCTCCAGGAGTCTCCAGTTACCAAATTGCCACCATCTGGGGACCTGGCATTTAGAACATATTAGATTGTGGGGGACACCTGCATCAAACCACCACACTTTGGGACTGGAGAGGTGGTTTAGCAGTTAAGGTGTTTGCCTGGGAAGTCTAAGGACCTAGGTTTAATTCCTTAGTACCTACGTAAGTCAGATGCACAAGATGACATATGCATCTAGAGTTCATCTGCAGTGGCTAGATGCCCTGGCATGCCCATATTCATTCTCTTTCCCCCTTTTCTCTGCTTTCAAGTAAATAAATAACTTTAAAAAATAAAGAAGGCAGCCGGGTGTAGTGGCGCACGCCTTTAATCCCAGCACTCAGGAGGCAGAGGTGGAGGATTGCCGTGAGTTTTTGGCCACCCTGAGACTCCATAGTGAATTCCAGGTCAGCTGGGGCTACAGTGAGACCCTACCTTGAAAAAAAGAAGAAGAAGAAGAAGAAGAAGAAGAAGAAGAAGAAGAAGAAGAAGAAGAAGAAGAAGAAGGAAAATTAATTCTTAAAAAAAAAAAAATCTAAACCAAGAGCCAGGAATGAAGCATGGAATGCTGAAGGCCAGAGACTGAGGAAAAAATCCTTGGAGGCTACGCACCTAAGTTTCATCATCCAGTTCAATGTTAGAATAGAATAAAACTGTTCACCATTATTTTCTTTTATTTTTACCTTTTTGTAATGAATAGTTTACCGTTTTAATCATTTCTTAGTGTGGGGAGTCCTTCACTCAAACCCCAATTCTGCTGAGTGACTTCCTCAGTGGAGTTATTGGTATTCATTGAGGGGACAAAGATTCCTCAGTCAGTCTGTACCAGTGTGTGTGTGTGGGGGGGGGATATTCCCACCCACCCCAAGGCTCTAAAAATCTTTACACACCCTCTTCTGCAATGTTTCCTGAGCCTTTCTGATAAAAGATAGGGATCTGATTTAGTGTTACTTTCTCTATAGCCTCTGGATCTCTGTTTTGACAAGGTTTGAGTGACCACAGTGTCTGTCACCATCTCGCTTGGTCTGGTTTTCAGGCTAGCCATGAGAGCAGTATGTGTGTCACCATTTCTTTGTAATGACTTTTGGGCTTGGGCAGATGAGGTGAGCAAGACCCATCTCATGGGAGACCATTGGCTTTCTCTTCTTTATGTATTCCTATATCTTGGTTCTTCCCAGTATTTTCCACCATCAATCTCACATGAGCACCATTAGTTCCATTCTTGTGTATAGCTAAAGCCCTTTATAAGTGGAATCACGTGGGCATTGTTTCAGAAGGAGCATGTATCCCCATTGATCAGCATTTTCCAGTGAGGAGCCAAGGAGCTTCAACTTCACCAGGTTTATTATTGCTACTATAACATTAATAACCAATAATTTAAATTGATCATCTTCTACTCTTATAGGCTAGATGTTGTGGTAGGTTAAATTTATGTCCTCAAATAAACTCAAATTTTTTATTAAAGGTTGTAACTTGGATTTCCAGCTGCCTGGATAGAAGAGCTATCACTGTAGGGAGATCTCGGTGTCCAACCCTAAGGTGTTACTCAAGAACAACCTGAGCCGGGCGTGGTGGTGCACGCCTTTAATCCCAGCACTCGGGAGGCAGAGGTAGGAGGATCGCTGTGAGTTCGAGGCCACCCTGAGACTACATAGTGAATTCCAGGTCAGCCTGGGCTAGAGTGAAACCCTACCTCGAAAAACCAAAAAATAAAATAAAATAAAATAAAAAGAACAACCTGAATTCCAGCCTACGGTATGCAGAGTGAGCTCTGCCTGGGTTCCCTGCTGTCTGGGTAACAGTATTTTTATTTATTTATTTATTTATTTATTTTTTTTGGCTCTTGGTTTTGATGGTGCTGTTGGTGGGTTTTTTTCTCCGTGTGCATGGATTTGGTAAGGAGGGCCAGGGAACATCCCCTGGATCTTTAAGCCTTAAATAGATGCCATTCCTCTCATAAACTGTGCCTGGTTTGGAGGTTCATGCCAGTTGCATGGAGCTGACTAAAACAGAAATTGGTACCAGAAGTGGGGTGATATTTCTGTGGTGAATCTGACTGTGTGGATTTTGGCCTTTTGGAACCTTTGTTTTGAAGAAATGGGCACAGACTTGGTACTTGTAACTAAAGGTGCCTTCCAGAGTGGTAAGCCAAGTTTTATGGACTATTCTGGTAAGAATTTGAAAATGCTAAGTGCAGAGAGAATTGTATTTGGAGGCTTTGCTTATGAACTTTCAAATGGGAAAGGAAAGACTGCAGAAAATGTTGTTGGAACAGGGCTACTGTCATAAGGATGACAACATTCCACTTCACATGCCCAGAGAGTTTGATCAAGGTTAAATTTGTAATGGATTGATGTGCTTGGCTAAATATATAGAACTGAGAAATTTAAGATTTGAAGTTGGAAAAATTCATATAAGTTTAAGGTTACTGACTGGTTTTAGGTTACTAAATCTGCTATTGTCAAATATGTTAGCAATCTTAAGGAAGATGAACCAACTACTTTATACTGAGACATTGGTGGTGCTGGTGGTGTTTTTTATGTATGTGTATAGATTTGGTAAAAGGGGCCAGCTTCTTCTGCCATTGTAGAATGTTCCCTGGATCTGTAAATCTGAAATAAATGCCATTCCTCCCATAAAGTGTTTAATCCCAGCAGCATTGTGCTGACTATGACAGATGTACAGTGTAGGTTTCAGTTAGCAAAACTCAAGGTATAGACAGGGATGCTCTCCTCCACAGGAGATCCAATTAGCATTGGCTCCTTGTCTTTTCAAGCTTCTAGAGGCCAGGTAAAATTTGATTCATGGCTCATTGTTCAATTATCAAAGCCAGCAGCATGGCATTTCTCTGGACAGTTCTTCAAAACCAAGTTTCTCTCCTTGGACTCCCTTATCCACTTAGGAGAATCCTTAGTTTCAACTGCATTGGGCCCACTTAGATGACTCCACTTTGAGGGCATCTATCACTCCATCTACATTGATTTCTCTACATTCACAGTTCCCAGGATTCAGGACATTTTCTTCATTCTGCCCACCACAGGAAGGTGACATGAATGACATGCAAGCACAAAGCCAAAAAAGAAGATGTACATTTTTATTGTGAAAATCTTTTGGTCCTTTATTTTTTGGCATTCTTTGGGTTAGGGTCTCACTCTAGGCCAGGCTGACCTGGAACCCATTCTATAATTCCAGGCTAGCCTTGAACTTACATCGGTTCTCCTACATCTACCTCCTGAGTGATGCAATTAAAGCCATGCACCACCATGCCCAGCTTAATGGTTGCTTTTGGGTAGTTTGTAGATATTCTATGGAAATAACACTTTTAAAATGTTTTTATTTTAACTTCCTAATTGAAAATGTACTCTAAGGGGGATGGGTAGAATTCTCAGTGGTTAAAAGTGTTTTCTTGAAAAGCCTAATAGCCCAGGTTCAATTCCCCAGCAGAACCAAGAGACCTTGGTGTGCCCCCACCATACATGCAAATAAATAAAATTTTTAAAAATAAAATATAGGGCTGGAGGGATGGCTTAGCAGTTAAGGCATTTGCCTGCAAAGCCAAAGGATCCCAGTTCAACTCTCCAGGACCCACATAAGCCAGATGAACAAGAGGGCACATGCGTCTGGAGTTTGTTTGCAGTGGCTAGAGGCCCTGGTGTGCCCATTCTCTCTCTCTCTCTCTCTCTCTCTCTCTCTTAAATAAATAAATAAAATATGTTTACAAATTTTAATAATAATAATAAATATAAACTTAAAATTCCTCTTCCCCATCCCAAATTCTGAAGAAGGATGTTGGAGTATAATATCAGAAGGCTTAGTTCTTTGTGTATGTGTTCATGTGTGTGAATGTGGCCTGGCATTTCATGGTGTACATGTGGAGGACAGAAGACAACCTTGGTTGTTGGTTTTTGCCTTCCACCTTATTTGAGCAGGGTCTCATGATGCTTGGCACTGCATTCACAGAGCTAGGTGACCTGTGAGAGTCTGCAAATTCTTCTGTCTTCCCTTCCCATCTCATGTAGGGGCACTGGAATTGCAGATGTTTGTGCTACCATGTCTGGCTTTATAGGGGTTCTGGGTATCTGAACTCAGGCCTTCATGATTTTGCATTAAGCCATGATCCCAGCCCCCAAATGTTTCATTCTTGTTTCTATAGGTATAAACTGTTAGGTTGACAGAAATGAAAAAAAAAATTCCTCATGTACCTATGAAACGTAGAGCATTAGCACAAATAAATCAGTTCACTTAATCCTAGGAAATTAATTTTTTATTTTAACTATCTTGTGCTAAGTTGCCTTTACATGGGCACTGAGAAATCAAACTCAGATAATTAGACTTTGCAGGCAATCACTATAACTGCTAAGCCATCTCTCCAGTCCCATTTCTTTCTTTCTTTTTCTTTCTTTTTTTTTTTTTTTTTTTTTTTTTTTTTTGTTTGGTGTGGCACTCACATTATTTATTTATTTTACTATTGACAACTTCCATAATTGTAGACAATAAACCATAACAATCCCCCCACTTTCCCCTTCACAACTCCATTCTCCATCATATCCCCTCTCCCTCTCAATCAGTTCCTCTTTTATTTTGGTTCCTAATTGTTAGTAGCTAAATCAACCCTGTCCTCAGCAAAGACAAACCTTCTTCTCTGGAGGCCATGCTTAGTTTTCTATCTCTACATTGTGACACAAAACAGTCATCCCTAACCTTTGTTTTACTACTGCAAACTAATCATGCCTTCTCTTTGGGCCCCAGTTTTTGATAGATCCAAATGAATAAGTACTGTTTATTAAACAATGACTTATTTTCTAAAGTTTTATTCCAGACACAGCTAAATACTGTCATCTCCATGAATAACATGAGGAAACATCATTAATAAAAGCCAGTATGAATTGGGTATCAAACACCCACCTCTACACTAAGGGACTTCTATGTATTAACATACTCCACCATAGTAATTCCATGAGACCAAATTGGCATTCTTCACTGATGGATGAGAAAAATCGGGGCTGAAAGAACTATGTTCCCAAAGCTACATAGATATCAAGTAACCAAAACCTGATTCAGCCCTACGTGTGCAAAAGCCAAATTTTGTACTATTATGTTACTATGCAAATACAGTCCTAACAAAAAAAAATACATATTATACTTTCATGCATCTGTGCTACCTCCTGTTGGGTGAACATGGCTGTGAAATTCTTTGAGGTGCTTAGAATAGTATAGTTTTATGCACTCATTGCTTCCTCTGATGACCCCAGAAGACCAACTAGGGGGTGGGTTTGAAATAAGTCAAGAAATGCAGTTGTGACACATAGACCCTCTCCTATTAGATAAGGAAATCACCAAGATCCCAGAGAAATTATCATTTCAAAGCCACAAAGATGAATAATTGATTAGGAATCACACACAGGAGACCCCAACCATGCAAAGAAAGGATTGAAAAGGAATTATATTTCCTGGGAGACTTCCCATGCAATTTGAATTTCAGAACAGAACAATAGCTCTGTATCCTGTATATTTCCTGAGTACCTCCCTTCTGCACATCATGCAGGATAGAGCCCAGAAGACCTATAATGAATGTTTCTCAGGATTGCTCTCTTCTCACAGTCAATCTCCCTTCTTTCAGACTGTTACTCTATGCTAGCTTTTCTTCCTGTGCATGAGACCCCAGACTCAGGCTTCAAGCCACTGTCCTTTTCATAGATCTGTTGATTTTCTTTTAACCCTGGACAGCTTCCTTGAATATCAGAAAACTTTTGTAGAAGAATAGTACCAATATTAGTTCACCAGGCCTCACATAACTTATTCAAAGCATATGTGTAGATCCCATATATCTCTGAGGTTACAGAAATTGGAACAATGCCAATAACTTAGTGCTTAGGGAAATGACAGAGGGGAGGGGTAGGAGAATACATGCATAGTAAGCTCAGATGAATAGGACAAATATACAAAGGCATTGCATGCATATACCAAACAGAAACATAATAATAAAAGGTAAAGAAAAGCAGCAGCTCCTCAAGGACTCACTGAAGATGTAACAACAACATTTCTGAGGAAAGAACTCACCTCCCAGAATCCAGGCTTTCCCAGCCAGCACAGTGTTACCAAGTGATCTGTTGCTAAGGAACTCTGACCTCTGGCAACTCATCTTCCCTAGCCAGAAACAGTTCTGGTTGTCTCCTGGAGGCCATTGTACCAGGAGCCAGTATATCTCATCAATCTTAAAGTTATATAATGCACCAAATGACTGAAAATATGGGGTAATATTAGGTAGTCAAACTTGAGCATAGTCATTAATCACCCTCAGCCTCCCCAGGCTAATGCAGACTAGTCCAGTTGTTAAACTTTCTGAATTTAGAGCTGTGGAATTAAAACAAAAGACAGCTAACCAACAGTCTCTGGAAGTCAGGTTTATGGTTTAAATTCTAAGTCTATAGCCAATCCTGACAACAAATGATAATATGGATAGAAGTCAGGGAGTGAAGGAGGAAGGAAACAGCTACATATCTCAGGCATCTTTCTCCAAACATAATGAGGCTTGCACTGAAAGCTCATGAAAAGGGTTCCCCTCTTTCTGTCATGCAGATGGTATGCACTTCCTTACCATAGGTAGGTGGGGTCATGAGACAAATTTGATTTGAAACCTGCATGTTATCTTCTCCTGCTGGGGAATTACAGGAATCAGAAGCCCTGTGATGAGACAGAATTGCCATGCCACTGACCTTTCATTCTGGAGAGGTAACCAAAGGCTCAATTCTTCTATACCACTGAGATCTGGAGTACAGGGAAGTGTTTTGTTAATATATCATAACTTAACCTAACGTATGAAATAAAAAGTAAGCTCGGGCTGAAGAGATGGCTTACCAGTTAAGTTGCTTGCCTTTGAAGCCTAAGGACCCAGCTTTGACTCCCCATGACCCACATAAGCCAGATCCACCTGATGGTACATGCTTTTTGAGTTTGTTTGTAGTGGCTGGAGGCCCTGACATGCCTATTCTCATTCTCTCTCTCTCTCTCTCTCTCTCTCTCTCTCTCTCTCTCTCTCTCATAAGTACATAAAATAAAATAATAATAAAATATCTTTAAAGGCAAAGCTTGCCAGAACCAACTTATAAAAACTTCTAAAATTTTTATAAAGTAGTTACACTCTGCTTTGGATCTAATCTGAGCCAATAAATACTTGAATACTGTGTGAATAGTTTTCTCAACTACTTATTAGAAATACACTTCATCTCATATTGAAAACATATTTCACACTGCTCTCCAACTTTCATCTTCTACATTACTTTGCCCTGATGACTGTCTTGAAGAGTTGTGGCTATTCACCAAAATGATGCCTGTAAAGTGCTGTCAACAATATTGGTAAACAGTGACTCTTCATTAAAACTTAGCTGGTGCAGGACACTATGAAAAGATCAAACATAAGAATTCAGGGTATAGTAGAAGGAGAAGAGTTTCAATCCAGAGGCTTAGTAGGTGTTTTCAACAACATCAGAGAAGAAAATTTTCCCCAAATTAGGAAAGAAATGCCAATGCAGATACAGGAAGTTTTTAAAACACCAAACAGACAAAACCTGGAAAGAACCACTCCTTGCTATGTTATAATTTGGCTACTAAACATACAAACAAAAGAAAATATATTGAAAGCAGTTAGAGAGAAAAAGCAAGTAAACTGCAAAGGCAAGACCATCAGAATAAGAACAGATTACTCAACACAAACTTTAAAAACCAGAAGGGCTTGGAATGATGTATTCCAAGTTCTGAAAGATAACAAGTGTCAACCAAGATTACTTTATCCTGCAAAGCTATATATCCAAATGGATGGAGAAATAAGGATATTCCACAACAAAAACAGGCTAAAGGAATTTATCACAAATAAGCCAACTCTATAGAAAATACTTGAAAGAATCCTTCATGCTGAAGAGAAAGCAAAGCACATACATGAGAAAACAGGAAAAATGAACAAGCAAATGGGCCTAGGAAACAAGCAGAGGTTGCTAACCTAATATCAGATAGGGTAGACTTCAAACCAACACTAGTGAGGAAAGTAAAAGAAGGTCATTTCATACTGATTAAAGGAACACTCCAACAAGAGGATATTATAATCCTAAACATATATGTACCTAATATAGGGGCTCTCAGTTTCAACAGACAAACACTATTAGATGCAAGGTCACAGATAACACCAAAAACAATTGTAGTAGGTGACTTCAATATCCCACTCTCAACAATTGACAGGTAAACCCAGAAAAAAATAAACAGAGAGACATCTGGATTAAATGACACCATGAAACAAATGGACCTAAAAGATATTGACAGAACATTCCATCCAAATGCTGCAGAATATATATTTTTCTCAGCAGCACATGGAACATTCTCTAAAACAGACCATATATTAGGACACAAAGCAAATCTTAACAAATACAGGGGCATTAAAATAATCCCTATGTGACCACAATGGGATTAAACTACAAATCAGCAATAAGAAAAACTATAGTGAATACAAAAAGTCATGGAGGCTAAACAATACACTATTGAATGATGAATGGGTCATTGAAGAAATCAAAAGGAAATCAATAAATTAATAGAGTCAAATGATGATGAGAATACAATATACCTAAACCTTTGGGACACAATGAACGCAATCCTAAGGGAAATTTATAGCTATAAATGCCTATATTAAGAAATTAGAGATTTCACAAGTAAATCACCTAATACTTCACCTTAAGGCCTTAGAAAAAGAACAAGGCAAACCAAAAGTCAGTAGATGTGAATAAATAATAAAGATTAGGTCAGAAATTAATGGAATAGAAGCCCTCCCCCCCCAAAAGAAATCCAAAGGCTCAATGAAACAAAGAGTTCATTCTTTGAAAGGATAAACAACATTGATAAGCCCTTAGCAAATCTACCAGAATAAAGAGAGAACAGACAAAAGTTAATGAAATTAGAGATGAAAAGGGCACCTTTACAACAGATACCAAAGAAATTCAGAAAATCATAAGGATATACTTTTAAAATATATATGTCTCTAAGTTTGAAAATCTGAAAGAAATGGATGATTTCTTTGATTCATATGACCTGCCAAAATTAAATCAAGATGAGATAAACCAATAAATAGACCTATTACAAGTACAGAGATCCAAACATTTATTTAAAAAAAAAAGTCTCCCAGCCAGGCGTGGTGGTGCACACCTTTAATCCCAGCATGCAGGAGGCAGAAGTAGAAGTATCACTGTGACTTTGAGGCTACCCTGAAACTGCATAGTGAATTCCAGGTCAGCCTGAGCTAGAGTGAGACCCTACCTTGAAAAAAAAAAAAAACTGACCCAACTAAAAAGACTCCAGGCCCAGATGGATTTACTGGTGAATTCTACCACACCTTCATGGAAGAACTAACACCACTGCTTCTCAAACTTTTTCATAAAATAGAAAAAGAAGGAATTATACCAAACTCTTTATACAAAGCTAGCATCACCCTGATACCAAAACCAGACAAAGACAGAATAAAAGTGGAAAATTACAGACCAATCTCCCTCATGAACATAGATGCAAACATTCTCAACAAAATATTGGCAAACAGAATACAGGAATATATGAGAATGATTATTCATGCCAAACATGCTGGCATTATCCAAGAGATGCAGTGATGTTTCAACATACAAAAATGGATAAATGTAATACACTATAAAAATGGAAAAGAAAGACAAAAATGACATGATCATCTCAACAGAAGCAGAAAATGTATTTGACAAAATCCAAGATTCCATCCTGGTAAAAGTCCTACAGAAACTGGGAATAGAAGGAACACATCTCAGCATAATGAAAGCTATTTATGACAAACCTACAGAAAACATAATACTAAATGGGAAAAAACTTGAAGCTTTTCCACTAAATTCAGGAAAAAGACAAGGGTGTCCACTCACTGTCCACACTCTTATTTAATATAGTCCTGGAGGTCTTAGCTACAGCAATAAGACAAGAGACACTCATAAAAGGGATACAAATTGGAAAGGAAGAGATCAAATTATCATTATTTGCAGATGGTATGATTCTATATATAAAGTACCTTAAAGACTCTACCAAAAAATTATTAGAACTGATAAACACTTTTAGCAATGTAGCAGGATACAAAATAAACACACAGAAATTAGTAGCTTTCCTATATACTAACAACAAACATGCAGAAGATGAAATCAGGGAATCTCTCCCATTCACAATTGCCTCAAAAAAAAAGTATGATGGAATGAACCTAACCAAGGAAGTGAAGGATCACTACAATGAGAACATTAAAACACTCAAGCGAGAAATTGCAGTAGATACTAGGAAATGGAAAGACATCCCATGTTTTTGGATTGGAAGAATCAATATTGTGAAAATGGCAATCTTAGCAAAAGCAATCTACACATTAAATGCAATCCCCATTAAAATTCCAGTGGCATTCTTCACAGAAATAGAAAAAAAAGCAATAGTAAAATTCATTACAAACACAAAAAACTTTGGATAGCCAAAACAATTTTGAGCAACAAAAATAAGACTGGTGGTGTCACTAGACCCAATTTTAAGCCATAGTACAAAGCCATACTAACAAAAACAGCATGGTACTCGCACAAGGACAGAAATGTAGATCAATGGAACAAAATAGAGAACCCATATGTTAATCTAGGCAGCTACAGCCATGTGATTTTTGACAAACATGCCATAAATATTCATTGGAGAAAAGACAGCCTCTGCAACAAGTGGTGCTGGGAAAAGTGGACATCTATATGTGTAGAAAGATGAAAGTAGATCCTTGTCTTTCTCCATCATAAAAATCACGTCCAAATGTATCAAAGACCTTAATATCAGACCTGAAACTCTGAAATTGATAGAGTAATACGTACAGGAAACCCTTCAACATATTGGCATAGGCAATGACTTTCTGAATATAACCCCAATTGCTCAGGAAATAAAACCCCTAATCAACCACAGGTATCTCATGAAATTACAAAGCTTTTGTACAGCAAAGGACATTGTGAATAGAGCAAAGAGACAATCCACAGAATGGTAGGAAACCTTTGCCAGCTATACATCTAACAGAGGATTAATATCCAGAATACACAAAGAACTCAGAAAAACCAATAAGACATCAAACAACTCAATTTAAAAATGACTATGGAACTAAATACAGAGTTCTCATCAGAAGAATTACAGATGGCATCTAACCATCTGAAAAGGTGTTGTACATCCTTACCCATCAGAGAAATGCAAATTAAAAATACTTTGAGACTCCATCTCACTCCTGTCAGAATGTCTGCCATCAAGAAAATCATTTTAAAAGTTTTGTAGAATGAATGAGTTGCTTGTATAAATAAATAATTGAAAAGACAAAAAGAAAAAGAAAACAAATGACAATAAATGTTGGTGATGATGTGGAAAAGGGGAACACTTCTACACTGTTGGTTGGAATATAATCTGGTATAGCCATTGTATAAATCAGTGTGGAGGCTCTTGAGACAGTTAAAAATAGATTTACCATATGACTCTGCTATAGCACTCCTAGGCACATATCTTAATGACTCTTCTCACTGCCTTAGAGACACTTGCACAACCATGTTTATTGCTGCTCTATTCACCATAGCTAGGAAATGGAACCAGCCTAGATGTCCCTCCACAAATGAAGGGATAATAAAGATGTGATACATTCAGTGGTGAAGAAAATGAAATTATGTAATTTGCTGGGAAATGGATGGATCTGGAATGGTTATAATATGTAAGGTAACCCAAGCCCAGAAAGTCAAATGTCGCATGTTCTCTCTCATATGTGGATCCTATCTACAATTTTTTAGACTTGTGTGTGTAGCACAGGCCAGTAAGCTGGAAAAAGTCTATAAGGTAGGGAGGAGAAGGAAGGACTCTAGGGGATGGTATTATATATACTTACGTAGGAAAACATATCACAGGGAGTAGAATGGCATAAATGAGGCCAGGGGAAGATATTGAGTAAGAAAAGAGTGGGGAATGGGTCGATCAAACTTCAAGATATTCTGAATAAGACATATGAAATCCTACTTCTTTGGGTAATGGAACATCCACAAGCCATAGATTGCTACTAGAAAATTTTCAGTGACAGGTTTGGGATACCTACCAGTGAGGTGGTACCAGTGGTTAGGGAGGACCCTGCTGCCTCCAAAACATTACAGGCTTTTGCCAAGACCCTTGGTTTCCCATGAGTAACAGATGGTAAGACCCTATTGCTGAAGATTTCACATGTGTATGCAGCAAGATTACTGGAAATCAAGCTGATGCTGGCCAGGAAACCTTCTCCCTGTAGACCAGCCAACTGTAAGCTGGAGAAAGCTGCACTGCATGCAGCCCTATGGAAGACAGAAGTCATCAGCAGTGAAAACAGTGGACACCAGAAGCCTCAAGTTTGGCCAGACAGTCCAAATGACCGAATGGATGCACTAGTGGCATGTCTGCTCTGGGGAAAGCCAACTGTTCTCTAATTGGACTGGAGGCTCACTCTAAGGGAGGGAATATATGTCTGGTACTGAAAACCTAATTAAAAGCCTATGGCGGGCTGGAGAGATGGCTTAGCAGTTAAGCGCTTGCCTGTGAAGCCTAAGGACCCTGGTTCGAGGCTCTATTCCCCAGGACCCACGTTAGCCAGATGCACAAGGGGGAGCAAGCGTCTGGAGCTCATTTGCAGTGGCTGGAGGCCCTGGTGCGTCCATTATCTCTGTTTCTCTGCCTCTTTCTCTCTCTGTCTGTCGCTCTCAAATAAATAAATAAAAATAAAAAATATTTTTTAAAAAAGCCTATGGCATGGGAGGTCATGTGCCTTAGTGGTATAAAGCCCAGTCTTATCAGGCTTAATGCACATATTATGCTCACCTAATTGCCCTGAAAGCACTATACTTAATGTTCATATTCATATATTAATGCTACTCTCACTTTTTGTTAGAGAAACTTCTCTTTTCAGATGGCAGTGACCACTGGAATGACACAAAAGGCAACAGAGTGCTGAGAAGAAGTGATGGAGGAGTTCTCAGCACTGAAATATCTCTATCACACCCTCCAAGGCCTCGTGTGCACTGCATAAGAGGTGGAGGAAAGAATGTAAGAGCCAAAGGAAGGGTACCACTCCTTACAATGCAACTATCCAGACAGAAATTGGCCTCAATATTCATGACCTCACAGTGCCTAGCAATACATGCACAAGACCCTCATAATGGGAGAAAAAGATGATGACATCAAAATAAAAGAAAGGCTAACTGAGAGAGGAAGGTGATATGATGGAGAGTTAAGTTGTGAAGGGGAAAATGGGGAAGAGGGAAAATATAATGGTTTATTGTCTGTAAGTATAGAAGTTGTCAATAAAAAAATTAAAAAGAGAAAAAAATTAGCTGGTGGTAGTGCTTTTTTGTGCTGTCATCACTGTTTTATTATCCTCCAAACATCCACACTGTGCTTTAAATTTGATCCAATTCTCTTTCTTCACTCAAAGTCCAGTGGGTCCTCTGGCAAATTCGGCTTCCTTCATCAACCAGCTCAAGTTTTACTCTAACCAAAATCTAATTATTACCTAATTCAATGGGTTGGGTGTTTATTTTAATAAGCGTAAAGCGAACAATAGTTCTGCCAACATCATTCTGTCCATCATGTGGAAAGTGTACCCCTTTTACTGAACCGTTCCCATTTCTTCATTCCAACTCTTTGGATCAATGGATCACAGAAGCCTGACCTTCTTGGACATACATGTGAGCATTAGATCCATCTTGAGATTATCTTAGTATCAAAGCCGGATGAATGCAATGATTGGTCTAAGAATTGGTATCCGGAACCATGCTTGACCAAATAAAATTTTTATCAACTTTTCTCAAATTGGAATTTGAGTAAGAGTTTTTTATTCTTGGCTACAGCATAAATATATAAGACTGGAAGCTATGAAACATTCCTCCCTCTCCTCCTGAAAAGGATAGATGGTATGGGGACACAGAAGTGACATTGATTAAGAAGCCAAACCCTAAGAAAGAAAGTTCTTGGCCCCAGTTTTCCCAGATCATATCCATCCTTCCTACATTTACCTAAGAAAATAACTTTTTCCTTTTACTGAATGCAGCTTAATGAAATTTATTCATTTAAAATAAAGAATACTTACTGATAAAAGATGAGCCCCTTAAGGAAAACTCAGTCCATAAATGTGGCATATTTATATGAAACACACTATGTGCAATTATTGTTTTCATTATCAATGGTATCATTTCAAGCACAGAGTAGATCAGACAATATGATAAATATAAAATTGTTCATAGTATTTATCACCTTGAAGGCTTTCTCATTACTCATATTTCAATAAAACCTGCTAGGTAAGAACAGAGGCTTAACATGGATACATGGTCTATACCCTCCCTATAAATCTGGTTTGCTGTGTTAACAAGCCATATATTCCAAGCACACTTCTCACATACACAACACCTCAGGATGGTACATATTCAAGCAGACTTTGAAATAGAGTGTCCATCTTTCCTTATGTTGGCCATGATAGTTTTTGTCACCTGACAGGCTTAAAGAAGGTAAAATAAACTAGGGCAGATATTCTAAACATTGAACAGCCAGATCTGTACGAGTGGGGAATCACTGGAACAGTTTCTGGCTATCAAAAACTTCAGTTGAATACAAGGCCAATACAGTGTGATGAAAAAGCCAGCTCTCTGTTCTAGAGAGATCTTGGGGTTGGGAGTGAAAGAACACCACCAGTTGGTTGGTATTATGAAGGGCTGGTAAAGAGACTTCCAGCTGTGCTATTGCGTACCTACATTCACCCCACCATCACAGTGCGTAGGGACAGAGGATAGTGAGGTGACTGGTACACAGGACAGGACTTTCAACCACTCACATCTTTATAGATGTCTGAACACTGCTCTATTAGATATGAAAATTCCTATATTTTTTTTTAGCTGAGGCTGTCTGCCCCAGGTGTCTGTTCATATTCTTCAGAGTTCCAAACACAAAGGTTGTGGACACTGTAATTTCTGTGTTTCTAAGAACCCAAGTTCAGCATTCCATATGAGTATTCTAGACCAACACAAGTCTTTTCTCAGAACTTGAGAGGACAAGAAGAACAGTGCATTCCTAATGTATAGCAAAGTGCTTGAGATGTCTTCTGAGGATTGTCTTCTTATGTAATTCACTCTCTGTGCCACCTCTCCCCCTTACCAAACAGTGAACTCCAGGAAAACTCTGATAATGACTCTTGTCTAGCTTTAAGTGGCATTGTGATTTTGAATTAAAATACCCCCAAAGCCTCACATGTTTGCAATTAAGCCTCTTACTTAATCTCCAGATGTTGGGGACTTTGAGAGACAGAGTCTTGCTGGAGGAGGTGTGTCACTGTGGGCAGGTTAGAGTATTACAAATCAAACCCTCCTGCCACACAGGTACTTCCTTCTTGCTGATGTGGCCATGTGATGCCTGGTTGTGTGTTCCTGCCATGTTTTCCCTATAATGATGAAATTCCCTTCAGAGCTATAACTCTAAATAAACTCTTTCCTTCCATAAGCTGCTTCAGATGTTTGTTTTGTTTTGTTGTTTGTTTGTTTGTTTGTTTGTTTTCCTCTCCCAGCAATAAGAAGGTAACAGCTACAAGTGGCTTTCAACCTCTCCCTGTTAATGTTGAGCCCAAGGGTCTTTTCTCTCTTTGTCCAGCATCCCCAATCCCCTGACACCTGTTCTTCTGGTTCCTCATTCTCATCTAATTGTTCTGGCATTGTATCATGCTCCACCACATCCCCTCTGGGAAAGAACAGGTTCTGGCCAGAAGGAATCTCCTCCCAGCCAGGAGAATCGGTGCCTCTGTACACAGGTCACTCACTTCCCAAAGAAAAGGGCGTGTGAGGGTGCAGGGAGCCACATCTAGTCCCCACCACTAGATGTCGCTGGCACTGCAGGAAACCACATCTACCTCGTGGCGTTCAACTTCATTTTACGACAGTGCTTTCGCGCCAAACGTATTCAAGGTACGCGCATGCGCTTGACGCAACCTGTCCTGAGCCTATCCCGTGGCGCCTGGTGGTGACAAGCGGGTAAGCAGCCAATCAGTAGGTGCCTTCTTGCCCATCCCCCTATAAAAGTAGCTGCACATCCCGCCCCCGAGTCCTTCTCCATCCGCTCTCCTGTTAACCAAGAGCTCTCCAATAAAGTGTGATCAAGAAGGATCCTCGTGTGGTGATTGTTCTTTCCCGCTGGTCGGGGGGGCTCGCCGCAAACTGGTGCCGAAAGTCCCGGGACGCTGGGAGCCTTGTGGTCACCAGGCGAAGGACCAAAGGAGGATTCAGAACTTGACACACGGAGAGGAAGGTACCGGTAAGTCATTCTTTCTTTTTTTTTTCCTTTTCTTTTCTGTGTCTCAGTCATGTCCGTGTCTGAGGGCCTCGCTGTTCTTGTTGTTTTCGGTTTGTTTTGTCTGGGTCTTTCTATTGTTTTGCGTTTGTTTCTGTCTTGCCTAGTCTGTTGATTGCCTGGACCGGTTAAACCCGCGGTAGACAACGCGGCTCTGGTCCTTGGAGCCTCGAGTCAGATAAATCCTCGATAGCTAACGTGGGGCTGGCTGTTAGTTTTATTTCCAGCCTTCCAGCTCGTGATGGGCAATACATCGAGTGCCCGGCATTCTCCCATTGATTTTACTCAGCCTATAAAGGAAGTTTTGAAACAACGTGATCTAAAGGTCTCTAATGCCACTATTAAAAAGATTGTTAAAGACATTGATGCTGCGGCTCCATGGTTTGCGGCGTCCGGAGATCTCTCATTGCCCTCATGGGAAAAGCTGGGTAAAGACCTTGAGGCGGCTAGGGAGGAGGGTCACTTAGGTCGAGGTACCCTCCCTTTCTGGAGGATGATACATTCTTGTTTACGTTCTGGAAGCCACCCGGACCCACTTCAGGAGGGCCGGAGACGGCTCAGACAACATCAGGATAGTTTGTCAGAATCTGATGCAAGTGGGGATAGCAAACCCAGATTATATAAGGAAGTACAGGAAAAAAGGGCCAGTCAGTTCCCGGGAGGAGTTCCCAATGTGGCCAGTCATTTCAAGGAAAAGGTTCCCTGCCATGTAGAGGAGAAGGCACCCCCGTTAGAAGAGAGTAATGAGGGCTCCGGCTGTATGCACGGGAGGGGTGAGGACTTCCCTAGGGCCCCGCCGCAGCAGGGGGCTGTGGGGTTATATCCTTCCCTACAGCCGCTGCGACACCTGAGTATACGAAATGATCACGGCAGTAGTTCTGCTTCTGATCAGGAGGACTCCAGTGGGACAGAGGGACAGGATTTAGAGGAGGCAGCTTTACATTGTGCTCAGGATACTCAGTTTGTGGGCAGGCGTGTCTGCCCTCCCGCGGTTAGGGGGAGGAGTGCCTTAAAAGAGGAAGTTGGTATTCGGAACCGAGCACCGCCTAGTGCTCTGCCACGCCCTCATGTTCCCCCCCCCTATGTCCCAGCCGAGGATCGCTGCCATTTTGTTAAGCCGCGGACATGGTCCCGCCTGGCCTCCGCTTTCCCGGTTTTTTTGAATAACACTACCAATCAAAGGCTGGGAGCCAATCCCCTATACGGAACTTAAAGATTTAGTTCAGGCCAGCAGAGACTTTGGACCCACTGCTGACTATTCACTTATGCTGCTTCGCAGACTCACGCAGCGCACCCTTACTCCTGGTGATTGGTTAGATTTAGCCCGGGCTTGCCTAACGAGGGGGCAATATTTGGATTTCAGATCACTGATTTCTGATAAAGCCCAAGAACAAGCTAGGCAGAATATTATGAAAGGGGACTGGGACTGGACTTCTGATATGCTTCTGGGGACTGGTCCCTTTCTTACAGATCAACTTAATTTTCATCCAGACGTGTATATCCAAATTAATAATATTCATTATCAGGCATGGAAGGAGCTCCACAATAAGGGAGAGGCCGCAGGACAGTTGACTAAGATTGTTCAGGGCCTTACCGAGCCATTTTCTGATTTCTCAGCTAGAATGTTGGAAGTGGCAGAAAAGACAATTGGCCTTGCTGACCACAACATGCCGTTTATACAACAGCTAATATTTGAACAGGCCACTAAGGAGTGCAAAAAGGCTATACAATCAGTAAGAAGGGGAACATTGGATGACTGGCTCAAAGCCTGTCGAGAGATAGGGGGTCCTCTGTCTAATGCAGGATTAGCAGCAGCGGTCATAGCTGCCGCTAAGGCTCAACGGACAGGGACTCAAAAGGGCTGTTTCCGATGTGGTCAATTGGGACATTTTAAACGCCAATGTCCTCAAGCGGATAGCCCAGCCCCTGTCCGAGATGCGGGACCGGCACAGCGCCCCCCTGGGACTTGTCCTAGATGTAAGAAGGGAAAACACTGGGCTAATGAATGTAGATCTGTGAGGGATATTAATGGTCTGCCCCTCCCCCCTCTTTCAAGTAATCAGGACCAAAAAAACGGGGGGAAGGGCCCACGTCCCCAGGGCCCACAAATCTATGGGGCAATGCAGACACCTCAGGTCCCGGTGACTGTGGCGCCAGGTCCCCCGCTGCCTCAGCCCGGAGAGCAACATCGGGCTCCGCAGGCCTGGACCTCTGTGCCACCTCCGGATTGGTCTTAACTCCGGAAATGGGCGTGCAAATCCTGGACACAGATGTGTCTGGCCCGCTAGCAAGAGATACGGTGGGCCTTCTTTTGGGGCGCTCCTCCTCTACTTTAAAGGGTCTCATAGTCTTCCCCGGTGTTATCGATCCAGATTATACAGGTGTAATTAAAATTCTTTGTCATTCCCCCTATGGGGCAGTGTCAGTGGCCCCTGGGGACCGTATTGCCCAATTGCTGATTTTGCCTTCTAACCATTCTCTATTTCCTGCACTAGATAAGGAAAGGGGTGACAAGAGCCTTGGGTCTACCGGTGTGGACTTGACCTGCTTGTCTTTGGAGTTGGATCAAAGACCCCTTCTGCGCCTGACCATAGAAGGAAGAGAATTCTCAGGACTGGTGGACACTGGGGCAGATAAAAGTATAATAAAATTGGATTCTTGGCCAAAAGCCTGGCCCTTGCAGAGATCAGCTCAGATCTTGCAAGGCTTAGGGTTTGCTAAAACACCACATATGAGTGCAAAGGAGTTAACATGGACCACTACAGAGGGTCAAAAGGGAAAAATCCAACCTTTTGTGTTGGATGTTCCCATTAATTTATGGGGAAGAGATATTCAGACCCAGATGAATCTCCGCTTGACCAATGAGTATTCAGAAGCTAGTAAAAATATGATGAAAATTCAGGGCTTTGTTCCAGGCTCAGGTCTAGGGAAGCACCTTCAAGGGCGACCTCAGCCCATCATCCCGGAGGAGAAGCTGGATCGCTTTGGGTTGGGTTTTTCTTAGGGACCACTGAAAATTCTGCTTCCAATTTTGAACAGGTGCCCATACCCTGGATGACTCATAAGCCAGTGTGGGTTCCTCAGTGGCCCCTCTCACAGGAAAAACTGGAAGCAGCCCAGAGGTTAATTGAGGAACAATTGCAGTTAGGCCACCTGGAGCCCTCTATTTCCCCTTGGAACACACCTATATTTGTGATTAAAAAGTCCTCTGGAAAGTGGCGATTATTACATGATTTGAGGGCTGTCAATGCTCAAATGCAGGTCCTGGGCCCAGTTCAGAGGGGCCTGCCAGCGCTTTCTGCTCTCCCCAGGGAATG
Organism: Dipus sagitta; assembly: GCA_036346955.1. Classification (NCBI taxonomy): domain Eukaryota; kingdom Metazoa; phylum Chordata; class Mammalia; order Rodentia; family Dipodidae; genus Dipus; species Dipus sagitta. The sequence goes on from CM070781.1 coordinate 13,330,670, forward strand.
GCCAGTGATGGTTTTAGATATTAAAGACTGTTTTTTCTCCATACCCCTTTGCCCTCAGGACAGAGAGCGTTTTGCTTTCACATTACCAGCTGTAAATCATGAGAAGCCTGATGCCCGCTTTCAGTGGCGTGTGTTGCCACAAGGGATGTCCAACAGTCCCACTATGTGCCAGCTTTATGTAGACTCAGTGTTATTTGTAGTAAGACAACAGTTCCCCTCTTTACGTATGATCCACTATATGGATGATATCCTACTCACAGCCCCTACCTTAGATGTTTTGCATGTCTCCTTTCAGGAGGTCGTCAAGGCATTGGAACATAAGGGTCTTTTTATTGCCCCAGAGAAGGTCCAGCAAACGGATTCAGTAAATTTCCTTGGGTCCGTCATTGGCCTTCAGTCTGTGAAACCTCAAAAAATTTGCATCCGTACCTCCCACTTGCATACATTAAATGATTTTCAAAAACTTTTGGGGGACATTAATTGGTTGCGAGGTTTTCTCCATGTCCCCCGTGCAGATTTGTTACCATTGTTTTCCATTTTGGAGGGTGATCCTGAGATTACCTCTCCTCGTGTGCTCACTGAGCCAGCTCGTCAAGCCTTAAGCAAAATAGAAAAGGCCCTTATGAAGGCACAGCTTAAACGCTTTGACCCTTCTAGTCCACTTCTTCTTTGTATTCTAAAAACAAGGGATGTCCCCACGGGAGTGTTATGGCAGGACGGCCCTCTTTTGTGGATTAATGGACATTCCTTGGGAGCTTGTACCCTGCAGTACTTCCCACAGTTGGTTGCCCAACAGGCTTGTTTGGGTTTGAAATTGTGCCTAACTCATTTTGCAAAGTTGCCTGATAAGCTTATCATCCCCTATACTAAGGAACAAGTAGAGACTCTATCCAGTACGGTTGATGAATGGAGCATTCTTATGTGTGCTTTTCCAAATCCTATAGATAACCATTACCCAAAAAGCCCCATTCTGTCCTTCGTGGAAAAAAATTTAGTCTATTTTCCCCGGGTCACATCAAAGGGCCCTTTGCCCTCAGCCCCTGCCATTTTCACTGATGGCTCAAAAACAGGTCGCGGAGCTTATATGGTTCAGGGCTCAGAACCTGTGGTGAAGTTCTATAGGCCTGACTCTCCCCAAATTGTGGAATGCATGATTGTCTTGGAGGTGTTTCAGACTTTTGGTAGTCCCTTTAATTTGTTCACAGACTCACAGTATGTGGCTAATGCAGTTGTTGGACTGGAAATTGCTGCCTCTATTCGTTCTGCTAGTCCTGTCTCAAACATTCTTTCTCAAATTCAATCTCTCATTTGGCAACGCTCCTCCCCCTTCTATGTTACCCATGTTCGTGCTCACTCCTTGCTACCAGGACCTATATCTCAAGCAAATGACTTGGTAGACAAAGCCACGCGGATGACTATGTTAGCCATGAGTAGTCCTAAAGATATGGCCACCGAGTTCCATAGACTGTATCATGTTCCTGCTAACACCTTAAGAAAGACCTTTGCCATTTCTAGGTCCGAGGCACGTGATATTGTTAAGGCTTGTCAATCCTGTGTCACTTTCCTGCCTTCTCCACATGTGGGTGTGAACCCACGGGGCCTAAGACCTGGTGATCTTTGGCAGATGGATGTTACTCATGTCTTGGAATTTGGCAAGCTTAAATACCTGCACGTCTCTGTGGATACTTGCTCAGGAATCATACATGCTTCTCCTCTTGCAGGGGAAAAGGTTACTCATGTAAAAACTCATTGTTTGGAAGCCTGGGCGTCTTGGGGAAAACCGCGACGCCTAAAGACTGACAATGGCCCTGCTTATGCTTCCTCTGGCTTTCGTGCCTTCTGTGCCCAGATGCAGGTTGCCCACACTACTGGCCTACCTTACAACCCACAAGGCCAAGGTATTGTGGAGAGAGCAAATAAAAGTTTAAAAGCTATCCTTTTTAAACAACGAAGGGGGATAGCGGAGAATGCAACCCCCAAGGAGAGAGTCTCTCTAGCACTCTATACCCTTAATTTTTTAGTTTTGGATGTTCATGATAGGTCTGCAGCAGACAGACATTGCCACCAGGGGGCACAAGCACATCCGGAACTGGTCATGTGGAAGGATGTGTTGGATAATAAATGGAAGGGACCGGATCCTGCTTTGGTAAGATCCAGGGGAGCTGTTTGTGTTTTTCCACAGGACCAAGAATCACCCCACTGGGTTCCTAGTCGGTTGGTGAAGACGGTCCGACCTTCTCTAGAGGACAGCTTGGAGAGCCAGGATGATCCTGAGAAACCAGAAAAACCAGATGTGGACGAGTCTGTGGATGCTGACCCTCCAGTGCTTGGCACTCAGTAGAGGAGAACAACGCTGGGGCATCTTGTCAGCCTTTCCTAAGCCCCTGCCGGTACATCATGCTGCAGCGGTCTTCCCTCGCTTCTTCACAACTCAGAAGGAGCTGGGTCTCCCCACTGTGATTGGGGATACCACGTATGTCAGCTTAGGGGAAGATCGGAATTTTAAGAAAATCGGAGCCCTTTGCTTCACAATTGATTCACCCCGTAATTTTTGTATAGGGCTGTGAAAACAGGCCTTTGGTTGGTTTAAGGATGATAGGATATGGGGAAAATTTTCCCAAGAGAGACGTAATTCCAGATTTGGTGCAGAAAATAGTACTTCTCAATATCTTTTGCAAATTATATGGACCGTCCTGGACGCGTCTTAATACTTCTGGGGGTATTGAGAAAGTCATATATACTTTTGGGAGGATGTGTGCTTTGCCTCTGGTTGGTTTGCCGCCTGCGAGCCCAGACCAGGCAGGACAAGGTAGTTATTTCTCAAGCACTGGCCGCTTTGGAGTGTGGATCCTCCCCCCAGATTTGGCTGTCGGCCCTAAAGAGCACCTAGTTTCCCCTGGCCCTTGCACCCTTAGGGCCTGAAGTGCCCATTGCACAAGGATGGGCAGAGGGTTGGTGTTGGGAACACGACATTCATTGGCGCTCAGGCTGCGAGACAAAGTACTGCACATGAGGTATGCTCTTAGCAGCCTCATGGAGGGCATGTTTGATTGCATATGGGTTGGTACCGACATCCCATCTCTGAGAAAAGGTACCGGACGGGTGAGGCACCAGCCTGGCTGGCCACCTGGCCTGGGGTCTTCACAATGTCCTTTTGTTTATCAGAGATCAAACCTCTACCTTCACCTGCTGCGCTTTATAATAGAAAGGGGGAACTGCAGGGAGCCACATCTAGTCCCCACCACTAGATGTCGCTGGCACTGCAGGAAACCACATCTACCTCGTGGCGCTCAACTTCATTTTACGACAGTGCTTTCGCGCCAAACGTATTCAAGGTACGCGCATGCGCTTGACGCAACCTGTCCTGAGCCTATCCCGTGGCGCCTGGTGGTGACAAGCGGGTAAGCAGCCAATCAGTAGGTGCCTCCTTGCCCATCCCCCCTATAAAAGTAGCTGCACATCCCGCCCCCGAGTCCTTCTCCATCCACTCTCCTGTTAACCAAGAGCTCTCCAATAAAGTGTGATCAAGAAGGATCCTCGTGTGGTGATTGTTCTTTCCCGCTGGTCGGGGGGGCTCGCCGCATGAGGGCTTTGCCTTCTGCAAAGAGAATTACGGGGAGACTTTCTAGTCAATGGTGGCTAGAAAGTCCCAAGAAAGTTTTCACTTGAAAGCCTAAATGTCTTTCATTCCCAATCTTCGAAGATGCCTTGTTTTGACCACTTGAAACGCCCTTAAAACATCCCTGACCAACACAACTTCTTCCTCGCCATGGCAACCAGGGACTGCTATGTGGCCCCCAACTACGTCAAACTTCCTGTACAGTTGAAAGCAAATGCTCAAATTACAGATTAATTTCCTGCTCCCTCTTTCTTTCCTCTTCATCTGGGCTCTAGAAGAAAAAAATACCAGAGAACAGCAAGCCATATCTTGCTTGCTTTAAGGAATTTGACCTAAGAATTAGAAAACATGAGTTTTGGTTCCCTCTGGACCAATCACCAGCTTGGGAATTCTGGCACATTAGTTCCTTCCTCTGGGCCACAGTGTGAGTGTGTTGGACTAGCATCTGAAAGAAAAGAGAAATTCATGTAGATGAATTATTTAACATTTTATTTATTTTGCGGGATTGGTCATGTGATTGATGGCACCTGAATGAAAAAGAAATTCGGTGGCTACAATTTTAGAAAACTCCAATCTAACTAGGTCCTTCCAGTTCTATCAGTGCAATAGTATTTCTCTACTAATGTTCCTTCATAGAGGAAATTTGACAAGCAATTTTCTTCACATTTGAAATCAGAGAAGTACAGTCACAATTCAATTGACCTATGCACTCTTATTGGGAAAAAACCTTTGCCATAGATGGAGAAATACATCATACATGCATGTTTTCTCTCTGGAAATGCTACTCTCTGTTCAAAGAAGTGCTGCTATCCAGCAGCTTTGACCTCTGGGCTCCAACAAAACCACTGGCAACACTCAGAGCTCCATGTGCCTGTGCCATGGACACAAAGTAACCACAGAAGAATAAAATACCATAGGCTGACAGCAAATTAGGGGTAGGTACAACTAAAGAAAGAAACTAGAGAAACACAGGGATATACTAAAGGAGACTTAGAGTCATGTTGCCAAGCCACAATAGTCCTCCACAGAGGAAGAGAGAGAGAGAGAGATCTTTGTTGTCCCTGCTCATGCTTAACTTGACTGAGCCAAGAGAACAACCCTGTCTCCCTCCACTAGTCCAGGCGCTGGAACACTTCAAAATTCCAGAAATGTCTGAGGTTCTGTTGTAATAAAATTATAAAAGTAAAAATAGAACATATGTACTGAATGTCGAAAAATGAAGTAATTTTAAAAATAACTTTGGCTGATCTTTTAAAACTTCGGAGTTTTTAAAATCAGAGTTAAAATAACACATAACATTAAAAAAGTTAATACAAAATGGATTGAAGAGCTGAATGTAAAATCTAGAACTATAAAACACTTAGAATAACACATGTGAGGAAAATTTTACAACATTGCATTTGGCAATAATATATTGGATGTGACACCAGAAGCATGGGCAGCAAATGTAAAAGTAGATAAATGGGACTATTTCAAAGTTTAAAACTTCTGTGCATCAAAGCACAAAACAGTGAAGAGTCTATATTGGGAGAAAATATTTGCAAAACATGAACCTTATGAGAGGTTAATGTCTAGAATAGATATAGAACATAAACTGAACACGCACAAGCAAGCCAATAGAAAGACAAAGAGCTAGAGAGATATTTCTCTAGAAATATAACACAGCCCATAAAACATTAATTACTAGCTATATCCAAAGATAAACAAAAATAAGGTACTGGCTCAACACATCAAAAAAAAAAAAAAGAGAGAGATACTGGATGTGGGCATTGTGCAGAGTGAGTAGGCCAGATCCCTGTTCCCCCGGCTCCTCCGAGTTCCCTGGTCCCAGCTGGAGGGTGTGTGGGCATGGCATGTATTGAGTAAACCAGATCCCTGTTCCCAGCTCCTCCCAATTCCCTGGTCCTAGTAGGTCCCCCTGCAGTTGGTTTGGGGTGGCTTGGACCCTGAAAGCTTGCTGCAGAAGCAGACCCGTTGTTCTACCTTCCTGATTGAAGTGCCACTGGGTCAATTCCCAGATGCCCTGCACCAGAGTGAATAGGCAAATTCCTTGGTTCCTCCCAGTTCCATGCTCCCAGTAGGTCCCAATGTGCCTGGCCTGGGGAGGCCTGGTCCCTGTGTCGGGGCTGTGGAAGCATGTCTTTTGCTCTGGTATCCTAACTGGCCACTGGGAAGTGACATTCTTATTCACCAGAGTCAGAGGGTGCATGGGCCACTATAGAAGCTGGCCTCTTGCCTCTGGTTCTCCAACTTCCTGCCACCTGGTTCCCCAACCTGTGATCCTCATGTGCTGAAGAGTACATGGAAGTCAAGTGAGTAGGTAAGAGCTCCCAGTTCCCCAGGTACCTTCAAAGTACCTGAAATCTCCACAGACTGCACATCTGTGGTTATAAACCCATCATACACCAGTACACCAATCCAGTTCACATTTGAAACAGAACACCCTCGGAAGACTCTAAAAGGACAAAAACATGCTTCCTCCTCAATAGAATAAAGCATCTCCCCAAGATGGGTAGACCATAATGCAAAGAAAGCTAACAAAAGTCAGAAAACTAAGAGATCTCCACCAAGGAATCCTAATATTAAAATGGAAGCCTCCAATGAAATCATAGAGAAATCAATAGAAATTCAACCCCAGAAAGAAAACATAATAACCAATGAGACTCTGATCAACAGAATTTCTGAACTGGAAGCAAACTATCAAAAAAAAAAAAAAAAAACCAACAATTTTATCAATAAAATTGAACAGAATTGTCTCTTAGAGCATTTGGCTTTTGAAAATAACCTTAACACAATTGAAGAAAATGTTAGAACCCTCAAAAAAGATATGAATGAATTGAAGGTGAGTCAAGAAATGAAAGACCTCAACAACTGTTTGATAAAGCTTAATGTAGATGTGATCAAATGAAGAATGAATTCCAGGAATCATCAAGAAAATCAAAACTCAAACTGAAATTGTACCTCAAAAAAGATATGGCCACAATGCAAAATAACACAACAAAAAATAAAAATCAAGTGGACTTTATAAAAACCTGTCTAGAACCCCTCACTAACAGAGTTACTCATGTGGAAGACACTCTGATTTGGAAGACAAGACAGAAGAAGTTGATCATAAGGCCAAAAACTTCACTAAGTTCAAAAAAAATCAAGTGAACATAATACAAGGGAATTGTGGGACCTTAAAACAATGAAACATCTGAATAACAGGTATGCCAGAAGGAGAGCAAATACAGGACAGAGGCACAGAGAACATATTCAACAAAATTATTGAAGAAAAGTTTGCCAATCTTTCAAAAGAAAGGCCCATCCAATTACAAGAAGCCCACAGAACACCAAGTGACAGGACCAAAGAAAAAACTCTCAAAGGCACACCATAGTTCAAACTCTTCACAATGAAAACAAAGAGAGAATGTTAAAAACAGCAAGAGAGAAACAATTCACAGTATACAAAGGCAATCCCATCAAAATTACATTAGATTTCCCATTGGAAACCCTAGAAGCCAGAAGGGCTTGGAATGGAACGCTTCAAAGTCTAATTAACTATGGCTTCCAACCCAAACTACTCTACCCAGAAAAAGTATCCCTCAAAATATATGGTGAAAGGAAAACATTACATGAAAAAAGTCAATTCCATGATTATATGAACACAAAGCCAAACCTACAGAGAATACTTCAGGGAATACTCCACACAGAAGAGTCAAACAACCAATCTCAAGAGCCAACAAGAAGATTACAATAACCAAACGTAGACCAGGCTCAAAAAAGTATAAAACACAAGGAATCACCAAGCCACATTAAGCTCTTCATCATGTCAGGGATTAATTCATACTTCAGAGTGATAACCTTAAATATGAATGGTCCTAACTCACCCATGAAAAGGCACAAGTTATCAGGGTGGATCAATAAAATGGACCCTTGGGCTCTAGAGATAGCTTAGTGGCTAAGCACTTGCCTGTGAAGCCTAAGGACCCTGGTTTGAGGCTCTATTCCTCAGGACCCACAGTAGCCAGATGCACAAGGGGGCACATGCATCTGGAGTTCATTTGCAGTAGCTGGAGGCCATGCATGTCCATTCTCTCTCTCTCCCTCTCTATCTATCTATCTATCTATCTATCTATCTATCTGCCTTTTTCTCTGTGTCTGTCACTCTCAAATAAACAAATAAAAAATGAACAAAAATATTTTTTAAAAATGGACCCTTTTATCTGCTATCTTCAAGAAATCCACCTCACCACTAAAGATAGACACCTACTGATGGTGAAAGGATGGAAAATGATACTCCAAGCAAATGGAAATTAAAAAAAAAAAAAACAAGCAGGCATTGTTATATTAATATCTGATAAAAATAGACTTCAAACAAGATGTAATGAAAAAGTACAAAGAAGGCCACTTTTTACTCATCAAGGGAATGATCCAACATGAGAACATTACAATCATAAATCTATATGTGCCAAACACAGGTGCACCACAGTTTATAAAACAAAACCTACTTGACAACAAAATAGAAATAAACACCAACACCATCATAGTCGAAGATTTCAATACTCCACTATCAATAGACAGATCATCAAGGCACAAAATCAACAGGAAATAATAGACCTCAACAACACCATGGATCAACTAGATCTCATAGATAGCTACAGAACTTTCTGCCCTGACTCTGGAGAATACACATTCTTCTTAGCAGCCCATGGAGCCTTCTCCAAAATTGGCCGTGTATTAGTCCATAAATTGTGCCTCCATAAATTCAGAAAAATTGAAGTAACTTCCTGAATCATGTCAGATCACAACACTTTACAGCTAGAAATCAACAACAAGAGACTCATCAAGAACTCCACCAGCTACTTGAGACTAAACAACATATTTTTAAACAATGAATGGGTTGTGGAAGAAATCAAAAAAGAAATTGTAAATTTCCTAGAATTAAATGATAATGAAAACACAACGTACCAAATCTTATGGGACACAATGAAGGCAGTCCTAAGGGGAAATTTTATAGCACTAAATACATTCATAACAAAGACAGAAAGATCCCAATTAATAACATAACTTTCCACCTAAAGGCACTGGGAAAACAAGAAGAATATGACCCTAGGAGCTCCAGACAGAATGAAATAATTAAAATCAGAGCAGAAATTAATGTATTGGAAACTAAGAAAAAAATTTAAATCAAAGAAACAAAGAGCTGGTTCTTTGAAAAAGTAAACAAGATTACAAATCCATGGCCAATTTGATCAAGCCAAAAAAAAAAAAAAAAAAAAAAAAAAGAAGAAGTCTCAAATTAACAAAATCAGAAACAAAAAAGGCGATATCAAAACAGACATCAATGAAATTGGAAAAGAAGAGATCAAATTATCACTATTTGCAGATGATATGATTCTATACATAAAGGACCCTAATGACTATACCAGCAAACTGTTAGCACTGATAAACACTATTAGCCACATAGTAGGATGCAAAATCAGCACACAGAAATCAGTAGCTTTACTATATACTAGCAACAAACATGCAGATGATGAAATCAGGGAATCTCTCCCATTCACGATAGCCTCAAAAAAAAAAGTACTTTGGAATAAACTTAACCATGGAAGTTAAGGATCTCAAAAATGAGAACTTTAAAATACTCAAGCAAGAAATTTCAGAAGACATAAGGAAATGGAAAGACATCCCATGTCCTTGGATTGGAAGAATCATTATTATGAAAATGTCAATCTTACCAAAAGCTACCTATACATTTAATGCAATCACCATTAAAATTCCAATGGCATTCTTCACAGAAATAGAAAAAGAACAACCCTAAAATTCATTTGGAAGCACTAAAAACCTCAAATACCCAAAACAATTTTGAGCAACAAAAATAAGGCTGGGGGTGGCACCATACCCAATTTTATCTATATTACAAAGCCATTCTATCAAAAACAGCATGGTTTTGGCATGAAGACAGACAGAGAAATAATATCCAGAATATAAAAAGAACTCAAAACACAGAACAATAGGAAATCAAACAACCCAGTTATAAATGGACTATGGAACTAAATAGAGAGTTATCACTGGAAGAAATACAGATGGTGTATAAACATCTAAAAAAGTCTTAAACATCCTTAGCCATCATGGAAATGCAAATTAAAACTACTTTGAGATTGCATCTCTCTCTTGTCAGAATGGCTACCATTAAGAAAACAAATGACAATAAATGTTGTCAAGGATGCAGTAAAAAGGGAACCCTTCTACACTGCTGGTGGAATTATAATCTGGTACAGCCATTTTGGAAATCGGTGTGGAGGTTCTTGACACAGATAAAAATAGATTTACCATATGATCCAGCTATAGCACTCCTAGGTGTATATCCTAAGGACTCTTCTCCCTACCATAGAGATACTTGCACAACCATGCTTATTGCTACTCTATTCACAATAGCTAGGAAATGGAACCAGCCTAGATGCACCTCCACAGATGAATGGATAATAAAGGTGTGGTATATCTACACAATGGAGTTCTATTCAGCAGTAAAGAAAAATGAAATTATGAAATTTGTAGGGAAATGGATGGATCTGGAAAGGATTATATCAAGTGAGGTAACCCAGGCCCACAGAACCAAAAGTTACATGTTTTCTCTCATATGTGGATCCTAGCTCCAAATGTATAGATTTGTGTGTGAGTTGGAACAAAATATTGGTAGCAGAGGCCAGTAAGCTAGAAAAAGTCTATAAGGGAGGGAGGAGAGGGAAGGTCTTAAGAGGATGGTATTGTATATATTTAAGTAGAAGAACAGATTACAGGGAAGGGAAGGGCCTAAGCAAGGTCAGGGGAAGAGACTATGTAAAACAAGGGTGGTGGGGAATGGCAATCAATATTAAAGACATTCTGAATAAGACATGAAAACCTACATTCTTTAATAATTGCACATCCAGAAGCCATAGATTGTTACTAGAAAATTTTCAGTGCCAGGGATGGGAATGTTGCAGTGAGTTCTTGGCCAGGGAGATCCCTGTTGCCTCCAAAACATTATAGGCAGGGACTTCCGGCCAAGATGGCAACCACCTAGCTGCCCTGCAAATCCCAGGGAAAGAAAGGCAAGATATTAAATGTTCATTGGGGCTTTTAGGGGAGAGAAATCTCCAACAGATTGTCAGTGGGAGGGCACATAAGCAGGGAAAACAGGGAATCACGGATACCCTCCCGGGCATGTAGGCCACCCCTCCCCTCAAATAACCACCATGTCCACAGCACCACTGTTGCCGCCAGTGCCACGGCTGCTGCCCTGCATGCCAATCGATCCTTGCTTGTGGAAGCTTAGACTGCTCCTGACACTCGTCCACTCGCCCACTTACTGAGTGAGCCCAGTCCCACAACAACTGCTACACAAGCTCAGACTGTGTCTCTCGCTTGCACCAACTCAGGTGCCATCCCTACCTGTCTGCCATGCCGGCCATCCGCCATTGTCCTGTGGCGGGGGAGCGCAGACTGCTTCCGGGTCCTAGTGTCCCAGCCAGAGTTTGGGATGCTTCAGTGCTTGGTGCCTCAGTGTCACTCCTAGCTCAAATGCAGGCAGCTTTGGCACATTGCCGCTTGAGAATTCAGGCAACTTTGGTGCCCCTGCCAGGCAGTAGATAGGCAGCTTTGGCGAGTGACAGCCAAAGCCCAGGCTGCTTCTCAACTGCCCCAGGCTGCCTCAGATTACCATTCTGCTTGAGCCCAGGCTGATACACCCACCTATGTGCCTATACACTGCCATGGGCAGACCACAGGGCAAAAGAAATAACATGAAAAATCAAATGCAAGAAAATCCAGTTAGATCACCCAGTCCTACAATGAATACATCTAACCAAAACATAGAAGAACCATGAGGATCAGAACACCAAATTGAAGCTAAGAGCAATGCAAATCTGACCAACCTACTGGTAGAACTTGCAGGAAAGAAACAAAGGACCGATAATCGTGTGGATCCTGCCATCACAAAACTAGAGCTAATAGATAAAATTGGAAGGAGTTCAAAGAGAGTTAAGAGACTTGAGGGAGAGTGAAAAAAAAGAAGACCTTAAAAATCAGCTGGCCATGCTAAATGAAGACATAAAGAAATGCAAGGATGAATTCCACGAACCATCAAGAAAATCACAAAGTGATATAAAAAGGGAGCTTGACAGAGGGATGGAAATCATACATAGAAAAGTAGTAGAAAATGCAAACTTAATTGAACAAGTCCAAAACACTCTAGAAGCTCTCAACAATAGAATCACCCAAGTGGAGGATAGAAGCACTGATCTGGAAGACAAGATGGAAGAAACAGTAAGAGAGTTCAAAAATTTCAGTGAGTTCAAAAGTTCCTGTGAACAGAACATGAGGGAATTGTGGGATACACTTAAAAGTCCTAATATCAGGATCATTGGAATACCAGAAGGAGAAGAAATTCAGACCAAAGGCATGGAGAACTTATTTAACAAAATAATTGAAGAAAACTTCCCCAGTCTCTTAAAAGAAAGGCCCATCAAGATACAAGAAGCCAACAGAACTCCAAGCAGACTGGACCAAAGGAGAAACTGTCCAGTACATATTGTCATTAAGACTCTAAACATTCACACAAAAGAGCAAATCCGAAAAGCAGCTAGGGAAAAACAGCACACCACTTTCAAAAGTAACCCCATACAAAAAATTTAAAAAAAAAAAAAAAAGGGCTGGAGAGATGGCGTAGCGGTTAAGCGCTTGCCTGTGAAGCCTAAGGACCCCGGTTCAAGGCTCGATTCACCAGGACCCACGTTAGCCAGATGCACAAGGGGGCGCATGCGTCTGGAGTTCGTTTGCAGTGGCTGGAAGCCCTGGCGTGCCCATTCTCTCTCTTTCTCTCTATCTGCCTCTTTCTCTCTCTGTGTCACTCTCAAATAAATAAAAATGAACAAAAAATTAAAAAAAAAAAAAAAGTAACCCCATGAGAATTACTTCAGACTTCACAATGGAAACCATGAAAGCTAGAAGGGCCTGCAATGAAACACTACAAAGTCTAAGAACCAATGATTTCCAACCCAAACTACTCTACCCAGCAAAAGTATCCCTCATAATAGATGGTGAAAGTAAAACAATCCATGACAAAACTCAGCTCTACAATTATATGAACACAAAACCAAACCTACAGAGAGTATTTCAGGAAATTCTCCACAGAGAAGAAAAAAATAATCAAACACAATTGCCTACAAGAAGCACATCACAACAACCAAACTAAGAGTAGTCACAAAAAACTTCAACATCCATGAAAACACCAACCCACATTTACCATCACAATATGGCAGGGATCAAATAAAATCTCACACTCATTATCCAAAATATTAATGGCCTTAGTTCACCCATCAAGAGACACAAGCTAACAGGATGGACAACAAAATTAGACCCTCCAATCAGTTGCCTTCAAGAAACCCACCTCACCACTAAAGACAGACACCTCCTCAGGGTGAAAGGGTGGAAAACAATATTCCAAGCAAATGGGAATAAGAAAAAAGCAGGCGTAGCTATATTAATATCAGATAAAATAGACTTCAAACCAAAAATAATTTTAAAAAGACAAAGAAGGACACTTCCTACTTATCAAGGGAACAAACCATCAAGAAGATATTACAATCATAAATCTGTATGCACCAAACACAGGGGCACCACAGTTCATAAAACAAAACCTACTTGACAATAAAACAGAAATAAGCACCAACACCATCAGAGTTGGGGACTTCAATACACCATTATCAATAATAGACAGATCATCCAAACAGAAACTCAACAGGGAAGGAAGAGAGCTCAACAAAACCATAGATCACTTAGATCTAATGGACATCTACAGAACTTTCCATCCCAAATCCACAGATTACACATTCTTCTCAGCAGCCCATGGAAAATTCTCTAAAATACACCATAAGCTGGGTCACAAAGACTGCCTCCACATATTTAGAAAGACTGACATAATTCCCTGCATATCAGTTCACAGTGCTATGTTGCTAGAAATCAACAACAAAAGACCTACCAACAAGCCCAACAGCACCTGGAAACTGAACAGCACACTTTTGAACAATAACTGGATAGTGGATGAAATGAAAACTGAAATTGCAAAATTTCTGGAATTGAATGACAATGAGAACACATCGTACCAAAACTTATGGGACACAATGAAGGCGGTACTCAGGGAAAAAATTCATAGCACTCAATGCCTTCATAACAAAGACAGGAAGGTCCCATACCAATAACCTAACCATCCACCTAAAGGCACTGGAAAAACAAGAAAAATCCAACCCAAAGAGCTCCAGGAGGAAAGAAATAATTAAAATCAGAGCAGAAATCAATGAATTGGAAACCAAGGAAACAATTAAGACAATTGACAAAACAAACAGCTGGTTCTTTGAAAAAATAAGCAAGATTGACAAACCCCTGGCCAATCTGATCAAGCAAAAAAAGGAGAAGATTCAAATTAACAGAATTCAAAATGAAAAAGGAGAGATCACAACAGACATACGTGAAATTGGGAGAATCATCAGGACTTATTTCAAAAACCTCTACTCCACAAAACTGGATAATGTGGAGGAGATGGATAAATTCCTGGATACATACCATCTACCAAAACTAAACACAGAGCAGGTTGGTCACCTCAATCAACACATCACACTCATGGAAATTGAAAAAGTAATAAAAAACCTCCCCAAAAATAAAAGTCCCGGACCAGATGGCTTCTCAGCTGAATTCTATCAAACGTTCATGGAAGAACTCAAACCAATCTTCCTCAAACTGTGTCACACAATTGGAGAACACGGAAAGCTACACAACTCCTTTTATGAAGCTAGCATCACCCTAATTCCAAAACCAGGCAGAGATGCTCAAGAAAAGAAAACTACCAGCCTATTTCCCTGATGAACTTAGATGCAAAGATCCTGAACAAAATCCTCACAACCCGAATCCAACAACACATCAAAAGCATTATCCACCTCGACCAAGTGGGATTCATCCCAGAAACACAGGAGTGGTTCAACATATGAAAATCTGTCAATGTAATACACCACATAAACAAGGTTAAACATAAAAACCACATGATCATTTCGATAGATGCAGAAAAGGCCTTTGACAAGATTCAACACCACTTCATGTTCAAAACATTGGAGAGAGTTGGCATGGTTGGTTCATATCTTAACCTAATAAAGGCAATATACGAAGCTCCGAAGGCCCAAATAATACTTAATGGAGAGAGACTGGAGGAATTCCCATTAAGATCAGGAACAAGACAGGGTTGTCCACTCTCACCTCTGCTTTTCAATATAGTTCTGGAAGTCCTAGCTCAAGCAATAAGACAGGAGAAGGAAATAAAAGGGATACAATTTGGAAAGGAGGAAGTTAAGTTTGCTCTATTTGCTGATGACATGATTGTATGTGTAAGAGACCTGAGAGACTCCATCCCAAAACTCCTGAAGGTGATTAACTCCTATAGCAAAGTAGCAGGATACAAAATCAATGCACAAAAATCAGTAGCCTTCCTTTATGCAAAGGACAAAGATACAGAAAAAGAAATAAGGGACATAGTCCCATTTTCAATTGCGACAAAAAAAATAAAATACCTTGGAATAACGTTAACCAAGGAAGTGAAAGATCTATACAATGAAAACATAAAAACACTCAAAAAAGAAATTGAGGCGGACTTGAGAAAATGGAAAGACCTCCCATGTTCCTGGATAGGCAGAATTAACATTGTGAAGATGACAATCCTACCAAAGGTAATTTACAGATTTAATGCAATACCAATTAAAATCCCCACAGTGTTCTTCACAGAGATAGAAAAAATGATCTCAAATTTCATATGCAAAGGCAGAAGGCCTTGCATTTCCAAACATATCCTCAGCAAAAGAAATACCTCTGGGGGCATCACCATACCTGATCTAAAGCTATATTACAAAGCCATAGTAATAAAAACAGCATGGTACTGGCATAAAAACAGGACTATAGATCAATGGAATAGACTCGAGGACCCGGACTTTGGGTCAAGCAACTATAGCTACTTGATATTTGATAAAGGCCCAAACAATATACGCTGGAAAAAAGAGAGCATCTTCAACAAATGGTGCTGGACAAACTGGATAACCATATGCAAGAAACTAAAACTTGACCCACACATTTCACCATGCACTACACTCAAGTCCAAATGGATAAAAGATCTCAATATAAGACCAGAAACTCGAATACTACTGGAAGAAAATTTAGGAAGTACATTCCATGATATAGGAATGGAAAAAGACTTCCTGAATAAAACCCCAGTAGCTCATGAACTTAAACCATCACTCAACCAATGGGACCACATGAAGCTGAGGAGTTTCTTTACAGACAAGCATACAATTAGCAAAGCCAATAGATTGCCCACAGAATGGGAGAAAATATTTGTGGGTTATCCAACTGATAGAGGACTAATCTCTAGAATCTACAAAGAACTCAAAAATCTAAACAGTAAGAAGTCAAACACCCCACTCACAAGATGGGGCAAAGAGCTGAACAGGCAGTTCACAGAGGAAGAAATAGAAATAGCAAACATACACTTAAGAAAATGTTCATCATCCCTAATCATAAGAGAAATGCAAATTAAAACAACTATGAGATTCCACCTTACCCCAATAAGGATAGCAAGCATCAAAAAATCAAATAAAAATAAATGCTGGCGAGGATGTGGAGAAGTAGGAACACTCATCCACTGTTGGTGGGAATGTAGGATGGTACAACCACTTTGGAAAGCAATATGGAGACTTCTGAAAAAGCTGAGTATAGAGATACCAACAGACCCAGTTATTCCCTTACTGGGCATCTACCCTAAAACCTTCAAACCACAGACTAAAGAGATTTGGTCAACCATGTTTATAGCGGCTCAATTTGTAATAGCTAAGAGCTGGAATCAACCCAGATGTCCATCACTAGAAGAATGGATAACTAAGATGTGGTATATCTACACAATGGAATTCTATACAGCAGTAAGAAAAAATGACACAATGAAATTTGAGGAAAAGTGGTTGAACCTGGAACAGATCATTCTCAGTGAACTTACCCAATCACAGAAAAAAAATCGCCACATAGTCTCACTCATCTACAGCACCTAACCTGAATCTACCGAAGATACCTTACATACCCAGCAAGCATCTCCTAGATTAGACACTAGGATGGAAGGGGAGGGAGGGGAGGGCATCAAAGGGGTGGGAAACACAAATCTAGACCCAAACAGCAATGGTACCATAATCTTCTACTTACTAAAAGATAGACCAAATGGCTGATCCTTCACCAGGCCCTTACAGGGAACACCTGAACCACAAGACACTGGAGAGGGTAAGATTAAGACTAACCTTAGTCTCCTACATCTTCCCTCCCTCACTTCCCCTCTCCCTGTCTCTCTCTCTCTTATCTCTAACTCTTGTATATTAGTTATCTTTTTCCTCATTTTCTTAGTGGGCACAGACCTGTAACTCCCAGAACCAGCATGGGGCTATCATCCACAATGAGCTTTTGATCAGAGAGACCAACAAGGTTTCCTAAAAGACAGAGAGATTTCTGTCAGAGTACTTGATGACCCACCAAAGGTTAGTGGTAAGACCCTACTGCTGAAGATACCTTATGTGATTGACATGCAAATTAGAATGGCATGGCTGGAAGTTGGATGAGAGTCAGTCCCCAGACAGTCAGCGCATCTAGTGCCAGAAGGTGCTACATGGGCGACTGGGGGAAATTGACCAATATCTATCGAAGCAACGCATGGTCTAACCTACTTAGCAGCAAATAACTTGTTGTGATGCCCGCACAAGTGCAGTGGTGGCACACAGCCATGGTGGGGAACCAACTGCTCTCAATTTGGCTAACTGATCCCCTCACTGGTATGGGACTCATAGCTGGAGCTGGGAAACAAGTCAGAACCATATCCAAACATAAGCCCACTCTCCAGTATCAACCTACTATCAATTGTGGGCTACAAGAGGGCCTACACCTATTAAATTCTCTATGAAAAAAAAAAAAAAAGTAAGGGTTATCTCATTTGTCCTGGTGCTAACTTACTCTCCGTTGGAGAATCTGCTTCTCTTTGTCAGATAGATGTAGATCCTAAGGAGAGAGCCACCCCATCATACCTCAAAAGGGCTCCGGCTGAAACTAAGAAAACTTCGAGAAACAAGCAAGGGGGCTGTTTTTCCTGATGAACCGGACACCAGCACAAGGGGGAAGGAGATCAGCATAGAGAAAAATCAACCCCTACCAAATCAGAGAGCCAGAGCCTCAGAGGCCCTCAACACCTCATCACTGAAGCAGACCAAAAATGAACCCAACATGGCTCAGGGAAATTTTGTGGAAGAGGGGGCGGAAAGAATGTCAGAGTCACATGTTGGGTCATGATATGCAGAGACATTTATCTTACCCATAACTGTGGGCTAACTCCACAATGCATGACCCATATACCTCAACAAGGAGGGGCCAAGGGGAGGGGGTAGGTCACGGATGAGCCTAATAATGGTACCAAACTGACTGTATTTGCTGAATACAGAACTGACTAATAAAAAATAAATAAATAAATAAATAAAACAATTTCAGTAAAATAAAAATAAAAAAAAGAAAATCTGTCAATGTAATACACCACATAAACAAGGTTAAACACAAAAACCACATGATCATTTCAATACATGCAGAAAAGGCCTTTGACAAGACACAACATCACTTCATGATCAAAACATTGGAGAGAATTGGAATGGTTGGTTCATATCTTAACATAATAAAGGCAATATACAAAGCTCATAAGGCCCAAATAATACTTAATGGAGAGAGACTGGAGGAATTCCCATTAAGATCGGGAACAAGACAGGGTTGTCCACTCTCACCTCTGCTCTTTAATATAGTACTGGAAGTCCGAGCTCAAGCAACAAGACAGGAGAAAGAAATAAAAGGGATACAGTTTGGAAAGGCAGAAGTTAAGTTTGCTCTATTTGCTGATGACATGATTGTATGTGTAAGAGACCTGAGAGACTCCATCCCAAAACTCCTGAAGGTGATTAACTCCTATAGCAAAGTAGCAGGATACAAAATCAATGCACAAAAATCAGTAGCATTCCTTTATGCAAAGGACAAAGATACAGAAAAAGAAATAAGGGACATAGTCCCATTTTCAATTGCAACAAAAAGAATAAAATAGCTTGGAATAACATTAACCAAGGAAGTGAAAAATCTATACAACGAATGTATAAAAACACTCAAAAAAGAAATTGAGGAGGACTTGAGAAAATGGAAAGACCTCCCATGTTCCTGGATAGGCAGAATTAACATTGTGAAGATGACAATCCTACCAAAGGCAATAAACAGATTTAATGCAATTCCAATTAAAATCCCTGCAGTGTTCCTGGCCACTTGAGAACTTGCAGCTGTGGGTGAGTGTTTCCCTCCTCCACTGGGGGCCTAGGTTGGCTCCACCCAGGCCCAGGCCCAGCTGGGAGGGACACTCCTCGCCCTTACTCACCACATGGCTCCTTTATCCCCTCCAGCTCCCCACATTGCAGGAGCTCCTTGAACTTTCTTTTTCTTTCCATGGATTTTCCAGGCCCTCCACGTAGGATCTCTAATCACATGGGTGCCTTTCCTTGGCTCTGTACTTACCTCAACAAATATAATAATTTAATAGTTATCCTTCCCAGCCTTCTTCTTTTAAATTTTTATTTATTTTTAAGAAAGATGCATATATAGAGAGAGAATAGGCATGCCAGGGCCTTCAGCCGCATGCACCGCCTTGTGCATCTGGCTTACATGGGTCCTGGGGAATTGAACCTGGGTCCTTTGGCTTTACAGTCAAGTGCCTTAACCACTAAGCCATCTCTCCATCCCTTGGTCTTCTTTTTCTTTTTATTCAATTCCTTGAATAAAATTAGAAACAAACCTAGGTTTGGGGTTCAAGGACTTTCCTGGATCCCTAGCACCCCGTTACACTGGGGAGGCAGGACAGGCTGCAAAATCAGGATGGTCACCCTGCAGAATGCAACTTTCACAGCATGGCCAGGTTCCTTCTCTTGTCCCACCCCTGCCCAAGGCACCCTTTCTTATTCCCAACTACTCCCAGTTCTGCCCACGTGTGTGTGTTTGTCCCAATGAATTTAATTAAAAGAAAGAAAGGAAAGGAAATGTCTCTTCCTCCCCCAGCAGCCATTAAATGTCGGTAGCTTCTCAATGAGGGGTGGACTCATGAGGCCCTCCTCCATCAGGTTACTACAGTTGCTTGTAAGTTAATGAGTACAACAGCCACGGCATGCCTGGAAGAAAACAGTATTCCACAACACTCCTTCCCATCCTCTAGCTCTGACATTCTTTCCCCACCCTTTTCCAAAATATTCCCTGAGCCTCAGAGGGGTGACATAGATCTCCCATAAAGAGCTAAGTATTCAGCCGGCTGTGGTGGCACACGCCTTTAATCCCAGCACTCGGGAGGCAGAGGTAGTAGGATCGCCATGAGTTTGAGGCCACCCTGAGACTACAGATTGAATTCCAGGTCAGCCTGGGCTAGAGTGGCACCCTTACCTTGAAAAACCAATAAATAAATAAATAAATAAATAAATAAATAAATAAATAAATAAATAAATAAAAGAGAGTAAAAGGAGATGGAAGAAAGAAAGTGAAGCACGCATGGTGGCACACACCTTTAATCCCAGAACTTGGAAGGCTGAGGCAGGAGGCTCACCACTGTGAGTTGGATGCCAGATTGGGCTACAGACTAAACTGCTTAAACCCCACTGCCGAAGACACCAATATGCTGTTGTTAAGGAACATGGAGTGACCTGGCTGGAATCTGGAAGAGAGTCAGTCCCCAGATAGTCAGCTTGTCTAGTGCCAGAAGGTGCTACATGAGCAACTGGGGAAAATGACCAACATCTGTCCAAGCAACTTGCGGCCTAAACGACTCAGCAGTCATCAACCTGACGTGATGCTCACACAAGTGCAATAGTGACACGAAGCCATGGTGGGTGACCAACTGCTCTTGATTTGGCTAACGGATCCGCTCAGTGGAACGAAACCCATAGCTGCATCTGGGAAACAAGTCAGAAACATATCCAGAAAATGAGCCTGCTCTCAATTATTAAGCTCCCACCAATCACGGGCTATTAGAGGGCCAACACCTATTAAATCCTCTCTAAAGTAATAAAGGCTATCCCATTTATCTGGTGCTGACTTTACTCTCCCTTGGAGAATTTGCTTCTCTTTCAGATGGATGCAGAACCTGAGAAGAGAATCAGGACCCCGGCTGAAACCATAGAGTACATCTCTCCAGCCCGCCTGTCTCTCTTAAAAGAGCGTTATGAACCATCCTCCACCTTTTTGTGGATCAACACCAATCTTTCCCCAAACACCTCAATTTTTCTTAAATACACCTTATAAACTATGCAGTGTTTCCCACGGGTTTGTGACTGCTCTATCCTTATTCCGAGTTCCCAATCTCCCTTAAATAAAACCCCACAATTTGTGATTTCTCCCCCTAAATAAACTTAATGATTTATAATTTTAAAAAAATAAAATAAAATAAAATCCCTACAGTGTTCTTCAAACAGATAGAAAAAACAATTTCAAATTTCAAATGGAAAGGCAGTAGGCCTTGCATATCCAAACATATCGTCAGCAAAGAAATACCTCTGGAGGCATCACCATACCTGATCTAAGGCTATATTAAAAAGCCATAGTAAGCCGGGCGTGGTGGTGCATCCCTTTAATCCCAGCACTCGGGAGGCAGAGGTAGGAGGATCGCCGTGAGTTCGAGGCCACCTTGAGACTCCATAGTGAATTCCAGGTCAGCCTGGGCTAGAGTGAAACCCTACCTCGAAAAACCAAAATAAATAAATAAATAAATAAATAAATAAATAAAAAGCCATAGTAATAAAAATAGCACGGTACTGGCATAAAAACAGGAGTATAGACCAATGGAATAGACTTGAGGACCTGGACTTTGGGTCAAGCAACTACAGCTACTTGATATTCGATAAAGGCCCAAATAACATAGGCTGGAAAAAGACAGCATCTTCAACAAATGGTGCTGGACAAATTGGATAACCATATGCAGGAAACTGAAACTTGACCCACACATTTCACCATGCACTACACTCAAGTCCAAATGGATCAAAGACCTCAATATAAGACCAGAAACTCGAATACTACTGGAAGAAAATTTAGGAAGTACTTTCCATGATATAGGAATGGAAAAAGACTTCCTGAACAAAACCCCAGTAGCTCATGAACTTAAACCGTCACTCAACCAATGGGATCACATGAAGCTGAAGAGTTTCTTTACAGACAAGCAAACAATAAGCAAAGCCAATAGATTACCCACAGAAAGGGAGAAAATATTCGCGGGTTATCCAACTGATAGAGGCCTAACCTCTAGAATCTACAAAGAACTCAAAAATCTAAACAGTAAGAAGTCAAACACCCCACTCACAAAATGGGGCAAAGCGCTGAACAGGCAGTTCACAGAGGAAGAAATAGAAATGGCAAACATACACTTAAGAAAATGTTCATCATCCCTAATCATCAGGGAAATTCAAATTAAAAGAACTATGAGATTCCACCTTACCCCAATAAGGATAGCAAACATCAAAAAATCAAATAAAAATAAATGCTGGCGAGGATGTGGAGAAGTAGGAACACTCATCCACTCTTGGTGGGAATGTAGGATGGTACAACCACTTTGGAAAGCAATATGGAGACTTCTGGAAAAGCTGAGTATAGAGATACCAACAGACCCAGTAAGTCCCTTACTGGGCATCTACCCTAAAACCTTCAAGCCACAGGCTAGAGAGATTTGCTCAACCATGTTTATAGCAGCTCAATTTGTAATAGCTAAGTGCTGGAATCAACCCAGATGTCCATCACTAGAAGAATGGATAACTAAGATGTGGTATATCTACACAATGGAATTCTATACAGCAGTAAGAAAAAATGACACAATGAAATTTGAGGAAAAATGGTTGAACCTAGAACAGAACATTCTCAGTGAACTTACCCAATCACAGAAAAAAAATCACCACATAGTCTCACCCATCTACAGCACCTTAACTGAATCTACCCAAGATACCTTACAGACCCAGCAAGCACCTCCTAGACTAGCCACTAAGATGGAAGGGGAGGGAGGGGAGGGCATAAAAGGGGTGGGAAACACAAATCTAGACCCAAATGGCAATGGTACCATAATTTTCTACTTACTAAAAGACAGACCAAATGGCTGATCCTTCACCAAGCCCTTACAGAGAACACCTGAACCACAAGACACTGGAGAGGGTAGGATCAAGACTAGCCTTAATCTTCTACATCTTCCTTCCCTCCCTTCCTCCCTCTCCCTCTCTCTTTCTCTTCTCTCTAACTCTTGTATATTAGTTATCTTTTTCCTCATTTTCTTGGTGAGCACTGACCTGTAACTCCCAGTACCAGCATGGGGCTATCATCCACAATGAGCTTTTGATCAGAGAGACCTACAAGGTTTCCTAAAAGATAGACAGATTTCTGTCAGAGTACTTGGTGACCCTCCAAAGGTTAATGGTAAGACCCTACTGCTGAAGACACCTTAAGTGGTTGACATGCAAAATAGAATGGCATGGCTGGAAGTTGGAAGAGATTCAGTCCCCAGACAGTCAGTGCATCTAGTGCCAGAAGGTGCTACATGGGTGACTGGGGGAAAATGACCAATATCTGTCCAAGTAACTCATGGTGTAACCTACTTAGCAGCAAATAACTTTTTCTGATGCCCACACAAGTGCAATAGTGGCACACAGCCATGGTGGGGAACCAACTGCTCTTAATTTGGCTAACTGATCTCCTCAGTGGTATGGGACCCATAGCTGGAGCTGGGAAACAAGTCAGAACCATATCCAAACATAAGCCCACTCGCCAATATCAAGCTACCATCAATCATGGGCTACAAGAGGGCCTACCCCTATTAAGTTCTCTATAAAAAAAAGTAAGGGTTATCTCTTTTGTCCTGGTGCTAACTTAATCTGCTTCTCTGTTTCAGATAGATGTAGATCCTAAGGAGAGAGCCACCCCATCATAAGGGCCCCAGCTGAAACTAAGAAAAATTGGCGAAAAAACCAAGGGTGTTGTTTTCTTGATGAACCAGGTACCAGCAGAAGGGGGAGGAGATCAACACAGAGAAAAATCAACTCCTACCAAATCAGAGAGCCAGAGACCCAGAGGCCCCTAACACCTCATCCCTGAAGCAGACCAAAAATGAACCCAACATGGCTCAGGGAAATTTTTTGGAAGATGAGCGGAAAGAATGTCAGAGCCACATGTTGGGTCATGATATGCAGAGACATTTATGTTACCCATAACTGTGGGCTAACTCCACAATGCATGACCCATATACCTCAACAAGGAGGGGCCAAGGGGAAGGGGTAGGTCACGGATGAGCCTCATAATGGTACCAAACTGACTGTATTTGCTGAATACAAAACTACCTAATAAAGAAAAAAATGAAAAGAAAAAAACCATTATAGGCTATTGCCAAGGCCCTTGGTTTTCCTTGGGAAACAGATGGTAAGACCCTATTGCTAAAAACTTCACATGCTGGGTGTGGTGGTTTCAATAGAATAAATGGCCCCCAGTATATTCAGTTGTTTATTCGTCTGTAGTTTGCATCTCCTGCCACCTGGCTGGAGGCAGTGCCATTGTGTGGATCTTAAGGTGTGGTGATGGGTTTCAGATTTCAATCTAAAGATATGCAAAGTGTGCCTAGCAGGAGTTCCTGAAGTGTGCTGTGGCTTTTGACCTTTAGGCTTGTGCTTCTCTCTCTCTGCTTGGGCCTGTGAAAGCAGGCCAGTTTCTTCTGCTTTTATGGTACTTCCCCTGGATCTGTAAGCTTCAATAAATCCCTTCCTCCATAACTGTGCCTGGTCTGGAAGTTCATCTCAGTGAACCTGAAGCTGTCTGCTACACTGGAGTTGCAAAATCAGAGAAATCAAGCTGGTGCTGAGCAGAAAACCACCAACTGAAAGTTGAAAAAAAGTTGCAATGTATGCAGCTTTATGGGAAACAGAATACATCAGCAGTGTAAACAGTGGACACTGGAAGCCTCAAGATTTTCCAGTCAGGCCAAATGATCGAACGGGTGCAATAGTGCCATGTCTGCTCTGGGAGAAATCAACTGCTCTCTAATTGGACTGTAGGCCCACTCTATAGTAGGGAATACATGCCTAATAATCTAATCAAAACTTATGGCAGAGGAAGTCATGAGCCTTAGGGGTATAAAGCCTCCTCCTGTGTGGATAAATGCATATATTATTCTTACCAAATTGCCCTGGAGGCACTACACTTAATGCTCATATTTATATGTTAATGTTACTCTCACTTCTGGTTAGAGAAGCTTCTCTTTTCATATGTCAATGACCACGGAGATGACTCAAAAGGCAAAGTAATGCTGAGAAGGGACAGAGGAGTGTCCATCACTGAAACATCTATATCACACCCTCCAAGGATCAGTGCTCATTATGGAAGAGGTGGTGGAAAGAATGTAAAAGCCAAAGGAAGGGTACCACTCCTTACATGTAATGTCCTGACAGAAATTGGCCTCGGTATCCATGACATCACACTGCCTAGCAATACCTACACAAGACCCTCATAATAGGAGAAAAAATGATGACATCAAATTAAAAGATATACTAATGGCAAGAGGGAGGGGATATGATGGAGAGCAGAGTTATAAAGGGGAAATTGGGGCTAGGGAGGGAAATATCATGGTTTGTTGTCTGTAAGTTTAGAAGCTGTCAAATATATATATATTTATTTACATATATATATACAAATATATATATATATATATATATATATATATATATATACACACACACACACACACACACAAATATGTGTGTGTGTGTATTTAAAAAATACTCAAGAAAGAAATT
Source organism: Dipus sagitta (assembly GCA_036346955.1). NCBI lineage: Eukaryota > Metazoa > Chordata > Mammalia > Rodentia > Dipodidae > Dipus > Dipus sagitta. The sequence continues at coordinate 13,356,188 of CM070781.1, forward strand.
GAGGAGGACTTGAGATGAAGCAAAGACCTCTCATGCTACTGGATAGGTAGAATTAATATTGTGAAAATGGCAACTCTACCAAAAGCAATATACATATTTAATGTAATACCAATAAAAATAACAGCATCGTTCTTCACAGAGATTGAAAAAATTATGTCAAAATTGATATGGAATGGCAGCAAACCTTGAATATACCAACATATCCTCAGCAAAAAAAAATCTCAGGAGGTCTCACTGTACCTGATCTAAAGCTATATTACAAAGCCCTAGTAATAAAAAAAAAAAAACAGCATGGTACTGGCATAAGAACAGAAACATAGACCAAAGGAACAGAAGACTTTGACAAAGGTACCAATAATGTAGACTGGAGAAAAGGAAGTGTCTTCAACAAGTGGTGTTGGACAAATTGGATGACCATATGTAGAAAAATAAAGTAGACCCATTCATCTCTCCATATACAAAAATCAAGCCCAAATGGTTTAAAGACCTCAATATAAGACTTGAAACTTTTCTCCTACTAGAAGAAAAACTAGGAGGCACTCTCCATGATATAAGACTGGGGAAAGACTTCCTGAACAAAACCTCAGTAGCCCAGGAAATTAAACAAGCACTCAATCAATAGGATCCCATGAAGCTAAAAAGCCTTTTCACAAACACACCATAAGCAGTGCCAATAGATTTCCCACTGAACGGGAGAAAATCTTTGCCAGTTATACCACTGACAGAAGCCTAATATCTAGAATCTACAAAGAACTCAAAATCTATACAATAAAAAAATCAAACAACGTACTCCAAAACTGGGGCAGAGAACTGAATAGGGAGTTCTCAGAGGAAGAATTATAAATGGCTAACACACAGTTAAGAAAATGTTCAACATCCCTAACCATTATGGAAATGAAAATTAAAACAACTATGAGACTCCACCTTACCCCAGTAAGGATATCAAATATTAAAAAATTAAATGAAAACAAATTCTGTTGAGGATGTGGAGAAATAGGAACACTCATTCATTGTTGGTGGGAATGTAACCTGGTACTACCACTATGGAAATCAATATGGATACTCCTGAAAAGGATGAATAGAGTTACCAACAGACCCTGTTATTCCCTTACTGGGCATTTGCCCTAAAAGCTCCATGCCTCACTTCAGAGATATTTGCTCACCAATGTTTATAGCTTCTTAATTCATAATAGCTAAGAACTGGAATCAACCCTGGTGCCCACCACTAGACAAATGAAAAAGCAAGATGTGGTATATCTGCATGATGGAATTCTACTCAGCAGTAAGAAAAAATGACACAATGAAATTTGTAGAAAAATGGTTGAACTTGGAACAGATTATACTCAGCAAATTCACACAATCACAGAAAGACAATCATTGCATTGTCTGTAACTCCTAGCGCCAGGATGTGGTTAACACCCACTATGAGCTGTTGATCAGAAAGACCTACAAGGTCTCCAAAAACAAGATAGGCTTCTGTTAGAGCATTTGTTTACCCACTAGAGGTTAATGATAAAACCCTACTGCTGAAGACACTATATACTTTCAGCATGGAGCATGGAGAGATCTTGCTGGAATCCAGAAGAGAGCCAGTCCCCAGACAGCCCATCTAGTGCTGGAAGGCACTACATGAGCTACTAATAGGGGGAAAATGGTCAACATCTCTTCAAGCAAGTCAAGGCCTAATCCACTCAGAAGCAAACAACCTGACATGATGTTCACACAACTGCAGTAGTGGCACACAGCCAAGGTGAGTAATCAACTGCTGTTGGGTTATCTAACAGATCTACTCATTGGAAAGGAAACTATATCTGAAAGTGGGAAGCAAGTCAGAAGCATATCCAGATAATGATTTTGCTTTGAATATCAAGCTCCCATGAATCTTGGGCTATAAGAGGGTCTACAACCATTAAATTCTCTCTGAATTAATAAATGGTTATCCCATTTAACCTGTGCTGACTTCACTCTCTGTTGGAGAATCTGCTCCTCTTTTTAAGATGGAGCTGGACCTGAGGAGATAAACAACCCATCATACTTCAGCCCTGCCCCAGCTGAAACCACAGAGGAATTAGGGAAATGAGCAAGAATGCTGCTTTGTCAGTGAACCTGATATCAGCACAAGGGTGATGAAGATAGACACTGAGGACACTCAACACCTACCAAACCAGAGGTACAGAGGCTCCTAACAGTCCATCACTGAAGTAGACTTAAAATGCACCCAACATGGCTCAGATAATTTTGTGGAAGAGGGGGTAGGAAGATTGTTAGAGCCACAAGTTGTGACATGATGCACAGAGACATTGCTTCTCCCCATAAATGACTGCTGCCCACACAACCCACAATCCCCATGGGTGTGACCTGCATCCCCAATGTGGAGGGCCCCTTTGTAAAAGGGGCAGGGATGAGGCAAAGGATGGTAGCAACATGTGTTGTTTGCCTATTAAGTATGTCCATAACTAATAAAAATAAATTTAAAAAGAAAATTTTAAAGCAGAATCTTTAGATTTTGAAATTCATGCTGTAAGTTAAAACATTTTTTTAAAAATCTCTTTTATCTCATCAGTTAAGAAGATCATTAGCTTTAACAAAATGACATTGGAGGAAACCATAGTTACAAATATACACAAAATTTAAAAAATAGTAATTAAATATAGAAAAAGATATTGCTTCAATCTTATTAGGATGGCTATTGCCTAAAATAGTAATAATCTTGACAAGTGTTGGCAACAGTGTTTAGAAATTGGAACCCTCAAGCACTGATAACAAAAAGTTTAAATGTTGCACTCACTCCAGAATAAATATATAATATGCCAAAAATATTTAAAATGTGTTTATCATACAATCAAGTAATTCCACTTCTAGATATAAATCCAATAGATTTGAGAGCAGAGACTCAGACAAATGCTTTTGTACCAGTGTTAGGACAGCATTTTTCACAATAAAAACATAAGTAAAATTAACTGATACACAAACAATGGAATATATAGACAATGGGATCTTGTTCAGTCTTGAAAAGGAATGACATGTCAGGCACAATGGCACATTCCAGAAATCCCAGTCCTCAGGAGCAGAAGCCAAAGAATCCTGCAAATTCAAGCCTGCCTGGTCTACATAACAAGACCTTGTCCCTCCCTCAAGAAAGAAATGAGGTTATGACACATGCTACAACATGGATAAATCTTGAAGCCTTCATGCTAAGTGAAATAACCCTGATACCAAAAGGAAAATGTTGTAGCATTTGACTTATACTAAGTACCTCAAACAGTTAAATTCATTGTGACAGAAAGCAGAATGGTACTTGTCAGGCACAGGGGGAAGAAGGAGTGGGAAGTTACTGTTTAGTGGGTGAAGGGTTTCAAGTGGAAATCATGAAACAGTATTCGAGATGAAGGGTAGTGATGGCTGCACAAGGTGAATATACTTAATGTTGCCGAATTATCATTTAAGATGGATAATATGGCACATTTATAGTAGCTATATTTTACCAAAAATAAAAATACATTAATACAGGAGGGAGAGTATCCATAGTGGGGTTAGCACAGCACAGAGCATCTGGTATGGGCAGTGGGAGCTTCCCTGCAAGGCCGGTGAATAGCAGATTCAAGTGTCTGGTCAGAAGTGTCTACATGGGGTACAGAAAGGGAGGCTGATGGCACACTGGATGGCTTCAAATGAGTCAATGTATCGGTGATAATGGAAGCAGATTCCTCACTGTCACAGAGGCACTTGCCAGTATTAAACATGGAAAAATGAATTATGTTATCACATTGGAATTAAGGACATCAGTATAAAATCATAGTTTAGGTGGTGTAAATATAATAAATCACATAGAAGATAGATATGGAGAAGTAAATGTAAATAGGTGAGAGAGAAAGTGTGTGTGTGTGTGTGTGTGTGTGTGTGTGTGTGTGTGTCTTTGCTCTGTCAACTGACTGTACCTGAGAATAGCAATATCTTATTAACAATGAGAATGACTGGTTTCCAGATCTGGATTTCTAAGTATCACTTTCAGTAAAAAGAATCAGAGCTTCTTAAAGAAACAGCTGATTCTAGAGCTGGAGAAAGACAAGCACAAGGTAAATACAAAACATCTTGCTGTTCCAAAAAGTAAGAAACTACTCAAATACTGAAAGGATATGTCAAAGAACACAGCAGCAAGCTTTCAGAAGGCTCACTTGACAATTCTGGGAGAGTTTGTATATTAAAAATGGTGATAGCACCAGATTATCCCCAATAAACTAAAATGGAAACCATGAGTAAGTACCTGGATCCATCTGATATAAATTGCACTGGAGATAGAAAGGAGGAGAAAGGAAGAAGAAGAATGAGATGTTTATGCAGTTTCAAAGTATCTCTTAATCAAATGCTTATTAGTGGCAAAGAAAAAAAGGAGTAATTTTGCTAAAGAGAAGTCAAGCAGATTAATGAAGTAGTCAAAGTGAGCATCCTTGGCTAGAGGATAGATTGATAGTGTGTGTCATTTGTGAGGATACGATGGAGATACACCTAATTTTTCTGGCATTTCTGTCAGATACTCATCACTTGAAAGTAACCAGGAGGAAATATCAGGAAAACCAGAACTTAAGCAACATCATGCCACATAAGGGCACTTTCATCCTCAAAGACACAAATAAAAGTTCTAAAAGTCAAGAAAAGACTAAGAAACTGCTACAAACTGCAGGTTACTCAGAAGGCACAGCAACTAAATGAATCATACAGTTTTGACTTAAAAGCATCTGGACATTATTAGGATGATAGTGGCATGAAGGATGTCCTTATATGAAGGTAATTATTAGAATAATTAGCAAAGTTCCACTGGAGTCTGAGAATTAAATGTAATGCCTTAGTATTATCTTCCTGCTTTTTATTATTCTGTTATAATTTGGTAAAAAAAAAAAAAAGCATTCTTATGTGAAAGAAACACTAAGGTATTTGGAGCTGATACAGTAATTTCCACATATATCAGCATGGAAGATATTCTTTTAACTGAACTTGCAATATTCCAGTGAAATTGAAACTTCAATGCTGAAAAATGTTTTATAAATAATATGAGGGTAAGCTATGATGCATTAAACATAAATAGTAGGAATGAGATTGTGCAAACTTGAAGATAAATTTTCTTTAAAATGACTAGCCTCCCCCAACAAAATGTTTTAAATGAAAATAGACCAAACTGAGTAATTGGTAATAACTGACTCATGTGTAATGGCTTTCTTTGTGTTTTTTTTTAAGATTTTTCTATAAATGGTATGGATTTTTTAACGTTTTTATTGAGAATTTTAATATAAAAACATCCTGTAATTTGATCATATTCTCATTCCATTACCATCTTTGACACCCCCTTCATTGGCCCCATTACAATGAACATCATCGTCTTTCCAAGTACTCCTTCTGTTGTGATGTTTCTTCCTTTTTGTCCTCTTCTATCCTCTATGTCAAAATGTTGGTAGGCTGAGAACTATGCAGGTTTTGTAGGGGAAACAACAATCATTGTGAAGTCATGAATTTAACATCAATTCATTTCTAGACAACAGCACCCAAAAATATTCCTTCTTACCCTGTGGCTATTATATTCTTTCTACCTCTCCTTCTGAAATGTTCCCTGAGCCTTGAAAGATGTGATAAAGATATCTTTTTTGCATTTCTTTCTGGACCATGTTTCATGAGTATGCCTACTTGGTCTTTCTTTCATGCCTGAAACTATGCCTTGAGAGGTCAAACAGCCAAAGTCAGATGTGGTTTTCTACATTCAGCTCATAGCTCTGCACCCAACTCTGACCCCCTACTCCTGCAAGCACATGGACTCATCCTGTAGGCATCCACCTCAGTTCTCTGTACTCTACACTGGATCTTGAACCACCTTCATTTTCCTGTCTTGACTCCAACTCATTTGAAGTTTAAAACTGTATCACAGGTCCTGGGTTAGTACTTGATATACTTCATGCTGGCATTGTTTAGTTTTAGAAGGTAGATGCTGTGGGACCCACTCTATATATCAGAAAAATAAAGCTTAGGGAACAGGGGTCACTCAGGAAAGTCATATAGCCTAACCCAGGGCCAGGACTCTAATGGAGTGACTCCATTTCTTCATTGTATTCTTCATGCACATGGCCTTTTCCTTTGTAACATAAGCTGGACATACCTTCTTCTCTGCAAATGAAAAGTCCTGGGCTTGGAAGATAGCTCAGTAGTTAAAGGCACTCACGTACAAATGAAAGCCCATGTCTAATTTTCTTTTGGACTACTCTGCTGAGCCCTTCAGGAAAAGACTTCTCAAATTTCTGCATATCAGCCACCGGGAATATGCAACATTTATTAAGTTAGTAAATGGCCAACTGAATAAAATCTACATTAAAGTGGATTGTAATCAGCCTTTAGCTTTTCTGATTGAAGTTTCATGTCCCCACTAAAGAAGCTTGAGCCAGGGTAAGAGGTGGCCAGACTCAAGTGCATAGTTCCCAGGAAGAGCCACTTAATGCAATGAAGTCTCAGACCTGTCAGAGGGCTTGTCTGAGCTGGGCTTCCTGGAAAGATGTCTTAAAGTTCCATTTACATTATAATAACCTCCACCCCAAGTCTCAAGGCCACTTCTTTCTGCAGTCCACTGGGAAGACAAAGATGCATTCCAACAGGAAGAAATCAAAAAGAATTTGGTTGACGTTAAATCTTTCACTTTTATCCTTCCTAAGAGAGGAGAGAGAAAATGAAGCTGCTTCTTAAATGCTACTATTGCCAGGTTTGAATCTTTGTACTGTCATCTTAGCCTCATGCATATTAACTAAAGATCCTGGAATGCATAGCTCTGACCCTCTTTTCCCACTACCTTCCAGGCATTAAGTTAAACCCTTTCAATTGAACATGAATTAGCGGCTAGAACTATCTCACACATTTTCAAAAGGTAAAATCACCAGAACCATAAGTACTTCTCACTACTCCTTATCCAATTTCCCAATTTCACTGCTATCTGTGCTCTTTAGACTTTCATAAATGCACATATTACTGTTTCAACTTAACCTCTATCTTTGTGCCATTAATAAGTTCAGGACTGGTCCATATATGACCCAAAGTCATCCATCCCTAGAGTCAAGAAAGTAACCTGCAGGCCCTTAGCATTTGCAAAGTTCTCTCTTGCCTTTAGCCCTCATCATTGCTACTCTTTAGTAACTGGAGTTCCCAGAAAAATAAAAGTCACTTGTGTTAAAAATTCTACTTATTAGAGCTTCTGTGTTTGTGGAGAGATGGAATGTTGCAAATCAGAAGCTAAATTACCATGGCCTTTTTATCCCACTGGTAGATAATACTAGTTATTTTTCTTTTTTAATATTTTTATTTACTTAGAGAAAGAGACAGAGGCAGATAGAGAGAGTATGTGCATGCCAGGGCCACCTACCACTGTAAATGAACTCCAGATGCACATGTCACTTTGTGCATCTGGCTTTACATCGGTATGGGGAACTGAACACAGGCCATTAGGCTTTTCAAATAAGTGCCTTTAACTGGTTAACTATATCTCCACCCCATAGTTACTTTTCTTGTTGCTATAGCCAAATAGCTGACAAAAGCAACTTAAGGATGGAAGGGTTATTTATATATATAGTTCCAGGGAATATATTCCATCATGGCTGAGAAGGCATGGCAGCAGAAGCAGAAAGTTAGCTGGTCACATTTATTCCATAGTCAGGAAGCAGAGACCAAACAGGAAGTGGAAGCAGGCTATAAAACCTCAAGGCCTGCTCACAATAATATATTTCTTCAAGCAAGACTCCACCTCCTAAAGACTCCACCATCTTCTAAAATAGTGCTGCCAGCTGGGGACCAACTGCTCAAATTCTTGAGCCTATGGAGGACATTTCATAATGAAATCACAATAGTATCCATTCATTGCCCACCTCTGTGTTTGGGCTAACATCTTTATGACTCTTGGGTAAATACTCTCAAAATACACTGAGACTGCTAACTTCCACCAACCTAAATGCTAAGTTGCCATCAGATAACATCTAAGGCCAAGAGCAGAGACTTCCCTGCTTTGCTATAGCCTACCTACCTGTTGTTTCCACCAATATATATTTAAAGTGGAATGATCTATGAATTCCTTTTATTCTATTACTATAAAAACATCATGAAACTTTTATGACATTGAAGCAAGGTATTTAGGATAATGTAAATTTGTGTTCCTAGGCCATAGCCACTTATATTTGGTTCTAGAATAAGCTCTCTTATTCCCTTTGAGGTGAGAGCTGTGTTTTCACATCTATATCCCTCTGCCTAAATCAGTACTTCTCACCTTCCTCCACAAAATTTTAATAAGCTAATTATCTAAAGCATATTTACCATACAAATTTCAACTCAAGGCCTATTTGTTCCAGGAAGCTTTTCCAAATCTTTCTTTTACTAATTGGACAAATGATGCCTCCTACACACAACTATGTTGTCAGCACTTATGCCTCCTTCCCTGGTGAAAGTAAGCACAGAACCTGCAGCATATAGCTCTGGGCCTGCCAAATAAAAATTTCCTGTTATTGTTGCAGAGTTCAGAGGCCTGGGCTTTGGGTGGGCTTAAAACTCTCCAAGTCAATGGCTCTGAAGTCTCAAGTTCTTGTCTGTGATTATAAAGAAATAATAAATGCAGACACAGGTAAGTGTAACTTGAAAGATTTATTTTAAGAGAGAATAAAAGCTCCCAAGCTAAAAGGTGTCTCTGTACTCACAGCTGGGAGGGGGAGTCCCAAGAGGGAAATGCCAGGAAATCTCCATAGAACTTGGATCAACTCTTTTTATAAATTTGACATCCATTTGAGATGAGCCTCATTGCCACATTCAAAAGTCTATGAAGGAGCTGGATTGGTTGGTGTGCCTAGGAGATAAGCACAAGCTCCAAAAGATTCCCTGGAAAAAGTTCAGGAAGAACTTTTCAGGAAGAACCAGGTAGCTGTTCTTTATTGCCATCTTGGACCAGATTGGATAAGACTGTGGTTGTAGTCTTGCCAGGACAGGGTGGACTCCATGTTCTTTTGGGCCTGTGTCCCTAGCTGACTGCCTTCAAAAGAAAGCAACCTTGGTCCAAATCCACATCACTGTCAGATCCTCTGGTGGAAAAAGTGGCCTTGGGTACGTGAACTGTGCTCTTCCAGTGAGCTATGGATTGGGTTTGCAAAAGGTAGGAAAGAAACAAACACATTCCTCACACAGATAGAGAATTACACTTATAAAGCACTGAATATAGGGGCTGGAGAGATTGCTTAGTGTTTATGCCACTTGTCCCTGAAGCCTAAGGACCCATGTTCAACTCTTCATATCCCACATAAGCCATATGTACAAGGTGACACAAGTGTTCAAGGTTGCACATACACACAAGGTTGCACACGCATCTGGAGTTCAATTACAGAGGCTGAAGGCCCTGGCCTGCCAATCTCTCTCTCTCTCTCTCTCTCTCTCTCTCTCACACACACACACACACACACACACACACACACACACACACCCACATAAAAAAGGCCAGTCTGGACTTCTGGCCAAGATGGCAACAGCCTAACTGCACAGCACATCCCAGGGAAAGAAAGGCAAAACAGCCAGGGTTCACGGGGTCTTTTAGGGGAGAGAACTCTCCAATAGATTGCCAGTGGGAGGGCACAGAGGGGAAAAAACAGGGAATCACCACTGTACCACAGTCCCACCTTCAGGAAATTCAAACACTTACTGTAGGAAAAGGGTCCCAGGCCAACATACTTCCACTTGCCTCACTGCACAGGGGTGATCTCCCTGCTACCCCTGCCCATGAGTGACCTTGGCCAGGCTACAGCTGATGGCCCATTGAAGCTAAAGCTCCCTTGATCAATTTAAATGGCGCCCGCCACAGCTCTCATCCCACTTGTGGAAGTTTAGTCTGCTCCACCCACATTCCCATTTACTGTTCCAGCTGCCACACATTCACGAGCACGAGCCAAGGCCAATTTCCAATTCCACACTTGAGCTCAGACTGTGTCTGATGCTTATGCTAGCTCAGGTGCCATCCGCTCCCTGTCTCCCACACCACCCGACCGCCATTGTCCTGTTGTGGAGGAGCGCAGACTGCCTCCTGGTCCCAGTGTTCTGCCACACCAGAGTTTGGGCTGCTTCAGTGCTTGCTGCCTCTGTGTCCCCCCTAGTTCAAGCGCAGGCAGCTTTGGCACATTAGTGTGAGAGCTCAGGCAAATTTGGTGCCCCGGCCAGGCAGGAACTCAAGTGGCTTTGGCAAGCAAGAGCCAAAGCCCAGGCTGTTTGGCAACAGCCTAAGGCTGCTTCAGATTCCCACTGTGCTTGAGCCCAGGCTGGTCCCTCCACCTACGTGCCCATATACTGTGATGGGCAGACCAGAGCGCAAAAGAAATAACATGAGAAATCAAATGCAAGAAAATCCAGTTAGATCACCCAGTCCTACAATGAACATCTCTAATAAAAATGGAAGAATCACTAGGATCAGAACACCAAAATGAAGCTATGAGCAATGCAACCCTGGTGAAGCTACTGATAGAACTTGCAGAAAAGCAACAAAGGACTGATAATCATGTGGATGTGGCCATCACTAGACTAGACCTAATAGATAAAAAAAATGGAAGGAGTTCAAAAAAAGTTAAGAGATATGAGGGAGAGTGAAAAAAAAGAGGACTTCAAAAATGAGCTGGCAATACTAAATGAAGACATAAAGAAGTGCAAGGATGAATTCCAAGAAGCATCAAGAAAATCAGAAAATGATATGAAAAGGAAGCTTGACAAAGGGATGGAAATCATACATAGAAAAGTAGTAGAAAATGCAAACCTAATTGAACAACTCCAAAACTCTCTAGAAGCTCTCAAGAATAGAGTCATCCATGTGGAGGATAGAAACTCTGATCTGGAAGACAAGATGGAAGAAACAGTTAGAGAGTTCAAAAATTTTAGTAAGTTCAAAAGTTCCTGTTAACAGAACAAGAGGGAATTGTGGGATACACTTAAACATCCAAATATTAGGATCACTGGAATACCAGAAGGAGAAGAAATTCAGACCAAAGGCATGGAGAACTTATTTAACAAAATAATTGAAGAAAACTTCCCCAGTCTCTTAAAAGAAAGGCCCATCAAAATACAAGAAGCCAATAGAACTCCAAACAGACTGGACCACAGGAGAAACTCTCCAAGACATATTGTCATTAAGACTCTAAACATTGACACCAAAGAGAAAATCCTAAAAGCAGCTAGGGAAAAGTAGCATACCACTTTTGAAGGTAACCCCATCAGAATTACTCCAGATGTCTCAATGGAAAGCCAGAAAGGCCTGGAATGAAACACTACAAAGCCTAAGAACCTATGGCTTCCAACCCAAACTACTCTACCCAGCAAAAGTATCCCTCATAATACATGGTGAAAGAAAAACTTTCCATGACAAAACTCAGCTTTACAATTAATGAACACAAAACCAAACCTACAGACAGCATTTCAGGAAATTCTCCACAGAGAACAAACAAATAATCATCCTCAAATGCCTACAAGAAGCAGACCACAATAACCAAACTAAGAGTAGTCACAAAAAATTCGACATCCATGAAACCACCAAACCACATATACCATCACAATATGGCAGGGATCAAATTAAATTTCACAGTCATAACCCTAAATATTAATGGCCTTAATTCACCCATCAAGAGACACAAGCTAACAGGATGGATCAAAAGATTAGACCTCTAAATCTGATGCCTTCAAGACACCCACCTCACCACTAAACATAGGCACCTCCTCAGGGCGAAAGGGTGGAAAATAATATTCCAAGCAAATGGGAATAAGAAACAAACAGGTGTAGCTATATTAATATCGGATAAAATAGACTTCAAACCAAAAATAATCAAAAAAGAAAAAGGAGGCCACTTCCTTCTTATCAAGGGAACGATCCATCAAGAGAATATTACAATCATAAATCTGTATGCACCAAACACAGGCGCACCACAGTTCATAAAACAAAACCTACTTGACAATAAAACAGAAATAAGCACCAACACCATCATAGTTAGGGACTTCAATACACCATTATCAGTAATAGACAGATCATCCAAACAGAAACTCAACAGGGAAGGAAGAGAGCTCAATAAAACCATAGATCACTTAGACCTAATGGACATCTACAGAACTTTCCATCCCAAACCAACAGACTACACATTCTTCTCAGCAGCCCATGGAACATTCTCTAAAATACACCATATGCTGGGTCACAAAGACTGCCTCCACATATTTAGAAAGATTGACATAATTCCCTGCATATCAGTTCACAGTGCTATGTTGCTAGAAATCAACAACAAAAGACCTACCAACAAGCCCAACAGCACCTGGAAACTGAACAGCACACTTTTGAACAATAAATGGATAGTGGATGAAATGAAAACTGAAATTGCAAAATTTCTGGAATTGAATGACAATGAGAACACATCGTACCAAAACTTATGGGACACAATGAAGGCGGTCCTCAGGGAAAAAATTCATAGCACTCAATGCCTTCATAACGAAGACAGAAAGGTCCCATACCAATAACCTAACCATCCACCTAAAGGCACTGGAAAAACAAGAAAACTCCAACCCAAAGAGCTCCAGGAGGAAAGAAATAATTAAAATCAGAGCAGAAATCAATGAATTGGAAACCAAGGAAACAATTAAGACAATTGACAAAACAAACAGCTGGTTCTTTGAAAAAATAAGCAAGATTGACAAACCCCTGGCCAATCTGATCAAGCAAAAAAAAGGAGAAGATTCAAATTAACGAAATTCAAAATGAAAAAGGAGATATCACAACAGACATAAGTGAAATTGGGAAAATCATCAGGACTTACTTCAAAAACCTCTACTCCACAAAACTGGATAATGTGGAGGAGATGGATAAATTCCTGGATACATACCATCTACCAAAGGTAAACACAGAGCAGATTAGTCACCTCAATCAACACATCACACTCATGGAAATTGAAAAAGTAATAAAAAACCTCCCCAAAAATAAAAGTCCCGGACCAGATGTCTTCTCAGCTGAATTCTATCAAACCTTCATGGAAGAACTCAGACCAATCTTCCTCAAACTGTGTCACATAATTGGAGAACAGGGAAACCTACACAACTCCATTTATGAAGCTAGCATCACCCTAATTCCAAAACCAGGCAGAGATGCCTCAAGAAAACTACCAGCCTATTTCCCTGATGAACGTTGATGCAAAGATCCTGAACAAAATCCTCGCAACCCGAATCCAACAACACATCAAAAGCATTATCCACCTCGACCAAGTGGGATTCATCCCAGAAACACAGGAGTGGTTCAACATATGAAAATCTGTCAATGTAATACACCACATAAACAAGGTTAAACATAAAAACCACATGATCATTTCGATAGATGCAGAAAAGGCCTTTGACAAGACACAACATTACTTCATGATCAAAACATTGGAGAGAATTGGAATGGTTGGTTCATGTCTTAACATAATAAAGAAAATATACAAAGCTCATAAGGCCCAGATAATACTTAATGGAGAGAGACTGGAGGAATTCCCATTAAGATCGGGAACAAGACAGCATTGTCCACTCTCACCTCTGCTCTTCAATATAGTACTGGAAGTCCTGGCTCAAGCAACAAGACAGGAGAAAGAAATAAAAGAGATGCAGTTTGGAAAGGCAGAAGTTAAGTTTGCTCTATTTGCTGATGACATGATTGTATGTGTAAGAGACCCGAGAGACTCCATCCCAAAACTCCTGAAGGTGATTAACTCCTATAGCAAAGTATCAGGACACAAAATCAATGCACAAAAATCAGTACCCTTTCTATATGCAAATGACAAATATACAGAGAAAGAAATAAGGGACATGGTCACATTTTCAATAGCAACAGAAAAAATAAAATACCTTGGAATAACGTTAACCAAGGAAGTGAAAGATCTGTACAACGAATATATAAAAACACTCAAAAAAGAAATTGAGGAGGACTTGAGAAAATGGAAAGACCTCCCATGTTCCTGGATAGGCAGAATTAACATTGTGAAGATGGCAATCCTACCAAAGGCAATATACAGATTTAATGTCATTCCAATTAAAATCCCAACAGTGTTCTTCACAGAGATAGAATATATGATCTCAAATTTCATATTGAAAGGCAGAAGACCTCGCATACCCAAACATATCCTCAGCAAAAGAAATGCCCCTGGAGGCATCACCATACCTGATCTAAAGCTATATTAAAAAGCCATAGTAATAAAAACAGCATGGTACTGGCATAAAAACAGGAGTATAGACCAATGGAATAGACTTGAGGACCTGGACTTTGGGTCAAGCAACTATAGCTACATGATATTTGACAAAAGCCCTAACAATATATGCTGGAAAAAAGCATCTTCAACAAGTGGTGCTGGACAAATTGGATAACCGTATGCAGGAAACTGAAACTTGTTCTGCACATTTTGCCATGCACTATACTCAAGTCCAAAAGGATCAAAGACCTCAATATAAGACCAGTAACTCAACTACTACTGGAAGAAAATATAGGAAGTACTTTCCATTATATAGGAATGGAAAAAGACTTCCTGAACAAAACCCCAGTAGCTCACAATCTTAAACAGTCACTCAATCAATGGGATCACATGAAGCTGAAGAGTTTCTTTACAAACAAACATACAATAAGCAAAGCCAATAGATTACTGACAGAATGGGAGAAAATATTTCCTGGTTATCCAACTGACAGAGGCCTAATCTCTAGAATCTACAAAGAACTCAAAAACCTAAACAGTGAAAAGTCAAACAATCCACTCACAGAATGGGGCAAGGAGCTCAACAGGCAGTTCACAGAGGAAGAAATACAAATGGCAAACACACACTTAAGAAAATGTTCATCATCCCTAATCATCAGGGAAATGCAACTTAAAACAACAATGAGATTCCACCTTACCCCAGTAAGGATAGCAAACATCAAAAAATCAAATGAAAATAAATGCTGGCGAGGATGTGGAGAAGTAGGAACACTCATCCACTGTTGGTGGGAATGTAGGATGGTACAACCATTTTGGAAAGCAATGTGGAGACTCTTGAAAAAGCTGAGTATAGAGATACCAACAGACCCAGTTATTCCCTATCTTGGCATCTACCCTAAACCTTCAAACCACAGGCCAGAGAGATTTGCTCAACCATGTTTGCAGCGGCTCAATTAATAATAGCTAAGAGCTGGAATCAACCCATATGTCCATCACTAGAAGAATGGATAACTATGATGTGGTATATCTACACAATGGAATTCTATACAGCAGTAAGAAAAAATGACACAATGAAATTTGAGGAAAAATGGTTGAACCTGCAACAGATCATTCTCAGTGAACTTACCCAATCCCAGAAAAAAATCACCACATAGTCTCACTCATCTACAGCACCTAACCTGAATCTACCCAAGATGCCTTACATACCCAGCAAGCTTCTTGTGGACCAGACAATAGGATGGTTGGGGAGTGGGGGAGGGGAAGGGGAGACACAATTCTAGCCCCGAATGGCAATGGTACTGTATTAGTCAGGGTTCTCTAGAGGAACAGAACTGCTAGAATGAATTATTTTAAAAGGGGATTTATTGGATCAGCTTACAGTAGTCCAATAGCAGTTGCAGGCCCGAGAATCACTGAACCTGGTAGTTGCTCAGTCCTCGTGGCCAGATGCCTCAGCAGTCCCGACCCGGCACTGCAAATGGTGCAGGAAAACCTGGAGGCTTCCTGAGGAGCCGCTGGGCTTCAATCCACGGGGGTCTTCAGTTGATGCTGGTCTTTCGTCCGCACTGGTCTTCAACCCACGCTGGAAGGTAGCAAGCAGCTCCGGCAGCCAAAATGGAAGGGAGGCAGGAAGGAAGGAAGGGACTCTTTTTTCCCAGAGCTCCCTTGTATCAAGCCCCCCTCTGGGCGGGACCGCCCATTCTGGGGGAAGGGCTCAACCTTGGGGAAAGACTTCCTCCTCTAGTTGATCCTTCCTAGAAGCAACCTATGGATTACTAAACAGATCAAGTTGACAACACCTTAACTATCACAAGTCCACCCCTTGTCAACTTGGCATCAAATCATGTCTCCTTACATCATACTTAATTTTCAAATGAAAACAGTAACAAGCTCATAATTCCGCCTAACATGGCATAACTATCCCACGTACAACCGGAACCGCAAAATCTTCCCCCCAACACAAAGCTTAGTCTCTAGTATAATGGGTCTAATATAAATTCAACAGTTAGCTAATGATATAATTGTAATATTGGTGTAGATACATACAAACACTCTGTTATCAAGGCAGGACAGAAACATTGCAATCACAGTCCTCGTTTCTGTAACTGGTCACGTGGCCTTAGCTGGTATTTGTAACTGCCTTCTTCTACTACCCATTCTGTATTTCCTCCACCTTCAGCAAGCACCTCACCAGGTCTTGGTTCTTTACCTGGAGGGGTAACCCATACCTTCATTCCTGAAGGATCTGGGCCATTTATCACACTACTTCTATTGGGTTGTTGCAGTCGTCCATTGACTTTGACAACAGGACATGGTAACACTAGCAGACGCCCTAAAGGATCTCCTGCACTCCAGGCATACTCTTCCTTACCTCCATTGTGGAGAAGCAGTCCAATTTCCCCCTGGTAATCTGGATCAATCACCCCTGCTATCACTGTAACTCCTTTCTCAGCCTGTTCACTCAAGGGCATTAGGAGCCCAAAGTGACCAGGGGGAAGTCTTAGCTTCCAGTTCAATGGAATGTTCTTTGTGTCTCCTGACAAAAGCACTCCCCCCTCTGGGACCAAGACTTGTAATCCAGCAGAGCATAAGGTTGCGGGAACAGGAAGCAAAAATCTAGCTAATGGGTCACTTGGAGTGATGGTAAGTGGGACTATTCCCATTTCCACCCCTTGATTCCTGGACCCGTGAATCCGGGCTATAGGAGAAACAGTACCATATATAGGACGCTGAATCAGAGCATATACAGCCTGCTGGAGGACACTCCCCCAGCCCTCCAAGCTATTGCCACCTAGTTGGCGCTGTAGCTGTTTCTTCAAAAGGCCATTCCACTGTTCTATCAAGCCAGCTGCTTCAGGATGGTGGGGCACATGGTAAGACCAGTGAATTCCATGATCATGAGCCCACTGCCGTACTTCCTTGGTGGTGAAGTGAGTTCCTTGGTCAGAAGCAATGCTGTGTGGAATGCCATGACGGTGAATAAGGCATTCTGTAAGCCCACGGATAGTAGTCTTGGCAGAAGCACTACGTGCAGGAAAGGCAAATGCATACCCAGAATAAGTGTCTATTCCAGTAAGGACAAAACGCTGCCCTTTCCATGATGGAAGTGGTCCAATGTAGTCAACCTGCCACCAGGTTGCTGGCTGGTCACCCCGAGGAATACTACCATATCGGGGGCTCAGAGTTGGTCTCTGCTGTTGGCAAATTTGGCACTCAGCAGTAGCCGTAGCCAGGTCAGCCTTAGTTAGTGGAAGTCCATGTTGTTGGGCCCATGCATAGCCTGCATCTCTGCCACCATGGCCACTTTGTTCGTGGGCCCATTGGGCAATGACAGGGGTGGCTGAGGAAAAAGGTTGACCACTATCCACAGTACGGGTCAGCTTATCTACTTGATTATTAAAGTCATCCTCCAACGAGGTCACCTTCTGATGAGCATTAACATGGGACACAAGTATCTTTATATCCTTTGCCCATTCAGAGAGTTCTATCCACATACACCTTCCCCAAATGTCCTTTTCACCAATTTTCCAATTGTGCTCCTTCCAAGTCCCAGACCATCCAGCCAAACCATTGGCCACAGCCCATGAATCAGTGTATAACCGCACATCTGGCCATTTTTCTTTCCAAGCAAATTGCACAACCATATGCACTGCCCGAAGTTCTGCCCATTGTGAAGACTTCCCTTCACCACAGTCCTTCAGCGTTGTCCCAGAAAGGGGCTGTAATGCTGCAGCTGTCCACTTTTGGGCAGTGCCTGCATAACGTGCTGAACCATCTGTAAACCATGCCCTAGACCTCTCCTCCTCAGTCAATTGATCATAGGGCACACCCCATGATGCCATAGGTGCATGCTTGGGGACAGAAGGCATTACAACAGGAGTAGCAACCATAGGCATTTGGGCAACTTCCTCATGTAACTTACTCATACCTTCAGGGCCTGCTCTAGCCCGATCACGTATATACCACTTCCACTTAATGATGGACTGTTGCTGTGCACGTCCAACTTTATGGCCTGGTGGGTCAGATAACACCCAGCTCATGATGGGCAGCTCAGGTCGCATAGTAACTTGATGGCCCATTGTCAAACGTTCAGTTTCCACTAAGGCCCAATAGCAGGCCAAAAGCTGTCTCTCAAATGGAGAATAATTGTCTGCAGACGATGGCAGGGCCTTGCTCCAAAATCCCAATGGCCTCCGCTGTGATTCACCTATGGGGGCCTGCCACTGAAACCTCAAGTACCATCGGATCTGCTGGCTCATACAGCCCAAGGGGCAGAGCAGCCTGCACAGCAGCCTGGACCTGTTGAAGAGCCTTCTCTTATTCTGGGCCCCACTGAAAACTAGTAGCTTTCCGAGTCACTTGGTATATGGGACGGAGTAAGACACCCAAGTGAGGAATGTGCTGTCTCCAAAATCCAAATAGGCCCACTAGACGTTGTGCTTCTTTCTTAGTGGTAGGAGGGGCCAAATGCAACAACTTGTCCTTCACCTTAGAGGGAATATCCCTACATGCCCCACACCACTGAACTCCTAGAAATTTCACTGAGGTGGAAGGTCCTTGAATTTTGGATGGATTTATTTCCCATCCCCTGATGCGCATATGCTGTACCAGCAACTCCAGAGTGGATGCCACCTCCTGCTCATTTGATCCAATTAGCATTATGTCATCGATATAATGGACCAACGTGACACCCTGTGGAAGGGACAAGCGATCAAGGTCCCTGCGAACTAAGCTATGACACAGGGCTGGAGAGTTAATATAACCTTGAGGTAAAACAGTAAATGTGTACTGCTGACCTTGCCAGCTGAAGGCAAATTGCTTCTGGTGGTCCTTATGGACAGGTATGGAGAAGAAAGCATTTGCAAGATCAATAGCCGCATACCAGGTACCAGGAGATGTGTTAATCTGCTCAAGTAAAGAAACCACATCTGGTACAGCAGCTGCAATTGGAGTCACCACCTGATTAAGTTTCCGATAATCCACTGTCATTCTCCAGGATCCATCTGTCTTCTGAACAGGCCAAATAGGAGAGTTAAAGGGAGATGTGGTGGGAACCACCACCCCTGCATCCTTCAAGTCCTCTATAGTGGCATTAATTTCTGAAATCCCTCCAGGGATGCGATACTGTTTCTGATTCACTATTTTCCCTGGTGGTGGGAGCCTCAGTGGCTTCCATTTTGCCTTTCCAACCATAATAGTCCTCACTCCACAAGTCAGGGAACCAATGTGAGGGTTCTGCCAACTCCTAAGTATATCTATCCCAATTATGCATTCTGGCACTGGGGAAATAACCACAGGGTGAGTTCGGGGACCCACTGGACCCACTGTCAGTCTAACATTTGCCAAAACTCCATTGATCACCTGACCTCCATAAGCACCTACTTTAAGCTGGAGGGCCATGGTGCTTTTTGGGGTCTCCTGGAATCAATGTCAATTCAGAGCCAGTGTCCAGTAGGCCCCGAAAGGTCTGATTATTTCCTTTCCCCCAGTGTACAGTTACCCTAGCAAAAGGCCGCAGGTCCCTCTGAGGAAGGATAGGTGTAAGTTTAATATTGAAACTTTTGGCAGTTGCAGGAGGGTCCTTCCTCAAAGGGACCCGGCCACCCCTTCAATCAAGGGGCTCAGGGTCTGTAAACTGGCTCAAATCTGGAAACTGATTAAGAGGTCTTGATTCTCTGTCGCTATAATTCAAAGTGGCTTTATGTTCCCTTGCTCTGGAATTTTTCTGCTTATACAGATCAAGAAGAAATTCAGTAGGCTTCTTATCTATTTGACTTCTGGGAACACCATGATTAATCAGCCAATTCCAAAGGTCCATACGAGTCATACCTTTATGTGCATAATTTTGCCTACGCTGTCTATTATGAAAAACACGTTCACCCCGCCTTTGGCGATTCAGTGCTGCCACTTGGCCCTTGTTACCCCGAGATCCAGTTATGCCCATTGCATCTAAATCACCTAATGCAGCAACTGCAGCTCCCACTGTGAGGTCTTCTTTACATAAAAGAGCAATGATGGAAGACTTTAAGTATGCTGGCGCTCCCCTCACAAATCTGTTTCTTATAGTCTTAGTGAAGAGCACATCTTCTGGACGCTCCCATTGTGGGGGCAAAGATGAGTTTACATGGCAAATCCACTCCAGCATTCCAAGTTCTCTGAGCTTTTTAATCCCTTCATCGACATTAAGCCAAGGGATATCAGGCAGCTCGAGCTCACTCACAGTAGGCCATCTTTGGATCCATACTTCAGCCAACCAATCAAATAAACTCTTGGTACCCTTTCCAACTGCACGAGCTGCATTGTTAAATCTAAAATCTCTGCTCAATGGGCCTATTTCAGTAAATTCAGCCTGATCTAATCTTATGTTCCTTCCTCCATCATCCCACACCCTTAAGATCCATTCCCACACATATTCCCCATGCTTCTGCCTGTACAAGTTAGAAAACTCCTGAAGTTCTTTAGGGGTGTACCTCACTTCCTCCTGTGTCACACTTTCTATCTCACCTTTAGGGGCCTGCCTAGCCTTCCGTCTGGTTATAGGCCTAGAGGCAAAAACAGGTGGGAACTGAGAAGCACCAGCACTTCCTGCTGATTCCCCAGACAAAGAGGGATGAATTCCCTCAGGCAAGGGTGGGGAGGATAATACCTCAGGATGTGGGGGTGGGGATACAACTGCTGCTAAGGGAGGGCAGGCCATATTTTCATCCAAAACATCTTCTTCAGAATCTAACACTTCGATGTCCCCAGGTTCTTCAGGGTCTTCCCACACATCACCATCCCAAGTCACAGGATCCCACTCTTTTCCAATCAGTGCCCTCACTTTAACTTCTGATAGTTGGTGAGGCTGGGATTTGAATTTACGTTGCAAATTAGCCAATCTCACAATGAGAGCTTGGGTTTGGTTTTCTGCAATCCGAGCCCTGTTCTGGCTAGAGAGGAGACTCTCCTCCAGGGCACCCTTAGAAACCTTGAGATCATGTATGTGGGTCTTAAGCTTAGAATTTTCCTTTTTGAGCTTCTGCTGTTCCCTCACTAGTTTGTCCAGAGATGCCAAAAGCAACCAACCAGCCTCATCATTGGTCTTACTTTTCCACAAATACTCAAATGTTTTAAATACAGAGTTACTAAATTCCTCACTCTTCACAAGACATGACTCAGGGTCATCAAATACATCTATCTCACGTAGTTCTTGAAATAGTGCACACCATGGATTATTAGTGTCCCCCTTATTTCCAGGAAAAGCGCCCTCCTTATCACCAGTGGGGCCTTTAGCAGCATTGAAATTGGAGAGCCAACCCCAGATAGCACTAAGCCCACTAGAGAAACCCATCCTTACAATTCTGTTTCTCTAGAACCACTTCTGGTACCAAATTCTGTATTAGTCAGGGTTCTCTAGAGGAACAGAACTGCTAGAATGAATTATTTTAAAAGGGGATTTATTGGATCAGCTTACAGTAGTCCAATAGCAGTTGCAGGCCCGAGAATCACCGAACCTGGTAGTTGCTCAGTCCTCGTGGCCAGATGCCTCAGCAGTCCCGACCCGGCACTGCAAATGGTGCAGGAAAACCTGGAGGCTTCCTGAGGAGCCGCTGGGCTTCAATCCACGGGGGTCTTCAGTTGATGCTGGTCTTTTGTCCGCACTGGTCTTCAACCCACGCTGGAAGGTAGCAAGCAGCTCCGGCAGCCAAAATGGAAGGGAGGCAGGAAGGAAGGAAGGGACTCTTTTTTCCCAGAGCTCCCTTGTATCAAGCCCCCCTCTGGGCGGGACCGCCCATTCTGGGGGAAGGGCTCAACCTTGGGGAAAGACTTCCTCCTCTAGTTGATCCTTCCTAGAAGCAACCTATGGATTACTAAACAGATCAAGTTGACAACACCTTAACTATCACAAGTCCACCCCTTGTCAACTTGGCATCAAATCATGTCTCCTTACATCATACTTAATTTTCAAATGAAAACAGTAACAAGCTCATAATTCCGCCTAACATGGCATAACTATCCCACGTACAACCGGAACCGCAAAATCTTCCCCCCAACACAAAGCTTAGTCTCTAGTATAATGGGTCTAATATAAATTCAACAGTTAGCTAATGATATAATTGTAATATTGGTGTAGATACATACAAACACTCTGTTATCAAGGCAGGACAGAAACATTGCAATCACAGTCCTCGTTTCTGTAACTGGTCACGTGGCCTTAGCTGGTATTTGTAACTGCCTTCTTCTACTACCCATTCTGTATTTCCTCCACCTTCAGCAAGCACCTCACCAGGTCTTGGTTCTTTACCTGGAGGGGTAACCCATACCTTCATTCCTGAAGGATCTGGGCCATTTATCACACTACTTCTATTGGGTTGTTGCAGTCGTCCATTGACTTTGACAACAGGACATGGTAACACTAGCAGACGCCCTAAAGGATCTCCTGCACTCCAGGCATACTCTTCCTTACCTCCATTGTGGAGAAGCAGTCCAATTTCCCCCTGGTAATCTGGATCAATCACCCCTGCTATCACTGTAACTCCTTTCTCAGCCTGTTCACTCAAGGGCATTAGGAGCCCAAAGTGACCAGGGGGAAGTCTTAGCTTCCAGTTCAATGGAATGTTCTTTGTGTCTCCTGACAAAAGCACTCCCCCCTCTGGGACCAAGACTTGTAATCCAGCAGAGCATAAGGTTGCGGGAACAGGAAGCAAAAATCTAGCTAATGGGTCACTTGGAGTGATGGTAAGTGGGACTATTCCCATTTCCACCCCTTGATTCCTGGACCCGTGAATCCGGGCTATAGGAGAAACAGTACCATATATAGGACGCTGAATCAGAGCATATACAGCCTGCTGGAGGACACTCCCCCAGCCCTCCAAGCTATTGCCACCTAGTTGGCGCTGTAGCTGTTTCTTCAAAAGGCCATTCCACTGTTCTATCAAGCCAGCTGCTTCAGGATGGTGGGGCACATGGTAAGACCAGTGAATTCCATGATCATGAGCCCACTGCCGTACTTCCTTGGTGGTGAAGTGAGTTCCTTGGTCAGAAGCAATGCTGTGTGGAATGCCATGACGGTGAATAAGGCATTCTGTAAGCCCACGGATAGTAGTCTTGGCAGAAGCACTACGTGCAGGAAAGGCAAATGCATACCCAGAATAAGTGTCTATTCCAGTAAGGACAAAACGCTGCCCTTTCCATGATGGAAGTGGTCCAATGTAGTCAACCTGCCACCAGGTTGCTGGCTGGTCACCCCGAGGAATACTACCATATCGGGGGCTCAGAGTTGGTCTCTGCTGTTGGCAAATTTGGCACTCAGCAGTAGCCGTAGCCAGGTCAGCCTTAGTTAGTGGAAGTCCATGTTGTTGGGCCCATGCATAGCCTGCATCTCTGCCACCATGGCCACTTTGTTCGTGGGCCCATTGGGCAATGACAGGGGTGGCTGAGGAAAAAGGTTGACCACTATCCACAGTACGGGTCAGCTTATCTACTTGATTATTAAAGTCATCCTCCAACGAGGTCACCTTCTGATGAGCATTAACATGGGACACAAGTATCTTTATATCCTTTGCCCATTCAGAGAGTTCTATCCACATACACCTTCCCCAAATGTCCTTTTCACCAATTTTCCAATTGTGCTCCTTCCAAGTCCCAGACCATCCAGCCAAACCATTGGCCACAGCCCATGAATCAGTGTATAACCGCACATCTGGCCATTTTTCTTTCCAAGCAAATTGCACAACCATATGCACTGCCCGAAGTTCTGCCCATTGTGAAGACTTCCCTTCACCACAGTCCTTCAGCGTTGTCCCAGAAAGGGGCTGTAATGCTGCAGCTGTCCACTTTTGGGCAGTGCCTGCATAACGTGCTGAACCATCTGTAAACCATGCCCTAGACCTCTCCTCCTCAGTCAATTGATCATAGGGCACACCCCATGATGCCATAGGTGCATGCTTGGGGACAGAAGGCATTACAACAGGAGTAGCAACCATAGGCATTTGGGCAACTTCCTCATGTAACTTACTCATACCTTCAGGGCCTGCTCTAGCCCGATCACGTATATACCACTTCCACTTAATGATGGACTGTTGCTGTGCACGTCCAACTTTATGGCCTGGTGGGTCAGATAACACCCAGCTCATGATGGGCAGCTCAGGTCGCATAGTAACTTGATGGCCCATTGTCAAACGTTCAGTTTCCACTAAGGCCCAATAGCAGGCCAAAAGCTGTCTCTCAAATGGAGAATAATTGTCTGCAGACGATGGCAGGGCCTTGCTCCAAAATCCCAATGGCCTCCGCTGTGATTCACCTATGGGGGCCTGCCACTGAAACCTCAAGTACCATCGGATCTGCTGGCTCATACAGCCCAAGGGGCAGAGCAGCCTGCACAGCAGCCTGGACCTGTTGAAGAGCCTTCTCTTATTCTGGGCCCCACTGAAAACTAGTAGCTTTCCGAGTCACTTGGTATATGGGACGGAGTAAGACACCCAAGTGAGGAATGTGCTGTCTCCAAAATCCAAATAGGCCCACTAGACGTTGTGCTTCTTTCTTAGTGGTAGGAGGGGCCAAATGCAACAACTTGTCCTTCACCTTAGAGGGACTATCCCTACATGCCCCACACCACTGAACTCCTAGAAATTTCACTGAGGTGGAAAGGTCCTTGAATTTTGGATGGATTTATTTCCCATCCCCTGATGCGCATATGCTGTACCAGCAACTCCAGAGTGGATGCCACCTCCTGCTCATTTGATCCAATTAGCATTATGTCATCGATATAATGGACCAACGTGACACCCTGTGGAAGGGACAAGCGATCAAGGTCCCTGCGAACTAAGCTATGACACAGGGCTGGAGAGTTAATATAACCTTGAGGTAAAACAGTAAATGTGTACTGCTGACCTTGCCAGCTGAAGGCAAATTGCTTCTGGTGGTCCTTATGGACAGGTATGGAGAAGAAAGCATTTGCAAGATCAATAGCCGCATACCAGGTACCAGGAGATGTGTTAATCTGCTCAAGTAAAGAAACCACATCTGGTACAGCAGCTGCAATTGGAGTCACCACCTGATTAAGTTTCCGATAATCCACTGTCATTCTCCAGGATCCATCTGTCTTCTGAACAGGCCAAATAGGAGAGTTAAAGGGAGATGTGGTGGGAACCACCACCCCTGCATCCTTCAAGTCCTCTATAGTGGCATTAATTTCTGAAATCCCTCCAGGGATGCGATACTGTTTCTGATTCACTATTTTCCCTGGTGGTGGGAGCCTCAGTGGCTTCCATTTTGCCTTTCCAACCATAATAGTCCTCACTCCACAAGTCAGGGAACCAATGTGAGGGTTCTGCCAACTCCTAAGTATATCTATCCCAATTATGCATTCTGGCACTGGGGAAATAACCACAGGGTGAGTTCGGGGACCCACTGGACCCACTGTCAGTCTAACATTTGCCAAAACTCCATTGATCACCTGACCTCCATAAGCACCTACTTTAGCTGGAGGGCCATGGTGCTTTTTGGGGTCTCCTGGAATCAATGTCAATTCAGAGCCAGTGTCCAGTAGGCCCCGAAAGGTCTGATTATTTCCTTTTCCCCAGTGTACAGTTACCCTAGCAAAAGGCCGCAGGTCCCTCTGAGGAAGGATAGGTGTAAGTTTAATATTGAAACTTTTGGCAGTTGCAGGAGGGTCCTTCCTCAAAGGGACCCGGCCACCCCTTCAATCAAGGGGCTCAGGGTCTGTAAACTGGCTCAAATCTGGAAACTGATTAAGAGGTCTTGATTCTCTGTCGCTATAATTCAAAGTGGCTTTATGTTCCCTTGCTCTGGAATTTTTCTGCTTATACAGATCAAGAAGAAATTCAGTAGGCTTCTTATCTATTTGACTTCTGGGAACACCATGATTAATCAGCCAATTCCAAAGGTCCATACGAGTCATACCTTTATGTGCATAATTTTGCCTACGCTGTCTATTATGAAAAACACGTTCACCCCGCCTTTGGCGATTCAGTGCTGCCACTTGGCCCTTGTTACCCCGAGATCCAGTTATGCCCATTGCATCTAAATCACCTAATGCAGCAACTGCAGCTCCCACTGTGAGGTCTTCTTTACATAAAAGAGCAATGATGGAAGACTTTAAGTATGCTGGCGCTCCCCTCACAAATCTGTTTCTTATAGTCTTAGTGAAGAGCACATCTTCTGGACGCTCCCATTGTGGGGGCAAAGATGAGTTTACATGGCAAATCCACTCCAGCATTCCAAGTTCTCTGAGCTTTTTAATCCCTTCATCGACATTAAGCCAAGGGATATCAGGCAGCTCGAGCTCACTCACAGTAGGCCATCTTTGGATCCATACTTCAGCCAACCAATCAAATAAACTCTTGGTACCCTTTCCAACTGCACGAGCTGCATTGTTAAATCTAAAATCTCTGCTCAATGGGCCTATTTCAGTAAATTCAGCCTGATCTAATCTTATGTTCCTTCCTCCATCATCCCACACCCTTAAGATCCATTCCCACACATATTCCCCATGCTTCTGCCTGTACAAGTTAGAAAACTCCTGAAGTTCTTTAGGGGTGTACCTCACTTCCTCCTGTGTCACACTTTCTATCTCACCTTTAGGGGCCTGCCTAGCCTTCCGTCTGGTTATAGGCCTAGAGGCAAAAACAGGTGGGAACTGAGAAGCACCAGCACTTCCTGCTGATTCCCCAGACAAAGAGGGATGAATTCCCTCAGGCAAGGGTGGGGAGGATAATACCTCAGGATGTGGGGGTGGGGATACAACTGCTGCTAAGGGAGGGCAGGCCATATTTTCATCCAAAACATCTTCTTCAGAATCTAACACTTCGATGTCCCCAGGTTCTTCAGGGTCTTCCCACACATCACCATCCCAAGTCACAGGATCCCACTCTTTTCCAATCAGTGCCCTCACTTTAACTTCTGATAGTTGGTGAGGCTGGGATTTGAATTTACGTTGCAAATTAGCCAATCTCACAATGAGAGCTTGGGTTTGGTTTTCTGCAATCCGAGCCCTGTTCTGGCTAGAGAGGAGACTCTCCTCCAGGGCACCCTTAGAAACCTTGAGATCATGTATGTGGGTCTTAAGCTTAGAATTTTCCTTTTTGAGCTTCTGCTGTTCCCTCACTAGTTTGTCCAGAGATGCCAAAAGCAACCAACCAGCCTCATCATTGGTCTTACTTTTCCACAAATACTCAAATGTTTTAAATACAGAGTTACTAAATTCCTCACTCTTCACAAGACATGACTCAGGGTCATCAAATACATCTATCTCACGTAGTTCTTGAAATAGTGCACACCATGGATTATTAGTGTCCCCCTTATTTCCAGGAAAAGCGCCCTCCTTATCACCAGTGGGGCCTTTAGCAGCATTGAAATTGGAGAGCCAACCCCAGATAGCACTAAGCCCACTAGAGAAACCCATCCTTACAATTCTGTTTCTCTAGAACCACTTCTGGTACCAAATTCTGTATTAGTCAGGGTTCTCTAGAGGAACAGAACTGCTAGAATGAATTATTTTAAAAGGGGATTTATTGGATCAGCTTACAGTAGTCCAATAGCAGTTGCAGGCCCGAGAATCACCGAACCTGGTAGTTGCTCAGTCCTCGTGGCCAGATGCCTCAGCAGTCCCGACCCGGCACTGCAAATGGTGCAGGAAAACCTGGAGGCTTCCTGAGGAGCCGCTGGACTTCAATCCACGGGGGTCTTCAGTTGATGCTGGTCTTTCATCCGCACTGGTCTTCAACCCACGCTGGAAGGTAGCAAGCAGCTCCGGCAGCCAAAATGGAAGGGAGGCAGGAAGGAAGGAAGGGACTCTTTTTTCCCAGAGCTCCCTTGTATCAAGCCCCCCTCTGGGCGGGACCGCCCATTCTGGGGGAAGGGCTCAACCTTGGGGAAAGACTTCCTCCTCTAGTTGATCCTTCCTAGAAGCAACCTATGGATTACTAAACAGATCAAGTTGACAACACCTTAACTATCACAGGTACCATAAAATTCTACATCCTAAAAGGCAGACCAAATGTCTGAACTTTCACCAGGCCCTTAGAGGGAACACCTGACCCACAAGGCACTGAAGAGGGTATGATGAAGACTGACCTTAATCTGCTACAGCCTCTCCCTCTCCCTCTCTCTTTCTCTTCTCTCTATCTCTTTTATATTAGTTATCTTTTTCCTCATTTTCTTAGTGGGCACTGACCTGTAACTCCCAGTACCAGCATGGGGCTATCATCCACAATGAGCTTTTGTTCAGAGAGACCTACACGTTTTCCTAAAAGAAAGACAGATTTCTGTAAGAGTACTTGATGACCCACCAAAGGTTAGTGGTAAGACGCTACTGCTGAAGACACTTTATGCGGTTGACACATAAAATGGAATGGCATGGCTGGAAGCTGGAAGAGAGTCAGTCCCCAGACAGTCAGTGCATCTAGTGCCAGAAGGTGCTACATGGGCTACTGGGGGAAAGTGACCAATATCTGTCCAAGCAACTCATGGTCTAACCTACTTAGCAGCAAATAACTTGTTGTGATGCCCACACAAGTGCAATAGTGGCACACAGCCATGGTGGGGAACCAACTGCTCTTAATTTGGCTAACTGATCTCCTCAGTGGTACAGGACCCATAGCTGGAGCTGGGAAACAAGTCAGAACCATATCCAAACATAAGCCCACTCGTCAATATCAAGCTACCATCAATCATGTGCTACAAGCGGACCTACACCTATTAAATTCTTTATAAAAAAGTAAGGGTTATCTCATTTGTCTGATGCTAACTTACTCTCTGTTGAGAATCTGCTTCTCTTTTTCAGATAGATGTAGATCCTAAGGAGAGAGCCACCCCATCATACCTCAAAAGGGCCCCGGCTGAAACTAAGAACAATTGATGAAACAAGCAAGGGTGCTCTTTTCCTGGTGAACCTGGTACCAGCACAAGGGGGAAGGAGATCAACACAGAAAAAAATCAACTCCTACCAAATCAGAGATTCAGAGACCCAGAGGCCCCCAACACCTCGTCACTGAAGCAGACCAAAAGTGAACCCAACATGGCTCAGGGAAATTTTGTGGAAGAAGGGGTGGAAAGAATGTCAGAGCCACATGTTGGGTCATGATATGCAGACATTTATCCTATCCATAACTGTGGGCTAACTCCAGAATGCATGACCCATATACCTCAACAAGGATGGGCCAAGGGGAGAGGGTAGGTAATGGCCAGCCTGTTTGGCTTGCCTCAAAAAAAGAAAAAAGCACTGACTACAGGCAAGAGCTTGTGGTCAGGCTTGAATATGGTACCATATCAAATCATCAAATAGCTATCGGAGGAAAGTATGGTTATGCCCTTCTTACAATGTGGAAACTGAGGCTCGAACATATTAGTAGCTTGTCTGTAGTAGTCAGGGGTGGAGCTGTATTTATGTACAAGTCCATTCTAAATTTTCACACATATACTTGCATCCTGACTGCCTCTGAGTCTCCATTAGCTTCAAAGGGTCCTATCAACTCCCTAGTTATCCAAAGACTCCTGTACAGATTCTCCAACACAGTTCCACCTTTTTAAGAATTTTTATTTCTTAAGATATTCAATTCTTCTAGAGAAAAATCAGGGACATAAATAGGAAAAATAGGTGAAAGTAAGTACAGAACCAAATATCTATGAGATTCAGACAGAATTCATCAGCTGTGTTACATAAAAGTAGCAACTTCTGGAGAGGTAGCTAATGTAAGGATAGCAGGTACAGGTTGAGTATGCAAAGAAATGGGAAAAGCAATAGGTATCACATATTCGCGATTCACTAAATATACACAAGGCACCTGAGTTTCTAAATATTCATATTCAGTACACATGAGGGACTCAATATTTATGAGGCCTTAAATCAGTCTCCTATTACTGGTGCCCATTCTGGGCCCACAAATCCTCTGTCTAATGAAACTATAGCTATTCATATGGGTAACAGTAAGTTATAACTGCAAGCCAGGTCTAATTCCTCTCACATCTCTCTGATTGAGCAGGTAGGCTATATTCCTCCCAGGCTTCTTGCTTAACTCTCATCCTTGTAATCTCTTCATCAGCAGGAATATAGCAAAGAGATGGTCATGGGCGCTCTTCATACACAGGGGCTGACATTGTGGTCCTTCTCCCTGCTTCTACCCCCTCCTAAGTGCATCAAGTGCTTACTCATTTCTGCACTCCTTAAACTGTGTGTTTTAAGTCTGTACACTAAGTCATGCCATACAAATATTGTAATTTGGTCCTTGAGACTTTCTGGTAAATGAGCTTTGTGTTAGCTGGCCTTGGAGCTGGCACTGTCTGAAAATAATTTCCCAAAGGGATAATTTGGACTAGTCTTTTCCTCTCAATGGATTACTTTGCTGCCCTGGCATAGGAAAGCAAGCAATGCATTTGGAGTTGGGCCTCCTGGATTTCAAAGCTTCCTCCAAAGCTAACCTCTTCAAGCTTTCTTTCCTCTTGTCTAGATATGTCAAATGAGAGTTGATAATCACTCTCTCACAGGACTGCTGTTAAGATTAAATGATAACAGTTGTAAAAACATTGAGCAAAGGCTGTGTAACCTGAGTGGCTTTTTCTATGACATTCCAATAACATGTTTCTTAAATGATGTCTCAGATTTGGTTGTAATCCTAATCTAGTTTTTCTAGGGAAGTCTTACTCTAACTTGCACATATGAGAGCACCAGGACATTAACAGGAGAAGGAATGGCTTATATCTTCAGGGAGGCCTGAAAGGCACTGCTCAGATCAAGGGTACATACTGGGTATACAGTTCCCAGCTCTCCTGTGAAAGTCCTGCTGCTTGATTATGGTTAGGGAAGAGCACAGAAGCCATACTGCTGTCCCTAGAGTGGGACTCACATCTGCCCTCCAAGACCTCCAACATCATCCTCCCCATCGGAGCCTCAGCTTCACTATGGTTTTGGAAGCCAAGGTGTGCTGACTCACCCTGGATAACAAAGACATCTACAACGCAGAACATTGAGTTGGGAGGCCCACAGCACAGGGTAAGAGTCAGCAGAGGGCCTCCACCCCAGCTCTGTCACTCTGTTACCTGTGGCAAGTTATCATTTAACTTTTCTGAGCCTTGGAAACAGTAAAGTATGTACTCACCATACAGAGTTGCTGTGCAGGTTAGAGAAATTATGAAATGTTTGGGCCAGGTGCAATGCTATGCACCTATAATCCCATACCTTGGGAGGTGGAGGCAGCAGGATTCAGAGTTCAAGGCTAGCCTCAGCTACATTTTGAAAAGAGAAAACAAATGCTTGAAACCATATCCAGCACTAAGTACACACTCAGAGGTCATCACCATAATTGTTATTAATACTTTTGTACCTTTCCGCAGTGAGAGAGATGATAAGTAATAAGACAGTTCCTTTCTCATTTCTTCCTTAAGGCATAGGGGCATACCATAAGATGCATATCCTTTCACTGTGGAAGGGACAGTACCCAGAGACCATTTGAATCTCCCTAATCAGTCCCCTTGCCCACTTCCAGCCATAACCCCATGCATCTGGTCACTATTCTGTTTGCATCCACATCAACTAGCCGTGTCTCTTTCTGAACTCAGCACATTCTGTCTAAACCAATTACATTGTTGTGTGACACAGGGCTCCCTGAGCCTAGATTGCTTATGTTTCCACTGGATAAACTCATAAGCAGGTTGGAGAATGTGTTTCAGAATCCCTACCTACTCCAGGCTCCTGCACCTGGCTGGGTCTAGCTGGACCCTAGCAACTGTGGAAGCCACAGCAGGGCTGAGCTGCAGCAGCCGAGATGCCTGCTCCAGCAGGGTGCGATCAATAATTGATCTGGGAATAGCATTGCACAGCAGTGTAGGAACTGTGTGTGGACCTGAATCCCAGCACCCTTCATCATGCCAGACAGCCTCAGGCAATGGACCTAGGGCAGGCTTAATATTTTTAACTCATTTCACGTGCACAGTTTCATTCACCTCCCAAATAAATTAATTATGGAGACTTTAAAGGATTTTCAGAGGGAATCTCATTACTAACTGCAAGTTCTGCCCTGCCAATCAATAATTCTTTCATTTTTACATAGCAAGTGCAAGAGAAAAGGAGTTTAACAGCAAAAAAAAAAAAAAAAAAATTCCTTGTATTTCTTGTTTTCCCATCTCCAGCCTTGACAGCACATGAATGCTCTGAAACATGCTCAAATTCTCAACCACCACTGTGTCACTTCTAAGCATCACCTTAAAGAAAACTTGGATTTTGGGGGCTTCGGGTTACTGAGAACTCGAGTAGAAAGCCTCCTCCATGTTGACTAGGTGTCAGGATTCTGGGAAGAAATATGCATGCAGCCTTTGGGGAGAAAGATTTCATCAAAGATCTTAACCAGAAATGGACCCTGCAAGTCTTACAGCTGGCAAAACAGGCCATATGTGCCAACTGATGCAATGGCAGCATGCCCGTTATGGGGGAAACCAATTGCTCTCTGATTAGGGTGGAGGTCTACTCCATGGGAGGGAAATCCTGCCCGGTACTGAAAACCTAATCAAAAGCCTGTGGTTGGGGAGATCATAAGACTTAGGGAGGTGATACTACTATTGGTTTTCCAGCTAAATGAAATAATATGCCCACCAAACTATTCTCTAAATATGTATGTTTATGCATATGTACTAATGCTACTCTCACTTCTGGTTCATAAACCTTCTCTTTTCAGATGGAGGTGACTACTGGAGTGATTCAAAACTCACCAAAGTGCTGAGAAGAACTGACATTGGAGAGTTTAGCACTAAATCTCTGTCTTACCCTCCAAGGCTCAGAGACCATTGTGGAAGAGGTGACAGAAAAAATGTAAAAGCCAAAAAGAGAGGAATGCTCACAATGCTGTCTTCCAGACACAAAGTGGCCTTGCTATTCATTACCTCACAGTGGCTGACACTCTACACAAGATCTGCATCACAATGACATCAAAATAGAAGAGAAGCCTGGCATGGTGGTCTACACCTTTAATTCTAGCACCCAAGAGGCAGAGGTAGGAGGATCACTGTGAGTTTGATGCCACGCTGAGATTACATATTGAATTCCAGTTCAGCCTGGGCTAAAAGCAAGACCATACTTGGAAAAAAAAAGAGTCTAGTTGGAGAGAAGAAGAGGTTCAGTGGATAGGAGATTTGGGAGGGAGTAATGGTGGTCATGGGAGGATATTATGATCATGGTACATTGTATATATTTATGGAAATTTTCAATAAAACATTAAATAATAAAAAAGAATGCCAGACATGGTGGAGCATACCTTTAATCCCAGCACTTGGGAGGCAAAGGTAGGAGGATTGTTGTGAGTTTAAGGCTAGCCTAGGACTACAGAACCTTCTTCTGTAAAATGATACCCAAGTATATGACTCACAGTAGTTGTGGGAAATAAGTGTAAGGCCACTTAGCACAGGCAGGACCAGGCATATTTTGTGTGCTTAAGCAATGCTCCTTTACTATTATGTACACTTACTGACTCTACTGCTACAGTCTTCTCGGCCACAGACATTCTGGCTTGGCAGAATGGAATCCTGCAGTGACTGACTGCCCCAATCTAACCCTGTCTGCTCAGTGCTCCCACTATCCAAACATGTTTCCTTCCACTTTATGTTTGGTGAGTCCAGCTGTTACCCTGGGTAAATATCAAATGCTGAGTTCTAGAGAGTAGAGACCTATCTCTCTCAGTTCGATATCCTCAGGGGTTAGGAGGTTATGGCACACAGTAGGTACTCAAATGTTGATTGGCCCATTGACTTTTAAAACCAGTAACAACAGGCTGGCACAGTGGGCCAAAGGATCACCAGCAAAAAGAACATGGTGTGTCTTGAGGAGTGTGAGGAAGGCACTAGTAGGTGTCCATGAAGCAGGCCTGGGAGGAGGAGTGGAGGACAAAGTACAGGAGGAAATTACAATTGCAGCTGTACCTGAACAGGTAGTTCCTGCCCTGCGTGTTTGACAGGCTCCTGGCTCCTGGCTCTAGGCACTCAGCGCTCCAAGAGCAAAGCTGCAGAAGTAACAGGACCCCTGGGATGCTGGTCTTGGAAGTCACTGCACCCACAGGAGCCCTCCCTACCCATGAGTCTCCAGAGAGGTAGGAGCCTGACCTCACAAAAGCATGTTGAGGCTCTGGCCCAATGAGGCTCTTCTGTGAGGGACAGAGTACACTCAGCCAGCTGTGGAAGAAGAGAAACAATGTAGACATATTCTACCACATATTGCCCTGCAACCCAGGAGACTATGGCCTGTGGGTTGCAGGTTGAGGTTGGGTGTATCAGTTAATTTCTCATTGCTGGGAGAAAACACCCAACCAGAATTAGCTTTTGGAAGGAAAAGTGTTTAATCAGGCTTACAGTTTTGTGGGGAAGTTTCATCATGGTGGAGAAGGCATGGTAGCCCTGGGGGAGGAAGCCCATGTCACAGAGCAGTGCAGTCAGGAAGGAGAGCTAGAATTGAATTGGAGCTATCCCTCACACCTCAAGGCCCACTCACAGTGACACACTTCCTCCAGCAAGGCTCCATTTGCTAAAGGTTTCAAACCTTCCAGGAGAGTGCCACACGCTACAGATTAATTATTCAAACTCACGAGTCCATGGGGTCATTTCACATTCAAACCACCACTACACTGGGGGATGACTGAAAGAATGGTCAGGGAACTCCAGCCTGACTGCCCATTGTCAAGTCCACCAAGGGCCTGCCCATACCAGAAGGCCAGCAAACACAGACTGAGTGGCTAGGAAAGCATTCTAAAAACCTGGAGGTTCTTAGAACCTGGACAAAGACTGCCCATGAGAACTTCTCATGACAGAGCACTTTGTGTCTGACCTGTCTACAGGAGACTGGGTGCTCTGAAAATGTGACTCATTCCACTAAGGAACCAACTCCAACTGTAGTTAGTTTTAACACACACGAACCCACACTAAGATGAAGACCATACACATGGAGAATTATTCCCTGTGGCACTCCAGCTCTGAAATATTTAACTCCCTAGCCTATGCTAAAGTCACAGTTTTCATGAATCATAATGTTAATTCACATGTCTGATCAGCACTAAAACAATTCAAATTAAAGCTCTAGCTGAAACCATAGAGTAATTGAGGAAATGAGCAAGACTGCTGCTTTCTTGGTGAACGAGGTACCAACACAAGGGTAAAGGAGATAGACACAGAGAATACTCAACTCCTACCAAACCAGACATCCAGACACACAGAGGCTTCCAAGACCTCATCACTGAAATAGACCTAAAATGAATCCAACATGGCTCAGGGCAATTTGAGGAAGAGGGGCACAAAGATTGTTAGAGCCATAAGTTGGGACAGTACCCACAGAGGCATTGCCTCTTCCGCATAATTGATGGCTACCCCCACAATGTATGACCCACAATCCCCATGGGAATAACTGGCATCCCCAACGAGGAGGGTCCATTCAGAGGGGGAAGGGCAGGCATGAGGGTAAGAATGGTACCAACATGTGCTGTTTATACACTGAGTATATACATAACTAATTAAAAAATGCCAAAAAAAAAAGAATTCAAATTGAAGCTGGATATCCAAGACAGTTAATGAAGACAACATAGCCCCCTACTCAGGCTCTTCATTTGTGGGTTCTACCAACAGCAGATCAAAAATATTCAAGAACAAATCACATCATTTGAACATATCCAGATTTTTCTTGTCATAATTCCCTAAATAATGCAATGACAACTATTTGTGTAGCATTTGAATTGAATTGGATATCAAAAATAATCTAAAGGTGATTTAAAGGATACAGGGAGATGTGTATAAGTTACATGCAAATATTACATCATTCAGCACTTTGCTATTCACAGGGCAGAATCACTGTGATAACTATGTTTTGTAGTATGCACACAACAGAGATTTGGAGAGCATGCAGTCTGCAGGCAGAAGTTCTGACTCTGAAAGTTGGTCCTGATTTACACAAACTATCTATCTCCTCTGGAAAGTGATAGTACCTACCACATGAGATGGTGACACAGGTCAGATTAGTTGATACCTTTAGAAAACCTGGCAAGTGCTTAACACATGTGAGCTATTTGTGAACTCTACATGTGTGGCCTCTTTAATACCCTAACCAATTCTTCAAGCTGGGAGTTATCATTCCCATGTTTCATTGGAAGAAACAAGACTAATACAAATGATTATAAATAAATTATAGTGTGTCATGTTGGTAATAAACATTGGAACCAGGGATCAAACCCAGCTTTATCTAAATCCAAAGGTCTGAATTGAAACAAATAAATAGCATAATATAAAATAATTCTTAGCATTGAGCAGTGCAAAACTGTGATTGATGAAAAAAGGAAACAAACACAGTGAACCTACTCATGGCCCAGCTAACACCGTCGGGAGTTTCCAGGCTGCAGTACAGAAAGGGGCAGGGCAAGGGCAGGCTCTCTGAGTTGAGACAAGCAGCCTGAGAGCACAGAATGGGTAAAGAAGCTAGAGTCTGCAGTACAGAGCATCAGAGAGTAGAAAACAACACAGAGAGTGGCAGACAGTCAGAGACAGGTGAAAATCTATACAGGTGCCACAGGAAATCTGTAGCTGCATACTGATGCTTATAAGAAAACTGCCAGAAGGGCTGGAGAGATGGCTTAGCGGTTAAACGCTTGCCTGTGAAGCCTAAGGACCCCGGTTCGAGGCTCGACTCCCCAGGACCCACGTTAGCCAGATGCACAAGGGGGCGCACACGTCTGGAGTTCGTTTGCAGTGGCTGGAGGCCCTGGCATGCCCATTCTCCCTCTCTCTCTATCTGCCTCTTTCTCTCTCTGTCTGTCGCTCTCAAATAAATAAATAAAAATAACAAAAAAAATGTAAAAAAAAAAAAGAAAACTGCCAGAAGCTGGAAAAGAACTGCCAAAAAGGAACAGAGGGACCAATGGCAGAGCCCAAAGAGGCCAAAGGGAGTTCATGTTCTCATCTCACACTTTTTGGGCATCAGCTAGAGTCACTGGAAGGTAGTGTCTCGGTAGTATGACCAACAGACTGTTCTGCTCCTACCTCACTAAACTAATAGGTGTGTGTGTGTGTGTGTGTGTGTGTGTGTGTGTGTGTGTACATGCATGTGTTGATGAAAGAGTGAATGCATATGGGTGCACATATGTGTGCATGCGTATGGAGGCTAGAAGACAATCTCAGGTGTCATTTGTTGTCATACACCTTTGTTGAGAAAACATATTTTCATTTAAGAGAGAGAAAGTATGAATATGCAAAGGCTTCCTGCCACTGCAAACTAACTCCAGATGTATGAGCCACCTTGCACATAGCTTTACATTGATATTGGTGAATCAGACCCAGGTTGTCAGGCTTTACCAGCTAACTGCTGGGTCATCTCTTCAGGCCCTACCCTCCTTTGTTATTTCCTTCTTGATTTCTTCAATGACCCATTCATCAGTCAGTAGTGTGCTGTTAGTTTCCATGATTTTGTGTATGTTCTATAGTTTTTCTTGCTGTTGATTTGTAGTTTAATCCCATTATGATCAGATAGAGTACAAGGAATTATTTCAATATTCTTGTATTTGTTAAGATTTACTTTGTGTCCTAATATAAGGTCTATTTTAGACAATGCTCCATGTGCTGTTGAAAAGAATGTATATTATGCAGCATTTGGATGGAGTGTCCTGTAGATATCTGTTAGGTCCATTTGTTCTATGACCTCATTTAATCCAGATGCTTTCCTGTTTAGTTTTTGCTGGCGTGACCTGGCAATCAATGAGAATGGGGTGGTTAAGTCACCCATTGCAATTGTGCTTGGTGTTATCTGTGACCTTAAATCATTACATGTTTTGGGGGTGTTTGTTTGATGAATATGGGAGCCCCCATGTTTGGTGCATATATGTTTAGAATTGTAATGTACTCCTGTTAAATTGTTCTTTTAATCAATATAAAGTAACCTTTTTTATTTTCCCTCATTAATGTTGGTTTGCAATTTATCCTGTTAGATATTAGGCTAGCAACACTTGCTTGTTTCCTAGGTCCAGTTGCTTGAAATATATTTTCCACCCTTTTACCCTAAGATACTCTCTGTACTTTATGGAGAGGTGAATTTCTCAGAGGCAATAAACAGGAGGATCCTGCCTTTTAATCCAGTCTGAAAGCCTGTGTTTAGTTGGGGTATTGAGATCATTAATATTAAGAGTTATTATTAAAAGAAATAAATTTATTCTTGCCATTCTTTTTGTTTTGTAGTGCTTCCTGTTTTTCCTGTACTCTCTTGTATTAACTATTCTTTGAGTATTTTTGTTTCCCATTTCCTCATGTGTTTACTTTCCTTTCTCTTCAGTGTGATGGATCCCTTCAAGTATTTTCTGTTTAGCTGTCTTAGTGGTCATACCCACCTTTTTGAGACAAGGTTTCTCATTAGCCTGAAGCTCCCAATTAGGCTAGATTGGCTATCCAGCAAGCTCAAGGGATTCTCCTATCTCTACCTCCCTAGCATTACCTAGCTTTTGTCTGTGAGTTCTGGGGATGTGAGTTCTGGGGATAAAACTCAGGATCTCATGAATTTAACAACTGATCTATCTCCCCAGCCTCAAAACCTTTAAAAAAATCAAACTCGTGTGTGTGTGTGTGTGTGTGTGTGTGTGTGTGTACAGAGAAATACACAAAACATCAAAGGTGAAACTTACAATACCCAATTTCTAATAAAAAATTACCAGACATGCAAAGAAGCAGAAACATATAATCCATAATGAGCAGAAAAATCAAATCTGTGGGAACAGATTAAAAATACCCAGATGATGAAATGAGTTAAAAAACAGATTAAATCTTAAAGGCAGCTGGGAGCACATGGAACACAAAAGAACTAAGATGATTATCCAAGGAGACTTCCCTGTGGAAGCAGGAAAATTGAGAAGTCTTTGGGAAAGTGCCACTAAAGAACTAA
The DNA here is from genome assembly GCA_036346955.1 of Dipus sagitta. Lineage (NCBI taxonomy): Eukaryota > Metazoa > Chordata > Mammalia > Rodentia > Dipodidae > Dipus > Dipus sagitta. The sequence continues at coordinate 13,395,296 of CM070781.1, forward strand.
AAGAAAATACTGCCTATGTAAGTGTCTTTACAAGCAAATATATACTATATATATGTTATAAGTCCTATGGACTCCATTTCAATACAGATATAAAATAGCTAAGAATTAGAATTTGTTAAGTTCAAATTATCATAAGTCCTTATTCTAAAACTAGCGTTATTGGAAATCCCACATTATATATAATTTTTAATTTGTACAACACTGAAACTGAAAAGCCCTTAAACAAAACAAGGTTTCTTCATCATCCATTTCTTCTTTTAATGGGCTTTTAGCATCATCAAAACACTTACATATCATTTTGGGCATAAAAGGGATATATATATACAAAATAAATTGCTAAAGTACTACTTAAGATGTTTAAATTCTGTGTTCAATTCTTCAGGACACAGAACCTCCTGAACAAGTGCTGCGTATGGTCTCTGGGGGTACTTATTCTTCCAGACTTCTGATATTCCTTCTGCAAGTCTTGTTTAGAAAACTCCTTTACCACAAAATACCAATAGAGAATTTTCAAATGAAAACTGGGATTTATGTTCATTCTCTATAGGAACTTGTAGCAAATCCACAGCTCTATAAGCAATGGAAAATATAACCTGACATCCCCTTGGATGACATCTGTTTCAATATTCCATTGAGTGTAGAACATATCCTGATTTGGGAGAAGTTTAAATATAAAAAAAGTATTCTGCAAACCAGAGGAATAGAGTATATTCTAGGAACTTTTGCTCACCACTTAATTGATATCTAGAATATTCTTGTCATCACTGTATTTTTAGTAGCTGTAGGAAATACAGCACAGTCTCTGTCATCACTAATTTAGCACTGAAGTATGGCAAAAAACAAAAATAAGGAGCTGGAGTATAGACTAGCTTAGTGATGAAGTGTGCGGCTAGCCTTACAAGGCCCCCGATTCAATCCCCAACAACTAATAAATGTGAACTATGCCTGCAGTCGCAAAACTACACATAAACCCAACAATAAGCCTGTACACTTCTCACAGATAACCCTCTTTACTGGCAAGAAAACTAGTACTGGACCTTGAAAGACGGACCAGGTCTTCCTTATCTCTAAATATATGTGTATTATAAAAAATGAAATGAAATAGCACAACCCAGAACTGACCTGAATAGAGACTTAGCCATTACTATGTAGTTGTTCAACAATTCTTTTCAAACAGAATTCATAATAGGTGTTGGAGGCTCCTGTATAAGCCATAAAAGTATGCATAAGATGTATCAGCTCTGGTTCCAGAATGTGAGTACAGATATCCTCAATGAAAACATTATATTGTCACCAAAAGCCTCCCTAGATGCCACTATTGACAAACAAAGCATTATGTGTATGCGTGTTTGTGCATGTGGTGTGCATGCCTGTGTGTACATGTTCAAGTGTGTGTGGTCATGTGTTTGTGCGAGTGCATGTGTAGGTAAAAGCCAGAAGTAGAAGTCCATCACTTCCTCATTTCACTCTCCATTTTTATTTTTTGAGACACTTTCTCTTGCTGAACATAATGATCCAGCTAGATAAGCTAATGAGCTTGACATTCGCTATGTCCACCTCACCAGCGCTGGATTGGCAGACATGTGCCAACATGTCTGGCATTTTAGGTTACGGAGGTCTATAGTCACGCCCTTGTGCTTGCACAGCATCTCTTCACCCATAGAGCCAGCTCCTCTGCCCAAAAAAAGTAATTAAATAGTTCTAGTACAGGTAGTAGTAAATGGCACAGTTTCTAGAACTAGATCGTTGGGTCCAAAGCTCACCAGCACTACTCACCACAGAAGTGACTTTGGACACATTGTTTCTCTTTTCTGTACCTCATTTTCCTCTTCTGTAAGTAGAGGTGATGATGAATGAGTCCCTTTCATGCAACATCACAATTAAATGAGATATTGCTCATAAAGTGTTAAGAACGGCACTATATCATTCTTATACCTAGGTTGGTGTCTACCAGGAGTAAAGGCAAGGACCTAGTGCCCGGAAGATGTGATTGATTGAGCATGTTGGTAATGATAAAATGAATGTTGCTGTCAAAAGGAGTGCTCCTGGATTCACAGATGCACAGTATTTCTGTGTCAGCTGAACCTTCCCCAGACATGCACATCAGCAGATGAGATTGGAAGAAAAATCAGAAACCATGTTTTCACTAGCCTGTACTCCAGTTCAGATTTTAAGATACACTATTTATAAAAGTGCAACCCTGAATTCACTTGACCCTGGATAAATGTTTTGAACATTATTTTCTATACTGTCTCAGATGATTTCTTTTAAGTGGAACCAGAGGAATATGCAATTAATACTGAACAAGTGGAATGGAACTACTTAAAATCAATACTTTTTTTTTCTTTACTTTCTAATTACTGGAGTGGCTGCTCTGCCCTGGCAAGTACAATGCATATTGGGAAAAGTCCCTAGGGTTGGGGGTAGAGGAAGCTGGTGAATGCATACTGCTTGCACACTTTAGTCCCTCCTCACCTTGCCTGAGGCTTTGCTTGCACCTTTCTAACCTGGCTCCTTTGTCACTAATTTGCTGGGAACAATGACTTAAGCTTTATGAATTTGTTTAGCAGTAAACTGAGACCTGGGCTGCTTGCTGCTTTTACAGATGAACTCCCTGGGCTGCTATCAAGGCATTAAGGAAAACTTTTCCCTGGAGCTGAATGATGGAGTTGTAAATTTTAGGGACAAGGAGAAGGACCATAATAACTTAGAAGTATGGAGAATGGAAAAATGAAACTTGATACAGAGGTACCAGAGCCAAGGTCAGAGTAGCTGAATCCTCGCCTTGGTGCTGGAATGCAGGCCACAACATATTGCCTTTCCAGCAACCACCCCATCTTCTTGTTTTCCTTTGAAGAAATCCTCATTCCCTCTCTCTTTTGAATGGGACTAGCTATAGCCATTTCTAGAACAATTTATCTTTAAAACTGGAACAACTGGAACATTTTGAGGGTTAAAAGTGTTTTAAATTCTTATAAAAAATTGAAATATGCCTGGTATGGTAGTACATGTCTTACATCCCAGCACTATGAAGGCCAAGGTAGGAGAATTGCTGTGAATTTGAGGCCATGCTGACACTACATAGTGAATTCCAGGTCAGACTAGGCTAAAGCGAGAACTTCAAAAAATCAAAACCAAAAAAACATTGAACTATGGACTAGGGAGATGGCTCAGCAGTTAAAGCCACCAGCTTGCAAAGCCTGTCAACCTGGCTTCCATTCCCCAGTACCGAGCAAAACCAGGTACACAACGTAGCTCATGCATCTGGAGTTTGTTTGGAGTGGCAAGATTCTTTCCCTATCCTTGCAAATAAGTAAATAAAAATATTTAAACTTTTTCAATTTTTGAAATATGAGAGCTTCAGAGATGAGATGGCTCAGTGGGTTAAAGTGCTTTTCATGCAAGCATGAACACTTCAAATCCCCAACATCCAAATAAAGCCAGGAGAAATAGCACACACAAAAAATCCCAGGACTGGCAAAGCAGAAGCAGGAGGATTCCTGGGAAATCCTGGCTAGCCAATCTATCTGAACCAGTGAGCAACAGGTGAGCTGGATCAGTGAAAGGTCATGTCTGTCACAGGAAATGAGATGAAGAGCTACTGAGGAAAACATCTAACACCAAACTCTGACCTCCACATACACATACACATACACATACACAGGTGCATCTCCACATGTATACACCCACACACATATACAAACATGTACACACATTTCCACACATATGCACCCACACATATGTATCAACATCTTTACACACTCAAGAACAATATATACTCACATCAAAATATTTGAAATATGTTCTATTCAAAAATAATATTTTCCAGGAAAAATATGCAAAGTTGCTAGAACAAAATGAGTGGAAAGGGACATCCTTTATACTGATTTTCTGAGTATTAAAACAAGTAGGTGAAATAATTACTCATTGCTACTGCTCTAATCATTTTTTGTTTCAAAAATAATATTTAGGGGGGACTTCTGGCCAAGATGGCCACCGCCTAGCTGCGCTGCAAATCCCAGGGAAAGAAAGGCAAGATATTCAGGGTACATAGTGGCTTTTAGGGGAGAGAAATCTGGGAGGGCACAGAGGCAGGGAAACAGGGAATCCCAGATCCCCTCGCGAGCGAATAGCCACCCCTCACCCTAAATAACTGCCGTGTTCCCAGCACGGCCGCTGCCGCCGCTGCTGCGCTGGCCGCCACTGCTGCCACCGCGTGCCGATTGTTCCCTGCGTGCAGAAGCTTAGACTGCTCTGCACTCTCTTCCACTCGCCCACTTACTGAGCGAGCCCAGTCCCACAGCAGGTGCCATGCAAGCTCAGACTTTGTCTCTCTCTTGCGCCAGTTCAGGTGCCATCCCCAACCTGTGTGACACACCGGCCAGCCGCCATTGTCCTGTGGTGGGGGAGCGCAGACTGCTTCTGGTTCCCAGTGTTCCCAGCCAGAGTTTGGGCTGCTTCAGTGCTTGGTGCCTCAGTGCCACTCCTAGCTCGAACGCAGGCAGCTTTGGCACATTACCGCTTGAGAATTCAGGCAACTTTGGCACCCCTGCCAGGCAGTAGATAGGCAGCTTTGGCAAATGAGAGCCAAAGCCCAGGCTGATTGGCAAGTGCCCCAGACTGCATAAGATTCCCATTGTTCTTGAGCCAAGGCTGATATGGCCACCTACCTGCCCATACACTGTCATGGGCAGAACACAGCAAAAAGAAATAACATGAAAAATCAAATGCAAGAAAATCCAGTTAGATCACCCAGTCCCACAATGAATACATATAACCAAAACATAGAAGAACCAATAGGACCAAAACACCAAATTGAAGCTATCAGCAATGCAACCCTGACCAACCTACTGGTAGAACTTGCAGGAAAGCAACAAAGGGCCAAAAATCGTGTGGATGCTACCATCACTAAACTAGAACTAATAGATAAGAAATTGGAAGGATTAGATGAGAAATTGGAAGGATTTCATAGAGAGTTAAGAGATTTGAGGGAGAGTGAAAAAAAAAAGAAGACCTTAAAAATCAGCTGGCCATGCTAAATGAAGACATAAAGAAATGCAAGGATGAACTCCAAGAATCATCAAGAAAATCAAAAAATGATGTGAAAAGGAAGCTTGACAGAGGGATGGAAATTATACATAGAAAAATAATAGAAAATGCAAACTTAATTGAACAAGTCCAAAACTCTCTAGAAGCTCTCAAGAATAGAGTCAGCCAAGTGGAGGATAGAAACTCTCATCTGGAAGACAAGATGGAAGAAACAGTTAGAGAGTTCAAAAATTTCAGTAAGGCCAAAAGCTCCTGTGAACAGAACATGAGGGAATTGTGGGATAAACTTAAACGTCCTAATATCAGGATCATTGGAATACCAGAAGGAGAAGAAATTCAGACCAAAGGCATGGAGAACTTATTTAACAAAATAATTGAAGAAAACTTCCCTGGTCTCTTAAAAGAAAGGCCCATGAAGATACAAGAAGCCAATAGAACTCCAAACAGACTGGACCAAAGGAGAAAATCTCCAAGTCATATTATCATCAAGACTCTAAACATTGACACCAAAGAGAAAATCCTAAAAGCAACTAGGGAAAAAAAGCACACCACCTTCAAAGGTAACCCCATCAGAATGACTTCAGACTTCTCAATGGAAACCCTGAAAGCTAGAAGGGCCTGGAATGAAACACTGCAAAGTCTAAGAACCTATGGCTTAAAACCCACACTACTCTACCCAGCAAAAGTATCCCTCATAATAGATGGTGAAAGAAAAACATTCCAGGACAAAACTCAGCTTTACAATTATATGAACACAAAACCAAACCTACAGAGAGTATTTCAGGAAATTCTCCACAGAAAAGAAAAAAATAATCAAACACAATTGCCTACAAGAAGCACATCACAACAACCAACTTCACAGTAGGCACAAAAAACTTCAACGTCCATGAAAACACAAACCCACATTTAACAACACAATATGGCAGGAACCAAATCAAATCTCACAGTCATTACCCTAAATACTAATGGCCTTAATTCACCCATCAAGAGACACAAGCTAACAGGATGGATCAAAAAATTAGACCCCTCAATCTGTTCCCTTCAAGAAACCCACCTCACCATTAAAGACAGACATCTCCTCAGGGTGAAAGGGTGGAAAACAGTATTCCAAGCAAATGGGAATAAGAAACAAGCAGGTGTAGCTATATTAATATCGGATAAAATAGACTTCAAACCAAAAATAATCAAAAAAGACAAAGAAGGCCACTTCCTACTTATCAAGGGAATGATCCATCAAGAGGATATTACAATCATAAATCTGTATGCACCAAACACAGGGGCACCACAGTTTATAAAACAAAACCTACTTGACAATAAAACAGAAATAAGCACCAACACCATCATAGTTCGGGACTTCAATACACCATTATGAGTAATAGACAGATCATCCAAACAGAAACTCAACAGGGAAGGAAGAGAGCTGAACAAAACCATAGATCACCTAGACCTAACGGACATCTACAGAACCTTCCATCCCAAATCCACAGATTACACATTCTTCTCAGCAGCCCATGGAACATTCTCTGAAAAAGACCACATACTGCATCACAAAGGCTGCCTCCACATATTTAGGAAGATTGACATAATTCCCTGCATGATATCAGATCACAATACTATATTGCCAGAAATCAACAACAAAAGACCCACCAAGAATCCCAACGGCACCTAGAAACTGAACAGCACACTTTTAAACAATAAATGGATAGTGGATGAAATAAAAAATGAAATTGCAAAATTTCTGGAATTGAATGACAATTAGAACATATCGTACCAAAACTTATGGGACACAATGAAGGCGGTACTCAGGGAAAAAATTCATAGCACTCAATGCCTTCATAAAAAGGACAGAATGGTCCCAAGTCAATGACCTAACCATCCACCTACAGGCACTGGAAAAACAAGAAAAATCCAACCCAAAGAACTCCAGAAGGAAAGAAATAATTAAAATCAGAGCAGAAATCAATGAACTGGAAACCAAAGAAACAATTAAGACAATTGACAAAACAAAGAGCTGTTTCTTTGAAAAAATAAACAAGATTGACAAACCCCTGGCCAATCTGATCAAGCAAAAAAAGGAGAAGCTTCAAATTAACAAAATTCAAAATGTAAAAGGAGATATCACAACAGACATAAGCGAAATGGGGAGAATCATCAGGACTTATTTCAAAAACCTCTACACCACAAAACTGGATAATGTGGAGGAGATGGATAAATTCTGGGACACATACCATCTACCAAAGCTAAACACAGAGCAGATTAATCACCTCAATCAAGCCATCACACTCATGGAGATTGAAAAAGTAATAAAAAACCTCCCAAAAAAGAACCGTCTAAGACCAGATGGCTTCTCAGCTGAATTCTATCAAACCGACATGGAAGAACTCAAACCAATCTTCCTCAAACTGTGCCACACAATTGGTGAACAGGGAAAGCTACCCAACTCTGTTTATTAGCTAGCATCATCCGAATTCCAAAACCAGGCAGAGATGCCACAAGAAAAGAAAACTACCTGCCTATTTCCCTGATGAATTTAGATGCAAAGATCCTAAACAAATTCCTTGCAAACCAAATCCAACAACACATCAAAAGCATTATCCACCTTGACCATGTGGGATTCACTCCAGGAACACAGGGGTGGTTCAACATACGGAATATGTCAATGTAATACACCACATAAACAAGGTTAAACATAAAAACCACATGATCATTTCGATAGATGCAGAAAAGGCCTTTGACAAGATTCAACATCACTTCATGTTCAAAACATTGGAGAGAATTGGCATGGTTGGTTCATATCCCAACCTAATAAAGGCAATATATGAAGCTCCGAAGGCCCAAATAATATTTAATGGAGAGAGACTGGAGGAATTCCCATTAGATTAGGAACAAGAGAGGGTTGTCCACTCTCACCTCTGCTTTTCAATATAGTACTGGAAGCCCTAGCTCAAGCAATAAGAGAGGAGAAGGAAATAAAAGGGATACAATTTGGAAAGGAAGAAGTTAAGTTAGCTTTATTCGCTGATGACATGATCATATATGTAAGAGACCCGAGAGACTCTATCCCAAAACACCTGCAGGTGATTAACTCCTACAGCAAAGTAGCAGGATACAAAATCAATGCACAAAAATCAGTAGCCTTCCTTTATGCAAATGACAAAGATACAGAGAAAGAAATAAGGGACATAGTCCCATTTTCAATTGCAACAAAAAAAAAAAAAAAATGAAATACCTTGGAATAACATTAACCAAGGAAGTGAAAGATCTATACAACGAAAACATAAAAACACTCAAAAAAGAAACTGAGGCCAACTTGAGAAAATGGAAAGACCTCCCATGTTCCTGGATAGGCAGAATTAACATTGTAAAGATGACAATCCTACCAAAGGCAATATACAGATTTAATGCAATTCCAATTAAAATCCCTACAGTGTACTCACAGAGATAGAAAAAATGTTCTCAAATTTCATATGGAAAAGCAGAAGGCCTCGCATTTCCAAACATATCCTCAGCAAAAGAATACCTCTGGAGGCATCTCCATACCTGATCTAAAGCTATATTACAAAGACATAGTAGTAAAAACAGCATGGTACTGGCATAAAAACAGGAGTATAGATAAATGGAATAGACTTTAGGCCCTGGACTTTGGGTCAAGAAACTATAGCTACGTGATATTCGATAAAGGCCCAAACAATATAGGCTACAAAAAAGACAGCATCTTCAACAAATGGTGCTGGACAAACTGGATAACCATATGCAGGAAACTGAAACTTGACCCACACATTTCGCCATGCACTACACTCAAGTCCAAATGGATCGAAGATATCAATATAAGAAAAGAAACTCGTATACTACTGGAAGAAAAATTAGGAAGTACTTTCCATGATATAGGAATGGAAAAAGACTTCTTGAACAAAACCCCAGTAGCTCATGAACTTAAACCGTAACTAAACCAATGGGATCACATGAAGCTGAAGAGTTTCTTTACAGACAAGCATACAATAAGCAAAGCCAATAGATTAACCACAGAATGGGAGAAAATATTTGTGGGTTATCCAACTGATAGAGGCCTAATCTCTACAATCTACAAAGAACTCAAAAATCTAAACAGTAAGAAGTCAAACACCCCACTCACAAAATCGGGCAAAGAGCTGAACAGGCAGTTCACAGAGGAAGAAATAGAAAGAATGTCAGAGCCACATGTTGGGTCATGATATGCAGAGACATTTAGTTTACCCATAACTGTGGGCTAACTCCACAATGCATGATCCATATACCTCAACAAGGAGGGGCCAAGGGGAGGGGATAGGTCACGGGTGAGCCTAATAATGGTACCAAACTGACTGTATTTGCTGAATACAAAACTAACTAATAAAGAAAAATAAAATAATAAAAAATAAAAAATAATAATATTTAGGGCACTCTCTTAATAATAAGTGGTTTGGCAATCATTAATATTTTCATTAAATTGCCTTAACTATTCTTCAAAGTTCCATTTTAAGGTTAGTAAATTCGAAATCTAACTGACTTTGACTTTTGTGTAGAGTCAAATTGTTCTGAACTGATTGTTGAATGGCAGTTAAGAAAAAAAAGTTTAGCCGGGCATGGTATGCAAACCTTTAATCCTAGCACTTGGGAGAAAGAGGTAGGAGGCACCACAATGAGTTCGAGGCCACCCTGAGAATACATAGTGAATTCCAGGTAAGTCTGAGCTAGAGTGAGACCCTACCTCCAAAAACAAAACAAAAAGAAAAGTTTATACTGACCAGCTCCAGTGATAGGCTTCATCCAACATTAATCACAAAATTTTGAGGCTTAGTTGCACTGTAGATATACACAAAATTATAGAAAATGCTCTATTTTGGCTAGTAGAATATCACATATTGCACAATTATAAATTGTATAAATTGCATGTAATATACAACCAATTTCAAGCATAATTTTCTCTCATAGATTAAATCATTTAGTGAAAAGATTGTCTAATATTGTACTTGTGCTGCACCAAAAATTGCATCTGTATTATTACTTTGAAATAAATTATTTGGCTTAGAGAGAGAACACTTGTCTAGCATGCATCAAGCACTGGGTTCAATCCCTAGCACAATAAATAAATTCAAATAAATTTATCATCAATGCCGGACTTTTAATTTTTTGGGTGTTCATGTGTGTCTGTATAATACATGTAGTGTGTGAGGTATGAACATATGTATGCAGCTTCACACATCCCATGCACATATGTGTGAGGACCAGTGGAGGACATCATTTATCATCCCCTGTCAGACATAGGCAGGGCCCTGGGTTAAAGTAAACCTAAGCTGTCTGACACAAGGCCCCAGGCTATGGAGGGGTTCCAGCAGCCTGAACCACTAGTCATATCTCAGTCATATCTCAGGGACCAGACCAGCAGTGGAGCTCCTCTCCCCATTCTCGGGGGTTGCAGTGAGCCTGGACTGGGTTTCAGTGAGACAGGATCCTCCCCCATTCTTGGGGGTTGCAGTGAGCCTGGACCCCCAGACAAAATCTCGGACCCCAAGATTGGCAAGAAGTAAGGCCTCTCCCTCTCCAAGCATGGGATGCCTGGACATTCAGATAAGACTTAGGCTTTGCCCGTAACCCTGTGGCCTTTGGCCAGTTGCCTATAAAATTCCTTATATGTATCAACCACCACCTTTGCACAGCCCATCCCCCTGTTCCATTGTCTGCATACTGGAATGTATGTCCCCATATGCTAATTAGGCATCAGCAAGGACCTTGTACATCCAATCCCCTTAGGACCCTCAACTGCTTATAAAACCATTTCCCTGACAATAAACCAAGAGGTGTTGACCAAAACAGTCTCCTGAGAGTGATTGTTTCTCTCCTCAAGCGTGGACAACCTTGATCTCCACGGTTGCCTGGACTCCTTGGGGGACCAGGGCCAGCCCAAGGACCCAGGAACCCACACTCCCCTGTTGCTGTTCTGCCTTATTTCCTTCAGACAGAGTATTCCACTGAACCTGAAGCCACTTTTTCAGCTAGACTGGCTGACCAGCAAGCCCAGCTATACTGCTTTCTCTGCCCTTCAGTGCTGGGGTTTCAGTTATGAGTGGCCATACTCAACTTTTTCCTTGGTGCTGGGAATGACAATCATGTCCTCATGCTTGTCCAGCAAACACTCTTATCTGCTGGGCCACCTCCCCAGCCCCAATGTTAGACTTAGAAACCTACAAGTTTTGAGCTGGAGGGATGGCTTCGCAGTTAAGGCACTTGCCTGCAAATCCTAAGAACCAAGGTTTGATTCCCAGTCTCCAGTAAGCCAGATGCACAAAGTGCTGTGTGCATCTGGAATTCTTTTGTAGTGGCTGGGGCCCTGGCATGCCCATCCTCGGTCTCTACTGACTCTCCTCCTCCTCCTTCTTCTCTCTCTCTCTCTCTCTCTCTCCCTCTTTCTCTCACTCTCTCTTATTAATTAATTTTTTAAAAAGTTACAACTTTCATGATATAACATGAGATGGTTTACCTTAAATAGAATGAATTTAAAAATTAAGTTTGTTTCTAAATCACTGAATGAAAAATTCAAGCTATTATAGAAATTAATTATAAAAACAAACTTTTCTTAGCATTGCAGGACATGTATGTAATGCTGACCTTCATTGATCAGATTGCAGGGTTCTTCCTAATGAAGTTAATACATTAAATGCTACCATGAAATCATATTGTATTATATATAAAATTTTAGTGTAGAAGATGACCAATGTTCATAGAGAAGAGCAATAACTGCATCTAAATAAAGCACTCTGCTTCATGGTAATTTTATATGCTGCTGCACACATTACCTCATCACTGTCAGCCACAGTGTCCTTAACTACAGGACACCTGAAGCATGCTCTGGCACTCCAGGACATCTGTGCTTTCATGGGTCTAGTTAGTGCTAATATTGTGCTCCCCATATGTACAGTGTTAGTAAATGTCTTTTACAAGTCAGTCTTTTTTTTTCAACTTTCTTTAATGATATTTATACATGTATAAAATGTATTTTTGTTCATAAACCCCTCCCACTACCTTCTCTTGACACCCTCCCCGTTTTCTATTCTCTTTTCACTGAACTTCCTTTCCAACAAGTCCTGCTTATACTTTGATATGTTCTTTTTTCTTACATGTAGGTTGCAATATTGTGTGGGGCTTGTGCAGATTACAATAAGGTGTGAAGCTTGTATGGGTTACAATACTGTGTAGGGCTTGTGCAAGATACAGTTTTTTTATTTTTTACAGATATATTTTTATTAGGTATGTATATAGTGTGTATACAGCCATGTTGGTACCATCATTAGCCTTCTCTCTGTCTCCCCCCAAGAGGATTGTGGGTGTTGCATTATAAGGTGGCTATCAGTTATGGGGGGAGGCAATGCCTCAGTGTATAATGACCCAACTTTTGGCTCTAACAATCTTTCCACCTCCTCTTCTGTGAATTTCCTTGAGCCATGTTGAGTTCATTTTAAGTCTGTTTCAGTGATGAGGTCTTTGGAGTCTCTGTGTCTATGGATCTCTGATTTGGTAGGAGTTGAGTGTTCTTTGTGTGTATCTGCTTCATCCTTGTGTTGGTACCAGTTTCACTGAGAAAGCATCTCTTGCTCATTACCCCACTAACTCTATGGTTTCAGCTGGTGCCCTGGTGGGGTGTGATTGATTATCTCCTTAGGTTCGGTGTCCATCTGAAAAAGAGAAGCAAATTCTCAGACAGAGTGTAAGGTCAGTGCAAGGTACATGGATATCCATTTTTATTTTAGAGATAATTTAGTGGGTGTAGGCCTTCTTGTAGCCCACTACTGGTGGGAGCTTGATATTGGAGAGAAGGCTCATTTCTGGATATAGTTCTGACTTTTTTCTCTGTTCCAGGTATGGGTTCTGTTCCACGGAGCAGATTCATTAGCCAAATCAAGAGCAGTTGGTAACCCAACCTGGCTGTGTGCCACTATTGCACTTGTGTGAGCTTTGCATCAGGTTTATTGCTGCTGAGTAGCTTAGACAATGAGTTTGCTTAGACATATGTTGGTCATTTTCTCCCAGTCACTCATGTAACACCTTTTGGCACTAGACAAGCTAACTGTCTGGGGATTAACTCTCTTCCAGTTTCCAGCCAGGTCGCTCCATGTTCTCTCCCAACAGCATATAGTGTCTTTGGCTGTAGGACCTTACCATTAACCTTTGGTAGGTCATCAAGTACTCTGACACAATTCTGTCTTCTTTTGGGAAACCTTGTAGGTCTCTCTGATCAAAAGCTCCTTGTGAATGTTACCCACATGCTGGAACTGACAGTTATAGGTCAGTACCAAGGGAGAAGAAGGAAGAAAAATATAGGTAATATGAAAGACAAAGATAAAAAGAGAGATAGAGAAGCAGGAGAAGATTGAAGGTAGTCTTGAGCATACCCTCTCCAGGCCCCTGTGATTCAGGTATTCTCTATAATCACCTGATGAAGTTTTGACTTTTTAGTATGTCTTTCAGGATGTAGGATCTTAAGGTACCATTTCCATTTGGGTCCAGTTTTTGTCACCTCCTCCACCCTTGCCCTCCTCTCCTGCTGCACCATCCCTGTTGCCCAGTCCTCAAGATGTTTATTAGGTATGTCAGCATCATGGGCAGATTCAGGTTAGGAGCCACAGATGAGTGTGACCATGCGACTATTATCTTTCTGTGATTGAGTGAGTTCACTGAGAATGATCTGTTCCAAGTTTGACCATTTTTCTCAAAATTCATTGTGGCATTTTTCCTTACAGCTGTGTAGAATTCCATCATGTAGATATACCACATCTTAGTTATCCATTTGTCTAATGATGGACATCTGGGTTGGTTCCAGCTCATAGCTATTGTGAATTGAGCAGCTATAAACATGCTTGACTAGAAGAATGAATAACTAAGATGTGGTATATCTGCACAATGGAATTCTATACAGCAGTAAGAAAAAATGACACAATGAAATTTGAGGAAAAATGGTTGAACCTGGAACAGATCATTCTCAGTGAACTTACCCAATCACAGAAAGAAAATCGCCACATAGTCTCACTCAACTACAGCACCTAACCTGAATCTACCCAAGATACCTTACATATCCAGCAAGCATCTCATGGACTAGCCACTAGGATGGAAGGGGAGGGAGGGGAGGGCATAAAAGGGGTGGGAAACACAAATCTAGACCCAAATGGCAGTGGTACCATAAAATTCTCCTTACTAAAAGACAGACCAAATGGCTGATCCTTCACCAGGCCCTTACAGAGAACACCTGAACCACAAGACACTGGAGAGGGTAGGATCACGACTAACCTTACTCTTCTACATCTTCCCTCCCTCCCTCACTCTCTCTCTCTCTCTCTCCCTCTCTAACTCTTGTATATTAGTTATCTTTTTCCTCATTTTCTTAGTGGGCACTGACCTGTAACTCCCAGTACCAGCATGGGGCTATCATCCACAATGAACTTTTGATCAGAGAGACCTACAAGGATTCCTAAAATACAAACAGATTTCTGTCAGAGTACTTGATGACCCACCAAAGGTTAGTGGTAAGACCCTACTTATGTGGTTGACACCTTATGTGGTTGACATGCAAAATAGAATGGCATGGCTGGAAGTTGGAACAGTCAGTCCCCAGACAGTCAGTGCGTCTAGTGCCAGAAGGTGCTACATGGGCAACTGTGGGAAAATGACCAATATCTGTCCAAGCAACTCATGGTCTAACCTACTTAGCAGCAAATAACTTGTTGTGATGCCCACACAAGTGCAATAGTGGCACACAGCCATGGTGGGGAACCAACTGCTCTTAATTTGGCTAACTGATCTCCTCAGTGGTACAGGACCCATAGCTGGAGCTGGGAAACAAGTCAGAACCATATCCAAACATAAGCCCACTCGCCAATATCAAGCTACCATCAATCATGGGCTGCAAGAGGGCCTACACCTATTAAATTCTTTATAAAAAAAAAAGTAAGGGTTATCTCTTTTTTCCTGGTGCTAACTTACTCTCCATTGGAGAATCTGCTTCTCTTTTTCAGATAGATGTAGATCCTAAGGAGAGAGCCACCCCATCATACCTCCAAAGGGCCCCGGCTGAAACTAAGAAAAATTGGAGAAACAAGCAAGGGGGCTGTTTTCCTGATGAACCAGATACAAGCACAAGGGGGAAGGAGATCAGCACAGAGAAAAATCAACTCCTACCAAAGCAGAGAGCCAGAGCCTCAGAGGCTCCCAACACCTCATCACTGAAGCAGACCAAAAATGAACCCATCATGGCTCAGGGAAGTTTTGCGGAAGAGGGGGTGGAAAGAATATTAGAGCCACATGTTGGGTCATGATATGCAGAGACATTTAGCTTACCCATAACTGTGGGCTAACTCCACAATGCATGACCCATATACCTCAACAAGGAGGGGCCAAGGGGAGGGGGTAGGTCACAGATGAGCCTAATAATGGTACCAAAGTGACTGTATTTGCTGAATACAAAACTAACTAATAAAGAAAAAAAGAAAAAGAGAGAGAGAGAGAAAAAAAACATGGTTGAGCAAATCTCTATGAACTGAGGCATGGAGCTTTTAGGATAAATGCCCTGTAAGGGAATAACTGGGTCAGTTGGTACCTCTATAGTCATCCTTTTTAGAAGTCATCATATTGCATTCCATAGTGGTGATACAAGCTTACATTCCCACCGACAGTGAATGGGGGTTCCTATTTCTCCACAACCTCTCCAGCATGTGTTGTCACTGGATTGTTTTAATGTTTGCTCTCCTTATTGGGGTAAGGTGGGATCTCATAGATGTTAATTTACATTTCCCTGATGGTTAGGGATGTTGAATATTTTCTTAAGTGTGTGTTTGCCATTTATATTTCTTTCTCTGAGAACTCCCTGTGCAGTTCTCTGCCCCATTTTGTGAGTGGATTGTTTGACTTTTTATTGTTTAGGTTTTTGAGTTCTTTGTAGATTCTAGAAATTAGGCCTCTGTCCTATGTGTATTCAGCAAACATTTTCTCCCATTTTGTGAGTAATGTATTGGCTCTGCTTATTGTATATTTGTCTGGGATAAAGCTTTCCTGCTTCCTTAGATCCCAGTGGTTGAGTGATTGTTTAATTGCCTGAGCTACTGGGGTTTTTTCAGGAAGTCTTTTCCTACTCCTATATCATGTAAAGTTCCTCTTATTTTTTTCCAGTAGTATCAGAGTTTCTGGTCTTATATTGAAGTCTTGGATCCTTTTGGACTTGATTTTTGTGCATGGCAAAATGTGTGGATCAAGTTTCATTTCCGGAATATGGTTATTTAGTTTGTCTAGCACCATTTCTTTGAAGATGCTGTCTTTTTTCTAGTCTACATTGTTAGGGCCTTTGTCAAATATGAAGTAACTATAGTAACTTGACCCAAAGTCTGGGTCCTTGAGTCTGTTCAATTGGTCTATATTTCTGTTTTTATGCCAGTATCATGTTGTTTTTATTACTATGGCTTTGTAGTATAACTTTAGATGAGGTATTGTGATGCCTCCAGAGGTGTTTCTTTTGCCAAGGATATTCTTGGATATCTGAGGCCTTCTGCCATTCCTTATGAACTTTGAGATCTTTTTTTTTCTATCTCTGTGAAGAAAGATGTTGGGATTTTTATTGATATTGCATCAAATCTATATATTGCTTTTGGTAAGATTACTATTTTCACAGTGTTAATTCTGCCTATCCATGAGCATGGGAGGTCTTTCCATTTTCTCAAGTCCTCCTCAATTTCTTTCTTGAGTGCTTTTATGCTTTCATTGTAAAGGTCTTTTACCTCCTTGGTTAATGTTATTCTGAAGTATTTTTTATGCTATTGAAAAATGGGACAATGTCACTTATTTCTTTCTCTGTATCTTTGTCTTTTGCATATAGAAAGGCTACTGATTTTTGTGCATTTGTTTTTGTATCCTGCTACTTTACTGAAGGACTTAATCACTTTTACGGGTTTTGAGATGGAAGTTCTCAGGCCACTTATGTATAGAGTAATGTCATCTGCAAAAAGGGCTAACTTAACTTCTTCCTTTAGAATTTGTATCCCTTTTATTTCTTTCTCCTCTCTTATTGCTAGAGCTAGTACTTCAAGTACTATGTGGAAGAGCAGAGGTGAGAGCGGACATCGCTGTCTTGTTCCTGATCTTAATGGGTATTCTTCAGTCTCTCCCCATTAAGTATTATTTGGGCTTTAGAAGCTTTATATATAGCCTTTATTATGTTGAGATATAGACTGTCAATGCCTATTTTCTCCAATGTTTTGATCATGAAGTGATGTTGGATTTTCTCAAAGGCATTTTCTGCATCTATCAAGATGATCATGTGGGTTTTGTGTTTAAGCTTATTATGTGGTGTATTACATTGACAGATTTCTGTGTGTTGAACCATCCCTGTGTGCCTGGGATGTGTGCCTACTTGATAAAGGTGGATAATGCTTTTGATGTGCTGTTGAATTTGGTTTGCAAAGATTTTGTTCAGGATCTTTGCATCTAAGTTCATCAGGGAAATAGGCCTGTAGTTTTCTTTTCTTGTGGCGTCTCTGCCTGGTTTTGGTATTAGAGTGACAAGAGGAGTTCATAAGAGGAGTTGGGTAGCTTTCCCTGTTCTCCAATTGTGTGGCACAATTTGAGAAAAATTGGTTTAAGTTTTCCATGAAGGTTTGATTGAAGCCAGCTGAGAAGCCATCCGGTCCTGGACTCTTCTTCTGCAGGAGGTTTTTGACTGCCTTTTCACTCTCAGTGGTTGTGATAGGTTTGTTTAGGAGATTAATATGCTCTGAGTTTAGCTTTGGTAGGTGTTATGTGTCCAGGAATTCATCTATTTTCTCCATATTATGCAATTTTGTGGAGTAGAGGCTTTTGTAAGTCCTGATGTTTCTCCCAATTTCACTTATGTCTGTTGTGAACTCTCCTTTGTCATTTCTAATTTTGTTAACTTGAAGCATCTCTTTTTTTGCTTGATCAAATTGGCCAGGGGTTTATCAATCTTGTTTATTTTTTCAATGAACCAACGCTTTGTTTCATCAATTTTCTAAATTGTTTTCTTAGTTTCCAATTCATTAATTTCTTCTCTGGTCTTAATTATTTCTTTTCATCTTGAGCTTTTTGGGTTGGATTCTTCTTGCTTTTCCAGTACCTTTAGGTGGATGGTTAGGTTATTGATTTGGGATCTCTCTGTCTTTGTTATGAAGGCATTTAGCACAAAGAATTTTCCCCTGAGGACCACCTTCATTGTGTCCCATAAGATTTGGTATGTTGTGTTCTCATTGTCATTCAATCCTAGAACTTTTGCGATGTCATTTTTTATTTCACCCACTACCCATTTATTGTTTAAGGGTGTGTTGTTCAGTTTCCGTGAGTTGGTTGGGTTCCTTTGGCATCTTTTGTTGTTAATTTCTAATAATACAGCATTGTAATCTGATCTGATCAAATACAGGAAATTATTTTGATCCTCCTAAATATATGGAGGCAGACTTTATGTCCCAGTATATGATCTACTTTAGGTTCCATGGGCTCCTTTGAAGAAGGTGTAATCTGTGGATTTTGGGTAGAATGTTCTGTAGATATCAATTAGGTCTAATTGATCCATGGTTTTGTTGAGTTCTCTCATTTCCCTGTTAATTTTCTGTTTGGATGATCTATTGCTGATAGTGGAGTATTGAAGTCCCCAACTATGATGGTATTGGTGGTTATTTCTGTTTTATTGTCAAGTATATTTTGTTATTTTGTTTGATGAATTGTGGTGCACCTGTTTTTGGTGCATAAAGATTAATGATTGTGATATTCTCTTCTTGGATTGTTCCTTTGATAAGTAAGAACTGCCCTTCTTTGTTTTTTGTTTTTGTTTTATTACTTTTGGTTTGAAATCTATTTTATTTGATATTAATATAGCTATGCCTGCTTGCTTCTTATTTCCATTTGCTTGGAACATCATTTTCCACTTTTTCACCCTGAGAAGGTGTCTATCTTTAGTGGTGAGGTAGGTTTCTTGAAGACAGCATATTGAGGGGTCTAATTTTCTGCTCCACCCTGTTAGCTTATATCTCTTGATGGGTGAATTAAGGCTATTAATACTTAGGGTAATAATTATGAGGTTTGATTTAATACCTGCCATATTGTTGTAGTTTATGTGTTTTGGTGTCTTTTTGGCCTTTGTAGTTTTTGTGCCTTCTTGAATTTTGGTGATTGTAATATGCTTCTCACAGGCACTTGACGTTGGTTATTTGAATCATCTGTGTCAAGCATTCCCTGAAGTACTCTCTGTAGGTTTGGCTTTGTGGTCATATAGTTGTAAAGCTGAGTTTTATCATGGAAAGTTTTTCTTTCATCATATATTATGAGGGATACTTTTGCTGGGTAGCATAGTTTGGATTGGAAGCCATAAGTTCTTAGAGTTTTTAGTGTTTCATTCCAGGCCCTTCTGGCTTTTAGTGTTTCCATTGAGAAGTCCAAAGTAATTCTGATGGGGTTTCCTTTATATGTAATGTGTTTTCTCTCCCTAGCTGCCTTTAGGATTTTCTCTTTGTGATCGATGTTCAGAGTCTTCCTGATAATATGTCTTGGAAAATTTCTTCTTTGGTCCAGTCTGTTTGGAGTTCTTCTGGTTTCTTGGAACTTGATGGGGCTTTCTTCTCAGAGAGTAGGAAAGTTTTCTTCAATAATTTTGTTGAATAAATTTTCCATGACTTTGGTCTGAATTTCTTCCTCTTCTGGTAATCCCATGATCCGAATGTTGGGATGCTTAAGGGTATCCCACAGTTCCCTATGTTCTGTTCACAGAAATTTTTGAACTTATTGAAACTTTTGGACTCACAAACTGCTTCTTCTGTTTTGTTTTCCAGTTCTGAGTTTCTATCCTCCACATGGCTGACTGTATTCTTGAGAACTTCTATAGAGTTTGGGGCTTGTTCAATTTGGCTTGTATTTTATACTGCTTTTTTATGTATAGTTTCCAATTCTCTGTCGAGTTCCCTTTTCACATCATTTTCTGATTTTCTGAATGCTTTTTGGAGTCCATCTTTGCATTTTTTATGTCTTCATTGAGCTTATCCAGCTGAGTATTGAGGTCCTCTTTTTTTCACTCTTCTTCAGATCATTTAACTGTCTTAGGAATCCTTTCCTCATTCTTTTCTATCCAGTCTAATCTAGTAAGCACACCATTCATACAATTATTAGTCCTTTGTTTAGTTTATGCAAGTTCTACTATTTGCTTGGCCAGGGTTGCATAGTTTGTTTCTTCATTTTGGGGTTCTGATCATATTGTCTCTTCTATGTTTTGATTAGAGACATCCATTGTGGAACTGAGCAATCTAGCTGGATTTACTTGCATCTGATTTTTTCATGCTATTCCTTTTCCACAGATAGTAGCCTGGGTCCCTGTTCAGGGGTTGGAGGCTGCAGTGGCGAGCAGGATTGCAGTCATACACATGGGGGTCAGCAAGGCTGGGAGGGAACCATGACTGGGATGGTGATCGCATGCATGGGTGTCATCAAGGCTGGGCAGAAACAGCTACTGGGATGGTGATCGTGTGTTGGGTTTGGAAAGGCTGGGTGGAATCTGCAACTGGGACAGCAATCGCACATGGGTCTCAGAAAGGCTGAGCAGAACAATGACTGGGATGGTGTTCATGCCCGTGGAGCTCTGCCCAATGGCAGGAAAGCCTAGGGCGGAGGACCTAGCCTGCAGCTAGGATGGCTGTTTGAGGGGATTGGGAGACTGGTGGGCTACCTGAGATTGTGGGAATCTGTGGATTCTGTATTTTGCTCCTCTGCACCCTCCCACTGGAAGCCTACTAGAATCACAAAACCCCTAAACAAACAAACAAAAAGACCTGAAGAGTCTTGCCTTTTCTTCCCCTTGAGGTGAATGAGGTTAGGTGGACACCATATTGACCGGAAGACCAAGATACAATATTGTGTGGGGCTTGTGCAGGTTACCATATTGTGTGAGACTTGTGAAAGTTACAATATTGTGTGGGGCTTGTGCAGGTTACATTATTGTGTGGGATTGGGCAGGTTACAGTATTGTGTGGGGACTTTGCAGGTTACAATATTTTGTGGGGCTTGTGCAAGTCACAATATTGTGTGGGGATTGTGAAGATTACAATATTGTGTGGAGATTGTGCAGGTTACATTATTGTGTGGGGATTGTGCAGGTTACAGTATTGTGTGGGAATTGTGCAGGTTACAATACTGTGTGAGGGTTGTGCAGGTTACGGTATTGTGTGGGGACTGTGCAGATAACAGTGGTCCCTGTCAAGTCACGGAAAGAACAGACATGTCATGCCTGCAATACATTGTTCCATAGCACTCCTCCTCATCCTCTGACTTACATTCTTTCCCCTAGCCTCTTCAGTAATGTTCCCTAAGCATTGGAGAGGATGATATAGATGTCTCATTACCACTGTGTGCTCCACAGACACTTATTCTCAGCATTTGACAAGTTCTGAATCTTTTCAATATTCACCACATTCAAAAAAAGAAAACAGAAAGCTTCTCTGCCTGGGAGATGGTTCAGTGGATAAAACAATCACACCTCAAGGAGTATCAGAGTTCACTTCACTGACCAGGATGCTGTTAACACTCAAAATGAGCTGTTGATTAGAGAAACCTACAAGGTCTCCCAAAACCAACATGACAGACTTCTGTCAGAGCACTTGATTAAGCACCAGAGGTTAATGGTAAGACCCTACTGCTAAAGACACTATATGCTGTTGGCATGGACCATGGAGAGACCTGGTTGAAATCCAGAAGAGAGCCAGTCCCCAGACAATTAGCCCATCTAGTGCTGGAAGTTGCTACATGAGCTACAGGGGGAAGTGACCAACATCTGTCAAGCAACTCAAAGTCTAAGCTACTCAGAAGCAAACAACCTGACATGATCTCACACAAGTGCAATAGTGGCACACAACCATTGTGGGTAACCAACTCCTCTTAGATTGGTTAAAAGATCCACTCAGTGGAAAAGAAACCATATCTGGGACTGGGAAACAAGTCAGAATCATATTCAGATAATGATTTTTCTTTCCATTGTCAAGCTCCCACTGATATTGGGCTACAAGAGGGTCTATACCCTTTAAATATTCTCTAAATTAATAATGGTTTTCCCACTTAAACTGTGTTGACTTCACTCTCCATTGGGGAATTTGCTTCTCTTTTTCAGACAGGAGCAGGACCTGAAAAGATAAATGACCCAACGCACTTCACCCCGGCCCCAGCTGAAACCACACAGAAATTGGGGAAATGAGAAAGAATACTGCTCTCTTAGTAAACCTGATATCAGGACAAGGGTGAAGGAGATAGACACTGAGAACACTCAATACCTACCAGAGCAGAGATACAGAGGCTCCTAAGAGCCCATCACTGAAGTAGACTTAAAACACACCCAACATGGCTCAGGAAATTTTGCAGAAGAGGGAATGGAAAGATTGTTAGAGCTACAAGTTGGGACATTTTGCAAACAGGCATTACCTCTCCCCCATCACTGACTGCTGTCCCCACAATGCATGACCCACAATCCCCATGGGGTTGACCTGCATCCCCAGCGAGGAGGGCCTCTTCAGAAAAGGGGCAGGGATGAGGGAAAGTATGCTACTAACATGTGTTGTTTACATGCTAAGTATGTCAATATCTAATAAAAATAAATTTAAGAAAACACACAAGACATAAAGTATAAGGTAGGGCTGGAAAGATTGCTTAGTGGTTATGGTCTTACCTGTGAAGCCTAAGGACCCAGGTTTGATTCTCCAGGTCCCACATAAGTTTGATGCACATGGTGGTGCATGCATCTGAAGATCATTTGCAGTGGCTAGAGGCCCTGGCATGCCCATTCTCACTCTCTCTCTTTCCCTCTGTATATCTCTAATAAAGAAATAAAAATAAATAAAGTCTTTTTAAAAAGACAATATTTTTAAAAAATAAGGTATAAGGTAGTTAGTTATTTTAAATGTAAGAAAATTAGCAGAGTAATAATAATGGCCTTCCATAATCTAAAGTCCCAAATCACATCTTCACTGTGCATGGATGAAGGCCCAATGTGACTTGTCGTCTCTGGATTAAAGGGCTGCAGATATCTTTTAGCTGTTAAGGCACTTACCTTCAAAGCCAAAGGACACAGGTTTGATTTCTCAGTGCCCATGTAAAGCCAGATGTACAAGGTGGTGCATGCATCTGGAGTGCATTTGCAGTGACTAGAGGTCATGGCATGCCTATTCCCTCTCTATATATCTGGCTCTTTCTCTCTGTCTTAAATAAGTAAGTAAATAAATAAATAAATAAAATATTCGGGCTGGAGGGATTATTTAGTGGCTAAGGCTCTGGCATATAAAGCCTAAGGACGCAGGTACAATTCCCCAGTACCCACATAAGCCAGCTGCACAAGGTAGTACATGTGTCTGGAGTTTGATGCAGTGGCTAGAGACCCTGGTATGTCCATTCCCTCAATCTGCATCTCTCTGTCAAATAAGTAAACAAATTATTAAAAATATATTTTTTTAAAATTTTTTCACAGTTGAGCCTTTGCCAGTAAGAACACCCAATGCCAGAATTCTTAGGATCTGGCTAGCTCTGAGTCTACCTCTCTTCAACCTCTATCTCTACATGGCCTATGCCAGAACAATGCTTTGTTCTGATAGAACTCCTGCAATATTTATGCTATACTTGTCAAGTGAGGTCAGCCTCCAGTGGTTTTCTTTGTTGTCAACATTCTTGGTGATGAGGTCTCTTGCTCTGAAGCTCTTATAAGCATAGAATAGAGAGATCTTATTAGAAGTCAAATAGCCTGAGTACATTTGCTTATCTTTTCCTTACTTACTCCGAATGCCACCTTCAAGTATATTTTTTTCTAAAAATTGACTTGCATATGACCCTTCAATTAATTTTAATTTATTAATTTGTCTAAAAAATTGTTTCAGTTGTTTTGTTTTCATAACAACTAATAAAAGTCCTTTATTACTTTTGTTTCTCATTTCATTGTGAAAAATATTAAACTATAAAAGTTATTAGGAACAATATAACATTCATAATCTCATTAGCCAAATGAATGTGATAATAGTTCTTTACTGTATTTTTCAATATAGGAAATAAAGTATTATAAACTTAACCACTGTCATGAATTTTGTATGTAGATTATCTGGTTATTTAAATATTTTACATAGTTATTATATAATTATAAAAGATTTTATATGTTACAAATATCAATAGTATAAAAGCAGCATACATGATATAAGTTTTTATAATCTACTCATATTTTTTAATCTATGTGTATGTTATTCCATCATGAATGTAGCACAAATAAATTTTCATTCTATTTTGGCATTTAGCTTGTTTACTTTTGCAATTGAAAACATTCCTTTATTTAAAGTCCTGGATGTATAATTTCTCATGTCTATGAATGAGAGTCACATTAGAGCTTCTTCCTGTATACAGAGTTGTTGGATCATTATGTATGAACAGTTTCAAATTTGTAATGTAAAAGATTATTTTTCAAAAAGTAAAAGTCAGAAGCCATAGCAGGTTTCTGTGATCCCAACATGCTGATGCTGACAGTGAGATTGGTGGCAAATACAGGAGACTTTCCAGGAAGTTGCCAGTGAGTACAGCAAGGAACAGCAGCAGAGCAAGAATCCTGAGCTAGAAACCCTGCCGCAAATGGAGTAGGACGGTAGAGGACCCATCCAAAAGTAGTGCTGTAACCTCTATACATGCACCGTAGCATATGTGCACCCACAGTCACAAGCACAAACATGTGCACACACATTGTGAGGAATGCCTAAAGGCCTGAAGTGTGTCAGACAACAGTCAAAAAAGGGTACTGGGCAAGATGGCCTCAGCCAGATGTCCAATGGGAAATGAATGAGCAGAGTTCATATAATGTAAACAAATGACATCAGATTTTGGGCATCTGGCCACTTTTGTAATGACTGATACAAAATATCTGTTGAGCTCTGGTAGAAAAGAGGTGAGAATGGATTTTCCCTGAGCAAAGTAGAGTGTAGACCAAGCTTTACCTGAATGACGCATGGTATAGCAGGTGCCTCCCACATTAAAGTGTGTGAAATTTGCAATGGCTTCCAGGGGACATTCTTTTTAAAAAACTTTTTATTGACAAGTTTCATAAATATAAGCTATATAACATGATCATTTCTCCCTCCCAAGTACCCCCTCCACTGAATTTCTTCTTTCCAAGTAGTCTTCTGTTTTGATGTCATTTTCTGCTCCTGTTAGGCAGGTATTTTTTGAACTTTTCTGTGCTTTGCAATGCTCTCTTCTTGGCTGTGGAACTTGGACACTCAAAAATGGACACTTCCAGTTTGCATTATGAACTAGAATCAACACACATAAATACACACACAAATAAACTTATTCTCTAACCAAGGCGCAAACAACACTAATCTATATGTATAAATACACATGTATAGAGGGCAGTTTGATGGACATACAACGTACGCATTTAGCCAAACAACAGCAGTGGCTTCCTTCTTAAAGCCCAGCAGACTCTTACATGTCCCAAACAATAAGCTTTTGACTAGGTTTTCAGCACCAGCCATGAGTTCCTTTCCATGGAGTAGACCTTAAATCTAAACAGAGAAGTTACTTACCCCATAACAGTCATGCTACTTGTAAGGTTCAGGAGTGACCAAGGACCACGGAGACCACTCTGAAGCAAAGATGGAAGTTTTTATTCAGGGAAAAACACAAGCTACTAGAACTGACTCTCAAGAGTAGAGCAGTCAGCTTGGGGTTACAAAGAGTGGGCTTTATAGGCTATTCAGTTGGAGGAAGGTGAGGAAGGGAAGGAATTTCTTTGTTGGGGCAATAAATTTCTGTTCTTTACATTAGCCATAGGGTGAGACCAGAAGTGACCCTGTGAGAGATAAGGAGGCAGTAAATCTAGATTTGGAGACTTGTTAGGCAGGGGAGGGATAATGGCTGGATAATGGCTGGGCAATTTCTTGAGGAATGTGGATAATTCACTTCGCTTCGCTGTCACCCTCCTGCTGTCCTCAGTGACTCCATTTTGTCCTGACCTAACATTACTATTGTGCCATTGGGCACATCTTGCCCAGCTCTTGGTTGTGTAGTTCACAGGATCCACTGCTGGTAAAGATGTTGATGACTTTTCTCCTCCAGCAGCCTGCATAGAACCTTCCAAGAGCTATGGCAGCTCACCAACAAGGTTGCAGACCCCAGCTCTGTTCAAGCATGATTTCTCAGTGTCCTTCAACCAAAACAAGTAGTGTCTTCAGCAATAGGGTCTTACCATCTGGTTCTGGATAGCACCCAATAGCACTGGCAATAGCCTGTATTGTAATGGGAACCTTGATGGCCTCACTGGGAGGTATCTTAGCCCTGGTATGAAAATTTTCTTATAATAACCTATAGCTTCTGGGAGCAGCATTGTCTACCCACATGGGGTACTTCTATTTCAAACTCTTTCTTAACATTGAATTTTTTCACTAAGTAACAAAGAAGTAGGCTTCCATAGAGTTTTTTCATATGTTGACTCTTCAATGTCCCTTAAAGGCTCATGTGTTGGTAGCTTTGTTATAAACCTGTAGTTCTATTTTGAAAGAGGGGAAACTTTAGATGGAAAGGCATAGCTGGGGGATCTTGGAGATATACCCTCAAAAGTAATAGTGGAGTTTGAGCCCCTCCTGTTTCCTTTTGCTTCCCTGTCCCACAAGAGGTAAGTAACTTGTTCCACTACACATTCCCACCATGACATGTTGCCTCACCTCCATTGTCCCACTACACACTCCCTATCATGACATGAAGCCTCACCTCATGCCCAAACCAACAAACTCAGAAACTGTAAGTCAAAGTAAACCTTGCCTCTTTTTAAGTTAATTATCTCAAGTATTTATAAACAGTAATTAAAAAAACTCACTAGCATATTTTATGATCAAAATACAAAGATTTAACTCTGGTGTGATTCTTACCTAACTGCAACTATCCTCATTAGGGAAACTGTCTTAGGGAAAAAAATTTCCCAGTCCTGATGGACTCTCCTTCAACTTTTCTCTTTACTGATGTTGAGCTTCCATATTTCACTTGGTAATTGAGGGGAATTCTCACCCTTTTCCCAAAGGTTTGTCTCATCACCTACATTTCTTAGCTATAGCTATTATGACCACTAATTAGATACCTTGTACTAGTGGACCTTAGGGAAGCAAATACTTCACTAATTATACTGTGTAAAATGTCCTGGTGCTGAAGCCTCTTTATTCTGGGTGAGGTTTCAGCAAGCATTAGATTGATAATGTGGAGAGAGAATAAAAAACGATGAATCTATTATTCTTTAACAGGACTGTGCTATCAAACATTCCCTTGCCATCTGCAAGTATTAGGGTTTTGTTTTCCAACAAATGTGCCAACTTGTTAACTATTATTATGACAGTCATCAATAATAAGTGCCACTTAAACAGCACACACAGTAAATATCACAGACATTTAGAAAAGAGAACTCTCAAGTCTAGGCTTCCATTTATGTTCATGCATCCATTCATGGACATTCACTAGTAACCTACCAAGCTCCAGGCACTGCACAAAGGGGCAGTGATGAGAAAGCTAGGCATGGCTCAAACCATCACAGAGCTTCACATTCACACAGGAAATAGTCACAAACACAAAGGTAATCACAAAGTATTGTAAGAGCTACTCCAAAAGCTCTAAGAAATGGAAGCCAACATAGGATGGGATTTGATTTAGACTTGGATGGGGAAAGTAGGATGTAATTTGTCTGTAGGAAAAAAACAGGATTATCATTATCCAGAGCCTAACATTGTGTGTATGTGGGGGGGGGGGTGTTAAGTAATTTGTTGGAGCCTCTCAAGAGAAATTGAACATAATTGTGATGATTTCTAGGTAGCAGCAGATGGTAACACCTAGTGGATGGTGAATGAAATTATATGGGCAGACATCAGGACAGAAGCCTTAAAACCCACCTGATCGCTACTCTCATTTCTTTCTGTTGTCATGCTCCACATTATGTATCCTAGAGTAAGAATGACACAGAGCAATCCTGAACACATCACATAATAGACAGGTAATATGAGCAAGAAATAAACCTTAGAGTCCTGCAGCCATTCATTATCACAAAATAACTAGATGATCAGTTCTCAAAGTGTGGACTTGACACTCCTTAGGCCCCTGTGCACCCTCAAAACTTTTCAACTGTCTATGAAGTCAAAACTGCTTTCAGAATAATAATGAGACTCATTGACATTTACATTACTTGTGGAAAAGCAATGATGTGTAAAACCTGTTCCTTACCATGCTGCAAAGAGGAAAGTGCAAATGTATTTAATATCACTGTCCTTCATCCCGCTTAGCCACAGTCCTAATGAAGACAAGTTTATCTCACTACATAGTGGGGCACCAAAAAAAAAGGAATAATTTTACTAAATGTCACTCTTTTTTTTTTTAATTTATTTCTTTATTTATTTGAGAAAGGGAGAGAGAGAATGGGCACACCAGGGCCTCCAGCCACTGCAAATGAACTCCAGACACATGCGCCCCCTTCTGCGTCTGGGTTTACGTGGGTTCTGGAGAATCGAACCGGGATCCTTTGGCTTTTCAGGCAAGCGCCTTAACCACTAAGCCATCTCTCCAACCCCTAAATGTCACTCTTGAGGACACAATGTAATACTTCTTGTGATGAAATAGAAAGTACCATAAATCCCCTTTTCTGCATGTCACATCACTATGGTTTGTATTGAGGAAAACTCTTTCTGATCACTTGACTACAAGCTGAATTACTTTGGCATATAAAATTATGTTCTCATTCTAATATACAACTGACAGACAAATTATAGTTCTTTGGAATTATTTGCCAGAAAAATTACCAATAATAAAAGTAAAATTTTTAAGTAATTGTAAAAATTCTTAACTATGTGACGATGATCTTGTCAGTTTCTAATATGCTTGATTTTTTTCTAATGAGATCAGTGGTGACATGAATGGATATGTTTGTTTTGATTTTTGAATAAAGAAACTTGTCAACATTTGAAGATCTGTATAACTCAACAAACAAGATTTGCTAAATGAGTAATGCATGGCATCACAAAACCATTCCTGAGTAAAGAACACACTCAAAGGACATGATAGATCCATGGGTTTTCAGAGTCTACGTGGTATTAGTCCATTTTCTGTGACTATAAGAGCTATATTGCACAAGATAACTTTGTAAAGAAAAGAGGTTATTTTCACTCATAGCTCTAAGGGTATGAGGTCATTGCAATTACACCGGCTGAGCTCTGCCAAAGGCCTCATGGAGTGTGGTTGGAGCACATGTAGGACAGAGATCACATCCAAAACAAGATGCCAGAGATATTAATGGGTCAAGTTCAGGTTTGTGTAACAATTTTCTCTCTTCTTGAGAACTCATGCCAGGAACCAGCCATTCCCTTCTGGGACTACCACCCCCAGTGACAAAGGCCCTCCTACAAGGCCCTACCTCTTGAAGGCTACATCATCTGCCATATTTAAGCTGTAAGAGCACTGTAGAAATGACCACATGTGGCCTGGTGTTTTATTCCCCAGCACTTGAGAGAAAGAACAATAAGACCTACCATTTGTCAGGATTTTATGTAACATCAAAGAAAAAGTTTATAATTATCAAAAGAGACTTTTACTATACTCAGCCTCTCTTCTCTCATTGCCACTGTGTGTTTGCAAGGTGCTATAGTTTCTTTATGATTTTAAAACTGAACAATATATTGGTGCAGAAGAGATGAGACTCCATCAGTCTTCTATTGTCAGATGCAAACAAAAATACCCAATATTACTCTTATTATTATTACTTGCTGTCTTGAACATACAGCTATTTTTTCAATATTATCAAAGATATAATAGATTTATCATTCTTAAGTAATAACCTTTAGAATATTTTTAATTTTTTAGTTTTACTAATGTGACAAATATTAATAAATATAATCTACTAAGTAACTAAATATCTTTAGAATTTTTATTTAAGACTATGAATGGGCTCAGAGAGTATTTGAGGACTGTTGCTATAGTCTATCCTGACTATACCAATTAGGACCCAGTAAGCAGACAGAAGCTATAGCAAGTTTAATGTAAATACCCATTAACTATAACAAAAGAATAACTCTAAAGATGTAAATAAATGCTATATAACACTCTAGGGCCAAGAAAGGGTACCCAAGGAAGGATAGACTTGGAAGTGGGGTTTTTCCTCAAGGCTGAGATTCAGACCTCATTAGAACAGGTGTTGTTGGAGCCCCTGGGTAGCAGAAGTCCCTTGGCTTGCCAGGCAAGATCTGTTTCTCAACATCCATATAAATAGGGACTCCTCTGAGGATTCTTCTCATTGCTGAGTGAAAACACCTGACCCACAAGCAACTTGTGAAAGGAATGAGATTTTTTTTCCTACTTAAAAATTCAAGGAGAAATTTCATCATGGCAGGGAAAGCTTGGCAGGAGCAGACAGCAGGGTGTCACATCCCCCAAGCATCATAGAGGAAACAGAGAGTAGCTCCAGGCCAGGCAGCAAGAAGAGCTGGCATATAGCATCCAAGAATTTTCCTGGGTGGCACACCTCTTCCATCTCTCAAAGGCTCCACCAGCTAGGGACTAAGTATGAGGTTTAATCAGAAACATATGAGGCTATGGGAGAAATTTTACATTCAAACCACCATATTCCTACTGCAGGGCTGGGCTATCCTGTCCTTGAGACTCTGTCTGGTGGTACATGTGTGGCACTCACATCAGAGAACACTATAAGTTGGTCACTAAATTGGCCACAGGGGCTGAGAGCTTGCTGAGGGTCTGTGTGTGCTCTGGGCAGGTAGTAGGGACTGTGATGACTATGTTCATGATCTGTCTTCAAAAGAAAGAAGAAACAACAGCACATCCAGCTAGGAAGACAATCTCCTTTCTCCTGCAATATCTCTCTACTGACAAAGCTTAATCTCATAGTTGTTACAAAGAGGACACACATAATAATTGTTCATAAAGCTGGTCAGAAATGGTGAACAGGCAGCTGGGAAACAACAATTCAACAGTTGGCACATTGAAACAAAAAAAAACACAAAAGCCTTTATTTTATTTTACTTTAATTGGCAACTTCTATAATTGTAAATAATACCCCATGGTAATTGCCTCCCTACCCCCACTTTCCCTCTGAAACTCCACTCTCTGTCATATCCCCTCCCTGTCTCAATCAGTCTCTCTCTTATTTTGATGTCATGATCTTTTCCTCCTATATAGGATGGTCTTGTGTAGGTAGTGTCAGGCACTGTGAGGTCATGAATATCCAGGCTATTTTGTGTCTGGAGGAACACGTTGTAAGGAGCCCTACCTTTCCTTTAGCACTTACATTCTTTCCGCCACCTCTTCCACAATGACCCCTGAGCCTTGGAAGGTGTGATAGATATATTTCAGTGCTGAGAACTCCTATGTCACTTCTTCTCAGCACCATGATATCTTCTGAGTCATCCCAAGGTCACTGCCATCTGAAAAGAGAAGATTCTCTAACCGAAAGTGAAAGTAGCATTAATATATGGGTATAAACATTCAGAGAAGTGCATAGTTTGGTGAGCATAGTATATACACTTAGCCAGATAC
Source organism: Dipus sagitta (assembly GCA_036346955.1). NCBI lineage: Eukaryota > Metazoa > Chordata > Mammalia > Rodentia > Dipodidae > Dipus > Dipus sagitta. Next base: position 13,426,922 of record CM070781.1, read on the forward strand.
CAGCAGAAGTTACACCCCTAGGGCTCATGACTACCCCTGTTGTAGGTTTTCAGTATCAGGGATGTATTCCCTCCCATGGAGCAGGCCTCCAGTCAAATTAGAGGGCAGTTGGTTTTCCCCATAACAGACATGCCACTATTGCACCAGTTGGATCATTTGGCCTGCCTATGTCAAATATAAGGCTTTCAGTGTCCACTGTTGGGTATCTTCACTGGTGATTTCTCTCTCTCCCATTGAACTGAATGCAGCATGGCTTTTTCCAGCTTTCTGTCAGCTGGTCTACATGGAAGAGGTTTTCAGCTCAGCCCCAGCAGGGTTTCTCAATGACCTTGCAGCCAGAGTATGAAGAGCCTTCAGCAATAGGGTCTTACCATCTATTCCTGTGGGAAACCAAGGGCCTATAATGTTTTGGGGTCATCAGAGACCTTCCTGGACAACAACTCACTGGAAGATATCCCATCCCTGGCACTGAAAATTTTTTAGTAACAATCTATGGCTCCTGTATGTTCCATTGTCCAAAAAAGTAGGTTTCCATATGACTTATTTATATCCTCTTAGATTTTAATTAACCCTTCCTCCACCTTTCCTTTGCTAAATTTTTCCCCTGACCTCACTTATGCCTTTTTACCCCCATTAATCTATTCTTCTACTTACATGTATACAATACCATTCTATTAAACCCCGCCACCTTCCTTTCTATAACCTTTATATCTCCTTTCTAGTTTACTGGCCTCTGCTTCTGAGTTTTCTTCCTATTCACATAAAAGCCCAATCATTTGTAGCCGGGGTCCACATATGAGAGAGAGAACATGTGATGTTTGACTTTGTGGGCCTGGGTTACCTCACTAAGTATAACACCAGATCCATCCATTTTCCTGAAAATTTCATAACTTCATTTTTCTTTACTGCTGAGTAGAATTCCCTTCTGTAAATGTGCCACATCTTCATTATCCATTCATCAATTGAGGTATATCTAGGCTGGTTCCATTTACTAGCTATTGGAAACAGAGTGGCAATAAACATGGGTGAGCAAGCATCTCTAAGGTAGTGAGATGAGTCCTTAGGATATATGCCTAGGAGTGGGATAGCCAGGTCATGTGGTAGATCTATTTTTAGCTGTCTCAGGAACATCCACATTGATTTCCATAATGGCTGGACAGAATGCATTCCCACCAACAGTGTAGAAGGGTTCCTCTCTTTCTGCAACATTGTGAGCATTTATGGTCATTTGTTTTCATCATGGTAGCCAATCTGACAGGAGTGAGATGGAATCTCAATGTAGTTTTAATGTGCATTTCCCTGATGACTAGAGATGTAGAACATTTTTTGAAGATTTATTTATTTATTTATTTATTTATTTATTTATTTATTTATTTGGGACAGAGAGGGAGACAGAGAGTGAGAGTGAGAGTAAGAGTGGGAGTGAGAATGGGTGTGCCAGGGCCTCTAGCCACTGCAAATGAACTCCAAATGCATGTGCATCTGGCTTACATGCTACCTGGAGATTCGAACCTTGGTCGTTAGGCTTTGCAGGCATGCACCTTAACTGCTAAGCCATCTCTCCAGCTCCCATTTTTTATACATGTTTATATGCCATATGCATTTCTTCTTTTGAGAACTCTCTATTTAGTTCCATAGCCCATTTTTTAATTGGGCTGTTTGATTTCATATTATTTAATTTTTTGAGTTCTTTCTGTATCCTACATATTAATCCTCTATCAGATGTAGAGCTGGCAAAGATTTTCTCCCATTCTATAGGTTATCTCTTTGCTCTATTCACAGTGTACTTTGCCTTACACAAGCTTTGTAATTTCATGAGGTCCCAGCAGTTGATCTGTAGTTTTATTTCCTGAGTAATTGGGGTTATATTCAGAATGTTTTGCCAATACCAATATGTTTTAGGGCTTACCCTACTTTTTCCTCTAGCAGTTTCAGAGTTCCAAGTCTTATATTAAAGTCTTTGATCCATTTGGACTTAATCCTTGTGCATAGAGAGAGAAAAGAATCTATTTTCATCCTTCTACAGATGCATTTCCAGTTTTCCCAGCACCCTTTGCTGAAGAGGCTGTCTTTTCTCCAATGAGTATTTTTGGCATTTTTGACAAAGCCATCAGGTCGCTATAGCTACCCAGACTTACACCGGGGTCCTCTATGCTGTTCCATTGATCTACATGTCTGTGTTTTGAGCCAGTATCATGCTGCTTTTATTACTATGGCTCTGTAATATAGGTTAAAATCCGGTATGCTGATACCAACAGCTTTATTTTTTTGCTCAAAATTGTTTCAGACATTCAAAGTTTTTTGTGCTTCCAAATGAATTTTTGGATTGTTTTTTCTATTTCCGTGAAGAATGCCATTGGAATTTTGATGGGTATTGCATTAAATGTGTAGATTCCTCTGGGTAAGATTGCCATTTTCACAATATTGATTCTTCTTGACCAAGAACAAGGGATGTCTCTCCATTGCTTAGTGTCTTCTGCAATTTTTCGCTTGAGTGTATTAAAATTTTCATTGTAGAGTTCCTAGACTTCCTTGTTTAACTTTATTCCAAGGTACTTAGTTTAGTTTAGGTTTTGTTTTTGTTTTTTGTTTTTCTTTTTTCTTTCTTTTTTTGATGCAATTGTGAATGGGAGTAATTCTTTGGTTTCATTATCTGTGTGTTTGTTGTTAGAAAATAGGAATGCTACTTATTTCTGTGTGTTTTGTACCCTGTTACATAGCTATAGGTGTTTATCAGCTCTAACAGTTTGATGGTAGAGTCTTTAAGGTCCTTTATGTATACAACCATGTCATCTGCAAATCATGACAACATGATCTCTTCTTTTCAAAATTGTATCCCATTTATTTGTGTCTCTTGCTTTATTGCTATGGCTAAGACTTCCAGCACTATACTAAATAAAAGTGTATACAGAGGACATCCTTGTCTTGTTCCTCATTTTAATGGAAAAGCTTCAAGCTTTTCTCCATTTAGTATTATGTTGGCTGTAGGTTTGTTATAAATAGCCTTTATTATGTTAAGATATGTTCTTTCTATCCCCAGTCTCTGTAGGACTTTTATCATGAAGTGATGTTGGATTTTGTTGAATGCTTTTTCTGCATCTAATGGGATGATCATGTGATTTTTGCCCTTCAGTCCACTTATATAATGTATATCATTTATCGATATCCCTGCATCTCTGAGTAAAGCCTACTTGGTCGGGGTGAATGATGTTTCTGATATATTCTTGTATTCTGTTTGCCATTATTTTGTTGATAATTTTTGCATCTATATTCATGAGGGAGGTTGGTCTGTAATTTTCTTTTTTTGTTCTATCATTGTCTGGTTTTGGTATCAGGGTGATGCTGGCTTCATATGAGCTTGATATGATTCCTGCTTTGCTTTTTCTGTTTACATAAAAGTTTAAGAATCATTGGTATTAGTTCTTCCTTGAAGGTCTGGTAAAATACATCAGTGAATCCATCTGGGCCTGGACATTTTTAGCTGGGAGATTTTTGATAACTGTTTGGATCTCCATATTTGTTATAGGTCTATTTAAGTGGTTAATCTCATCTTGACTTAATATAAGTAGGTCATGTGAATCAAGGATATCATCCATTTCTTCCACATTTTCAAACTTATTGGAGTATATGTTCTTATAGCATGTCCCTATGATTTTTTGAATTTCTCTGATATCTGTTGTGATGCTACCTTTTTCATCTCTAATTTTATTAATTTGTGTCTCTTCTCTCTTTCTTTTGGTCAGATTTGCTGAGGTTTTAGCAGTCTTGTTTACTCTTTCAAAGAACCAACTCTTTGTTTCATTGATTCTTTGTATTTTTTTTTGTTTCTATTCCATTAATTTATGCCCTAATCTTTATTATTTCTTCCTGTTTACTGATTTTCAGTTTGCCTTGTTCTTTTTCCAAGGCTTTAAGGTGAAGCATTAAATTGTTTACTTATGACCTTTCTAATTTCTTAATATAGGCACTTTAAGCTATAAATTTTCCCCCTTAGGACTGCCTTCATTGTGTCCCAAAGGTTGTGGTATGTTGTGTTCTCATTATCATTTGACTCTATGAATTTTTGGATTTCCTTCTGGATTCACTCATTCATCATTTAGTAGTGTATTGTTTAGTTTTCATGATTTTTTGTACATGCTCTATAGCTTTTCTTGCTATTGATTTGTAGTTTGATACCATTGTAATGAGATAGAGTGCAAGGAATTATTTTAATTTTCTTGTATTTGTTAAATTTTGCTCTGTGTCCTAATACACGGACTATTTTAGAGAATGTTCCCTGTGCTGCTGAAAAGGATGTGTTTTTGCATCATTTGGATGAAATATCCTGTATATATCTGTAAGGTCTATTTGTTCTATGATCTCATTTAATCCAGATGCATCACTGTTTATTTTTGTCAAGGATGGCCTGTCAATTGATGAGAGTGGGGTGTTGAAGTCACCCACTACCAATGTGTTTGGTGTTATCTGTGACCTTAGTTCTAATAGCATTTATTTAATGAAGTTGGGAGCCCCCAAGTTAGGTGCATATGTGCTTAGGATTGTAATGTCCTGTTGGAGGGTGCCTTTAACCAATATAAAGTGACCTTCCTTATCTTTACTAACTAATGTTGGACTGAATCTACCTTGTCAGATATTAGGATAGCAACCCCTGCTTATTTTCTAGGCCCATTTGCCCGAAACACCGTTTTCCAACCTTTCACCCTAAGATAGTATCTATCCTTTGTAAAAAGATGAGGTTCTTGGAGGCAACAAATTGAAGGATCCTGCTTTTTAACCCAGTCTGAAAACCTATGTCTTTTGGTTGGGGCATTGAGGCTGCTGATATTAAGAGTCATTATTGAAAGGTATGTATTTATTTTTACCATTATTCTTGTCTTGTAGCTCTTCCAGTTTTACCTTTGCTCTCTTGCACTAACTAGGATGTGAGTATGGTTTGTTTTTTCTGGTTCCTTATATGTGTGCTTTCTTTCTCTTCAGCATGAAGGATCCTGTCAAGTATTTTTTGTAGAGCTGGTTTTGCCTTCAAATATTCCTTTAGCCTGGGCTGGAGAGATGGCATAGAGGTTAAGCACTTGCCTGCAAAGCCTAAGTACCCTGGTTCAAAGCTTGATTTCCCAGGACCCACATAAGCCAGATGCACAAGGGGGCGCATACATCTAGAGTTTGTTTTCAGTGGCTGGATGCCCTGGTGCACCCATTCTCTCTCTCTATCTCACCCCCCCTTTCCCTGTCTGTCTGTCACTCTCAAATAAATAAAAAAAAAACAAAAAGAAAAAAATTCCTTTAGCCTGGTTTTGTTGTGGAATGGCCTTATTTCTCTGTCTCTTTGAATGGCTAGATTTGCAGGATAAAGTAACCTTTGATGACAGCTGTTATCTTTCAGAACTTGGAGTACATCATTCCAAGCCCTTCTGGCTTTTTAAGTTTGTGTTGAGTAATCTGCTGTGATCCTGGTGGGCTTGCTTTTTTATGTGACTTGATTATTCTCTTTAACTGCTTTCAATATATTTTCTTTGGTTTATGTGCTGGTAATTTAATTATAATATGGCGAGGACAAGTTCTTTCCAGGTTTTGTCTGTTTGGTGTTCTAAAGACTTCCTGTATCTGCACTGGAATCTCTTTCCCAATTTGGGGGAAGCTTTCATCTATGATTTTGTTGAAAATGCCTACTATTCCTTCAGAGTGAAATTCTTCTCCTTCTACTATACCCTGAATTCTTGTGTTTGATCTTTTCACAGTGGCCCAGATATCTTGAAATTCCCATTCATAGTTGAGAACCTTATCCATGGAGATGCTGGTAGACACTAAAAACCTCAAAGCTCATCAAAGCAGAAAAAATGAGTGACTGCCAAGAGCTTAACACTAAAAGAGACATACAACACACTCTCCAAGGTTCAGGGAACATTGTGAAATAAGGGAGGGATGAAAGGATGTGAAAGCCACAGGATGGGAAGGTGTATACTGAGGCATTGTCTCCCCTACCCCTACAGAGATTGACTGGTACACTCATGACCCCACAGTGAGTACCAATAACACCACTGAGGAGTGACCTTTGCAGAATGGGGATGGAGGAGAAGGGACATAACAGGATAATATGATGGAAATATAGCCAATTTGCAATATATTCATATATTAAAGTTACCAATAAAAATTATTTTTAAAATGCCCAAGAAACTACGCAGCTGGTTGTGGTAGCACACACATTTAATCCCAGCAGTCTGGAGGATCGTCATGAGTTCAAAGTCAGCCTGAGACTACACAGTGAATTCCAGGTCAGCCTGGGCTAGAGTGAAACCCTACCACAAAAAAGACCAATAATATAATATCAAATAAGAATCAGAGACTTCCAGTTAAGATGGCAGTGTAGGTACCACACCAAAGCAGCCTAGGGGGGAAAGCCCCCCCAAAAAAACAGCAAAATGCACACTTTTTACTGAAAAGTGAGGTGAATAGCAAACTGAAATGGCAGCGGAGAAGTAGGAGAGATCCAGAGGATCCAGAGCACACACAGGCTGGCAGAAGTGGCTCCAGTAGATCTGAGGGACTGCAGTGGTGGCACACCAGCCAGCCACCAGGCTCGGCCTGAGCTGCAGGAAAAGCCAGGTGAGGGGATTATCCACTCACACAGGAGCTCTCTGCAAACTCAAGAAATGTGAAGGGATAATGACAGTGAACAACGGAGGAGCAGATCACAAGGTAGAAGAACACGTGGAACAGCAAGAGAACTAGAGCAGCATCAGCAGCCTCCCCTCCCCCACCGCCAGTGCCCAGCTCCAGCGAACAGAGCAGCAGTCCAGCGACCCGGCCATGCCTACTTGAACCAACAGCAGGACCCAAGCAGGAGTAGCATAACTGAGACCAAAATCATCCCAAAAGGTAACTGGGATTACACCAGGGCAGTACCCGCCTAATAAACCTGATATATACACCTGAACCAGAAGTGCTAATTGCACCTTCCATATCAGGATAAATTATATGTTAATCTGATGGATGGTCAGATTTGCCATTCTTAAATAAGCTATATTTTGAGCTTGTTATTTCTGGCTTCTGATTTATAGTGGCTTTGTTTCCTCGTCTGTTATACATTAGGGAAGGATCTCACCTGGTCACAAGCAGACTTGGAACCCTCAACAGACCAGAAATCATAACCTCCTTGTTGTCAGGATTAAGGGAGTGGGTGAGGCACCACACAGCCTGAGGGACAGACAGAGGATCTGGTTGTCATAATACCTACTCTTGGATAAATACTCTGTGTTGTTTTTCATTGAAAGTGTACATTGTTTAGTTAAATTGTAGAAACTATCTGTATTTGGTTCCACTCAGCCTAATTGAATACTCTCATAGCAGGCAAACCCAACACCTAGGGTCACTTTTGTAGATACTCTGAGAGTCTTCAGAGCCACACCTAGAGCCTTAAGCTCCTACCCTGAAGATATATAACATCAGATTGATTGATACATCTAATAATACCCAGCTAATTAGAAAATCCAATCATTACATACTCCAGGATGCAAAAATATATACATTATAACACAAGAAACACCAACAATCAAGACAATATAAATCCATCAAAAAAGTATTAATGCATCAGAAATGGCCTCCAGTGAAAACAAGTTAGAGGAAATGCTTGAGAAAGATTTAGGAAGAATGATTATAAATATGTTCAAAGAACTCAAAGAAGAAATCAAAGGAATCAGAGAAGACACAGGATGCCAGTTTAATGAAATAAGGTTAATTCTAAACATAAATGAGGAAATAGAAATAATAAAGAAAAACCAGTTAGAATTACTAGCAATAAAGAACACAGTTAATGATGAAATAAAAAACTCTGTAGAAAATCTCACCAGTAGAATGGATGAAGGAGAGGACAGAATATCTAAGATAGAAGACCAGGTGGAAGATCTAATAAAGTCCAACAAAGAGAAAGACAAACTAATTGAAAAGTATGAGTGGGAATTTCAAGATATTCGGGACACTGTGAAAGGATCAAACATAAGAATTCAGGGCATAGTAGAAGGAGAAGAATTTCACTCCAAAGGTATAGTAGGCATCTTCAACAAAATCACAGAAGAAAACTTCCCCCAAAATGGGAAAGAGGTGCCAATGCAGATACAGGAATCCTTTAGAACACCAGCCAGACAAAACTTGGAAAGAACCTCTCTTCGCCATATTATAATCAAACTACCAAACACACAAACCAAAGAAAAAATATTGAAAGCCGTCAGAGAGAAAAATCAAGTTACCTACAAAGGCAAACCTATCAGGATTACAGCAGATTACTCAACACAAACTTTAAAAGCCAGAAGGGCATGGAGTGATATATTCCAAGTTCTGAAAGATAACAACTGTCAACCAAGGTTACTTTATCCTGCAAAGTTATCCATTCCAATAGACAGAGAAATAAAGACATTCCATGACAAAAGCAGGATAAATGAGTATTTGAAGACAAAACCAGATCTACAGAAAATACTTGAAAGAATCTTCCATGCTGAATAAAAAGAAAAGCACACATATAAGGATCCAGGAAAAACAAACAATACTCAAATATTAGTTAACACAAGAGAGCAAAAGTAAAATCAGAAGAACTACAAAAAATGGCAAAAATAAATACACACTTTTCAATAATATCTCTTAATATCAATGGCCCCAATGCCCCAACCAAAAGACATAGGTTTCCAGACTGGGTTAAAAAGCAGGATCCTTCAATTTGTTGCCTCCAAGAAACCCACCTTTCTACAAAGGATGGACACTATCGTAGGGTGAAAGGTTGGAAAACAGTATTTCAAGAAAATGGACCTAGAAAACAATCAGGTGTTGCTATCCTAATATCAGACAAAGTAGATTCAGTCCAACATTAGATAAGAAAGATAAGGAAGGCTGCCGGGCTCCGCCGGCGGGGGCAGGTAGTGCCGAGGGAAGGACCAGGCCCGCTGGTTCCTCCCGAGGGGCTGAGGAGGAGATGAGCGTCCGACGACTCAGACCTCTCCTGGCCACCGGAGAAAAACCACACTGAGTCGGGAGTCTTGTAGAAGCAGGAACTCGATTTATTGCTATGAACAGTTGCCTATATAATGTTGGGGGTGAAGGCGGGGATTGTAGGATGGTGGGGAAAGGTAAGGGCCAATAGTAAACTGTGACTATTGAAATGATAATTCTAACTCCCATGTGGAGGTAGCAGGTAAGAAGCCATTAGGCGTCTTGCTGAGTCACGTCTGGCCAGAGGCAGATCACCAAACTTTAGCTAGGCTCAGGAAGTTCCACTAGGCCTCACACCTGGGCCTTTAGAGGCCAGCATCTCCCCCTTTTGTTTTTGTAAGAGCATTAGTCACCATGGCCCCTGTTTTAGGTTGTCCCCCTCTGGGGGTCTTAACCGTCATTGGGTACCAGGTATTTAGCTCAGAGCATTCATCATGGCCCCTGTCTTAGGTTGTCCCCCTCTGGGGATCTTACCCGTCACTGGGTACCATGTGTTTAGCTCGGTGAGAACCCACCCCATGGCCTGTCTTAGGTTGTCCCCCTATGGGGATCTTACCCGTCATTGGTCACATGGAGGGCAGAGGAGGTGGCAGTGGGTCATCTGCGAAACTTAATTCCTGAGTTGCCAGCCTGTGATATTTTGACCTGATGAGGTTTTATTGCCTCTAGCCATTGGTGAATAAATTGTGTAATCTTATTAATTACACAAGGCCCGACAGTGAGGAGAAGGAAAAGGAGAAGAAGGAGGGGGAGGGGCCCAAGTAGAGGCAGAAGGTAGGGTAAGAAGTCATGTAAGCCCGTCCACAGCAGGTTGTCCTGGAGATCCCGCTGCCTCCTCTCCAAGTCTTCCTGGAGCCTCTTAATCTTGTCCTGGATGATTCCTGATTTATTGGCGTAAAAGCAGCATTTTTCCTGTAAAAACAAACATACGCCTCCTTTTTCGGCCGTTAGTAGGTTTAGTCCTCTCCTGTTTTGTGGGACTACCTCAGCCAGGGAATCTAGCTGTTGTTGAAGATAGGTCTCCCTCTGATACAGGGAGGGCCTCATTTCCAGGGATGATATCTACATCTGGGATTAAGGTGGCTGGGGCACAAAGGCCCGTCCAATTGGTGGGCAGAAAGTCATAGGCCATCCCGCCTCCACAAACATAAACCATTCCAGAAGGTGGGCAGCATTGAGCATTGGGATCAGCTGTGTTAAAAGTACAGAAGGAAGAATGAATGTATCCCACATCTATACTGGAATTATTAGGGGAAGGCGGGGCCCAAATGCAAGTTCCAGGGGAAACATTGGGAAAAGCTGGACGGGGATGGGGAAGGTGGCTGAGTAATGTTTTAAGGTCGTACAGGCAACTGTACTGCAAGCAGCCAGAGAGGCCCAGATTGGAGGCAAAGCCAGCAATCCTCCACAAGGGAGGGAATTGTTTAGTTTAGTAGGGTGAAGGACCATTTTAGGAACAGTCCTCAGGGGTGGGACACTCCCTAGAGAAGTGACTGTCAGTGTCCTCTTGTTGGGACAAATATTTTAGGTCTCTCGCTGGTACCCAAATGGGTCTTTTTTCATCTTGAGGGAAGACACATCCAAACCCTCTCCCTGCTGTGAGGAGCGGATCAGGCCCTCTCCAGGCCCCAGTCAATGGGTCCCTCCATCTTACCCAGATAGAACTGTAGGTAATGGATGAAGACCAATGTTTTTGAAAAGGGGAGAGTTGTTTATCTTCTTTAGAAAAGTTTAAAATATTTAGGGTAAATAATGCCTTTTTTAGTTGGTCGTGTGGGGGTAAGGATTCCCCCTTTTGTTTTTGTAATTGAGACTTGAGAGTCTGATTATATCTTTCAACGATAGCTTGGCCCCGGGGGTTGTATGGGATGCCTGTAGAATGTGAGATTTTCCAGTTCTGGAGAAAATCTACAAAGGCCTTGCTTACGAAGCAGGGGCCATTATCTGTTTTAATTTGATCAGGCAGCCCAAGAGTGGCAAAACATTGAAGCATATGACTAATGGCATGTTTAGATTTTTCCCCGGCATGTGCTGATGCCCAGCAGGCACGAGAAAAGGTATCAACTGAAAGAAAAATATATTTAAGTTTCCCAAATGGAGAATAGTGTGTGACATCAATTTGCCACAGATGATTAGGGCGTAGCCCTCTAGGATTGCTTCCTGTAGTTTGAAGGGGGGGTACTTGGAGGAAGGGCTGACAGGACTTACAAGTCCGGACAATTTTTTTAAGGTCCTTGACTGGTACCTGTGGAAACCTGTGCTTGAGACCTCTCCAGTTGACATGGGTCAATAAGTGGAAGCGTGTAGCTTCTGTAATAGTATTACACTGAGGCATAGAAGCCATTTTATCAGCCAAATTGTTTCCTCGAGAAAGAAATCCCGGTAAGTTTTGATGACCCCTGAGATGTTGAAGAAAAATGGGGTTAATTCTTTGTTTGAGTAGGGAACGAGCTTGAATCATCAGAGGAGATATAGGGTTGGAGTCCAGTCTAATATGGGCCTCAACCAGGTTGGGTAATAAATTAACAACATAAAGGCTGTCAGAAAATAAGTTAAATGGCTCTTGAATAGTGTCCAAAGCTAGAACGACAGCAAATAGTTCTTTGAATTGTGCTGACCCCTCAACCTCATGAGAGACTGACTTTATGGGCATAGGCTCTTTTTCCTGTTTTAAGGGAGGGTAAACGACTAGGGAAGCCCCCAGGTGCCCTCCATCAGTAAACACGGTAAGAAAGTCAGGGTTAGGTTGAGACAGAAAAAGCCTGGGGGGCTTCCATTCTAATCTGGAGAAAGAACTCATCCATTTGTGGGGGCCATAATGGCAATCAATTTTACCTAGAAACCCCTCGAGAGCCATAGCAACTCTATTATTATTTCTCTGAAACCAGGTGAAATCTGTTATCTTAAAGGGGGTGACAATAAGGTGAGGTTCTGTGCCAAACAACCGGACAGAGGTGTCTCTGCCCTTGATAATGCAATCAGCAACCTGGTTGGTTATAGAATAAACTCTGGGGACCCCACCGATTGAGAGGTGGACCCATTGGATGGGTTCACCTTCCTGGGCCAACAGTGCAGTGCATAATGTTTCCCCAGAGAAAATGTAGAGGGAGATGGGCAAATCAGGATTGAACCTCTTTAGGGTCACAGTATTTATAGCCTGTTGTACCTTATGAAAAATTTGTTGATGACAAGGGGACAAAATTACCTGAGAGGAGAAGTTAAGGTCCTTTAGGAGGTCAAATAAAGGGGACAGCTCTTCAGTAGTTATGGGTATCCAAGGCCTCATCCAATTAATTTCTCCCAAAAGCTTCTGGAGTTGAGGCAAGGTGTAAGAATCCTGAATATAAAGTTGTGGTTTAACAGGTGAAACTGTATCTAGGGTAAGGATTGAGCCCAAGATCTTAAAGGGAGGCACAGTTTGAACTTTTTCTGGAGCTACTTTAAAGCCGTGAGTATGCAGGATAGTTAGACATTGGTGGGTAAGGTCCTGGAGTGTGGAGGAATCTAGGCACCCAAGAATAATATCATCCATGTAAATATAAAACAGAGTATCAGGGAGATTGATAAGAGAAGAGAAAATGGATGACAGGTAATATTGACAAATGGGTGGGCTATTTGCCATGCCCTGAGGTAAGACAGTCCATTCAAATCTCCTATCTGGGCCACAAAAATTAACAGCAGGTACAGAGAATGCAAATTTTTCCATGTCTCCTGGATGGAGAGGGATAGAGAAGAAGCAATCTTTAATGTCAATGATAGTAATATGGTATATATTGGGAATAGCTGGGATCCATGGGAGTCCCCTCTGGGGAGTTCCGAAGGGGATCATGCGTTCATTGATCTTTCTTAAATCATGTAAAAATCTCCAGGACCCATTAGGCTTTTTTATGACAAAGACAGGAGAGTTCCAGGGAATAGTGGAGGGACGAATATGTCCGGCCTCCAACTGTTGATCAATAAGTATGTGGAGTTGGTGTAACTTAGAAGAAGGGAGAGGCCACTGCTCAACCCATACAGGATCCCCCGGTCTCCACTGGATTTTAAATGGGGGGGGCTGGGCAGTGGCCCTTAGAATTGGGGGTGTTTATTGGAGTACTTTTGTCTGAGTTGCTCAAAGTAAGGGTCATCTCTATAATTGGGATGATATTCCCTCCCTTCCTCAGACTGTTGTTGATATTCTTTTTTATCTAACAAATCATTATAAAAGGCCTTATGGTCAGTAGTGATGAAAGCCTCGGCATCTCCAAGGATGTCTTGCCCCAGTAAGTTAGCAGTGAGCCCAGTCACCACGAGAGGGCGGACTTTTCCCCTGTCCCCACCTGGGTCAGTCCAAGGGAGCCACGTGGCAGTCTCCCAGGAGGTGGATTGCCCGCCAATTCCCAGTAGGGGAGGGCCGGGCACAAGCTGCCAGGAGGGGGGCACTTCCTCCTTTCTCAGGACCGTTCGGTCCGCTCCAGTGTCAATGAGAAGTTTGAATTTTTTATTGCCAATATTCAAAATAATTTTGGGTCTAAGGCCGGGGACCAGGGGGACGGTCCAATAGGCTTTGATGGTCTCTTTCCCCTTATTTAACGGGGCTGGGGGAAGCCCCTGGAGGAGTTTAAAGGCTTTCCCTGTATGTTAAACTTCCATTTACATTCCTTAGCCCAATGAAACCCTTTATTGCATTTAGGGCAAAGGGTGTGAGGGGCGTTGGTCGTCCCCCCAGAGCGCGGAGGAGGCTTTGTCCTGTTGGGGCACTCCTTTTTAAAGTGGCCCTCGTCCCCGCATCCAAAACATGTCAAGTTTTTAGAATTTAACTGTAATGCACAGATCGTATTGGCCAAATCTCTCTGTTTATTTTCCTGAAGGGCGGCAGCCATGGCCCTAGCCTGATGGGAGATAGTGCCAACGTCCTTGGTGGCTACAATCCATCTACTCATGGAGTTGTCCTTGAGACCCGCACAGGCGAGGCGGTGATCGGCCGTCATCCCATCCCAGACCAACATTTTAGTAAACTGATCCCGTAATGCCCCTGGGGGAAATTTTCTTTGGAGACTTTTTTCCACCCTATCTATAAATGTAGCCAAATCCTCAGATGGTTTTTGAGTAATACTCATAAGGGGAGTTTCAGAGGGTCCCTCATCAAGCTTTTTCCATGCCGCCAAGCCCAGTGCCCTGACCTGGTCCCTATACGGGTCAGGTATAGCCGCCTGTTGAGTGCCTGTAGCATATTGATCAGAGGTACCAGAGAGCATCCCAAAAGTTATCGGCACAGGGGGCTGTTGATTTTGGTTTCGTTCTGCCTGTGCATGGCATTCATCTCTAAAAAAGGCACACCACTTAATGTATAGGGGACCTGACAAGACAGCCCTGACTAGATTTTTCCAATCTTGGGTTGTACAAGGTTGATGGGCAAGGCCCTGTAATAGGGTCTCAGCCCAAGGAGAGTTGGGTCCATCCTCCGAGACCGCTTTTTTAAGCTCCTTAAGGTCCTGAGCTTCCCACGGATACCAGGCAGCAGGGCGATTGCCCCCAGGATTTAGATTGACGGGAAATAAAAAAGTAGCTTTATTTTCTGACGGCTTGGCTGCCGAATATGGAGGGGCTGAGGGGGTCTCGGCGGCCGAATATGAAGGAGGGGCCGAGGGGGTCCAGAAAGGGTTAGTTGATGGAGGAGGTGGAGGAGGTCCCCCGGAAGGCCAGGGAGCACTCTCAAAGGGATCGAGTGAGGAGCATAAAGATGCATCCTTTTGGGGTTTTTTTAAAGCTGTATCTCCAGGAGGAGTAGCTGGATTAGGCTGTATATTATCTTTTTCTTCTGTCTTTTGTTTATGTTTGGTTGGCCTTGGAGGGAAGCAGGCCTTGAGGGCTGAGATCATAGGGAGGACCCCTGAGGGGGGTATTTGACCCTTCTCCACATGTGCCCGACAAACAAGGGCCTCTACCCTATCCCACGTGTCCCAATCAAAGAGATTTCCTTCCGGCAGCCATGGCGCCAGTTTGAGAAGGCAATCCCAGGTCTGTTGAGCCTGATTATCAGTCAAATTAAGCCCTCTACTCTTTAGGAGTGCCCTGAGAGATTCTAAGGCAGGATTGGATTTACAGTTAGACTGTCCCACATTATAAAGTTGAGAGAAAAATGTCCATAAAATTAGGGCAATAGCAACCCACATACACATGAGTACAATACAACCACAAGGATCCAAAAGATAGGTAAACATGCTGTACAAAAGCCGCAGATGTAGCTTGTCTGCAAACTAAAAGTGAAAGGAAAGAGAAAGAGAACAAAGAGACGTTGATCAACAAGTACAGGTTATAGAAGCAAAGTTTAGCACATTAAATATAAAGACTACTTATAGGGGTACGCTCACCCGCATATGTATACCGATTGACCTCCTCAACGAATGTCTCTCAGGGGGCACTAGTCTGCCGGATTCCAAGAGCCCCACGTTGGGCGCCAGATGCCGGGCTCCGCCGGCGGGGGCAGGTAGTGCCGAGGGAAGGACCAGGCCCGCTGGTTCCTCCCGAGGGGCTGAGGAGGAGATGAGCGTCCGACGACTCAGACCTCTCCTGGCCACCGGAGAAAAACCACACTGAGTCGGGAGTCTTGTAGAAGCAGGAACTCGATTTATTGCTATGAACAGTTGCCTATATAATGTTGGGGGTGAAGGCGGGGATTGTAGGATGGTGGGGAAAGGTAAGGGCCAATAGTAAACTGTGACTATTGAAATGATAATTCTAACTCCCATGTGGAGGTAGCAGGTAAGAAGCCATTAGGCGTCTTGCTGAGTCACGTCTGGCCAGAGGCAGATCACCAAACTTTAGCTAGGCTCAGGAAGTTCCACTAGGCCTCACACCTGGGCCTTTAGAGGCCAGCAGAAGGCCACTTTGTATTGATTAAAGGCACCCTCCAACAGGAGGACATTAAAATCCTAAACATATATGCACCTAACATGGGGGCCCCCAAATTCATAAAACAAATGCTATTAGAACTAAGGTCACAGATAACACCAAACACATTGGTAGTGGGTGACTTCAACACCACACTCTCATCAATTGATAGGTTATCCTGGGGAAAAAAAAAAAACAGAAAGGCATCTGGACTAAATGAGGTCATAGAAGGAATGGACCTAACAGATATATACAGGACATTTCATCCAAATGCTGCAGAATACACATTCTTTTCAGCAACACATGGAACATTCTCTAAAATAGACCATATATTAAGACACAAAGCAAAACTTAACAAATACAGGAAAATTGAAATAATTCCTTCTATTCTATCTGACCACAATGGAATCAAACTAGATCAATAGCAAGAAAGGCTATAGAGCATACACAAAATCATGGAAATTAAACAACACACTACTAAATGATAAATAGGTCAATGAAGAAATCAACAAGGAAATCAAAAAATTTGTGGAGTCAAACGATAATGAGAACACAACACACCAAAATCTCTGGGACACAAAAAAGGCAGTCCTAAGAAGTAAATTTATAGCTTTAATTGCCTATATTAAGAAATTAGAAAGGTTGCAAGTAAACAACCTAATGATTCACCTTAAAGCCTTGGAAAACGAAAAATCAGCAGACATGAAGAAATAATAAAGATTAGGGCAGAAATTAATGAAATAGAAACAAAAAAAATATCCAAAGAATCAATGAAACAAAGAGTTGGTTCTTTGAAAGTATAAACAAGATTGATAAACCCTTAGCAAATCTGACCAAAAGAAAAAGAGACACAAATTAATAAAAGTAGAGATGAAAAAGGCAACATCACAACAGATGCCAGAGAAATTCAAAAAATCGTAGGGACATATACTCCACAAAGTATGAAAATCTGAAAGAAATGGATGATTTCCTTGATTTATATGACCTACCTAAATTAAATCAAGATGAGATTCATCACTTAAATAGACCTATAACAAGCATGCAGATCCAAGCAGTTATCAAAATTCTCCCAACTAAAAAAAGCCCAGGCCCAGATGGATTCACTGCTGAAATCTACCAGACCTTCAGGGAAGAACTAACACAATTGATTCTTAAGCTTTTCCATAAAACAGAAAAAGAACGAGTCCTACCAAACTCCTTCTATGAAGCCAGCATCACCCTGATACCAAAACAAGGTAAAGATAGAACAAAAAAAGAAAATTACAGACCGATATCCCTCATGAACATAGATGCAAAAATTCTCAACAAAATATTGGCAAACAGAATACAAGAACATATCAGAAAGATCATTCACTCTGACAAAGTAGGCTTTATCCCAGAGATGCAGGGATCTTTCAACATATGCAAATCAATAAATTTAATACATTACATAAATGGACTGAAGGACAAAAATCACATGATCATTTCATTAGATGCAGAAAAAGCATTTGACAAAATCCAACATCCCTTCATGATAAAAGTCCTACAGAGACTGGGAATAGAAGGAACATATCTCAATATAATAAAGGCTATTTATGACAAGCCTAAAGCCAACATATTTCTAAATGGGGAAAAACTGGAAGCTTATCCACTAAAATCAGGAACAAGACAAGGGTGTCCACTGTCCCCACTTTTACTTAATATAGTACTGGAAGTCTTAGCCATAGCAATAAGGCAAGAAATGGACATAAAAGGGATACAAATTGGAAAGGAAGAAATCAAGTTATCACTATTTGCAGATGACATGATTCTATATATAAAGGACCCTAAAGAATCTACCAGCAAACTGTTAGAGTTGATAAACACCTACAGCCATGTAGCAGGACACAAAATAAATACACAGAAGTCAGTAGCCTTCCTATATGCTAACAAAAAACACACAGAGGATGAAATCAGAGAATCACTCCCATTCACAATTGCATCAAAGAAAATAAAGTACCTAGGAATAAACCTAACCAAGGAAGTAAAGGATCTCTACAATGAAAACTATAAAACACTCAAGTGAGCAATTGCAGAAGACACTAGGAAATGGAAAAACATCCCTTGTTCCTGGACTGGAAGAATCAATACTGTGAAAATGGAATTCTTACCAAAAGCAATCTACACATTTAATGCAATCCCCATCAAAATTCCAATGGCATTCTTCACAGAAATAGAAAAAACAACCCAAAAATTCATTTGGAATCACAAAAAACCTTGACTATCTAAAATAATACTGAGCAACAAAAATAAGGCTGGTGGTATCACCATGCCTGATTTTAACCTATACTACAGAGCCATAGTAACAAAAACAGCATGGTACTGGCACAAAAGCAGACATGTAGATCAATGGAACAGAATAGAGGACCCAGATGTAAGTCAAGGTAGCTATCGCCACCTGATATTCAATAAAAATGCCAAAAATAGTCAGTAGAGAAAAGACAGCCTCTTCAGCAAGTGGTGTTGGGAAAACTAGATATGCATCTGTAGAAGGATAAAAATAGATTCTTCTCTCTCTCCATGCATAAGAACTAAGTCCAAATGGATTAATGACCTTAACATCAGACCTGAAACTCTGAAACTGCTAGAGGAAAAAGTATGGGAAACTCTTCAACATATTGGTCTTGGCGAAGGCTTTCTGAATATAACCCGAATTGCTCAGGCAACAAAACCACAGATTAACCACTGGGACCTCATGAAATTACCAAGATTTTGTACTGCAAAGGACACTGTGAATAAAGCAAAGAAGCAACCTACAGAATGGGAGAAAATCTTTGCCAACTATATATCTGATAGAGGATAAATATCTAGGATATACAAAGAACTCAAAAAGTTTAACAATAAGAAATCAAACAAGCCAATTAAAAAAATGGGCTATGGAGCTAAATAGAGAGTTCTCAAAAGAAGAAATACAGATGGCTTATAAGCATCTAAAAAAAAATGTTCTACATCCCTAGTCATCAGGGAAATGCAGATTAACACTACATTGAGATTCCATCTCACTCTTCTCAGATTGGCTACCATCATGAAAACAAATGATCATAAATGCTGGCGAGGATGTGGAAAAAGAGGAACCCTTCTACACTGTTGGTGGGAATGCAATCTGGTCCAGCCATTGTGGAAATCAGTGTGGAGGTTCCTAAGACAGCTAAAAATTGATCTACCATATGACCCAGCTGTAGCACTCCTAGGCATATATCCTAAGGACTCATCCCATTTCCTTAGAAGTACATGCTCAACCAAGTTTATTGCAGCTCAATTCATAATAGCTGGGAAATGGAACCAGCCTAAATGTCCCTCAACTGATGAGTGGGTAATGAAGATGTGGCACATTTATACAATGGAGTTCTACTCAGCGGTAAAGGAAAATGAAGTTATGAAATTTGCAGGAAAATGGATGGATCTCGAAAGGGTTATACTAAGTGAGGTAACCCAGGCCCAGAAAGCCAAGCGTCACATGTTCTCTTTCATATGTGGATCCTAGCTGCAGATGATTGGGCTTCTCTGTAAGAAGGAAAAAACTCAGTAGCAGAGGCCAGTAAGCTAGAAAAGTGATATAAAGGGAAGAGAAAAGAAGGGAAGGGGTACTTAATAGGATGGTATTTTATATATGTAAGTAGAAGAATAGATTAACGGGGTGAAAAGGACCAAAGTGAGGTCAGGGGAAGAGATTGAGTAAAGGACAGGTGGAGGGAGGGCTAATCAAAATCTAACAGGATATAAATAAATCATATGGAATTCTACTTTTTTGGACAATGGAACGCTCAGGAGCCATAGATTGTTGCTAGAAAATTTTCAGTGCAAGGGATGGGATACGTTCCAGTGAGTTGTTGGCTAGAGATGTCCCTGATGCCCCCAAAACATTATAGGCCATTGCTGAGGCCCTTGGTTTCCCACCAGGAATAGATGGTAAGACCCTATTGCTGAAGACTCCACATACTTGGGATGCAAGGCCACTGAGAAATCCTGCTGGAACCGAGCTGATAACCTCCTCCATGTAGACCAGTTGGCAGAAAGCTGGAAGAAGCCATTCTACACGTAGGTCAATGGGAGAAAGAGATACCACCAGTGAAGATACTCAACAGTGGACACTGCAAGCCTTATAATTGGCCAGCCAGGCCAAATGAGCCAACGGGTGCAATAGTGGCACATCTGTCATGGTGGAGACCAACTGCCCTCCCATTGGACTGGAGGCCCACTCCGTGGGATGGAATACATCTCTGATACTGAAAACTTAAAACAGGGGTAGTCATGAGCCCTAGGGGTGTAACATCTGCTGATATCTGGATAAGTGTATATACTATGCTTATCAAACTGGCCAGTAAGCACTTCTCTTAATATTCATACCCTTACATTTACACTACTCTCCCCTTGGGTAGAGAATCTTGTCTTTTCAGATGGCAGTGACCTTGGGATGACTCAGAAGGTATCATAGTGCTGGACAGAAGTGACTGGAGTAATGAGTAACATCTCTATCACACCTTCGAAGGCTCAGGTTCTAATGCAGAAGAGGTGCCAGAGAGAATGTAAGAGCCAAAGGAAGGGTACGACTCCTTACAACGTGCTCCCTTCAGACATAAAATGGCCTGGATATCCATGACCTCATAGTGCCTGACACTACCTACACAAGACCATCATAAGAGGAAGAAAAGATCATGACATCAAAATAAAAGAGAGACTGATAGAGATGGGGAGGGGATATGATGGAGAATGGAATTTCAAAGGGGAAAGGGGGGGAGGGTATTACCATGGGATATATTTTTTTTTATTTTTGTTCATTTTTATTTATTTATTTGAGAGTGACAGACTGAGGGAGAAAGAGGCAGATAGAGAGGGAGGGA
This sequence comes from Dipus sagitta, assembly GCA_036346955.1. NCBI lineage: Eukaryota > Metazoa > Chordata > Mammalia > Rodentia > Dipodidae > Dipus > Dipus sagitta. Next base: position 13,447,630 of record CM070781.1, read on the forward strand.
ATAGGCATGCCAGGGCCTCCAGCCACTGTGAATGAACTCGAGACATGAGCGCCCCCTTGTGCATCTGGCTGATGTGGGTCCTGGGGAATTGAGCCTTGAACCAGGGTCCTTAGGCTACACAGGCAAGCGCTTAACCACTAAGCCATCCCTCCAGCCCACCATGGGATACTTTTATAATCATGGAAGATGTTAATAAAAATTGAGAAAAAAATAAGTTAAATTAAATTTATAAAAAGAATCAAAAGATTGTCAAACATGTCTATATGCAACAAAAAATAATAGAATATTACAGACCTATGCCTTTAAAATATTGAGAGAAAATTTTTCCAATCTAGAATTTTGGTCATCTCTCATACAATCACTCACATAATTATGAGGGTAAAATAAAAACATTTTCATACATGAAAAAAAATTAGGGACTTCTGGCCAAGATGGCAACCGCCTAGCTGCACTGCAAATCCCAGGGAAAGAAAGGCAAGATATTAAGGGTTCATTGGGGCTTTCAGGGCAGAGAATTCTGGGAGGGCACAGAAGCAGGGGAAACAGGGAATCGCAGATCCACTCACAGGCGGGTAGCCCACACCTCCCCCCCAAATAACCACCATGTTCACAGAGCCACAGCTGCCGCCGGAGCTGCCGCTACTGCACGCCAGAGCGCCAATCCATCCCGGCGTGTGGAAGCTTAGACTGCTCATCACACTCAGCCACTCGCCCACTCACTCAGTGAGCTCAGTCCCACAGCAGCTGCCATGCAAGTTCAGACTGTGTATCTCGCTTGCGCCAGCACAGGTGCCATCCCCTACCTGTCTGCCATGCCGGCTGTCCACCATTGTCCTGTGGCGGGGCAGCGCAGACTGCTTCGGGGTCCCAGTGTTCCCAGACAGAGATCAGGCTGCTTCAGTGCTTGGTGCCTCAGTGCCACTCCTAGCTCGAATGCAGGCAGCTTTGGCACATTACCGATTGAGAACTCAGGCAACTTTGGCGCCCCTGCCAGGCAGTAGATAGATGGCTTTGGCAAGTGAGAGTCAAAGCCCAGGCTGCTTGACAACTGCTCCAGGCTGCTTCAGATTCCCATTGTGCTTGTGCCCAGGCTGATATGCCCACCTACATGCCCATACACTGTCATGGACATACCACAGTGCAAAAGAAATAACATGAAAAATCAAATGCATGAAAATCCAGTTAGATCACCCAATCCTACAATGAATACATCTAACCAAAACATAGAAGAACAATTAGGATCAGAACACCAAATTGAAGCTATGAGCAATGCAACCCTGACCAACCTACTGGTAAAACTTGCAGGAAGGCAGCAAAGGACCAATAACTGGGTGGATGCTGCCATCACTAAACTAGAACTAATAGATAAGAAATTGGAAAGAGTTCAAAGAGAGTTAAGAGATTTGAGGGAGAGTGAAAAAAAAGACCTCAAAAATCAGCTGGCTATGCTAAATGAAGACATAGAGAAATGCAAGGATGAACTCCAAGTATCATCAAGAAAATCAGAAAATGATGTGAAAAGGGAGCTTGACAGAGGGATGGCAATTATACATGGAAGAGTAGTAGAAAATGCAAACTTAACTGAACAAGTCCAAAACTCTCTAGAAGCTCTCAAGAATAGAGTCAGCCAAGTGGAGGATAGAAACTCTGATCTGGAAGACAAGATGGAAGAAACAGTTAGAGAGTTCAAAAATTTCAGTAAGTTCAAAAGTTCCTGTGAACATAACATGAGGGAATTGTGGGATAAACTTAAACGTCCTAATATCAGGATCACTGGAATACCAGAAGGAGAAGAAATTCAGACCAAAGACATGGAGAACTTATTTAACAAAATAATTGAAGAAAACTTCCCCAGTCTCTTAAAAGAAAGGCCCATCAAGATACAAGAAGCCAATAGAACTCCAAACAGACTGGACCAAAGGAGAAACTCTCCAAGACATATTGTCATTAAGACTCTAAACATTGACACCAAAGAGAAAATCCTAAAAGCATCCAGGGAAAAACAGCACACCACCTTCAAAGGTAACCCCTTCAGAATTACTTCAGACTTCTCAATGGAAACCCTGAAAGCTAGAAGGGCCTGGAATGAAACACTGCAAAGTCTAAGAACCTATGGCTTCCAACCCAAACTACTCTACCCAGCAAAAGTATCCCTCATAATACATGGTGAAAATAAAACATTCCATGACAAAACTCAGCTTCACAATTATACGAACACAAAACCAAACCTACAGAGAGTATTTCAGGAAATTCTCCACAGAGAAGAACAAATAATCAAATTCAATTGCCTACAAGAAGCAGATCACAACAACCAAACTCAGAGTAGGCACAAAAGACTTCAAAGTCCATGAAAACACCAACCCACATTTACCATCACATTATGGCAGGGATCAAATCAAATCTCACAGTCATTACCCTAAATATTAATGGCCTTAATTCACCCATCAAGAGACACAAGCTAACAGGATGGATCACAAAATTAGACCCCTCAATCTGTTGCCTTCAAGAAACCCACCTCACCACTAAAGACAGACACCTCCTCAGGGTGAAAGGGTGGAAAACAATATTCCAAGCAAATGCGAAAAAGAAACAAGCAGGCATAGCTATATTAATATCAGATAAAATAGACTTCAAACCAAAAATAATCAAAAAAGACAAAGAAGGCCACTTCCTACTTATCAAGGGAACGATCCATCAAGAGGATATTAAAATCACAAATCTGTATGCACCCAACACAGGCGCACCACAGTTCATAAAACAAAACCTAGTTAACAATAAAACAGAAATAACCACCAACACAATCATAACTGGAGACTTCAATATACCATTATCAGTAGTAGACAGATCATCCAAACAGAAACTCAACAGGGAAGTAAGAGACCTCAACAAAACCATAGATTACTTAGACCTAATGGACATCTACAGAACTTTCCGTCCCTAATCCACAGACTACACATTTTTCTCAACAGCCCATGGAACATTCTCTAAAATAGACCATATACTGGGTCACAAAGTCGGCCTCCACATATTTAGGAAGATTGACATAATTCCCTGCATAATATCAGATCACAATGCTATATTGCTCAAAGTCAACAACAAAAGACCCACCAAGAATCCCAACAGCACCTGGAAACTGAACAGCACACTTTTAAACAATAAATGGATAGTGGATGAAATAAAAAATGAAATTGCAAAATTTCTGGAATTGAATGACAATTAGAACACATCGTACCAAAACTTAAGGGACACAATGAAGGCGGTCCTCAGGGGAAAATTCATAGCACTCAAAGTCTTCATAACAAAGACAGAAGGGTCCCAAACCAATAACCTAACCATCCACCTAAAGGCACTGGAAAAACAAGAAAAATCCAACCCAAAGAACTCCAGAAGAAAAGAAATAATTAAAATCAGAGCAGAAATCAATGAACTGGAAACCTAGGAAACAATTAAGACAATTGACAAAACAAAGAGCTGGTTCTTTGAAAAAATAAACAAGATTGACAAACCCCTGGCCAATCTGATCAAGCATAAAAAAGGAGAAGCTTCAAGTTAACAAAATTCAAAATGAAAAAGGAGAGATCACAACAGACATAAGTGAAATTGGGAGAATCATCAGGACTTATTTCAAAAACATCTACTCCACAAAACTAGATAATGTGGAGGAAATGGATGAATTCTTGGACACATACCATCTACCAAAGCTAAACACAGAGCAGATTAATCACCTCAATCACCCCATCACACTCATGGAGAGTGAAAACGTAATTAAAAAACCTCCCAAATAAGAAGAGTCCAGGACCAGATGACTTCTCAGCTGGATTCTATCAAACCTTCATGGAAGAACTCAAACCAATCTTCCTCAAACTGTGCCACACAATTGGTGGACAGGGAAAGCTACCCAACTCCTTTTATGAAGCTAGCATCACCCTAATTACAAAACCAGGCAGAGATGCCACAAGAAAAGAAAAATACCGGCCTATTTCCCTAATGAACTTAGATGCAAAGATCCTAAACAAAATCCTCGCAAACCGAATCCAACAACACATCAAAAACATTATCCACCTTGACCAAGTGAGATTCATCCCACAGACACAGGGGTGGTTCAACATCCGGAAATATGTCAATGTTAAACATAAAAACCACATGATCATTTTGATAGATGCAGAAAAGGCCTTTGATAAGATACAACATCACTTCATGATCAAAACATTGGAGAGAATTGGCATGGTTGATTCATATCTTAACCTAATAAAGGCATTATACAAACCTCCAAAGGCCCAAATAATACTTACTGGAGAGAGACTGGAGGAATTCCCATTAAGATCAGGAACAGGACAGGGTTGTCCACTCTCAACTCTGCTTTTCAATATAGTACTGGAAGTCCTAGCTGAAGCAATAAGACAGGAGAAGGAAATAAAAGGGATACCATTTGGAAGGGAAGAAGTTAAGTTAGCTTTATTCACTGATGACTCGAGAGACTCCATCCCAAAACTTCTGAAGGTGATTAACTCCTATAGGAAAGTAGCAGGATACAAAATCAATTCACAAAAATCAGTAGCCTTCCTATATACAAATGACAAAGAGAAAGAGAAAGAAATAAGGGATATAGTCCCATTTTCAATAGCAACAAAAAATAAGATAAAATAACTTGGAATAACGTTAACCAAGGAAGTGAAAGATCTATACAACGAAAACATAAAAACACTCAAAAAAGAAATTGAGGAGGACTTGAGAAAATGGAAAGACCTCCCATGTTCCTGGATAGGCAGAATTAACATTGTGAAGATGACAATCCTACCAAAGGCAATATACAGATTTAATGAAATTCCAATTGAAATCCCTACAGTGTTCTTCACAGAGATAGAAAAAATGATCTCAAATTTCATATGGAAAGGCAAAAGGCCTTTCATATCCAAACATATCCTTAGCAAAAGAAATACCTCTGGAGGAATCACCATACCTGATCTAAAGCTATATTAAAAAGCCATAGTAATAAAAACAGCATGGTTCTGGCATAAAAACAGGAGTATAGACCAATGGAATAGCCTTGAGGACCCAGACTTTGGGTCAAACAACTATAGTTGCTTGATATTTGATAAAGGCCCAAACAATATAGGCGGGAAAAAAGACAGCATCTTCAACAAATGGTGCTGGACAAACTGGATAACCATATGCAGGAAACTGAAACTTGACCCACACATTTTACCATGCACTACACTCAAGTCCAAATGGATCAAAGACTTCAATGTAATACAAGAAACTCCAATACTACTGGAAGACAATTTAGGAAATACTTTCCATGATATAGGAATGGAAAAAGACTTCCTGAACAAAACCCCAGTAGCTCATGAACTTGAACCGTCACTCAACCAATGGGATCACATGAAGCTAAAGAGTTTCTTTACAGACTAGCATACAATAAGCAAAGCCAATAGATTACCCACAGAAAGGGAGAAAATATTTGCGGGTTATCCAACTGATAGAGGACTAATCTCTACAATCTACAAAGAACTCAAAAATCTAAACAGTAAGAAGTCAAACACCCCACTCACAAAATGGGGCAAAGAGCTGAACAGGCAGTTCACAGAGGAAGAAATACAAATGGCAAACGTACACTTAAGAAAATGTTCATCATCCCTAATCATCAGAGAAATGCAAATTAAAACAACTATGAGATTCCACCTTACCCCAATAAGGACAGCAAACATCAAAAAATCAAATAAAAATAAATGCTGGCGAGGATGTGGAGAAGTAGGAACACTCATACACTCTCGGTGGGAATGTAGGATGGTACAACCACATTGGAAAGCAATATGGAGACTTCTGAAAAAGCTGAGTATAGAGATACCAACAGACCCAGTTATTCCCTTACTGGGCATCTACCCTAAAACCTTCAAACCACAGGCTAGAGAGATTTGCTCAACTATGTTTGTAGCAGCTCAATTTGTAATAGCTTAGAGCTGGAATGAACCCAGATGTCCATCACTAGAAGAATAGATAACTAGGATGTGGTATATCTACACAATGGAATTCTATAGAGCAGTAAGAACAAACAACACAATGAAATTTGAGGAAAAATGGTTGAACCTAGAACAGATCATTCTGAGTGAACTTACCCAATCACAGAAAAACAATTGCCACATAGTCTCACTCATCTCCAGCACCTAACCTGAATCTACCCAAGATACCTTACAGACCCAGCAAGCATCTTGTGCACTAGACAGTAGGATGGAAGGGGAGAAAGGGGAAGGGAGGGCATCGAAGGGGTGGGAAACACAAATCTAGACCCAAATGGCAATGGTACCATAAAATTCTACTTACTAAATGGCAGACCAAATGGCTGATCCTTCACCAGGCCCTTACTGGGAACACCTGAACCACAAGACACTGGAGAGGGTAGGATCACGACTACCCTTAATCTTCTACATCTTCCCTCCCTCCTTCTCCCCCTCCCTCCCTCTCTCTCTCTCTCTCTTTCTCTCTCTCCTCTCTAACTCTTGTATATTAGTTATCTTTTTCCTCATTTTCTTAGTGGGCACTGACCTGCAACTCCTAGTACCAGCACGGGGCTATCATCCACAATGAGCTTTTCATCAGAGAGACCTACAGCATTTCCTAAAAGACAGACAGATTTCTGTCAGAGTACTTGATGACCCACCAAAGGTTAGTGGTAAGACCCTACTGCTGAAGACACCTTATGTGGTTGACATGCAAAATAGAATGGCATGGCTGGAAGTTGGAAGAGAGTCAGTCCCCAGACAGTCAGTGCATCTAGTGCCAGAAGGTGCTACATTGGCGACTGGGGGAAAATGACCAATATCTGTCCAAGCAACCCATGGTCTAACCTACTTAGCAGCAAATAACTTGTTGTGATGCCCACACAAGTGCAGTTGTGGCACACAGCCATAGTGGGGAACCAACTGCTCTTAATTTGGCCAACTGATCTCCTCAGTGGTACAGGACCCATAGCTGGAGCTGGGAAACAAGTCAGAACCACATCCAAGCATAAGCCCACTCGCCAGTATCAAGCTACCATCAATCACGGGCTACAAGAGGGCCTACACCTATTAAATTCTCTATAAAAAAAAAGTAACCCTTATCTCTTTTGTCCTGGTGCTAACTTACTCTCCATTGGAGAATCTGCTTCTCTTTTTCAGATAGATGTAGATCCTAAGGAGAGAGCCACCCCATCATACCTCAAAAGGGCCCTGGTTGAAACTAAGAAAAATTTGCGAAACAAGCAAGGGTGCTGTTTTCCTGATGAACCGGATACCAGCACAAGGGGAAAGGAGATCAACACAGAGAAAAATCAACTCCTATGAAATCAGAGAGCCAGAGCCTCAGAGGCCCCCAACACCTCATCACTGAAGCAGACCAAAAATGAACCCAACATGGCTCAGGGAAATTTTGCGGAAGAGGGGGCGGAAAGAATGTCAGAGCCACATTTTGGATCATGATATGCAGAGACATTTATCTTACACATAACTGTGGGCTAACTCCACAATGCATGACCCGTATACCTCAACAAGGAGGGGCCAAGGGGGGGGTAGGTCACGGAGGAGCCTAATAATGGTACCAAACTGACTGTATTTCCTGAATACAAAACTAACTAATAAAGAAAAAAAAGAGAAAAAAATTAGGCTGAGGAAATGGCTGAGTGGTTAAAGGCACTTGCTTGCAAAGCTTGTCGGGTTCAATTCCCAGCACCCATGCAAAGCCAAATTCACAATGTAGCACATGCAACATTTCCAAAAATCCCCCCCCCTCCTGAAAGTAAACAAGTTAAAAAAAAAAAAAGAAAACAGCATCTCCACCTCAAGAAAACATTCAGAATAACAACCGAGGACACAAAGTTCTCTACATGGATGCACACAAGGCATGGTGCATCGGCACATAAAGCACTACACACACATACACACACAGTATACCATAATTCTACACACACATGAAAAAAATCCATTGTTGCAGAATTTCAAAATCTGCATATTAGCAAACATGTCTGCAAAGTATGACAAAGTCAGGAGGGCTGCCAGGGCCCAAAGCAGTATGTGTATTATGTGGGTGGAATTCTGTAACAAGATTTTTTTAATACTGCAGGAACCTAAAAGAGATTGAGGAATCATTAACAAGGGCAGTTTAGCAATATGCATCAACAAGTTTTTACATTCAGTGACAATGTTACAACTATTTTCCTATTAGACCAGATCTTTAGCTACATGAGCTTTGAAAATGCCCAAATTATGTACCTCCTGAGCTAGTATCTCCACAATATAAAAAAAATCACAATCCCCTGGACTGGATAGATGGCTTAGCAGGTAAGGTGCTTTGCCTGTGAAGCTTAAGGTCCCCTCTCCAGTACCCACATAAGCCATATGCACAAGGTGGCACATGAATCTAGAATTCACTTGTAGTGCTAGATGCCCTGCCCTGGTCCTCTCTCTCTCTCTCTCTCTCTCTCTCTCTCTCTCTTTCTCTTTTTCTCTCTGTCATAAAAAATAAATAAATAGAGCTGGGTGTGGTGGTACGTGCCTTTAATCCCAGCACTTGGGAAGCAGAAGTAGGCGGATTGCTGTGAGTTTGAGGCCACCCTGAGATTACATAGTGAATTCCAAGCCAGCCTGGGCTGGAGCAAAACCCTACCTCGAACAAGAAAAAAAAAAAAAAACTAAAATAAATAATTTAAAAAAAAAATCACAATCCTAAAACCACTGATACAACATTGGCTGCTTTTCATAGGGCATGGAAAGCTGATAAGGTCTTTGTTATCTTCAAATATGAGATCACACATATAATCACCCCTTCCTCCAAATTAGAATAGGTCTCTCCCTCTCTTGCATCCTCTGTCTTTACATCTCTCGTGAAGCACTTCCCCAGGTTAACATTTTTGTATCTACTTATGTCTGTATGGTTCTCTCCTAGAGTATGAGCTCTGCAAGGACAGGAAAGATGTCTCATTCATCTTTGTATCCCCAACGCCATGCACAATGATTTCAATGCATATGAAGCCCCATCTGTATTTGTTGACTCATATTTGTTAACATCAAGTGAAGCAAAAACAGTAACTTGATGTCTTATGTTTATCCTCTGCTTGCAAAAGGAATGAATCACAAACACACACTTAGCTGTTTTCGTTCTTTTTTTTTTTTTCTTTTTTTCTTTATTAGTTAGTTTTGTATTCAGGAAATACAGTCAATTTGGTACCACTATTAGACTCATCCGTGGCCTACTCCCTCCCCTTGGCCCCTCCTTGTTGAAGAATATGGGTCATCCATTGTGGAGTTAGCCCACAGTTATGGGTAAGATAAATGTCTCTGCATATCATGACCCAACATGTGGCTCTGACATTCTTTCCGCCCCCTCTTCCGCAAAATTCCCCTGAGCCATGTTAGGTTCATTTTTGGTCTGCTTCAGTGATGAGGTGTTGGGGGCCTCTGAGGCTCTGGCTCTCTGATTTCATAGGAGTTGATTTTTCTCTGTGTTGATCTCCTTTCCCCTTGTGCTGGTATCCGGTTCATCAGGAAAACAGCACCCTTGCTTGTTTCGCCAATTTTTCTTAGTTTCAACCAGGGCCCTTTTGAGGTATGATGGGGTGGCTCTCTCCTTAGGATCTACATCTATCTGAAAAAGAGAAGCAGATTCTCCAATGGAGAGTAAGTTAGCACCAGGACAAAAGAGATAAGGGTTACTTTTTTTATAGAGAATTTAATAGGTGTACGCCCTCTTGTAGCCCACGATTTATGGTAGCTTGATATTGGAGAGTGGGCTTATGTTTGGATATGGTTCTGACTTGTTTCCCAGCTCCAGCTATGGGTCCCATACCAGTGAGGGGATCAGTTAGCCAAATTAAGAGCAGTTGGTTCCCCACCATGGCTGTGTGCCACCACTGCACTTGTGTGGGCATCACAACAAGTTATTTGCTGCTAAGTAGGTTAGACCATGAGTTGCTTGGACAGATATTCGTCATTTTCCCCCAGTCGCCCACGTAGCACCTTCTGGCACTAGATGCACTGACTGTCTGGGGACTGACTCTCTTCCAGCTTCCAGCCATGCCATTCTGTTTTGCATGTCAACCACATAAGGTGTCTTCAGCAGTAGGGTCTTACCACTAACCTTTGGTGGGTCATCAAGTACTCTGACAGAAATCTGTCTGTCTTTTAGGAAACCTTATAGGTCTCTCTCATCAAAAGCTCATTGTGGATGATAGCCCCATGCTGGTACTGGGAGTTACAGGTCAGTGCCCACTAAGAAAATGAGGAGAAAGATAACTAATATACACTAGTTAGAGAGAAGAGAGAGAGGGAAAGGGAGGGAGGGAAGATGTAGAAGATTAAGGGTAGTCGTGATCCTACCCTTTCCAGTTTCTTGTGGTTCAGGTGTTCCCAGTAAGGGCCTGGTGAAGGATCAGCCATTTGGTCTGTCTTTTAGTAAGTATAGTTTTATGGTACCATTGCCGTTTGGGTCTAGATTTGTGTTTCCCACCACTTTGATGCCCTCCCCACCCTCCCCTTCCATCCTAGTGTCTAGTCCACTTAGCTGTTTTCTGCTTCAAGGCATTTGGAAAATAGTGGTCTTCAGAGAGATTTGCTTGAGATAGGCAAAGTGTTCACAACTTATTTGAGAGCTCTGGAATGCAGAAAGGTTACAAGCTAATTCAAACCCCAGAAAAAAATAGACATTATTTTCCACAGTAAGTCTGCTATTGCTTGTCTGAACGTAGTGCTTCCCATTCCTTTTCTCCTACCTTCAGTTTTGATCATCCATCATTTCAGACAGGTACATTTGGCCGAATCCTAAACTATCTGGAAGCATGGCATATTGCCTAGCTCATTTTAAACCTTACCCAGAAGGCTGTACTGGGGGCTGGAGAGAGTGGTTAAAGGCACTAGCTTGCAAAGTCTGTTTACCTGGGTTCTATTCCCCAGTAGCCACATAAAGCTAGATGTACAAAATAGTGCATGCATCTGGAGTTTGTCTTTAGTGGTGAGGGGCCCTAATGTACTGATTCATGTGCTCTCTCTCTCTCTCTCTCTCTCTCTCTCTCTCTCTCTCTCTCTTTTTCTCTTTTTCTCTCATAAATAAATAAATAATAAATAAATTGTTAAAGGGCTTTATTGGTTAAAATGTACTGGGTCAACAACAAATAGTCCCCAAGCTTCAGTCTCTTCATGACAGGACAGTTTTTTCTCATGTTTGGAAAGTCCACTGTGCATGTGGGTAGTTCTCCAGGACAACTGTGATCCTTGCAGTGACACATTGATGAAAGTGATCCTCACATTATGGCTCTAATGTCTCAATATGGTATTGAAGAGAGTGTATGTTCTATTCTTGGATATAACTATAGCATTTTGACCAAAGTCAAACATATCAACTTGAAAGGAAGCTAGTCCTCTGTGGACACAAAAAGAGAAGGAAAACTAGATTGCCCAGCTATGATATTGTACACTTTGAGACATTTCACAAGACATATCTCATTTAAGATAAACATGCACACATGCTCCCCCATAGGCCTCCTCCTCTTTGAAAGCAGCCCAGGGCATGGACCTGGCAAAAGGAAGGCCAATAGAGGGGGCATCTTGATGCTCCAACTGAAGACCCACCTGAGCTGACAAGCCTGGGGCAGGCCTCTCAGCATGCCTGATGATGGAAACACCTTGCACAGAACAGAGGATGACCTGCAGATTCCTGGCCTTTCTCATCTAGCATCGTACTTACCTGGGTGTGTGACAAGGGTCATGGGAAGGTAGGCACATCAATCTCCATCCATCCAGCACATAAGGAAATCTCACATCTCACTTTGAATCACTAGAACTCAGAAGATACTGGCTTACAATCATTTTTAGTCTTTATATTACTTGGAAAGCATAATCAAGAGATTATTCATTCATTGGAATAACTACAGTTTTATTTGAATAAATTGAAACTTGAGAAATGCTAATCATTTCTTTTGTATACACTTCATTATACCGAGATGATCTTTTCCACTGAATCAACTTAATTTATAACTAACTGAACAAAATGCAGTCCTATAACATGGCTCAGGAATACACTCCTATCCCATGATTAAATAAAATAATATTCACCAAACACTTAGCAAAATTCCCATAATAAACTAAGCATGTAGAAAAATCAGCTAGTGCTTTGTTTGGTAAAGTTGTAGAATACTGGGTCCTTATGTAATAAATGTAAGCCCAAAACATAAAAATGAAATGCTAATACTGGGGCTGGGGAAATGGCTCAGCAGTTAAAGGTGCTTGTTTGCATAGCCTGTAGACCTGCATTTGATTCCCCAGTACCTTTGTAAAGTCAGATGCATAATGTGACACATGCTGCTGGAGTTCACTTGCACTGGCAGAAGGCCCTGACATGCCTATTGTCCCTCTTTCTCTCTCTCTGTCACTCTCACTCTCTAATAAACAAATAAAAATATTTTTTATCATGAATAAGTTCCATAGAAACCCTCCTTCTGAGTGGCATTCTACAAGATATAATGGCCAATAAAGGGAGAGGGAATACAATCTGGACAGAAGGTAGACAAGGTTTAAACTTAAAACCATGGACTTTAGACAGTAAATCCAAGGTGTAGAGTTAGATTGCCCCCCACAAGTGAGCTGTTGGCCAGGAAAACCCATGAGATCCCAAAAACAATATAGGCCATTGCCAAAACACTTGATTACCTACCAGAGCTAAAAGGTAAGACCCTGTTTATGAAGATACCACAGGCAGCAGTCGCAGAACATCAGAACACCATCCCGGAACCTAAAGGGGAAGTAGCTCCTTCCTACCTAGCTCTCACAGTGCTGGAAAGCCCTATGGGAGTTGCTGGAGGACAACAATGACAAACAGCAGGAATAAGTAGGGGACCCTGCAGACTCAAAATCAACTAGCTAGACAAGAAGTACACACCTGTATAATAGTGGCATACAGCCTCTGCAGGCAACCAACTATTCTCTGATCAGAAATGAGGCCCACTCAGTGGGAAAGAACTCATATCTGGTACTGGAAACCAAGTCAGAATCCAAGCCAGGAAACTCAGACTCTAGAAAGAAGTCCCAACTGCTCTCTGGAGAAGAAGAGTAAGGTAGCACAACAAAAAATCTTTCAAGTAGTTTTACATACCCCGCCCCCTGTCCCCACCTTTGACACAAGCTTCTCTCAGTCCTGGGTGGAGAACTGATTTTATTTTACAGAAGGCAGAAAAAAAAAAAAAAAAACAGAGCTGAACTGAAATCCATCAATTAGAGAAGAAGATAGCTGAGATCTTGGTAGAGCTGTGCCACCTCTACACATCTACCAGGGCCAAGGAGAAATTGCAGAGAAACTGACAACATAAATACTGCTCTTTCTGCTAGCCTGACAACTAGCTCCAGGATAACAATGACAGACATGATATTCAATCAAAACCCATCCAAGCACAAATCCACAGGCTACTGAGAATTCTACACTAAGTTGGAATGCAAACAGACCTGCCATGACTCAGGAAACATTGAAGAAGAGGGACCAAGAGGATTGTGAGAGCTACAGAGTGTGTAGGAATTCCCTGGGGCACAGTAGTCCCCTTTCTAATCCCCAGTGACTGACTGAGGCCTTCATGACCCAACAGTGAATACCATATTCCCACTGAGGACAGCCTCAAGGGTAACAGAAACATGGACCAGGAAATAAAAGGGAGGGAGAGAGGGAGAGAAAAAGAAATAGCATTCTAGAGTCTCTTTCCACTGCAAACAAACTCCAGGCACATTATACCACTTGTGAATCTGGCTTTAAGTGGGTGCTAGAGAATCAAACCAAGGCTCTCAGGCTTTGCAAGCAAGCACCTTATGTCCTGAGCTATGTCTCTAGCCCCAAATAAATTTTATTTATATATAAATTGTTATTTATTTATTTATTTTGAGAGAGAGAAAGAATTGATGTGCTAGGGCCCAGCCAGTGCAATTGGACTTAAGATGCTTGTGCCACCTAATGGGCATGTGCAAACTTGGGCTTGCCTCACTTTTGTGTGTCTGGCTAACATAGGATCTGCAGAGTCAAACATGACTCCTTAGGCTTCACAGGCAAGTGCTTTAACCACTAAGCCATCTCTTTAGCCCAAAAATATTTCTAAAACACAATGCTAACATGCTGGTGCGATGTGTAAATATCACAAGATTATTAAAACTAGGGTAAAATGGAAGTCATAATATCTGTGAGTCTGCAGTGCAAGTCTTTTAGCCTCAGCCAGTGCAGGTAGAGCTTTACCATGACGAACTGTGGATAAAACTGAGGAAGGGCAGAAACAAAATCAAAGTTAGAAACAACATGAAACGTTAAACATTGTCAAAACTGTGGCTAAAAGGCAAGAAAAGAAACGATGGGGTATTGCATGTGTATGTATGTGTGGTATATATATGCATGTGTGTATGTGTGTTCATATGTGTGTATGGATGGACTTGTGTGTGCAGATGCATCTGGCTCAAAAATAAGGTGGAGAGCAATTGAGGAAGACATCTGACATTGACCTGTGGCCTCCACATACATGTGCATACACATGCTTGCACACAGACATGTACTCACACATACACATGCATATGCACATGCATGCATACCACATATGCAAAAAAAAAACCTCAATAGGTCAGGTAATGTCTAAATGCACCCTCACAGCTCAATACTTGGTTCTAGTGCTATGATCAGGGATTTTCACATCCAATCCTTTTTTCCTTTTTTTTTTTTTCAAGGTTGGGTCTCACTCTGGTCCAGGCTAACCTGGAATTAACATAACTATGTAATCTAAGGGTGGCCTCGAACTCACAGCAATCGTCCTACCTCTGGCTCCCAAGTGCTGGGATTAAAGGCATGCACCACCACACCTGGCTCAATCCCTTTTTTAAAAATAAATGTTCCTATTGCTTACATATTGACACATTCAATTTGCATTAAATAGTCATGATCTGGATCAAGAAAAAATATTCTCTCTCTCATCTTTCTCTCCTTCTTCCTCCTTCTCAATAAATAAATAAATACATAAAATGGTTTGAGAGGTGTCTTGGCAGTTAAGGCACTTGCCTATAAAGCCAAAGGACTGAGGTTTGATTCTCCAAGACTCACATAAGCTAGATGCACAGTGTGGTGCTTGTGTCTGGAGTTTGTTTGCAGCAGCTGGAAGCCCTGGCACACACCCATTCTCTCTCTCTCTCTCTCTCTCTCCCCCAAGTTAATTAATTAATTAAAAGTAAAGAAAAGAAAAAATAATATCAAAATCTATTTTTATCCTGATAGTTCTCTGGTGCCTTCAAACATTCATTTTTATATAATTTTTCAATCTTAGATGTTTTGTCATTAAGATTACTCTATTATTCACTACTCCCTCACTTTTAAGCAGAAGTCCATCCTATCATATGCTATTAAATTCTCAATAATACCTGTGAGATGGTGTTTCATGACTTTTCTTGTTGCTGTGACCAAGTACTTGACAGAAAGAAACTTAAATGAGGAAAGGATTATTTTGGCTCCTGGCTCAGGGGACAGAGTCCTCCACAGCAAGGACAGGATGCCACCAGGAGCTCGTGATTCAGGGAACAAAGTCCTCACAGCAAGGACTGGATAGCTGCAGGAGTTGTAGCAGTGAGAATGTGCTCACATCCAGGCAGATCACCAGAGGTTGCTAAGCTGTGCTCTGCTGGCCTTTCCCTTTCTCCCTTTTATTTAGTCACAGACCTAGCCCATGGCATGGTGCTGCTCACATTCAAGCAACTCTTCCTCCTTTTGTAAATCCTCTCTAACATCCTCCCAGACACACCCAATGTGTGTCTCTTTAATGCTCTGCTTCTTAACTTATCAAGTTGACATTCAACCATCATAAATCAACCTTTTTAACTGACACCCAAACACATCACTTTGTCTCATAACATTCCAGGGCTGGGAAGATGGCTCAGTGGGGCATTTATAGTGTTTAAGGTACTTCTATAAAGTTGGGTATGGTAGTGCATATCTGTAATCCCAGCATTCAGGAGGCTGAGGCAAGGAGATTGTAAATTCTAGGCTGGCCAGGGATACATTGCAAGATTCTACATAAAAAAAAAAAAAGAAAGAAAGAAAGAAAGAAAGAAAGAAAGAAAAAGAAAAAGATACTGCTATGATTTCTACATTTATGTTTGTACACATGACAAGTTAATCCCAATATGACCATACTAAGAAGTGATGCCTTTAAAGGAGACTCATAAATAGTACTGGTAACATTACAAAAAGACTGGCAGGAACTAACTAAGCCCTTCCTACACTTCTGCCTTCTGTCTCATGAAGACCCCCACAATAAAGGGCTATCTTGGAAGCAAAAAGTATCCCTCACCAGACTATTACTCTGCTGGTACCTTGATCAGGAATTTATAAACTTCTAAAAGTATAAGAAGTAAATTTCTATTGTTTATAAATTATTAAGTATTTGCTTATAGTAAAGCTTGAATTCCCTTCAAACTAATTCTACTCACACTTTTTTGGGGAACAATTCATCTCTGTCTACCCTCAACTCCCAAGTTTAACTCCAGGTTTATCAGTTGTCCAAATGACTTCCTCACAGTATGTCCTCATTAATGAATAACTATAGTCAAATAATGAAGTATTTTCTCTGCCTAAGCTTATACCTATTCAGATTCCAAGAAAGCTGGTACAGAATCCCAAAAGAGTCTAAAGACTAAAGGAGGAAACTGTGATGGAAGATGTTACTTCCAATGTTCACTCACATATACAACCTTTGTGACTTTTCCCATATACTCATTCTATATCCACTATAGGATATAATAATGCCTACACCCCAAATATGATGGGATCCTAGTTCCTAGGATTAGAGTGTGATTTTATCTCACAAAGGAGAATTTGCTGTTATGATTAAAATAGGATTTGAGGGCAGGAGAGATGGCTTAGTGGTTAAGGCCCTTGCTGACAAAGCCTAAGGACCCACGTTCAATTCCCAGTGCCCACTTAAGTCAGATGCACAAGGAGTTTTCAGTAGCTGGAGGCTCTGCACATCCATTCTCATTCTCTCTCTCTCTCTCTCTCTCTCTCTCTCTCTCTCTCTCTCTCGTTAGTAAATTAATAAATAAAATAAAAGGATTTGAAGTGAGGAGGAGTATAAAATATCTTCTTACTGCTAAGACAAAATGCCTGACAAAAATCAGCTCAGGGCTGGAGAAATTGCTTAGTAGCTACAGTGCTTGCATGTGAAGCCTGAAAATTCATGTTCTACTCTTCAGATCCCACATAAGCCAGATACACAAGGTCACACATGTGTACCCATTCTCACTCTCTCTTTGTCTCCCTCTCTCTCTGTCTCTAATAAATAAATAGAAATAAAAAAGAAGACATGAAAGGAGAAGGGGAACTAGTTGGGAAGGGGAAGGGGTTCAGCAGAAGTAGGCAAGGAAAAGAGAAGGTGATGACGGGTGAATATGACTAAGAACAAATGAACTCCAGACACATGCGCCACCATGTGCATCTCGCTTATGTGGGACCTGGAGAATCAAGCCTGGGTCTTTAGTCTTCACAGGCATGTACCTTAACTACTAACTACTCTCTAGCCCCTTATGTCTTCTTTTTAACCCAGAAAGATTGATTAGGGTTGCTTGCATGAGCATGGGTAGCAAGGTTATTTCCTTGAGCGTGGGAAACCTAACAGTGACTATAGCATTGAAGAAAATGTTTCTCCCTCCCTTGGCAACCATTAACTGTCAATAGCCCCTCCCATGGCAACCACTAACTGTCAATAGTTCCTCAGTGATGGGGGAGGGCCTAGAGAGCTCCTGCTCCAACCATGATGACAGGCATGATCTTGTGAGGGTCTTGTGTGGGTAAATACAACTGCTCTGACATCCAGAGTGCAACACCAAAGCATGCTCCAAAGACAATTTCCACCTCACTCCACGCCTTTCCATCCTGTCTTGTGTGATGCGCTCTGAGCCTTAGAGGGGGAGGTATAGATGCCCCATTCAGGGCCGAGCACTAACAGTCACTCTCAACACAGACCAGTTATGAAACTCTGCATATTGCTACACTTTTTAACCTATTTCCATTTCAGTGGGAAAAAAATAAACAGGAAGAATCTAGTGTGGGGAGGGGTGCACAAGAAGGCAGAGTGGGAGAAAAAGGCAGTATACACAGCAGTGGGTCTCCAAAGCTAGAGGAGACTATTGATCCTAGATCTGCACAGAGCCTGAGCAGAGGCCCCAGTAGGAAAAAGAAATCGAACCAAGTTTATCACACTGCTGGTCCCGCACCAGTGAGCACATCTACTGCTAATGCCTGCCCCCTTGTGAAAATCTTTCAAACTACATGTTGATTTTAAAACAAGGAAATGTTCACATTGAGAAAATGTTTTGTCTTCCAAGATGCCCTGTGGCCTACAAGATCAAAAATCACTTACCAATGCTGATACAAGAAGGGTTTAGCAGTAGAAGGGAAAGAAAGGTTTAGTAGGAGGGGGATAAGAGAGCAACTGGGAGGGGGAATAAGATTAAAATACATTATGTACATGTATGGACATGTCAAAAATAATGTATACATATTTTAAAAATCACTAACCAAACTGCCTTCATGATTCAGATCCTGCCTAACAAGCCAACCTTCTCTGTATACACGCCACCAAGTCTGCATACTCCAAAAAGCTTCCAAGGCTGCCTGGTTATTGAGGTAAAAATCCTGATCCACCTTATTTATTCCCGATGATATGTGACTCTGAGAGCTCCACCAGCTTGTTCCTCATTTGCAAAGTAAGGATACTAGTTCCTACCACTCATAGTTGTTGGAAAATTAAGTGAGATTAAACATGGAAAGCTCCTTAGGAAGTTTGCACTCACAATGCCCCTTCACTGCTATCTGTAGACACGTGTTCTTTCTACTTTCTACCTCTACCTGCATAACTAATAAGGTATTCTCTGTTTGCAAGACAATAATGGAGGAGACTGAAATACAAAGAATTGCTACAACTATAATGTGGCAAAGGCAGTGTTAGAGTTAAAAATAGCTTTCATCGCCCACCCCACCCCCACCTCCAACAGAAAAACCAAAGATTGGAGGCACTCCTGCATTCAGAGCAGTAGTCCTGGGAAGCAGGGTTGAGGGCAAGAGGCCTAGTAACTAGGATGGGCAAACTGGATAGGAAGGAGAGCCAATGCACACTGTATTTTATCTAGCTGGGTCAGCTTTGACAGCTGGGGCTCATCCCACTGGAGACTTGAAGAAGCTGTGGAAAAGGTGCCTGGTTTTGACTGCAGGAAGGACAGCAGAGATGAACATCAGCCCACAGCTTCTGACTCCCAATGGTCAAGCGTGGCCCTTGGAGAACCTGCGCTGGTGCACACACACACACACACACACACACACACACACATGTGCACGTGCTTGGACATGTGCCAGTGCCCAGCACCTTTCTGCGGGCATCCAGTGCCTCAGTGTCAGGCAAGCCCAGGGACAGACGGCAAGGGAGACAGGAGAGTGGAAGAAGTGCAGCCATATTCTACCTCTTTAAAGCTGGTGGTGCAGCAAAGGGTGGGCTCAAATGAGAACGGAAGATGCAAGTCTAGGCACCCTTGGCAGTGGCACAGGAAATCGAGCCCAGCCTTTGGACAAAGATACAGAATTTCATCTGATTAAGGTTCCTAAACTACGAATTTCATCTGATTAAGGTTCCTAAACTACATGGCTACTCCCAGTATAGGGAAAGACGCTAAATTAGCACAGTGCATTGGTCAGCTTTCTGTCAGTACAATGAAATACTGACACAGGTGATGTATGAAGCAGAGAAGTTCACTGAGCTCACAGTTTAGATGGTTCAAAATCCATATTCAGGTGGCCTCACTGGTTTGGTCTCTAATGAGGAGGGCAGAAAATGACACATCATAGCAGGAATGAATATAGGAACAAGTCAAACAGGAACACAAGGACAAAGGACAGGCAGGGCCAGGACTGCTCCTTTCATGATCAGCATCTCACAAGAATTCTAGGGTTTCATCAGAGGTACCTTCCAAGAGAACACCCCATAACCAAAGAGCTTCCCACTGGGTTCCATCTGTTAAAAGTTCTACCAGATACTCTTGTTTCTCTTCAGATTGAATAAATCTTTTGCCTTTACTAAAAACAAAGAAAAAAAAGTTCTACCGCTTCCCAATAGCACCTCCCTAGGGACAATCCTTCAACACACAGGTGGATTCAGTGTCTAAACACAGCAGGTGGAGAAGAGATTGCCACAGGCAGTGCCAAGAGGTGCACAGTGGGAAGGAAACCACTGAAGGTAGTCAAAAGCAAGGTTGGCAAAGCATGGCATATGGCTGGGTGGCGCAGTCAGGGTGGCCAAGCATAAATCAAGGAGGTTTCTGGCCCAAGACCTCCATCCAAGACAGAAAAGGAGAATTGGCTCTTGAATGGATACTGAGGCTCTGGGGAGATGGCTCAGCACCGACATAAAAGTTGGTCATGCTCATAGTGCTGGAGACCCCTACGGGAGCTGCTGGAGGACAACAGTCACCAACAGCATGAATTAGCAGGGGACTGTGCAGACCACAAAAACAACAAGCTGGACAAGAAGTACACATGTGGTGCAATAGTGGCACACAGTTGTTCTCTGATTGGAGAACCCATATCTGGTACCTGAAACCAAGTCAGAATCCAGTGATCAGGAAACTCATACATTTCAGAGAGAAACCCCCACTGCTCTCTGGAGAAGAGTGGGCTTGCACACTAAAAAGTCTCACAAATGACTTTAC
Source organism: Dipus sagitta (assembly GCA_036346955.1). NCBI lineage: Eukaryota > Metazoa > Chordata > Mammalia > Rodentia > Dipodidae > Dipus > Dipus sagitta. The sequence continues at coordinate 13,468,359 of CM070781.1, forward strand.
ATGCCTCCTTTAAGCCAAACTGCTCTCACTTTTGGTTGAAGAATCTGATTTATTTTACTGATGGCAGAGAAAATGGAGGAGAACGAAGATCATTGATAAGACAAAAAGATAGGTGACTAGCCACCATGAGATGTGCCACCTCTCTGGCCATCTTGAAAAGGACACTGCCCAGATGAGTGGACTGGAAAAACAAAGTAATCCAGCAGAAACGGGGACCAGGGGAGCCTGCAAGCTGAGGGCAGCGCCTGCTAGAGAAGATTGCTTCAGGGCTGCTGTGTCCCTCCAGGGAACATTCAGCGGAGAACCAGCACTTAGTTCTGCCATGACCTGTGTCTGTGTCCTAGGACTGGAAAGATGGCTTAGCAGTTAAAGGCACTTGCTTAAATGTGTCTGATCTTTGAGGAACTCCCCATGCTGCCCTTTTCCTGAAACCCATCCACACACTCAGAAGTAGTCTATCCAGCCCTTGTCAAGACTTCTGATGAAGCAGGGCATGGTGCTGTACGCCTTTAATCTCAGTACTCAGGAGGCAACCAGAGGAGGATTGCTGTGAGTTCCAGGCCACCCTGAGACTACATAGTGAATTCCAGGTCAGCCCCGGCTAGAGCAAGACTCTGCTTTGTAAAAACAAAACTTCATATGAGTGCAGCCACAGGTGACATCTGAGAAACACCTGTGAGCAACCTCAGGTGAGTCCCTGAGCCAGCTCCCAGCTGTGTTTTGAATTAATCCTGCCCTTAAAGTCTGTGCATTGGAAATTAAACCCCAAATTAAGTGGAATATTTGGAAAGCAATTAGAAATAGATGAGGTCATAAGGGTGGAGTCTCTATGACAGCATTAATGGCTTTATAAACAGAGGAAGAGAGACCCTAGTCGTCAGCATTCTGTATCTTCTCTTATCTCTCTCTCTCTCTCTCTCTCTCTCTCTCTCCCTCCCTCTCTCCCTCTCCCCCCTTTCTTTCTCTCCCCATAGTATGTCATCCGCAGCAGGAAACTTCGCAGATTCAGAAAAGATACCAGCTGCTCTAAGACTTCCTACTCCAGGACTGTGAATTAAAGAAACTCTATGCTTTATAAATTACCCAATTTGTAGGATTAAATTATAGCAACAGAAAATAAACTAAACTCTAAATAAGCTAGTTGTAAGCTCCTGGCCAATTGTGACAGTGAAAGAGGAGTACTGTTCTTTCAAACATAACTTTTGGGGTGCTTTGAGATGTATGCAGCAATAGATAACCAAGGCATGCCTCCACCCCACAACTACTGAGTCAGGATTGCAGAGGACCCTGAGAAAACATTTCAATTATCCCCCAAATGCTTCCTTTCTAACCAACTGAAGTTGGGGTATGACAGGGTGGACTGCCCTCTGAGGATCCCTGAAGCTTACAGTCCTATGGGTGAAAGACAGTTTCACACCTTTCTGTCCACTGGAACTGTGACCTGCGCTTTGAAGGATCTAAGCATTGAGGGTTATTTTGTTTAAGTCACTGGAATACATTTGCTATGCTTTGTGACTAAACCACTAACACTTCCACCTAAACTCACAGCTCCACCACGTGGACATCTTGAAAACTTCATCAGTTTTTCCTTAACCCTCGCCTTCATGGACAGCTAAAAGCCCCATCAGCATGATGTGAAATGTTCATTCAGACCGTGTCTTTCTGTGATAGAAACACGAATGTGTAGAAAAGTCAAACAAGGAAACAGCACTGATTCTAGCTCATGGACCACAAAGGTTAACTGGTGGTGGACAGAAACAAGGAGAAAATTGCTATTCTGGAAAGTTCTATGAATGCTTGTAATACTGGATCTGAAGGCTTAGGAAAGTAGTTCAGTGAGTAAAGCATTTGTCATAGAAGCACAAGGACCTGAGAGTTTTGCTCTCCAGAACTCGTAAAATGCCAGGCACAGTGACGTGTGTCTACAATCCTATTGCGAGGAAGATGGAGTCAAGAGGATGCTTGGGCTTGTTGGCTCTTATCTAGCCCAGTCAGTGAGCTCCAGGTTCAGTGAGAGACACTTACTCAAAAAGGGAAATGGAGGGCTGGGGAGATGGCTCAGTGGTTAAAGTCACTTGCTTACAAAGCCTAACATTCTGGATTTGATTCCCCAGCACCCACATAAAGCCAGATACACAAAGTGGCACATGCATCTGGAGTTCATTTGCAGTGGCAGGAAACCTGGAGTCACTCTCTTTCTGTCTACCTATTGTCTCTCCCTCTCTCTCTCTCAAATAAATAACTTTTTTTTTAAAGTAAAATGGATTAGCTGGGAGTGATGGCACATGCCTTTAATCAGCATTTGTAAGAGGATCGCCATGAGTTGAAGGCCACCCTGAGACTGCATAGTGAATTCCAGGTCAGCCTGGGCTAGAGTGAGACTCTACTTCAAAAAAAAAAAGTAAAGTGGACAGTGATTGAGACCTTGCTGTCACAGGCATACACACGCATGTGCATCCACATACACATATGCACCCACACACCAACATGCACACTACACACACATACACATGTAAAAAAAAAAAAAGAGGGCTTGAGAGATGGCTTAGCAGTTAAGGGACTTGCCTATGAAGCCTAAGGACACAGGTTCAATTCCCCAGTACCCACATCAGTCAGATGCACAAGGTGGTGCATGTGTCTCAAGTTCGTTTGCAGTGGCTAGAGGCCCTGACACGCCTATTCGCTCCAACTTTTCTCTCTCTCTCTCAAATAAATAAGTAATTTTAATTTTTTAAAAAATTAAATTAAAAAATAGGGCTGGAGAGGTGGCTAAGCAGTTAAGGCACTTGTCTGTGAAGCCTAAGGACTCATATTCAATTCTCCAAGTCCCACATAAGCCAAACACAGTGACACAACTATGCAGTGCCACACATGTGCACAAGGGGACGCACACATCTGGAGTTCAATTGCACTGGCTGGAGGTTCTGTCACTCCAATTCTCTCTCTCTCTCCCTACCCCGCCCCCATAAAGAAAAGGCCAGTCTTTGGGGGTTGCCTCAAAAAAATATTAATAATAAATAAGATCTGACAGTACCAGGCAAAGTTTTCTCACAAGTGATGTCTAAGCTGGGTTGGAGGTGACTTGCCAAGGGGACAAAAGGAAAGTCACCCCTTGGGGTGACAGAGTCGTGGAAACCTGTTCTTTGATGCAGAATTAGGTGGAGTTCAATGAAGCACTAAGGAGGTTTACCTCTTTGTGTAGGGTTGAGCATTCTTCAGCACAACTAATGCTATATTGGGATGATGAGAGAGAAGCGCGTCCACATCATGCTGCTCACTCTGCCCATCATTCACGCTGTCAGGGAGTTTCCTCCAGCGCCTGGGTCAGCAGACAGTGATGAAGCTACAAGTCAGCTGTTTAACCTCATGGATGGAATCAAGCAGATCAGAGTCCCCTAGTCTAAAGGATGTCTCGGAGTACAAACTCCAGACAGGCTGATAAGACAGCATGTGTAGATGTCCTTCCAGGACTGAGCACTGCCATTCAGTTCTGTGGTAGTCATGAAGCTGTCCATCACTGTGGCTCAGTTTTCCCATGATAAAATGGGAAATTGGTAGGGCCTAACAGGATCATTGTGAGGATGAAATAAATGGCATAAGGAGTTAGAATGGTGCCTGGAACATAGTAGTCATCGTATATTATCATCCTTCCCAAGATCCAGGAAGGCAGAGAAGGATCAGAGAGTGAGCAATCAAGGAATTAGCAGTCATGGGCCTGGTATGTCAGCTACTTAACAGTGGGGTGTGGAGTTTTACAAAATAAACACGGTCTGCTGTTTGCTAGTTACATCCAAAAGGCAAGATGGACAAGACACAAATGAGAACAAATAATTAACAAAATGAGGAGAGACAAAAATGGACCATATTTCTCCAACAGAAGGCAGTGCTGAGGATTCAACTAATGTGTACAAACTTAAGGACCCATAGCCCAGGGATGCTCTCCCCAGCCCCATTCATATCTGGTACATTGCCTTATAGTGCTTTCCACCTATGAATATATATTGTAGTAGTTTGAATGTGATAGTGTAAATGGATGGCCCCATAGACTCAGATGTCTTATTGAAATCGAGTTTGCAGCTTCAGCCCCCAGCAGGAAGATCCCTGCTACAAGGGGGAGTGTCACTGGGGTCGTTGGGGCGGATCTGGATTCCAGCCCAAAGGCATAGAGAGCAGTTTGTGCTCTGGCAGGTTTGGGTGTGCTGCTTGTTGGTGCTTGCTCGCTACAGTTGTTTCTCTCTGCTTGAGTATATGGAAGCAAGCAGCTTCTTCTGCCATTGATGGAGGAGCTTCCTTCCCCAGATCTGTAAGCTTGAAGTAAACCCCACCTCCCCTAAACTGTGTCTGGTTGGATAGTCATCCCAGCAACGTGGAGCTGACTGCAACACATACTTTCCAACTATATAGTATTTCACTGAATCTATGACATGGTATACACCATTGCTTTATGTGCAACCCAGAACACTGAAATGACACACTAGCAATCACAGGACACTGATAGTTTCAGTGACTGTGACTTATAAAAAAGTGTCTTCATGTTTATAAAATAATATATTTTAATATAACTGGGAGCACATCATATGTCAGGTATGTATCACATGGCCTTACAGCATTAGGGCTTTCTCATAGCATTAAGAATTATTTCAAACTGTGATTTTGAAAACATGTTTTAATTTAGTGTGTTCTATGTGTATCTGTGCATTTGTGAGGGCAGGCACATACACAGAGAACAACTTCCCATCGGTCCTTACCCTCCACCTCATTTAGAGGCAGGTCTCGCATTGTTCTCTCTGTTTGCAGGTTTACAGGAACTCCTCCTTTCTCAACCACCCTTCTTGCCATAGGTGTACTGGGATTAGAAAAGCCCTCACAGCTTCTGACTTTTTATGTGAAGACTGAAGATCTGAATTCAGGTACTCAGAGTACCTGGCAGGTGTCATGTCTACTGCTACATCTCCCTAGCCCCATTCTGTGACTTTTATTGGTAGCACATTTATTACTAGTATCATTGTGCTAATTATTTACAATGCTTATTTTCAGTCTGGCATAGTGTCTAGGAGCCCAGACTCTTGAACCTCAACATATGTTCACATCCTGGCCTTGCTGCTACCTAGCTGGATGACCTTGGGGCAACACTTCTCTATGACTTAACTTCTCAGCTGTAAAACGGACAGTGTCATAAAAGTTTCTAGAGTTTTGAGAACTGGCTAACAATTATAAAGCAGATATAACAAATGGTAGGTGTTCAATAAATGTCAATATGGTGACTTTTAAAAAATATTCTACGGTGGTTCTTTGGGATGGTTTCCAAGATATCAATAACTTATGCTATAGGAATTATATCTGTTCTCCATTTGTGTCTTATTTCTAGTTATTATATAGCATTTAAGAGAACTGCTATATCAAATAATGTAAAGTTTTAATAGTATTGATAGAAACTGCAAATTACTGCCCATAGAAGTTCTGCTATCTAGTCCTCCCACCAGCAGGTTTTGAAAAGATACATCACCACACAAATAACCACTGCTGCTCTGGTAGCTACCACTACTGCCAACTCACTGTTTTACTTTATGGTTCTTAGACAACTAATGAAGTGGAACAGTTTCAATATCCTTTCACTCAGATCCCCAGCCTAAATTACTCTACCCAGGGATAACAATAATTTGAAAAAATTAGTACAAAATTCTCCCAGAAAAATACACAATGAATCCAAAAAATGAAAAAAAAATTATGGCAGAGGCTCAAGTTTTTTAAAAAACTTAGGAAAGTGGTTTGTTTACCCCAGAAGCATCCTCAGACAACACAGATGCACTCTCAATAATAAGAATGTTCTACAAAATCATCAAGTTCTTACTCACAATTCCCTGCACAGAAGTTACTCTAGAGCTCCAAGTACAAGAAGTTTATATAATGGGTTTCCTTTAGACTCCACAGACAGAGCTGTCTTCCTCCTTTCCCTCGTAAGTACTCCAGATAGTATTTATTTTAAAACTACATGAAAGAGTGTATCAGTGCAAACTGCTCTGTGGGGGGAAATGGAGTCAGCTCCACTGTCACCTATGAATGGAAATCTGGAGACATCTTTCTTGGTTCTTGCTCTCCTAGCAGAAGTGTGGGCAATGCTATGAATGGTAGTGAAGGCCTCAAGTTACCCAACCTACCTCTCCCAGACCCTTTCCACAGGATCCAAAGCCCAGGCAGTATATTTTTTCCCTGGTCAATATGGTTCCATCACTCTTCATTCCCAGTGGCTCCTCCTCACCTTCCTCTTCATTACTCTGCACCCTCCTGCTCATGGGCAAGAGCACGCTAGGACCTCAAGAGAGGAGACAAGGTTCCCATCATAGACATTAAAGATGTATTTGTCTTAAGATACATGAAGAAAATAAGCCAAGAACATTGTATGACACCATATTCAAAGGACCATGGTATATGCACCCTTATCATCAATAGCCCCTGACAAACATGCCAGTGTGTAATTTCAAACCACATTTTTTGTATCCCCACATTGTCCACAAAGGGTAGTGCACAGCAGGGCCAAGGCATTCCATAGATTTCAGAACAATTCTTGCTTCTTTCTATACTACCTATGGAAGTTGGGGAAATAAGGTAATTTTCCAAGACTTCTAGTGAAATGGGACTGGTATCTGTCTCATCCAGAACCTCAGTCTAGGTTCCTCAGAAAGCATTCAGAAACGAAAGCAGTGTCCTGACTGGAAATTATCCAAGTTAAAAATTGCGCCTCAAAAGAACACATTAATGCACAGAATGGGAGAAAATTGTTACAAATTACATAATTTGATAAGGGACATCTATTAGTTACATTTCTCATGTCTGGGAAAAAATATCTAACAACAAGCAACTTGTGGGAGGAAGGATTTATTTTGGCTTATGGTTTGAGAAGTCAATGTTTACCGTGACAGGGAAACCATGGTGGTGTGAGCAAGTGGCTGAGACTCCTCACATCTCAGCATCCCAGTACAGAGAGAAATGTGGGCATGCAGCTGGCTTCCTCCTTTTTCCCTTTGTATTCAATCTGGGATCCCAGCATATGGAATGGTGCCCCTATACCCAGAGTGAGTCTTCCCTCCTCAATTAAACCTCTCTGAAAACATCCTCACAGACATGCCCAAAAGTGTGTATCCTAGGTGATTCTGAGGATAACAATGAAGACTAACCATCACAGGACTTGCATGTAAAATATGAGTATAAATTGTAATAATTTTATAATAAAAGTATCATTAAAGACGGCCAAAGAATTGGAACAGAAATTTCACCAGAGAAGATTCACAAGTGCACAGAAAGCACATGTAAAACTCAGCACCATCAGCTATGAAGTATGTACAAACCAAAACAATAATGGGATAACACTTCTCACCTACTAGCATGGTTGTAATGAAAAAAGCAAACAATAAAATGTGTCTAAGGTGTGGAAAAGAGATATTTTGACTTCTTCCTTCCCTAATTGTATCCCTTTTATCTCTTTCTTGTGTCTTATTGCTCTGGTGAAGACTAAAGAAGACACTAAAAGTTAGAAAGACTTCCCATGCTCATGGATTGTCAGAATTAACATTGCAAAAGTAGCTACATTATCAAAAGTGATATACATATTCCATGAAATACCTATCAAAATTGCAATGACATTCTACACAGAATGAGAAAAAAATCCTAGAGTACATGTAGATGCAAAAAAAAAAAAAAAGACCCCAAATAGTCAAAGCAATCCTAAGCAAAAAGAGCAATGGTGGGGGTGTCACAATACCTGATCTCAGTATAGTACAGAGCCATGTTAGCAAAATGTGTGGAAATGGCACTGAATAAGAAATATTGGAACGAAACAGAGAAACTAACATGCATAGCTACAGCCACTGAATCTTCAACAGTATCCAAAAAAAAAATGTCTAAAACATGGCTTAGAATAAAAGATATCCTCTCCAACAAACAGTGCTGGAAAAGCTGACTACTCATAAGCAGAAGAGTGAAACTAGATTCCTATCTCTCACCCTGTACAAAAATTAATTCAAAGCACATTAAATATCTTAAGGTAAGACCTGAAAGTCTGAAACTACTAAAGGAAAACATAAGAAAAACACTGAAACATATAGGCATAGCATGGACTTTTTGAAAAGAGCTTCAATAGTTCAGGAAATAATCGCAAGTGTTAGTACAAGGGAGTGCATAAAATTAAAAAGCTTCTGAACAATGAAGTAAATAACTAACATACTGAAGAGACAATCATAGAATGAAAGAAAAATCTTTGCCCATCTGATCTGGGATTAATATCTACAATATTAAAGAACTTCAAAAATTAAACACCAAGAAAACAAATTATCCAATTAATAAATGGCTGAGGAGGGGACAGACTAGCTCAAGGTCAACTACAAGCAGGGCTGCGCCATTGTGAGTGGGCTGAGCCCAAAAGTTTAGCACCAGAGCTAGACTTCAGTCTGTGGCTGCTGCCCAGGAAGGGATGGACCAGCTGAAGATGGCAGAGAAAACAAAGGAGAGCCTAGATCTATCGATAAGACAAGAAGATGGCTGACTGCTCACCATGAGCCTTGCTGCCTCTACCACATTGGCCAGGACCCAGGATAAACTGCAGAGGAAGCTGTAACATGAATATTGCTCCTACTGCTAGACTGATAACCAGCCCCAGGGTGATGGTGACAGACACGATGATTAATCAAAGCCTATCAAAGAACAAATCCAGAGGCTACAAAGAACTCAACATTAAATCAGGGAACATTGCAGAAGAGGGGGTGGAAAGATTGTAAAAGACACAGAGTTGGTAGGAACACCCTGAGGCATGGTTCCCTACTATCCCATAGGGAATGACTGCGGCCTTTGTGATCCTACAGTGAATACCATAATCCCACTGAGGATGGCCCCCAGGGTAATAGGACTCAGGGCAAGGGGATAAAAGAGTACAACTTGTTATCTATCATATATATATATAATAATTTTTAATGATAAAGAATAAATAGGTAAATGTATTGAATAGAGAGTTCTCAAAAGAAGCAATAGAAATGCCCAATAAATATGTGGAAATATGTTCAATATTCTTAGACTTCATGTAAATGCAAATTAAAATTATTTTGTAAGTCTGGGGGCATAGCTTAGTGGTAAAGTGTTTTATATTCACAAGGCCCTATGTTCAACCTCTAGCACTGGGGTGGCAGGAATACATTGATATTCCATCCTGCCCCACTCAGAATGGCTATCATCTAGAAAACAATAGTAAATGCTGGTGAGGGCTGGGGAGAGAACCCTTTGCTTACACACTACTGGTGGATATGTAAAGTGGTACAGCAACTAAGGAAATCAATATGGAGGTTCCACAAAGAACTAAAAATAGAACTACCATATGATCCATTTATATACTCCTAGATATATTGTCCAAAAGAACCTGAGTCAGCATACCATGGAGAAGCATTGCACATTATGACAGTACTATGTACAATAGCCACAATATGGTACAAGCATAGATGCCTATTAACAGATGAATGGATAAAGAAAATGTACTTATATACAAAATGAAGTCTTATTCAACCATAAACAAAACGAAATTGTGCTGCATAAAATTGGTAGAACAAGAAATCATGTTAAGTGAAATAATCCAAACTCAGAAAGACAAATGTCATGCTTTTCCGTCATAGGTGGAATTTAAAGTTTTTAAAATAAGCAACCATGCATATATGATATAAAAGTAGGAGAGGTACACTGAAGGTAGTAAGAAAGAGTATGAGAGGTGAGGGGAAAAGAAAGGGTAACCCTGGGGAAGAAACAAATATTACACATTTTCTCCTGTGCAGAATCCAGATTTGAATACACATACATACAACATACATACATATACCGAGAGAGAAAGAGAGAGAGAGACATATATGACATAAAAGAAGAAGAGGGACTACTGGGGATTAGAAAACCAGTGGAGGGGGAGGTGTCAGCAGTGGGAGGACAACTGTCAAGCTTCGTATTTTTCCCATTTTCCCACTCTACTTGTTGCCCTTTACACTGCAGATCTAATAAGAGCAGTCAACAGTAGCGTGCCACAGACTGAATGCTGCCTTGTCTTGAGATTTCCTCCACCAAACAAATCAGTCCACTACTTCTGAACTCAGCCCCACTCAAGTTCTCAGGACATGGCAGAACGCAGCCAGAGCCTTTGTCACAGTGTAGGAAGAAAGGCCTTTAAATGTATGAAATGTCTTCATAAAACACATTATTCTCTATGCTGTGGTATTTTTCTTGTCACTGTAACCAAATACCTGACAATCATCAGCATGAGGAGGAAAGGTTTATTTGGGCTTCTAGTGAAGGAAGACACAGCCCATCATGGGGAGAAGGCATGACAGCAGGATTTTGAGGCAAGTGATCACATTGCATCCCATGGTCAGAAAACAAAGATGGATGCTGGTGCTTCACCAGCTTTCTTCTTCATATGTACTCCAGTACCCCAACCCATGGAACAGTGCTGCCCACACTTAGAATGTGCCTTCTCACACCACCTAGTCTAATCTAGAAAATTCCTCAGACATGCACAGAGTTCAGTATGTATGGTGGTTCTCAATCCTGTCAAACTGGCAATTGAGACTAATGTTCTTTTTTTAATTTATTTATTTTTATTTTATTTTTTATTGACAACTTCCATAATTGTAAACAATATCCCATGGTAATTCCCTCCCACCCCCACTTTCCCCTTTGAAACTCCACTTTCCATCATATACCCTCCCCCTCTCAATCAGTCTCTCTTTTATTTTGATGTCATGATCTTTTCTTTATATTATGATGGTCTTGTGCAGGTAGTATCAGGCAGTATGAGGTCATGGATATCCAGGCCATTTTGTGTCTGGTGGAGCACGTTGTAAGGAGTCCTACCCTTCCTTTGGCTCTTACATTCTTTCCACCACCTCTTCCGCAATGTACCCTGAGCCATGGAAGGTGTGATTGAGATATTTTAGTGGTGAGCACTCCTCTGTCACTTCTTCTCAACACCATGGTGCCTTCTGAGTCATCCCAAGGACTCTTTCCATCTGGAAAGAAAAGGTTTTCTAACCAAAAGTGAGAGTAGCATTAATATATGGGTATGAGCGTTAAGAAAAGTGCTTACTGGGCAGTTTGGTGAGCATAGTATGTGCATTTAGCCAGACAACAGCAAACTTTACACGCCTAGGGCTCATGACTACCCCTGTTGTAGGTTTTCAGTATCAGGAATGTATTCCCTCCCATGGAGCAGGCCTCCAGTGAAATTAGAGGGAGGTTGGTTTCTCCCATAACAGATGTGCCACTATTGCACCCATTGGCTCATTTGGCCTGGCTGGCCAAACATAAGGCTTGCAGTGTCCATTGTTGAGTATCTTCACTGGTGATTTCTCTTTACCCCATTGAACTCCTTGCAGAATGGCTTTTTCTAGCTTCCTCTCAGCTGGTCTACATGGAGGAGTTTTTCAGCTCAGCTCCAGCAGGATTTCTCAGTGACCTTGCAGCCCAAGTATGTGGAGTCTTCAGCAATAGGGTCTTACCATCTATTCCTGGTGGGAAGCCAAGGGCCTTGGCATTGACCTATAATGTTTTGGGGGCATCAGGGACCTCCATGACCAACAACTCACTGGAAGATATTCCATCCCTGACACTGAAAATTTTCTTGTAACAATCAATGGCTCCTGTGTGTTCTATTGTCCAAAAAAGTAGGTTTCCATATGACTCATTTTTATCCTCTTAGATTTTGATTAGCCCTCCCTCTACCTTTCCTTTACTCAGTCTTTTCTTCTGACCTCACTTAGACCTTTTCACCCCCATTAATCTGTTCTTCTACTTACATATATACAATCCTATCCTATTAAATCCCACATCCCTTTCTATAACCTTTATATCTCACTTCTAGCTTACTGGCTTCCGCTAATGAGTTTTCTTCCTGCTCACACAGAAGTCCAACCATTTGTAGCTAGGATCTACATATGAGAGAGAACATGAGATGTTTGGCTTTCTGGGCCTGGATTACCTCACTTAGTATAATCCTTTCCAGATCCATCTATTTTCCTGCAAATTTCATAACTTCATTTTTCTTTACTCCATTGTGTAAATGTGCCACCTCTTTATGATCCACTCATCAGTTGAGGGACATATATGCTGGTTCCATTTCCTAGCTATTGTGAATAAAGCAAAAATAAACATGGTTGAGCAAGCATCTCTAGGTAGTGAGATGAGTCCTTAGGATATATGCCTAGGAGTGGTATAGCTGGATCACATGGTAGATCTGTTTTTAGCTGTCTCAGGAGCCTCCACACTGATTTCCACAATGGTGAGACCAGATTGCATTCCCATCAACAGTGTAAAAGTGTTCCTCTTTTTCTACATCCTCCCCAGCATTTATGGTCATTTGTTTTCATGATGGTAGCCAATCTGACAGGACTGAGATGGAATCTCAATGTAGTTTTAATCTGCACTTCCCTGATGACTAGTGATGTAAAACAATTTTTTAGATGTTTATATGCCATCTGTATTTCTTCTGTTGAGAACTCTCTACTTAGCTCCATAGCCCATTTTTTAATTGGCTAATTTTATTTCTTATTATTTAATTTTTTGGGTTCTTTGTATATCCTAGATATTAATCCTCTATCATATGTAGAGCTGGCAAAGATTTTCTCCCATTCTGTAGGTTGCCTCTTTTCTGTATTCACAGTGTGTTTTGCCATACAAAAGCTTTGTAATTTCATGAGATCCCAGCAGTTAATCTGTGGTTTTATTGCCTGGGCATTTGGGGTTATATTCAGAAAGTCTTTGCCAAGACCAATATGTTGAAGGGTTTCCCCTACTTTTTCCTCTAGCAATTTCATAGTTTCAGGTCTGATGTTAAGGTCTGTGATAGTTAAGGTGTTGTCAACTTGATCTGTTTAGTAATCCACAGGTTGCTTCTAGGAAGGATCAACTAAAGGAGGAAGTCTTTCCCCTAGGGTGAGCCCTTCCCCCAGAATGGGCAGCCCTGCCCAGAGGGGGACTTGGTATAAGGAAGCTCTGGGTAAAAAGAGTTCCTTCCTTCCTTCCTTCCTTTGTTCCTTCCTTCCTTCCTTCCTTCCTTCCTTCCTTCCTTCCTTCCACTTGGCTGCCGGAGCTGCTCGCTAACTTCCAGCGTGGATTGAAGACCAGTGCAGACTAAAGACCAGCATCAACCAAAGACCTCGTGGATCGAAACCCAGTGGCTCCTCAGGAAGCCTCCAGGCTTTCTGGCACCATCTGCAGTGCCGGGTCGGGACTGCTGACGCATCTGGCCATGAGGACTGAGCAGCTACCAGGTTCGGTGATTCTCGGGCCTGCAACTGCTATTGGACTACTATAAGCTGATCCAACAAATCCCCCTTTTAAAATAATTCATTCTAGCAGTTCTGTTCCTCTAGAGAACCCTGACTAATACAAGGTCTTTAATCCATTTGGACTTAACTCTTGTGCATGGAGAGAGAGAAGAAGCTATTTTCATCCTTCTACAGATGCATATCCAGTTTTCCCAGCACCATTTGCTAAAGAGCATGTCTTTTCTCCAATGAGTACTATTGGCATTTTTGTCAAAAATCAGGTAGTTATAGCTACCCAGACTTATATCTGGGTCCTCTATTCTGTTCCATTGATCTACATATCTGCTTTTGTGCCAGTACCATGCTATTTTTGTTAGTATGGTCTGTAGTATAGGTTAAAACCGGGCATGGTGATACCACCAGCCTTATTTTTGTTGCTCAAAATCGTTTTAGATATTTGAGGTATTTTGTGTTTCCAAATGAATTTTTGGATTGTTTTTTCTATTTCTATGAAGAATGCCATTGGAATTTTCATGGGCATTGCATTAAATGTGTAGATTGCTTTTGGTAAGATTGCCATTTTCACAATATTGATTCTTCTGATCCAAGAACAAGGGATTTCTTTCCATTTCCTGATGTCTTCTGCAATTTCTTGCTTGAGTGTTTTAAATTTTTCATTGTAGAGATCCTTCACTACCTTGGTTAGGTTTATTCTAAGGTACCTTATTTTTTTGGATGCAATTGTGAATGAGTGTGCTTCTCTGATTTTATCCCCTGTGTGTTTGTTGTTAGCATATAGAAAGGCTACTGATTTCTCTGTGTTTATTTTGTATTCTGCTATATGGATATAGGTGTTTATCAGCTCTAACAGTTTGCTGGTAGAGTCTTTAGGGTCCTTTATGTATAGGATCATGCCATCTGTAAATAATGAGAGCTTGATCTCTTCTTTTCTAATTTGTATCCCTTTTATGTGTGTCTCTTGTCTTATTGTTATGGCTAAAACTTCCAGTACTTATAAAAGTGGGGCCAGTGGAAACCCTTGTCTAGTTCCTGATTTTAGTGGAAAAGCTTCAAGTTTTTCTCCATTTAACATTATGTTGGCTGCAGGCTTGAAATAAATAGCCTTTATTATGTTGAGATATGTTCCTTCTATTCCCAGTCTCTGTAGGACTTTCATCATGCAGCAATGTTGGATTTTGTTGAATGCTTTTTCTGCATCTAATGAGATGATCATGTGATTTTTTTGCCCATCAGTACACTTATATAATGTATTACATTTATTGATTTGTGTATGTTGAACCATCCCTGCATCTCTGCAATAAACCCTGCTTTGTTGGGATGAATGATCTTTCTGATATATTCTTGTATTATTTGCCAATATTTTGTTGAGATGTTTTGCATCTGTGGTCAGGGAGATTGGTCTGTACTTTTCTTTCTTTCCTTCTTTCTTTTGTTCTATCTTTGCCCAGTTTTGTCATCAGGGTGATGCTGGCTTCATAGAAGGAGTTTGGTAGAATTCCTTCTTTTACCATTTAACTGGTATTAGTTCTTCCATGAAGGTCTGGTAAAATTCACCAGTGAATCCATCTGGTCTGGACTTTTTTTAGTTGGGAGATTTTTTATAACTGCTTGATTCTCCATACTTGTTATAGATCTATTTAAGTGGTTAATCTCATCTTGATTTCATTTAGGTAGGTCATATAAATTGAGGAAATCATCCATTTCTTTCAGACTTTCAAATTCAGTGGATTATATGTTCTTTTAATATGGCCCTATGATTTATTGAGTTTCTCTGATATCTGTTGCGAGGGTGCCTGTTTCATCTCTAATTTTATTAATTTGTGTCTCTTCTCTCTTTCTTTTGGTCAGATTTGCTAAGGGTTTATCAATCTTGTTTATCCTTCCAAAGAACCAACTCTTTGTTTCATTGATTCTTTGGATTGTTTTTTTTTTTTTTTTTTTTTTTTTTTGGTTTCTATTCCATTAATTTCTTCCCTAAACTTTATTATTTCTTCTCATCTACTGATTTTCAGTTTGCCTTGTTCTTCTTTTTTTTAAGGCTTTAAGGTGAAGCATTAAGCTGTTTATTTGTGACCTTTCTAATTTCTTAATATAGGCACTTAAAGCTATACATTTCCCTCTTAAGATTGCCTTCATTGTTTCCCAAAGGCTTTGGTATGTTGTGTTCTTATTATCATTTGACCCTATGAATTTTTTGATTTCCTTCTTGATTTCTTTATTGACCCATTCATCATTTAGTAGTGTGTTGTTTAATTTCCATGATTTTGTGTATGCTCTATAGCCTTTCTTGCTATTGATTTGTAGTTTGATCCCATTGTGATCAGATACAGTGCAAGAAATTATTTTAATTTTCCTGTATTTGTTAAGATTTGTTTTGTTTCCTAATATATGGTCTATTTTAGAGAATGTTCCATGTGCTGCTAAAAAGAATGTGTTTTCTGCCTCATTTGGATGAAATGTCCTGTATATATCTGTTAGGTCCATTTGTCGTATGACCTCATTTAATCCAGATGCATCTCTGTTTATTTTTTTGCTGGGATGACCTGTCGATTGGTGAGAGTGGGGTGTTGAAGTCACCCACTGTAGTTTTTTGACTGTGTTTTGTGTTGTCTGTAAGCTTAGTTTTAATAGCATTTGTTTGATGAAGTTGGGAGCCCCCATGTTGGGTGCATATATGTTTAGGATTGTAATGTCCTCCTGTTGGAGGGTGCCTTTAATCAATATAAAGTGACTTTCCTTATCTTTCCTAACTAATGTTGGACTGAAGTCTACCTTGTCAGATATTAGGATATAATATTTGGATTTTCTAATTATCTGTAGTATTATTAGATGTATAAATCAATCTTATGTTATACATCTTCAGGGTAGGAGCTTGAGGTGCTAGGTGTGGCTCTTAAGACTCTCGTGGTAACTACAAAAGTGACCCTAGAAGTTGGGTTTGCCTATGAGAGTATTCAAGTAGACTGAGTGGAACAATATGCAGGCACATTCTAAAATTTAACTAAACAATGTACACATTCAATGAAAAACAGCACAGAGTATTTATACAAGCGTAGGTATTATGACAACCAGATCCTCGAACAAAGTCACAGTCCCTTAGGATATGTGTTGCCCCACACCCTTAATCCTGAGAACTAGGAGGCTAAGATTTCTGGTCTGTTGAGGGTTCCAAGTCAGCTTGTGACCATGTGAGAACCTTCCCTAATGAATGACAGAAGAGGAAACAAAGGCACTATAAATCAGGAAGCAACAAATGACAAACCCAAAATATAGCTTATTTAAGAATGGCAAATCTTGGGCTGGAGAGATGGCTTAGCGGTTAAGGTGCTTGCCTGCAAAGACAAAAGGACCAACGTTTGATTCCCTGGGACCCACATAAGCCAGATATACAAGGTGGCGCATGCATCTGAAGTTCGTTTGCAGTGGCTGGAAGCCCTGGTGTGCCCACTTTCTCTCCCCGCCTTTTCCTCTAGCAAATAAATACATAAAAATAAAATAAAATGTTAAAAAAAGAATGGAAAATCTGACCATTCATCAGATTTAACATATAATTTATCCTGACATGGAAGGTACAATTAGCACTTCCAATTCAAGCCTATATACCAGGCTTATTTGGCAGATACTGACCTGGTATAATCACAGTTATCTTTGGTCATGGTTTTGGTCTCAATTATGCTGTGCTCCAGCTGAGTCCTTCTTTGCTGTGCTGTGGGCTCAGGTAGGCTGGCTGGGTCACTGGATTGATGCTCTGACAGCCTGTGTTGGGTGCTATGCAGGTGAGCTCCCTTCCCCAGCTCTCTGGTGCTTGCTGGCACTTGCACTGGCAGTGGGAGAGGGGAGGCTGTGGATGGTGGCTGAAGTTTGCCCGCTGGTCCTCACGATCCTCTTCCTCATGAGCTGCTCCTCCATTGGTCCCTGCTATCCTCCCTTCATGTTTCTTGAGTTTGCGAGTAGCTCTGGTGTGAATGGAGAGTCCGCTTACCTGGCTTTTCCTGCTGCTCAGGCCAAGCCTTGCGGCTGTGGCCATGTGGACCTGGTTTGCTGCTGCTGGAGCCACTTCTGCCTGCTTCTGTGGACTCTAGATGCTCTGGATGTCTCCTGCTTCTCTGCTACAGTTGATAATTTTTTATACTCCTCATTTTTTAGTAGAAGAGTGCATTTTGCTGGGCTTATTTTTGGCTTTTTCTCTCCTAGGCTGTTTTGGTGTGGCTCCTATGCCGCCATCTTCACCAGAAGTGGCCTGAGACTAAATTTCATATACACTAAAATTAATTAAAATTTTTATTAAAAAAAGTGAGATGGCATACTAGTGTAAGTTATAGGTTTGAAAAGTTCTGAGGCAGCAGTGGTGCTGGTGATGAGTTAAGCAGCAGGAGTAAGGCAGCCTTGACACTCATCGTGCCTATAGTGGAGGGGCTTTACCACAACTGTGGCATACTTACCAGCCTTCTTTCATATATATATTTGCAAGCAGAGAGAAGGGGATGGGCATGCCAGGACCTCCTGACACTGCAAACAAACTCCAGATACATGTGCCAATCTGTGCATCTGGCTTTACATGGGTAATGGAGAATCAAACCTGGGCCTTTAGGCTTTGCAAGCAAGCACCTAAACTGATAAACCATCTCTCCAGCCCCCTCCCCCCCCCCGCCTTCCTAAATTGTACACATGATATTACACTTTCAGGAGGAAGTGAGCTGCTAGGCTTCCTTCACTCTTCTCCCATATGTTGGGATACAAGTTTTGAACATGGGATCTTATTTGAATAGAAGTGCACATGTGTAGCATACACACAAATACAAACATGTGAGTGTGTGCTCTGAAATGTGTATACATAACAAATAAATTAGTTTAAACTCCTGGAAAGAGTAGTCTTTGACATGGTGATTATCTTTTTTGAAGCTGAATCCATTACTGACTTTTTATTTGGGTTTTTACTCTCAGTAGAAAGGAATAGAATCAGTTGCATTTACATAAGTATTGTTATTTAAAACTAAAAGTAAAAACTGTATCCTCAGGGGACTGGATTGATGGCTCAGCAATTAAGATGTTTGCCTGCAAAGCCTAAGGACCCAGGTTAGATTCCCCAGTACCCACGTAGTGTTTGATGCACACAGTGGCACAGACATCTGAAGTTAGCTTTGCAGTGGCTAGAGGCTCTGGCACACCTGTTTTCTCTCTCTCTCTCTCTCTCTCTCTCTCTCTCTCCTCAGACTCTGTCAAAGAAATAATAACAATAAATATTTTTTATAAAGCTGTATTTTCAGAGACAAATTTGAGGATCCTTGTTGGTGAAATGCTGCCCAATCTGAAGTACATACAGGTTTCTACCAGGTGAAATGATATCATTTAGAATCTGGAGATTTAACATCCACAGCTCCCCAGAAAAATGATTTGATAATACAGGACCAATAAAGAAGAGATGCTGTTTGCTTTTGCCACTTTAAGATTTTAATTTCTCAGGTATTAATCAAATTATCGTATACATGAACTGGTAGAGTCTTTAGGTTAAGCCAACAGATGGGATGCTTGTGGAATATTAATTTTATGAGGTTTCAGTAGCATACTTCCTTTGATTTGCATCTGAATGCCTCATATATTTTTGTTCCACAGTTAATCTTCCCTCCCCAAGTTTGCTATTCAAATCAAATGCTCCAATGACATGTCTAGTAGTTTGTTGTATTTTCTGAGGAGTAGTTTGTGATTCCCACACAGGTGTCTTCATTCCCATTACTTCTACTCTAGGAAAAAAGCAAAACCCCTTTGCTAGAAGGATTGCACATGTGTATGGGATGATCTCTCTGAAAGACAAGAATGATGCAAGTAACCACAAAATGTTGTTCAATCTGACTACAAAATAGTGGCATTCATCTCTAAGTATTCTACAAGAAGGAACTGATTCAAGGCTCCCTCAGAATCTCAGCAGACCTAGGAATGTAAAATTACCAATAGAAAACTGGCCACCCAATCTGGACTTTAGAGACTAGTCATCCAGTGGCCTAAAGCCACTTCACATAGAGAAACTGTGATTGGAATATAGCTATATAAATTATTAGCATCAGGTATAAATTTCCCTCTTTCTCTTTTTAAAGCATACTTGTAAACTCAGAGCTGAGGAGTGACCTGACCTCATATCCAACACCAAGTTACATGTTCCTTCCCTTCCCCAATTGTTCTCCTTCTCTATCCTAATTAGTGTACAACTTGAGGTTAATTTTACATCAAAAATTGGAGTGGAAAACATCATGCCATTGATTTTTTTCTTCTGCAAGTATCCCCCATAGTCTCAGGTATTTTTTATTAAGTGTCCTACTTAAGTTTCCAGCAGGGAGAGCCCTACAGGAGGAGAAGTGTCACTGGGGAGTTGGATCTTGAGTACATCCCAAGGTTAGTTCTAATCCATCTCAAGCTCTGGCTGTTCTCTCTCTCTCTCTCTCTCTCTCTCTCTCTCCCTGTCTCTCTCTTTTTCCCATGGATGTATGACAAAGTAAGCCAAGTTCCTCCACCATGATGAAGCTATGCCTGGAATACATAAGCCTGAAATAAGCCCTTTCCACCAATAAGATGCTTCCAGTCAGAAGGCCAGGAGTTTGTCCCAGCAATGAGTAGGCATTTGTCCTAGCAACAAGAAGGTAACTGCAATAGCAGGACACCTATTTATCACCTTGTATCACACCACACTCCTCACTCTTCTCTTTACTCCTAGAATATGATACTCCTCACTCTTCTCTTTACTCCTAGAAAACCACACTCCTCACTCTTCTCTTTACTTCTAGAATACAACACTCCTCACTCTTCTATTACTCCTAGAATAGTCCTGTGGTAGTTTGAATGGATGTCCCTAGTAGATTCGGGAGTTTTACTCAAGTTTTTAACTTGACTGGAAGGGGTGTCACTGTGGGTGGACCCTAGGGTCTATCATTTGTGTTTGGGTGCATACCTATATTCCAACCTAAGGTGCAGTGTTTGAGCCGTCCTGGTGTTCCTAGTGTCCTTGCTTATAGTGCTGGTGGTGTTATTTTCCTCTGTATAGATCCAGGAAAGAGGGCCAGCTTCTTCCATCATTATTAAACTTCTCCTGGATCTGTAAGCTTCAATTAAATTCCATTTCTCCCATAAACTGTGTTTGGTTTGGTTATTCATCCTAGCAATGTTAAGCTGGCTGCCATAGAATTGGTACCTGAGAGGACTGTTGCTACATGATGAATCTGACCATGTGGGTTTTGGTCTTTTGGAAGTTTTGTTTTGGAGCAATGGGTATGGATTTGGTACTTGCAACTGTAGATGCCTTTCAGAGAGAGTGGTAAGCCAAGTTTTATAGACCATTATGGTGAGAGTTTGAAAATGTTAAGTGCAGAGACAATTGCATTTAGAGGCTTTGTTTATGAACTTTCAAAGGGGAAGGAAAGGCCTCATAGAACTTTGTTGGGACTGGGCTACTGGTATAATGGCTGACTGCATTCAGCTGCCCATGCTCAGAGAATCTGATCAAGATTAAATTTGTAATGGACTGATATTCTCAGCTAAAGATAACAACAGAGAAATTTATGACTTAAAGTTGGAAAAACTCGAGCAAGTTTAAAATTACTGGCACTGAGACTGGTCACCCAACTGCTCTACATTGAGACAGTGGAAAGAATGTCTGATAAAAGACTGAATGGTAGGAATAAACTCTTTTGAAAGAAGTTGACTGAAGGAAGGAACCTGCTCTTCAAGGTCACAATTTATTTTGCCCCTGATTGAATGGCTGTGACTGAACACCTCATTTTGGAAGCATGAAAAATGAATGGAGTGGGTCATGAAGTGCATAGGGTTCCAGGAGCCACTGCTGAGATGCAGCATATAGGAAGGGCATGATGACCCTGTTAGGCCAGCAGAGCCATTGGAAGATGGACAGTAGTTTGCATGGAGCCCCAAAGATGTTTTGGATCTACCTCAACTGTTCAAGGCAGCCATGGAGCACCGTTGGCTCATGGAATTTTCCCCTGGCTATTCATCCCAGCTCGAGAGATGGATTGAAAATCTAGTCAGTCATTGGTTATAACATACTTGAATTGCCAATGTTTGATGACTGCTTGGTGGTTATTTTGTTTGCATCCAGTCTCTCATTGTTATGCCATCTAGCAGCTGGAAATGTTTACTCTGTGCCACTATATGTTAAAAATATGTAACTTGTTTTGATTTTATAGGACTCACAGTTAAGAAACTATCTTAAATCTAAGATGAGACTTAGGACTTTGGAATTATCAAGTTGATGAATACTATGAGGACCTTTGAAGGTGGACTGAATACAATTTACATGTGAGATGGTTATGAATCTTTTGGGGATCAGGGATGGAATGTGGTAGTTTGAATGGATGTGATACAGTTTTATTCAAGTTGCAACTTGGTTGGAAGAGGTGTCACTATGGGCACATCCTAGGGTCTTGCCCTAAGTTGTGTTTGGGTGCAAATGTGAATTCCAGCCTAAGTTATGCAGGGTGTTTGAGCTCTACTTGGGGTTCCTGGAGTATGCTTGCTTATGATGCTGATGGTGGTATTTCTCGCTGCATGAATCCGTGAAAGAGGGTCAGCTTCTTCTGTCATTATGGAATTTCCCCTAGATTTCTAAGCTTCAAATAAATGCCATTCCTCCCATAAACAGTGCCAGGTTTGGAAGTTCATCCCAGCAACATGAAGCTGACTGTGACAAACACACTCCTCATTCTTCTCTTTACTCCTAGGACAGCACTCTTCCTTCTTCTACTTACTCCTAGGACATGACACCCTTTCTTTTTCTCTTGATTGATCTTCTCCAGTGTGTGCTATAGATATGATTTGAATACATCCCCTAAGGTTTCATGTGCTGACACTTAATCCCCATCATATGTGGGCCCTTAGACCTCCTTACTGTGAGCTACATAACCTCTTCTTTATAATTGTCCAGCCGCAGGCCATTATAGTAGCACAAGATGGACTGATATGGCTATCTTTTTCTCTTCTTCCTAATCTGTAACTTTTAGCAAACTCAATCTTTAATATTTTCTTCTTTGCATATATTTAGTGTACTATTCAGTCACCATCTTTTTTTCCTTTTCCCTCAAAGCCACTCCTCACGCCTGCTCTACAACTGAGATGGACCATGGAAACATACTTCCTGCACTGTTATGATATTCAGTTTTATAGATAAGAGGGAAATATCTCTCAAGATCAATTATTGGGTCTGGTTTCTAAACAGAATAAAAACTATCAATTCTATTGGAACTAAGTGTAATCTCAAGTCACTTAATTTGTGGGACTGTTCATTTGAAAGACAGAAACCATGCATTCTAGAGATTCAGAGAGTAAGATGGAGGACTAGATAAGCAAGGGACTTCTGGGCAACTTGTTTAGATGCCAGCAGAGCTAGATGCCTGTCCCAGTTCCAACTCTCATTCTCTAGCTGGGAGGCTTTGAACAATGAACTCCAAATTCCTGGAGTTCCCTTCTTCTTTCCTCTAGTACTTGGATAAAAATCATCCTTATATATAGTGACATGAATCAAAATCACTCCTCAAAGTTAATTATAGAATTATCCTAAGATGATGAACACTCATTGCTAAGGTTTATATACAAAAGGACTGAAAACCACTATGCTAATATGTGTGAATGTTCTTAGCAGCACTGTTTATAAAGGGAACAACCATGTATTCATGGATTAATGGACAAACAAAATCGTGTTCTATACGTATTATGTAACATTCAGCCATCAAAAGGAAAAAGTACTCATACGGGCTCAAATGTGGAAGAATGCTAAGAACACCATGCCACATGTAAGATGCCAGCTATGAATTTGAATTTATATGAAATGCCTAGAATAGAAAAATGCATTGCAACAGCACATAGATAGGTGGTGGCTACAAGCCAGAGGCAGAAGAAATATAAGAACAGTTTAGAAGGCCCTGGATTTTATATTATAGCAATGACAATATTTTACAACTAGAGATGGTAGTTACATAACATTGTTGATGTGCTGATACCTTAAAATGGTATGCAATATTCTATGCGAATTTTACCTCATTTCAAAGAGAAAAAGCAAGCATAGTAACAATTTTTGTAAACAGCAGCTATCTGTTGACAGGGTTCTTGTCTTAGTCCTAGCTCCTACTGGCAATGACAATGTTAATAATCTGTCTGGGCCTTTTTCCCCATCTATAAACTTATCAGACTGAATTATATCACAAGTTCTCACCCAGAAGAGCCTGAGCCAGACACATGGACAGCTGCTGCTAGACACACAAGACCATCTCACTTTTCTGAGCAATGAGCACAGGACAGGCTCAGTCCTGTGCTCTGTGCCACAAACATTTATTTCAAGATTGACTCCCTCTCCTTTTAAAAACAGCAGGTGAAGACTGGGAGTGGAGCATAGCACTGTTTCTTGATCTTAACTTTTCTGCTTGTCTGTTTTATAATTTGAAGTAATTTCTCACTTTGATTACTTACATGATTTTCCTCTGGTCTCCGAATCTGCCAAGTGCATACTTCGCTTACACTCCCAGATCTACCACATGGGTGCTACAAGTCTAGGCTTGCTATCTGTGTAAATTCTTTAAATTTGGGGTAACCATGAGTGTAACTCTCTTCATGACTTAATTCTCCTCTGACTCTCTTGGTCTCTGCTTTGATATCTGCCCTCTCATTTTTCCTTGAGCCTCACTGTTTGCCCTCTTAACTTCCCTCCACGGGAAATCACATGACAGATGCCATGCAGGTTCCTCCCAAGTCTCCCAACATAAACTCCTACATTCT
This sequence comes from Dipus sagitta, assembly GCA_036346955.1. Classification (NCBI taxonomy): domain Eukaryota; kingdom Metazoa; phylum Chordata; class Mammalia; order Rodentia; family Dipodidae; genus Dipus; species Dipus sagitta. The sequence continues at coordinate 13,492,436 of CM070781.1, forward strand.
ACTTTCCACACATTTGTGGATCTACTCTGATTCCTCTTTAAAAGTCTCAGTTTTGCCGGGCATGGTGGCGCACGCCTTTAATCCCAGCACTCGGGAGACAGAGGTAGGAGGATCACCGTGAGTTCGAGGCCACCCTGAGACTCCATAGTGAATTCCAGGTCAGCCTGGGCTAGAGTGAGACCCTACCTCGAAAAACCAAAAAAAATAATAATAAAAGTCTCAGTTTTTTCTTAAATGAGTTTCAACTACCTTGCATGCATTTGCAGCTTTACTCTCTTTAAAAGCCTGTTTCTCTTAAATTTTATGAATTCCCCTCCACATGCTTACAGCTCTACTCCAGTCTTCCTCTAAAAACCTCAATTTTTCTTAAAAGGATTCTTACAAACTATGCAGTGCTTCTGACATGACAGCATGTTTCCCACATTATTTTTGACTCTGTTCTAGCCTTCCTTCCTAGATCCCAATCTCCCTTAAATAAACCCCACAATTTGTGATTTCCCTCTAAATAAGCTGAATAATTCATAATTTATCCTTCTTGGGTCTGTCTTTATTAATTCTTTATTAAAAGTAGGACAGAAACCAAAACTTGGAGTGCACAAATTCTGGGGGAACATACTAAACCGCAAATCCTGCATCACTATGACTACATGTGTAAGCCAGGACTTGGTTAAAGAAGACAACATGACACGGGAAGAATGTTTATTAGGAAAAACATTCCAAACACTCATGAGTAAGTTCTCTTGCACACCTTAACCCGGGGCCAGGACAGTTGGCAACTGCACAAGAAATCATGACAGGGTCCATAGGATTTAGCTTACATCACAAAGAAGTTTTAAGGCAGTTCAGCTGAGGCCACAAAAATTACATTTATGACATAAACAGGACATTCAAAACAACAATGAATGTTAGGTGAGAGACAAACAGGATTTGTTATCTCATACCATAAATAGGAAGACAGAAAACACAGGGTCTTATGCGACCACACTGAGATAGGGCAGTGTCTTGGGCAGGTCTCTCCCACACAGGCACTGAGATGAACCTTAAAAATATGCTGGGGTGAGCTCTGTCTTTCCTTCTGTAGTTACTACCTGGATTAGACTTCCTGAGCTCGGTCGGTTTTTCCCTGTGATCCACTCATGGAAGGTTCTAGAAGAAAAAATACATGCTTTACATTTTCAAAACAAAAGTCTGGGTACATATATACACCACTGGCCTTGATGGGTCAGGAATGGTATACAGATGCAACTATGAGAAGGCCACTAGATATCAAGGACATATACCCTGGTCCCCAAAGAGCTCAATGCCTTATGATCATTTCTGAGTTAAGAATTAATGTAATCTTACTTTTCTATTTTATATTTTTCTTCATGGTCAAAATGCTTTAACACAATAGTATGATTTTGTCACATGGGAACATCTCAGATGAACACTGAGCATGAGGCTCTGATGGTCAGTAGTTGAAAACTGAGGATTTTAGAACCAAGCACATGAAAGGGTTTCACATGGTCCTATCAACTAAATGCGTATCTCTCAGCACCCATTCTAACTGCTGTAAATGCATCATTTTATTCTTTCTTTAAACTGTGCTAGTTGGGCTGGAGAGATGGCTTAGCAGTTAAGGCACTTGCCTGGAAAACCTAAGGACCCAGGTTCAATTCCACAAGACCCATGTAAGCCAGATGCACAAGGTGGCAAATGAGTCTGGAATTTATTTGCAATGGTTGAAGGCCCTGGTACGCCGATTCTCTCAAATAAACCAGCAAAAGCATCTTTTCCAGTTATTTTGGATCTGCAGTTGGTTGGATTCACAATGAGTACAGAACCCACAGATATCCATCAGTAGTGAATTTTCTTCAGAAATTTGAAGGAGAGGAAATTCACCTGTTTTTAAGCAAACATTTATAGAGCACCATGGTGAGAATTTTTTTAAAGCAGGTAATTAAGATAAAATGCTAGTGCAATGGCGGGGCTCATAACAACTAACACCTAGTTCTATGTGGAGAGGAACAGGGGCTGAACCTGTCTAGGGAAATAAAAACTGAAAAGGGGACACAGAAAATACACAAAGAATGGCAGTAAGCAGATGTTAATCTTTAAAATGTAAACATTTACATCTGGCATCATCCACCATCATCTCAGACCTCTACACCTGGAGCTTCTATGTCCCAATGTGCAACCTTGAAGGCTACATTGGACCACCAACTATCAGCCACACCCACCCCTCTCTGGGCACAGAACAAGCCACAGAAGTACATGGACTCACAATGCACAGCACTGGCAGGTAGGACACCTGAAATGCTGTAATGTGTCCTCGCCCCACCTCTGGGGGCAGGTCAGAGCTGAACTTGGGGTGGGGCTCTGAGACAGAGCAGACATGTTCAGAGGGGTAAGGGTTTCTGAATTCATCACGCATGTCTGTCTTCTTCACTATCTCCACTTTGGAGTGGAAGAGAGAGAAGGCCATGCTAACAACTACGGATGGTCAAGAATGTATTGTGTTCAGAGACACTTCAAGTAAATTTCATGCCAACTTGTCCAGCATGTTTTCAAATGCTGTAAGTGGGTGAAGGTGATTTCTAGTACAAAGGATGCCTAGAATCATCCCCACCCTACTTTTGCCCTGGAATATGTTGTTGGACATGAATTCAGGCAGCAAAGCTCAGACATCCCATCTAGAGACTAGGTTCTTAGATTATCAAACTGTCGGTGAGAATTTAGGCCTTTAAAAAGAAACTTAATGGGCCGGAGAGATTGCTCAGTGGTTAAGGCACTTGGCCTGTGAAGCCTAAGGACCCATGTCCAATTCCCCAGTACCCACGTAAGCCAAATACAAGGTGGCACATGCATCTGGAGTTCATTTGCAGGGGCTGGAGGTCCCGGGGTGCCCATTCTATCTGCCTCTTTCTCAAATAAATAAAATAATGAAGAAAAATACTTAAATGCAAGCACAACCCCAATCTTCTGCAACCTTTTAAGTCATGCATTGCAGCTTGATTTCCCGCTGAGCATATGGCTAACAAGACCACAGGCCTGCAGCTACACTGTCACAGTCTGAGCCTGGCCTTGCTGTGCAGCTTCCACAATGTGACCAAGTCCTAAATGAGAACTACTCTGAGCATAAAATAAAGCAGTGCTTAGAATGGTTTCAGCATGTAACACGTATGTAGTACTTATTTCCAACACAAATACAAGTCCAAAATTTTTCAATTTAATTTAAATGAATTCTAACATTAGGCCGGAAGCACCCAACATAGACACCAGGAAGATCACCTCCTCCCTCTTCACAGCCTATCTACTCCATGCAAGCAGAGACTGTGGCATGGGCCTGCCTGGGCCGAGTGACTAGACAGCACCTGGTCAGGGTTTGTGCACACTGAACCCAGACTTATTAAATAAAGGAATTTAGGGAACTGAGATGAAGGAAACTCAAAAAAAGAAAGAAAGAAAGAAAGAAAGAAAGAAAGAAAGAAAGAAAGAGAGAGAGAGAGAGAGAGAGAAGGAGGGAGGGAGGGAAGGAGGGAGACAGAAAGAAAGAAAGAAAGAGAGAGAGAGAGAGGGAGGGAGGGAGGGAGGGAGGAAGAAAGAAAGAGAGAGAGAGAGAGAGAGAGAGAGAGAGAGAGGGAGGGAGGGAGGGAGGGAGGGAGGGAGGGAGGAAGAAAGAAAGAAAGAAAGAAAGAAAGAAAGAAAGAAAGAAAGAAAGAAAGAGAAAGAGAGAGAGAGGGAGGGAGGGAGGGAGGGAGGGAGGGAGGGAGGAAGGAAGGAAGGAAGGAAGGAAGGAAGGAAGAAAAGAAAAAGCAAATCAATTCCTACAGTGTGCTTTCTGGTGTCACCAGACCCACAAACAGGGGACTAGGACACTGGAAACAAAAGCCACCCTCCTCAGGTCATGGCTCAGCACCAACTGAGACAGAGGATCTGAGCCTTCCTCCTCCAAGTCTTCCTGTCATGGAATTGCTCCCCCTTACTCACCAATGAAGTAATCAAGAGTGAGGTTGACTGAGCACTAGTCAGATACTGTGCCAAGGACTGAGAACACACTGCCCATTGCTTTCTTTGAACCATCATCATGGGCCCCATTACACAGGCAGGCAAGCGAAGGCCTGGGACAGTTAAAGTGAGCTCACTCTGATTGAAGAGGAAGAAGGGAAGGATAGCACCAGGACTCATAACGACACTATCCACCCCTCTACACAATTACTCCTCTCCAAATCCAGTGGCCACAAGATTCAGACTCTCACCAGATGTCACAAGCCCATGCTAGGGTCACTGATAGTCCAAGACAGCATGACTTGTTCTTTATTGCCTACAAGGCAGAAGGTAGGAGCTGAAAGCCGCTCAGTCACCCACTGCCTCTATGGTGATACTCACTCGACCAGAAACTCCAAAGGTGTCCAGGAACTGAAGTCAGCCTCAGGCATTGATTTCCTGTTCATCTGGGTATCCAGAGTAACCCTGCAATACAGAGATAAACCAGTCATCTGGGCTGTATAATAACAGGTGTTTGGTCCTCTCTGACCAGGAAAACATACAATGCAGCATTACCACCAGGAGCCTACGGCAAGGAATGTGACATTCACATGGGGAGATCCGAGCAGGATAATCAGACAGCAAGCTGTCCACATTAACAAAAATCAAATCACAGTGAAATTCAATAAGGTCCTTTGTGACTCACACTTGGGGCAGATAAGGACAAAATGTTAGTGTCACATTTACCATTATGTTAAATTGCAGACTTTACCGAAGTAAAGTGCTTCATTAAGTCTTCCTGTGCTCCCTAAAATGGGGGAGACTCATCTCTAGGAGCTTAAGTGGAAAGTTACTCCTTGAAATATTAGACTTGTAAGATCACAACTTTTTTTTTGGGGGGGGGGGTTTCAAGGTAGGGTCTCACTCACTCTAGCCCAGGCTGACCTGGAATTCACTATGGAGTCTCAGGGTGGCCTTGAACTCACGGCGATCCTCCTACCTCTGCCTCCCGAGTGCTGGGATTAAAGGCGTGCGCCACCACACCCGGCTAGATCACAACTTTTAAGGAATCATTACTTTTCAAGAAGCCTTAGTATTTTTAACAAGGGAATACAGAAAACATGTAAAACATGCAGGCCTCAGATTTCATTCAAAATAGCTGTGGTGGCTCAGCCACGGAACCTCACAGCTGTAAAAGAGTTGGGCAACCAGTGTCAGCTCTAAGCAGCCCCAGGCCCTTCACAGGACCACAGGTAAGAGGTGACCAATTGGCACCACAATTCTTCCAGCATGAAAGAACACACCACATCCAAGGCAGCTTCTTCCTGGTCAATCAGAAACATCCCCAGGTCCCCATGTTCTTCCCAACACCTCCCCAACCTTGCCACCATGTTCAGTCCCTGACCACACACACACACACACACACTCACATACACTCTGATGTTATAAAAACATGAAAAATAGAACTGTAATAGTACTTTTCAAAGAATTAGGGAATGGGCTGGAGAAATGGCTTAGCAGTAAAATACTTGCTTTCAAAGCCAAAGGACCCAGGTTCGAGTCCCCAGGACCCATATAAACCAGATGCACAAGGTGGCACATGCATTTGGAGTTCATTTGTAGTGGCTAAAGGCTCTGGTGCAACAATTCTCTATTTGCTTCCCTCCCTCCCCCCCGCTCTCTCTCTTTCAAATAAATAAATTAAGTTAAATTAAAAATTAAAAGAATTAAGGAAGACTCCAGGCACTCATTCTAGACAGCTCAACAGATAATCCAAACCCTGAAATTGTGGCTAGGGGCTAAAAGGGCCTCCCTGCCCAGGTCCCTATGTGAAATATAACCTGTGATATGACAGGAAGAGGTGGGAAATGAGTAGGCCACAAGGGCTCTATTCATGAATGGGATTGGGGTGCTTACAGAAGGGGTCTAAGGTGACCACAACACCGTTCCACCATGTGATACCAGAGATGGCACTATGTGCAAAGACTACAGGTTCACATGAGGCGTTGATTCTGCTAGCACTTTGAATTTATACTTCCTAGCTTGCAGAACTGTGAGCAGTCAGTTTCTCTGCTTTGTAAGCCTCAGGTATTTTGTAGCAGCAAAAACAGAGTAAAAGAGCCATCTTAGGAGCCTTTGGTGAAGTTTAGAACCCAAGGTTATGCACTCTCAAGGCCCTGGGGAAAAGAAATTCTCAGACATCAACTCTCAGCAGTGGATGGGGTGGGGGTGGGGGTGGGCCGTACTGGGAAATCCCAAGCACTTACGGGAGCACAGCGATGGCAGCTGCCCCGGGTGGCATGCCGCTGTTCTTTCCTGCAAGGCTCTGGCAGAGCTGATGGACAGCACCCTTGGCCATGCCGTAGCCGATCATCCCTGAAAACAGCAAATAATAGCTTGGTTGCCCAGACAGCCAGGCCGACAGCAAGCACATACAATCTTCTTTTCAACCTGTGTTCCCTGAAAACGGGATCCACGGCTGTGTCTTGACTCCTGCTGTAGGCAGGTACCCCTACTACCCTCTCTGAAAATGACAGTAAACATAGAATAAGGGGCAGGGCCAGGTGGGCAGGGCAAGAATGCACGTTTCCAAAGCCCCCCAGTGTGTCACTGACAGGTCCTTTGCCTCAGATGGCAAGGAACAGTACACAGGGCCCTAGACTTAGAGCTTACATAATGGAGCTCTCACTCCTTCTTTAACAACAATTGTAAGACACAGATTCTCTGGCCTGTTTATCCACATGAAATGGAGGTGGTAATTCAAACCTTAATCCATCCACTAAGCTGGGCAGAACACCAAAGACTGAGCATCCAGGAAAGGGCCAGAGGAACCACAAAAGAGGCACATTTTTTTTTGGGGGGGGGGCTCTGTGTACAAGGGACTTTGCTAAGGTCCTTTCCCGGGAACCAAGGATATTTCTCCCCCCTTTTCTGCCCATTCCTTACCACTCATACTGTCATGTACTAGTCTCACTGTGGAGCAGGCATGCCCACTGGGAGCATTTCCTTCCACAGCAAAGATACTGAGCAGCAGCCTGTGCACACTCTGACACAACTTCACAGTCATGTTGCAGCTCTGGCATTGTCATTGCTTCTTTATTACCCTCATACTGTCCTGCTACAGCAGGTTCTTCAACACTATGACTGAGCCAACCACCAATGTATCACTCAGATCTCTCTGCTACTAGCCCGCTAACTCACCCTTCTGAGCCAGGTAGACTCAAACAAGTCACTTAGAATGACTGAACTGTGTATTTTTCATTTATAATCAAAGGGCAACAACTGTACCTACTTTACAGATCCCTCTGTGAGAAAATAACATGGAGCATATATAGGGCTTGACCCAGTGAGACTTGGCACTGGTAGGCTTAATACCTACAAAGCAGTACTATGCTTAAAACAAATTACTCAGGTATAACTGGTGTACCATTCAAACACATTCTGACACATGTACACAGCTCCTTTATGTCTTCCTCTCCTCCCACAGTTCAGTGAGGACTTGCTGATTAAAGCAAACACACCGTTGTCAGGTCTGCAAACACAATTGATCTCTGAGGACGTACCCAGAGTCCAGGGTGATGAGGGTCACAGCCCAACCCTGGAGCCAATCACTGACCAGCTTCCACAGCAACCTCAAATTACAAAAGAAGGATCAAGGTCTGAGAAAATTCTTTAGAAGGGTATTTCACCGTCCTCAGCTTCTCTGTCTAATCAGAGTACAAGAAGTGAACAGTGGTTTAAAATGACAGCAAACTCAGCAAGGTCCCAGGGGGTGTACATATTCCATTCTAAAGCAGGGAGGCTGAGGAAGGGAAGAAACTCTACAGGATGACACCTTATAAGATACAAAAAACAGAAAGTGCATACAACTGAGATAAACACTTCCTTCCAAATTATATCATGATCAATGTGGCCTCCAAAAAGTGTTTAATAACCCCATGGTGAGTATCAGTAATTCCACTGGAGAGGGCCCTCAGTGGAATGGGGGTGGGGACGAGAGGACATGAGAGGATAACGCGAGAGGAATGGAACTAAGATGTGTTCATATAGTAAAGTTCACAGTTCATAATTTCTTAAACAAGTGATTTTCAGCCACAGCACAGAATGGTTATATGCTTCCTCACCACTGTAGGGTAGAAAAATCATTAAGTTGAACCTTAAGTTGGGGACCAAAGGAAAAAAGAAGCCTGCTTTGCTTTTTCAAAAATCAGTTTTTCAGTCCTAAGTTTTTGTTTCTTAAATGTCACACTATTACTCATTTCTCTATTTATCGTGTAGTGCTTCTGCCCTAGGTTACCTTAACAAAAAAACTGATTCAATTAGACAGACCTCTAACACTTACACAGTTGTAATTGCTGAAACAACAGGCTTTTAAGAGCACATGCTCTGAGAACTTTAATAAGCATTAAGAAATTACTAATTAACGAGAACCTCACAGGTCAATGAGTTACATTAAAACTGAGGTGTCCCAGGTCTCCACCACTCATTCAAAATAGCTCTTAGAACATAAGTTTAACTTAGGTCATACAGATAGGCACCCATCCCACACGCCCCTTATGTAAATCCCTTTAGCATTGTCCCTAAGGGGTGTATGAGCTGAAGTGTAAACCCCCTCAAAATTCGTATGTTGAGGTCCTAATCCCTACTACCTCAGAATGTGACTAAATTTGGAGATAAGGTGTTTAAACAGGTAATTAAGTTAAAATGAGGTCATTTGATGAGACTATAATCTAGTGTAACTAGGGTACTTATAAGAGAAAGTTAGGACTGGAGAGATGGATCAGTGGTTCAAAGGCACTTGCTTGCAAAGCCTGAAAGCCTGGGTTTGATTCTCTAGTACCCATGTAAAGCCAGATGCCCAAGGGGAACATGCATCTGGAGTTCATTTTCAGTAGCAAGAAGTCCTGGTATGCTCATTCTCATTCTAATATTGTCTCTCCCCTCTCTGTCTCCCTGCTTGCAAAGAAATAATAAATAAAAATTACAAAAAAAAAACATAAAATTTGGACCCAAGCACACATGAAGGGATAACAACCTAAGTAAGGATGATGGGAGAAGCCAAGGGGAGGGGAACCAGTACCTTCAGAGGAACCAATACTACCACGTACAAGCCAAGGGCAGAGGAACCAGTACCACCAGCAGCCTGGCCTTTGACATCTCACGTCTAATATTTGGGGAGAGAATGTGCTTGTTGTTTAAGCCACCCAAGGCATATCAGCCTCAAAACAAATACAAGGAAAAAGGAATGCAAAGAAACTGTCTTCAGGATGGAATGGGAACAGCACATAATTTAAAATGATCAGGTTTCTGGTTCAAAGTATGTTCACAACTTATTTATTATGTAAATTTGCATTTAACTCTAGATTTGTTTTCCTAAAGGACAAACTGAAACAGGTTAACACTGAACAGGACTAAATAGGACTATCTGAAACAAAGAGTGAATACACTAATACCTAACATCATCTGAGGTGAATATAGTTAAGACCTACCATGTGCCAGGCACTATGATGGTTACAGCTCTACAGCTCTGTGGCTACTCTTCAAGTTAGGTCATGCTGTCACTGTTTTACAATTAAAGAAACTACTGCAGTGATTTAGTGAGAGCAGTCAGGGTCAAGGATCCACCTCTGGCCTCCCTCATTCAAAGCCCTCACTATTAGCAGCCACCAAGCTTCTTCCCTAGACATGATTACAATGCAATGATAATATATGTGTGCGTTAACTCCTGCATATCTGCAACATCATTCGTTCCCACATGAGTCACAAATGAGAAACCAAACAGGGGTACAAGGTTACAGTACACCTAAAGCACCATGAAAGGGAAATAAAAAGATCAAAACTTCTCCCCCTAGAAAGATTCTGGCAAAAAAAAAAAAAAAGAAGAAAAAGAAAATGAAATCCACCAATGGTCAAGTCCCAAGAGCATGAAGGACTTTATTCCTCATCAAAGAGCATGTCCACCACCCCAGCAAGGAGGGCACTCCCACCGTGTCGATGGAGACATGAAGGCTTACCAGGAGTCCCATCCAAGGCAGCCTTGGCACCAGCCAGGGTCAAGAGGCCTCCTTCCTTCAGGTGCTTGGTGGCCAGGTGGCTGGAGATGGTCGATGTCCACATGCTCTGCTTCCACATCAGGTCACAGTTTTTAAAGAGAGCTGGAGGGGTGGAGTGAGGAGAGGAAGCAAAGAAAAACCAAACCATGGGCTCACCATTCCCTGAGAAGAACCCAAAAGACAAGCTCAATTCACACAGCCCCTACACTGCAGCCCCTGCAGGTGTGGGGCCCTGTCTGGAGCAAGGTCTACACAAACAGCACAGGGCTTTGTGGTTAGAGTACAGGCTCAAACCATGCCATGCTGTCTCCCTAGCCTCAGGCTCCTCACCTACTCACTGCTTTAATTTTAGCCAATAAATTGTAGCAGATGAATCTGGGGTCAACAGGTTCACCAGACTGGCTCCACTCCAAAATGCGCTTTACTTTAGGGAGGACATCAGAATTATAATAAGAACTTGTATGTTTATGTTGGCATCTCCTTATGATAAAAATACACAAGACAGCTGGGATGGAGAGATGGCTTAGTGGTTAAGGTGCTTGCCTGCAAAACCTAAGAACTCCTATTCAAATCCTCCAGATCCCACATATAGCCAGACACAACAGTGGCTCAGGAGTGCAATGCAAGGCCTGCCCATAAAGGGGCACACGCCTGACATTTGTTCATAGTGGCTGAAAGGCTCTGGCATGCCCACTGTCTGTCTGTCTGTCTGTCTCTCTCTCTCTCTCTCTCTCTCTCTCTCTCGCGCGCGCGCGCGCGCGCTCTGCCTCTTTCTATCTCTCTTTCTCAAAAGAAAAAATACACAAGACAGTTACCCTATGGCCAGAAGAGGGGTTTTAAAATTATATTTTCAGGGCTGGAGAAATGGTTTAGTGGTTAAGCGCTTGCCTGTGAAGCCTAAGGACCCCGGTTCAAGGCTGGATTCTCCAGGACCCACGTTAGCCAGATGCACAAGGGGTGCACGCGTCTGGAGATCGTTTACAGTGGCTGGTAGCCCTGGCGTGACCATTCTCTCTCTCTCTATCTATCTATCTGCCTCTTTCTCTCCCTGTTACTCTCAAATACATAAATAAAAATGAACAAAATTTTAAAAAATTGTATTTTCATGGCTGGAAAGTTAATGGCAGCTTTAAAATTTCTTTTTTAAAAGCTCAAATAACAACCATTTCTCACTTGTGTTAGCCCTCCAGCATTGCCAGACACAAGAGGAGCAAGTGGTAACAAGCCACACTGCAAATCTAGCACCTTACAGGACACACCAAGTCCAGAAAGAATGTTCTCCTGCTGTGAAAAGAGGTCAGCAGGTGCAAGCCAGGCACCTCATTCCCCTTCTAAAAGGACCATGGAGGGGAAAAATAGATGGGTCCACATTTATCACTTTTTGCTCCCAAAATACGAAAGGTTATACAAAAGATTTTGAGATTATGAGGCTATTTTGCCAACCTGAGCACCCTACAAAATAGCAATCATTATTTAATATACTCAAAGAATTTAAATTGTTCTTTAAATGCCTTTGGCAGAAAAGTGTATGCTAACTGCTTCAGGCAGGGTTTATCCAGGAATGCTAAAACCATTAAGTGGGAGGTATTAGGGGAATAAGACAGTCACTCACAGAATCATAGTGCTGTCCCACAGCTCATTTCCTCACTGCAAATGAAACTGAACCTTTACAGTGGAAGCTTCCTCCTTAACCAAGCACCAATTTGCCATTCTCATAGGCACCGCAATATGACAAGCTAGAATACCAATGTGATGTCCAATGTGATGATGTATGAAGCATATGATTTCAGATGGAATATACAATGTCTTTAGGGAGAATTTTACCTCAAATATGTTCAACCTGGGGCTGTAGAGATGGCTTATCAGTTAAAGCGTTTGCCTGCAAAACCCGAGGATCCCTTTTTGATTCTCCAGGACCCACGTAAGCCTCCAGAAGTGCTAAGTCATAAATCTCTATAAATCGCAGTCTTGAATATTCAGTTATATTAGCACAAAAAAGATGAAGACACAGACCTATTGTGAAGATCCTAGTAGACAGAGAAAGTAGCTGGTCTGGTGCTAGTCTATACCTGGTCCAGGTCAACGGGACAAAGAGCAAAAGAGAGTGAATGATTAACTGTAAAAGGACTTACACTTGGATTTGGCATTGCCTCCAGCCCATCCTCCAGCCACACAGAGAATGGCATCCACCTTCTCATCACCCAAGAGCTTCCCAACCTCAGCAGTGACCTTCAGCATAAGAGACAAAGAGATACATAAACTGTAGGGTAAATAGGCTGGCATCCTTACAGATACTTCACTGTCTTGTCTTCCTTCTTAAGAGCTTTCAGTACCTGCTGACTGACACAGAAGTAACAGAAGATGATCTGAGCATTTTGGATAATAATATCAACAATGTTTCAATGAGATTTTCATAAAATAATCTAGAGCCTCCGGTAAAGATTCTAAATGGCAGGGATGTAAGCACCTCCTGAAACAAAGCAGGTCATAAAGAAAAGGAGGTAAAGGAGCTTCGTGGCAAGCAAGTGAGGTTCTGACAAGTTCCTTTCCAGATTTTCTTCACAAATCACAGAAAGAATCAGAATCCGAGGATGAACTCTGCTCTGCACCCAGAACAACAACAACAACAACAAAAATCCCTCTGAATATGACTCAGCAGTTAAAGGTATTTGCTTGCAAAGCCTGATGGCCTGGGTTCAATTCCCTAGTACTCATGTAAAGCCACATACACAAAGTGGTGCATGTGTCTGAAATTTGTTTGCAGCAGTAGGAGGCCCTGTCATGCCCATACTCACTCTTTCTCTCTCTCAAAAATATTTTTTAAATACCTTTAACAAGGACTGGTGAGATGGCTTAGTGGTTAGCATGCCTGCCTGCAAAGCCTAAGGACCTATGTTTGATTCCCCAGTACCCATATAAGCCAGATGCACAAGATGGCACATGCATCTGGAGTTCATTTGCAGTGGCTAGAGGCCCTGGTGTGCTCATTCTCTCTTTCCCTCTCCATCCCTCTACCTCTCTCAAATAAATAAACAAATAATGTTTTTTGAGGCAGGGTCTCGTTCTAGCCCAGGCTGAACTGGAATTCACTATGGAGTCTCAGGGTGGCCTCAAACTCACAGCAAACCTCCTACCTCTGTCTCCCAATTGCTGGATTAAAGGTGTGTGCCACCACACTGGCTGTTTTTTTTTTTTTTTTTCTTAAGGCAAAAAAAAAAAAAAAAAAAAAAAAACTTTAACAAGAAAATGCTGAAGAAAACTTGAGCAAGAAAAAAAGACAGTGAGGGTAAAATCATTGTAAGTCCTGAGTACACAGGTTCATGTCAATACACTCTCTATATCTCTTTGAAGCTTTATAGCACTGACAATATATTCATGTGCTTCTTGTCATTTATTAAAAGAACAGTGCCAGACAGGCCTTGCTGGTCAGTGACTGTGACTCCTTATTTCCTGGACTGGCTGAGTGATGCTTCCCAGGTGCTCAGTAAGCTCCATCTTCTAAAAACTCTCTTTAGCATCCCATCCATCTGTCCATTACCTCATCCCTAGTAATCTCTGAGGCCTCAAATAAGTGGTTTTTTCAGAGAATGCTTTGCCATGAAAACCAGTCTTTTCTCTCCCTGCACAACACAACTAAAGCTTTTCTTTTAAGCCGATTCCAGAATTTCCTACTCTGGCTATCATTTTTTGACTTTTCTCTTATGACCTTGAATGATCCTAGTAGCCTCCTCCCATTTTTCTTGTTTGTTTTGTTTTGTTTTGTTCTGTTTTGTTTTTCAAGGTAGGTCTCACTCTAGGCCAGGCTGACCAGGAACTCTATAATCCTAGGCTGACCTTCATCTCACAGTGATCCTCCTACTGCTGCCTCCCGAGTGCTGGGATTAAAGGTGTGTGCCACCATATCCGGCTATCCCCTTTTTTCTAAAGCCATGTTCTTATACGCCAGAGGTTGAACCAACCCCCCACATTACCTGCACATGCACAGAATTTGCATTTAATCAATACTCTTCAAAGTAGCATGGAGCAACTATGACCCTGCTTGATTTGCTATCTAACATCAGTGCTTTACACATAAGAATAATAAGACAGTTTTAAAGTCCACCTCCTGAGTTTAGCTTCCCACACACCAATCTTCTGCAGATTCAGTTCCTTTCTTACTTGTGCCCCCTCCTTTGTCCCTAGAAGAATTGTTGCCCAGGAGCCAATGTCACACGGCTGGGAATGGAATTTCCTCTTGTGCAGCGTCAGAATTAAGAACTGAGCATCATGCATTTCATCCAGAAATTTCCAGTGGGGTGGAGAATGGAAGAAGATGGGACTAAGCTCATAATGACTAAGGATTTCTCCACCTTTGTCTTGCTGATGCATTCTACAGCCAAGTCTCAGGTGAGGACAAAACCCACATTCAAAAACCCATATGAACACAGAACAGGCAATTAACAAGACCTGGGGAGGTGCTAAAAGCAGGGATCCACACCTGGAAGGACCCTCCAAGTCTAGGCACTGTGTCCCTCTTGAGTTTTAGCTTGTATTGCTTTGTCCACAGGATATTATTTAGCATCGAAGCAGCTTAGGTCAGTTGATAAAAGCACAGCCATCAAAAGCCACTGCCTGGACTCAAACCCTAACAATGCCATCTCCTACCTGTTTGACCTTGGACAATGGCCAGGGTCTTCCTGTGCTTCAGCTTTCCAAACTCTACAAGGTAAATAACATTAGAAAATGCTGAGAGGTTATGAGAGCAACACATTGTGTCAACTTTCTCTACCAAGTTCATTAACACCTATTTACATCACCCCAGCAAAGCAAACATTAGGATCATGTCAAGAAAGTCAGAACAAAACCAAGGTAAGCCATCCACATCTGCAAGGTATACATCAAAGGATTCATCAGACCTTGCATCAAAAATATTCAGGGAGGGCTGGATAGATGGCTTAGCGGTTAAGGCACTTGCCTGTGAAGCCTAAGGAACCATGTTCTACTCTCCAGATCCCACCTAAGCCAGACACACAAAGGTGAGGCAAGCACAAGGTTGCACATGCCCACTAGGTGGCATAAGCATCTGGAGTTCTACTTCAGTGGCTAATGCCCTGGGGCACCAATTCTCTCTCCCCTCTCTCTCTCTCTGTCGCGCACACACACTCTCATAAAAAAAAAATTTTTTTTTTAAATATATTCAGGGAAAAAATTGTATCTGTGCTGTAAATAGTTGTCAATATTCCTCAAACAATCCAAAATAATAACTACCAACATGACACAGATATATCAGGCACTATAAGTGATATAGGACAATTTAAAGTAAATGGGAGGCTATGCAGGTTATATGCAAATACTATTATCCTTTATATAAAGGCCATGAACATCTGTATATTTTGATGTCCACATCTATTATTCACAATAGCCAGGCTGCATAAAACATCAACCAGTGTTACGACTACCAGAGAGAACAAATGAAAAGTAGACGCACTTACAGACCAGATTGTCCTAGGAGACCCAGGCCCCAGCTCTGCTATTAACTGCCTTATTTTACAATGGCCTGTCACTTGGTGGCTAAAACCCAGGGTTCCCAGCTATAAAATGGCCCACCTGCCGGCCCCACCAAGCAATTGTAAAAGTGGATTACACTGGGAATGAAAGCGGGAGCATTTGCATGCGATTCCTTTACCAGTCCTCCAGAAGGACAGAACTGTTCTGATCATCTAAGATACTAATGCCAAGACTGCTATCCAATCAGTAACAGTGCTCATTCGAAGGAGTAGCACTATCTTGAGTTGGAGGAGGAGTATTTCTCAGCTTTTATCTATCTGTTTCTAAAGTTTTGTTAGGCTTCCTATAAGTCCAAAATTTTATAGCTAAAAATAACCTGTTCTATTAGGGTTCATGCTTTGAACTGGGTAACTACTGTTTAGATTCGCAAACAATCAGATATGTAGACAAAGAAATCACCATGCTATTCTTGCTAAATAGTAGAAAATGAAACAAAAATTAAAATTCACACACATAAAAACTGAAGCATACAATAAGCAGAGACTACATAAACCATGGCCAGTCAGCAGAGTGAAAAATCCCACATTGGCAATGGTTTTTCAAAGGGACTTGAAGTAGTTACACTAAAGAGTAAGTGTTAAAAAAGGCTAAGCATTGGGCTGGACAGATGGCTTAGCAGTTCAGGCACTTGCCTGCAAACCCTAACAACCCAAATTTGATTCCCCAGTGCCCACATAAAGCCAGATGCACCAAGTGGCACATGCATCTGAAATTCATTTGCAGCAGCTGGAGGCCCTGGTATGTCTATTCTCTCTGTCTCTCTTCTATCTCTTCTCTGCTTGCAAATAAAACTATTTAAGAAGCCAACCATAAAGTATAAAATACAAAACTACCTCTACATGCAAAAGTAATAATATACAGTATGTCTACTAAAGGAAACAAGTCAAAGCATGCTGACACTAAGCACATTAATTTATCTCTGTATTTTGAGGAGTTTTTTGTTTTGTTTTGCACCTTTCATAATTAGGCAAATGTGACATTTTGAATGTGAATGTATGTCCCCCACAGCCTTATGTATTTTTCTTTAAATTTATTTTATTTATTTATTTGAGAGAGGGGGAGAAATAGGCAGGTAGAGAGAGAGAGAGAGGGAATGAATGGGAATGTCAGGGCCTCCAGCCACTGCAAATAAACTCCAGATGTGTGCACCCCTCGTGTATCTGGCTTACATGGGTCCTGGAGAATTGAACCTGGATCCTTTGGCTTTACAGGCAAGCGCCTTAACTGCTAAGCCATCTCTCCAGCCCTGAAGTATTTTTCATTAAGCTCACAACTTAAGTCTCCAGCAGGCTGCTGGAGGGTGTGTCACTGGGGGCAGAGCTTAAGTTCAGTCCTAAAGTGTGCTCAGAGCAGTTTGAGCTCTGGCTGTTCGTGTTTGCTGGCTGTTTGGTGCTACAATCTCTGGAAGTTAGTAGTTTCTTCCTCCATTCATGGTTTCCCCTGAATTCTGTAAACCTCAAATAAGCCCTTTCCTTCCATAAGCTAATTCTGGTCAGTGTCTGTCCCAGAAGCACAAAGGAACTCAATAGCAAACAGCAACTGAAAAACAAAACACAAACCAGCAGTGGAAACTCTTCCCTGGGGCTCTCTGCCACAACAAGGAACTCTTTTGGATTACCTGGTCAGCCTGCTCAGTGAATGAGTCTGTCATCTTAACAACGACACTGGCGCTGGCCTCTTCATTCTCTACCACATCGATGCTGGCAACCCACTGGAGTGAAGAAGAAAACAGTTTTGGTCATAATTGTTTTTTTGAAGATCCACACCCACAAACGAGGCATGGAGAAAGTGAAGCTGATTGAGCACCCCTTATCTGAAATACATGGGACAGGGGTTTCAGATCTTGCATGTTTTCATTCTGAAATATTTGCATATTGAGACAGACTTATGATAGTTTATACTGTTTGTCAACTTGACAGGACCTAGTATCACCTGCAAAGATTATCTAGATTAAGTAAACATTTGTTTGAAGAATTATTTTGATTAAGTTAGCTAAGGTGAGAGGACCCACCTTAACTGTGGGCAGCACTATTTCATGGGCCAGGGTCCTACAACGTACAAAAAGGAAAAAGCTGGCTGACCATGGACATTCACTGATCTCCGCTTCCTCACTGTGAGCTGAATGTGACCAGCTGCTTCAAGCTCCTGCCTCCATGCCTTCCCTGCCATGATGAGCCAGAACCTGGAACTGTGGGCTTATTCCTCCCTTAGACTGATTTTTGTCTAGGTATTTTGTCCCAGCAACAACAAGCTAACTAATACATGTATCTTGGAGATGGGATCCAAGACAAAATACAAAATTCACACGTCTCATATACACTTTTATACCCAGTATTTTTTATTTTATTTTTTGTTTGTTTGTTTTTAAGGTAGGGTCTCACTCTAGCCCAAGCTGACCTGGAATTTGCTATGTACTTTCAAGCTGACCTCAAACTTACCACCTCTGCCTCCCAAGTGCTTGTATTAAAGGCATGAGCCACTTGTCCAGCTTATACTGTTTTTTAATAATCTTGCACATACAGTACTTTTTAAATGTGACTTTCAAGTTGGAACATCATGCAAGCCATGTATTTGGGGGCATTTTATATTTTCAGTTTAAAGGGGCTCAACATGTAAGTGAAATCCACCAGAGAAAGGAGTGGCACCTACCTCCCACACCGTGCACAGGGACACTGAGTGTGGATAGTCTACCCTGAACTGCACCTCTCCCCTGCCCATCCTGCTCCAAACACCTCTCTTCCCCCTCCCTACTCACTTCTCAAAGGCAAACCCTACACCTAGAGTCAGCAGACCTGGAAAAAGCCAATAGTGACAAAAGTGAAGGTGTGCTGGCTGTAAGATCTTGGTTGGATACTCCTTGTCCGAGGGAGGACAGCACAGATATCAGGAAGACGGAGGAGCATGGCTGTACCATCCAGTAAACTTCATGTCATTTCCATATGTCACAAAATTCAAAACCCTCCTCAGCTTTGACTACAGACAGGCAGGTGGCTGACCAGCATCCACCCATGGAGGACCACAACTTGAAGGACCCCTGGATCTGAATGCTGGCTCTGCTATAGATGGCTTTCTCACTCTCAGCCTTCCCACCCACAGAAATCAGGTTAATGATTAATAGGGTTGATAAGGACGAAATGAGATGAAGGACACTCACTCTCCTGGCACGGGTGACACTGGGTTCTGGCTCAGAAAGCTCCAAGACCCTTCAGGCTGAAGGCCTCAGAGGTCAGTATCTCTACCTCAAGATGTGACTCAATGACACTAATTACCTGTACACCACAAGCCATGGGGAATAAAAGTGAGGCAAAGAAGTTTGTGTCCCAACTCTCCCTAAGAGGCCATGAAGGATGCAGGGAAAGACAAAGACTACAGGAGTCAATGGTAAAGCAGGCAACAGGGGAGGAGCGCAAATGTCCCATCTGCAACCAGACTATTAACAGCATAAAAGTTATTAGG
Organism: Dipus sagitta; assembly: GCA_036346955.1. NCBI lineage: Eukaryota > Metazoa > Chordata > Mammalia > Rodentia > Dipodidae > Dipus > Dipus sagitta. The sequence continues at coordinate 13,511,458 of CM070781.1, forward strand.
AGGGTTCAATGAAGTCAAGAGTCTTGAAAAAGCTCTGATACGTAGGGGTACGCTGCCTGGCTGGAGCAGAAAAAAAAACCTTCAATACTGCCTTTCTCCACACTCCACCAACGTAGACCTAAGGAAACATCCTGCACCTCCTCAGGCTCCCAAGCAGGTGGGTGGCAGGAAGGTGTAGTGTGCTGAAATCCTTTTGATTAAAAAAAAAAGAAGACAAAAGAAAATGAAAGAAAAACGAGCCAGCATATTCTTGCACAGGACTTGAACCAAAACAAAATCCTGAAACCTTCTCTCTGACCCCAAGACATGCTTAGCGCAGGAGGCAGCAGCGGAATCCCCGAGTGCAGGGGAGAGGGCCCTTTTGCTAAGCCCTGGGCAGCGGCTGGGGTCAAGACTTCCTGGCCACTCAGCCCTGCTCCCCTTCCCCGTCCTCTGGAAGAGGGCACGACTATACAAAGTGGCTGAAATAGTCCCGATTAAGCAAAGAAGCTGCGGGGCAGCGCCGGGGCTGAGCCTTCAACCATCGGCTCAGGTCGGGCGAGCCTGAAGAGGACAACACGCTAACAGACAGCGTGTCGCGTGATCCACCTGCGACCACACCGACGACCTCGATAATCCTCACAAGCGGCCTCTGGGTCAACGCCACCATTATCGCCGGCGTGGGCTGCTAACAGTGCCCCCCAGTCTAGGGCTTCCTTGGGCCCAGTCCCCGCTCGCCCACCCACAGCTCTCTCCAGGCCCGGGGTTCTCAGGGATGCCGGGATGGCGCTGGCTGAGGCCCCGCACTGCCCACCACGCACCGCCCACGCGCGGGCACACCGAGGCCCCGCACCGCCCACGCCCGGGCACACCGAGGCCCCGCACCGCGGCCTCGCAAACGCGGGCCCCTGCAGCTCCTGGGGCACAGGCCCCGCTCCAGCGCGCCGGTCCCGGCACAGCCCCGCACCCCGCGGCCCGCCGGCCCGTCCTACCCAGTTTCGGGCCCGGAAGGCCTGCACGCAGCGCGAGCCGAGCGCGCCCCTGCCGCCGTACACCAGCACCCGGCGCGCCTCGCCCGCCGCCGCCGCCATGCCGCCGCTGCAGCCCGGCCCGCCGCCCAGCGAGCACCTCGCGGCCGCACGCAGCCCTCCCACAGCCGCTACCCAGACGCCGCGCCCACCGCCCTGGCCACGCCCCGAGCGACGCGCGTCGCACAGCCGCGCCTCCCGCCCGCCTGGAAGCCCCACAGGAGCCGCGTCACGCGAACACGCGGATGGATACGCGTTGCAGACAAACAGATCACCTAAAATATATTTTTGCCCCAGATGAGAGTAATGGCTGCGTGACCTAAGCACTTCCTCAGTTACCTCATGCCTCAGTTTCCTCACTAGTGGGGATAACTGTCCTGGAGTTGAGGAGGGTTTGTCGCAGAGCCAGTGTGTGGCTGAGTAGTATCTGCCTAGTGATCATTTCGAGCACTTGTTTAACTTCTGGCTCTTAAAGTCACTGAGTCTCTAGCGATTGTGAGTGCCTGGCCTCACATTTTAGCAGGCCAGAGATGAAATATGTATTTGGGGACATATTAAGAAATAAAACTTTAATCCCAGCACTCGGAAGGCAGAGGTAGGAGGACCCCCATGAGTTTGAGGCCACCCTGAGACTCCATAGTGAATTCCAGGTCAGTGTGGGCTAGAGCGAGACCCTACCTCAAAAAAAAAAAAAAAAAAAGGAAAATAAAATAAAAGTTTTCCAAGACAATGGTAGAAAATTTGTTTAAATGTTTACACACCCCAGATTTAATGTTCTGTGGAGAATTATTATAAGATTTCACATGAGTACATATGGTACAACAGGGGTCCGTCTGGTAGGGGCACAAGTTTAGCTGTGTTGTCTTAGGCCCATCTTTGCATCTGTGGCTACATCTAAGAAGCAACAAGAAAACCCAAGACCCACATTTGAGGCCCCGTGTTATTAGACATCCTGGCCACCAGTCCTGGCATTTACCTCCTACAGGTTAGTTATTTACCCAGAGTTAACCTTCAGCACTGGAGATATTTCTGACCAGGGACTTGTGATCTGGGCTGGCCCTGTGCTTTGCAGAGTAGTCACAACACTCCTGGGCTCTATTTGTTGGACCCTGCCCCAGTTGTAATGATCAAAAGTATCTCTATGCGAGTCTGGGGCACAGGTCTGTGAATCCCAGCTACTAAGGAGGCAGGGACAGGAAGATCACAAGCTCAAGACAAGACTACAGAGTGAGTTCAAGGGTAGCCCCAAATCTTAGTGAGATCCTGTCACAAAATAAAAAGTAAAATGAGAACTGGAGATGTAACTCAAGGGTAGAATGCTTACCTGACATGTGCAAGGCCTTAGTTCAATCCCCAGTACCAGGGGGAAAAAAATAGATATTACCAAATATCCCCTCAGGGGCAAAAATCATCTTTGGTTGAGAACCACAGCTGATACTGTTGAAACCTTCTTGATAACAAAATCCAGTCATCCTTGTGCACCTCAAGCCCACACACAGCTGCAACTAGCACCAGATAAGGCAGGCAGACCTACCTCAGTAGAGAGCTGGAAGCAGCCAGCAGCACACTGCATTGTCAGAGCTGCATTATCAGAAACAGAATTCTGGAAGGCCAGATGGAGAGAAAAGGGCCCTTGCTTAGTGCCCTCCACATGCCAGACACTGTGCCGAGTGATCTCTGTGGGCTAGTTCACTTTACGGCACGCAGCAATAGCATGATCGACTAGGGAAAAATAAAACAAAACCGAGGCATGAGTGTTCAGGGACCTGAACAAGACAGTTTAGGCACTCAATCAAGTCCTCAAATAGCTTGTTAAGAGTCAGAATGTACTGTAGAAGTTCTCTGAAAATAATTGCTTGCCCCCAAAATATTTAATGTTGACGCAGGTAGATCATTTATGACAGAAATGTAACTTCAAGTCATTACATCCATTCTGTGTTCTGAAAGCATGTTTAATGGCAAAATTGTCATCTGTTAATATACCAAGTAGTCTTCAAGGCCTTCTATATGCATTGTGTCATGGTATTACCAGATAAAGAGTTGCTACTTCAAGGTCATTGTGATGAAGATTATGCACTCCCAGCTTTAGTGCTGATGTCTGTTTTGTCCATGAGAGGAATAGCTGCCTACCGCCAAGGGTTGCTGGAGCATCAGAGATGGGTTAGAATACACTAAAACCCTTTGTACCTGGTACAGCTCCACACAAGCTGCAGAAATACTCATTGTTTTTGGTTTTGTTTGGTTTTGTTTTGTTTGGTTTTGTTTGGTTTTGTTTGTTTTGTTTTCCATTATGGGGAAGCCAGCCCCTTCATGAGAATGGATTCTGTCATTTCCAGACGATGCCCTTCTCACTGTTCAGCTCTGTCCAGAAAAGGTTCTCAGGTTCCTACTGGTGAACATGAAAGTTCCACCAGGTCCTCCAGAGCTTTGTGACCACATAAGAAATTTTACTGTGCTACCTACCACTGCCCAACTTTGCTCCCGGAAAGTATTCACACAGTGGCTGTTGCCAGTCTCATGTGACATTAAGTTGATATTCAGCAATACAGTGCAAGTCAAAAAAAAGGAGGAGGGGCTGGAGAGATGTTTTAGCAGTTAAGATGTTTGTCTATGAAGCCAAAGGACCCAGGTTCAGTTCCCCAGGATCCACATATGCCAGATGAACAAGGTGAAGCATGTGTCTGGAGTTTGTTTACAGTGGCTAAAGGCTCTGGTGTGTCCGTTCTCCCATTCTCCCTCTCTCTCTCTCTCTCTCTCTCTTCCTCTCCTCTCTCCCCTCCTCCCTCTTTCTATCTCTCAAATTAAAATAATTTTTTAAAATTTATTTATTTGCAAGCAGAGAGAGATGGGAGACACCCAGAGAGAATGGGCATGCCAGGACCTCCAGCCACTGCAAACAGATTCCAGATGCATGTGCCACTTTGTGCATCTGGCTCCACATGGGCACTGGGGAACTGAACTCTGGTCCTTAGGCTCTTAAGACAAGCACCCTAACCCCTGAGCAATCTTTCCAGCCTGAAAGTCAAAATTTTTAAAGCCACAGTATAAAATCCATTCCTAGGGTCTACAGATTAAAAGGGGAAGATAGTCATAGCTCTTCTCTTTTAGAAAAGAACTTTTCAGTCAGACATGAGATTCATGTTTGTAATCCTAGCACTCAGAAGGCTAAGGTAGCAGGATTGTGAATTCTAGGTCAGCTGGGACACATAGCAAGACCCTGTCTCAAAAAGAAAATGAAAGGAAACCTTTTCTGGCTGGTGTCAGATGTCTTGGAAAGGTGGATATGGGGGAGAGTACTGGGGTACAGGCTGCTCCAGCCACCATTGCAAATATTCATGTTGCAAGTTCAGCCAGTGATAAATCCATAAATTCCCCAATTTAAACAGTTAAAGCCCTAAGAATCAGGATCATTTCATGGTATTAGTAACAGTTCTGAGGCTCCTGACAGCAGTGACATTTTAGAGAAAGAAGTGCCAGGGCACACATGAACAATATCGACATTTGATACTGTGCATTGTTGGCAATATGTATTAACAGCTCCGTTTCTGTTTTGCTCCTACAGAATACATTTTTGAGACTGGTTTGCATCTCTTTTTTTTACCAGGTCTTTTTGGTTTTTCTTGTTATTAACTCTGGTCATAAAAGATCCACAGCAAGTTCTCTTAAATACTTGAACGGTGGAACAATTAAACCTTCTGCTGAAACACTAATCTAGGGGACATATAGGGTTACTTCCTTTGGTAACACACTCCACCACACGGAGTCAGGGAAAGATCGTCTCTGCACGGGCTCCGGATGTGGATGTAGTAAACACAGGCTGCAGAGGCATGCAATGAGGAGGATCAAGAGATGGACTGGAGACCTAGAAATGGTGCATTTGGAAGTGCTGGACTTAAAGCAGGGTATTGCTGAGTGTCCCAAAGATGTCATCGACCCTTGCTATTACCTGGAGACCTAGAGGATGAGCTGTACTCACTAGTATGCCTGCATGGTTCAAAAAGGTGTGGTATGGACTGGCATCTTTACTCAGCTTCTCCTCCTTCCTCCTGATCATCGTTGCCTTGGCCCTGCCCCACTGGCTAAGTGGGAAAATCCTGTGTCAGACTGGAGTGGATCTGGTCAATGCCACTGACCCAGAGCTGGTCAAATTCATTGGGGACATTTACTACGGGCTCTTCCGAGGGTGTAAGGTGCGACAATGCGGGCTAGGGGGCCGCCAGTCCCAATTCACAAGTGAGTATACGGGGCATGAAAGCTGACATAGACACTTTAAAATATTTTAATTTTCAAGGAAGGGTTCTTTGTCTAAATGTGGAATTTGACTGTTTCTTCAATCTAGAGAATTATGTCATTCTCAGACAACCAAGAGCTTTTGTTCAGCAATGCAGAGATTTTCTTTCTTTAGTTTTTAATGAAAACACTAGAAATAAGAATTTGTATATTTTTGTGGTTTACTTCTGTCTATGATATGTGTTAAAATACTGAGTGCCTCTATACGCCATGCACCCCACTAACAGTTGCACCCTGCTTGTGTCTCTAAAGCTTTACAAAAATGTTTTATAAACATTCATTGAAGCCGGGTGTGGTGGCACACGCCTTTAATCCCAGCACTTGGGAGGCAAAGGTAGGAGGATCACGGTGTGTTCAAGGCCACCCTGACACTACATAGTGAATTCCAGGTCAGCCTGGACTAGAGTGAGACCCTACCTCGAAAAACCAAAAAGAGAGAGAGAGAGATTCATTGATGCCCCATTTGCAGTGGAGCACCTTGGAGAAGTTATTTAAATTGCCTGGGTCACTCACTAAGCCAGGAAACAGCAGAGCCAGATGCCAGCCCCTTGCCATGTGACTCAGCACCACACATGGGTGCAGAGTTGCCAGCAGAAAGGAACCTTCAGGAAGCATGGTGACTGCTTTCATATCCACTTCTATGAAAGCTTTCCAGTTTGAGAAACAGCAAAAGGGCTCTGCACCTGGGTGCTGGGAGCAGACGCATGCGGTTTGAAGAGTGCTGGGATGTTTACTCACAGAGAGACCTGGGCAAAGCACTTGACTTCTGGGAGACTGTGAGAGGCCAGTGCAGTATTAGTCTTGTTCAGAGCTATTCAGTATGTAAACAGAGCAGGAGTCCAGGATAGGCTTGGAAAAGGTCTTCCCGGAAGGAGAAAACAAAAGACAAGACATCTACAAGCCTTTAGAATCAATTAGATCTCTGGAGATAACAGTGTTTATAAAAACACAATTAATACCTTATTCGTACAAGAGAATCAGAAATTTTTACATCCATTACTTGATTTCTGTATTTTGTAATTCATTAATGTTTAGGGACCTGGCCAGGATATGTATCTTACTAAATAAAGACAGATGGAAAGTTGGACCCACTGACAAAATAATACAAATTGTCAGAGTTTTATACATGAAGGAAATATGTATTTGTTATGATTATTTAGAAAGAAAATCTCCAGATATATTTCTATTTATTCAGCAATTAAATTGGACACCAAGTATTGGGAAAATACCTTCATTTAAAAAAAAAAAAAAAAAAAAACAACCTTTGGCTGGATATGGTGGCACATACCTTTAATCCCAGCACTTGGGAGGCAGAGGTAGGAGAATCACTGTGAATTCAAGGCCAGCCTGGGATTAGAATGAATTCCAGGTCAGCCTGGGCTAACCTTACCTTGAAAAGAAAAAGGAAAAAAACAAAAAACCTTGGGGAATGGATAGATGGCTCAGTGGTTAAGGGGCTTGCCTGTAAAGCCTAACAACCTGAGTTCCAATTCCCCAGATGCAAAAAGTGATACATGCATCTGGAGTTCCTATGCAGTGGCAAGAGGTCCTGACATGCCGATTCTCATTCATGCATTTCTCTCTCTTTGCATACACACACACACACACATACATATGAAAAAAAAAGCTATTAAAAACCTGAAAGTTGAAAATGCACACAATTATTTGCAGTAATTTAGTCTGGATGCTCTGGTTGTGAAGGGGGCCACTGGGGCACTTGTGAGACTTGAATTGTGGGAGGATGACTGATAGCTGTGTGCCTATGATCCCCTAAGCTGCCAGTGGTACCCTGATGGTAAGGCTCTGCTATTCTCAGCCTCTAGAAATTTAAACTGCTTCTCATGGAAAGCCATAGCAATGAATACCTTCTATTTGCCCTTCCTTCTAGAAAGGACACCCACAGGCCCCCTCCCCAGGGTTCTTCTAACATGCTCTAGCTCAAGCAGCCAAACTGACTGTGTGTGACCCATAAAGGAAATTGTTCTGTTAGTCATGAGTATAGTATTTGAGACTATTTTGTTTCCAGGTATGTATAAGTTCATTCATGGTACCTTGGCAGGGATTCTGTCTGAGAGCTTTCACTGGAGCATGGGACCAGATTCTTCTTGTTATTGGCTCCCCTCCCATGGCTGCAGTTTGTGGGTGCTTTATGTATTATTATCTGTTCTAAGGACAATCTATTTTTCTTTAGATTCATGTCCCTCAGGTCCAGCACAATGTAAATGTGAAGTAGCTAGGGAGGCTGAGTCTCCTACTCCTAAGTTGGAGTCAGGATGTCCTCACTTCTTCCTTACTGGGGATCTGTTGGTAGAAAAGCATTCCTGTTCACAGGATGGCAGAGATGTGCCCACGAAAGTGCTTTGTATATTTAAGTGGGGGAGTTTTTATAAGGGCTCATTTACAGCTGCTTCTCTTTTCTCACAGAGGCCCTAGTTGACTCATTCAAAAGAATCAATCCCCACATCAGCCACAGGGGAAACCAAGGAACTACTCACCACAAGTGGCTGAAAGTCCTTTTAATATCTAGAACTTCTTAAATACAAACAAGTTAACCTGGCTGTTTGGATGTCAACAAACATTAAATTGACAATCTCCACACATTGAGCTATACTACTGAGAATTTACAGAGTAGGCATAATTAGGAAAATAGGGATGAACCACAGACCAGTGCCTGCCCTGAAGAAGCCATGTGCCAAAGGAAACTGGAGTATGTGGACTAGAGACATGGCATATGGCCCATCCATATCTTGAGCCATTCCCTACAGTTCATCTCTCTATTTTGAGTGATTTCATTATGACATTTTATTTTATTTATTTTTTATAAAATATTTTTATTTATGTATGACAGAGAAAGAGAAAAAGAGAGAGATGTAGAGAGAGAAAGAATGTTTGCACCAGGGCCTCCAGCCACTGCAAATGAACTCCAGACACATTCACCACCTTGTATATGTGACTTACATGGTGTGGTGGTTTCATTCAGGTGTTCCCCCATAAACTTAGGTATTCTGAATGCTAGTCCCCCAGATGATGGAAATTGAAAATTAAAGCCTCCTGGAAGCAGTGTGTTGTTGGGGGCAGACTTATGGGTGTTATAACCAGTTTCCCCTTGCTAGTGTTTGGCACACTCCCCTGTTGCTACTGTCCACCTTATATTGGCTAGGGGGTGATGTCCACCCTCTGCTCATGTCATCGTTTTCCCTGCCATCATGGAGCTTCCCCCTCGAGCCTGTAAGCCAAAATAAGCCTCTTTTTCCCAGAAGCTGCTCTTAGTTTGGTGATTTCGGCTAGCAATGCGAACCTGACTGCAACACATGGGTATTGGGGGATCAAACCTGGAACCTTGGGCTTTGCAGGCAACCACCTGCCTTAACCACTGAGCAATTTCTCCAATACTATTATGACATTTTATTAATGAAGAAATTAAGGATTAGGGGTTGGGAAGATGGTTCAGCAGTTAAAGTCACCTGCTTGCAAAGTCTACCAATCTGGATTCAGTTGCCTAGCCACTAACATAAGCACATGCAAAAAGTGGTGCAAGGATCTGCTATACATTTGCAGTGGCAGGAGGCCCTGATGCACCTTTATATACACACACACATACATTTGTGAGCAAAAATATTGAAATTTAAAAGACTTGAATTTTTACATAGTGACTTATCTGAGATATAATTTTAAACTTAATTCATTAGGCTGGGGTAAAACACATTAATGTGAGGTATAGAAGAGATTCACACTCACCAGTGAAGTTCTTTAATATTATATAGACACTTGTAGCTATGGAAACTGAATGCGGGTACTCTATACCTTCCTCTCCATATCCTTTTTTATATTCAAAATCCTCTCTTCCTCACTATCTTACTGTGGCTGTTTCTCAGTTTTTTATTTAAGCAACTTTGGATATGCGCTTATATCATCATGTGTATATAACTAGTTCTTTTTTAACTATTTTATTTATTTATTTATTTGAGACAGAGAGAGAGAGCAAAGAAGAAGAAGAGGCAGATAGAGAGTGTGGGTGAGCCGGGAGCAAATGAACTCCAGACACATGTACCACCTTATGAATCTGGCTTACCTGGGCATTGGGGAATCGAACCTGGGTCCTTAGGCTTCTCAGGCAAGCACATTAACTGCTAAGCCATCTCTCTAGCCCAACTAGTTCTTTTTAAAGCTGAACTGTGTGGCTGTGCCTAAATTTATAAAATATATATATATATGATCTAGAATGATATAGATATTGGAGTATTGCTTTGATAGATGTTGTCAAATGATCCTGATTCTCTAACAGTGTTGTAGGAATAAATATCCCTACAAGATTTTTTTTTTTTTTTTTTTTTTTTTTTTTTGGTTTTTCGAGGTAGTGTCTCACTCTAGCTCAGGCTGACCTGGAATTCACTCTGTAGTCTCAGGGTGGCCTCGAACTCTCAGCGATCCTCCTACCTCTGCCTCCCGAGTGCTGGGATTAAAGGCGTGCGCCACCACGCCCGGCCCCTACAAGATTTTAGTATGTCTTTTCCATCATCAATATGGTATATAAAATGAGGTTTTGAGCTTTGTCCCTCATGTGGGTACCTATTTTCCATTTCAAGAATTTGATAGGGAGTGCTATACTAGTCATGTGTCCTAAGGACTCCATGACCAAGAAAGGGGGTAGCAAGGTCAATAGACAATCAGGCTTAAGCTACTGTGTTTGGAATAAGAAGAAGCTTGGAGTTTGAGAATATTTGAAATAAGAGACGGGAGCTGGAATGGAAGCAAAGGGAAGAAAGATGCCTTAGAAAGACAAACTCCCTGGTAGGGAGCTCATATTCCCAGTTAGACTTTCCAAGGCTTGTGAGGTGACCATGTGGAGATAATATTAAGTGGAAACACAGAACAGGAAAGAGAGTTAAATCAGAACTAAAGACGTCAGTGTGGGTACATGGAAACCTGGATGGAAAGGGCACCTTATAAGAAGAAAACAACCTCTGGCTCTCGGGTTTGGGATATGCCAGCCTTTGGTGGAAAAACAGGAGCAGGTGAGCCAGAAAAGGGACTCGAGGAAAAGGGGGAGATGAGAGCAGAATCAGGAAAGGTTGAGTCATTACCCCTGGGATCATCACAGGCAAGTGAGGGGCTGGACAGTGGTAGCAAATGCACCAAGGAGGTGAGAGTTCATGGACAGATCCAGCCCCAACAAGAAGGTGTTCAGTAGAAACCTCAGAGTACTTGGAGAGGAATGTTCTGCTCAGGGGTCCTGTGGCTTTCATTTTTGTAAATTCTCCATGTATGATTGCTGAAAACTGACTTGAAATTCTTTATACTGTACAATACATAGGACTAAAATTCTGCATAGAGTTTAGGGTTGCCCAAAGACAAGGGATTTCATGTCTCTAAGTCTGTGGGAAAGCGAGTTGATAGCATCTACCTCATATCTTTATACGAAGATTGAATGAGACAATGACTGCAAAGCACCCAGCCTTTACCTGTGCTCAGCAAAAGCCAATTACACTCAATCCTGCCATCATTACTGCCTCTCTCATACTAATGAAATAACTGAAGCTATATGAAGTCACATGGCTTTCCCACATAAAACAGTAAAAAATGGCACAAACCCCACAGATCAGAGTTCAATTCCCAAATACCCACATAAAGCCAAATACACAAAGTTTGTAGTAGCAAGATGACCTGGTGCTTCTCTTTCTTTCTTTGTTTCTCTCTCTCTCTCCCTCACTCCCTCCCTTCTTGCAAATAAATAAATAAATTTTTAAAAAGCAGTAAAAATGGCAACAGCAATACCCACCTATATTTTTATTATTTATTTTATTGCATGTGCATGCATATGATGTGTGAATGTTTATTCACATGTGTGTGAATACATGTATGTGGATGCAGTACATGTGCATACGTGTACATGAGCTTAGAGGTCGACATGAGGTATTTTCCTTGATTACACACTCTCCATTTGGTCTCTAACTTGAACCCAGAGCTTGCTGATTTGGTTGGTCTCACTAGCAAGTTTGCCTGTCTTTGCATCCGAAACACTGGCATTCCAAGCAAACTTTCATGCCTGCCCAGCGTTGATGTAGGTACTGGAGATCCACACTAGTCTTCTCACTTGGACACCAAGCACTTTTTCCACTGAGCCATCTCCCCAGTCTCACAGCTGCCAGTTTTGAGACCAGATTCTCCCAGACAGTATTTGAAATACTCTAGAAGGTCATTTTATTTTCATCACTAGTACTGGTGGTAAATACAGAGAAATAAATAGAAGTGAATACTTCACTACCTTCGTCTGTCATGTTCATATGGAAAATTGATATGTTCATGAAGTACTACCCAACACTAGAATTAAATGTCCTTGATTCATGGGGACAATCATATAGATCCTGGCAAGCCAGGTCCTATGTACAGTGCAGTAGTCCACAGCAGATCACAGGTGCAAGATCAGCAATGCTCAATTCTCAACTGAGGCGCAGTGGGATTCTGTGTCTAGTTGAAAAATAGGAACACTAAGGTCCGTGGTTTCATCATAGGAGGCCTCTTGCTGTCCTACCCTCTTCTCCTACCAAACTCTTCATAGGAGGCAGGCTTAGGCTTTATGAAAGGAAACCTTGCTCTGACCTTGAAATCTCTGTGTCTCTCCCCAGTCTTCCCACACCTGGTGAAGGAGCTCAATGCAGGCCTCCATGTGACGATGCTGCTACTCCTCTTCCTAGCCGTGGCCCTGGCTCTGGTCAGCATGGGTTTTGCTATTCTTAACATCATCCAGGTCCCCTACAGGGCAGTCAATGGTCCTGGTGGCATCTGCCTTTGGAATATCCTGGCAGGTAAGAAACCCCCAGGAGAAAGAAGTTCATGAACACACAGTCACCAACCTGGGTTCCTAGCGATTGGGTGGAAAGTATGAAGGCATTAGAATGCCCACGTTCACTTGTGCTTCCCTGGGCCTAGACCTTATTATGTCTGAATGTCCTCTTCACTAAAGTTACAGTCTGTCAATACAGAATCACATGTCAGAGCTGAGGGTCAGAGCAGTAAAATATAATAAATATTTTATAGTGAAATATCGATAAATCAACTATTTTATATTTGCCTAGATTTTCAGAAGCTAGCCACCCTCTATAGTCATCAAAATTATAGGTGTCTCATTCACCTCTGTACAGATGCTCCTAATAGCTGGCACATAAAAAGTACTCAATCCTCTAATTAAATAAATGCTTATCTCTGTCTGTTTCTTTCTTCAGAGAGGTAGGAGTCCACTGATTACAGTATTAAAAAAACAGGCAATAGGGACAACTTAAATGCATTCAAAAAATGTGAATAACTTTTTGACAGAAAAATTCCACACAGTGGTTTATGCAAAGGAAATAGGTCAAGGGTAGCAATTCACGATGTTATCTAGACCCAGAAGCAATATTATCCTTAAGTAGAGTCTCCAGAACAACATATTAGGCACTCATTGAAAGTTGTGCTCTTATAAAATATTTAACATAGGAAAATGTCAAAGTGAAGGGGAAAATCAAATTTAAAATCAATGCAATACCAATCTTCTTTTTTTTATTTTTTTTTAATTTTTTTGTTCATTTTTATTTATTTATTTGAGAGAGAGAGAGGCAGATAGAGAGAGAGAGAGAATGGGCGCGCCAGGGCCTCCAGCCACTGCAAACGAACTCCAGACGCGTGCGCCCCCTTGTGCATCTGGCTAATGTGGGTCCGGGGGAATCGAGCCTCGAACCGGGGTCCTTAGACTTCACAGGCAAGCGCTTAACCGCTAAGCCATCTCTCCAGCCCAATACCAATCTTCTTAAAAAGAATTATAATGAGCCAGGTGTGGTGGCGCACGCCTTTAGTTCCAGCACACCGGAGGCAGAGGTAGGAGGATCGCCATGAGTTCAAGGTCACCCTGAGATTACATAGTGAATTCCAGGTCAGCCTCGGCTAGAGTGAAACCCTACCTCAACGCCCCCCCCCCAAAAAAAGAATTGTAATGAAGCCAGACATGGTGGCGCATGCCTTTAATCCCAGAACTCGGGAGACAGAGGTAGGAGGATCGCTGTTAGTTCAAGGCTACCCTGAGACTACAGAGTGAATTCCAGGTCAGCCTGAGCTACAGTGAGTCTCTACCTTGAAAAACCAAAAAACGAAAAGAAAAAAAGAAAGAAAAGAATTGTAATGAAATACGTTGATATGGACAATGTTTAGGATAAATTATTTTCCATGCTTGTAATTGTCTACAGTGTCAGTACTCTGATGTTTTCCTTAGTGACTGTGTAGTCATCTATAAAAAGCATACCACATGTGTTCTTTTGTTTCTGTTTTGTTTTTAACTGTAATTTTTTGAGACAGGTATCACTCTTTCATGCAGACTGGTCCAGAACTTACCATGTGCCACAGGCAGCCTCAAATTCATAGTAATCCTCCTACTTTAGCTTCCAAGTGCTGGTATTACAGTTATGAGCCACAACACATGGCTAAGAATGGTGGGATTTTTGTTTTGTTTTGTTGGTTTGGATCAGAGAAAGAGATTATTTCCCCTCCTTTTTTTATATTTACTTATTTGTTTTAAGACAGCAGCTCACTGTGCAGTCTAGTTGTCCTCTAACTTGCAGTTCTCCTATCTCAGCCTCTCAAGTGCCAGTATTTCAGGTGTGCACTACCACATTTGGCTTAATGTGTTTCTTTTAATATTAATTGGAATCGGGATTTTACTAAGAAAATGTCCTCTTCACTAAAGTTACAGTCTGTCAATACAGAATCACATGTCAGAGCTAAGAAAAAGAGAGTATGAGAGAGAGAGAGAAATGAGATCCAAGACAAAATGTCCTGCAGTTGGTTAGTCTAGAATCACTCTCCTTTCCTTCTGTGGCCTTGCTTCTCTTCTGTTTCCTTCTTACCTTTAAGCATGGGGGAAAGAACACATAAGGAAAAAGAGATCCAGCCCAGCCTGCAGAGTGGGATACTCTTATCTCACAGTCCACAGAGAGGCAGAGGGAGGTTTGGAAAGCGGACGGTACTGGGAAAGAGGCGATGAGAGGCGTCAGGATTCAAGGTCCATCTGACATGAAAGGTCGTCTACCTCTCAGCCCCTCACAGTGTGGGTTAAGTCTGCTGCCTTTTAAAGCAAATTAAAATGTGTGTTGCTCTAGTAATTCCTTAAGCCCAAAGCTTCCGTGTTTCCAGTGGTGTTTTAGAGAGGGTGCAGCGCGAGACGGACGGTGAGTGAAGGGATGCTCTGGTTTCAGGTGGAGTCGTTTCGCTAGCCATCACCAGCTTTTTGGCTGCGGTGAAGCTTCACAACCTGACAGAACGAATCGCCAACTTCCAAGAGAGGCTCTTCCAGTTTGTCGTGGTGGAAGAGCAGTTCGAAGAGTCCTTCTGGATGTGTGTGGCCAGCGCTTCCGCCCACGCTGCAAATTTGGTTGTGGTGGCCATCAGTCAGATCCCCCTGCCTGAGATCAAGACCAAAATGGAAGAGGCCACAGTCACAGCTGAGGATATCTTGTACTGACAGCCCTTCTGCCCACACCTCCCTTCTCTGCACCTCCCTTCTCTGCAGCCTTCCCACTCCACCCTTGCGTATGGCAATAAGAAGGATGTGGAAGGACTAAAGGGGTGTCTGGCCCAGAGGAGGGAACTCCTCCAAAACTCAAAATACTGCTGGCATTTGTCTCTGTTGATCTTGGAAGAACATTGGAGAGTTGGGCACTTGTCACCTGTGTGTGACACTGGGCAATTCTCTCACTATCCACTTCTCAGTTTCCTCATCTGTAAAGCAGAAATGTTAACTTTGAGCCTGTGGTGTGATTTAAATGGGTGGTGTTGCATAGAGAGCACTTTGCAGACCTATGGTACTGTATACTCCAAAGACATTCCATTAATCTGTCCCACACAGCATGGGGGTACAAAGAAAGATATGATTATGTCCCAGTCCTCAAGAAGCATCAAATCTTTCCACCTGACACAGAAATCAGGTAGCAACAAGAACACAAAGAGTGAAAATAACTGTCTCTGAGTGACCCTAAACGCTAGACACTGTTTTGGTTTGTTTGTCCATTTTGTGTGGTGTTGGGGATCAAGCCCAGGGTCTTGCATGGTAGGTGAGCACACTATCACTGAGCTACACCTGAAGCCCAAGACCTATTTCTAGGGTTTGACATGTGTTAATTTGTTAGAGCCTCCTATAGGCCCAGGCAGTCACCATCACTCAAGCCTCTTTTGACAGATTTAAAAAAAAAAAAAAGAATCTAAGGCACAGAGAAGTTGGATACCTTGGCCCACATGAGGAATTGAACCTGGAACCAGAATCTATACTTTTAACAGTGTTACAAATCTGTTGTTTGATGAACATATGAGGCAATGTGATGAATGGGAAGACAGCACAGGCATAATGAGGCAGGAAGGAATGTGTTCTTCAGAACAGGGTAGGGTACTAAAATAATATCACCAAGCTTATATTTGATCGGAACTATGGAAAGGTGAGCACACTTTTTCCAATGGTGACAGACAGAAGGTTGGAGAAGGACATTCCAAGATGAGTCAGCAAGGAGAGTACACATAAGGCATGAAGCTCCAAGGAGCTGGCACAGGCCTGGGTTGAGAATGTGGCCCAGGCTGGCCTGTTCTGCATTTAGGTTTTCTAAGTTCTAATGCGAGGGTAATTTTATGTGTCAACTTGTCTTGGACACAATAGTCAGATATTTGTTCAGATACTAAATCTCCAAAGACACCTCTTGATGAAGTTAACATCCACATCTTACCTTCCAATCAGTTGAAGGTCATGATGGGAACAGACTGACCTCCTCTAAAGGACTTTGGACTCAATTTGCATCTCTTCCCAAGGATTCCATCATGCTGGTGATACCAGGCGAAGGTCTCCTTTTAATTTTTGTCTTTTCAAAGGAAAGAATTCAGCCAAGAAACCCAGTTTATTTAACAAAGCAAAGGGAAGCATGTGTTCCAAAGAGAGACTGGAGTGGCCACACCAAAGCACGGATAGTACCCCAACAGGTTGTGCATTGTGGATTTTTACATTTTAAAAATATTTATGAAGTCAGGGGCATGCCCGTGGAGGTAATGTGACCCTTTTTTCCTCCCAAATCATAGTGGATCAGAGCTCCCATTTAGCATAACTCTTCCCATGGTCCTCATGCAAAGCCCATGAGAAACATAAAAACCACTATAAGTGATATCATAGTAAGGTCAGAGTCCTTTGTGCACATGTGTGGCAATCAAGAATATGAACAGGTGCATCATTTCTCATAGAGCAGGAAGACCCTAGTTGAGCTTCAAGGGTGCAGAACCACCAAGGGCATCCTGGCCATCAGAAGATACAACTACCAACAGGTAGCTGCAGTTTCCCTCAGTTACCGCACATCTAATTCCAGTTCACTGGCACTCTCTCTGGAGAGTTTGAACTGAGAGCCTCCACAATCATGTGAAGGTTTCTAAAACTCAATCAGTCTCTCTACCCACCCCTGCTGATGCTTTAAGGAGATTGGTTCCACAACTTTTCTCAGATATCCAGATCCATGGAGGGTCGATTCCCCTAGAGAAAATGACATAATGTTTGTATGTAACCTGCACGCCCACACATGTACTTTAAATCACCTCAGACCACTTAAAACATTTAATAACTGTAATGTCATAAAAACAGTAGTTATGATATTATGCTTAGGTAATAAGGAAGAAGGAGAAATAATTGTACATGTTTAACACAGATCCAACCACTGCAGGCTGAACTGCATTTCTGATGCATGTTTGGTTAAATCCATGGATGCAGGACCTGCAGACATAGAGGATTCACTGTTTTCATGCCATCACTCTCTTCTAAATGCTTATGATTCCCTGCCTAGCCTATGGGTCCTTTCTGCCTCTCTGTCCCTATCCCAGACTAAGCTTCAGTATTATTTATGGATGGATTCAGTTGGCACATGGTGACAAGAGACAGTTAATCTGACAGGAGAGGGATCTAAAAGATAACAACCATCATGCTGACTTGAAAACAAGAGGAAACGTTAATAATGTATCAAGTCAAACACAAAGACTTTATTGATGATTTGTTTTATTTTTTATTCATATTTATTTATTTATTTATTTTGGTTTTCTGAGGTAGGGTCTAACTCTAGCTCAGGCTGACTTGGAATTGACTAAGTAGTCTCCGGGTAGCCTTGAACTCTCGGTGATCCTTTTGCCACTGCCTCCTAAGTGCTGGGATTAAAGGCATGCACCACCACACCTGGCTTATTTTTTATTTATCTTTTAGAGACAGAGAGAGAGAAAACGAGCACACCAGGGCATCTAGCCACTGCAAACGAACTCCAGCTGCATGTGCCACCATGTGCATATGGCTTACATGGGACCTGGAGAATCAAACCTGGGTCCTTAGGTTTGACCGGCATATGCCTTAACCGCTAAGCCATCTCTCCAACCCTACTTGTTTTATTTTTTTTTTTTGAACAATGTAAATCTAGAAGACCCTGATGACAGCTTATGTGATAAGGCATCTAAGAGTCTTGGGACATTTATTCATTTAACAAGCATTGAAACTTGTCTAGATGCTCAGAATACAACAGTAAACAAGCAGATAGAAACCCCTGCCCTCCAGAGATTTCATTTTCTGAGCAGCTGGAAACTCATATAGATGGCATGTGATGTAGCTACTAAGAATATCAGTATAGGTGTAGTTTTGACTAGCCAATGCCTTCAAACAAGTGCAGACTGTCATAAAACAACAAGTCAGGACAAGAACTACAGTTGATCTGCATCAAGGTAGGTGAGCCAGGGAGTCAAAATGCACGGTTTTACATGTGAGCATGAGACAATATTAGAAATATCTGTAATACCTTAGACATTTCAAATATCACTGACGAAAATAAGTTTGTCTGAAAATCCATCTCTCAGAGATTCCATGGATAAAATTACCACATGGAATTTAGCAGTAATTATTCAAGTAATATTCCTGACCATATTTTACAGATGGGCTGTGTTAGGTTCCAGGTATATGTGTAACTTGCTCAGCCATATTCCTAATAAGTACTGTGAAAAGAATTGAAGCCAGGTCTGTATTATGTCAAAGACACCAGTTTCTTTCTATCCCTTGTTAGCCTGTTTTGAGTGACTTCAGAATGCCTTCTTGCCCTTTTGTACCCACCTATGGGAGGTGCAAGTATAGGAACAAGTAGCTGCTCCTATCTAGCCATGGTCACCTATCTTGTCAGGGCCTATGCCCTCAGGGACACTTCCACTCCAGGGTGGTACCATGACCCAAAGCTCACAAAAATGACCTTACAGTACCCTAACCCTTCAAGCCTCACCAGTCAACATAAAGTCAAAGTATTGGATATAACATCATTTTATGACATTGGTTACAGTATGATTATGACTAATCTTTTTTATTAGATATTTACATATTTTGTATGTAAACATAACATGTTGGTGCCATCCTTTCCTTCCTCCCTGCCCCTTTTCTGAAGAGGCCTTCCTTGTTAGGGATGCAAGTCAACCCCATGGGGATTGTGGGTCTTGCGTTGTAGAGGGAGGGAGGCAATATCTCTGTGCAATATGTCACAACTTGTGGCTCCAACAATTTTTCCACCCCCTCTTCTGAAAAATTCCCTGGACCATGCTGGGAACATTTTAAGTCTACTTCAGTGATGGGCACTTAGGAGCATCTGCATCTCTGGTTTGGTAGGTGTTGAGTATCCTCAGTATCTTTCTACATCATCCTTATGCTGATATCAGCTTAAATAAGAAATCAGCAGTCTTGCTCATTTCCCCAATTCCTCTGTGGATTCAGCAGGGTCTGGGGTGGAGTGTGCTGGGTTGTTCATCTCCTCAGGTCCAGTTCCCATCTGAAAAAGAGAAGCAGATTCTCCAACGGAGAATGAAGTCAGCACTGGTTAAATGGGATAACCATTATTAATTTAAAGAGACTTAAAAAAAGATTTAGATACTCATAGTCTACAGTTAGCTTAGCGGGAGCTTGACAAAGGAAAGAAGAATCATTATCTGGATAGGATTCTGACTTGTTTCCCAGTTCCAGATATGGTCTTTCCACTGAGTGGATCTGTTAGCCAATCCAAGAGCAGCTGGTTACCCACCATGGCTGTGTGCCACTACTGCACTTGTATGAGCATCACATCAGGTTGTTTGCTTCTGAGTCACTTAGACTTTGAGTTGCTTGGAAAGATATTGACCACTTTCCTCCAGTAGCTCATGTAGCACCTTCTAGAACTAGATGGGCTAATTATCTGGGGACTGGCTCTCCAACAAGATCTCTCCATGGTCCATGCCAACAGTGTCTGGTGTATTCAACACAGTAGGGCCTTACCATTAACCTCTGATGGGTAATCAAGTGTTCTGACAAAAGTCTGTCTTGGGGGCTGGAGAGATGGCTTAGTGGTTAAGTGCTTGCCTGTGAAGCCTAAGGACCCCAGTTCTAGGCTTGATTCCCCAGTACCCACGTAAGCCAGATGCACAAGGTGGTGCATGCATCTGGAGTTCATTTACAGTAGCTGGAGGCCCTGGCGTGCCCATTCTCTCGCTCTCTCTATCTGTATGTCACTCTCAACTAAAGAAATAAAAATAAACAAAACCAAAAAAAAAGTCTGTCTTGTTTGCTTGGGGAGATCTAGTAGGTCTCTCTGATCAACAGCTCTTTGTGGATGTAGACCACATACTGGTATAGGGAATTACAGGCCAGCGCCAAGGGAAAAGAAAAAAGAAAAGGCCAGAAAAAAAGTGAAACAGGAGAAATGTGAGGTTAGGTTTCATCTCACTCTCCCCAGTGCCCTTCTGATACAGATGCTCCCACTAAGGTCCTCTTGAGGGTTCCACCTTTTAGTCTGACTTCCAGGATACAGGATTCTATGGTGCCAGTTTAATTTGGGTTCAGTTTTGTGTCACCTTTCCCTTCCCCCAAGACCTATCCTCCCTATTGTCCAAGTCTCAAGATGCTATTCAGTTTTGTCAGCAACTTGGGCTGATACAGATTAGGAACTGCAGATGAGTGAGATCATGCAATGGTTGTCTGTCTGTGGTTGTGTGAGTTCACTTAGAATGATCTGTTCCAAGTTCAACCATTTTTCTACAAATTTCAGTGTGTCATTTTTTTTCTTACTGCTGAGTAGAATTCCATCATATAGATATACCATATCTTGGTTATCCATTCATCTAATGATGGGCACCTGGATTGACTCTAGTTTTTAGCTATTATAAATTCAGCAGCTGTAAACATGGTTGAGCAAATATTTCTGAACTGAGATGTGGAGCTTTTAGGGTAAATGCCCAGTAAGGGAATAACAGGGCCTGTTGATAACTCTATATTAATCCTTTTCAAGAGTCTTCAAATTGATTTCCACAGTGGTTGGTACCAGCTTACATTCCCACCAACAGTGAATAAGTGTTCCTATTTCTCCACAGCCTCGCCAACATTTGTTTTCATTTGAATTTTTTTCTAAAATTTAATTTTTGAAATATTTTATTTTTATTTGTTTATTTATTGGACAGAGAGGGAGAGAGGGAGAGAGAGAGAGAGAATGGATGTGCCAGAGCATCCAGCCAATGTAAACAAACTCCAGACACATGTGCCCCCTTGTGGATCTAGCTAACTTAGGTCCTGGAGAATCAAACCTGGGTCCTTTGGCTTTGCAGGCAAACACCTAACACTAAGCCATCCCTCCAGCACTTCATTTGAATTTTTAATGTTTGCTATCCTTAGTTGGATAAGGTGGAATTTCATAGTTGTTTCAGTGTGCATTTCCCTATGGTTAAGGATATTGAACATTTTCTTAAGTGTGTGGTAGCCATTTGTAATTCTTCCTCTGAGAACTGCCTATTTAGTTCTCTGCCCCACTTTTGGAGTGAGTTGTTTGATATTTTTATTGTTTAGTTTTTTTTTTTTTTAGTTCTTTTTAGATTCTAGATATTAGATTTCTGCCAGTGGCATAGCTGCAGACTTTCTCCCATCCAGGGGGTAATCTATTTGCTCTGCTTATGATATGTTTGCCTGTGCAAAAGCTTTTTGGCTTCATGAGATCCCATTGGTTGAGAGCTTGTTTAATTTCCTTGGCTACTGCAGTTTTGTTCAGGAAGTCTTTTCCTAGCCCTACATCATGGAGAGTGCTTCCATTTTTTTTTCTAGTAATTGAAGAGTTTCAGGTCTTATATTGAGGTCTTTAGTCAATTTGGACTTTATTTTTGTGTCTAGTGAAATGAGAGGGTCTAATTTCATTTTTCTACATATGATCATCCAATTTGTCCAACACCATTTGTTGAAGATGCTGCCTTTTCTTCAGTTTACATTATTGGCACCTTTGTCAAAGATCAAGCAGCTATAGTTGCTTGCCCTAAGTTCTAGGTCTTCAGTTCTGTTCCACTGGTCTGTTTTTATTCCAGTACCATGATGTTTTTGTCATCATAGCTTTGTAATATAGCTTTAAATCAGGTATACTGATACCACCAGAGTTGTTTCTTTTGCGGAGGATATGTTTGGATATCCAAGGTATTCCATGTGAATTTTGAGATGATTTTTTCAATCTCTGTAAAGAATGATGCTGATGTTTTTGTTTTGTTTTGTTTTGTTTTGTTTTTCGAGGTAGGGTCTCACTCTAGCTCAGGCTGACCTGGAATTCACTATGGAGTCTCAGGGTGGCCTCAAACTCATAGCAATCCTCCTACCTCTGCCTCTCGAGTGCTGGGATTAAAGGTGTGTGCTACCATGCCCGGTGATGCTGGTACTTTTATTGGTATTGCACTAAATCTGTATATTGATTTTGGTAGAATTGCCATTTTCACAATATTAATTCTACCTATCCAGGAGCATGGGAGGTCTTTCCATATTCTCAAGTCCTCTACTTTCTTTCTTGAGTGCTTTTATGTTTTCATTATATAGTTCTTTCACATCCTTTGTTGCTATTGAAAATGGAACAGCTTCACTGATTTCTTTCTCAGTGTATTTGTCTTTGCATATAGAAAAGCTACTGATTTTTGTGCATTTATTTTGTATCCTGATACTTTGATGAAGGAATTTATCACCTTTAGAAGTTTTGGGATGGAGATGGGTCACTTATATATAGGGTCATGTCATCTGCAAATAGGGCTAACTTGATTTCTTCCTTTCCAATTTGAATCCCTTTTATTTCTTTCTCCTGACTTGTTGCTTAGGCTAGTACGTCTAGTACTATGTTGAAGAGGAGGGGTGATTGTGGGCACCCCTGTCTTGTTCCCATCTCAGTGGGAACTCCTTGAGTTTTTCCCATTAAGAATTATTTGGATCAAACCACAGATTAACCTCTGGGACATCATGAAATTATGAAGATTTTGTAAGGGGCAAAGGATGCTGTGAATAAAGCAAAGAGGCAACCTAAAGAATGGGAAAAAATCTTTGCCAGCTATAAATCTGATAGAGGATTAATATCTAGGATAGACAAAGAACACAAAAAATTTAACAATAAGAAATAAAACAAGCCAATTTAAAAATGGGCTATGGGACTAAATAGAGAGTTCTCAAAAGAAGAAATACTGATGGTGTATAAGCATCTAAAAAACTCTTCTACATCCCTAGTCATCAGGGAAATGCAGATTAAAACTACGTTGAGATTCCATCTCACTCCTATCAGATTGGCTACCATCATGAAAACAAATGACCATAAATGCTGGCAAGGATGTGGAAAAAGAGGAATCCTTCTACACTGTTGGTGGGAATGCAACCTGGTCCAGCCATTGTGGAAATCAGTGTGGAGGTTCCTAAGACAGCTAAAAATTGATCTACCATATGACCCAGCTATAGCACTCCTAGGCATATATCCTAAGGACTCATCTCATTACCTTAGAAATACTTGCTCAACCATGTTTATTGCTGCTCAATTCACAATATCTGGGAAATGGAACCAGCCTAGATGTCCCTCAACTGATGAGTGGATAATGAAGATACGGCACATTTATACAATGGAGTTCTACTCAGCGGTAAAGAAAAATGAAGTTATGAAATTTGCAGGAAAATGGATGGATCTGGAAAGGATTATACTAAGTGAGGTAACCCAGGCCCAGAAAGCCAAGTGTCACATGTTCTCTCTCATATGTGGATCCTAGCTACAGATGATTGGGCTTCTGTGTGAGAAGGAAAAAACTCAGTAGCAGAGGCCAGTAAGCTAGAAAAGAGGTATAAAGGGAAGAGAAAAGGAAGGGAGGAGGGTACTTAATAGGATGGTATTGTATATATGTAACTCGAAGAATAGATTAATGGGGGTGAAAAGGCCCAAAGTGAGGTCAGGGGAAGAGATCAAGTAAAGGAAAGGTGGAGGGAGGGCTAATCCAAATCTAACAGGATATAAATAAATCATATGGAATCCTACTTTTTTGGACAATCAACACTCAGGAACCATAGATTGTTGCTAGAAAATTTTCAGTGCCAGGGATGGGATACCTTCCAGTGAGTTGTTTCCAGGGAGGTCCCTGATGCCCCCAAAACATTATTGGCCATTTCCAAGGCCCTTGGTTTCCCACCAGGAGTAGATAGTAAGACCCTGTTGCTGAAGATTCCACATACTTGGGCTGCAAGGCCACTGAGAAATCCTGCTGGAACTGAGATGATAACCTCCTCCATGTAGACCAGCTGACAGAAAGCTGGAAGAAGCCATTCTGCATGCAGTTCAATGGGGTAAAGAGAAATCACCAGTGAAGATACTCAACAGTGGACACTGCAAGCCTTATATTTGGCCAGCTAGGCCAAATGAGCCAATGGGAGCAATAGTGGCATGTCTATCATGGTGGAAACCAACTGCCCTCTAATTGTACTGGAGGCCCACTCCATGGGAGGGAGTATATCCCTAATACTGAAAACTTAAAACAGGGGTAGTCATGAGCCCTAGGGGTATAACATCTGCTGTTCTCTGGGTAAATGTGTTGGGAGCTGCAGCTTCTCTGAGACCTTGGGGACTGCAGCTGGTCTTTGACCTCTTGACACAGAGGCAATTAACCTAGGGTCTTGTTTAAACAGGCACCGGGCATAGAGGCCTTATCGTACGGCCTTGGAGAAGTGGGCGCCAGACACAGAGGCATAAATTATTATATGACCCTGGTGAAGCTGACTTTAGGCATGTAGGCATTGCTGAAAAAAGTTTTCTTTTCTGTATATAAGCTTGTGTTTGACTGAATAAACCTGAGCCTTGATCAGAACCTGTCTTGGCTCCATTCCTTGTGTTCTTGTCTCAGATTCATTCCCACTCCCTCCTTCGAGGACTGTTTCGACTTGTGCTGCAGGCCGGCACATAGTGGCGCCCGGAACATGGACTTTGAATATGAGGGAACTCAGTGAGGAATGCCAACAAAAACTCAGGATCCGCGGAAGAAGTAAAGATTAAAAAGAAGACTGTAGTTGCCCGCTCAGTCTTCTGGAATCAGGTAAGTTGGCGCAATTATGGGACAAGCAAAGAGTAAAAAGGAGCTAATTGCTGTAGTAAGAGATATTTTAAGGCACAAGGAATTGGGATTGCATCAAGTTCTTTAAGCAAATTTTTTAATTTTGTTAATAAAAGGAGCTCTTGGTTTATAGAGCAGGGAAATGTTGATTCAGATGCTTGGGATAAGGTAGGGAAAGAAGTAAATGTCTGAACTAACTTTTGTGTGTGTGTGTATGTCTTTATGTGTGCTCATTGTGCTTGCTAGTCGTGTCGTGTTTGTGACTGTTTGTGACTAAAGAGATGAGATGAACACAGGTGACACCCCTTTCTCTTCTAGAATCAATTTGCTGTAATTTTTTAATAGCCTTATAAGAAAGATGGTTAATAATGTGGTGAGATGAATTGATTGAAGGAACTGGAAAGGAATTTTTCAATGTTGGGACATAGAATGCTCATTAAAAATGCTTTTGAGTGGTACTTAGATCAGAATGTTAAAGTATGTAAATAAAGGTGTGCAGATGTTAAAAAAAAAAAGATAGAGAAAGAAAAAAAGAAAGAAAGAAAGGAAGGAAGGAAGAAAGGAAAAAAGAAAGAAATATTCAGGCTAAACCTAAACACCATGCCTAAAGTTAGAGGTTTTTAAACTAAATATGTTGGGATAACTTGCTTAAGCTTTATCAAATTTAATTCATGAGTAAAACATAAAATTGTTTTATGTTAATAAAATTTTCTGTGATACATGAAATCAATAGCTATCAAGTTTAAGCCAAAATCATTGGTTGTCAAATAATGTTTTTTCTTTCAAAAAGATTTATCAAGGGTTATATTAATATTTAGCTAACTGTTTTAGCTCAGAAAAGACCAGATTCTACTCTATTGTATGTAAAGTAACTGTCTCAATTTTGGCATCTTAATGTCCTGTTACTTGAAAATCTATAGGCAAAGCTTGTTTATCAGGAGGAGAATATTTAATTTGGAAAGTAAAATTCTATATGTTATGCAAAAAGACTGCAATGTTGAATCAACAGGTAGGGAATGATAACTGGAATGTTGATATGCTTACTGGGGAAGGAAACTATGCTGGGAATGACAATCAAATTGTATATCCCCGTGCTGTTTATCAACAAATAGCCACAGCAGCTTGTAAAGCGTGGTTTACTCTTCCTACAAAAGGAGAAGCTGTGGGGGAGAATTTAACTAAGATTATACAGGGTCCTGATGAGAATTATGCTGATTTTGTTGATAGATTGATAAAAACAGCAGGGAGAGTATTTGGAGATGATGGCGCTGGTATGGACTTTGTAAAACAGCTTACTTATGAAAATGCAAATAGTGCTTGCAAAGCAGCCATACGGCCTTATAGAAAGAAAGTTGATCTACAAGGATATATTAGATTATGTGCTGATATTGGCCCTAGCTATACGCAGGGGATAGCCATGGCTGCAGCATTACAAGGAATTCCTTTTCAAATGGCCGCCACTGCAGCAAGATCTGGCAAGTGCTTTTCTTGTGGAAAATTAGGACATATGAAAAAAGATTGTCCAATTAAAAGAAAAAATGGAAATCCCAATAATCCAGCTTTTGGTCTTTGCCCAAGGTACAGAAGAGAAAAACACTGGGCAAAGGAATGTAGATCTCAAACAGATAGAGATGGCAACCCTATTGTCCAGCAGCAGGGAAACGGGAGGAGGGGCCAGCCCCAGGCCCCGCAAAGACAAGTTTATGGGGCAATTCAGTTCGTTCCTCAAACAGCCAGTTACAGCCAGTCTCCCAACTTCTCCGAGCCACCCCAGGGAGTGCCGGACTCGACCTCAGTTCCTCCACCTACACAGTATTGACTCCAGAAATGGGACTTCAAGCATTGCCTACCGGAGTATGTGGCCCACTGCCAAAGGACAGTGTAGGCTTAATTTTGGGAAGAAGTAGCAGTACTATGCAGGGATTACAAATAGCACCTGGAGTTATTGATGCAGATTTCACAGGAGAACTTAAAATTATGGTGTCTTCTCCAAAAACAATCTTTACAATATTGCCTGGTCAGAGAATAGCTCAATTGTTGCTCCTCCCTATGATAAGAACTGGAAGGGTTGCTAATGTTCAGGGTCGAGGGACTCAAGGAATTGGTTCATCAGATGCTTACTGGGTTCAACCTATCAGTAAGGAACGTCCAAAATTAACTTTAAAATTAAATGGGAAGCATTTTGAAGGGTTAATAGACACTGGAGCTGATGTTACTATTTTGTCTGGTAATCATTGGCCTGCTTCTTGGCCTAAGCATCCTATAGGGACTGAATTGAGAGGTATTGGACAATCCTCTTGTCCTGAGCAGAGTGCTGCAGAATTACTTTGGGAAGATGAGGAAGGAAATACTGGGTATTGTAAACCTCACATTATAGACAGTTTGCCTTTAAACCTGTGGGGAAGAGATGTTTTAAGTCAGATGAAATTGTTAATGTGTAGTCCTAATGAAATTGTTACTGCTCAAATGCTTAAACAGGGTTACTTGCCTGGTAAAGGATTAGGAAAATGGGGACAAGGTGACTCATTACCTATTCAAGTAGCTTCTAATACAAATCATCAAGGGCTGGGGTATTTCCCCTAGTGGCCACTGGTCAGGCCGTGCCACCCCACGCAGAGCCTATTTGCTGGAAAACTGATGATCCTGTATGGGTGGATCAGTGGCCTTTGACACGGGAAAAACTGATAGCTGCTCAAACGTTAGTTCAAGATCAATTAGAGGCAGGACATATAGAGGAATCACCTTCACCCTGGAATACTCCAATTTTTGTCATTAAAAAGAAATCAGGAAAGTGGCGATTACTACAAGATATGAGAGCTATGAATGTTACTATGCATTTAATGGGAGCATTGCAACCTTGTCTGCCTAATCCTGTAGCTATTCCAGCTGACTTTTCTAAAATTTCTCGTTCTCTTACACCTGAAGCTTCTAAAGCATTAATTACAGTACAAAAGGCTATAGAAGAACAATTTATCACTTATATTGACTATAGTAAAGAGTTGTGGTTACTTGTATTTCCCACCCCATATACTCCAACAGGATTGTTGTGGCAAGGAGCCCCTATACTATGGGTGCATCTTGCATCTTCCCCTCCAAGAACTGTCACTCCTTATTATGAGGATGTTGCTAAAGTAGTGATGGAAGGAAGGGCTAATTCTATTAAATATTTTGGAATAGAACCACAGGTTATCTGTCAGCCTTATAATTCAAAACAGGTTTCTTGGCTTTTTGCTTTTTCAGATACTTGGGCATTACCCATGGCAAGTTTTGCAGGAAGCATTGATAATCATTACCCTAAACATAAATTGATTCAGTTCTTCATGCAACATCAAGTCATTTTTCCTTGCAATACACAATTTTCTCCTATCAAGGAGGCTATGTTGGCTTTTACAGATGGATCTTCTTCTGGCCTAGCTGCTTATTCTTTAAATGGACAAACATATACTTTTAATACTCCTTATAAATCTGCACAGTTTGTAGAACTGGCAGCCTTTAAAGCTTTATTACAACATACTACTACTATATCTGTTAATATTTACACTGATAGCCAATATATTGTCCGCTCAGTTCCTTATTTAGAAACCTGTAGTAGAATAAGTCCTTCTCCTACTGTTTACAATTTGTTTGCACAGGTTCAACTTTTGATTCTCCAGCGCTCAGCCCCTTTCTATGTAGGACACCTTCGTGCTCATTCTGGCCTCCCCGGACCCTTAGCTCAGGGAAATGCTATTACAGATGAGGCTACTAGAATTTTTTCTGTGGAAGAAGCTATTAATGCTCATAAGCTTCATCATCTTAATGCTAATACTCTACGTCTTAAATATAAAATTACACGTGAACAAGCACGACAGATTGTTAAAAACTGTCAACAATGTCTCACATTTTTACCTGTGCCACACCATGGTGTCAATCCTCGAGGTTTGACTCCTGGCCATTTATGGCAAATGGATATAACTCATGTTCCTGAGTTTGGAAAAATAAAATTTGTACATGTTTCTATTGACACTTATTCTGGTTTCATTTGTGCTTCTGCTCAAATGGGAGAAACTACTAAACATGTTATTGCTCATTGTCTTCATTCTTTTAATATTCTAGGAGTACCTAAACAACTAAAAACAGATAATGGTCCAGGATATACAAGTGCAGGATTTAAGCACTTTTGTTCTTCTTTTAATATTGAACATGTTACTGGAATTCCTTATAACCCCCAAGGACAAGGTATCATTGAACGAGCAAATGGAATATTAAAAATCTGGTTACAAAAAACAAAAAAGGGGGAAATGACACAGGGATCAGTAACAAAATGGCTAAATCATACTTTATTTATTTTAAATTTTTTACTTTTGGATGCAAAAGGGTTTTCTGCTGCTGACCGTTTTTGGCATGCACAAACCAAAACTAATTATGCTAAAGTAATGTGGAAAGATCCATTGACTAACAAATGGAGTGGACCCGACCGTGTATGGGGACGAGGATCTGTTTGTATTTTTTCACAGAAAGAAAATGGAGCCAGATGGTTGCCAGAACGCTTGGTCCGGTATGCAGGCCATGAGATTGAACAAGAGGACACTGCTGATCCTGATAATATGGTGTCATCTACATCTTGCTTACAGTGAAGTCTAATGGACTGTCCTCAGGACTTTGGTGGTCAGACAATGGACATCAGCAAACTTACGTGTGGAAAATTGCTGCTGCTATGGGAGGTATCAAGGTTACATCTGACAGCAATAATCCAAATAGTCTTCCAAAGGGAACTGTTATGGCCTGTGTTACACCACCTTATGCCCTGATGTTAGGAAATATAAATATTACTTGACATCATGGGTCTGAAGGAATGTTTAATGTTACCTGTGATAATTGTAGTCTGTCCAATTGTATTTCTCATGATTCTAAAACTGTAATGATTGTTAAACAACCTGCATTTGTTATGATTCCTGTAAATCTTTCTAAGCCTTGGTATGCTGACAAGGGTATTCAAATACTAGAGGAGGTTAAAAATAGTTTAAGTAGACAAAAGAGAGTTATAGGTTTAATTATTGCTGGGATTTCTGCATTTATTACATTGTTAGCTTCTATTACTACTGCTTCTGTTGCTCTTGCACAAGAAGTTCATACTGCACACTTTGTTAATAATCTAGCTAAAAATGTTTCTGTTGCTCTGGGAACTCAAGTAACCATAGATAAGAAGTTAAAAGAAAAAATAAATGCTTTGTTTGATGTAGTGACATATTTAGGAGAGCAAATTCAAGGATTGAAGATTAGAGCTCGATTGGAATGCCATGCAAATTACCAATGGATCTGCATCACTTCTAAAACTTACAATGCTAGTTATGAAGATTGGGTAAAGGTCAAAATGCATTTAGAAGGAATTTGGCACCATGATAACATTTCCTTAGATTTGGTTAGTTTACATTCAGAAATTCTAGCTATATGGAACAGTCATCTTGATTTTGATGCCACTAAGGCTGCTAATGATTTAATTGCTGCAATTGAGTCTGTGTTGCCTGGTTGGGACTCTCTGAGTTCCTGGATAGGCAGCTTTGCAGCTGTGGGAGTTTGCCTTCTGCTTCTCTTATGCCTATTGCCTATTTTCTTCAAGTGTCTAATGAAGTCTATTGTAAATGTTCGCGCAGAGGTCCGAGCTATGCACTATAGAACACGTCCTTGGCTCCCTCAGACTTTATCCTAATTCTCCCTGAATTTTATCCGGCTGGTAGCCAGAGACGGGTAAGATCGGGGGAGGAGGCATCCAACCTAAGACAGGGCACGTATTGAAGGATAATACGTTTGTCCAATGACGGGTAAGGATGTTCTTCTGCCTCTGACAACCTAAGACAGGCACAGTCGCTTCTTTTAATAAATAAAGAAGGGGGAGATGTTGGGAGCTGCAGCTTCTCTGAGACCTTGGGGACTGCAGCTGGTCTTTGACCTCTTGACACAGAGGCAATTAACCTAGGGTCTTGTTTAAACAGGCACCGGGCATAGAGGCCTTATCGTACGGCCTTGGAGAAGTGGGCGCCAGACACAGAGGCATAAATTATTATATGACCCTGGTGAAGCTGACTTTAGGCATGTAGGCATTGCTGAAAAAAGTTTTCTTTTCTGTATATAAGCTTGTGTTTGCCTGAATAAACTTGAGCCTTGATCAGAACTTGTCTTGGCTCCATTCCTTGTGTTCTTGTCTCAGATTCATTCCCACTCCCTCCTTCGAGGACTGTTTCGACTTGTGCTGCAGGCCGGCACATAAATGTATATACTATACTAATCAAACTGCCCAGTAAGCACTTCTGTTAATGTTCATACCCTTATATTAATGCTACTCTCACTTTTGGTAGAGAATCTTCTCTTTTCAGATGGCAGTGACCTTGGGATGACTCAGAAGTTATCATGGTGCTGGAAAGAAGTGACCACAGTGCTCAGTACTGCACTATCTCTATCACACTTTCCAAGGCTCAGGGTCTAATGCGGAAGACGTTGCAGAAAGAATGTAAGAGCCAAAGGAAGGGTAGGACTCCTTACAATGTGTTCCCTCCAGACACAAAATGGCCTGGATATCCATGACCTCACAGTGCCTGACACTACCTACACAAGACCATCATAAGAGGAGGAAAAGATCATGACATCAAAATTAAAAGAGAGACTGATTGAGATGGGGAGGGGATATGATGGAGAATAGAGTTTCAAAGGGGAAAGTGGGGGGAGGGAGGGTATTACCATGGGATATTTTTTATAATCATGGAAGTTGTTAATAAAAATTTGAAAAAAAAAAGAATTATTTGGGCTTTAGGAGCTTTATATATAGCCTTTATTTTTTTGAGGCATAAACTTTCCATGCCTATTCTTTCTGGTGTTTTGGTCATGAAGTGGTGTTGTATTTTGTCTAGTGCCTTCTCTGCAAAAATTAAGATGATCACATCTTTGTTCTTATGGTTCAGTTTATTTATGTGGTGTATTATGTTAACTGATTTCCTTATGTTAAACCATTCCTGCATCCCTGGGATGAAGCCTACTTGATCCAGGGGGATAGTGCTTTTGATGCGTTGTTGAATTTGGTTTGTAAGGATTTTGTTCAGAATCTTTGCATCTAAGTTTATTAGGGATATAGGCCTATAATTTTCTTTCCTTGTTGCATCTCTGTCTGGTATTGGTATTAGGGTGATGCTAGATTCATTAAAGGAGTCAGGGAGGATTCCCTGGTCTCCAATTATGCAGAATAGTTTGAGAAAAATCAGTTTCAGTTCTTCTATGAAGACTTGATATAATTCAGCTGAGAAGCCATCTGGTCCTGGACTTTATTTTGGGGGAGGTTTTTGATTACCTTTTCAATCTCCATGGATATAATTGGTTTGTTTATGAGATTAATCTGCTCTGAGTTTAGTTTTGGTAGGTGTCTAGGAATTCATCCATTTCTTCTAGATTATTTAATTTTGTAGGGTAGATGTTTTAGAAGTATGCCCTGATGATTCTTCCAATTTCATTGTTGTCTGTAGTGATTTCACCTTTCTCATTTCTGATTTAGTTAATTTGAGACTTCTCTTTTTTTTTTTTTTTTTTTTTTTCCTTGATCAGTTTGGCCAGGGTTTTGTCAATCTTGTTTATTTTTTTCAAGGAACCAGCTCTTTGTTTCATGAATTTTTAAAATTGTTTTCTTAGTTTCCAATTCATTAATTTCTGCTCTAATCTTGATTACTTCTTTCCATTTGGAACTCTTTGGATGGGATTCTTCTTGTTTTTCCAGTGTTTTTAGATGGACAGTCAGGTTATTGATTTCTGATCTCCCTTTGTAATAAAAGCATTTAGGGCTATGAATTTTCCCCTTAGGGGCCCGTCATTGAGTCCCATAAGTTTTGGTAGGTTGTATTTTCATTATTATTCAATTCTAGAAATTTTACAATTTCTTTTTGATTTCTTCCATGACACATTCATTGCATAAAAGTATGTTGTTTAGTCTCCAGGTGGAATTCTTGATGTGACTCTTGTTAATTTCTAGCTTTAAAGCATTGTGATCTGACATGAAGCAGGAAATTATTTCAATTCTCCTGACTTTATGAAGGTCTGCTTTATGGCCTAATATATGGTCAATTTTGGATAAGGTTCCATAGGCTGCTGAGAAAAGTGTGTTTTCTATAGAGTTGGGGTAGAAAGTTCTGTAGATATCCATTAGGTCTAGTTGATCTATGATGTTGTTGAGCTCTATTGTTTCCCTGTTGATTTTCTGCTTGGATGATCTGTCTACTGATGATAGTGGAGTATTGAAGTCTCTGACTATGATGGTGTGGGTGTTTATTTCTGTTTTACTGTTGAGTAGATTTTGTTTTTTACACTGTGGTGGCCCTGCATTTTGTGCATATATATTTATGATTGTGATGTTCTCATGTTGGACCATTCCCTTGATGAGTAAGAAGTGGCCCTCTTTGTCCTTTTTGAGTATTTTTGGTTTGAAGTCTATTTTATCAGATATTAATAGTAACACCTGCTTGTTTTTCTTATTTCCAATTGCTTGGAATAACATTTTCCAACCTTTCACTCTGGGGAGGTGTTGATCTTTAGTGGTGAGGTGGGTTTCTTGAAAACAGCAAATAGATGGGTCCATTTTTTTTTTCCTCCATCCTGATAGCTTGTGTCTTTTGATGGGTGTCAAAAGCTGATTCTGTTCAATTTTATTGATAAAATTGTTGGTTTTTGATAGTTTGCTTGAAGTTCAGTGATTCTTTTTAATCAGGATCTCATTGGTTGTTGTGGTTTCATTTTGGGAATGAATTTCTGTTAATTTCTCTATGATTTCACTGGAGGCTTCCGTAGTAGGATGAGACATCCTTGGTGGAAATCTCTCTGTTTTCTGACTTTTGTTGGCTTTTTTGTGTGTTGTTATCTACCCATTTTAGGAATACTCTTTATTTCATTGAGGTGGAAGTAAGTTTTTGTCCTTTGACCCATTCACCCTCTGACTCAGGTGAACAGGAATGTTGGTACCTAGTGTCCAGTAAGGATTCCAGAGAAAAAGGCCTGATTCCGTAGCTGACACAGGGGGCTAGGCCTCCCTGAGCAAGGCACAATGGGATCTATCAGGACCAAGGAACTAGGAGGAGCAAGGGAACAGGGATCTTGCCTACTTCATGCCACACCCTCCAGGACACAGACCACTGGCAGCAACCCAGACTGGGGAGGTGGGAGGAGTCCAGATACCAGGGTCTGGCCTACTTACTCTAGACCACCATGCCTTCCCACACACTGACCAAGCAAGGAACTCAGACCCTAGATGTGGGAGGAGCCCAGAAATGGGTCCAGCCTACTCACTCTAGACTGCCATGCCTGTGCACACACTGACCGCAAGGAAATTGGACCCAGGAGGAGGTGAGAGGAGCCCAGAAATGGGTCTGGCCTACATACTCCAGACTGCTATACCTCAGTGATGACTAATTTTTATCCATTCTTCAAAGATAACTATCATATGCACACATTTATCTGCTTACTAATGATGTGCTATCTTAACTAGTACAGGGCTTAAAGCTGATCAGATTTAACTGTATTTAAGAAAAGTAATTAGGGACATGCATGTAGGCCAGGAGCTGGGAGGACCAGGTCCACCCCACACAGACCCATGCTTATAGTGAACTCATGATCTGCAGGCCCCTCCCCCTAACACAGATGCACGTAGACCCCCAGAGCAAGAAGACCACGCCTAAGACACAAAGGCCCAGGTAAACTTGTACTCAACACCTCTTGCCCCTAACCCAGACTTGAGTAGACCACCTGGAACAGTCCAAACCAAGGATCAGTGACTTTGCCATCACTTCCTCCATCAAAAATCTCCCAGGAAAGTTATACCAATAAAAGAGACTATGTGAAGGATAGACCCTCACTACTGAAAGACAAGCCAGAGAAATAGATCAGGAGTCAAAATCAATATTAAGTTCAAAAAAGTATGAGCAGAAAATGACAGAAATCCACCTGTGGTGGTTTGATTCAGGTGTCCCCCATAAACTTAGGTATTCCTAATACTAGTCTTTCCAGCTGATGGCACTTGGAAATTAATGCTTCCTAGAGACAGTGTATTGTTGGGGGTGGGCTTATGAGTGTCATAGCCAGTTTCCCCTTGCCAGTGTTTGGCACACTCTTCTGTTACTATTGTCCACCTGATGTTGGCCAGGGGGTGATGCCCACCTGTGCTCATGACATCATTTTCCTCTGCCATCATGGAGCTTCTCCTTGAATAACCCCAAAAAAAAAAACCTCTTTTTCCCCACAAGCTGCTCTTGGTTGGGTGATTTCTACCAGCAATGTGAACCTGACTGCAACAGCGCCTTAAAGAGACCAAATGTTTGAATCATGAGCATACAATAGGAGAAAAACTTTTGATCAATGACATAAAAAATATTCTCAATAAAATTACAGAAGAAAAATTTCCAAAGCTTATGAAATAGAGCTCATATACTTCACAAGAGACAGAACACCAAATAGACTAGACCAGAAATTCCATATATCACATTGTAGTCAAAAAACTAAACACTCAAAACAAAGAAAGAGTACTAAAAGCTGCAAGAGAAACAGTTCATCATTTACAAAGGAAGGCCCATCATAATAACATCAGATTATTCAGCTGGAAATTCTAAAAGCCAGAAGGGACCAGAACGGAGTATTTCAGTATTGCCAAAACTGCAGCTGCCAACCCAAACTATTATACCTAAGAAAATTATCCCTGATAATGCAATTAAAAAGAAGAAAATCTCATGATAAAAGCAGGCTAAATGAATATATGGGCACTAAGCCAGCCCTACAGAGAATGCTGGATTAAATACTTTACACTGAAGACAGAAATAAGCGTAATAAAGAGAATAAAAAAGGGAAAAAATGATAAAACATAGAACAGTTATAAAGCAAGTGAGGATCAAACAAACACCAAACTCCACAAATCATCAACATGACCAGGATTAATTTGCACCTTTCAATAATAGCTCTGGGGGCTGGAGAAATGGCTCAGTGGTTAAAGACACTTGCTTGCAAAGCCTGATGGCTGGGTTTGATTCCCCAGTACCCACATAAAGCCAGATGCACAAAGTTGCGCATGTATCTGGAGCATGTTTGCAGTGGCTGGAAGCACTGGCATGCCTGTACTCACTCTGTCTGCCTCTTTCTCTTGGTCTCTCCCTCGAATAAATAAAAACATTGAGAAACATAACAATAGCTCTGAATATCAATAGACTCAATTCTCTAAACAAAAGACACAAATTAACAGGTTGGATGAGAAAATAGGGTAGATCCTTTTGCTTTCTTCAAGAAACCCATCTCACCATTACAGACAGACATCATCTTAGGGTGAAAATAAATACAAAGAT
This sequence comes from Dipus sagitta, assembly GCA_036346955.1. NCBI lineage: Eukaryota > Metazoa > Chordata > Mammalia > Rodentia > Dipodidae > Dipus > Dipus sagitta. The sequence goes on from CM070781.1 coordinate 13,547,489, forward strand.
AAGCCAAGCACAGAATGATAGTAGCATGTAGTTTAGACACGTGTGACTTTGGCCTTATCCCTTATACCTCCTTTTTGTTTAAATAACATAGCTTTTTATACACCATGTGTCCTTTTTTCTATTACTATTATTTTTAACAATATATTTCATATGGTTACATCTTGTGCTGTTATCGTCTTTTCCCTTGTCCCTGCCCCCATTCCACTGGGGTTGCAGGTATTCCCTATGGGGTTGTGGGTTATGCGTTGTGGAAGTAGCAGTCAGTTTTTTTCTGAGGGGAGGCAATGCCTCTGGGCATGATGTCTCAACCTGTGGCACTTACAATCTTTTCTGCCCCTCTACTGCAAAATTTCCTGAGCCATGGTGGGTGAATTTTAAGCCTACTTCAGTGATGAGCTCTTAGGAGCTTCTGGATCTCTGCTTTTGTAAGTGTTGAGTGTCCTCAGGGTTTGTCTCCTTCACGCTGGTGCTGATTGTCAGGTTCATCATGGAAGCAGCACTCTTTCTCATCTCCCCAATTCCTTTGTGATTTCAGCCATGTGTCCTTTTTGATATAACAATATGTCTTTTTTTTTAACTGAAAACATACTTTATATTTGTAATTTTATATCTTTATACTGAATGTTTTTTATTTTTATTTTTAATTATAATTATTATTACTATACAAATTTAGAAAGCTGGGCATTGGTGGTGCGCACCTTTAATTCCAGCACTAGGGAGGCAGAGGTAGGAGGATCTGTGTGAATTTTAAGACAGCCTGAGACTACATAGTGAATTCCAGGTCAGCCTGGGCTAGAGACCCTACCTCAAAAAAAATTTTAGAAATGAAAATGAAAACCCAAGAAGTTGTATTTCATAGAAAGTATAACAATTATATAGACAAAATATATTAACAGTCTTGTGGCATGTTAATAAACTCAAACTAATCAATTTGTTAAATATTCAAGTCATATATTTAGAAGGTAACTTTAAAATTGTAGTAAGTTTAGCCGGGCGTAGTAGCGCACGCCTTTAATCCCAGCACTTGGGAGGCAGAGGTAGGAGGATTGCCATGAGTTCGAGGCCACCCTGAGGCTCCATAGTGAATTCCAGGTCAGCCTGGGCTAGAGTGAGACCCTACCTCGAAAAACCAAAAAAAAAAAAAAAAAAATTGTAGTAAGCTTGAACAAGTATAAAGTCAAAAGTTTACGGATGAATTATTTCTTAAAATACATCCATGTATTTTTGAACACTTAGTAGACATAAATTTAGTTGCACATAAAGACAAACTACATGAAACATAAACACACGGCAGCATGATAAGTGGCTGGCCACTCTTAGACATGATAAATAACATAATTGATATTTTTATATTTATTTATTTACCTATTCACAAACAGAGAGAAGTAGAGAGAAGAGAGACAGGTAGAGAGAATGGCACACCATGGCCCATTAGGCTTTGCAGGCAAGCTCCTTAACCACTTAGCCATTTCTCCAGGCCCCCAAATTAAATTTATATGAGTACTCATTTATGAGCCAAAGTTATCATATCAGCAGTATAGACAATACACACCCTTAGCCACAAAAAAACACTGTAAAGACCAAATAAATTTTGTAGCTTTTAAATGTGTCGCTTGTCAGTTTTAAAATCAAATTATTATCTTACTTACTTTCTTTATAGCACTTAGTAAGTAATCAAAAAAATGAGGCAGCAGGGCTGGAGAGATGGCTTAGGGGTTAAGCGCTTGCCTGTGAAGCCTAAGGACCCTGGTTCGCGGCTCAATTCCCCAGGACCCACGTTAGCCAGATGCACAAGGGGGCGCACGCATCTGGAGTTCGTTTACAGAGGCTGGAAGCTCTGGCGCACCCATTCTCTCTCTCTCTCTCTCTCTCTCCCTCCTTCTCTCTGTTGCTCTCAAATAAATAAACAAAAAACAAATTTAAAAAATAATGAGACAGCAACTACAGGAAATTTGAACAGCCTTTTTTGTCTCTAGAAACACTCTTACATTGGGGAGAGGGGGAGAGCAGGTAGGGATAACTGTTGTAACTTCAGGTAAGGGTCTTTTGACCCTACCATCACTAGGGAGTTGTCAAAAGTAATTTCCGGTGAGGGTCTTGGGCCTCTCCTTTCACCTGCTAAGGAGTTGTTAATGGTTCTATTACCATCACTGTAGACCTTGTTTCACTATACTGTTGTTTTAAAGTTGTAATAGCTGCCTGTCCAAAGTATGTTTTACTTCAAGATAGCTTTATGTTATGTCCAGAATCAAAAAAAAAAAAAAAAATAGGTGAGGGCATTTGTCTATGATGGAAAGAATAAAATATTAAAGCAGGAACCATCATATTCTGAGGGCCAGTCTAAGACTTTTTGAAAAATTAGAATTGAGACAGTAACTTATTGAATAAAATCTTAAGATTAATTACCCTTTTGTTTAAAATTTTAATTATATTATGTTTTAAAAGGACCTTGTACTAAATTAACAGCTTTATCTGTATGACTTTTTGCTTTAAAAAATAAACAATAAATAATACTGCCAATATAAATCAACTCTTGTTACTGAACAAGAGCTCAACAGATGGGCTGGAAAGAAGGCTTAGCAGTTAAGCTGTGAAGGACCCAGGTTCCATTCCCCAGTACCACATAAGCCAGATGCACAAGGTAGCACATTGTGCCTGGAGTTCGTTTGCAGTGGCTAGCGACCATGGCATACCCATTCTCTCTCTCTCTCTCTCTCTCTCTCTCTCTCTCTCTCTCTCTCTCTGTCTCTCTCTCTTTCCACCTGCCTCTTTCTTTCTCTCTCTCTCTCAAATTAAAAAAAAAAAAAAGTGTTTAACAGTCATTGCTGGGCATAGTGGTGTACATCTTTAATCCCAGGACTCAGGAGGCAGAGGTAAGAGGATAACCATGAGTTTGAGGCTACTTTAAGACTACATAGTAAATTCTAGAGTCAGCCTGAACTAGAATGAGACTCTTCCTCAAAAAAAAAAAACAAAATAAATAAATAAAAGAAAGAAAATAATTTAACAGTATCTGGCAATTTTTATGTTAATTGAAAAACATTATGGATATATTGTCATAATTTTTGTTTTTAAACATGGGTGTAACCTACAATTTTTGTAGATAGCTTTTTAAGGTCACTCATTATAGTAGCAGGTAGTTTGATATAAAGATTATACTTAATTTCTACAATAAACCCAAATATTTGAAATTAAACTAATTATCAATGAAAACTTTACCAACACATAAATTTTTGAAAAATGTTTACTTATGGTAGTAAATAATTCTCTTAAGACATTAAGAGGGCAATGTAACTCACAATGAAAATGTTCTAAGAAAGCCGGGCGTGGTGGCGCATGCCTTTAATCCCAGTACTCGGGAGGCAGAGGTAGAAGGATCGCTGTGAGTTGGAGGCCACCCTGAGACTCCATAGTGAATTCCAGGTCAGCCTGGACTAGAGTGAGACCCTACCTCGAAAAAAACAAAAAAAAAAAAAAATGTTCTAAGAATAATTTACGTTTTAGCCGGGTGTGGTGGCTCACACGTTTAATCCCAGCACTCAGTCCTTAAACTTTGCAGGCAAGCACCTTAGCTTCTAAACCATCTCTCCAGGCCTATAATCTCCTCTTTCAAAACAGTTTTGTTAAACTAGGCATGGTGGTGCACGCCTTTAATCCCAGTACTCGGGAGGCAGAGGTAGGAGGATTGGGTACCCTGAGACTACACAGTGAATTCCAGCTCAGCCTGAGCTAGAGTGAGACCCTACCTCGGAAAACCAAAAAAAAAAAAGAATTTACATTTTAAACAGTGTACACGTTTTTTATATTTATTAACTTAATGGCTATCATTTAAAACCACAAAGAAATACATTATATAATTACAGAAATGATGTAGCTTACAGAATGCTTTTAAATCTGCTTCTTTTGTACAGTTAAAGACTAATGTCTCTAGTAGTAAAATAACTTAATATGGCTTGACAAAAATGTGTAGATTAAATGTAATTCTTGAAACTTGAGGGAGGGCTTCACTCTAGCCCAGGTTGACCTGGAACTCACTTTGTAGCACCAGGCTGGCTTCAAATTTACAGAAATCATTTTACTTTTTTCTTTCAAATGTAGGGATTAAAGCCTTGTGCCACCACACCCTTTAAGTCTGGCTTGCTTTTAATCTTTAGTCTTAAATCAATACCATATCAAAAGATACTATTTTATAGAAATAAAACAGATCATTTTAGACCTTAAACAAAACTGGGTTTTTTGGTTTTTTTGTTTTTGTTTTTGTTTTTTTGAGGTAGGGTCTCACTTTAGCCCAGGCTGACTTGGAATTCACTGTGGAGTCTCAGGGTGGCCTCGAACTCTCGGCAATCCTCCTACCTCTGCCTCCCAAGTACTGGGATTAAAGGCATGCGCCACCACGCCCAGTTTAACAAAACTGTTTTGAAAGAGGAGATTACAGGCCTGGAGAGATGGCTTAGCAGTTAAGGTGCTTGCCTGCAAAGTATAAGGACTGAGGTTTGATTCCCCAGTACCCACGTAAGCCAGATGCATAAGGTGGTGCAAGCATCTGGAGTTTGCCTGCAGTGACTAGAGGCCCTGGAGCACCCTTTTTCTGTCTCTCTTCTTCTCTTTCTCTGTCTGTCTCTCTCTCTCTCTTTCTCTCATCTGCCTCTTACTCTCTCTCAAATAAATAAATAAAATATTTTAAAAAGAAAGAGATTACAGATAAATAGGCAATATTCTTTATCTTAATGTTATGCTATAAGTTAAGATTGAGCAAAAAATATAAAACATCAGTTTAAGACTTACCAATAATGTCATCTTTTTTTATATACCCAAATAGACTTACCTAGATTTTGAATGTTATTGTTTTCTGGGGTTGTGCCTTCTATAACCTCCACTGTGAAAGTGAATAACAAAAAATCCCCAACAAGCACATAAAATAAAATTGTACATTTGGTACTTATATATCATCCTGGAAAGGAAAGCCATTGTGTTCAATCTTATTAAAGGACCTTGAGAATATACTTAGAGGTATTTTGATTTTTTATTTTTATTACCTAAGATCATTGAAAAATGGGATACAATTGTTGAAAACCTGTTTTTGAAAGAAGTCATCATCAAAATCTATGTATCCAATGTTAACCTCTATAGCCTAATGGAACTTCTGTTTTAAGAGTCCAGTGAATATTACATTACCCAAACAAGTGCCTTTTATGGCTTCATGAATCATTTAGTAAATCTAAAAATAGTATTCTATAGGTTTTAAGAAATTAAGATTACTTCAGACCTTTTAATATATCACCAAATGATTCACATTCACACAATTCACACTTTAAGTTGGTATACCAAAAATATATTTAAAACAAAAATAAGAATAATGAGGGGGCTGGAGAGCTGGTTCAGCAGTTAAAGCACTTGCCTGCAAAGCCTAAGGACCCAGGTTTGATTCCCTAATACCCACATAAAGCCAGATGCACAAGGTGGCACATGCATCTGGAGTTCATTTGCAGTGACTAGGTGCTCTGGCAACCCATTCTTTCTCTTTCTCTCTCACACTCTTTCTCTCTCTCCCTTCATCCTTTTCTCTCTCTCTAATAAATAAATGAATAAAATACTTTAAAAGGAAAAAAAATGAATAATGAGAAACAGAAGTGGCCAAAAGTTATATGTATTTTGAATTTCACATTGTTATTTTCTAGTTTTTTGACAAAACAAACACAAACATATGAAAACATTATGGACACACATAAATTCTAGGTGTACCTTAAGAAAATAAAATTAAGTTGAAACTATATCTTTTGAAATGTAAGACTCAATGCAAAAGATCACTGGTAAAGTTAATTATTTAGATCTGCAGCAGATAATTATCCCTTCTTGTTTCTGAGAGCTAAATAGCAGAAAGAAAGAAGTCCTTTTAGATGGAAATATCTTTTTAAAAATTTTAGGTCAAAGCTTTTTGTTTATTTATTAAATTCATCCCCCCCCCACCGAAAAGACATACACTATATAAAGAGGTAAGCAAAATTATCCAACACATGTTTGAGAAAAAAGAGAGAGATTGCTATCTGCTATGACACAGTCAGAGAGGGCTTGCTCACCTCTTTGGGCTCATGTGCCTCAGTGAGGGTGTATCTGAATTCCAGTTCATAGGTATGCAGAGAGTTTTGTACTCTGGTGGGGTCCCTGCTGCTTGTTATTTTTGGTGTTTGCTGCCTGATGGGGTTTCTCTCTCTGCCTAGATTTATGAGTGGAAGCCAGCTTCTTCCACCATTAAAAAAACTTCCCTTGGAGCTGTAAACGGAAATAAACCCCTTCCTCCTATAAACTGTGACTGGTTTGGATGTTCATCCCAACAATGTGAAGCTGCCTACAACACTCCCTTAATGATAAGAACAATGGAAACACTAGAGATAGAGGGATCAAATCTCAACAAAATAAATACAATAAACCTAAACCTAATATCATACTAAATCGGGGAAAAACTTGAAACATTCCCTTTTAAATTTGGAAGAATACAAGGATGTACACTCTCCCCCGTGCTATTTAATATAGTATTTGAAATCTTAGCTAGCGTGATAAGACAAGAGAATGAAATAAAAGGAATACAAAACAGAAAGGAAGAGGTCAATCTAGCCTTATCAGCAAATAATATGATTCTGTATTTAAGAGACCCTATAGACTTCACACACACACAAAAAAAAAAAACCCTCCTAGGACTGATAAACACTTTCAGCAAAATTAACACATAAAATTAACACACAAAGATCAGTAGCCTTCTTATATACTTACATGAAATAGAACATAATTCAAAAACCTTTATTCAACCAAACTGGAAAATCTGGAAAAAAACAGATAAATTTCTGGACACATATGATCTACCAAAGTTAAAGCCAGAAGAGAAGAAGATAATTTAACAGTAATGAGGTTGAATCAGTAATTAAAACTTTCCCAACCCCCCACCCCAAAAAAATCCCAACAAACATACTGAGAAAGAAACCAGGGAAAACAGTCCCACTTAAAATAGTCACAATAGGTGGGCATAATGGCACACACCTTTAACCCCAGCTCTCCAGAGGCTGAGGTGGGAGCATCACTATGAGTTGGAGGCCAGCCTGAAGCTACAGAGTGAGTTCCAGGTCAGCCTACACTAGAGTGAGAACCTGCCTTGATAAAACCAAAATAAATAAAATAGCCACAAAAAATTATGTATCATGGAATATTCCTGATCAAAAAAGTGAAAGACTTCTACAATAAATAAAAACACATTAAAACACTGAAGAAATTAAAGAAACCAGAAGATGAAATGACCTGCCATATTCATGGATTAGAAGAATTAATACGATGAAAATATCCATCCTACCAAAAGCAGCATACAAGTTCAATGCAATTTCAAATCAAAATCACAGCATCATTCTTCACAAAAATAGAAAAAATAATCTTAAAATTCATATGGAGGCACAAAAGGCCTTGAACAGCAAAAAATATACTCAGCAAACAGAATACCCCTGAAGGTATTACTGTTCTTGACTTCAAGTTATACTACAAAGCCATAGTAATAAAAACTGCATGGTACTGATACAAAGACAGGCACATAGGTTAATGGAATAAAATAGAAGATCCAGGTATAAGTTCAAGTAACTACAACCACATGACTTTTGACAAAGTGGCCAAAAACACACACTGGAAAAAAGACAGGCTTTTCAAATAATGGTGCCAGGGAAACTGGATAACTACATGTAGATAAATCTAGTCCCTTTTCTCTCACCCTTCACAAAACTCAACTCCAGATGGATCAAAGGTCTCAACGTGTGACCTGAAACTATGAAACAGCAAGAGGGAAAAATATGAAGAATACTCCAAGATATAGGCATAGGGAAAAACTCCCTGAATAAGACCCCAGTAGCTCAGGTAACAGGATACTTAACCAATGTTATCTTGTGAAACTGAAATGGTATTGTACAGCTAAGCAAACTATCAGCCGAATCAATAAACAACATACAGAATGCAAGAAAAAGTTTCCCAGCTATGCATCTCACAGATGTTTAACAAAAAATACTCAATAAAAACATTAATTAGGGTGTACAGGCAGGCATGGCTCACAGAGTGAGTAGATGGGAGCAGGACAGGAGGAGATAAACAACCCAGTGCACTTCACCCGGAACCCACCTGAAACCAGAGTAATTGAGGACATAAGCAAAAGTTCTGCTTTCTCGGTGACCCCGATATCAGCACAAGGGTGAAGGAGATGGACACTGAGGACACTCAACACCTACCGAAGCAGAGATCCAGAGGCTGCTAAGAGCCCATCACTGAAGTACACGTAAAATGCACCCAACATGGCTCAGGGAATTTTGTCATCTTCAGAGGGGATGGAAAGATTGTTAGAGCCACAAGTTGTGACATTATGCACAGAAACATTGCCTCTTCCCCATAACTGACTACTGCCCCCACAATGCATGACCCACAATCCCCATGGAGTTGACCTGCATCCGCAGTGAGGAGGGCCTCTTGGGAAAAGTGGCAGGGATGAGGGAAAGGATGGTACCAACATGTGTTGCTTACATACTAAGTCCACATCTAATAAAAATAAATAAAAAATTAACCAACCGAGTCAAAAAATGGGGCAGAGAACTGAACAAGAGAGTTCTCACAGGAAGAAATACAATAAACATCTTAAGAAATGTTCAACATCTGTAGCCATTAGAAAATTCAAAATTAAAACTACTTTAAGATTCCATTTCACTCCAGGTGTAATGGCTATCATCAAAAAATCAAATAACAAATGCTGTCAAGGGCGTGGAAAGAGGAACCCCATCCACTGTTGGTAGGAGCGTAAATTGGTATAGCCACTATGGAAATCTACAAATATTGAGCCACCATGTGACCCAGCTATACCACTCCTGGGCATATACCCTAAAGACACACTTTTGACTACAGAGACACCTCTCATCCATGTTTATTGCTACTCTATTCACAATAGCTAATATATGGCATCGGCCTAGATGCCCATCAACTGATGAATTCATAATGGAGATATGGTACGTATACAAAATGGAGTCTGCTATTGAGCTGTAAAGAAAATGAAATTATGAAATTCACAGGAAAATGAATGGACCTGAAAAAAATTATACCAAGTAAGGTAATACATACTAAGTGAAGTAACTCAGGCTCAGAAAGTCAATGCCACATGTTCTCTCTCATGTGTGGATCTTAGCTTGGAATAGTTCGATTTGTTAGTGAATTATAGGAGTGTCAGTAGCAATGGGAAGGAAGCAAAAATGAGGCCTGAAGCCAGGTGTGATGGCATAAGCCTGTAACTGTAGCACTCGGGATGCTGAGGTAAGAGGATCACAAGGGCTGAGTCTAAGGACAGCCTGGGGCTACATAGTGAGTCCCAGGTTAGTCCAGATTAGCTAGAGTGATACCCTACCTTGACAAAATGTGTGTGTGTGTGTGTGTTGAAATGTATGTGTGTGTATGTTTTGTTCATATATAATTCATATATATTCATAGAAAACTAAAGATGGTTTGAATAAGTACCATAGAAACCTACTTCTACATCAGCTAATTAAAAGATAAATTTTTTTCTTTCATAAAAAAGAGAGTGTTGTGACAAAAGTACCCTAAAATGGTGGAGAAACCTTTACCCTAAAACTATAGGTTGTTGCAAGTAAATCCCAGTGCCAGATATGGGCTTTCCTCAGTGAGCTGTTGGTCAGAGAGTCCCATTAGACCCCCAAAACAGGTTAGACCATTGCTAGCTACTTGGCTACCTACCGGAACAAGATGGTAAGATCCTATTCTGAAGACAATACAGGCTGATGTTGCAGAACATTGAGAACCTATCTCAAAAAGAAATAGACGGTTGGCTATCTTTTCTTGTATTGATAGGTCTTGGATCTCCCCAGTATTCTCTGCCATCTATAAAATACAACAGATTCTCTAACCATAAGTGAGAGTAACTTAGATTATAGGAGAAAGCATAGTCATTTGAGAGGCTTTTTAAGGAGAGCCTTCAGTGGAATGGGGGTGAAGAAGAGGGGATATAAGAATGTAATTGGTAGCAGAGGCCAGTAAGACAGAAAGGGGTTATAAGGGATGGAGGAGAGGGGTGGACTTAAGGGGATGATATATATATATATATATATATATATATATATATATATATATATACACATATATGTGTGTGTGTGTGTGTGTGTGTGTGTGTGTGTGTGTGTGTATAGACAAAAAGATAACTGGGGGTGGAATGGCCTAAGTGAAGTCAGGGGAAGAGATTGAGTAAAGGAAGGGTTGGGAGAAGATTAATCAAAATTTAAGAGGGTATTAATAAGCCATATGGGAACCTACTTTTTTGGACAATGGTGCATGCAGAAGCCATAGATAGTTTCTAGAAAAGTTTCAGTGCCAGGGATGGGATACCTTTCAGTGAGTTGTTGGCCAGGGAGGTAACTCATTTCCCCAAAGCAGTAAAGACCATTGCCAAGGCTCTTGGTTTCCTGCCAGGAAAAGATGGTAAGACCCTATTGCTAAAGACTCCACATGTTTGGGCTGCAAGGTCAAGCTGGAGCTGAGCTGAAAATCTCCTCCCTGTAGACCAGCTGACAGGAAGCTGGAAAAAGCTATGCTGCATGCAGCTGTATTGGAGACAGAAGTCATCAGTGGAGATAAACAACAGTGGATACTGCAAGCCTTAAGTTTGGCCAGCCAGGCCAAATAGGCCAATGGGTGCAAAAGTGGCATGTCTGTTATGGGGGAAAAACAACTGCTCACTAATTGGACTGGAGGCCCACTCCATGGGAGAGAATACATGCCTGGTACTATGACTGGGTAGGTCATGAATCCTATGGGTGTATCATCTGCTGGTATCTGGCTAAATCCATATATTATGCTCACCAAACTGTACAGCAAGCACTTCTCTTAATGTTCATACTCATATGTTAATGCTACTCTCACTTTTGGATTTAGAGAAGCTTCTCTTTTCAGATGGTGGTGACCTCTGGGATGACTAAGATAGCACCATGGTGCTAAGAAGAAGTGACAGAGGAGTGCTCAGCACTGAAACCTCTCTATCACACTTTCTAAGTATCAGGGTCCATTGTGTAAGAGGTGGCAGAAAGAACATAAGAGCCAAAGGAAGGGAGGACTGCTTACAATGCAATCTTCCAGACATAAAATGGCCTGGGTATCCATGACCTCACAATGCCTGGTACTACTTACACAGGACTCTCATAATAGGGGGGTAAGAAGATGACATCAAAATAAAAGAGAGACTAATTGAGAGGGGGGAGACTGAAAAACTGAGATAATAAGGCAGGGGAATGATGTTCTTTATGTTCCCATAGATTGTTACTAGAAAAATTAATGTGTTAGAGATGGGATACCTTCCAGTGAGTTGTTGGCCAGGGAGGTCCCTGCTGCCCCCAAAACATTATAGGCCATTGCCAAGGCTCTTGGTTTCCCACCAGGAATAGAAGATAAGACCCTGATGCTGAAGACTCCACATACTTAGGCTTCAAGGTCACTGAAAAATCAAGCTATAGCTAAGAGGAAAATCTCCTTCCTGTAGAATAGCTGACAAAATACTGGAAAAAGCTACACTACATGCTGCCCTGTGAAAGAGAGAAGTCATCAGGGGAGATAAACAACATTGGACACTGCAAGCCTTAAGTTTGGCCAGTCAGGCCAAATGAGCCAACTGGTACAATAGTGGCATGTGTTGAAAGTTATAGATGTATAGGAAAAGGCTGAGCAAAACTCAAGGACTCTCATAGGTGACATGCAATTTCAGGTGTGATGCTGGAGCAGCGCACACCATTCAGAGAAGTCCCTGAGCTCATCTTAGCTGAATTGCTGATGTGTGAGGGATGGTTCCTCCTTACCCTTCTTCCCTTAGCCTTCATTGTTAAACTAAGAGAACTCCCCAAGAAACCTGCAAAACTGACTCGCTGAAATTATTGCCAAATAAAGTGGTTTTTATGCTCTGCCTTGTTACTCATTTTATTTTATTTTCTACTGCAATGTCAGCAAACATAGGCACAATGTGACAAGAAGACTCCATCTAAGGAGTGTTTGCCATATGCCAGGCTTTGTGCATAAAATAAACTCTTGTAAGTGGTTCCTCTTATTACCAGATTTTGAGTTAAGAAATTAAATGATAGTTTTCTGGTATGTAAAATAAGGAAGTTACACAGATGATCTGAATTTTCCTTCCTACTCTAATTTTTAAAAATTTTTTAATATCTTATTTATTTATTTTGAGAGAGGGGGTGGACAAATGAGAGAGAGAGAATGGGTGCACCAGGGCCTCTAGCCACTGCAAATGAACTCTGGACACATGTACCACATTGTGTATCTATCTGTCTTACATGCATACTGGAGAATCTAGCCTGGGTCCTTGGGCTTCATGAGCAAGCATCTTAACCACTAAATCATCACTTCAGCCCCCTAGTCTAAACTTTTAGGATGCTGCAATGCAATATAAAACATTCCAGATTTATAATGCATAGCATACTTTATATAAGGCACATTGATGTATGCCATTTGTAATGTGATTGCCAAGTAATGGGAGAGTCTACATAGACATGCTTAAAATCTAACATCTGGAGGAGGGAGTTATGGTTTATGAGCACATGTGTACATTTGTTTGTATGTATATGGACACGTGTGCATCAAGTGCACATGCATGTGTGTGCATATGTGTGGAAGCCAGAGATATCACAGGTGTCCTCCTGGATTGTTATTCTCCACCTTACTCTTCAAGACAAGATCTCTCATTGAACCTGGGTCTTACTAATTCAGCAAAACTAACTAGCAAGCAAGACCCAGGGATCTCGCCTCTATTTCACCAGCACTGGAATTACAGGCATGTGCCATCATGCCTGGCTGTTACATGGTCGCTGGGGACCTAAACTCAGATCCTCCCTAATGCTTACACAGCAAGCATTTTACCAATTGAGCCATCTCCCCACCTCTGAAAATTCCACATCGTGAGAAGAGGAATTCAGTCACCATTTTTGCTAGATTTTTATTATATATCATACATTATGTATCCTGTAATATTCATGGCTGGGTTCTTGGTTTAATCAAACAAATATAAAAGTTTGGCATGGACTTATTTTTTTCCTGGAGCATTTTTGTTTTGGGGAAAATAACGAGTAGCAATGACAGATGACTGCAACAAATGTGACTCTCCTTCTGCTACTGAACTCTTGGGGGAAAACAGGAATTAGATGTAATACATTGTTCTTCCTTCATAACAAGTTCCTCAATCTTAGAGATTTGAACAGGACAGGAGGCAGAGGAGATTGACTATGTGTTCATGTGTGACCAGAAGACATAATGGCCCTGCTCCGTGGGAGGTGTGCTGCCCTTAAGGAAGCTCTGTGTGTGCCATGGATGCTCTCCCTGGCTGCTAGCTAAAGTGGCCCATCTGGGAGATGGCTTCTTATACACCCACTGTCTATCAGCTGTCCAGGGTGATTTCTGTCTCTCAAACTATTCAGTTTTATGTTGGTTTGGAAAAGTGATGATTGCATTGTGTGATCAGGTAAGCCATTTTATTTGTTTGTTTGTTGTTGTTGTTTTCAAGGTAGGGTCTCACTCTAGCCCAGGCTGACCTGAATTCACTATGTAGTCTCAGGCTGGTCTCCAACTCGTAGCAATCCTCCTATCTGGGCCACCTGAGTGCTGATATCAAAGGTATTGGCCACCATACCCAGCTTAAATGCCTACATTTAAGGATTCCCTCTGCATAAAATTATTGAATCATGAGATTCTTAATTTTATGCTTTAAGTGAGACTTACTTTCCTTAGCTATGTCACTCAGAAGGCTTTATTTTTCTTCTGCCTTCACTGTGACAAAGAGTACTCAATCATTCAGAATTTATTACTATGGACAAAGAAGTGGGTTTTTTTGTTTGTTTGTTTGTTTTTGGTTTTTCAAGGTAGGGTCTCACTCTGGCCCAGGCTGACCTGGAATTAACTATGCAGTCTCAGAGTGGCCCCGAACTCACAGAGATCCTCCTACCTCTCCCTCCCGAGTGCTGGGATTAAAGGCATACACCACCACACCCGTCTGACAGAGCAGTTTGCAGCTGAGAAACTTGGTGGGAATACATTGCTTCTTCAAGTTCCTTTACATATCATGGTTATGCCTTTCATCAGAGATAAAAATAAAAATTTCAAACAAATAATATTCAATTTATTCAAGTTACACATGGATGAACCAGTATTTTTCTTATACTGAAGTTTGTCTTACATACCTTTGTTCTATTTTAAAGCTAGCAAATTTTAGTGATCACTATTTTAGCATGTTTGAGGCAAGTCCAATAGACTGGACTTTATTTTTTTATGTGAGAGTAAGAGAGAGAGAGAGAAAGAGAGAGAGAATTGGTGTGCCAGGGCCTCCAGTCACTGCAACTGGACTACAGATGCGTGCTCCCTCTTGTGCACATGTGCAACCTTGTGGTCTTGCATCACTGTGTGTCTGGCTGATGTGGGACATGGAGAGTCAAATATGAGTCCTTAGGCATCACAGCCAAGTGCCCTAACAGCTAAGTCATCTCTCCAGCCTAGTGATCACTTTTAAATGGTCTTTGATTACTATTTGGTTCCATTTATAAATAAACCTTAATAATCATTCTAAAATTACTTATATATATTTTTCAGTTTCTTTTCTAAGCACTTCAACTAACTGGCAGAACAATAATTTTATTAATTGAAAAAATCAAAGTTAAAATGCTATGAAACAAGGTCTCTTAATTGTTCTAACACTGTATACAGAGTATTATTCCAAATATGTTTGACTTATAAGGCTTATAATTATATTACAAATAAACATTTTAATTTCTATATGACATTTTATATTTATAAATAAATATTTTATATTTTTAAAATAAATATTGTGTAAATAAATTATATTAAGCAGAACAACCACTATCATTGTCAACAGCAAAGTAAGCATCATGGATTTCAAACTAAATATCAATACCTCAAATTTGCTTCTTTGAAATTATTTGTACTTCACACTAAGTATTTGTAGGATAACAAGAGTTTTACACACCCTAAATAATCATACCACCAGTCACAATTTTAAAAATCACCTTATCATGTGTTCTATAAATTGATTTCTCAGACAGCTTTTTTTCTTTTTTGGTTTTTTTCGAGGTAGGGTCTCACTCTGGCCCAGGCTGACCTGGAATTAACTAGGTAGTCTCAGGGTGGCCTCATGGTGATCCTCCTACCTCTGCCTCCCAAGTGCTGGGATTAAAGGCGTGCACCACTACGTCTGGCATTCTCAGACATCTTGATGTCACATTGTGACCTTGAATCATGCTTCCAATGCACCTTCTAAATGACCACCCAATTTTAACATATAAACTTACATTATACTCAGTTTCTTTGCATTGCTCTTTTGACACTCTAGACAGTCATGTGTGTATTATGCTTGCTCCCTATTGCCTTTTCCTCCTCCAAAATGTCAGTTCTATTAGTAGAGGGGTTGTTCTGGTTTTTTGGGGGGAGGTTGTTTATTTGTTTATTTGTTTTTTTCTCATTTATGGATCTCAAGCCCTTAGAATTCTTACAAAGTTAATTATAAAACAAAATGTTTTAAATAGACACAAATATTTTAATGGACAAACAATTGTTTTTGTAGTTCTGGGGATAAAACCTGAGGTCTTGTACATTTTAGGCAGGTGCTATACCACTGAGCTACACCCTTAGCTTTAAATGTGCAATTTTTAAGAATCTCTTCCTTCTTTCTCCAATCTCACTTCTAAAATTAGCTAATTCTACAAATTTTTCATAGGCTTCCTATCCTTTTCTAAATATCTACTCTGGTGTGATTGTGTTTTTGAAAGAGAAACAGAGAGCGAGAGAAAGTGTATGAGAGAGAGAGAGAGAGAGAGTGCATGGGCACACCAGGGCCTTTCAGCTGCTATGAACAAATTTCTAAAGTGTGTGCCCTCTTGTGAGCATGCGTGACATTGCAGGCTTGCATCACTTTGTGTCTGGCCATGTGGGACCTTGAGATTAGAACATGCATTCTTAGGCTTCGCAGGCAAGCATCCTAACCGCTAAGCCATCTCTCCAGTCCTGGTATGTTTTTTTTTTAAAAAAAAGATAAACAAAAAAATAAATAAATGCAAGCACCTTAACTGCTAAGCCATTTCTTCAACCCCACAATGTAGTTTTTAATATACAGATTATTTGGTAACTGGCCACATACATATAATCAAGCAATTTTTTATGCAATTGTTAATCCTTTGTCTCCAAAGGATTCTGACCTGGCTCCCAGTGCCAGCTGTGGGTTCCTTTACACTAAGTGCATCTCTTAGTCAACCAGAAAGCTGTTGGTTACCTACCAAGGCTATGTGCCATCATTGCACTGGCGTGTACATCTTGTCAGGCTGTTTGCTTCTGAGTAGCTTAGACAGCTATATGGGTTAATTATCTAGGGACTGGCTCTTTTCTGGATGCCAGCCCGGTTTCTCCATACTCTGTGTTGGCACCATATGGTGTCTTCAGCAATAGGGTCTTACATTATATCTCAGGCAGGTAATCAACTGCTTTGACAGAAGCCTGTCTTGTTTTGGAGACCTCGAAGATCTCTCTGATCAACATTTTTTTACTTATTATTTTTTATTAGTTATGGACATACTCAGTATGCATTGTGGTCTACCCATCTTGGTGTAAAAGTCTTACTTTTGTGGAGGAGGAAGCATATATTTCTCCTTCTAAAATCTTCAGTGAGTGTTTTGTTTTAAATGTGAACCAGATTTGAGTAGGATGTGGTTATAGTCACAGATACACAGATTGTGGAGATTACAAGTGCATCAAGGTTTCCTGGGGAACTGGGAGGTAAGAAACTGGGAGCTCAGGCTTACTCACTCCACTTGTGTGTACTCTTCAGCACAGGGGAGCCAGGGATTGAGGAACCAGGAGCCATGAAGAAGCTGGGGAGTCAGGAGTAAGAGGCCAGCTCCCACAGTGGCCCATGCACTTTCTGACTCAGGAAACACGAAGTTGGGGAACTGGTGAATCAGGAAGCTGGATCAAAAGGCTTGCTTCAGCAGCACACACAGTATCCAGGCCACCCCAAGCCAGCAGCAGGGTTACCCAGACCAGGACCTGGGATGTGGAGAATGAAATGGGAGCTATGGCTTACTCACTCCGTGCACTCTCCCTCTGGATCAGGGGATCTGGGAGTTGATGACCCAGGGGCATGTCAATCAGGAAAGTGGAGCAAAACGCCTACTTTTGCAGCATGTAAGCAGGGTCCTGGAGCCCCAAGCCAGCAGCAGGGGTGTAAGGACCTGGGAAATGGAGAATAAACTGAGAGCTCTGGCCCAGTCACTCTTGCAATTTTTTTTTTATAAAGAAATGCTGTGCACAAAGACAATGAGGGATATCTGAGCTAAAAAAACAATGAAGATTTATGTCCCTGCCCCTTGGTCAAGCAGGCCCCAAGATATGATGGGACACCTGTAAAGGGTTCCACAGCTCCAGTAAGTCATCTGTCTTCTTGATCAGAGAGGTCACAGACACTCAGAGATTGGACACTTAACACAATACAGTCTGTAAGAGGAGGGTCAAAACAGAGTAAATGATCCTCAATGAGCAGGGCATGGTGCCACACACCTTTAATCCAAGCACTTAGAAAGCAGAGGTAGGAGGATCACTATGAGTTCAAGGTCACCCTGAGACTACATAGTGAATTCCAGGTCAACCTGGGCCAGAAAGAGACCGTACCTCAAAAAAACAAAAAAGAAAAAAAAAGATCCTCAATGCTTTTAAGGGAAGCCACTTGCTCAGCAGATGGCATGAATACTAAAGGAAACAGAGGGTTCATCCCAGATCCCTAAAAGTCTCTCCTAAAAAGCTGCAACTGATCTTGATGTGTGTGTGTGTGTGTCTACCTAACTAATACCTGTATGATATATAGTAATATATTATAAATTAATATTATAATATCTAATATATTATAATATACATAGATAGATACATAGATACTATCTAATATATTACAATATACATAGGTAGATAGATGATATAGATAGAGAAAGAGAGATTTGGCAGCCTGCATGGTCTTAAACACTAAGCAGAGAGTATAACCAGAGAGTAAAGTATGCCTTAAAAGCTTTAGGTGACACATCCCAGGGAATTTTCCTTCTTAATTTTTAAGCCCAAATGTTTAGACAGACAATTGTGTAAAGCAACATGGTTCTCGATGTGCTCAAGATAGCTCAAAACAGCACTTTTGTCATTTTCAAAGTTAAATGCTATGTGCATATTCTTATAATTCTGTTAATGTCTCATCTGCTTTACAAGATCTACAAAGACAGGTTCAG
Source organism: Dipus sagitta (assembly GCA_036346955.1). Classification (NCBI taxonomy): domain Eukaryota; kingdom Metazoa; phylum Chordata; class Mammalia; order Rodentia; family Dipodidae; genus Dipus; species Dipus sagitta. The sequence goes on from CM070781.1 coordinate 13,565,821, forward strand.
GCCATGTCAGATAACATTTTGTCATTCATGATCTTGACATGTTTGAATGACACAGGGTATTTACCTTACAGGATTCCCTCAGCTCAGGTTTGCCCAGTGCTTTGTCTTGATGATAGGATGCTCTCTCCGCATGCATTCCTGTCAGGAACACCTTGTTCCCATCTCAGTCCATCCAACAGAAAGCCTGTGATGTCCTCTTGTCCTGTTACTAATTCCTTAACTTTTATCATTTAGGAAGTGGTGCTACCTTATTTCTTCACTGTAGTTGCTGTCTATCCCCTTGCATTGGTATCTTGTTAGAAGGTATTTTAACATTATATAAAGTAAATGTCTTCTTTCCCATAAGACTCTCACCCACTGATTTTAGAATTCAGTGATGATTCTTGATGAAACAGTTATTACTGTGGTTGCTGTCAAATTGCTGCTTTTATTATTTTTTCATCTTGAAATAGATTTATTGAAGCATGATTGATATACTGCATGGATACAATAGGAATAAGTTTTTACACGTGGCTACACCCATAAAACCAATACTTCACTGAAGATAATGAGAACAGCCAAGTATTGTTTGTCCTCTCTTGTAGCGCTCTTCCCTGGTTCTCCCTACACGTCTTTCCTCCCCAGTGCTCCCTACACTTGCCTTCTCCCCAGTGCTCTCTTCCTTCCTTCCCAATGATCCCCACATTCCCCCTACCCAGTGCTCTCTACCCTTCCCTCCTCCCCAGTGCTCCCTACCCTTCCCTGCTCCTCAATGCTCCCCACCTTTTTCTAGTCCCCAGTACTCCCTATCCTTCTGTCCTCTCCAGTTCTCCCTACCCTTCTCTCTACCCCAGTGCTCCCCACACTTCCCTTCTCTCCAGTGCTCCCTACCCTTTCTTCCAGTGACACAACGCTGAACTTTTTAAGTGTTTATTTTTTATCATATATCTTTTTTGACAAAATTTTGTTCAAATATTTTGCTCATTTTTCTTCGTGTTCTCACTCTCTCTCTCTCTCTCTTTCTCTCTCTCATTTTTGTCTGGTTTGCTTGTTTATTCTTTTGAGAGAGGGTGTCATATGGCTCAGGATGAACTTGAACTGGCTATGGAGTTGAGGAAGACCTTAAACTGACCTCCTACCTCCAATTACCAAATGCTTGGCTTACAGGCTACACCACCATGCCTGGTTTATGGTGCTCTGGTTGAACCCAGAGTTTCATGCATGCTACGCAAGCACACTACCAACTGAATTATGTGTCTCCATCCCTGTGTTTAGTTTTTTTTGTTTGTTTGTTTTTGTTTTTGAGACTGAGTCTTGCTGTAGTAGCCCAGAATGATCTCCAAAATGTTTCCTTTTCTAATCATTCCTTATAGATTTAGAAGTTGGCATTCTATTGTAAATAAGAGTTCCCTCTTCTTTCCCATTATTTACATATTGATACCATCATAGACCTATGGATCCCTACTGTGCTGTGTGCTTTATAATTGGTTACTCTCATTATTTTGATGTTCTAAAATTATCCGACTTCTGATCAGTAAGAGCTTCACATAAAAATATCAAGTCTAGTTCTTATTTGTATGTTATTTTCTTCCTCATAGATTTGAATGGTTATGTTGGTATAAAGACCCATGACATCCATCACCCTGTTGTGGAAATTTCCAGCCTTATCACTTCAGACAATGCCATCAATCAATCCCTGTAATCCCTTACTCATGCCATCCTTAAAGAGGAGTCTGTTTACAGAATGTAAGTCAAAGGATGACATGTGACAGCACTCACTTTATGACATAATTGTTTTTTTTCTTGCAGCTAAATGAGGGTTTTATCCTTGAAAATACATGACCCACTGCAAGGGCTGACAAGCTAAGGCAATTGACCTCATCATCTGGGCTTCTCCCCAGAAGAAGTGGGTGTGTCACTGTCATTCTTCCCTACAAAGAGCCACTATGACAAAAGGCAAAATCAACCAGCTTTTTCTGACAGAAAAAGCAGCCTAGTTCACCACCACACTAGCATTTCCTTATGCACCTGTTTATAGCAAACACATGTGGGGTTTCTTTTTGCTTTTTACTGTTTTATTGGGGAGCATTTCAAATACATTTAACAGTAGGGAGACTGATAATGCAGCCCAGGTGTCCATAGGCTTTAACAATCATTCACTCAGGCTAATATTGCTCCACCAACTTTCCCTCCATTCACCACCTCCTTTAATAAGAGTTTCTTTTTTAATATTTTATTTTAGTTATTTATTTTTCTTTATTAGTCAGTTCTGTATTCAGCAAATACAGTCAGTTTGGTACCATTATTTGAAAGAGAGAGAGAAAGAAAAACAGACAGAAAGAAAAGCAGAGGGAGAGAGAAATAGAATGGATGGTCCAGGGCCTCTAGCCACTGCAAATGCATTCCAGACACATGTGCCACCCTTGTGCATCTGGCTTATGTGGGTACTGGAATTGAACCTGGGTTCTTAGGCTTTGTAGGCAATCACCTTAACCACTAAGCCATCTCTCCAGCCCAGCCCTGAGAGGCAGTGATAGGAGGATTGCCATGAGTTTCAGGCCACCCTGAGACTACAAAGTGAATTCCAGGTCAGCCTGGGCTACAGTAAGACCCTACCTTGACAAACAAACAAGCAAAAAAGAATTTCTTAATGAAAATATTGCCAAGTGTGTATTTTATTGCACCTGCCCTGTTATCTCATAGATCCAATTATTTCAGCTTTACTTTCAGCAAATATTTTGGAAGCATTACTCTATGTCCTGCATGTGCTAGACCCTCTAGCTATAAAGGATAAATATGACATTGTTTTGATGCAAAAATACAAATATTCCATTTGATTGTAACAGAAAGCTAGGAGCTGGACAAAGTGTATCCTGACACAGCCTTGCTCAGGCAGTGGTAGGTTTATAAAGAAAGTTGTTAGCAGTAATCACGTGCTGGGACAGGAATAAACTTGCAGTGAAACTGCAGGCATAGAAGCACTTAGGTGATATTATTTTAATGGTTAGACAGAGCTAAAAGCAGCTGTTACAATGACTGTGCAGTTGGCCAGCATGTGAAAACAAAGCCACTCTTTTGAACTTGATCAAGTGTATGGGACCTGAGTCAAATTTAGAAAAGCAGAGTACTACAAAGCCATGGTGACACCTGCTCTGTTTCCACATTGCCACAAACCTCTTAAAAGAAAGGACTGCTACCAGACTGAATGGATAAGAAGAAATGTGGGGAAGGAACCATTCATCTATCAATCAATTACTACCAGCCTCACAAGTATGAGTGAAGTCAAAACTTATATTAGCATATAAGTGCATAATTTTTAGGCACAAGTGTGTAGAAAATGGGTTGTCTGTGTAAAACCATGAAGAAACTTTACTGGATTGAGGGACTCATGCAGGACCCCTGGACCTGGGGCAGCTGGCACCTTCATGAGGTATGGGAGACAGCTTGTTAGGACCTGGGAACTTCATAATGGAGTATTCCAACAGGAACGTCACAAATTATCAACATTCCATGCTCAGTTTGCTCTAGACTCTACAGGGACCTCACAAAGCTCTCCTTTGCTATAAGCATTTTTATATTATATTTTTACTTATTTATTTTAGAGAGAGAGAGAAAAAAAAGGTAGAGAGAGAGAGAGAATGGGTGTGCCAGAGGCTCCAGCCATTGCAAATGAACTCTAGACGCATGAGCCACCTTGTGCATATGGCTTATGTAGGTCCTGGGGAATCTGGGTTGTTTGGCTTTGCCATCAAGTGCCTGAACTCCTAACCCATCTCTCCAGCCCTGCTATAAGTATTTTATGCACACATGTATTATGTGTGTGGGTGCATAAGGGTGTACACACACACACACACGGAGGCCAGAGTACAACACAGGAGGTCATCCTCAGCAATGCTTTATCCCTTTCTTGAGGCAAAGTCACTCATTAGCTTGGAGCTCACTAATTAAGCTAGACTGATTGGCCAGCAAGTTTCAAGGATCCTTCTGTCTCCACTTCCATCCTGGAGCTGGAGTTATATGCATATGCCACCACCCCTGGCTTTTCTATATCAGTACTAAGGATCTAACTCAGGTCTTCATGCTTACAAGGCAAGCACTTTAGCACTGAACTATCTCCCCAGCTGTGCCATCAGCTTTGAAGAACATGGACAAGGTAAGCAGGTGCAGCAAAAAGTCTCCAGGTAAACACATGCAGACAGGCAAGGTCACTGAGGCAGGAACATAATGTCAGCTCATATAGCAGTTCAGTGGGGAAATAAGTATGGAGGAAAACAGGCCAAGAGGGAGGCAAGAGCCAGGCCCCAGAAGGCTTCATCATCCTGAGAAGGAACTGGGGCTTACTGAGAAATTAAGTGTCCAACAGCTCACAAATTGGAAAGATCCCTGCTCCTTCTCCTCCTCCAGCACTGGATCAAGGCGAGGCATGGTGGGGTGTGGAGGCCTCTCGGCTTCCCCATTGAAATGAGTGGAACCCTGAGAATGAGAAGGATGAGCCTGCCCGGGAGGAGCTGGAGCAGTGCGAGGTATTGGTAGTAGGGTTGGATGGCTCTGGGAAAAGCACGCTCCTGTGTGCGCAGTCCAGGAAGCCACCCACCGGAGAGTCACATGATCACCGGGGGTGTCAACTCTGTCAGCCCTCCCATGGAATTTCAGGTGGATCTTCTAGAGATCTGTGACACACAGAACCTGCCCTTCAACTAGAAGGATTTTTTGAATGAGGTGGACGTCCAGGTGTTCATGGTGTACTCAGCTGACCTGCTGCTGCTGCCCTTCTCCCAGCAGGAGCCACACAAGCTGCTGGACAAGGACCCTGACCTGCTTGTCATCATGGTGGTCAACAAACAGAACCTGAGCCAGCCAGTGAGTGTGGTGGAGCTATGGTAGGAGCGGGGCCTGCAGGCCTCTGACAGCCACAGGGAGGTTTTCTTACTGGCAGCCAGCACTGTCCCTGTGGGATCTGGCTTTGAGGAACATGGCACCTTGCCCATCTGGAACCTCTCTTGCAGTTTCCCTCCTAGCCTGGAGCTGCCTGCTTACCACCCAGTACTGGAACCACAGTTCTGCTGCGCCAGTTGCTTCTTCCTCACCAGCCGAGGTCTTGGGCAGGAGCCACGTACTGACACTTCTTTCTACCCTCAAGACCAAGGCCAATGGGCTGGGAAAATGGCTCAACAGTTAAAGGTGCCTGTTTGAAAAGCCTGATGACTGGAGTTTGATTCCCCAGTACCCAAGTAAATCCAGATGCACAAAGTGGTATGTGCATGCATCTGGAGTTCTTTTGCAGTGGCAAGAAGACCTGGTATGCCCAAATTCATTCTACCTGTCTCCTTTTCTCTCTATGTCCTCTAACGAAGTAAATAAGATAAATAGAGGGAGACTGGAAACATGCAAAAGCCTTCCTAATGAGATGGCAGACAGATTGGCAAGTGCAGTTACTGCCTTGTTTAAGGCTGCAGTATGTATCCAGCCTCTTTCCTTTCCCTCCACGGTGGGCTCCTTCCTCCCCTTTCTGCAGGCTTCAGTGGTTGAAACACCAGGGTAGGTGTTACAAGTACTCCAGGAGCCTCCAGGCCTCCTGTTCTACACTGTTCCTTCCTGGTGACCTCATGTACTTCCATGTGAGCAGGTACTGGGTGCACAGTAAGTTCTTGCTCCAGGTTCTGCAAGATCCTTCAGCCCCTGCTCTGCCTAATTTCTTATGGTTTTGTCCTCTCTGCCTCTGTGGTTCAGGGTCACCTCTTTTAAAAGGATGATGTGATTTCCATGTTTTGTTTGTTTTCTAAATGTCAGCCATGGCAATGTGAAGTGAGGATAGACCGGAAGACCCACCTAGCCAGGACCCTCCCTGTTTTGAAGATCTGGTGTGCCAGTCTCTCCTGACCACAGAATAAGTCCAGTTCCCAAACAAGACAAAAGATGGGGGGTTTTCCCTGCATCTGCAAAGAGAGGATCCTAAGGGTTCAGATGGCATTCTTCCATGGGCGGTTCTTTTCCCAAGACCAAGGTGAGAGTCTATTGCTGCTTGGCCAGCCTCACCCAGGCACAAGGACTGTGGCTGAAGAAACAGGGAAGATTGTGGGGACTTCTCTCATCCATTTCTTTCTCACAGGGTCTGCAATGCAACAATCTCCCCTCATCAATTCACATCCTACAAACTCCCCATGACCCCACGTCACCCATTTTCCAGGCTGTCCCCAGGCTTCTCAGTTCACCCAGGTCTACAAGTGCCTCCAGTCCTCTGGTGTACTCAGGTCTCCAAATGCCCTCCTGTGCCTCTACTGAACTCAGGTGTCTAGTACCCCAAACACTGTGATGAACCTAGTTCTCCAAATACCCATGGCCCTCCAATGTTGCCAGGTTTCTCAATGCCCCCCTTAAGTCTCCAAATGCACTCAGGCCCACTAGGACCCCAAGTATCCCCAGAGATGCAAGGTAGCCAGATTCTTCTGAGAGAGGGCAACTTGGGAATCAAACTCAGGCCTGCTGTCATTGCAAGCAAAGACCTTTAGTGCTGAGCCTGTCCCAGTCCTGTTGTCTATTTTTTTTCTTTCTCTTGTTTGTTTTCACCAAGTTTAAGTAATTTTTAAAAATTATTTACTTCCTTCCTGATTGGCCCCTAGGTCCCTAACTCCAGGATCCCTTGCTCCTAAGGGTGCATGTACAGAAAGGTAGCAAGATGTAAGGAGGTGAACTGCCCCTCACATCTCACTCAAGGCCCAGGTGAAACCGCAAAGGAATTGGGGAGGTGAGAAAGAGTGCTGCTTCCATGGTGAGCCTGAAAATCAATGCCAGGGTGAAGGAGACAGACGCTGAGGTTACTTAACACATACCAAAGCAGAAATCCAGAGGCTCCTGAAAACTCATCACTGAAGTAGACTTAAAACACACCCACCATGGCTCAGAGAATTTTGTGGAAGAGGGGGCAAAAAGATTGTAAGAACCACAGGTTGGGATGTCATACCCAGAGGCACTGCCTCCCCCAAACAACTGACTGCTACTCCCACAATGCATAACTCATAACCCCATGGGGAATACCAGAAACCCCACTGAGGAGGTACCCCTGTGGAATGGAGGGAGGGAGGGAGGAGTCAAAATATGGTACCAACATATGATGTATCCATAAAAGTATGTTCTTGGATAGGCATGATGGCACATACCTTTAATCCCAGCACTTGAGAGACAGAGATAGGAAGATTGCTGTGAGTACAAGGCCACCCTGAGACTACAGAGTGAATTCCAGGTCAGTCTAGGCTAGAGTGAGACCCTACCTCGAAAAAACAAAAAAAGAAAAGTAAGTTCTTAATAAAGTTTAAAAATTTTTTATTTCTTTATTGTCATTATTATTATTGGTTTTTTAAGGTAGGGCATCACTCTAGCTCAGGTTGACCTGGAATTCACTATGTGAATTAAACTTAAACTCACAGCAATCCTCCTACCTTTGCCTCCTGGGTGCTGGGATTAAAGGCATGTGAACCACCACGCCCAGATTTATTTATTTTGCAAGCAGAGAGAAAGAGAAAGAAGGGTGCACAATGGCCTCTAGCCACTGGTTTTGTATGGGTACTGGAAACTCAAACCTGAGTCATTAGGCTTTGCAGACAAATGCTTTAACCACTGAGCAATCTCTCTAGACCCCTGCTTTCTGATTTTTTTGTTTTATTTTTAATTTTCATTTATTTACTAGAGAGAGGGAGGGAAGGAGTGAGGGAGAGAATGAATAGGTGAGCCAGGACCTCTAGCCCCTACAAGCAAACTCCAGATGTATGTGCCACCAAGTGCATCTGGCTTATGTGCATTCTGGGAAATGGAACCAGAGTCCTTAGGCTTCACAGGAAAAAAAAAAACCTTAACCCCTAAGCCATCTCTCCAACCCTGTTGTCTGTTTTTGAGAAAGAGTTTATCATTAATGTTTAATGGCCTTGAGCTGGGTAAGTTGGCAGCATAGGAGCCACACTAAACCAGCCTAGAGAGGTAAATAAGCAGAAATACAGTAAAATACACTCTTCTTCTGAAAAGTTAAGGTGTACAAATTATTATCAACCACAGCAGAGAATCAAGAGACTAAGATTTTCCAGAAAAGAGGAAATCAGCAGAATCCCACAGAGACACCAGCAGCGCACTCCGAGCACCAGCCTGTAGGAGCAGAAACCAGGTGAGGGGATTTTCAACTTGCATCAGCCTCCTCATAAAGTTAAGAAACCTGAAGGGGAAGACAGCAAGGGCCAACTGAGCAGCTGCTGAAGGAGAACATAAACAAGACCAGCTTAGCAGCTCCAGTACAAATCCAGGCACCCTTCAGTCTCCCATCCCCCAACTGTCAGGGCCATGAACCTCTGGAGATCTCATTCAGCCACTGGCCGCACCAGTGATCTGAACACCAGATCCAAAGTGCAACAACACACAGAGGGATCAAGGTGGGCACTCAGTGTTGGTGATATTAGAAGCCATTCCAAAAGGTAACAAGGCCAATAGCCAAAAAAACAGATACATAGGCCTGAATTGGAAGTGCTAATCTCTCTTTCCATGTCAGGGCAGATTATGGGTTATATATTCTTGGTTGGCATTACCATCCTCAAGTAAGCTGTGTTTTGGGGTGGACTATTGGTTGCCTTTGATGCTTCCTTATTTATAGGGCCTTTGTCTTTTTCTTCTGTCATTATTAGGACAGGATCTGACTCAGACTCAGCATGACCTGGAACCCATTTCAAAACAGAAATCTCAACCTCCCAGTTGACAGGATTAAGGGTGTAAAGCAACACACACCCTTGGGGATTTTGGTTTTATAAGGTTATCTGTTTGTTTTAGTCACCACTCTTCCATAAATACTCTGTGCTGGTTTTGATTGAATGTGTAGATTGCTCAGTTGAATTTTAGAATTTTCCAGTAAATTGCTCCACCCAGTCTACTAGAATACTTGAATAGCAGGCAAACTCAACACCTAGGGTTAATTCTGCTGTTTTCCTGGAGTTTAAGAGCTACACGAGGCACCTTAAAATCCTACCCTGAAATTATATAAAGTTGGATTTACACAGCTAAGAACACTGCAGATAATTAGAAAACCCAAGTATCAAATTAACTCAGGATGCAAAAATCTCTACATTATAATACAATAAACACAAATAATCAAGATAATACAACCCCAACAAAAATTGTAAATCCATCAGAAATGACCCCCAGAGAAATTGTTTTAGATGAAATGCCTGACAAAGATTTCCAGAAAGTTATTTTATCTATACTCAGAGAAATAAAAGAAGAAATCAAAGGAATCAAAGAAGAAAATAAAGGATTCAAAGAGGAAAACAAACTCCTGAAGGAGAACACAAGAAACCAACTCAATGAAATGAGGAGGTCAATATATGACATGAATAAGGAAACAAAAATACTAAATAAAACCCAGGCAGAAATATTAATAATGAAAAACACAGTAAGCCAAATTAAAAAAAAAAAAAAAACTCTAGAAAGTCTCACCAGTAGAATGGATGAAGGAGAGAACAGAATATCTAAACAAGAAGAACAGGTGGCAGATCCAACACAGTCCAACAAAGAGAAAGACAAGCTAATAGGAAAGTATGATTGGGAATTTCAAGATATTTGGGACACTGTGAAAAGCTCAAACATAGGAATTCTGGGTATTGTAGAAGAAGAAGAATTTCATTCCAAAGGCATAGTAGGCATTTTCAACAAAATCATAGAAGAAATATTTCCCCAAATTGGGAAAGAAATGCCAGTGCACATACAAAAAACCTTTAGAACACCAAAGAGACAAAACCTGGAAAGAACCTCTCCTTGCCATGTTATAATTAAACTACCAAACACACAAACCACAGAAAATATATTGAAAGCAGTTAGAGAGAAAAAGCAAGTCACTTATAAAGACAAGTCCATCAGGATAACAGCTCTATTCGCTGATGACATGATTGTATACGTAAGAGACCCGAGAGACTCCATCCCAAAACTATTGAAGGTGATTAACTCCTATAGCAAAGTAGCAGGATACAAAATCAATGCACAAAAATCAGTTTTGTTGAGGGTATATCAATCTTGTTTATCCTTTCAAAGAACCAACTTTTTGTTTCGTTCATTCTTTGGATTTTAATTGAAATTGCATTAAGTCTGTATATTGCCTTTGGTAGGATTGCCATCTTCACAATGTTAATTCTGCCTATCCAGGAGCATGGGAGGTCTTTCCATTTTCTCAAATCCTCCTCAATTTCTTTTTTGAGTGTTTTTATGTTTTCATTATATAGATCTTTCGCTTCCTTGGGTAACATTATTCCAAGGTATTTTATTTTAATTTTTGTTGTGGTTGCTATTGAAAATGGGACCATGTCCCTTATTTCTTTCTCTGTATCTTTGTCATTTGCATATAGAAAGGCTACTGATTTATGTGCATTGATTTTGTATCCCAGAGATGCAGGGATGATTCAACATATTCAAATCAATAAATGTAACACACTATATAAATGAACTGAAAGACAGAAATCACATGATCATCTCAACAGATGCAGAAAAGGCATTTGACAAAATCCAACATCCCTTCATGGTAAAAGTCCTACAGAAACTTGGGAATAGAAGGAACATATCTCAACATAATAAAGGCTATTTATGACAAACATACAGCCAACATAATACTAAACGGGGAAAAACTTAAAGCTATTCCACTAAATTCAGGAACAAGACAATGGTGTTCACTGTCCCCGCTTTTATTTAATATAGTACTGGAAGTCTTAGCTATAGCAATAAGACAAGAGACACACATAAAAGGGATACAAAGCATAGTGTACATTTCTATAGACACTGGACTCTCACTTTAAAAATGGCACTTGTATGTGGTGAGTTACTGTAATGTCCCCACAAAAAAAAAAAAAAAAAAAAAAAAAAAAAAAAAAAACCTGCCTCCATGGACCAACACTGTGGCAAGGCAGCAACAGCCAACATTTTGGGGAATAGCAGCAAACCTACAGAGATCCTGGTGGTTGGTTTTTTGCGGCGAGCCCCCCCGACCAGCGGGAAAAGAACAATCACCACACGAGGATCCTTCTTGATCACACTTTATTGGAGAGCTTCTTGGTTAACAGGAGAGCGGATGGAGAAAGACTCGGGGGCGGGGTGTGCAGCTACTTTTATAGGGGGATGGGCAATGAGGCACCTACTGATTGGCTGTTATCTGCTTGCCACCACCAGGCGCCACGGGATAGGCTCAGGACAGGTTGCGTCAAGCGCATGCGCGTACCTTGAATACTGTTCGCGCCAAAGCACTGTCGTAAAGAAGCTGAACACCACGAGGTTAGCGCCATCTTGTAAAGGCGGATTAGATGTGGTTTCCTGCAGTGCCAGCGCCATCTAGTGGTGGGGACTAGATGTGGCTCCCTGCAGTTCCCCCTTTCTATTATAAAGCGCAGCAGGTGAAGGTAGAGGTTTGATCTCTGATAAACAAAAGGACATTGTGAAGACCCCAGGCCAGGTGGCCAGCCAGGCTGGTGCCTCACCCGTCCGGTACCTTTTCTCAGAGATGGGATGTCGGTACCAACCCATATGCAATCAAACATGCCCTCCATGAGGCTGCTAAGAGCATACCTCATGTGCAGTACTTTGTCTCGCAGCCTGAGCGCCAATGAATGTCGTGTTCCCAACACCAACCCTCTGCTCCTCCTTGTATAATGAGCACCTCAGGCCCTAAGGGGGCAGGGGCCAGGGAAAAACTAGGTGTTTTTCAGGGCCGACAGCCAAATCTGGGGGGAGGATCCACACTCCAAAGCGGCAAGTGCTTGAGAAATAACTACCTTGTCCCGCCTGGTCTGGGCTTGCAGGCGACAAATCAACCAGAGGCACAGCGCACAGCCCCCAAGGCAGCAAACTGCAAACATCCCTACCCCTACCCACTCCTTGAAGAAGGAAAAGGCAGAGGAAAGCCAAGAGGTAAAACCCTCAGCCAGGCTAAGGTCCACTCGTGTGGAATTGATCATAACAATAGCTTGTCTTAGTTCTTCCAATTCCGCATCAAAATCTAGGGACCAATTCCCTGCCAAGTACAAGGACAGTTGCTTTGACAGATTTGCTGCCCTTGTAAAGTTTTCATATTGAACACTAGTGATACACAAGGCATTAAGTTTCCATTCACATCCCAACTGAGCGATTTGCCAAAGAACATCAATTTGCTCCTGAACTAAGTCCACCCTTTGATTTAGGATCATAATGCCACCTTTGAGTTGGGAATTTAAATTTGATTGTGTGTCTAAGGCGGCAGCTGTGGAAGAAGCCAAGGTATTTAAGGTAGAGGCGGTTTGAACTGAAGAAGCCATGGCTACACCTGCGGCTGTAGCTGCGGCAGCAGCAGCCGCCACCGCAGCAATAACAGCGGCTGTAATTCCAAAATCTCTCTTATGCCTGAACAAAGACAATGTACTAGGAGCCTCTACAGGCACGGGGACCCAACGGGGGACCCTAAGTACCATGGCTCTGTGATAGAGTGTTGCATCCCAACATTGGGACAAATAACAAGAAGCATTAGAACAATTGCTGAAAGAAAAGTTACTAAGGACAAACATGAATGGTGGATGGACACACACCGGGGTGGGGGCATAAGAGGCATTTTTTCCTAGGTATTTTCCTATCCGGGTGACACCCCCGAGCACTCTCTCATATCGCCATTCAAGGAATTCGCTCAGGGATAGTAGCTCATGGATTACTCCAGACACATTATTACGGGCAACTGTCCCCCCCCCCCCGTAATAAAACAAAGGGTGTCATATCTGTGCAGCTACCATTAACCCCACACAGAACCCACTTTGAAAATGGGTTCATAGTACCATCCTGTAGAAATGGTCCCTCCGTCCACGAAAACTGTAAAGGAAAAGGCCCTTTCATATTCGGGGAATAAGTAAAGGTCCGTCCCACATCTGCCCAGCCCACAGTACTGGACTGGCATTCCGTCCATGGCCAAAGGTCCCCTTCATAAGTTCCCATACAGTGAGGTGCCAGGCGTGGTTGAGGCAGAGTCACAGTACCTCTCTGGCCACGAAAAAAGGTACCATTGAGCCATATCGCCTCTTCTGAGAAGGGGTAACTATAAGCTTTGTGGGACGAATTCCGAGAGGTAGATTCTGGGCCCCATCTCCTGTCCCCCCTAAACCAAGCAAATGCCTGCATCTCCAGTTGTATACAAGAGTCACGTTCACGGGCGAGAGTAAAGCAGAGACTTCCACTTTCCTCGAAGTGTCGAGCCTCCCCCAGGGGGGCAAGGGTCAGGTCTTTAACAACCGCAGGGAGATTGAGACCTTGCTGAGTGGTGAAGAACCGAGGAAGGACTCTCGCCGTGTGGCGAACGGGCAGGGGCTTGGGGAAAACAGACAGGATGCCCCAGCGCAATTCTCCTCTACTAGTCTCCAGGCACATAAGGATCAGCATCCACAGGATCTTTGGCACTCGTGCTTGGATGGCCATCCTCGTCCCCTGGACTCTCCTCTGGAGTTGATGTCAGCGTCTTGACTAGCCGGGCCGGGACCCAATGTGGCGATTCCTGGTCCTGTGGAAAGACACAAACAGCTCCCCTGGATCTTACCAAAGCAGGATCCGGTCCCTTCCATTTATTATCCAACACATCCTTCCACATGACCAGTTCCGGATGTGCTTGTGCCCCCTGGTGGCAATGTCTGTCTGCTGCAGACCTATCATGAACATCCAAAACTAAAAAATTAAGGGTATAGAGTGCTAGAGAGACTCTCTCCTTGGGGGTTGCATTCTCCGCTATCCCCCTTCGTTGTTTAAAAAGGATAGCTTTTAAACTTTTATTTGCTCTCTCCACAATACCTTGGCCTTGTGGGTTGTAAGGTAGGCCAGTAGTGTGGGCAACCTGCATCTGGGCACAGAAGGCACGAAAGCCAGAGGAAGCATAAGCAGGGCCATTGTCAGTCTTTAGGCGTCGCGGTTTTCCCCAAGACGCCCAGGCTTCCAAACAATGAGTTTTTACATGAGTAACCTTTTCCCCTGCAAGAGGAGAAGCATGTATGATTCCTGAGCAAGTATCCACCGAGACATGCAGGTATTTAAGCTTGCCAAATTCCAAGACATGAGTAACATCCATCTGCCAAAGATCACCAGGTCTTAGGCCCCGTGGGTTCACACCCACATGTGGAGAAGGCAGGAAAGTGACACAGGATTGACAAGCCTTAACAATATCACGTGCCTCGGACCTAGAAATGGCAAAGGTCTTTCTTAAGGTGTTAGCAGGAACATGATACAGTCTATGGAACTCGGTGGCCAAATCTTTAGGACTACTCATGGCTAACATGGTCATCCGCGTGGCTTTGTCTACCAAGTCATTTGCTTGAGATATAGGTCCTGGTAGCAAGGAGTGAGCACGAACATGGGTAACATAGAAGGGGGAGGAGCGTTGCCAAATGAGAGATTGAATTTGAGAAAGAATGTTTGAGACAGGACTAGCAGAACGAATAGAGGCAGCAATTTCCAGTCCAACAACTGCATTAGCCACATACTGTGAGTCTGTGAACAAATTAAAGGAACTACCAAAGGTCTGAAACACCTCCAAGACAATCATGCATTCCACAATTTGGGGAGAGTCAGGCCTATAGAACTTCACCACAGGTTCTGAGCCCTGAACCATATAAGCTCCGCGACCTGTTTTTGAACCATCAGTGAAAATGGCAGGGGCTGAGGGCAAAGGGCCCTTTGATGTGACCCGGGGAAAATAGACTAAATTTTTTCCACGAAGGACAGAATGGGGCTTTTTGGGTAATGGTTATCTATAGGATTTGGAAAAGCACACATAAGAATGCTCCATTCATCAACCGTACCGGATAGAGTCTCTACTTGTTCCTTAGTATAGGGGATGATAAGCTTATCAGGCAACTTTGCAAAATGAGTTAGGCACGATTTCAAACCCAAACAAGCCTGTTGGGCAACCAACTGTGGGAAGTACTGCAGGGTGCGAGCTCCCAAGGAATGTCCATGAATCCACAAAAGAGGGCCGTCCTGCCATAACACTCCCGTGGGGACATCCCTTGTTTTTAGGATACAGAGAAGAAGTGGACTAGAAGGGTCAAAGCGTTTAAGCTGTGCCTTCATAAGGGCCTTTTCTATTTTGCTTAAGGCTTGACGAGCTGGCTCAGTGAGCACACGAGGAGAGGTAATCTCAGGATCACCCTCCAAAATGGAAAACAATGGTAACAAATCTGCACGGGGGACATGGAGAAAACCTCGCAACCAATTAATGTCCCCCAAAAGTTTTTGAAAATCATTTAATGTATGCAAGTGGGAGGTACGGATGCAAATTTTTTGAGGTTTCACAGACTGAAGGCCAATGACGGACCCAAGGAAATTTACTGAATCCGTTTGCTGGACCTTCTCTGGGGCAATAAAAGACCCTTATGTTCCAACGCCTTGACGACCTCCTGAAAGGAGACATGCAAAACATCTAAGGTAGGGGCTGTGAGTAGGATATCATCCATATAGTGGATCATACGTAAAGAGGGGAACTGTTGTCTTACTACAAATAACACTGAGTCTACATAAAGCTGGCACATAGTGGGACTGTTGGACATCCCTTGTGGCAACACACGCCACTGAAAGCGGGCATCAGGCTTCTCATGATTTACAGCTGGTAATGTGAAAGCAAAACGCTCTCTGTCCTGAGGGCAAAGGGGTATGGAGAAAAAACAGTCTTTAATATCTAAAACCATCACTGGCCATTCCCTGGGGAGAGCAGAAAGCGCTGGCAGGCCCCTCTGAACTGAGCCCAGGACCTGCATTTGAGCATTGACAGCCCTCAAATCATGTAATAATCGCCACTTTCCAGAGGACTTTTTGATCACAAATATAGGTGTATTCCAAGGGGAAATAGAGGGCTCCAGGTGGCCTAACTGCAATTGTTCCTCAATTAACCTCTGGGCTGCTTCCAGTTTTTCCTGTGAGAGGGGCCACTGAGGAACCCACACTGGCTTATGAGTCATCCAAGGTATGGGCACCTGTTCAAAATTGGAAGCAGAATTTTCAGTGGTCCCTAAGAAAAACCCAACCCAAAGCGATCCAGCTTCTCCTCCGGGATGATGGGCTGAGGTCGCCCTTGAAGGTGCTTCCCTAGACCTGAGCCTGGAACAAAGCCCTGAATTTTCATCATATTTTTACTAGCTTCTGAATAATCATTGGTCAAGCGGAGATTCATCTGGGTCTGAATATCTCTTCCCCATAAATTAATGGGAACATCCAACACAAAAGGTTGGATTTTTCCCTTTTGACCCTCTGTAGTGGTCCATGTTAACTCCTTTGCACTCATATGTGGTGTTTTAGCAAACCCTAAGCCTTGCAAGATCTGAGCTGATCTCTGCAAGGGCCAGGCTTTTGGCCAAGAATCCAATTTTATTATACTTTTATCTGCCCCAGTGTCCACCAGTCCTGAGAATTCTCTTCCTTCTATGGTCAGGCGCAGAAGGGGTCTTTGATCCAACTCCAAAGACAAGCAGGTCAAGTCCACACTGGTAGACCCAAGGCTCTTGTCACCCCTTTCCTTATCTAGTGCAGGAAATAGAGAATGGTTAGAAGGCAAAATCAGCAATTGGGCAATACGGTCCCCAGGGGCCACTGACACTGCCCCATAGGGGGAATGACAAAGAATTTTAATTACACCTGTATAATCTGGATCGATAACACCGGGGAAGACTATGAGACCCTTTAAAGTAGAGGAGGAGCGCCCCAAAAGAAGGCCCACCGTATCTCTTGCTAGCGGGCCAGACACATCTGTGTCCAGGATTTGCACGCCCATTTCCGGAGTTAAGACCAATCTGGAGGTGGCACAGAGGTCCAGGCCTGCGGAGCCCGATGTTGCTCTCCGGGCTGAGGCAGCGGGGGACCTGGCACCACAGTCACCGGGACCTGAGGTGTCTGCATTGCCCCATAGATTTGTGGGCCCTGGGGACGTGGGCCCTTCCCCCCGTTTTTTTGGTCCTGATTACGTGAAAGAGGGGGGAGGGGCAGACCATTAATATCCCTCACAGATCTACATTCATTAGCCCAGTGTTTTCCCTTCTTACATCTAGGACAAGTCCCAGGGGGGCGCTGTGCCGGTCCCGCATCTCGGACAGGGGCTGGGCTATCCGCTTGAGGACATTGGCGTTTAAAATGTCCCAATTGACCACATCGGAAACAGCCCTTTTGATTCCCTGTCCGTTGAGCCTTAGCGGCAGCTATGACCGCTGCTGCTAATCCTGCATTAGACAGAGGACCCCCTATCTCTCGACAGACTTTGAGCCAGTCATCCAATGTTCCCCTTCTTACTGATTGTATAGCCTTTTTGCACTCCTTAGTGGCCTGTTCAAATATTAGCTGTTGTATAAACGGCATGGTGTGGTCAGCAAGGCCAATTGTCTTTTCTGCCACTTCCAACATTCTAGCTGAGAAATCAGAAAATGGCTCTGTAGGGCCCTGAACAATCTTAGTCAACTGTCCTGCGACCTCTCCCTTATTACGGAGCTCCTTCCAAGCCTGATAATGAATATTATTAATTTGGATATACACGTCTGGATGGAAATTGAGCTGATCTGTAAGATGAGGACCAGTCCCCAGAAGCATATCAGAAGTCCAGTCCCAGTCCCCTTTCATAATATTCTGCCTAGCTTGTTCTTGGGCTTTATCAGAAATCAGTGATCTGAAATCCAAATATTGCCCTCTCGTTAGACAAGCTCGGGCTAAGTCTAACCAATCACCAGGAGTAAGGGTGCGCTGCGTGAGTCTGCGAAGCAGCATAAGTGAATAGTCAGCAGTGGGTCCAAAATCTTTGCAGGCCTGAACTAAATCTGTAAGTTCCGTATAGGGGATTGGCTCCCAGCCTCTTTGATTGGTAGTGGTATTCAAAAAAACCGGGAAAGCGGAGGCCAGGCGGGACCATGTCCGCGGCTTAACAAAATGGCAGCGATCCTCGGCTGGGACATAGGGGGGGGGGAACATGAGGGCGTGGCAGAGCACTAGGCGGTGCTCGGTTCCGAATACCAACTTCCTCTTTTAAGGCACTCCTCCCCCTAACCGCGGGAGGGCAGACACGCCTGCCCACAAACTGAGTATCCTGAGCACAATGCAAAGCTGCCTCCTCTAAATCCTGTCCCTCTGTCCCACTGGAGTCCTCCTGATCAGAAGCAGAACTACTGCCATGATCATCTCGTATACTCAGGTGTCACAGCGGCTGTAGGGAAGGATATAACCCCACAGCCCCCTGCTGCGGCGGGGCCCTAGGGAAGTCCTCACCCCTCCTGTGCATACAGCCGGAGCCCTCATTACTCTCTTCTAACGGGGGTGCCTTCTCCTCTACATGGCAGGGAACCTTTTCCTTGAAATGACTGGCCTTATTGGGAACTCCTCCCGGGAAATGACTGGCCCTTTTTTCCTGTACTTCCTTATATAATCTGGGTTTGCTATCCCCACTTGCATCAGATTCTGACAAACTATCCTGATGTTGTCTGAGCCGTCTCCGGCCCTCCTGAAGTGGGTCCGGGTGGCTTCCAGAACGTAAACAAGAATGTATCATCCTCCAGAAAGGGAGGGTACCTCGACCTAAGTGACCCTCCTCCCCAGCCGCCTCAAGGTCTTTACCCAGCTTTTCCCATGAGGGCAATGAGAGATCTCCGGACACCGCAAACCATGGAGCCGCAGCATCAATGTCTTTAACAATCTTTTTAATAGTGGCATTAGAGACCTTTAGATCACGTTGTTTCAAAACTTCCTTTATAGGCTGAGTAAAATCAATGGGAGAATACCGGGCACTCGATGTATTACCCATCACGAGCTGGAAGGCTGGAAATGAAACTAACAGCCAGCCCCACGTTATCTACCGAGGATTTATCTGACTCGAGGCTCCAAGGACCAGAGCCGCGTTGTCTACCGCGGGTTTAACCGGTCCAGGCAATCAACAGACTAGGCAAGATAGAAACAAACGCAAAACAATAGAAAGACCCAGACAAAACAAACAGAAAACAGCAAGAGCAGCGAGGCCCTCAGACACGGACATGACTGAGACACAGAAAAGAAAAAAAAAAAAAAAAAGAAGAAAGAATGACTTACCGGTACCTTCCTCTCCGTGTGTCAAGTTCTGAATCCTCCTTTGGTCTTTCCCGGGATTTCGGCACCACTCTGCGGCGAGCCCCCCCGACCAGCGGGAAAAGAACAATCACCACACGAGGATCCTTCTTGATCACACTTTATTGGAGAGCTTCTTGGTTAACAGGAGAGCGGATGGAGAAAGACTCGGGGGCGGGGTGTGCAGCTACTTTTATAGGGGGATGGGCAATGAGGCACCTACTGATTGGCTGTTATCTGCTTGCCACCACCAGGCGCCACGGGATAGGCTCAGGACAGGTTGCGTCAAGCGCATGCGCGTACCTTGAATACTGTTCGCGCCAAAGCACTGTCGTAAAGAAGCTGAACACCACGAGGTTAGCGCCATCTTGTAAAGGCGGATTAGATGTGGTTTCCTGCAGTGCCAGCGCCATCTAGTGGTGGGGACTAGATGTGGCTCCCTGCAGTTTTTCTTTGTGTATGTGTGTTTGGTTGGTTGGTTGATTATTTTTTTGTTTCTCTCCCATTCTCAGTCAGTAGGGACGGAAGGGGTGGAAGTAATGACTCATTCCTTCCAGTCAAAGCTTTGAAGTGTCACATTTAATATCAGTTTTTAAAACATGATTCTAGTTAAATGTAGGAGGGTAAAAAGAGGAAGTGTTCACTGTTTTAATCACTATCACTGAGTTAGAAGTTTGTCTTATCAGTAGTTGTGAGGCAGTGATAGCTTTCTTTATTTCTGCCTTTATGTTGACAGTTGGAGCAGGGTGAATAACTAGATCATATTTTTTCTAGTGAGATTAATGTTTTCTTTGCAGTTTCTGGATAAGTTCAAGGAAATATTTTGCATGTGGTACTGATGTATATTTGTCCACCTCATTACAAACAAAAACAGACAGACTGCATTTTATAGCTGTGTGAATCTTAAATACAGAAGTCATTTTTTCTCTCCTGACTTGGACATTGTAGCTATATAATGTTTTCATTTTGATTTTTTACAAATCCTTTGGGTCTAATTCTATAAGCCTGCCTATAGCACTGGATTAAAATGTCTGCATCGTCCCTTTAGTTATCCAGTTAACTTCAAAACTGTTGTAAAAGTATAAACCAGCCCATGACAGTTTTCTGTACATGTTAAGAACCTTACTGCTCAGTTTTCATGATCTTGTGTGAGGAACACCAATAGAGATGTTCTGTGCTATCCTGGACCATGTTAACCACACAGTGTATTTTGTTTCCCATCACAGTGACTTGTCCCCATGACCTTTGATCCTTCCAGGCACATCTTCCATTGTTGTGGCTTCCCTTTGCATTGTATTGCTTTGATGACTGCAATTTGAATCAAATCTGAAAGAGGTCCAGAATAAAATATATTTTGATATTTAAAAAAGGATATAAATTTGAAAGGAAGAGATAAAATTATCCTTATTTGCAGATGATATGATTCTATATATAAAGGTTGCTAAAGACTCTACCAGCAAACTGTTAGAACTTATAAACCCTTTTAGCAATGTAGCAGGATACAAAATAAATACACAGAAATCAGTAGTTTTTCTATATAATATATTTCTATACAACAAACATGGAGGATGAAATCAGGGAATCACTCCCATTCACAATCGCCTCAATAAATAAATAAATAAATAAATAAAGTACCTTGGAATAAATCCAACCATGGAAGTGAAGGATCTCTACAATGAAAACTTTAAAACACTCAATTGAGATATTGCAGAGTACATTAGGAAATGGAAAGATATCCCACATTCTTGGATTGGAAGAACCAATATTGTGAAAATATCAATCTTACCAAAAGCAATCTGTGCATTTAATGCAATCCCCATTAAAATTCCTATACCATTCTTCACAGAAATGGAAAAAAAAATCCTAAAATTCATTTGGAAACACAAAAACCTTCAAATAGCCAAAAACAATTTTGAGAAACAAAAATAAGGCTGCCAGTATCACCATAACCGAGTTTAAACTATATTACAAAGCCATAGTAACAAAAACAGCATGGTACTGGCACAAAGACAGATATGTAGATCAATGAAACAGAATAGAGGATCCAGATGCAAATCCAGGATGGTACAGTCATTTGATTTTTGACAAAAATGCCAAAAATATGCATTGGAGAAAAGACAGCCTCTTTAACAAATTGTGCTGGGAAAACTGGATATCTATATGTAGAAGGATGAAAATAGATCCTTATCTCTCTCCATGAACAACAATTTAGTCCAAATGGATCAAATAGCTTAATATCAGACCTGAAGC
The DNA here is from genome assembly GCA_036346955.1 of Dipus sagitta. Taxonomy (NCBI): domain Eukaryota; kingdom Metazoa; phylum Chordata; class Mammalia; order Rodentia; family Dipodidae; genus Dipus; species Dipus sagitta. The sequence goes on from CM070781.1 coordinate 13,587,130, forward strand.
TCTGAAACTGCTAAGGGATTAAGTAGGGGAAACACTTCAACATATTGGCACAGGCAATTACTTTCTGAATATAATCCAAGTTCCTCAGGAAATAAAACTATTAATCAACCACTGGGACCTCATGAAATTTGTATAGCAAAGGACACTGTGAATAGAACATAAAGGCAACCTATAGAATGGGAGAAAATATTTGCCAGCTATACATCTGACAGAGGATTGAAGAACTCAGAAAACCAAATAATAAGAAATCAAACAAACCAATTTAAAAAATGGGCCAAGGGGGCTGGAGAGATGGCTTAGTGGGTAAGGCATTTGCCTGTGAAGCCAAAGGACCCATGTTCAATTCACCAGGACCCACGTAAGCCAGATTTACAAGAGGTACATGTGTCTGGAGTTCATTTGCAGTGGTTAGAGGACCTGGTGTTCCCATTCTCTCTCTATCTGTCTCTCTTCTCTCTATCTCTCTCTGCTTGCAAATAAATAAATAAAATTTTAAAAAATGGGCCAAGGAACTAAAGAGAATTCACAAAAGAAGAAAAACCAATGGCATATAAGCATCTAAAAAAAATGCTCTACATCCTTAGCCATCAGGGAAATACAAATTAAAACTACTTTGAGATTCTCATTCCTGTCAGAATAGCTGTCATTAAAATGAAAACAAATGACTATAAATGTTGGCAAGGATGTGGAAAAAGAGGAACCCTTCTACACTGTTGGTGGGAATGTAAAATAGTACACCCATTGTGGAAATCTGTGTGGAGGTTCCTGAAACAGCTAAATATAAATATACTTTATGACCCACCTATACCACTCCTAGGTATATATTCCAAGGACTCTTATCACTACCTTAGATATACTTGAACAATCATGTTTATTGCCACTCTATTCACAGTAGCTAGGAAATGGAACCAGCCTAGATGTCCCTGAACTGATGAATGGATAATGAAGATGTGGTACATTTATACAATGGAATTCTAGTCAGCAATAAAGAAAAATGAAATTTGCAGGAATGGATGGATCTGGAAAGGATTATACTAAGTGAGGTAACCCAGACCCAGAAAGCCAAATGTCACATGTTCCCTCTCATATGTTGATCCTAGTTACAAATCGTCAGACTTGTGTGTGAGTTGGAGTAAAAATCAGTAGCAGAGGCCAGAAAGCTAGAAAAGGGCTGTAAGGGAGGGAGGAGAGGAGTGGACTTAAGGGTATGGTATTATATATATGTAAGTAGACAAACATATTACTGTAGGTGGAATGGCCTAAACAAGGTCAGGGGAATAGACTGAGTAAAAGAAGGGTGGGGGAGAGAATTAATCAAAATTCAGGATATTGTGAATAAGCCATATGATAACCTACTTTTTTGGATAATGGCACACCCAGAAGCCATAGATTGTTACTAGGAAAATTTCAGTGTCAGGGATGGGATACAATCCAGTGAGTTGTTGGCCAGGGAGGTCCCTGATGCCCTCAAAACATTACAGGCTATTGCCAAGGCTCTTGGTTTCCCACCAGGAATATATGATAAGACCCTATTGATGAAGATTCCACATGCCTGGGCTGGATGGTCACCAAGAAATCAAACTGGGCCTGAGCCGAAAACCTCCTCCCTATAGACCAGCTGACAAAGCTGGAAAAAAAAAAAAAAGCTGCACTGCACACAGCCCTATGGGAGACAGAAGCCATCAGTGGTGAAAATAGTGGAGAGTGCAATCCTTAAGTTTGGCCAGCCAGGCCAAATGAGCCAATGGGTGCAATAGTGGTATGTTTGTTATGGGGGAAACCAGCTGCTCTCTAATTGAACTGGAAACCCACTCTGTGGGAGGGAATATATGCCTGGTACTGAAAACCTAACCAAAACCTATGCTGGGGGGATGTCATGAGCCTTAGGAGTGTAACCCCTGTCTTTGTCTGGCTAAATGCATATATTATTCCCACCAAACTGCCCTGTAAGCAATTTATTTAACATTAATACCCATATATTAATGCTACTTTCACTGTTGGTTAGAGAAGCTTCTCTTTTCAGATGGTGGTGGTTGCAGAAAGAATGTAAGAACTGAAGGAAGGGTAGGACTGCTTACAATGCAAACGTCCAGACAGAAATTGGCCTCAATATCCATGATCTCACAATGCTTAGCAATACCTTCACAAGATCCTCATAACAGGAGGAAAAAATGATGACATCAAAATAAAGAAAAAGAGACTCACAGAGAGGGGGGATATGCTGGAGTGTGGATTTGTGAAGGGGAAAGTGGGGGAGATGAGGGAATTATGGTTTATTGTCTGTAGGTATGGAAGCTGTCAATAAAAAAAGTAAAAAAAAAAAAAAAAAAAAAACAGGAGATGTATCCATTTGTCTCCATTACTGGAGTGTGTTGGCATTATAAAGCTCACAAGATGTGACTATTAAATTGCTTTAGTATCTCCTCATGTAGCTCAGAGTGACTTCCAACTGTGAATGATTCTGTCTATACCTCCTGCCTATTGCTCTGCTATAAAGCATTCATTCATATATTATTTCCTTTTTAATATTTTATTTATTTATTTATTCGAGAAAGAGACAGAGATAGAGAAAAAGAATGGGTGTGCCAGGGCTTCTAGCCAATGCAAACAAACTCCAAACACATGTGCCACCTTGTGCAACTGGCTTATGTGTGTACTGGGGAATTGAACCGGGATCCTTTGGCTTTGCTGGCAAGTGCCTTAACCACTAAGTAATCTCTCCAGCCCTTTCATATATTATTTGTTTTTGAAGCAGTGTCTCACTCTAGTCTAGGCTGACCTTGCACTCTCTCTGTAACTCCAGGCTGGACTTGAGCTCATGGAAATCCTCCCACCTCAGCCTAATCCTTTCTTAATATATAATGATATCTTTATAGGCAAAATAGGGGGGAAAGCTTTGCAATAGTGTCTTCCAGGGACAAAGTGGCCATGGTATTCATGACTTCACAGTGTTGCTACTACCTACAGAAGACCTGCATAGATAAAAACAAATTTTATAATGCATAGCCCATTGAACCTATGCTGACCTCATTCTTCCTTGGAGAACCTGTGTTCTTTTTCAGAAGGCAGCTAAAACCTAGGAGATAAACCACCCCTCACACATCAGCCAGGTGAAACCACAGAGGAACTGGAAAGATGAGCAAGAGTGCCAGCTTCCATGACAAGCCTGCCAACCAGCACCAAGTTGATGGCCACCAACCACAGGAGCCAGGCATGGTGGCAGACACTTTTAATCCCAGCACTTGGGAGGCAGATGTAAGAGGATTGCCATGAGTGTGAGGCTACCTAGAGACTAACTCTAGGTCAGCCTGGGCTACAGAAAGACCCTACCTTGAAAAATCAAAAAAAAAAAAAAAGTTTAGGGCTGGAGAGATGGTTAGCGGTTAAGCGCTTGCCTGTGAAGCCTAAGGACCCTGGTTCGAGGCTTGATTCCCCAGGACCCACGTTAGCCAGATGCACAAGGGGGCGCACGTGTCTGGAGTTCGTTTGCAGTGGCTGGAAGCCCTGGCGTGCCCATTCTCTCTCTCTCTCTATCTGCCTCTTTCTCTCTCTGTCTGTCGCTCTCAAATAAATAAATAAATATAAACAAAAAAAATTTTTTTTGAAAAGTTTAAAAAAGGAAAAGAATACTTTTATTTATTTGCACCTGTGTGCACACACACATGTGCACGTGCATGTACACCAGGATCTTTTTTTTTTTTTTTTTTTTGGTTTTTCAAGGTAGTGTCTCACTGTAGCCCAGGCTGACCTGGAATTCACTATGGAGTCTCAAGGTGGCCTCAAACTCACGGCAATCCTCCTACCTCTGCCTCCTGAGTGCTGGGATTAAAGGCGTGCACCAACACAGCCAGCAAGGATCTTTCTCTGCTGCAAATGAATGACTTCAGTGAGTGGTAGTGAATTAAACCTTTTCTAGCAAGCACCTTGACCCTCCAAGCTATCTTCCCAGCCCTTAAAGTATTGCTTCTGTGGCTGGTCTAAAAATCTTGAGCTGATAATGGGCTAGTTTCCTTCCTCAAAGTGTTGTGACACTTTTTTTTTTTTTTTTGAGACATGTTCTCAAAGCTTGTCTGCAAGGCCTAAGGATCCAAGTTCAATTCCCCAGTACCCATGCAAGCCTGATGCACAAGATAGCACATGTGACTGGAGTTTATTTGCAGTAGCTAGAGGCCCTGGCGCACCCATCTCCCCCTCCCTTCCTCTCTCTCTCTCTCTCTCTCTCTCTCTCTCTCTCTCTCTCTTCTCTATGTCTCTCTGTGCTCAAAAATAAAATAAAATGAAAAAAAATATGTCAACAGTTTTTCTAGGCTTAGCATATCTATCAGTCCTGGATCTGGTAGTAAATTCATGCATTCTTCCTTTTTATTTTGGTTTTGTTTGTTACCAAAAGCTGACACAGATTGGTGGCAATTTACTCTTTCTGGAAACTTAATCACATTGGCTTACACATTTGAAAAGAGGTGATTCATAATCTTTATGATTTTATGTATTTTAAAGATATTTTGATATTAGGAGTTATTGTAAATCAGAGATAAGTTATTTCATTTGAACCAGCGAGTCATAAATTAGAGAGACAATGAGCTTTAGTGCCTTAGACACTGTTGCTTTCATAATTTAATTAATTCTATAATTGGTTAGCACTGTGATTAAGTAATAGTATCACAAACACACATGTTATAATCATAGTAAAAGTATTCCATGGCACAAAATATATGAATGATTCTGAGATTAAACACTTGTGAAAACTGAAGTGGGTCATAACCCACTTTCACCATTAGGGGGAGGCAGTTTACCAACAATCAACTCTACCCTGGAGGTTGCATTACTGCTGGTTGTTCAAGCAAACCTTAAACTATGACTCTAACATGCTAATAATTCAAGCTGCAATTGAATAAGGATAGCCTTCTGTATTCTATATAATAATTCTAGGTATAATGGGAGGTCATTTCTAAGCAGGATGCTACAGAACGATGAGACAGAAATAGGATTTTAGAGATTTTGGATCTTACCCATGATCAGAGTCACAACCATGAGTTTTCCTTTCTGGTCCTTCATGACAACAATGCATCCTAAAAACCAAAACTTTTGTTTAATTGATAATCAACTTTAAAGTGCACACAGACCTGAGACCTCTGACAAATGACAGGACTCTGGGACTATTGTGTTTTTTCTTAAAACTTTATTTTTTATTTATTTATTTGAGAGAGAGAAAGAGAAAGAGGCATAGAGAAGGAGAGGGAGAGAGATAATGGGTACACCAGGGTCTCCTGCCACTGCAGGTGCATGCACCCCCTTGTACATCTGGCTTACGTGGGTCCTGGAGAATTGAACTGAGGTCCTTTGGCTTTGCAGGCAAATGCCTTAACCGCTAAGCCATCTCTCCAGTCCCCTGTTGTTGTTTTTTTTTTAATCAATAAACTTTCACTCTTTTTAAATGTTAACTATCATTCTAACATATCAAGAAGATCTGAGAAATACAAAACTGTGAGAAAGAAAACAAAGCTTATAATACTACTTGTGCTTCTGTTTACTTTCTGAAAAGTTTGGTTTCCTAAGTTAAGATATTCAATCAATATCTTAAATTTTTGCATTAAAAAAAAAACAAGATAGAGACAAACACAAAGAATTATTTCAGTAGTTTACAAATCCAGCTAATGGTCACAGTTCGAAGTTCCTAGGTCAAAGTTCAAAGTTACCTGGAGTAATTTTCTGTTGTTCTTCTAGAAACCAATTCCACAATCTCATTCATGCATGGTAGGCAAGTGCTTACCCACCATTAAGCTATATTCCAGACCACCAGATGCTTTTTAAAACTAGTTCAACACTTACTGAGGGAGAAATAGCCAGGTAGTTTTATTTTCACATAGCCAGCTGGGAATGAGCCAAAAGAGAATTCAGCATCTAACCCAGTCCAATCCCATCCCCCAGGATAGTACCCTCTATTCAGGTATGCTGGGCTCTTTGGGGGCTAGCCTCCTAAGTTTGAACCATCAGGTCTTTCTCAGGCTCACCTGAACCTGAGGGTAAAGCCTGCCTCAAAAAGCTATAGAGGGGCTTACTAGATGGGCTTCTTGGCTGTTCCTCTCTCATCACCTGAGCATTGGGGTCCCAGTACCTAGTAAGACCTCCACCACCCCCATTCTGGTAAGCTGCCAGAGTGTGGAAGAGAGATTTTTTTTTTCTTTATTCTCTTACTACTTCTTAAGTTCTGGCCCTTTTGCAATTTCCTTGGAAAAACCCCTTCACATTTCCCCCACTTAGCCTATGCTCAGCTTCTGCATGGGCTTCCAGGTCTTGCCTCCATGTGGGTGCATATCTCTATTCCATCCCCCTCCCTGGAAACTCCCCTGAATCAATGTAATGATTTATAATCTATCCTTCTTGGTGTGTTTATTTCAATTCTTTGTTAAAATAGACAAAAACCCAAAGGTTTAGAGTTCATAAACTTTTCCTGAACTCCAAGAACCCCACTTCACTATTATTTCCATTAGTGGAAAGGCAGAGAAAAGGAAAGATGGAATCCAGAGAAAAAGAAAGGAAGATAGAGAAAGAGAATACGAGGTGTGTGCATATGTGTGTGTGTGTGTGTGTACGTGTGCATAAATGTGTGTGTTTCATGTTCCCAGTTTAGACTTTAGAGTTTAGAGTCAGTGTTTGGGGCTACAGATGGGCTCAAGTTTGTGTTGGAATAGTTAAGGTCTTAAATTATTATCTCAAATGGTAGAGAGCAAATTGGAATTAAACTATTATACAAACAAAATAAATAATTTCATGATATGGAAATTTGCCACAGGTGTACATCCAACACAATGATATCTATATTGATAAGTGCTTGGTTATATTCCACTTAAATGGGTGTACTTGCATTAAATGTGTATGTTCAAATTCTCAAAACTGAAAATGCTTCTCTGGAAGAATATGTAGGTGAACAAACTGTTGAACAAGGAACTAAGAGTTCAGTGTTCTCATTCACAAAATATCTGCACTGTTAAAAAGGCTTCCTACAATATATTTCTCAAACTAACCACTTGTTACAGAGGAAACTAATTACTCTCCAAGAAAATAGATCCAACTGTTATCAAAGGAAAATCCAAGACCAGGGGTAGATTGGGAATAGGAGAGGACTCTAGGTCTCCTTTTCTCTCAGCTCATGGAACCCCATGAGGGCAAAGAAGTTCTTTGAGAGCCTGGATTCATACGCTTAAGCAGAGAAACAATGGGATAGTGTCTTACAAGAGAACCAACAAAAATACTTGGTTCCATACCAAGGCAGGACACAGGTCACATGGGAGAGGGGTTCTGGGGAGTTCTCTACAATGACAGTTAAGAGTTCCCAGAAGCAGGGAACATGGTGGTACACATTTGCAATCCCAGCACTTGGGAGGGTGAGGCAGAAGCATCACAAGTTCCAAACTAGTCTGAGAAAGGGAAAGAACCACTAGAGAATGCAAGTCTCCATCAGCCACTAAAGACCCAAGAGGCACAAAAGAGGGCTCTGGGCATTGCCATCTTCCACTGCTCAGGAGATGCACAGATCTCAGTTCCACATCCAGGTTCTCCAAGGAAAGAACCCACCGAATTAACACAATCACAGTTGAGACTAATCAAGTACACAAAGGAGATCCTTGTCACACCCAGCATCCTCCAAACAACCCTATTAGGGACTATCAAAAACAGGAATGACAGCCATTCCCAGGATGGGTCTTCAATGGCCTCTGCTCCACCTCCAGCCCAGTGACCACATAATCTCAGAGAAGCTTCTAAGGCAGGGGGAAGGGCAACAAAATGATACATCTTTAAAAAGTAAGGCCTCCTCACAACGTGTTCCTTCACCAGTAGTTGCAACAACAGCAGCTCCACCAGTAGTGGTGGCAAAGACTGCAGAAAACTTAATAGAAATGGAGTCTTAGCCCACCCCAGTCCTACCTAATCAGAAAGTGCAGGTTTAGGAGACCTGTCGGCCTTTCTACACACCTGAGGCTAGATGTTCTCCATATGGGTCCGAAGGACAGTCCTAGTGTTGAGGGCAGTGGTCAGCAAATAACACCAAAGATGACTAAGGCAGGCTTTTTAGTTCATGAGCTTAGGAGGCCCCTCTGCCTGTATGTTCACATACAGGTGCAGAACTTGCTGATAATCTATAGACCTCTCTAGCCAGATCAGCCAAGCAAGTACATAGATCCTAGCATGCTGGACAGAGAATGTGGGGTTCTACCTTCTTCTGAACAGGGAGAATTAATCAAGGTGGAATACATTGATTTTCTGAGTCACTCCCTTCTTGGCAACAAGTCCACATGCGCCCTTTGTCAGAACTGCCCCTTCCAGAGGTACACTGTGTACAGGATGCTCTCTGTGTCCTCCACATGTCCCCCCTTTCAGACTCAACTGACCTTTTCTATCACCATTGTTTTCTGTTCAGTTTGCTGGGCACTGATTCTTGTGACTAGACAGAGATTCTAAAGATTCCCGGAACACAAACACAGCTCTCCAGCATTAGCCTGGTGTGTACAGTGTTCTCAAGAATACTTTCAGCTTATATTTCCAGAGGTGCAGTAGGGTGGGCCAGGGTGAGGCATGGAAAACAGTAACTTTAGTAAGTAACCCACACTGATTTTATTCATGAGACCACATCAGACTTGGAGAAACATGTTTCTGTCCATTAATGATCACTGCATACACAAACCCTGAGCCACTTCCCAAGGAGTACAGACAGATTAACAGCCCCAGAGACCTGTTGGCACTATAAGCAGCTCTGTTGTACAAGCATTGTCAAGGAAACCTGGCTGAGCTAGAGCAGAATGTGGAGGAAATTGCCTATTGGACTGTGGCCAAGAAAATGTTTCCCTTGTGTGGGCTCCTTGAACTTGACTCTCTGCCAGTGACAGTGCAGACAGTGACTCACAGGACCACCAGTATGGAAAGGGAAACTTGTTCCAAAGGCAAAGAAACAGCTACTAACACAAACTCCGAACCTAATTAATGAAGTGTATTAGTGAACTGTATGTTCTCCCACCATCCTCTCTTCTCCTCCCCTCACTCTTTCTAATTGAGCTGGAACCTACAGCCTCACACTTGTTGGCTAGCTCTCTATCACTGAGCTACATCTCCTACATGTTGGCTTTAGGGTTTACCTTACTCTGTAGGATTTACATCAGCTTATTTAATGAAATCAGCTCTCCTCTTCTACACTATTTTCAGGTGAGTCAACTTCCAGCTTGTCTCTAGCTGAGACTACAGTCTGACTTTTTCTCCCTACTCTTCTCATTTTTTTTTTTTTTCCAGGTAGGGTCTCACTCTAGCTCAGGCCGACCTAGAATTCACTATGTAGTCTCAGAGTGGCCTTGATGTCATGGTGATCTTTCTACCTCTGCCTCCTGAGTGCTGGGATTAAAGGCATGTGCCACCATGCCTGGCTCTCACTTTCTTTTGAAGGCAGAACCTACCCAAATGCTCAAATCAATTTTCATCTCATCAATGGGCACATAATTCTTAGTGTATTATAGGGAGATCAGGTTGAAGATTTTATACTGGTGAAGAGTTGGTCCAATATTGGCCAGTACATAAAATCATTTATTTGGTTGGTTTTCTATTTATTTATTTTGAGGGTTCTGGGGGTGCTAGATAAGCCCTTCACAATCCCAAGAGACTATCTTCTTTTCATTGTCTACCCACCTTTTGTTTTCTTTTGTTTTGAGGTACGGTCTCACTCTTGTCCAGGCTGACCTGGAATTCACTATGTAGTCTCAGGGTGGCCTCGAACTCACAGCAGTCCTCCTACCTCTGCCTCCGAGTTCTGGGATTAAAGGCATGTGCCACCACTCCTAGCCCTGTCTGCATGCTTTCCACATAGATTAGAATAATTCTGGTTGGAGTTTTATCATGTCCACAATGACTCAAAAATATTCCACTGATAATGTAAAGTAATATAAATAAAGATTTTAAAGAATCTGAAGTAATTGTCTAGAGAGCTTATTAAGCAATCTTCTTTTCGCTTCTGCTGGATTTTAGTTATGCAAGAAGAAAAATTCAACCTGTATCTCATCTATATTAACTTGGTTACTATAAAAAGAAAAACCCTAGCTAAAACTTCATGCTTGCTAGGAGAGCTGTCTCTACAACTGAGCTACATCACCTGCATACTGACTTTAGGATTTACCTTACCCTAGCAGGATTTACTTGCCCCAGCTAGGATTTGATTAATGATATGAACCATCTACAAGGAAGGTCAGGACATGAGTGGTCCATCAAATACGCTCAGTACTTGAGGAAGGAATACCTTTTACTTTTAAGCCTATAATTCAATTTCCATCTATCTTTTGTACAGAGTGAAGTAACAGCATATCTTTGTATTTTTCTTATGGAGTACGTTACTATCTCAGTATCATCTGATGAAAAGACTTTCCTTGTTTTGAAAGAATATGGGGGTCTAGAGAGATGGCTCAATAGTTAGAGGCTCTTGCTTACAAAGCCTGATGACCTGGGTTCAAATCACCAGCGCCCACATAGAGCCAGCTGCACAAAGTGGTACATACATCTGAAGTTCACTTACAGCAGCAGGAAGCCCTGGCACACACTCATGTTCACTCTGTCTCTCATAAATAAATAAATAAATAAATAAATAAATAAATATATTTTTGAACAGAATATGGGGACCACTAAGAGGGAAGAAAAGGGAAAGAGAAGGGGTTGAATTATGAACAAAGTATAATAAAGTATATGTCTGAAAGTGAAACACTATGTTTACTAAAAAATAAATTTAGGGCTAGGCAGATGACTTAGCAGTTAAGGTGCTTGCCTGCAAAGCTTAAGGACCCAGGTTCGATTCCCCAGTACCTATATAAGCCAGATGCACAAGCTGGTGGCTAGAGGTGTTGGCATACCTGTTCTCTCTCTCTCTTTTTCTCTCAAATAAACAAATGTACTTAAAATAAATTAATAAATTTAGGACTGGAGATTGCTTAGTGGTTAAGGTGCTTGCCTGCAATGCCAAAGGTCCAGGCTCAATTCCCCAGTATCCATGTAAAGCCAGGTGCAGACGGTGGTACATGCATTTGGAGTTTGCTTGCAGTGGCTGGAGGCCCTGGTGTGCCTATTCTCTCTGTCTCTCCCTATTCCCTCTCTCTTTGTGTCAAATAAATATAAATAATAAATTTAAAAGCTGAGAAATTTAAAACTCTTACCTTGGGAAATTAAGTGAAAATTGTATATAAAACAATTATAGCAAAATGCATGTATCATAAATTTTTCCATCTTAACCATCCTGAGTGTACAGTGTAGCAGCATTCACTACATTCATATTGCTTTGCTCTGCCCTGACCTCCGCCTCCAATACTCTTTTCTCCTTACATAACTAAGACTCTATAAATACTAAATTTTAAATTCTGATTCACCTTAGCCTGGCCCCTGGCAATCAACATTTGTAGCAGTTAGCTTCTCATTGCTGGAACAAAACACCTGACCACAAGCAGCAGGATGAAAGGATTTATTTCAGGCTTACTGTTTCCTGGGGATACTTCATCGTGCACCAGCTCACAACTTTACACATCTGCAGCTATAGAGAACAGCAAGGGTGAACAGTCTCTGAATATCCAGCAGGGCTAGACTCTAGGACTGCCCCAATGACCCAGTCCTCCAGCAAGACTCCACCTATCAAATGTTCTACCAGTCTGGGACTAAGTAGGCAGTTTGATCAAAAATACCAGAGACCATGGGGGACATTTATATTCAAATCACCACATTGTTCTACTTCCTGTTTTTTTTAATATAATATTGACTATTATAATATCTGTCTCTTGTGACTGGCTTATTGTACTTAGCATAATGTCTCACAATTTATCTGTGTTGTAGCATGTGTCAGAATTTTCATCCTTTTAAAGAGTAGATACTATTCCATTGTGTGTATAGTTCATATTTTGCTTATCTATTCATTGGTCAGTGGACTCTTGAGCAGCTTCTATGTTTTAGCTACTATAAATGCTGCTGCTGTGAACATGAAAGTACAAATATCTCTCTCTGACCCTGCTTCTAAATCTTCTGGATATAGACCCACAAATAGGATTACTGGTTCATATAGTAGTTGTATTTGTAACTTAGTTTTAAAATTTTGGGGGGAGGGTTTGAGGTAGGGTCTCGCTCTAACCCAGGCTGACCTGGAATTCAGTCTGTTCTCTCCGGCTGGCCTCAAACTCACAGTGATCCTCCTACCTCTGCCACCTGAGTGCTGAGATTAAAGGCGTGTGCCACCACACCCAGCAAATATTTTTATTTATTTATTTGCAAGCAGAGAGAGATAGAAGAGAGACAGACAGGGCTGGAGAGATGGCCTAGGGATTAAGGTGCTTGCCTGCAAACCTAAAGGATTCATGTTTGACTCTCCAGATCCCACATAAGCCAGATGCACAAAGGCAAGCAAGTACAAGGTCACACATGTCCACCAGGTGGCTCAAGAATCTGGAGTTCAATTGCAGTGGGTGAGGCCCTGATGGGCCCATCCTCTCTCTTTCTCTCTCTCTCTCTAAAATAAAAAGTAAACGAAAGTTTGGGAAAAAAAAAAAAAAAGAGAGAGACACAGAGAGAATGGGCATACCAGGCCTCCAGCTGCTGCAAAGAAACTCTAGATGCATGCATCATTTTGGGCATATGGCTTTATGTGGGTACTGGGGAACTGAACTAAGGTCTTTAGGTTCTGCAAGTGCCTTAACCACTGAGCCATCGCTCTAACCAACCACTTAACTTTTTTAAGGAGCTACTGTAGTATTTTCCATAAGGGTAATATCATTTATTCTCTACTAAGCATGCACTAAGGTTCTAATTTCTCCACATCCTTATTATTATTATAACTTATTATTATATAACAATTATTCTTATTATTATTAGTTTAGTTAAAAAAATTCATCCTACTAGCTGTGAAGTGGTATCTCATTGCAATTTTTTTTTTTACGTTTCCTTATTTTTAGGCAATAATGACCATTAATGTGCTTCTTGACCATTTGTATATCTTCTTTGGATAAATATTTATGTAGATCCTTTGCCCATTTATAAATTATGCTGGTTTTTTGGTTAGTTTTGAGATATACAAATTCTCTTGACAGATGTGGTGGTATTCACATGTAATTCCAATACTTAGGGGTTAGAAGCAGGAAGAGCAGGAATTCAAGGTCATCTTCAGTTACATAATGAGTTCAAGGCCACCTGGGCACATCATGGACCCTGTCTCAAATCAAAATATAATAGCCAACCTCCTTAGCCATTAGAGACATGCAAGTTGCAACCATTGCTATAATTTGAATGTGAAATTGCTCCCTGCTACACACTGCTTATGCTCTTAAATACTTATTTGATGCTCAGCTGCTGGGATGTTCACAGGGATTATGGAGAACTTTAGGAAGTAGAGACATGCTGAGAAAATGGGTCACTGGGAGCCACCTTGAGGTTTTGTAAGACAACTCCATTTGCTGTTCTCTCTCTGCTTCCTCCTTGCCAATGTGAGTATGTGATGAGCTCATGCCTGCTCCTGCCATGCCCTCTCCACCATGATGGACTCTGCTCATAGGAACTGTAAGCCAAAGTAAACTCTTTCCTTCCACAAGCTGCTTTGGGTCTGGTATTTTGTCCTAACAATGAAAAAGACAAACAGAAAGTTGGCATTGAGAAATGGGGTCATTATTGCAATAAACCTGACTGTGTGGTTAGTTTGTAGGCTTTTGAAACTCATTTGCAGGAGGAATAAGGAAGAATTTGGAACTTTGGACTACAGAAGCCTTATATATTATAAGCAGAGCTTAATGGGCCATTCTGGTGGGAGTTCAGAAGACCTAAAGGCCAAGAGAAATGTGGACTGGCCAGCTCATGAGGCTTCAGAGAAGAACAAGGACTCTATCAGGAACTGTGCTAGAGGAGTTCATGTGACATTCTGGCAAAGGAACTGGCTGCATTCTGCCTGGGTCATGAGAACTTCAGTAAAGGTAATTACTAATGTGCTGAATGAAGGAAATTTCAAGGCAAAACAAAATTGAATCTGTGGTGTGCTTTTTCTCCTTCTCTTTCTAAAGACATGAAGACAGAAACCAATCCCTTTAATGGCCTCACAAAAGGTTATGACATTCATTTGATACATGTAACTCTCTCCTTTCCCAAGAAGAACCTGGGAGTTTAGCATTTTCTCCCACTCATTCCACATGATGGCAGGAGAAATGACCTGAGTAAGTTACTACATGTTAACCTAAGCTTCCCTTGTTCTCAGTAGCCTGAAATATTATGTGCCAGTGCTCTGATCAAGGCAACACAAAACCTAGTCTTTTGGGAGGCCCCAGAAGTGTCTGGGTGCTGTGTCTTCTCTTCCCCTCTCCAAAGTTCCCACTCAGTCAGTCTGCACTGAGCTGAAGATGGAGATTTTGGCAGGGAAGGGTCACATATACTCCTACAGGCATCAGTGAGGCTGGTTTTCTATTCAATTGCAAGGCAGGAGCCCCCTAACTGGTTTCTCAAACTTTCACAAGGGAATTGGTCAATGCATTCAATCAGCATGTCTGAGGGAGGAAGGAAGGTCTGGGAAATCCCATTGCCTTCGTCTTGCTGTTACTATTTCCCCCAGAATATTCTATCTTTATTTAACTTCTCATATGTTAACTTTTAAAATATATTTATTTTTATTTATTTGAGAGAGAGAGAGAAAGACACGGGGCAGGGGGAGAGAGAGAATGGCCTCCAGCCACTACACACTAACTCCAAATGCATGTGTCACCTTATGCATCTGGTTTACATGGGTCCTGGGGAATGGAACCTAGGTCCTTTGGCTTTTCAGGCAAGTGCCTTAACCGCTAAGCCACCTCTCCAGCCCGAGATATGTTAACTTTGTAAGAGTGCTAAAGAGACTTTCTGAAGGTTACTCAGCTTAAAATGTAGAGCATTTACTAACCAGAACCTTTGATTCCCAAGCTATTTTTCAAGCCATCCTCACTTACCACTACCATACACATGAATGTATTAGAGAAACTGTTATGATTATAAGGTGACTAAGGAAATAACGATTCAAATCCAATAAGATGTCTCTAATTCTCCTCCATGGCTTATTGACTTTTGCCTATATTTACCAGTTACCAACTTACTGGCTCATCTTTGAAGCACCTACCTGGGAACTATAACATCAAGAAAAATGACTTTAATGTTAGATATGAGGTCAAAGTTATCTCAAACACGCTGTTACTCCACATTCTTAAGAAAGTTTCTTTCTTTGAAAATTACACCTAGAAAACACAAACAAAAACATAAAAAAAAATACATGTCCAGCATGTATTATTGCAAAAAAAAAAAAAAAAGAAAGAAAGAAAGAAAAAAGAATAGAAAGAAAAGACAGAACTGCATGTCTCTTTTTTCTCTGAAGAGTATGACTGACAGGAAGCTCTATTGTCTTGTACTGCAACTTGGATCCACCTTTTGGAGACTGCCTGATGAGCCATTAGGAACATCTGAAAAGCTTGGTACTTCATTAGATGAAGACTGGCCTCTATTGTTTTATTTTTTTTAACCTTTTATTGACAGTTTCCATAAGCGTAGACAATAAACCATGACAATTCCCTTCCTCCACTCCCATTCTCACCCCTCTCAGATCCACCCTCCATTGAATTTCCTCCCCCTTCCAATTAGTCTCTACTTTATTTTGATGTCATCATCTTTTCCTCCTATTAAGAAGGTCTTGTGTAAGTAGTGTCAGGTACTGCAAGGTCATATCAATCAAGGTCATTTTGTGTCTGGGAGATTGCATTGTAAGCAGTCCTACCCTTCCTTTGTCTCTCATATTCTTTCTGCCACCTCTTTGGCAATGGACCCTGAACCTTGGAGGGTGTGATAGAGATGTCTCAGTGCTGAACACACCTCTGTCATTACTTGTCAGCACTATGGTTACTTTTGAGTCATCCCAGTGGTTACCACCACCTGAAAAGAGCAGCATCTCTAACCAAAAAATGAAAGTACCATTAATATATGGGTATAAACATTTAAAAAGTGCTTACAGGGCAGTTGGGTGGGCATAAGATATGCATTTAGCCAATCAAAAGCAGGTGTTACTCTCCTAGGACTCATGAACTCCCCAACCATAGGCTTTTGACTAGTTTTCAGTATCAGACATATATTCCCTCCCATGGATCCAGCATCCAGTCCAATTTGAGAGCAATTGGTTTCCCCAACAACAGACATTCCACTATTGTAAAACTGGCACATTTGGTATGGCTGCACAGTCTTAGGGCTTGCAGGATCCACTGCTGTTTAACATTATTGATGACTTCTCTCTCCCAAAAGGCTACATGCAGCATAGCTTTTTTGAGCTATCTATCAGCTTGTCCACAGAGAGGAGATTTTCAGCTCAGCTCCAGATGGATTTCTTAGTGACCTACAGCCCAAACATGTGGAGTCTTCAGCAATAGGGTCTTACCATCTAGTTCTGGTGGGAAACAAAGTGCCCTTGACAATGGCCAGTAATGTTTTGGTTACATCAAGGGCCACTGGAAGGTATCCCATCTCTGGCACTGAAATTTTTCTAGTAACAATCTATGGCTTCTGGGTGAACCATTATCCAAAGAAATAGGTTTTCATATGGGTTATTCATAACATCTTAAAGTTTGATTAACCCTCCTCCCATCCTTCCTTTACTCAATCCCTTCCTCTGACCTCATTTAGACCATTCCACCCTCAGTAATCTGTTCATATATACAAGAGCATCTCTTTAAGTCCTCCCCTCTCTCACTTCCCTTATAGCTAGCCCATTTGTAGCTTACTGGACTCCACTACTGACATTTTAGTCCAACTCACATACAAATCTAAACATTTCTAGTTAGGATCCACATATGAGAGAGAATATGTGGCATTTGGCTTTCTGGGCCTGGATTACTTCACTTAGTATAATCTTTTCCAACTCTATCCATTTCCCTGCAAATTTCATAATTTCATTTTTCTTTACTGCTGAATAGAACTCCGTGGAACAAATATACCATATCTTCATATCTATTCATCAGTTGAGGGACATCCAGAATGGTTCCATTTCCTAGATATTGTGAATACAGCAGCAATAAACATGAGTGAGCAAGTATCTCTAAGGTAGTTAGAAGAATTCTTAGGATATATGCCAATAAGTTGGATAGCTGGGTCATATGTTAAATCTATTTTTACTCTCTCAGAAACCTCTCCACTGATTTCCACTATGGCTGTACCAGTTTACATGCCCACTAACAATGTAGAAGGGTTCCTCTTTTCCACATCCTCATCAGCATTTATTGTCATTTTCTTGATGATAACTATTCTTACAGGAGTGAGATGAAATTTTAAAGTAGTTTTAATTTGTATTTCCCTGATGGCTAAAAATGTAAAACGTGTTTTTAGATGTTTATAGGCCATCTGTACTTTTTTCTTTTCAGAACTCTCTGTTCACTTCCACAGCCCATCTTTGGATTGGATTGTTTGAGTTCTTATTATTAAGTTTTTTTTAATTCTTTGTATCTAGGATATCAATCTTCTGACAGATTAATCGCTGGCAAAGATTTTCTCCCATCCTGTAGCTTACCTCTTTGCTCTATTCACTGTCCTTTACTGTACAAAAGCTTTTAATTTCATAAGGTCCGAATGGTTCATTAGTGGTTTTACTTCCTGAGCAACTGGAGTTATATTCAGAAAGTTGTTGCCTTTGCCAATATATTGAAGGGTTTCCCCTATTTTTCCTCTAGCACTTTCAGAGTTTCAGATCTGATACTAAAGTTTTTGATCCATTTGAACTTAATTCTTGGGCATGGAGAGAGATAAGGATCTATTTCCATCCTTCTACATATAGATATTCAATTTTCCCAGCCACATTTTGTTAAAGAGGCTATCTTTTCTCCAATGAATATTTTTGGCATTTTTTTGTAAAAAAAAAAAAAATCAGACGTCTATAGCTGCCTAGGCTTACATATGGTCCTCTGTTCTGTTCCATTGATCTATCTGTCTCTTTTCGTGCAAGTACCATGCTGTTTTTGTAACTGTGGCTCTGCAATATATATTAAAATCATGTATGGTGCTACCACAAGCTTTATTTTTTGAAATAATTTTTAAATATTTTATTTATTTATTTATTTGAGAGACAGAGATAGGAAGAGGCAGATAGAGAGAATGGGTACACCAGGGCCTCCAGCCATTGCAAATGAATTCTGGATGCATGTATCACCTTTGTGCATCTGGATTATGTGGGTACTGGGGAACCGAACCTGGGTCCTTACACTTTGCAGGCAAGCACCTTAACTGCTGAGCCATTACTCCAGCCCTGCCAGCCTTATTTTTGTTCCTCAGTATTGATTTAGCTAATCAAGGTTCTTTTGTGTTTCCAAATGAATTTCAGGATTGTTGTTTCTATTTCAGTGAAGAATGCTGCTGGAATTTTGATGGGGATTACATTAAATGTATAGATTACTTTTGGTAAAATTGATACTTTCACAATATTGATTCTTCCAATCCAAGAACATGAGATGTCTTTCCATTTCCTAGTGTCTTCTACAATTTCTCTCTTGGGTGCTTTAAAGTTTTCATTATAGGGATTCTTCACTTCCTTGGATAGATTTTTGTTTTGTTTTGTTTTTTGAGACAATTATGGATGGGATTTTTTTCTCCAATTTCATCCTTGGCATGTTTGTTGTTGGTATATAGGAAAGATGCTGATCTTCTGTGTGTTAATTTTTTATCCTGCTATGTTACTAAAAGTGTTTATCAGTTCTACTAGTTTGCTGGTAGAGCCTTTAGGGTACTTTATGTACAGAATCATATCAATAATGATAATTTGACTTCTTCCTTTCCAATTTGTATTCATTTTGTTTTTGTCTCTTCTCTTATTGTTATAGCTAAGACTTCCAGTACTATATTAAATAAAAGTGGGAACAGTGGGCACCCTTGTCTTGCTCCTAATTTTAGTGTAAATGCAGCAAGATGTCCCCCGATTAGTATAATATTGTTATATACTTGTCACAGATAGTCATTTTTTTATATTTTATTTAATTTATTTATTTATTTGACAGAGAAAGAGGGAGAGAGAGAGAAAGGACACTCCAGGGCCTCCAGCTGCTGCAAATGAACTCCAGATGTGAGTGTCCCCTTCTGCATCTTGCTAACGTGGGCCCTGGGGAATTGCACTAAGCCATCCCTCCAGCCCCACAAATAGTCTTTATTATGTTCAGAGTTGTTCCTTCTATTCTGTTCTTTAGGACTTTTATCATGTGGGGTGATGAATTTTGTCAAATGCCTATTCTGCATCTATGAGATGATCATGTGATTTTTTTTGTCTTTCAGTCCATTTATTTATGTTGAACCATCCCTGCATCTCTGGAATAAAACCTACCTGGTCAGAGTGAATGATCTTTTTGATATATTCTTGTACTCTGTTTGCTCATATTTTGTTGAGACTTTTTGCATCTATGTTCATGAGGAGGACTGGGCTGTAAGTTTTTTGTTATTGTTGTGTCTTTGTCTGGTTTTGGTGTCAGGGTAATGCTGACTTCATAAAAGGAGTTCAGTAGTATTCTTTCCTTTTCTATTTCATGGAAAATTTTGAGAAGCATTAGTGTTAGTTCTTTCATGATGGTCTGGTAGAATTCAGCAGTAAATCCATCTGGTCCAGGACTTTTTTAGTTGGGAGATTTTTGTTTTGAGGCTGATCCCTTTTAGTTATTATTATTATTATTAGATATAAACTATTTTTTTATATTTTATATATATATATATATATATATACGTATATTTCTATTGACAACTTCTATGCTTACAGACAACAAACCATGGTATTTTCCTCCCCTCTCCCAAGGAAATTTTTTTATAACTGCTTTGATCTCAGTGCATGTTATAAATCTATTTCAATGGCTTATCTTATTTTAATTTTGGTTAAGTCTTATATATTTAGAAAATCATCCATGTCTTTCAGATTTTCAAACTTAGTGTATATATGTTCTTAAGGTATATCCTTATGATTTTTCTGAATTTCTTTGCTATCTATTGTATCGGTGCCTTTTTCATCTTTAATTTGTGTCTTTTTCTTTTGGTCAGTTTTGCTAAGGGTTTATCAATCTTTTTTATCCTTTCAAAGGACCAACTTCATTTCATTGATTCTTTGTAATGGTTTTGGGGGTTTCTTTTCCACTAATTCCTGCCCTGATCTTTGTTATTTCTTTCTGTCTACTGATTTTTGGTTTGCCTTGCTCTTCTTTTTCCAAGGACTTAAGGTGAAGCATTAAATTGTTTACTTGTAACCTCTCTAATTTCTTAATATAGGCACTTTAAAAGCTATAAATTTCCTTCTTAGAACCAGTTTCATTTCACCCCATAGATTTTGATATGCTTTGCTTTCATTCATTATCATTTGATTCTATGAATTTTTTATTACCTTCTTGATTTCTTCAATGACCCATTCAGCCTTCAGTGGTGTACTGTTTAGTTTCCATGAGTATGTTCTATAGTCTTTTTATTTATTTATTTACTTTTTGGGGGGATTGACAAGGTAGGGTCTCACTAGCTTCCCAGGCTGATGTGGAATTCACTATGTAGTCTCAGGCTGGCCTCAAACTCACAGCAATCCCAATCCTCATACCTCAGCCTCCCAAGTACTAACTCATGTTGGTTTGAAGTCTATCCTGCAAGATATTAGAATACCAACACTTATTTTTCCAGCCTTTCATCCTAAGGTAGTGCCTGTCTTTTATGGAAAGGCAAGCTTCTTGGAGGCAACAACAGAAGGTTCTTGTCTTTTAATCCAGTCTGCAAGTCTGTGTCTTTTAATTGGGACATTGGGGCCGTTGATGTTAAGAATTATTGTTGAAAGGTACATATTTATTCTTGCCATTCTTCTTGCTTTTATAGTGTATCCTGTTTTTTTTCTTTACTCTCTTGTATTAACTATTATTTGAGTATGGTATAGTTTTTTCGTATTTTCTCATGCATCTGCTTTTCTTTCTCTTTAGCATCAAGGATCCCCGCAAGTATTTTCTGCAGGTATGGCTTAGTGGTCATATATTCCTTTAGCCTGTTTTGTTGTGGAAAGTCCTTATTTCTACTTCAATTATAATGGATAGCTTTGCTTCATATAGTAATCTTGGTTGACAGTTGTTATCATTCAGAACTTGAGATGCATCTTTCCAAGACCTTCTGGCTATTAAAGTTTGTGTTGAGTAGTCTGCTGTTATCCTGATGGGATTCACTTTATAGGTGACTTGATGCTTTGATGCTTCTCTCTTACTGATTTCAATACATTTTCTTTGGTCTATATGTTTAGTAGTTTAATTATAATATAATGAGAAGAGATTCTTTATTGGTCATGTCTGTTTGGTGCTAAAAATGCCTCTTATATCTGTATTGGTATCTCTTTCCCTATTTTGGGAAAACTTTCTTGTGTGATTTTGTTGAAAATATCTAATATGCCTTTAGAGTGAAATTCTTCTTCTACTATATCCTGAATTCTTACGTTTGATCTTGTCATAGTGTCCTAAAAGTCTTGAAATTCCCACTCCTACCTTCCTATTAGTTTTTCTCTTTATTGGAATGTCATAGATCTACCACCTTATCTTCTAGCTCAGATATTTTGCCTCTCCTTGATCCATTAAATTGGTGATACTTTCTACATAGTTTTGTTTTGTTTTTTGTTGTTTGCTTATATTGTTTTTCGAGGTAGGGTGTCACTCTAGCCCAGGCTGACCTGAAATTCACTATGTAGTCTCAGGGTGACCTTGAACTCATGACGATCCTCCTACCTCTGCCTCCCGAGTGCTGGGATTAAAGGCATGCACCACCATACCCGGCCCTCTACAGAGTTTTTTAGTTGACTTACTGTGTGTTTCATTTCCAGTACTTCTTTTTTTTTTAGAGAGAGAGAGAGAGAATTGGCATACCAGGGCCTCAGCCACTGCAACTGAATTCCAGACACTTGTGCTACCTAGTGGGCATGTGTGACCTTGCACTTGCCTCACATTTGTGTATCTGGTTTATGTGGGATCTGGAGAGTCAAACATGGGTCCTTAGGTTTCACAGGCAAGCACGCCAACTGCTAAGCCATCTCTCCAGCCCCATTTCTAGTATTTCTGATTGGTATTTATTTCTTCAGTATTTCTAGTTCCTTACTTCATTTAGTTTTCTGTGTGCTCCATCAGGAGTTTGTTTTCTTCGATTCCTTTGATTTCTTCTTTGATGTCTTTGAACATATTTATAATCATTCGTGTGTGTGTGTGTTTGTATTTGCAAGCTGAGAGAGTGAGGAGAGACAGATAGAGAGAAAGGGTACACCCCAGGGCCTCCAGCCACAGCAAAAGAACTCCAAGCGGGGTGTGGTGTCGCACGCTTTAATCCCAGCACCAGGGAAGCAGAGGTAGGAGGATCACCATGAGCTCAAGGTCACCCAGAGACTACAGAGTGAATTTCAGGTCAGCCTGAGCCAGAGTGAGACCCTACCTCAAAAAAAAAAAAAAAAAAAGAAAAAGAAAAGAAGAAAGAACCCCAGATACATGTGCCACTTTGTGCATCTGGCTTTACGTGGGTACTGAGAAATCAAACCTGGGTTGTTAGGGTTTGCAGGTAAGTGCTTTAACCACTGGGAAATCTTTCCTGACTATTAATTTGAATTTTTTTGCCTGGCATTTCTACTAAACTAGTCTCACTGGGGGTCATTTCTGTTGGATGTATAATTTTTGGTGAATTACATTGAATTGATTTTATATTTCCAGTATTATAACGTAAAGATTTTTTTCTTCTTGAGTTAATTCAATGCTTGGGTTTTCTAATTATCTGCTGTATTCTTATATATGTAAATCAGAAGTTATACCTTCAGGATAGGAGCTTAACATGCCAAATGTGGCTCTTATATTACTCTGAGAGTAATAGCAGGAGTGACACAAGCTATTGAATATGCCTGATATGCAAATATTCTAGTATCAAATTAACAACTATGTTTCTTTTGATTTCAATAATTGCTGGTGGGTAAAAGAACAAGGTTGGTAGAGATATGCCAGGGTTTTAGTTACTTAGTATTAATAGTTTAAGGAGAATTAGTGTGAAGGCTAGTATTACTTTTGAGAAAAAGTGGATGTGGCTCAGGTATCTGGGAGAGGGAAGTTGGATTTGTTAGTGATGCAGGATTTTGAGGTTCAGGAGGGGTCTCCCAGAATTATGAACCCTAAGTTTTGGGATCTGTCCTACATTTAATTTTTTTTTGTTTTTTTTTTTTTGTTTTTCAAGATAGGGTCTCACTCGAGCCCAGACTGACCTGGAATTCACTCTGTATTCTCAGGGTGGCCTTGAACTCACAGTGATCCTCCTACCTCTGCCTCCCAAGTGCTGGGATTAAAGGCATGCGCCACCAGGCCTGGCTTTTACATTTAATATTTTTAAAGATGGACTCAAGGAGGATAAATTATGAATTACTAAATTTATTGAGGGGAAAAATCACAAATTGTGGGGTCTATTGAAGAGAAATTGAGGTTTTGAAGGAAAAACTGGAGTAGAGCTGAAAGCATGTGAATATAGGAGAAACTGAGGCTTTTAAAGAGAAATTACAGAAATTTTCCATGTGTTGGCAAGTGGAAAGCAGATTCTAGGAGCTTGTGTAGGGAGAACTTAAGAGGAACCCCCATAGCATCTGCCATGTGTTTTTAGAGAAGTTAAAAGGACAGTGTGAGGCTAAACTTAAAGATGAGAAAGCAGGGCTAGAGAAACTGCTCAGTAGTTAAGGTGCTGCCTGCAAAGCCAAATGAACCAAGTTCAATTGCCCAGTACCCACATAAAGCCAGATGCACAAAGTGGTTCATGCATTTGGAGTTCATTTGCAGCAGCTGGAGGCCCTAGTGTGCCCATTCTCTCTCTCTCTCTCCTCTCTCTCTCTCTCTCTCTCTCTCTCTCTCTCCTTGCAAATAATTAAATAAAATGTTCAAAAAATAAGAAGGCAAGCCAGGCGTGGCAGGTACACGCCTTAATCCCAGCACTCAGGAGGCAGAGGTAGGAGGATAGCTGTGAGTTCTAGGCCACCCTGAGACTACATAGTTAATTCCAGGTCAGTCTGGGCCAGAGTGAGACCCTACCTCGAAAAACAAACAAACAACAAAAAAATGAGAAGGCAGATATCAAAGCAAAGACCAAGAGATTCAGAGGTAAAATGAGTAATGAAGGAAGTCACATTCATGGTTACCCTGAGTTTAAAGAAATTCCACAGGTAGCAAGCCCAGAGTTAATAAGATCACCCACATGGTAGATCTGGAATATAAGAAAAATATGAGCTTATCTTTTCAGATGGTGGTGACCTTTGGGATGATTCAAAAGGCACCATAGTGCTGAGAAGAAGTGACAGAGGAGTGCTTAGCACTGAAACATCTCTATCACTCCTTCCAAGCCTCAGCATCCATTGTGGAAGAGGTGGTAGAAAGAATGTAAGAGCCAAAGGAAGGATAGGACTCCTTACAATGTACTCTTCCAGACACAAAATGACCTGGATATTCATGACCTCACAGTGCCTGACACTACCTACACAAGACCATCATAACAGAAGGAAAAGATCATGACATAAAAATAAAGAGAGACCGATTGAGGGGGGAGGTGATATGATGGAGAGTGGAGTTGTGAAGGGGAATGTGGAGGTGAGAGGGAATTATGGTTTATTGTCTATAATTGTGGATGTTGTCAATAATAAAAAATTAAAAACAAATAAATAAATATTTAAGAGAATTTACAGAACTGGGTATCTGGGATGCACAGGATCCCCCAGCTAAGCTGGGGGGAGGATTTGGGTTCTATGTGACCCTGAACCTCCTCGTGCTTCTCATCTCCCTCGTTCAACCAGGAGTTTATCTCCCTACTCATGAAGTTTTTAGCCTGAGACTCCTGTCTCAATGTCCTACTCAGACCTGAGATCCTTGTCCATCGACTTTAGCTTCGGACCTCATGGCCCTTGCTTTCCCCTTCACCTGCAGGAAGCAGCAAGACCTGCAGGCAAAGCTGCTGCTACCCTACCAGGAGATCACCAAGCAGACCCAGCTGCCTCCTCGGTCCCCTGTAGGCCCCAGCCACAAGCTCTCCAACAATTATTGTTGCACTCGTGATGGCTTCCAGGAAGCTGTGCCCCCTTCCATCATCATGTCCTCACAAATGGTGCTGGTGTCAGGCAAGACAGCAGAGAGCTCAGCTGTGGCAGCCACTGAGAAGAGAGCAGTGACACCTGCTCCTCCCATAAATAAGTGGAACTGTCCAAGGACCAGCCTTACCTGCCCTGAGCCACCTGGTCATATCTCCAGGGCCACCTGACTGCTTTTACTCCTTGGATTCCTTCTGGAGAGAATGTGGCCTGATTTATAACAAATATATGGAGCTCTATTATTCTCCTTCTTCATTTCATTTTCCTTTTTTTTTTTTTTTAAAGACATGGTTTTTTCTGGGTCTAGTCTTATACACCTGTAATACCCACTTGGGAGGCTATAGTAGGTGGATATCATGGCTGTTCCATGGGATGAACCTATTGCAACCTTTCAGTAGGTGCATAAAAGAGTCTCAAGAAAGCGTTAAATCCATGCACCTCTGGAAGCTTAGAGCAAGGGGGAAAATGTCACAGCCCTTGGCTGAAGTGCAAGTGCCCCAGAGTGAGTGCTACAGATTTCACAAACTGTAGGCTTCCTGCAGGAAGGTGGAGTTTGGTTGTAGCAAAATAACAAAAGAGATTCAGAAATCTCAAAAGGAATAGATACACCAGTCATGGTGTGGTGTGGTGTGCAGAGGCCACTAGAAAGTCAACCAGAGTGCCTTGAGAGGCCCCAAGCAAGATGTGACTCAAGCTGGCCTTGAACTTGCTGTGTAGAAGAGAATGAACTTGAAATTCTGATCCTCCTGTTTCTCCCTCCCAAATGTTGGGTTTACAGGCATGTATGTCACCATACATGGTTTGTGCAGGGCTGGGGATCAAACCCAGGGCATCATGCATACTAGGTATGCCCTTTGCTAACTGAGCTTCAGCCCCAGCCCTCTAATAAAGTTTTATGATCGTGACTTGAAAAAAATAATACATTTAAAAAGAAAAAGTGTACATGGTAGATTCAGAAACCAGAGGAAAATCATGCATGTAATCAAAGTGAGAAGTTACCCCAAATTATAAGGCCGAGGTAAGCAGAAAAGTTCCCCCAGACCAAGAAACTGTTTATGCCCCCCACCCACCCAGCCAGGCTGGGCGAGGGGGAAGACAGATTCAAGTGTGTCCCATGAGTCCCAAACAAAAAGAGACAGAGCTGAGCAGAAGAGCCAGAAAAACAAAGTAGAGCTGAGTGGACCAGGGTGGAATTAGTGACAGGAAGAAGACAGGCGCCTTTATAGGCAAGAGGAAGACCCAATTGGTTGGTAGTTTTGGAAGACAAATCCCAAAGCCAGCCCACCTGGGATTTCTATCTAGGAAACTAGACTGTGAGTAGCAAGAGGCACTGTAGATCAGTCTCAATCAGACATGAGTTCCATTTCTGCCAAGAGTCCTGTTCTTGTGCCTTAGCAAGGTGGCATGTGGGGTGGTATCTCCTGGTTCTCTTTGGGCCTCAACCTCTAACTAAAACTGCCTTTAAAAAAAGAAAGCTAGCCTGGCATGGTGGCACACGCCTTTAATCCCAGCACTTGGGAGGCAGAGGTAGGTGGATCGCCATGAGTTCGAAGCCACCCTGAGACTCATAGTGAGTTCCAGGTCAGCCTGGACTAGAGTGAGACCCTACCTCGAAAAACCAAAAAAAAAAAAAGAAAGAAAGAAAGAAAAGAAAAGAAAAAGAAAAAGAAAAAGAAAAAGAAAGCTAGATTTCTCCTATTCTTCTTCATCAGTTTCTACAGATATTAGAAGTTATTGAGTCTATGGAACATTGTAGTTATGGAGAATAAGGAGGGGGAAAGGAAGAGAGGGTGTTTGAAAGGGGTTGGTAGAAGAAGGCAAGAAGAGTTGTAGAAAGATTACAATAGGGCTGGAGAGACGGCTTAGCTGTTAAGCGCTTGCCTGTGAAGCCTAAGGACCCCGGTTCGAGGCTCAATTCCCCAGGACCCACGTTAGCCAGATGCACAAGGGGGCGCATGCATCTGGAGTTCGTTTACAGAGGCTGGAAGCTCTCGCGCGCCCATTCTCTCCCTCTCTCTCTCTCTCTCTCTCTCTCTCTCTCTCTCTCTCTCTCTCCCTCCCTCCCTCCCTCCTTCTCTCTGTCGTTCTCAAATATATAAATAAACAACAACAAAAAAAGAAAGATTACAATAGTAAGTTGAGTGGCAAAAAATATAGAATGATTCTAAAATCCAACTAGGCAATAAACACACACACACACACACACAGAAAAACAAACAAAAAAATTAGCATGGAGTTTTATGCACAAGTGGGGATTAAAACAAACAGGTAAACCAACAAAGCCAAATTCCCTAAACTAGCTGGGTTGTTGACTCAAACCCTTAATCGTGTCAGCTGAGAGGCTGAGATTCCTGGTCTGTAATGGGTTTCATGTACTGGCAGTTGGGGGAGGGAGACCGTGGAAACTGCCTGAAGTTGTTCCGGAACTGCTCACCTGGATCGGCTCATGTAAGTGGAGAATCCATTCACTGTGGTTCTGCTCATACTGGCTCAGGCAGGGCCAGACGAGTAGCTCTTCCCAGTAAAATGCCAAACCACTGGCTAGAGCTCATTCTAGCTGGTTGTGGTTGCTATCAGCTCTGGGTCTCTCCTGCTTCTATGCTGGAGTTAATAATTCCTTTCGCACCTTCAATTTTTGGTAGAAGAGTACACTGTGCATTTTTCTGTCTTATCTTATCCACCCCCTCCCAGCTGGCTTTGGCATGGCGACTACTACTAACTTAACCCAAAGTCCAGACTGGTCTCTTGATAAAGACTTTTAGTTCCACTTAAATGCTGGATAGCAATTTTATTTTTGGTTCCATATTTTAT
The DNA here is from genome assembly GCA_036346955.1 of Dipus sagitta. Taxonomy (NCBI): domain Eukaryota; kingdom Metazoa; phylum Chordata; class Mammalia; order Rodentia; family Dipodidae; genus Dipus; species Dipus sagitta. The sequence goes on from CM070781.1 coordinate 13,615,052, forward strand.
CTATGGAATCAAATATGACAAATTATCTATCATAGTTATTTGAAATATTTCAATATAGAAGCAACACCACATTATCAGAATTACACAAGTAATCACAGGAAATGTTAGGGTATACTAGAATGTATAGACAATATTCTTCTAACACGTAATGTTTAGAATTCATTTCAAATAAAATAAATTACAAATACCAAATATTAGTATCTTAAAAATATTTTTAGGGCTGGATAAATGGTTTAGTGGTTAAAGTGCTAGTCTACAAAGCCAAAGGACCCAAGTTCAATTCCCCAGGACCCATGCAAGCCAGATGCACAAGGGGGCACATGCATCTGGAGTTCGTTTGCAGGGACTGGAGGCCCTGGTGTGCCCATGCTCTCTCTCTCTCTCTCTCTCTCTCTCTCTCTCTCTCTTTCTCTCTCCTCTCTCTCACTATCGCTCTCTTTCTCTTTCTCTCTCCCCACCTATTTCTTTTTCTCTCTAAAATAAATAAAAATAAAAACATATTTTTAATATTTAATTACTTGCAAGCAGAGATAGGTAGAGAGAGAGAGAGAGGCAGGAGTGGGGGAGATTATAAATGAATGGGCATGCCAGGGCCTCTTGCTACTGCAAATGAATTCAACATGAATGCACCCCTTGCACATCTGGCTTTAGGTAGATACTGGGAAATCAAACCCAGACTGGCAAGGTTTGCATGTGCCCCCTTGTGCATCTGGCTAACGTGGGTCCTGGGGAATCAAGCCTCGAACCGGGGTCCTTAGACTTCACAGGCAAGCACTTAACTGCTAAGCCATCTCTGCAGGCCCTAAAAGTATTTTTGATCTGAGATTTTTTTTTTTTTTTTTTTGGCAACCATGTGTGTAGTCTGTGTGGTGTGGTGTGTGTGGTATATGCATGTGTGTTTCTGATGTGTGTGCTCCATGTGTGGTAGTAAAGAAGCTAAAAGCTGAACTGATTCACTGAGTTACTATAAGAGTTAATTGGTGAAGACCTAAAAGTTATCTTTGTCAGCAGATAGAAAATACCCAAAGAAGGAACTGTACAGAAAGAGCCCAAAGGGATGATAAGAAGAAAAGGTGATTTAGGCTAAAACAGAGTAAAATGGAGTTCATTGTTAGGGTGGCCTGACTACAGAAATGATTGATATGCAAATTGCCGCATCTTGTTTGTTCACATACCCCTCCCTTTGGCTATGAAACTATAAGATGGAAATAAAATCTCAGCTCAGACCCACAGTTTCTTTGGAGGGCTACCTCAAGCTATTTGGACCCCAGGAAATAGACTCCTCTACTTTCACTTGGCATTGGAGTGATCTTTCCAAAGAATTTCTACATCTCTGGAGGCCCCAGCGAGATTTTCCTTTGCCACGACCCCAGTTGGTCAGGAAGGATTGCTGTTCCTGGGCCTCCCAGACTGCCAAGGGTCCCTGGATCTGGGAAGTGTGAGCCCCCAACATGAGTATGGGATCCCCTTCCAGGTGGCCCAAGGAGACTGTGAAACTCCAGATTAGAGTTCCTCAGTGGAAGGAGACAAGGCTGAGTCATACATCCACACCAGGTAAGAATTCCCCAGGGAAATTGGGATTATGACTAGTCAGGTTTGGAAGAGCCAGTGCAGACTGATCCCCACAAGAGGAGAAATTCCCAAGCCTTGATACTGCTCCAAGGTGATGGCCCTCTTTCCATCAGGTGGACCGATGGTACTCTGGTTTCGATAACTAGCTAGATAAGGACCAATGTTACTCCAGTCTCTGTAACTAATTCAATCAGGGTTATGAATGGGATTAGATAAGAAAAATTGTTTAAACTCTAAATGAATGAATGTGTCAGGGGGAGGTGGACATCTGGAGTCTATATGAAAAGTGTACCTGATATGAATGTGTGTACAAGTATGCATATGGTTCACAGCCCCAAGGCTACAGAATGATTTCTGTCCTGAGCAGTGCATGCTCAGGAAGGCTTTGTCTTTGTGTCTGTTATGCATCACTAACATAGTGGGAAATAGGCCAAAGCAAAGCATCAGGTGTCTTTTTTCACTCACCTGCACATTTCCTGAGATGGACTCTCTCATTGAACCTTAACTGTAGTTTTTGGTCAGACTGGCTGACCAGAAAGCCTCAGTGATTCTCTGGTCTGGGCTCTCCACAAAACTGGGGTTACAGGTATGTGTAGCCACCCCCAGCTGTTTACATGGGAACTAAGGGATCAAGCTCAATGAGAATCAGGGCCCTTACCTGCTGAGTCATCTCCCCAGCTTTAGGCTCCCTCAGGGCTCTTACCTGGTGAGCCATCTCTCCAGATCTTAGCACATTTATTCAAATGTGTTTTTCCTACAGTAAACAAAGGTGCATTTTGAAAAACCAAGATATTTGGCTTGAAGGCAATAATTGTCCATATGTTATGGGAAACTTTATGCTGGTGTGACATGAACACGTGTCTTATCCCCAGATAGGTCACAAATGACAGACCAAAGGGTAATTATACAAAAACCAGTTTTGGTGAACCAATCAGATTATTGAGGTCACTGACAGAGAAGAATGGGTGGTGTTTTTTTTTTTTTTTTTTTTTTTTTTTTTTTGATTTTCGAGGTAGGGTCTCACTCTAGCCCAGGCTGACCTGGAATTCACTATGGAGTCTCAGGGTGGCCTCAAACTCATGGCAATCCTCCTACCTCTGCCTCCCGAGTGCTAGGATTAAAGGCATGTGCCACCACGCCCAGCAAGAATGGGTGATTCTTACAGGAGCAATATATGACTCAAAGGCAGCAATACCAGGAGAAATCTCATCCCATCCTGGATGATGACCTTCCCATAGCTGCTTCAACTCAAAGGCAACTGCATCAGCAGAAAGCCCATCTCAGCATAGGTGAGGAATCATAGAATCTCTGTCCCAGGAGCAGAGTCTCTAGTATAAATACGCGCTTGTCTGCAAAGCCTAAGGACTCAGGTTTGATTACCCAGTACCACATAAGCCAAATGCACAAGGTGGCAAATGTGTTTGGAGTTCATTTGCAGTGGCTAGAGATCCTGAAGCAACCATTCTCTCTCTCTCTCTCTCTCTCTCTCTCTCTCTCTCTCTCTCCCTTCCTTGCTCTCTTAATAAATAAATTTAAAAAATAAAATAATAATAGAGTGGAAAATGTTTTCTATAAAGTAAAAACTTTGATAAATTTGATCTTTAAATAGACTTATTTATTAATTTTGACCTGTAACTGACAGAGAAATAGGAGCAAGGTAGTTTTGATAGTCAGCTAGGGGAAGGCTCAAAGTGAAAGATCAAATTTGTGGCTAGAGGCCCTAGTGCACCCATTCTCTTTCTCTCTATATCTTCATAAATAAATAAAATAAAATTACTGATCAGACAGCTTGCAGCTCCCACTTCCTAACTTCCCCTTCATTTTGCTGCTAAAACATCCCTATGCTCTACCTTAAGGCCAATAACACCTCCCAGCCACATGCCACCCAGCATACCACCTCATATACTCTCATTCCCAAGGTCATAGTGCCACTGTTGGAACCTGCGGTGTGGTCCTTCTCAGGCTCTAAACTCTGAAAAAGCCTGCTATTTGCTGTTGAGATTCCAATTTTTTTTCTTCCAAACTCTCAAGGTTTTTTCTTACAGTATCCCTTTAAATCTCTTGGCATGGGCTCTCAAGTACTGCCTTCCATATGTGCAGGCACTGGGCTGATAAACTCACGCCTCACTTCTCCAGGTGTGTGTGTGTGTGTGTGTGTGTGTGTGTGTGTGTGACCCTTTAAATTTCCACTTGTGTGCATTCCCATTTCAGCTTTTCCCCAGTTACCAATGTTCCCCCAATAAACCTCACATTAATTTTACTCTCTGAGAGCCCAGTTTCTCAATTCTTTGATCAAAGTTGGGATTCACAGGCCCGGGGAAAAATCCCATAAAATAACTAATACACATTCTACTGCCACTACATGTACTTCCAACATTTCTTTTTGCGTTCTGCTACATATACTTGATTCAGCTTTGCATCTGAACTCTAAAATCTAGAGTAGTGACTCTCAAGCTGAAAAGCCTTCTTTGCAATGCAGGTTACTAAAACTTAGATAATAATTTGGGCATGCATTTTCATTAATTGAATGTGAACATCCTTTAACAAAACTCAGAAATAGGAAATGTGAATCAGTACCTTCAGTGGCATTGGTAGTTTCTAGTCTGGGTTTAAGTAGTAGGCTCACAAGTATCTAATTTACTGGTTTGCTTTAGAAGCAACATGTACCTTGTAATTACTCTTCTAATGTATGAAGTAACACATTTAAAAACAGCTTCAAATCATTAATAAGAAGCATTTGCCCTCTGGCTGTTGTGATCTACCTTTCCATTGGTCTTCTTTATGTAGCTCTCTCAAGTTCCTCATCAGGAAGGACAGGACTGTGGACTTCTCTTGGGTTTGCAGGCCTATAAATTCTTTTTATGTTTAAGGACTGTCCATCTGATGAGCCCGGGGATCATTCTGGAGACTCATTTCCAGCAGGTGTGGTGGGCACATGGCTTGGTTTTGTAATTCAGAGGAACCTGGCAAAGATTTCAACTTAACAAGCCTGGGGAAGCTCCTGTGGGATCCGGCTCCTGATGTTCAGTGGTGGCAATGGACTTGACATACAACTTGGCTCCTTTAGTCAGTAAGGGCAGGATCCATAGTGATTTATAAGCCAGGCCCAGAGTTTAAGGGCAAAAAAGGAAAAGGACTCTATCATTAGCCTTCAGAATGAGGACAATCAGTTGGGAGAGTGACTGGACAAGATGACCATGATGTATGATAAGCCCCTGACTGCGTGAGCAACACATGATCAGTTTTTCACTAGCCTAGGAGAAGGCATGCACAGACACCTCTCAGGTTCCGCCAACTTTTGTGGAAAGAACAACCAATCACAGTAAAGTTTACTTCAGTCCCTATCCAGTTCCATAACAGGCCAGCAAATCAGGCGCTCTAGAGTAATATCTCTCTCTCTTACTTCTTCCCTCCATTCCATTCTCTTCCCTCCCCTCCCCCTTCCTCTTTCTCATATTGTACCTCCTGCCTGGAAGTCCTAATTATCTCCATAATAAATCTATTTTCTCTTCTTTTTTTTTTTTAAATCAAATAGAGACTTTATGTGGATACATCATGTGTTGGTACCATGATTTCCCTCCTCCTTGCCCCCATTCCACTGAGGGCCCCCCTTAGTGGGATTACTAGTATTCACCATGGAGTTGTGGGTTATGGGCTATGAGAGCAGCAGTCAGCCATTGTGGGGGGATGGAAGGAATGTCTCTGGATATTCCCTCCCTCTTTTTTATTTCTTTACATTTCTTTTTACTTTTATTTATTTGAGAGAGAGAAGAGATAGAGGGAGAATAAGAGTATGACCACACCAGGGCCCCCTGCTGCCACAAATGAGCTCCAGACACATGTGCCATTTTGTGCATCTGGTTTTGCAAGGGTACTGGGGAATTGAACAAGGCAATTCAGCTTCGCAAGCAAGTGCCTTTTACTGCTAAGCCATCTCTCCAGCCCTAAATCTACTGTCTCTTGTTCATCCCTTGTCAGGATCCCTTAGTTCTTCTTTGATGTGAAGCACTGAGCTAGAGTAGAGCCACTGACTCTTGGTGAGGCTTCCCTGGTCATTGCACGCCCTTGTCAGCATTCCTTAGTTACTACTCAGTATACAGCATTGAGCTGAAGCCACAGACTGGGAGAGCCATCTCTCCAGCCCTACATCTACCTTCTCTTACTAATTCCTTGTTAGCATCACTTAGTTCCTCTTTGGTGTGCAGCACTGAGCTGGAGCCACTGACTCTGGGTGCGGCTTCATTGTCACTGATTTTCCAGCATCTCAGCCCCCTGAGTTAAGCTCACTGAGAGCTGAGAAAGGCTCCCAGGCATTCTAAAACCCTACATCTGTCTGAAGGTAGAAGTTTTAGTGCAGGAGTGCTGGGGTATCAATGGTGGTAATAAGAGCCAGAAGTAGAAGGAGGACTAGTGTTCTCAATTACATGAGTCCTGAGACAGTCTGGGCATTGTTGCTGGAAGCTCTGCCTCAGATCTTTTCTTTGATTCTTGTGTCTCCTGTTAATGAACTCCTTCTCTGCTGAATCAGCTAGGGCAGGTGCCAGGTTGGCGTCTGTGGCCCACATAAAGCCATCCTCAGTGCTGTTGTTGCTCTCCTTTGACAGATCTTGCCTCCCATCTTCACAGGAGTAATGGAGACACCATTTCACTTTATGATACTCTGTTCACGATTACTTTTACCTTGAAAAATTGTCCTTTGTAGTGTTTCCTTGTTTTTCCCTTTGCCCAGTATTTTAACTTCTCTATTAAAAAGAATTAAATGGCTGAGATATTAATTACTGGTCAACTAGTCCAGGAAAAGAGTAAAAAGAAGTTTGTCCCCATAGATACCTCCTAAGCAGTATTCTTTAGATTTTCAGAACCACCTGTGGTATTAAAACAACATCAAAACATGGGCCAAAGGCTTACTAATCCTGTTTGCTAACTCAAAGAAGAGTCAGCTAGGAGTGGTGGCACACACAGTTCCAGAACTCAGGAAGCTGAGGCAGAAGAATCAGAGATTCAAAGCAACCCTTAGCTTTATAGAGTTTGAGGCCAACCTGGGCTATAGGCTGTCTCAAAAAACCAAAGGAGGAAAAAAGAATGATATTTAAATTTGCATGGATATTAAGGTTATTTGTAACTATGGGAATGTTGGACCTGTAGAGAAAGGAAAATATCCCTTGAAGGACAAGCAGATAGATGGTACTCAGAACTCAGCCTTCCTATTCATTGACTATCTGTCCTTCTTTCCTCCTCAGAACCCTTTTAGGTACCTGAACACTTTATTTTATTTATTTATTTATTTATTTTTGGCTTTTCGAGGTAGGGTTTCACTCTAGCCCAGGCTGACCTGGAATTTATGGAGTCTCAGGGTGGCCTCGAACTCACGGCGATCCTCCTACCTCTGCCTCCCGAGTGCTGGGATTAAAGGCGTGCGCCACCACAACCGGTTCATCTGAACACTTTAAAAATGGGTACATGCCTTTAATCCCAGCACTTGGGAGGCCAAAGTAGAATTGCCATGAGTCCAGTTTGAGACTACATGGTGAATTCCAGGTCAGCCTGGACTACAGGAGACCCTACCTTGAAAATCTAGCTATTTTCCTTATGAACTAGCTGATCAAAATAAAACCTAACTTTTTTTCTGAATATGGGCTGTTACACAGTGAGAAGAATTGAACATTGATTGGTAACATCAATATTTTGCACTACATAATTCAACATGTTCTTGGTAGTAGGGATACAAAATATGAAATTATGTACATACATGCACACATGCACATAAATAAGTACACACATGTATACACTTATGCTTCATGTCCTCAAGGAATGCCAAATCTACTCAGGAAGGTGTCTGTCCTTAATGGAACATTCACTCCCATCTCCACTCTCTTGCTTACTTCTGTTACTGAAGTTAGGAAAGATAAGTGCTCCTTATCACAAAAACATACGTAGAGACATGTGACACATTTCCGGCCAATGAAAAATAGGTGCAAGACTTTGGGGGTAGCTTGTGGACAATTTTGTGTCCTTCGGATTAAAGACAATGAGGCTAGAGCCTTGCCTTAGCCCTTCCTGCTGCTAAAGTATACTTGAACCTTCATTGCACAATGCAGCACTGGCCAAGGAAAGATCTGGGATGGCATGTGCAGCATGAACTAGCCCAATTAATACCTGAAAAAGTTCATCTGTGCATGTGCTGTAATACTTGGAAAAGCCCATCTCATCTCAGCATGTGATGTCATACCTGGAAAGAACCCATCTCTGCATGTCCTAGAGACAGAGCTAGAACCTTCAAAGGCTAGTGACTTACTTCTGCCAGTTCCTCTCACCTCCTAAAGGTTCCACAGCCTCCCAAAATAACCACTAGCTAAGAAACAAGTATGAGGGACATTCAGATACAAACTATAACACATGAAAAAAAAAAGCCTGCTATTTGTTTATGCCACTATTAATCAAATAGTCTGCTACTTGGCAGCTAAAAGCATTTTTTTGTTTGTTTTTATTGAGGTATGGCATCGCTCTATCTCAGGCTGACCTGGAATTCACAATGTAGTCTCAGGGTGGTCTCGAACTCATGGTAATCCTCCTAACTCTGTTTCCCTAGTGCTGGGATTAAAGATGTCTGCCACCATGCCTGGCTCTTAAAAGCATTTCTTAATACAACAAAATTACAAAGAGCAGTAGGTATCAAGATAGACTGTGAAAGAAGGACCTCGCTGCAGTCAGTTCCTCATTGCTGGATAAACATCCAACCAGACACAGCTTATGGGAGGAAAAGGTTTTATTTCAGGCTGGCAGCATTCAGGGGAAGTTACATCAATGGTGGAAGAAGATGGCTCCCTCCATTATACATTAACATGGCAGAGAGAGAAAAACTAACACCAGCAAGCACCAACATCCAGAGATCAAACTTCTCCACACACTTTAGGGCTAGACTTAAGACCTGCCTCTAAACATACCTTAGGGCTGGACTCCAAGATCTGCTCTCAGTGACATGCCTCTTCCCCCACTTCCGCCGACTGGAGACTCAAGATTCAAGACCAAGTCTATGGGGCCACACATCTAAACACTACAGACCTCCTGCTTGACAAATACAGTGGAATGTTCTCAGTCCTTGTTTTTTAATCTGGACTTTACTCCTCTGAATGGAGAGTTGGATTTTAGGACCTCAAAGGGTCCTTTGACTATAACATTCACCCAGTCTATGATATAATCCTGAATTAACTGATATGGACTTCCATTTTACTACTAGCACTTCTGAGATAATTCTCAATGATTTCAACACATCTGGTTGTGTCATCTCATTGGCTGGAGACTCCATCAACTGGCTAGCCAGGCTTCCTCATTCCCACGATGGAAGAAAAAGTTCCTATCCAACAACCACAAGAACACTGACCATCCTTAGAGCTAGAAGACATATTTGTCTTAAAAAATATAAAGCAAAGCGGGGCGTGGTTGTTCACACCTTTAATCCTAGCACTTGGGAGTCAGAGGTATGAGGACTGCCATGAGTTTGAGGCCACCCTGAGACTACATACTGGATTTTAGGTCAGCCTGGCCTAGAAAAAAAAAAAAATTGAAAACAAGGGTCTGAGTAGATGGCTTAGAGATTGAGGTGCTTGCTGGAAAAGCCAAAGGACCTAGGTTCAATTCCCCAGGACCCACATAAGCCAGATACACAAGGTGGTACATGTGTCTGGAGTTTGTTTATAGTAGCTGAAGACCCTGATGCACTCATAACCTCTTTCTCTCTCTCTCTCTCTCTCTCTCTCTCTTTTTCTCAAGTAAATAAATAAAATAGGAAACAAGGAGGGCTGGAGAGATGGCTTCGTGGTTAAGGCACTTGCCTGAGAAGTCAGTGACCCAGGTTTGATTTCCCAGTCCTCACTTAAGCCAGATGCAAAAGGTAGTGCATGTGTCTGGAGTTAGTTTGTAGTGGCTACAGGCCCTGGCACACCTATTCTCTCTCCCTCTCTCCCTGTTTCTTTCTCTCTCACACAAATACATAAATAAAATATTTTTTAAAATACAAAACAAGGAGACTATAAATGAAGAATGATTACTGAACACCTGTATCCCAAGTCTGTGATGGAGTAAGGAGCAAGAAAATAGGCCTCACTGAAGGAGGCCTAGGGGAGCCTGGCTAAGCATATTACATTAGAATATTCCCCTGCATTAAAACACAAATAAACAAGCAAACAGGATGAGACTGCTCATTTTCACTGCAAAGGAATGACAACCACAAGTGCTAATTATAAGACCAGCATTAGCAAACATTTAGGCATGAAGTTGCACATGTGCATGAGATTACGCATGTACACAAAATGGTGTATGCACACAAGATGGCTCACACATCTGGAGTTTGATTGCAGTGGCTACAGGCCCTAGTACACTGTAGCAGACAGCTTCAGGTTCACTGAGATGAAATTCCAGACCAGGCACAGTTATGGAGGAAGGGATTTATTGAAGCTTACAGATCCAGGGGAAGTTCCATAATGGCAGAAGAAACTGGCCTGCCTTCACAGGCCCAAGCAGAGAGAGAGCAGTACAAGCCTAAAGGTCAAAAGCCAGAGCACACTTCAGGAACTCCAGCTAGGCACACTTTGCATATCTTTAGATTGAAATCTCAAACCCACCACCACACCTTAAGATCCACCCAGTGACACTGCCTCCAGCCAGATGGCTAGAGATGCAAACTACAAACAAATAAACAACTGAATATATTGGGGGCTCTCTTTCTATCTCTCTCTCTCTGTCTCTCTCTCTCATCCACACACACACACACACACACACACACATTTTAAAAAAAAAAAAAAAAAGACTAGTTTGTTGGGCTTGCCTCAAAACAAAAATAGACATGGAGTTGGAGGCTTTGCCACCTTCCTGTGCCTGGGCCATGGCTCTAAACCCAAACTGACTGGAGAGCAGGGATCAGTGTTAGAAGAACACGTACTCGGGTGTGTGCTGTTGTATACCAGATCTTGTGTCTGACAGGAGTTAATGTGGGCAACATAAATAAAATAACTGACACATGCCACCCACTTGACATGTTTTGTTTTGGATCATTATAAAACCTATGATATCAGCCAGACATCTTGGCACATACCCATAATTCCATCACTCTCAGAACTGATGCCACATGATTGTGAGTTCAAGGCCTGTCTGGGCCATTCAGTGAGACCTTATTTCCTAATGCAACACACAACTCTATTATCAGTACCCACATGAAGACATAGAGACTTTGGTCACTCAACTGAAGTTACCCTAAGTGATGGAGACAGGATCGAAACCCAGGCTGACTGGCTGCAAAACCTTTCCTACTGCTCCCCTATAGCTAATAACTACCAGGCCATGTAAGAGCCACTCCCCTTACAACATCCCTTTCCACCTTATAGAAATTATATGGTGTTTTCAAGGTATTTTCTTGTTTTTTTCCTTCAGACCGTCTGGTTACTACTTTCCATTTCTATGCTGGCTTTTCTTCATAATTCAGACCTGGAGCTCAATCCTGGGTCCTTTGCTTCTTTCCCTCTTTTATACTCTTTCCTTTCATGGACTCATGGCTTTAGGTATCATATTCATGCCAGAGACTCCAAATTTATATCTTCAGTCCAGACCTTTCTCTTGCACTCCAGACTGCTATGTTTCTTCTTCCATGTCACTACTTTTTTGTTGTTTGGTTTTTGTGGTGTTAATTAAGGCACTTGCCTGAAAAGCCTAAGAACCCAAGTTTGATTCCCCAGTACCCACATAAAGACAGATGCACAAAGTGGCACATGCGTCTGGAGTTCGTTTGCAGTGGATAGAGGCCCTGGTGTTCCCCATTCTCTCTCTCTCTCTGCATGCTTTTAATCCAAGCACCCAGGAGACAGAGATAGAAGGATCTCTGTGAGTTTGAGGCCAGCTTGATACTTCAAGGTAATTCCAGGTTAGCCTGGGCTACAGGGGGACCTGACCTCAAAACAATACAAAACAAAAGCTGGGTGTGGTGGCATACGCCTTTAATCCCAGCACTCAGTAGGCAGAGATAGAATTGTCATGAGTTCAAGGTCACCCTGAAACTACATAGTGAATTCCAGGTCAGCCTGGGCTAGAGCAAGACCCTATCTCAAAAAAAAAAAAAAAAAAAAAAAAAGAGAAACAAAATCAATAAATTTTAGAGACTTTATTTAATCCATAAAAGAACCTGATCACTTAATCTTTGATAAAGGGCCCAAAAGTGCACACTGGAGAAAATCCAACATCTTTTGCAAATGGTGCTGGAGAAAATCGATAACTACCTGAAGAAGAATGAAATTAGACACACTTCTCTCACCCTGCACAAAAGTCAACTTTAAATGTTTAAGGACCTAAATATAAGACCTGAAACTCTAAAACAGCCAGAAGAAAAAGCAGGGAGAACATTCCACGATATAGGCATAAGGAAAGAGTGGATTTGCACAACAAAGAATAAAATCTCTCAAATGACTTTGCATACCCTATTTAACCCAAGCTGATCTCATTCTTGTTTGCAGAATCTGCTTTATTTTACAAATGGTAGAGAAAAATGGAGGAGAACTGAAATCCTTCGATAAGAAGATAGCCAGCTGCCCACCATGAGATGTGCCACCTCTACCACATCTGCCAAGGCCCAGGAGAAAATGCAGAGGAAGCTGTGACATGAATACTGCTCTTACTGCTAGCCTGAAAACCAGTTCCAGGGTAATGGTGGCAGACATGGTGATCAATCAAGACCTATAAAAGGCCTCAGGTGGTGGCACACATGTTTAATCCCAGCCCTCCAGAAGCAGAAGTAGGAGCATAGGCTGTGAGTTCAAGGCCAGCCTGAGATGACATAGTGAATTCCAGGCCAGCCTGGGCTAGAGTGAGACCCTATCTTGAGAAACAAAAAACTATCAGATCAAAAATCCAGGGGCTACAGAAAATTCAACATTAAAACAGACTGCCAACAGGCCTGCCATGGCTCAGGGAACATTTTGTTGGAGGGGGCAGAAAGATTGTAAGAGCTACAGAATGGGTAAGAATATTCTGAGGCAGGGTTCCTTCTCTCCACAGGGACTGACTGAGGCCTACATGATCCCAGAGTGAATACCATAATCCCACTGAGGAAGGCCCCCAGTGTAATGGGAGCAGGGGCGAGGGGATAAAAGAGTATAACCAGCTCAATAAGAATTGCTAAGAAGGGCATATTTATGGAACAAGGATATTGGAATGAATGTGTGATGGAGATAAAACTGGTATTTTGCAAAAGTGCCTTTAACTACTGAGCCATCTGGACATCAGTGCTCATCTGCTGTAGTAAAACAAAGCTTCTACTGCAAGCTTCCACAAAGAACATCATTGGCTCCCTGTTGACTCCCACATTCATAACACACTTAGCTTCCTGCCTTTCAAGATTCTTTTTAATCCAGCATCACCTTCTTTATATCCACCTTTTATTCCAGGCAGGCCTGATCTCTCCACCCAATGCCAAGCCACTGGTCTCCCACACTCTTCCTGATCCCCATGTCCCCTTCAATCACCATAGTCTCATTCTGCTGTTTAATGTCTGGAAGCCACAAGTGGTATGTATTCTGTTATTTATCAAGGCAGACTTGGATCATATGGTCATTCACATATTTTATAAGCAACTTATATAGATACTAGATACAGAAAATACTAGATATAGACATTAGTACCCAAAGGAGGAAAATAAGCAGAGTACAGGAGATTGGCACCTGCAGACAGGTTGCTTTGGGAGGAGGGGGAGGTACATGGCTCACATGGGGAGGCTCAGGAAACATTTCCAAGAAAGTGGCCTTGACCAAAGAGAAGGGGTTTGAGCATACTGTGTCACAACTTTACTGTCACTGTGACAAAATACCCAAGACAATCAACTTAGAAGAAAGCTTTTCAGAGGTTTTAGTCCATGATCACTTGGCCCTGTTGTTTGGGGCCAGTAGTAGACAATATATCATGGGAAGAGCACATGTGGAGGATATCTGCTCATGTCACAGTGGCCAGGAATCAGAGAAAGACAGGAAGATATCTGGGTCCCAATACTTCCATCAAGAGCACACTCCCAATGACCCAACTTCCTTCTACTACCTCCCAGTAGCACTAGAAGCTGCTACCAAGCCCTCAACGAGTCTTTGGGAGACCTGTACCCACATAAATAAAACCCTTTTTATAGTCAAAGTATTTCTGCCTCTGCCAAAAAAAAAAAAAAAAAAAAAGAAGGATGGCAGAATATGCCACTGAAAAATCTGTAACTTGCTGGCCATAGTGGCACATGCCTTTAATCCCAGCACTCGGGAGGCAGAGGTAGGAGGATTGCCGTGAGTTTGAGGTCACCCTGAGACCACATAGTTAATTCCAGGTCAGCCTGGCCTAGAGTGAGACCCTACCTTGAAACCCCCCCCCCCAAAAAAAAAATAGCCCCGACTGACCTGGAATTCACTAGTCTCAGGGAGGCCTTGAACTCATCACCCTCCTACCCCTGCCTCCTGAGTGTTGGGATTAAAGACGTGTGCCACCACGCCCAACTGAAGATAATTTTAAACTAGGCATTTGGAAAACAGACTCTCTGTTTTCCCAAAGTGGGTAGTAAAACTCCCATGTAAATAGCACTCTCCTTAGGGAGGAACACAGTCACCAGAGATGAGTTGAGGCACAAAGAAATCTACATCAATGAACTTTGTTAAATTCATTCTCACATTCCCTTATATTTATTTACCTTCTCACAATCAGTATTTTCTTCAACCTAAACGTTTAGTCCTAATCACTTTCAGGATTCTCATTTCTCTGTGAGGGTTCCCATATACATGCAAACTTACTTAAAATAAAAAAAAAATTGTTGGGAACTGCAGCTACTCTTTGACTTTGGGAGCTGCAGGTGGTCTTCAATCTCTTAACACAAAGGCCTTATCATAGGGCCTAGATGAAAAAGGCGCCAGACACAGAGGCATTACCATATGGCCCTGTTGAAGCTGACCTTAGGCATGTAGGCATTGTTGAGAAAGTTTTGTCTTCTGTATATAAGCTTGTGTCCGCCTGAATAAACCTGAGCCTTGATCAGAACTTGTCTTGGCTCCATTCCTTGTGTTCTTGTCTCAGATTCATTCCCACTCCCTCCTTCGAGGCCTGTTTCGACTCTCGTGTTGCAGGCTGGCACAAAAAAATAAATATTTTTTTCTACTGTTTATCTGTCAAGTAATATATCAATTTGCTTCTTAGGTTTAGTTTCTTAGGTTTAGGTAAGAGAGTTAAGTTTTGTCTCCCCAAAGCCTTTGAGGACAGTGATACTTTTTAAAACCCCATAGTTTAAAATACTTACAATTATGTAAGTAAGCACCTTGCAGACTTAGAGTTTGATGGATAATAAAAGTGGTCACAATATCATTTAGTTATTTGGGGGTTGTGTAACATATTTTTTTCTTATAATATCTGGCAATAAAATGTAACGGCTGCTGACAGAAAGCTGGAAGAAGCCATTCTACATGTAGGTCAATGGAGAAAAAGATACCACCAGTGAAGATACTCAACAGTGGATACTGCAAGCCTTATAATTGGCCAGCCAGGCCAAATGAGCCAACAGGTGCAATACTGGCACGTCTATCATGGTGGAAACCAACTGCCCTCCAATTGGACTGGAGGCCCGCTCCATAGGAGGGAATACATCCCTGATACTGAAAACTTAAAACAGGGGTAGTCATGAGCCCTAGGGATGTAACATCTGAGGATGTCTGGATAAATGTATATACTATGCTTATCAAACTGCCCAGTATGCACTTCTCTTAATATTCATACCCTTATGTTAATGCTACTTTCACTTGGGTAGAGAATCTTCTCTTTTCAGATGGCAGTGACCTTGGGATGACTCAGAAGGTAACAGTGCTGGAAAGAAGTGACTGGAGTACTGAGTAACATCTCCATCACACCTTCCAAGGCTCAGGGTCTAATGCAGAAGAGGTGGTGGAAAGAATGTAAGAGCCAAAGGAATGGTAGGACTCCTTACAACGTGCTCCCTCCAGACATAAAATGGCCTGGACATTCATGACCTCATAGTGCCTGACACTATGTGCACAAGACCATCATAAGAGGAGGAAAAGATCATGACATCAAAATAAAAGACAGACTGATTGAGATGGGGAGGGGATATGATGGAGAATGGAATTTCAAAGGAGAAAGGGGGGAGGGAGAGTATTACCATGGGATATTTTTTATAATCATGGAAAACGTTAATAAAAATTGAGAAAAAAAAAAGTAATGGCTGCTGGAGAAGGACCTGGAGGAACCCCGAGAGAATGGATGCAGACAGCAAAAGACCAAGGATGCCCTTCACATCTAAGGACAGACACAGGATCACGACAAGGGTAACACTCAGACGGGGCTGCTATGGGAGGCGGAGGAGGACACTGAGACCACAAAGAACCCCAGGAACAAAGGGCTGTCCAGGAACCAGAAACTAAACTGCAAGAGAAGAGAACAGACAAATCATCATGTAGGAAACCAAGCCCAGGAGCAGAGCCAGAGAAATGACAACTGAGGGAGGGACGAAAACAAGATTGTGACTGCGTGTGGAGGGGAGAGACCCAACAGGATTGCTAACTGTGACAGCCCTCTGAACAGAGACTCAGATAAAAGGGAGAAACGTGGGAACCTGAGGCTGAACCAGGACTTGTTAGAGAACAAAGGAAACAAAACTGGTCAGGGCAAAAAGAAGGAAGTCACTAAATTATTCTCCACCGTCGGGATGGGAGGCTGGGAGGAGGAAATTTTTTTTTAAAAAAGGAAAAAAATATAAATGTGAATAAAAAGAAAATGATACGTGAGAAAGTCTCAGCTGTAACAGCACAGGAGTGAAAAGGAAAGGCCAGAGCTGAGGGGAGGGTCTCTGAAATTCACATACCACCGGTGTGGTTAAGTAGGTTTAACACTCCTTTTTTTGTTGTTGTTGTTTGTTTTTCTTCTTGTTTTTCGAAATAGGGTCTCGCTCTAACCTACCCTGAGCTGAAATTCACTATGTAGTCTCAGGGTGGCCTTGAACTCGCTGCTATCCTCCTACCTCTGCCTCCTGAGTGCTGGGATTAAAGGCGTGCGCCACCATGCTTGACCTAGCACTCCAACTTTTGTTTGCTAAACCACAGCCTGTCTGTCCTATAGAAAGGGAAGAACTGTGAAGCGAAATAAAGACTGTCTCTGTGAAGGCAATGCAGATCAATTTTGATGAACTTTCGACGTGAAGGATGCACCTCAGGTATAGGTATCAAGGACTACCAGCCCCAATTGGCCCTGCCTTTAGGAGCATTCAAGTCTCAGCCCTGAGGTGAGCTGCTCTTGAAAGAAGTGACAGTCCAAGACAGAGACTGCTCCTTTCCGCTGGGCGGCCTCGCCCTGACCCCTGTGGAGGTCTAAATCAAAGATCCAGCTGAGATTTCGGTCACCAAGCATTTTAATAGTAAAGACAGTTTTCGTCACCTTCCTCGTGCTACTCCCGTGTTCTCTGAGTAGTGTGCAGCTGTGTTCTATCATAGCAGAAATAAAACACTTTTCAAAAAGTAAAGCTGTGTTACAAAGCATTGGGCCTTACTTGCAAAGCCTCAACTTTTAAGAGAGAGTGTTCGTCTAACTGCCTTACATGATGCACCCTTGGAACAGATGAAAGTGCAATGGGAAGGAGAGAAGTGAAAACATCACAGTGGGTGTGTCCTTTCAATCTGCAACTCTGCAACCACGGCCACATGCTCTAGCCTCCGTTCGCTCGCGAGAAACCTGGCGGTTCTTTACTGGACTTCAGGGGACCTGCGGCGTCGCCCCAGCCCGCGTGCGCACTGCGGCACGCCCCCGAGCGTCCTCCAAGCACTACCGGCCAACGAGCCAATGCGCGACCCCGCTCAGCCCTCCCAGGCGCGCGCGCGCCGGCCCGCTCGCCACAAACTCCGCCCCTGGCGCTCGCCCCGCCCCCAGGCGCGCGCCCGCTCACCTCGCACCACCCTCGAGTCGCCATAAGCCCTGTCTCCCAGTGCCTGCAGGCTCCGCCCCCGCGCGCGGGACGACCGCGATTCTCCGCCCAGTGGACTACAGCCCCACCCCCAGCGACCCGGAGGTCCCGCCCCCACGCGCGCTCCCGCGCTCCCGGCGCCACGTGCTCGCTGGAGGGCGGCGCTAGGGGCAGCGGCGAGATGTTCTGGCTGCCTCTTCCGGCGGCCGGGCTAGTTGCGGCCCGACGTGTGCGAGTGAAGCGACTCTGGGGCCGGGGTCTCGCCACCGCCGACATGACGAAGGTGAGAGGCGGCGGCTAGCTCTCCGGCCGCTTGGCATCCTGGCTGGTGGGGCGGCGGGCGAGTCCGGGCCGAGGTGCGCTGGGCTTGGGCGCCAACTTGCAGAAATCAGTGGTAGAGGACAATTCCCTGGGTTTGCAGGGAGGAGGCCTGGCAGGGCCTGGTCGACTGGTGTCCCCCAACGTTCCCCCAGCCGGCTGTTTCCTTGGGGTGCGCCGTTCCTTTTTGCTGAGACGGTGCGAGGTACTAAATTGTCCATAGGGAATAGTTCTGCTGAGACTTCTCCATCTATCTGAGCTCCAAGATACATGCATTTATTTCATTCATTCATTAATTTCGTTTCTCCCTCGCCGAAACTTCAGAAAGGACGCGAGCAAGATTGTCCCAAATGTCTTCTAAGATTCCGGAGTTAGCCAGTCACAGGGCCCGGGCTCCACCCCAGCTCCTCCTCCCCCCCAGAAGTGAAAGGTCAGAAAAGGGCCTAGGGGAGTTGGTTGCTCGAAATGTGTCTTTCTGGGCGAAAGGGCTTTACTGAGAGACTCATCATTTCATAAAATTAAGAGCAAAAGCCTTCATCTAATTGGGCTCTGGGAAATTATGAAGGACACCTTCAGATGAGAAAGGACCACAAAGGGAGTCGTGCTGGAGGACCAGAAGGAAAGAGCTGTCCCTGGTGAGGGAGGAAGGTTCTTCGTGGTGCTTGAGCCCGGGTCCCCTGCAGGTCCTGAGCCCCGTTCTCCCCAGGTAACAATGGCCTGTCTCCTGAGTTCTTGCCTTGGTCCAAGGACTCCCAGTAATGAAGTCTTAGGAAAGGTAGACGCAATTACCAGTACCAAGGAAGCTGGTTTTCTTTTGTGGAAATGCTACTGTGTCTTGAGTACCTGGAGTTTTGTGGAAGACCAAGGCCAGAAAGACTGCAAGTGAATTCTCATCGCTCCACCACCCAGGGACTAGTGTATCTACGGTTTCGATTTCCTTATCTGGCAAGTGAGAGAAATGACTTAAGATTTGACAGTTTTTCCTAACACCCTCCCCCTCTCCATAGGCGGGGTGGTATTCTAGCTCTAGCTGATCTGAAACTCACTCTGTAGCCTCAGGCTGGTAGAGATTCTCCTAACTCAGCCTACCAAGTAACTTTAAAACCAATTCCTATACAAAAGCAAATGGTGAGCACTGGGTTTACTTTATTTTAGGTGTTTTGGGACTGGGGCTTGTGAAGGAGATGGAAAGTATAAGGGAGGAAAGAAGACCTTCTCCTCTCCCTACTGTAGTTGGGCCTAAGAATGAAACTGATGTAGACAGTAGAAGAAAAGCATTCAAGTGTGATATTTTTACAGCCAAATGAAAACTTGAAGAAGCTGTTAGTTCCTAAAGCTTATATGCCTTTTTGAATATAGAAAGATAAATTGTGGGACTTAGCTAGGGGTAGAAACTAGGAAATATGCACGGCAGACTCTAGACTATTGTCATTGTTACTGCACACACAAAGTTTCTGCTTTTACAAAAACAATGTTTTAACATTATGGAAAACATACTTGAATACTTTCCTACCATCATTCCTTAGCATGTGCCTATCAAATCAGTGTATCTTGAGATTGTATTGTTTTATGAACTTAATTTTAAAAACTGACTAGTGTTTCATAAATGGTTCAGTAAATTTTTGGTTGGGGATTAGGACAGAATTTCCAGCAATTTCTGAGAAAAACAGTATGTGTTTTATGTTAAATGGCACTCTCAACATTGGCAGTTATGAAATCAAAGTATTGATCAACTCAAAAAATGTTGAAGGTGTTCTACCTGTTGCACTTTTAAGTATTCAGCCAAGATTTAATTCTTTATGTAAAAGTAAACAAACACATCTGACTTATTAGTATGTGAATTTTTCATCTTTAATTAATGGTAAAATTATATTTAGACCACGTAATTGTTCTAAAATAAATTTCCTTGTGATTGGTTATCAGTATGTATTTGATTTGTAAACCTATTTTATATTCTTAAACAGCTGGGGTTGTATAAACATTTCACAGGGCAGAAAGGAGTGACAAGTGGAAGAAGTTTGAGAAGCCCTACTCTACTCTGCTCTACCTGCTCCAGGAAGTGCACCTTTCCCTTGAGGACTTTTTTTTTATGCCCTGCTTGCATTGGCTATCATAGTTCACATGCTGTTGGCTCCAAGTAGCCCATATACCCTCAGTCATTTTGGGGGTGGCTTGTTCTTAAACCCTTTAGAGTCTAACTTAGTGACAAATAGATTTCTTTTCTTAAAGAAACCCCTTCTGTTCTACTTGGAAGTGGGATGTTTTCCAATGAGTGGCATCAAAGTCCAAAACAGGGCAGATTGGGACTGGTAGCAGTTCCCATCAGGGATTTGGATGATTGGGGGTGTGCGTGGGGCACACATACCCGTCTTTTCACCTTGGGAGGGGCACAGTTTGGGTGGAATTGTTTGCTCCTACAGTTGGAGCTGCTGTGCCCTCTCAGGGCTGGACTGACTCTGTGCATCACTCTTACTGTTTGCAGGGCCTTGTTTTAGGGATCTATGCCAAAGACAAAGAAGAGGATGTGCCACAGTTGACAAGTGCAGGAGAGAGTTTTAATAAGCAGGTGGCTGGCAAGCTGAGAGAAATGTTGAACATGTAAGTTACGTGGGGGTGTCTGGTTCTTGAAGGCCTTCAGAGTGGAAGAGTATTTTTCTCTGTTGGATAGGGTTAGTGGAAAACTGAGAGGCAGGTTCTCAGTGGAAGTGAAAGTAGAATATGATCTGGCATTGTGTGAGGCAGGATGGGTGGGTCTGCAGTTCTGGGAAGCCAGATGGTTTCTAGATCACTATTGTGAAGGATTGGCCAAGGATCCAGAAAGTACCAAATTTCCTCAACCATTCCCGGGCTCAAATTCACTCTCCCTGTTTCCCTGCTGCTCATCAGCCTCAAAGTGTGCTGTAAATGAACAGTTTGAAAACATGCATAGGTTCTGCCCTTTTATTACAAGCCTGGACCTTAAGGGCTTTTCACATGTTCAGGTACGATTGGATCACTTGATTATCTATCAAGAATGCAAATTGAAATTTAGGAAGTCTGGGAAGGACCCAATACCTGATCACTCCTGGATGAGCTAGATCCTGGAGGAAGTAGGGAACCTTGGAGCTGCAGGCCATATTTGTAAGAGTGGTAATGTGAGCCATCAAAGTGCCTATTATTGGGATTATAGATACTGTATACTACAAGACTTGATGCCACCTGGTAATTATAGTAATTCCTATGGGTGCGTTACAGAATTTGCATCTCTCAGTTACTAGTCCTTAGAAATACATATCCTTCACAAGTACCTTAAGCCATTAATCCAGAAGCTAACCTGTCAAGAGTCTAGAACACCCTGGTCTTCCTATGGTTTGATTAGACTATACCTTCAGAGTTCCTGGTCTCTGGCTACTGGGGAGTATGTGTCATGTACCCGTTTTTGGAAATTGCTGGTTTCTCATCTCAATAAATCTCTTATGGAAAACTATGCCAAGCACACTGCTATCAAGTCAGCCCTTTGGGTTACCACCCTGATTTTGCTGTTTCGTCCATCATTCTTTCACTCCTTTTTAAGACAGTCTAATGTAGTCTAGGCCCACTTTGATCTAAGTAGCCAAGGATGTCCTTGCACTTCTGCCTCTGCCTCCGCTCTGCCTCTGCTGCGATTACAGGCCTGTGCTCCCACACTCTGTTTTATTTGGTTCTGGGGATGGAACCTAGAGCTTTATGGACGTTAGGCAAGCACTCTACCAACTAAGCTCTCTCCCTAGCCCGTATGTGTTTTATCTTTTAGAGGAGAGATTTCAGTCACTCTGCCTAGTCATTATCCAGAGCTCAGATGCCCTATTAGGTGCACCTTGCTCATCTAGGGCATTGCTTTCTTATTTTGTAGCCCAGACTTGTCTGAGCTTTTGGCAATATTCCTCCCTCAGCTTCTTAAGTTCTGAGGTTATAGGCATGAGCCACTATACCAAGCTGAGCTTTTGGCAATATTCCTCCCTCAGCTTCTTAAGTTCTGAGGTTATAGGCATGAGCCACTATACCAAGCTGAGCTTTTGGCAATATTCCTCCCTCAGCTTCTTAAGTTCTGAGGTTATAGGCATGAGCCACTATACCAAGCTTCATTATTATTTTAAGATAAATTCATGTTAAGTTTAATGTGAAAGTTTGCTAAATAGCTTTTGAGCTAGAAGTGTTGCACTGGAGAAATAGGTCCTGGAAGCATTTTATGAAGCTGCAAGTCAAGCAGACTCTGCAGAAACAGAACATTGTGCTGATGCTAACTGTGTGGCTTAGCAAGAGAGGAGAACCAACTATCATCTTTCAAACAACCTTTTCCTTCTGCTTTAGATCCGGACCACCTTTGAAGGCAGGCAAAACCCGAACCTTTTATGGTCTGCATAAGGTATGAAATGAAGATCACATTCATTCGGTAAATCCTTGTTGAGCACCAGTCACGCTAAAAATTTTGTACTGGATCATATAGTTCCATTCCAGTTAAGCAGAAGTATTGCTTAAGATTATAGAGGCAAAAGCTGGATGTAGGGGTGCACACCTTTAATCCCAGCACCGGGGAGGCCGAGGTAGGAGTATCACCATGAGTTCAAGGCCACCTTGAGACTACATACTGAATTTCAGGTCAGCCTGGACTAGAGTGAAACCCCACCTTGAAAAAAAAATCAAGATCATAGAGGCAAATGGCTGTTTACTGCCTCTTGTGTGCCTCGGTCTGAAGGTGTCCTTGGTTGGGTCAGTGTCTTACGCAGAATTATGTGGAGGATTATCCTCACTGTACTTTTAAACACACATTACCACATTTTTACCAAGACAGCACTTCTGTGCTGCGGTAAACAGTGACAGTGGGGTCCTTCTTGGAAAGGAGCACTTTATAGAAACAGTGGCTGATTTGGTTTATTTGTGAATCAGGACTTCCCCAGCGTAGTGGTTGTTGGTCTCGGCAAAAGATCAGCTGGAGTCGATAACCTGGAGAACTGGCATGAAGGCAAAGAAAACATCAGAGCTGCTGTTGCAGGTAATTTTGCCTTTTATTGTGTAACAGTGTACAATATTCTAAGGGCATTTGTAAGACTGTCTTCCCATTTGTCCCTTATAATCACCACCCTTACTTACCTTGTTCACACACAATAACTTGTCTTAACAAATTCATTTTCTCTTCATGAATTTTTTTAGCATTATTTAGAGAAGTTGGCTTAGGACATTTTTATTTTTAGTATTTCCATATTTTCTCTTGGCAGGTTTTACTACATTTTATTCTTAGAGCTGTATTCTGCCAGAAGTTGTGGTATGCACACTGTTTCCCTTTTTGTAATATAATCCTGATGTTGCCCAACTTTTAAATGACAGGGAGTCATCATTATAAATCCAAGAAAATAGGAACAGAATATGGGAGGTTTGCTACTTGCAAAAGACATAGGCCTGTCTCAATGTGTTGGATGGGTAGTTTGGAGGAATTGAGGGGCACCATTGAGTCACATACCACTGAGAAGCAGGGGAAGCCTTTGCCATGGGGAGATTAGGCCCCAAAGGTACTTTGAGAAGCATTTTGCAGCAGCAGTAATTTGCTTGACTAATCCTTGGCCCTGTGTATATTACAAATGCTTATTAAAGTATCTCCAGAGTTAAAACTGTGGATATGTCTTAACTTTTTATTTGGGAGTTTTTGCTGACATGATCATAACAAAATGCTGTGTTAATTATGGACTTTGCTCGGTTTCTTGGCTATAAGTTCAGCATCATTATTTCTTTGTCCCTTTCAATCTGGGCATCTCCTGGTGATTGGGACGCTTCATCAGGAAACCCTGGTGTTCCAGAAATGCTTCTGGTAGTATCTGCCTCTCGCCAGTTGCCTCTCTTGATCTGTGAGGAGCTATGCTTTTGATCTGTCTGAGCTGAGCACTGCCTGTGAGGCATGGTCCCATCCTCATTTTATGGATGAGAAGGTGAAAGTTCAGAAGTCAGGTGTCAGTCTGTTCCCTTAGCTCACCAGCTCCTGCCTCTGGTTTCTGTAGTTCTGGTTTCCTTTGGCTGACTACAGTTTTCCACTTCCTATCACCCTGAAGCGGGATGCAGGCAGGTTCAAGACCTGGAGCTGCCTGCTGTGGAGGTGGACCCTTGTGGAGATGCTCAGGCTGCTGCAGAAGGGGCAGTGCTTGGTCTGTATGAATATGATGACCTCAAGCAGAAAAAGAAGATGGCTGTGTCTGCAAAGCTCTATGGAAGGTGATGGAAAGAAACCAAGATGTGGGTGGCACTCCCAGACATTTTGACAGTGGGACCTTTTGGAGATGAGCCACCTGTTTTCAGTGTCAGGCATTGCCGTTTGGCCCATGTGCAATCTCCGTGTTGCATCAACCATTTTAATAGTGTGTTAACTGTTTCCAAGCTCTGTTCCTAGCTCTGTCATAATACATGTTTTCCCCATGGTCACTGAGAACCCTCTGCATTCTGGTCATGAGGAAGCCTTTACCAGGAGAGGAATGGCATGACTAACATATCCTAGTGAGTTTTAACTCAAGTACTTTCTGTAGACTAGCTCCTGATGACATTACACTAAATGTAAGAGCTACATGGATAAAGGGATTCTTCTTGATTTTGTGGTCTGTGGCAGGAGACTTTCGGCAGACCATTGACCATCCTTGGTGTTTTGTTTTTAAAGACAAGTGCCTCTCCTCACTGTAGATGGTCTGTGTTCTTGAGGTTGTTTGATAGGAACTTTTTCTTCCACAGTGGGGATGAGGAAGCCTGGCAGAAAGGTGTCCTCTTTGCTTCTGGGCAGAATTTGGCTCGCCAATTGATGGAGTCTCCAGCCAATGAGATGACACCAACCAGATTTGCTGACATTATTCAGAAGCAACTCAGAAGTGCTAGTAATAAAACGGAGGTCCATATCAGGTAATTCAGGATTATGTCATAGACCCAGTGCATGTTGCAGCCAAAGGGGCCTTCCAGGTCCCTAAGTCCAACTTCGTGTCTGTTCAGAGGACTAACAAGCCCTGGGAGGTGAAATGACCGCCAACAGCAGCACACAGGCTGGGACAGGGTTCTGTTTGAGGTTCTTTTTTCCTTGTCTTTAAGAGACTTTCAGGACCTCATACT